>CM074281.1:20803525-22168525 GCA_037194245.1 Opsariichthys bidens | reverse complement strand
AATATAATCAACACTGTTTACGTTTTAGAGTACTCCTTCAGTGGTGTTATCTTAAGATTTTGCTTAAAGAAGCAAAAAACAAAAAAAAAAAACAAAAAAACATTCCAATAAACTATTGGTGCAGAAATGAATTGTATTAGTTGAAAAGTATTATCTGCAGACATACTTTAAAGAAGCGGACTCAAATATGCTGGGAAATGCTCAAGCTAACTTTGTTTAACAGATCTGCGTTTCCTAAAGCTAATGTACAGTATGTCCCGTATTTTTGTTTATAGTACAAATACAATTTACCACAGTATTCTGTGTTTTGTAATACACTTGCAGTATTAATAAGGAATCTTAACAAAGCCCTTTGTTTATTTACACTTTGTTGATGCTCCTTAAAGCCACGAGAGGGCGAACTCACAGCAATGATCGGACCTGGTGCTGTATGTAATCCAAGTGTAGCTGTCCTCAAAAACAATGACTATGATCTTGAGCGGAGTTATGTGATCTAATCTAATTGTTTTCACCCCCGTTTACGGTTAATGGCGGTGTGTTATTATTGCTGTTAACTCTTCTCAGTTAGATTTACCCTGTTGCATTATATTTCAAAATAACCTGAAACCCCGGGAAATATATTTTAGTGGCGTACGGAGGATATCTTCCTTTGCTTAGTTGGGGAGACAATTTCAGTCAACCTTTTCTGCCTAATCTCAGAGGTTAGCGTGCTTTTTTCCGGAAACGTCCCTCTCGATAAAGAGATCATACATCAACAGAACCATTATTATCATTATTATTATTATAATTATTTGTCGTTTTTGTTGTTTTCCTTAATTTATCAATCGTATTACGGCCGATGCAGAGAGATTCTGTAAGGGTTTGACCTCCTTTTAGCTTTATTATATATTTTACAGCTTAAACAGGGCGCTAGAAGGCGGCAGGCTTGTCTACAATGAAAAATAAAGTATAATTAAAAGTCAAATTAAATTAGTAAAAGAAAAATAAATATTCCTAATATCTCCAATGATACATGGACATCAACAGTCTTATGTAGGAAATGTATTAAATTGTGCACGAGTCTCTACTACATACTCTTATTGTAGATCTATTTTTGTATTTATTTAATTTATTTATTAAATAGAAAGGTGAACCAACAAATTAAATAACCAAAATCTCTGTCGGACATGTAATCATACGCTATTTAGAGCAAATGTATTCTCATATAATTTCATAACCGAGATAAATTCCTCATTTAGTATAACAGTTTAATAATTTGACATGTTTAACCATGCCTAATATGATATTTGTGTAACAGTTTGGTGTTTATGTGTGTTTTCAGATTCCAATTCTCTGCAGTGATTCTGATTTATTTATTTTTTATTTCTTATCTCTCTGTAAGATCTGACAGTTTGCCATTTTTTAGTAGGAAACCCACTGATTTAGCGCGTACATTTGTCCTTTTTTTTGTCTTTATGCTTCATCAAAATGTTGTAAAGAAACCGTGCGCCATTGTGTTTACCTAAATCATCTTGATTCTATAAACAAATTCATTACTCCTTATAGCTAATTTGATATTTTAGTATTTTATGTAGATAACGACAATATATTTGTGACAATAGATTACACACCTATAATAACAAGCACGCTGCCAAAAATTCATTCAACGGCATGTAAAGATATAATTCCCCTTGAGTATTTTCATTGTATCCGGTTCTGCATATAATTTGATATCTTTTATAAATGCTGTAAAATTCTGCAAACGTATTTGCATATTTAGTAATAGCGAATATTATACTGTACATGTTTCCCCCACAATAATTTTGCAATGATTCACAGGCCTATAACACGTTATTGTGAAGATGCGCGTATTTTTAAAGCCAATATGCGTTTATAACGCTATATAGGCCTATTTTACAAAACAAATATCATAAGAATTAATAAAAAAATAAAACTCTACTAATAGCTGAAAGAAAGAACTGCATGAATTACACAAAACAGAAAAGTCATTTAAACCTTTGACTTACGATATATATTTTGGTAATATAGAAACGAATATCTCACAGCTTTATAATGATAATGATATCGTGATAAAATCCACTGACTGGCTTTTATTGAACAAGCAGGCCTACAAGGTTTCTTTTATTTAATTTAGAAAATAACACCAAACAACAAACAAGGTATTACATCAAATATTACATAGTAATAACATTTGAATTTTCTTTGCATCTATCAGGAGAACAGGCAAAATCTTTGTGTCGATTATAACCGATCATGATAAATACAAACAGAATCACAATTTAGTTTTTCACCCTCTTCACCGAGAGTGCAGTCGGCGGGGTTTAGGGCCACTTCCGCTGGCTCATTTTGTTCTGCATAGTCTGAATTTTGCCTCGTGAACTATATTCGAGAAATTCCTTCTGCAGTATGTTTTCCTATCTTGACCTTGAATTGGATTTTAAACGTCCACAAGATAGACTAAATGTTATAATTTATTTTCCTCCATGCACTTTGTTTATCAGCAGGCACATATATGAATCCAAGTCTTAATTTTATACGTTATCTTTAAATGGATTTAACGTTGTTCATAAAGTCTTGGAACCAATTTCAAGTCCTTGTTCTAGGTGTCGCTGTTGACCACGTCTGAAACTTCAAATCATGTGTCAATGCGCCCACGTGACGGGGAAGAGCCTGCGTCTCAAGGCCATTTTCAAATTTCATTGGTGAGAGTGTCATGTGGTTGCAGAGAGACTCGCTGGGTTACACAGGGATTGTTTTGCTAGATATGTCAGCTTACAGAGGACACTTCTCTGCTTCTTAAAAAAACTCTCCAAAATGTCCTTTCCCAACAGCTCTCCTGCTGCAAACACGTTTTTGGTAGATTCCTTGATTGGGGCGTGCAGAACAGATTTTTATTCCAGCAGTAACATGTACATGCCAGCCACTGCAGAAATGGGAACCTATGGAATGCAAACCTGTGGACTCCTGCCGTCTCTTGGCAAACGGGGGGAAGTAAACCACCAAAACATGGGCATGAACGTCCACTCGTACATACCTCAAAATGATAACTGGGCAGATCCAAGCAGGTCCTGCCGATTAGAGCAACCGCTCAACCAGATGTCCACCTGCACATTTTCACAAAGCATAAAAGAAGAGACTAACTGTTGTATGTACTCCGACAAGAGAGCAAAGGTCAGTTCGTCTGAGATACCCGCGTACTCCAACCTCATCCCCGAAACATGTTCCGTTGATAGTCCCGAGATTCCGGTCCCTGGATATTTTAGACTAAGTCAAACTTATGCGACGGCGAAAAACCCGGACTATGACAACGAGACGATGAGCCCAAACACCACGTTAATGCAGCTGAACAGGGTGACTCCAAAGGCGCAGTCGACGCCCTTTGTCGAGGTGGAGAAGAAGCTTCCGCTCGATCGGGACACAAGGAGCTCTTCCCCGGCGCAGAGTCCAGAGCCCAAAGTCAGCTCGCTGGAGGAGAAGAATTGCTCAACTGAGGCGTCCGTCTCCAGCCCTGAATTGCCACACAGAGAAGCCAAAGGTGGGTACAATAAACGGATTAATCGCGTCTTGGTGTAATGCGAACGCTCTAGCATCATAAAACCCAATATAAAACACAAACAACCCGAAAGTCGTAATGTTTAATGGGAGTCTTTCTCAGGTTGCAGTAAAAGCCCTAAGAGGAAACGGCGCTGCGAGGGCGCGTTAACATCAAATACCTTTTGTTACAAGTGACTTGACATTCTTCTTTGGGCAATATAAGAACAGCCTTGGTGAAATGTATTTGCGACTTTATCCATTCAGCACCAGATCTTTTCATGTACAAAAATCATTCATTGCTATTCATTTGATACTGACTAAGTACAGTTCATATTTCTGGTGCAGTAGTAGACTAAGTAAAATATGAAAACGGCATATATATATATATATATATATATATATATATATATATATATATATATATAAGTGCATTGTGCATAAGTGCATATATATATAAGTGCATTGGTTACAACATGAGGTAATTTAGCTTTGCTCATAAAATATGCAAGGTCCTGTGCTGACTAAACGTAAACAACAGAGACAAAACATTACAATTAATTCAATAAAATCACAACACTTGAATAGCAAGTAAAGCTGGGTGGGGAGACCAAACGAGGCCACATGGACCTTATAGATATTTTGACTCTAGCTACTTATAAAGAGCTGTATGGGTTTAATTATGACAGCTGTTTTAATAAACATTTTCATTTTCATGTGTCCAATTTTCCCTGTTTGTTTTTGGCTGATGCTGTTGGTCTTTTTTGTTTTTGCAGAATCCAAAAACGACACACCGACGAGCAACTGGTTGACCGCAAAGAGTGGAAGAAAAAAAAGATGTCCATACACAAAACACCAGACCTTGGAATTAGAAAAAGAATTTTTATTCAACATGTACCTGACTCGGGAGCGCCGTCTAGAGATAAGCAAAAGCGTCAACCTCACTGACAGACAAGTGAAAATCTGGTTCCAAAACCGCAGGATGAAACTTAAGAAGATGAGCAGAGAAAATCGCATCCGTGAACTTACGTCCAATCTCACTTTTTCGTGAGCATGCAAACAAGTGCAGATCAAAAACTTACCCCCTCATTTCGGTCAGTCTGTGTTCTCCTGTATAATGATGACATGAGGGCAGTGTGCATTGTTTTGGCTACTTTCACCTTCCAATGTTGTGATCGTTGCTAAATCCTTGTCATTTGTTGCTACATCTTTGATTGCATTTGAAATGTGAAGCCTTGTGTAATTTCATATTTTTCACAGGGTATAAAAGTGGTGCAAGGTCTTAATTTATAAAAGAAGATGATAGAAACAGGCTGGTTTCATTTTAGCGGGAACATAGTGGCGCCAAAAAAGTCATGACTTTGGACATGAAGCACATTCGAAAGTGAAGACTTCCCATTCTTTCTCCAATGGAAACGTACATTTATCTGAAATAATTACGTATTAATGTTTCTGTATAATAGATGTTTCAATATGTCTGTATCAGTGCATGTTTGTGGCATGTGGTAAGTTGACTATAATAAATTGATAATGTCATAATAGTGTTTGGTGTCATATTTAGCATAGCGTTTCTAAACCACAGTTTAATCAAGACCATATCAAAAACACACACCCGCAAAGATAAATTACAAACGATTAAAAAAATATTTTTTATTCAAAGATAAATGAACAAATACAAACTGTAGCTAATTTACAATTGGGACTACGTGTATATCTAGTCCTTTAATTGTAAATTAGTTTGTATTTGTGCATTTATTCAGTTTAATCGGTATTTTCATATGTTTCGTGCATGACCGTATATTTTTTTACTTGGTGATTTTATCGGTCACTTTTACTATTCATTATATTATAGCCTATAGTTGTGTTAATTATTAGCGATTTAATCCACTATTATAAAATCCAAAAAATATTTAAGTGGTGAATTCTGATTCTTAAAAAAGTCGTCATCTGACAAAATGAAAAAATAATGAAAGTTTCTTTAATTTCTCTATGCCAACAAAATAAATCTTAAAAAGAGAACTTCACGAGCTTACACGAACGCTTAGAGGTGAAAACGATTTGGTCCATCATCCCATCCCAATACATTCATAAACCATATTTTGCTTAAAAGTGGTCAGATACACTTATTTTCGTATTTTCATTCCACGCGTCTAAAATATGAATGTTTTGCATTTTCTGTTTAAAGCGCACACACACAAACACAATGCCATACACCTCCAGGCACATCCTCAGATGTGTTCAAGTGTGTGGCCACAGATGGGAACACAGATTATAATTTTGACCAGTAACGGCTGAGCTCTCAGTGACAAACATGTTGTTCCTCACTCAAATTATTTTCTCAAAGTAAGAAATATGCAATGAATTAGTACACATTTTATATTTTCATTGTGTTTATATTTCCCTTGACTTAATCTTTTTTTTACACAAATTATCTATTCTATTACATATCTATAAATTTCTATTATTTTGATTATACTGTAACGGCTTTTTCACCACCTTATTCATTATAATTGGCATTATTATCTTAAAAAAATCAGAATATTGCAATATTATTATTATTTTATTTTATGATAAACATGCAGGTCAAGACACTTGGAAATGCCAAGAGTCTGTTTTATTAAGGGAACATTAATACATAATCAAATGCACCTCATAAAGATTTTATTGATACACATAAAATACCATGACTCTCTTTTGAAAAAGTTCCAAAAATATTCAAATGTTACTTCCTGTGTCAATCAGTGAGCATCAAACTTACAACGACCGAATTACAGATCTTAACACTAAAGCAGCGAGGATCGTTTATAAAATATGAGAATCTGTGAGGCTGCGGTGGTTCGTTGTTTTACAGCATGTTATTACATTTATTTTACGAGGACTTGCAACTCGGTACTCTATAAAATACTTTACAAGGCTGGAGTATGACATACCTTATGACGAAATTTTGCTAGATTTTACACTGCCGGAATCGTTTGTTAAGGTAATGGTGAGTGTTGGCACTGAAATAAATGGGTGCATTAATCTGACCTTGTTAAAAAAAAAAAAAAAAGAAAGAAAAAAAAGAAACAGACGTAGTTTAAAGCATGACAAATGAAGAATATCACTACAAGTTGAGATGAAAATAACTCGTTTTATTTTTTAAGAGTACAAAATCAAACATACCGTTATCAGCGGACTGATTTACTCTCTGTATTAGTAAATATGATCACGTGATTCATGCAACCAATCACTGAAGATGAAGGCAGCAAAAATACTATGATTGTTCAGAGGCAAGGTTTCAGAGTAACGTTTTATATGAGTTCGAAGGGATCCAAAAATGTCGACTAGTTCAGCTCTCAGTAGCTATTATGTGGACTCTATTATGGGGCACGAGACGGAGGATGTGTACGGAGCGCGTTACGTCCAGGGTTCACACACCGCGCCCGCGAGGCCGTCAGGTGTGGTGGAGAATGCGGACTTTTCCTCGTGCAGCTTCGCTCCCAAGTCAGCCGTGTTCCCTACGTCCTGGTCCTCGGTTCATCAACCATCTGCTGCTGCAGTGTCCGGGATTTACCATCCATACGTTCACCAGACCCATCTTTCAGACAACAGATTTGTCCGCTCCTGGATAGAGCCAGTCTCGAACCATATCTCTTTATCGGGGTTCCACTCCAGCAGTCGGCACAGCGGTACAAAGACTGAAAGTTTACCCCCGAAAAGGGCTGAAAGCGCAGCGTTTGAGCCAGAGACGCCGGTGGTTCCCGAGTACAGCTGCAGCGCTGTTTCCGTAGACAAAACTACTGAAGAAAGAGTTGGAAATGATATTTCGAGCAATGGTGAACCTAAAGACGAAAAACAGCAACAACAACAACTTGACCCAAGTAAGTAAAATGAATTGCCCTGTGATTTACAACTGTCGAACTGTCCTAAACTGGAGGTTTTACAAACCTATAAAAGTGTCCGGGCTCTTCACACGGGCCGAAAAATTGCCTTCATCGGTATAGTGGCCATTCAAACAAAAAACTTTAGAAATAATTGCATTCACACTAATGTTGAACACCAATTACACAATATTTCAATGGTTAAACATTAACGCAGAGCTCCTTTTCTGATGTGGTCATGACCTTAATCGGAGTCGTCTGATCAATGGTGGATGTTAAGATTATGTAAATGGTTTTGTTTTCACATTATTATATGCCTTCTTTAGCCTATTTCTGTCTTTTCAGGCAACCCTGCGGCAAACTGGATCCACGCGAGATCAACAAGAAAGAAACGTTGTCCTTATACAAAATATCAGACTCTGGAACTGGAAAAGGAGTTCCTTTATAACATGTATTTAACGAGGGATCGTCGCTATGAAGTTGCACGAATCCTGAATTTAACAGAGCGGCAGGTTAAAATCTGGTTTCAAAACAGAAGAATGAAAATGAAGAAGATGAACCGAGAGAGGAGCATTAAAGATCCTTGAAAAGCGTGCTTCAGCTCAGCAGCTAACGTGCGTCCCTTTAACATATATGCTTGGATTGGGATACAGCTTTTTTGGTGGGGTTACTCAAGATTGAATTGGCATATCTTCTATTTAATTACATATATATATATATATATATATATATATATATTCTGAGTCAAAAGAATTATTTCAGTGACTTGAAATGAGTGGGTATTTCACTAAAATAATTACATTTGAGGCCTGAAATCATTTCCCAGCACACTGGTGGAGTAGTTCTTTCAGAAACTGAGAATTCAGTTTTGTATTCAGTTTTTGCACAGTAAAATCCAGCATCAGTATTTACACTTATCATTACTCATAAAGAAAATGTCTTATATGAAATTAGGATATGGTCCGTGATCTGTTAGTTCTTAATCTGCTGATCTTTAAATCTTTGTCCATAATGCATGCAAATCTCTTCCCCCTCATGCAGCCACGTGTAATCATTTACTGTGCCTTTAATTTCTTTCTTTTTAAATTGGACGTCATGTCTTACTAAACTAGTGTATTTCTCTTCGTTGGCGTGTTTAGATGCATCAAAGAGGTCTAAATTATATAAGTAAAACGAACTCCTTTTTGGTCTATTTTATTTCGGTCACAGTGAAGCTTAATTGTCTTCAGTGCTATATAGTGAATTTGGGTGTAGACAAGCTTTGTTCAATACTCAACTCGTGCACTTACTGTGAAATATGTTTCTTTTTTTAGACCAATTTTTACAAATAAAATGCAAGTTCGACAGCACACTGTTTATGTACTGACTTGGACATAGCCTAAACACAAAATGGAGATGCACTGTAAAAAAAAAAAAAAAACAAAAAAAAAAAGGTTTATGATTACGAAAAGGTGTTGCGAGGAACACCAATGTATAGTCAAACCTGTGCCAAGAATTGCTTTAGAGCAGGAAGAAACTGGGTCCAATAAAGCTATAGAAGATCTAGACGTCTGGTCTAAATGAGTTTATGGTACAGGACTGTTATTGCTCTTCTCTTTGAAACTAACCCCACTGCTTCTTTGTGTCTGTTACTTGCACACAAAAACGTAGACACTTTTTTACGGGCGTCTGGTCGATGTATTGATTGTGAGACTAAAGCGGCATCGACCCCCTATAGTACACTGAAAGTCACGTTTATTCACGAAATGCATCTCCACTCTGCAAACCTTAAAGCTCAACAATCATTTCGGATGTTACACCAGGATACAACAGGGATTACTGACGTAGTCATGCATTCGTTGCAGCTCTCATTTTAGATTGTGAACAGGTAGACTTCGACAAAAACAAGTCTAAAACAAAAGATAAACATGAATGCATCCCGCTATTTCAAAGAATGCGACATTAAGCAGGGGTGCACATTATTGCCACTAGAGGGCATAGTTGTTCTGTGAAAATAAAGGACTGTCGATGGTCGTGCACACTTACTTACAGGAGCTTAATCAGAGATCAATACTGGAAAAAAAAAAAAATTAAGTCCAAATTTGCCATATTTCGGGATAAAATTATGCACTCAGCTCTTCAAGTTTATGCATGGTTTAGGTTCATCCCTAGCGCTTTTCAGGGTCTGTTCTGAATAGAACTAGCTTTGGGTTGAGAAAAGGACAAGAACAAAGGAATTTGGATAGGGAGTTCGTATCTCAGTATGGGGCACTGTGTGTGCATATTTCAGGTCAGTTATGGTTAAACAGATAAAACTGTAAGCTTAGATTAACAGGCCTCTTTTAGATAAAAAAAAATTCTTTATGGCGGTTTCGGGGTTCCGAGCTCTCTATCAAATGTGTCTCGTTTATTACATTAATAATGATCCATAACGAGAGTTCAAATGTTAGACTACAAAGCGAGCTTATTTTGACATAATGATTCTTTCCTTTCCAATGATGCAAACTGAATCATCAGGAAGAAAATCTGAAAAACAGTCTCCAGGCCATTTAGAAATGAAAAGTTAAAATGGAGGTTATAATTAATAGCAAAAGCAGTATTATTTGTTTTAAGCACTCACGCACGACGAACAGAAACACTCGTACAGATATTTACAGTTATGAAACGCGCTTTGTGGTGTTATAAAATAATAGGCATATAGCTACAAATCATGCATCTGTTACAAAACAACAATAAACTTTTAAAAACGTTTTGGTGTATTGCCATGTCTTAAAATTTAGCTACATATTGAACTAATGTAGGCTATAGAAAAGCATAATGTCGGTACTTCATATTTCAACAAATCAATAGTACAACCTTCTGATTTTTACTTTATTAGTAGTATTAGTATTAGTGGTAAAATTTTACATTAAAGTTCATTAGTTAATAAAATTAGATAATAATGAACCGCACTTCTACAGCATTTATTAATCTTTGTTAATGTTAATTTCAACATTTACTAATACAAAATTAAAATCTTGTTAATATTAGTTAATGCTCTGTGAACAAACAATGATCAACTGTATTTTCATTAGTAAATACATGTATTGCTCAGGATTAGTTGACGATAATTAATGTGTAACTAATGAACCTTATTGTAAAGTGTTAGTATTATTATTAGTAGTAGTATATTAATAAACGCAAATGTATACGCCGAATAAGCACAGACTTGCGCAGACCCCAAAAGAGCAAAACATACGCTAAATCTAATTTTCCTTTCCTTCCTCTCCCTCCCTGCCTGTCATGTGAGCTATAACTAAAAGCAAGCTGTTTTGGGGCGTGCAGAAGCACCCTGACTGCTGAATTTGGCTCTGGGCCTGTTCACCAAACAAGCTACACCATTCAATAACAGCAGCTCTCAATCATATCTGATTCCACTGGCATTAATAAGTAATGATCTGACACCATCAGTTCTCACTTTGTCGAGCCTTCAAATAACACACTGGGCGAAGTATTTTCTCCTGCGGATCAACATTTCCACAAGATGCTGAACGGTAGGCGTGTGATGGCGTTTGGTGACGGCCAGCTTTGGTGCAATAATTTTATCTGCTGGGGAAATCTGCGACACAGAGCGCCAGTTATCAGTCGAATCCTGGTGGAATTACGTGTCACTGCGACCGCTCTAAATTTTACGCACACGATAACTTTCGAAGACAGCGGGTCTTTACGACACTGGGAGAGGCCGGGTCGCTACAATACCGAGCCTGTAAATCGTCCGGTGGTAATACTGGCTCGGAACCAGCGTTCCTAAATCAGCGCTCGCGCCTCCGTCTCAGATGTTCCCTTGGATGAAACTTCAAGGTTGTCTGCCATAAAAATCTGCTTTCAGATCACTGAAACTTCCCTTTGATTATAAAGGCGTTTCCTTTCAAGACCCCCCCCCCCCCCCCACCACACCACCACCTCTCTCTCATTAGGCTATTCTATGCAAACTTGAATTAAAATGTTTCTGAAAGAGATATGGGGTTGCACTTTATTTTACAGTACGTGGACTTATATTGTACTTACTCCAGAATGGTGATAAGGTTAGGTTTAGTGGTAGGTTCAGGGTTAGTAACCACACTCTAAAAATGCTCGTTTCAACACATGTTTGGGTCAAATGTGAAAAAAAAACAACAACAACAACAACAGTTGGGTTAAAAAATGTAATTTAAAAATTTTTAAACAACCGCTTGAATTATACCATATATAGTGAATGAATTTGATATTTATTTATTAATTCCTGAATTTTCAGAAGCCTATTCACGCAGGCATGCTGATGTGTCCAATATAAGACCAAGAATTTGTTAAAAATAAATAAATAAAATACCGGCCGCTAATGAATGTTCTGTAAATTATATATTTTTGAGTGTTATTTAATTTAGCATTATCAATAATCAATGAAGTGATTTATTAATATTTTCACGAGGCCTACAGCCTAAATATTATTTGCGGTATTTTTAAATATATTTATTTTTTGCATATAGTCTTAAAATATAAAAACGGTATTTATAAAACTACGGTAATCTGGTGGCAAGAACTGCTCATCAGTATCAGTCATCTTGGTCCACAATCAAAAAGAACTGTGGCAAATGTGTTTGAATTTGAAACGCCGACAAATCATGATTTAAAACGTTTCCGTCAAATTTCTGAATCGATGCGATATTCGTTCGTTCGTGTACATCATTTTGCTCAAAGCAGATTGTGAGAACCACATTCAAAACTATGCATTGGTGTTTACAGGCTAATGATATATTATTCCAATTTAATCGAAATATTAAAGACATTTGATATTTAGTTTCTCTCAAGTGGAAATACATGCATTCACAGCGTATTATCTAATAATATGCGCATTTTGAGCATTAAGTACTAGCACGAATAATTGTCAAACCTTTTTATCAATTCTTGTTTTACTAGGATGTTTTTTGATCAGTTTCCAGATTTAAAAATTTAAATTAAACATTCATTTGAATTATTTTACATTTACTAAACTGTATATTGAGAACGTTTAGCGTGTTTGCAATTTCTCTGTTTCTCTCTCACTCTTGCTATCTCTCTCTCTCTCTCTCTCTCTCGCACACACACACACACACGCACACACACACACACACACTCTCTTAGCAGATGTCTGTGACTGTATTTTCTTTGCTGAGGAAGTGCAGCTGGCTCAGTCATTATGCGCAAAAAGCTAGAGGCTTTGCGGCAGCCCAGATTCCTTTTTTTGTTAGAAGACAATTTACAGCTTTGTAATAGATCTTTTTATGAGCCTGTTTCGTCGGTCATTGGATGCCACTGGTCATGTGCAGGACGCAAACGTCTTCGTGACCCCTTTTCCTGATTTCCCAAGCGATTTTTCCACTACATTCTGTGGCTTAAAGGCTCCAAATCCAAAATACACAGTGTTATCATAAATGTCCTCTCTTTTTTGCCGTGCATGGCTCTCTGTGTGTTAGAGAGCGAGAAGACAAACTCGAGGCCGATTGCGTGAGTTGTCAGATGCTAGACGGCTGCTACAAGAGTTGCGGTTCTAAACAGAGCAACACAATCCTGGACGACTGATCTGAAACGAGCTTCATAATATTGACCAGCGGGACAGGAGGCAAACATGGATTACAGGGCTTCGTTGGGTAAGTTTATATTTCGTGTCAGTCAGAAGCTACTGGACCAGCAGGTTATTGGTTTGTGAATATAACTTCAGCATTGGCAGGCTGATTAAAACATTCTCACTGTTTTTTGCAGTTAAAAGAGAACTCAAATTTAACAAAAAAAACGCTTCCTTGAAAGCTAGAAGAGTGCTGTTTTTATTGTGCTCTTTTAATGCTAGATCTTAAAATACATTTTTTACTCATTTGATTGAAATGTTTGTATATAATTTCCAAATAACTGACATTATTAGTATTATTCTTAGCAGTAGTTAAAGTATTGTAAAAAGCAGCAAATCTTCACAAATTCAAAAAGTGTATGTAATGATGACTGTTCAGCAGTTAGGTTTATGATTATTGTAAGCAGACTCGAGGATTTACAGGTCGTTAACACAATTTGTTTTCAATTTGAGATCTTCAATTTAAATGTTGACACTTATTTTGCCAGTGTCACATTTAGAAAGATTAGAAAGATTTTAAAAGACATTTTATTTAAAAAGATAACGGATTAAAAATATCTATATAGGAGATATTTAATCTGTGCATAAAAATAACGAATATTTTCTTAATTCTTATATATATATATATATATATATATATATATATATATATATATATATATATATATATATATATATATATATATAATTTTCTGAATATATATATTCAGACAATTATATTCAGACAATTAGTCTGTGCATGAAAATGTTTCACAATATAAAATAATCATTTTGAAAGTTTTTAAAACTGCCATGGCAATAGAGTTACTGTGCATTTTAATATATGCCTCCCTTAATGGTGAGAATGGCGCAGTTTTTTGGGAAGGGAGACAGGCTCTGCAGAACAAAGACAGTATTTCACAGTCAGCTGACAGGCAGAGGTATTTACAACCTCTCTGCAATGCGGCAAAAAGGCGAGAGGAGCCTAAACGAGTTACCCGAACCAGAGCAATGAGCTGCCTCTTATATACACATAAATACAGTTACTTCAGAACAATATATCTATATATTACCATACAAACAGGTTATTGCAATAAAAAATGGCAATTTATATAGTATTCTTACAGATTTAATTATATGAATTAATTGAATATTTTAAAAGATTTCCCCATGATTTTATAATCACGCAATCTCTGGATTGTAGCCCGCTCAAATCCCTGACCACCATTCTCGTTCATTTAGCTATAAAAACCACAACATTTAAAGTCTTGTCATTTTAAAACCTAGATCACATTACGAGGAATAGGCCTATTGTCTTAAATATTAAATAATAAACATGCTCTGTAAAATATAGCTGATGCATTATTTGAACAGTGATGTGTTATACAAAGCATAGCCTATATCTAAAATAAAATAAAAAATTCTTATAGTTGTTCAGTGCTTTATTTCTGCATAAGCAGCAGTGCAAAAAAAAAAAAAGAAAGAAAAAGGAAAAGAAAAGAAAGACAGAACACCTAGGCAGTGCCTTATTTGGTCGGCAGGCGGTGCTGTTGTCTAACACTCTGGGATTTGCTTGCCCGCTCTCTGCATCTTTGTCCTTGAGGTCATTTCCTGTGACTGTAATTGGTTGTTGCAGTCATGTGACACCACAGTCACAGAGTTCTCTTACTAACCGACACAAATGTTAATTTTTAAAACGAAGGAAACATAATACTTTCAGAAACAGTGTGAGACTAGTAGGAATTATTTAATATATTTTAATTAATTATTAATTATAATGTAATAATTTTCAGGTGCACTCATTTCAATGTTGACATAAATTGTTTTACGATATATATATATAATATGTAAAAAATATATAAAATATACATATGTAATAAAATAAAGCGTAACGAAGCATATACATTTCATGCACTTGAATAACTTGTGAAATATAATTATAAATCTATGTATTACAGGTCAATCCCAAATTAAATGTTTAATCCCGTAAAAACTGGTGACAACATTTCTCTTACCAGAAAATGTTATTATATTCAGTACTCAGAAACTTCCCCAATGTCCATTTGTGACAAGCATAAATCGAAAAGGCACCTATTTTTTTTTTCCTTTCAACGTAATTTTACCTTAAATTTACAGTCGAAAAAATACACCCATTAGTTCACAAGTCAGAGATTTCACAAACACCTCATTTTTCCTAGAGGGGGGAAAACCCCAGCAAACCGAAGCAACACATTGGTTAAGAAATATTACACCAAATAATTATAAAATTACCACAAGGAACATATAAGCTAGCAGATATTAGTCTAGGATCCAAGAAATAAACTCCTTTTTTTCCTCTGAGTGCAGTGAACGCGAATTGAACCCCGTGTCTTTATTTCCTCCTGAGATCGGAGTAATCGCCATTATTGAATAAGTGCAACTTTCAGGATTATTTATGGCACCCGCGCGCTGTCATGAATGGCTGTGGGGAAGCACGTGATACCATTAAACTTTGTTTTATGGCCAGGGAGTTGACAAGCCAAAATATAATTCACATTGTATATTAGAAAGGTCGCTCAGACGGTTTAGAAAGATCCCAGTGTCGCTGCAGAGGAAAGAGGCTTCACGCTTGTTGTAATCATGGATATTCAGAGTCGTCGATACGCTTTACGCGATACTGCTGCTTCTGGAGGTAAGATTGTGTCGCTGAACTTGTGCGTGTTGGGTTGTGCCATGATGGTCTCTAAACTAGTCAGCCTCCAATCCGTTTCAGTGAACTCCTCTTGTCTGGTGTACAGTCTGGGGTGGTTGGATAACTAAGGAGAGAAAAATAGCTTGTGATGATGAAGGTGACGTAAATGTTATGCAGCAGTCCGGTTTTGGTGCGGATGTGGCGTTTTGAAAGGTTGTTTTTCAGGCCTTAGCTTGTATACATTATTATTATTATTGTTTCAGTGCACATTTTTAATACGAAAGCATCCGCATTTTGCTTTACTTTTTCATTATTTGTTAATAATGAGAAAGTAAATTAGCCTACTAATTAAGTGTGATTTTCTTCTAAGTGTGAAATACGCATTTGCCTATATTGAGAGTTGTCTTGATTACAACATAATTATAAATGTGACGAAACTAATTTAACGTGAGGTTTTTGCTTTGCTTTGAAATCGCAACTTATTGTCACTTATTTGCAGCTGTTGTGTAGCTCGTTTTGTCCTTATTAGATTCATTTTAGAGAGTTCAGTTAGTCGATACACGCGCTTTCGTGACTTATATGTGAACTCTATTAATAAGCAGGGTTTTATTGACAAGCTCTCTAGCGCCCCCAAGCAAAAGAAACTCACATTTTGGCCCTAAACCATTCATACTTTGTATTAATTTTCATCCCTGATACAGTAGATTCGAATTAAATTCGTTCATTTAAGCCTGATTCAAGTTGTCTGAATTCAGAGTTGCAGAGATGCGCAATTTTATGTGCATGTTTATAAAGTTAAATATAAAATACATAATTTCTTCACTGTTTTTCAACTCTAAAATTTCAGTTAAATAATGATTTATTAAATCATATTTTTATTCAAATCAAACTTAAGTCTAATAGCGTATGCAAAGTTTAAAATATGTATGCACATTCTATGAGGAATAATTAAGATGTTTTGTATTAACAAGATTGAAAGAGGTTGTATTTTTAATTCGATAATAGCCAAACTGTGGCTGATTCCCTTGTGAGTGGAAATTATTTTTTTAAAGAATAAAACTTAAAAATTTTCGATTAATAAGAGAATGACCGTCTCAATCCACAAATCTGCATACAAACTTGTGCTATAATAGGCTAATAAATAGGTTAATTTTATTGAAAACCTTATGTGCATGCATGTGAATTTTACAAAAATGATGATATTTTAATTTAAAATAGGTGAAGAAAAACGGTGACTCGTTCTTTTGTTCTTCTGTAACTCGGCTTTGACCCTACTGAACGAGTCGGAAAGCAAGGTGAAACTCGGGTCACGCAGTCTAACGAAAATGAATAAAATATACATGTATTAAAACGCACATTTTCTGGTTATTCTTAGTAAAAAAATAAATGCTCACAGAAATTAATTAAAATATTAAACAGCTAATATAAAGCATGAACGGCCTGGAAAAAGTAGAAAGTATTGACATTTCTTTTAAATCACTAGCCTTTTTGTTCTAAAATGCTGTAATCATCTGTAAGTTCTTAAAGCATAATGCATAATATTATACCAAAATTAAGAGACATCAAATGAAATTAATCAAGCTACATATCTGAATGCAAATTCATACGACTTACATTTGTTTTTTATCTGCTTGTTTTTAGACAATACTTCTCGAAAAAACAAATATTCCTACACTTGAAAACGTTGAGCGTTCTTAATTCTTATATTTTTTAATGTTTCCAAGGTTTATTGTATCTGGCTGTAGCGCGCGAATGACCACAGGAGCTGCTTATCAGAGGAGGTCATGTATTATCCATGAACTTTTCTCCTCTTTCCGCTACCGCTGTCTCCGTACCAAAAATAATGAAACTTTGTGATGTGTGTTGTAAATGATTCGGCTTGGCCTCTCGACCTTTAGCCTTCCTTTATATGCTTCTACACAGCGCACAGTTTTAAGGATACCTGATCAATTTTACTGCCATGACAGCATGTGGCACAAAAGCCCTCAATCCTACCTGGATAAATATTTCAGTTGCTTGTTGTCTTGTTAGAGATACAGAATGAAAAAATAGCAACTTTATTAGCTAGGTTAGTCACCAATGAGCGCGGGGTCTGAAAAATGGAGATGTGGGCCTCTATTGGAAGATTTTTGTTCCTTGTTACATGTTATTAAAAGAAAGAAAACTTTTTAAATCAAGGCACTGCAACCTTGGAGATGAATTATACTTAATGAAACATGAGTTGTAATAACGGCTTCATTGTATATACATTTCTATTAATTATTATTTATTATTATCTGTTCATTTTTCGAAAACATTCCGTCGTCTATATATACCCTGTAGAACCGAATTTGTGTGAAAAAATGACAGTCACAGATTCGATTCTAGGGGAGTATATGGTCGATGCAAGAACTTCGAATAAAACTTTTTCTTATTTGGGTGAATGTTTTTGTACTTGAAAGTGCGTTGGAAAGTGGCAGCAGGCAACGAAGAACCACAAAGAATAACATCAAATGATACGCATATAATATGGTCATGTGGTTGAACTGTCACGAAATGCTTTGATCAGTCGAGAAGTTAGTGTATGGAGATGCTGAGGGCGTTTCTACCTGTTCCCACTGAAATAAGTTTCTTTTATGCTCAATGTGTGCCAATAAATTCGCTCCTCTTATAAGGCAGATAAATAACATCAGCAATATTTTGCATGAATGTTAACAAACTTTGCCCATCCGTGTACTATTGCTCCCTGGTCTTACCTTCAGAACTGCCCAGTGGTTATTCTCTTTTATGTGGTGTTTGATTATTGATTGGCACGGCGCATTGATGGCGAACCGGGGCGCGCTATACAGCGAGCTGAAAGGATGAGAAGCGCTGGAATGATGAGACTCCAGTAACTTCTGAGTGACCTCTACATGACAAAGACAGTCTCCATCAATTGTCTGCTGGCTTTATGTGCCTCTTTTTGTGCCTTGGACCGTTTTTTTTTAATCTTTTGTCTTGTTTTGTTTTTTACCTCTCAAAATCGCTGGGTTGAGTTTGATTTAGGTTAGTTGAATATTAATTTACCAAATGGGCTTCATGCACATAAATGTGATGCAAATCCATGTTTTTATTATTATATGATCAAATGTGTAATAGGGATCCTCGTATGTGTCTCAATACACAAAGAGATTTTTTTTTTTAATATTGCACATGCAGACCGAGTATTTAATCAATTAAGTTTTATATTACCATCCTAATTGAGAGATAATGTAGAGTTTGTGAAATTCACTACTAGGTGTGCACAGCTTCTTCTCAGTTGATGAAGTCCCTCCACCTCGATTGGCCAAGCTGGTCACATGGTAGCCCAACTTTATTCAGTTGACAGCAAGTAGGAGGGCTTTATGGAGGGAGGAAAAAAAGACAACTCGAGAAAAATTAGTATTTCCTACCTTCAGAAATTAATGGCCATGAGTTCGTACATGGTGAACTCCAAGTATGTGGATCCAAAATTTCCTCCTTGTGAGGAATATTCTCAGAACAGCTATATACCTGAAGAGAGCCCAGGCTACTACAGTCCGTCGCAGGACACTGATTTCCAGCATCCCGGAATCTATTCACGGTCAAACTTCTCTGAACCGCCCTACAATTGTAACACTGTCCAAGGATCATCGGTGCAGCCGCGGGGTCATGTGCAGGATCAAGCCAGCCCTTTCCCCGCACAGACAGAGCAGTGTCCTGCGGTCCAAATATCCGGACCGAGGACTTGTGGACAACAGCAAAACACAAAGAGCCAAAACGGGATACCAGCCAAGCAGCCTGCTGTAGTTTATCCATGGATGAAGAAAGTGCACGTTACTACGGGTAAGATTCACTCTCTTTGCTGCCTGCTTGTAGGCCAGTCCTGTTCTGGTGTTTTAGCCACAGTTAAAATCATTCAGTGAAATATTTATGGTTTCCTCTGAAGGGGCCGCCAATTACACCAGCCATAAATTTTTATTGCTTAGGAAATAGGCCGCTAGCTGTGTTGGCCAGGACCGAGAGTCCACTTGGCCCAAAGCTTTGAACTGAATAATTTAGTAAAGAGAAACTTTGAAATAAACTGAAATTAAACGAGAACAGATTACTTGTTCGATCAAAGTATGTGTTTTTTGCGAACATTAGGAAAGCGATTAACTTAAATAGTTGGGTTCTCTTTTTAACAAAAGTGTGTTTTTGTTTCCCCCAGTCAACCCGGATTACACAGGACCTGAACCCAAACGTTCTCGGACAGCCTACACAAGACAGCAGGTTCTCGAACTGGAAAAGGAGTTTCATTTTAACAGGTATCTAACAAGACGGCGTCGCATTGAGATCGCGCACACCCTCTGTCTCTCTGAGCGACAGATTAAAATCTGGTTTCAGAACAGAAGAATGAAATGGAAAAAGGACCACAAACTCCCGAACACGAAAGGAAGATCGGCGTCAGTTGGAAATCAGCATGCACAACACGCTCAGAAGGACAGCCAGACAGAGATCACAACTTTATGAGTGGATATCTCTCTCCCTCCCTCCAGATGTACAGATGAACTGTATGTAATAGACAATGCTTTATTTGACATTGCATGGTAGCAAATGTTGGGTACAAGTGCCAAAAAAAACAAAAAACAAACAAACAAACAAACAAACAAAAAAAACCTGAGAACCAGAAGCACACACTACGACTAATGCAGCGTGAAAACTGCTATGCGTTCAGACCGAAATGTCCAGTATTGTAACCCTTTTTGTAACTGAGGCATCGTGCCACAACGAGGTACAGTAAAACGTTAAGAAAGCTTACGCTATTTTACACAAACTTGCCAAATTTGTTGAAGAGCATGGTTCTTTTACTATTCACAATTAAAAAAAAATCTCTGTATTTTAATCCCACTTTTCTTCTTTTTAAAAGCATTGTTTTGCCTATGGCGCGTCAATTTATCTTAACTTAATCTTTAAAGGGAACTAAAGCAAGGAAATGTCCTGCGAATTACGAATAAATTACGAATGTCTTAGGGTTTTTCTTTTTTGTACTTCAGTCAACTGGGTGCAAGTAATAAAAACTAAATAAAATTAGTTAATGATAAGGAAGAAAAAAATGTTGCCTGGAAAATTATTTATTTGTCGACTGAAGAAACCTCGTTTACTGTGCGCTCCTCATTAAAGGTTTACTTTCTAAAAGACTCTTTCAGTCAAGTAATTTTTACATTGTTCGTGAAATTTCTAAGAATTTCGTTATTGGTGTTTTACAATTGTTTGTTGAAGCTTTTAAAAATGTCATATTTAATCCAGAAAAATGTTTTTTTGACACGAATAATTCATGCCTTACTTCACTATAATTCCCGCCCGACATCTTTGTAAACAGCATAGCTACAATTAAAGAACAGTAGCCTGTATTATATCTGTCTTCCAGACATGACCTGAAATTCTTGAAAAGCAGCTTTTTATTTTTGCATTTAGACACGTTTAGCCCTCAAGATGTTTGAACCTTCTATTTATTAATTATAAAGTTAAAAGCTTTATGTTCTATGTGAACGTACTTATCCGTTCCATAATTATCAAATTCAATTTTTAAGTTCTTATATATATATATGTATATATTTCTGTATATTGTGCATATTTTCTACAGGCATATTTTGCAGTAACTAAATAAATATTATGCAGAGAGGTTTCACCCAAACTGCGTCATATTGTGTTGAATCTAGAAACTCTTGAGATAGGAAAAATACGTTTTATCAAGCACTTTTTGTTATTATTATTTTTTAAAGGGATTGATGTCGAATCTGGAAATGGTTTTCCAACAGTGATTAAACTTAGAAGCTCTGCAATCATTGTGGTGTCTTTGTCTCCTTAAACAAAAACACGAGGCATACATGCATTGCGAAGGAGTCTTCACACTGAAAACTTCACGTTGTGATCATGAAAAGGTATTTTTACAGAAGTTCAACAAAAGCCTTGCGGGCAGGTTCATCCAGAGGACACAGTTTCTGTTGCATTAGACGCTTTTGAGCCGCGAGCACTGACCTCTACACTCGTGACCTGATGGACCTTCAGCCGGTTCTTTCAGACGCTTTTTGCTCACAGATGCACCAAAAATGTGTGTGTGTGTGAGTGTGTTTTCTGTAGTAATATTTGACTGCCTTACATTGATAATTTGCCACGCAGCGAATAACTTTTTCGAATTTGCACGTTATCAGATTCTGCAGAGTCTTACACATTAAAAACATGGTTATGCTGCACCGAACAATGTGGTATGTTACACTGATTGCGGTCATGATAAAACTGCAAATCATAAATAAACCACCATATGTGTTTTGCTCCATCAAGCAGAATATATCATGTCAAACTTTATTGATAAACCGGAAAATATCCATTCGTGTAGGCATATAGGTTCCTCTGCTCTTTAGAGAGAATTATGAGCAAGCAATACTTTTTTTTTTTTTTTTTTATAAATCACAGCAGTGTTTTATCATTTAAATATTAAACAATTTAGTTTTTGTACTCTGTGTCAAAAGCGTTGTCCATCAGCGCTGAAAATATGTGTGCGTGTGTTTAGCTGCACTGTTGTGTACCTACTTAAGTATTTTGGTGATAGATTTGTACCCAGGAGTGAGAAAAAAATCACCCAAAACCTCCTCCTAAGTTTGAGGGTTATGACTAGCTTATAGTATGTATAACCAAGTAGCTAACCAATAAAATAAGTCTATACAATGTTCCCATTTTGATAGTTTAGTGTGTGTGTGTGTGTGTGTGTGTGTGTGTGTGTGTGTGTAGTCCTGGTAAACAATACGTTATGGGGACCAAATGCCCGCACAAGGATAGTAAAAGCAGTAAATTTTGACCTTCTGTGTGCATTTTTGGTCCCCTCAAGGAAAACAGTTTACAAATCATATAAGTGATGTTTTTTTGAAAATGTAAAAATGCTGAAAGTGTTGGTAACACTTTATTTTAAGGTAACGTAGTAACACGTTACTATATGTACTTACTATAGCAATAACAGTATTGTGCATAATTACAAGAAACCAACCCTAAACCAAACCATAACTCTATAGTAAGTACATGTATAGTTAATTAATATCACTCAGTACGGTAACACTTTATTTTACAGTGTCATTGTTACATATGTTACATGTAGTAATGACTATAAATGATGAATAATTACATGCAACTAACCCTAAAACAAACCAAACCCTAATCCTAACCCTTTAGTGAGTACATGCAGTCACTTAATATTACTCAGTAATAAAATGTATAATTACAGTGTAACAAAAACACCTTAAAATAAAGTGTAACCAAAGCTTTCTGTGATGGGTAGGTTTAGGGTTAAGGGAGAGAAGATACAGTTTGTATAGTATAAAATCATTATGTTTATGGAAAAGTGTTTGTGTGGGGGGATGGGGAGGAAGTGCGAGAGAGAGAGAGAGAGAGAGAGAGAACATTTGCTATTATTTGTGAGTAAATGTATGTGTAATTTAATTTAATTAGTAATATTACCAATGCATTGGCAATGTAAAGACGCTTGAGTTAGAGAGAGAGACAGACATTATAAGAACACCAACACACCTCCAGGACTAAATGTGAATTTTATTGCAGCTTGAATAGGTAAAACATTAACAAATAGCCTATGTGGGCTGTGTCAAACACACATATATATATATATATATATATATATATATATATATATATATATATATATATATCGTTTGTTTAAAAAGCCTTGTGAAAGCACGCAGGGGATCTCTCCATTGTCTTTGCTTTCAGTAAGGCAAGGCATTCCGAGTATTGACCTGGATGTCTGAACAGAATAAATGGGAGCCATACGCGGTTCCATTTGCAATGACACTGCACCGACTCCTGCCGCCGCTCTCACAATGCTTCTCAAACGGCCATTTTTGATTTCCAGCTGTTCGTTGAAAATGTCTTCGCCCATCGAGACAACCCTTTAAGATAAATCAAACTGCGCTGTCGACATCCCAAGATAGAATTCGGTATATGGTTCCGTTCAGTATCTTTTTTTGTTTGACCACGTGATTGTCTAAATAATTAATGCAGCACGTCCCCTAGAAACACGGCATCGTCATTAATCGCGAGGACTCTATCAGACTTGAAAACTGAAGAGATCCAAGAAAATAATATCCAAACGGTCCTGTATCTCACACCACCGCAACCTGCACATTCGCACAGCTTTTCAGCCAATGGAAGATCGGTAGGTAAACATTTAAGATTAATATTTGCAGTGAGACATCGAACAAACATATCTGTCAGAATTTTGATAAATGGTGTCCTTTGATTCAGTCGCGGAGAGACTGAAACAACTTCAGGCTCATTGTGATTTTTTTTCCTCTTAAATAGCTTCAGCATGAAGAGCTCCTAACACAAACCTGTCAATAAATAGAAACTGTTCTGTAACAACACTTTTACTTTTGAAGCATTAAATGCAGACTAGTAATGTAATGTTATATTGATGCATCTGTGTATAAAAAATGTGAAGTCCAGTTCGATAGTGTTTTCTGCTTAGCCGCCAGGGCTTTAACGAAGGCCTGTTTGTGATTTATAATCTCGATTTAGTGGCGACCATTTGTGGAGACTTATGAGTTTGGTTTGATAAAAAGAAGGAGTGTATCTGAAAAATCATCACATAGTTATTGACGTGAAGTATTGCCTGAATAAGTGGATTTTGGATCTTGACAAACATTAACAATACAGCAAATAACAACAAAACGGCATCTATCCGAAAACATTACATTTCATTGGTGTCAGAATCTCCACAATACCCTCTCGTTTTTAGTAATGGTGCATTGTGATCATAGATCTATCCATAAAGTGTTTGGAACTGTTGGAGAGGGATGACGGTGATCTGCATCGTTGTAAATCATGCTCAGTAATTCCTGAAAGGGTGAGAGGCTGTTGGGGGCCGGGCGTGGACTGTAAATCTTTCACTTTTATTAGCCCGTGAACATATGCTGCAAGGGGAGACGACTCGCATCCTCTCCTCAGGACAATCCTGCGCTCGGCCGCGTTCCCAATCGTTTCATCTCCATCTTGCCATCCAGAGATACATATCCATACAGAACAACCATAAAGCAAGCATTCAGACCCAGCCTTGTATTTAACCTCTTAAATTCTATAAAAGAAAAAAGTGAAGGCTGACAGAATTTTAGAAAGCACAATAAAACAAACGTATTTTAATACACAACTAGTAAAAATCTAGACATTGAAAGTACACTTCATACGGATCTATACACACTTTTGATTTCTGAGAAGAACAATATAGAATTTGGGATGATTTTGATGAATCTCTCTGGCTGACGAGGTCATACATTGCTGTCATTGCCCAAACCATAATAGTCAAACAATATTTCAGTGGTTTCTTGCAGCCTGTAATAAACGGATTTCTTTTCAAAACAGCGAGCAAATCTGAGAATCTTAAACGAGACGAAAAATGAATGTTGCTGCTTCCGCAGGCCCATAACACTGGGTGAAATAATAAAAATCATCATTATAAAAGAGATTTTAAAAAGTGAAGATATTTAATAAGACATGGTGATGTGAAGAAAAAAAATCTAAATGATTTGCAGACAATCCACTGATTTGTCTTCCAAACAAAGACAACGTAAAGGTAAAAACTTATATATTTAGTGCTTCATTAGCACGTTTTTGTTTTTGTTGTTATTTTATTATGCGTGGGTTTCAAGGCCATAATAAACAGCAATAGTTTTCGCCTCAATGACACACTCCGATTCCGTGGCTTGAGATCTTGTGCAAAATCATTGTACAATGATGTGAGGCTGGAGGGATTGCTCCTGCTCTTGCTTTTAAAATGTATTTGTGAGGTGAAGCTGGTTGGAGTAGCAGTCTCAATCAGGACAATCTGCGATCCGGATCACGTGAACAAATATGCTTGTATTTTAAGGCAGCGCCTTTATTTGTCATGATAAGCTTTCCGAAATATACTAATGTCGACTCGTTCGGTGAGCCTGCCTCTGTAAAACGGTCATTTTTTTCCAATGGGAAGTTGATTGCTAGTAATATTTCGTTTTGGAATAAGAAGACCTTCTTGGCTTTTTATTGGTAGCTGAGTGAGTGGCTCCCATTCTTTCGGGAATACTGTCTGCATTGGTATATGGAAATGCCTGGAAAAGCGCGAGATCAGTTTTAAGACAGTACTGTCTATAGACAAAGGGTGAAGGATATATCCGAGCCGCTGTACTGAGAGATATTGAGACTAAGAAGCACGGCTATATAATAAATTGACATCGCAGGTAAGCAATTGCACGGCAAAACGTAACCTTTAAGCGTGGGTTTACATTAGGCCGGCGTAAAAAATATGATTTATTCCATTCAAAGCAGCTGATCTTTATTAATGTCATCGCCTACCAACTAAGGAAGTACGATTTGAAGACAGAGAGGTAAAACTGCGAGACTTTAAATTAGACCTTGTCTATTTTGGAGGTTTTGCATGCAAGGTAAATTTTTAGAGTTGATATTTCATTTGACATATTCTGGTAGCTGAGTTAGCCATGCACAGGATAAAACATCTGTGTCATACATTGTGAGATCGTTAATCACTTTAATTTGTGTTACAGTCAATGCGATGTTAGACATGACAAATGTGGGTTGGGGTATTCTTTTAAACATTCATGTTTCCATGTATTTAAACCAGTCTCTCTGTTTTTAAATTGCAATTTATGGTAATTTAATGTGGGATTCAAATACATTACATACATTTTGAATGGAAACCATATTTCGCATGCAATATAAGAGCAAAAATTCATTTAAGATGTAACAATGAAATAAGATTGTTTTGCCAAAAGCATGTAATGACAATCTAGATGTTTGAAAACTGACCTAATATGGTGGCTTATAATATTAGGTTTGAAGACCTTATATGATGTCTAAACTATTCCCTTCAAGGATTACATTTCTTTTTTGCTTTCAAATTTGATTTTGTTTTCTAATCCCGTTTTGCATCTGAGTGCTATTTACTGAATAATATTACAAATAAATAACAGGTTTTCAGACAAGCGCCTTTGATTATACGCCTATTTATAGTTATTCTTTCATTTGCATTTCACAAAAAATTCAGTCTTGTTCTTGCATTCTTCTTCATTTTGCAGCATCTCACAAATACTTTGAGGCTCAATCACGAACGTATTCGTTTTCGATTTGTGAGATGATACGGGATTTTTTTTCTTCTTTTAATTAAAATGGCATTAAAGCACACATTATTATTTCCATTACAGAACTGACTAGGGCCTAAATTGATTGTCACTTTAACATTTCTACAAAAGAGATAGCATGCAAATTAGTAACAGATGATAAATAAATGTGTATATTTACAGACCGACTTCCAGAGTCCATTATTTTTACAGCCTATTGTTCTATTATGAGTACCAAACTTACCGTGGGAGTGCGTGGGCGAAAACACGGTCGCCAAATAAAGGCAGACCATGTTCGGCTGACTTGTTCGCTACATTTATCCCATAAGACTTTGAACATGACACACAAGTTTAAAATACAGGCTGCGTGCGCTCTCGTTACATTTGCCAACGTTGCGCTCCATCACTTAATAACAATAATATTAACAGTATTATTAATCCCATAGGCTAGTTTCAAAGGTGCTGTCCTCGTCTCGTGTTTTCGAAGGGATTTTCAGAGTGAAACAGAACAGGTCGTCTGTCTGGGAGGACGAGGATTAAAATCTCGACTTCAGGCTCGCGCTTGGTTTTAAAATCACCGGTGAAAAAGTTGTGTGGTGTGGATTGCATTGTGACTTGAGTCCCTTCCGTCCGTTGTTCATTAATCAGTGAGTTATTGGAGAGGAAGCCAAAGGTCAGCTAAAAGGCTTATGAGTGCTAAATATTTTGGCCAGCATCTCTTTGTGTAAAATCGCTTATGTCGGGTTTTTTCCCCCCCTTCTCTCTCTCTCATCTTTCAAAACCTTCTAGGGGGAAATTAATTCGTTCATTTAAAAATGGGACATCGTATAAATTTTTTTTTATAAATTGTGGTCTCATCGCTGATGTGGCCGTGAATTCACATCCAGAATGTAAGACTCAAACGAACGAAAACGTACATTAAAAGTGTTTGCCGCTGCGGTAACGCAGAGAACAGCATTTATAAATTAAACGGGGAGCTGGAAGGAATAAACGATCAACACTTTAAATCATTTTTATTCTTTAGGTCGCCTTCTAAATGATGAAGATTGCTTGAGGAGAAAGCGAGGAGAGAAAACCACAGACTGCGGTAAGAGATGTCTTATATATATATATATATATATATATATATATATATATATATATATATATATATATATATATATATATATATTTGCACTGAAATTAAACAATAGTATTTATTACACATAACCTGCTTTGTACTGTCTTGTGCATCTTATTTCATAGCTTGAAACATAGCCCATAAAACAGAAAACAGAAATCGGAATAAGTGCTTTTTATATAAATTAAAAATTCTTCTGGTGCTCTGAGATTTGACAACAAATTAACAATTTAACTCAACAGTTATTTACTTCGATTATCCAAAGAAATTTCAAATATACTACACAGGTTATGCATACATTAAATGAAACATTTAAACTTAAGGCAAAGTATGAAATGCAAAAGCAATGAAAAACAAAACAAGCCAGCATGCAAACAAATATTCCCATCCTTTCTTCTTAATTTAGAGTATCCTTTACTCAAATCCACGGCTATCCGCGCAATTGGTCAAAAGTGTGCTCCATTACAAGTAGTTAAAGAACGGTCAAGACAACAGTGTGAATTACTGCAGTAGCTGGATTTATACTGGCGGGCTGAAGGCTCTGGCTTTAGCAGGACATTCTTGCCCCCAGCCATCCTCCTACGCTTAGAGTTCTACCCCTCTGACGGTACCAAGTCTTGAGGAGTGCTTTTCTTCTCGCCCCTCTGTGAGGCTTTTACGGCTGTGGCATGGCCAGTCATAAATTTTGTCGGGCTCTACAATGACAGGTGCATTGATATGTATCGTGCCGAGCTTCAGGCCGTCTAATAACTACTGTATTGAGCACGAGCTGCAGTCAGTGAAAACCTATCTTTAGAATAAGACTAAGAGGAAAGAAAGAAAGAAAGAAAGAAAGAAAGAAAGAAAGAAAGAAAGAAAGACTCTTTGGTGTGGGGTTTTGCACATTGGGGTCACAGTTTGTTGAAGGACTTTGCTACAAACATTTGCTACGAACCAAATTTTGTTCGCATTCTAATCTTACATCTCACATTGGTGGGAAACAACCCTAAATCCGAAGATAGTCATAATGATACAGATTATTTTAAATTTTGAATCGGTTGAGTCCCGGTATTTCAGAGAGTTCCAAATTCTTCGGAATATAATAAACTAAACATTATTATTTGCATGTATCAGTTATGATAAAAGGACAAAATGTGTTTGTTATTTTGCGTTTATATAATCTATATGTCTCGTATTTTTATATAATCTCTTCATAAAGATTGTAGTTTCGTATAATGTTCACAAAGACAGCGTGCACGGAGCCCTGCCACCGGTTATATCAAACTTAGCACACATCAATCGATCAACTTCATTAATGTGAAGTGATCAAACTATTACCCGGAATCTCGAAGTAGTTTCAAAATATGTTAAAGATGTACAATTCAAGAACAAACAACGGCTCGTATAATTTTCCCCGGTTATGTAAGGAGACATTTCTTTAAAATATATACGGATATATTTAATAGCTATAGAATGTTTTATTGCTTGAATGAGATTTGAAAGCCTAGGACAAACCCCAAAAATGTCTAGTAGTGAGCAACGAGTCGGAAAAGAATGGGATATTGTTTGAAGAGAAATGCTGATTCTCCTCCTGCTGCCGTATAGTTTCACTCAATGGGGCACTTTTAGCATAAGTTAAACTTTAACCGTCTTGTGTCATTCTTCCCTAAAGTTCTGAAAGTGAAAAGATGAAGGGGTTTGGCTTGTCAAGAGAAGATAAAGAGAGAGAGAGAGAGAGAGGAGAGAGAGAGAGAGAGAGAGAGAGAGGAAGGCCTTTTGAGAGAAAGATGGCTGATCACATCATATTTTTGTGTTTTAAAAATTGTGTTATTAAAAAACAATGGTACGAAACTATGTACAATTAGACCCTTTTCCAACCTGATTTGCAAAGAGGCAGGAGGCCATATGTTCCTTAGAGCAATAGGATTTGACTAAAGGTGACAATAAGAGATTAATGTTAGGCTGAATATTAAGGAAGCAACAAAGAATTAAATCCACAAAGTCAGAAGCTTGACATTTGACACCAGAAATTGGGAGAAATCTATTTCAATCTCATCTTTAAAAAGTGAAAATGCTACGGGCTGTTTTAATTTGCACTGTGGTCTAGATAGCCTACATGATGTTTAGACTCGAAAGATACTGCAAATGGAGGTTTTTAAGTGCCACGGCACATCACTGTTTGGAATCTCCCATTTATGATTGTTTCAAATTTAATCGCATCGCTAACACCGATTCATTTCCTTTATCAGCAGGTCAAAGGACAGAAAATCTGTGGGAAGCTCCAATCACGTGATTGGCAAGTCCATGCAACTGGACAGGAGTTCACAGGGTCTCTTAGTTTGAACCTTCACAATGCAGAAAGCCACTTATTATGACAATGCTGGACTTTTCGGAGGATATTCGTACCCTAAATCTGACTCCTATACATATGGTCCTACACACCAGGGCTTCTCATCCTCCAACATAGAGAATGACTATCAAAATCCTATCTGTCCCATTCAAACCACATCAGTCCGGCCACCAGCACATAAAAACGGAGACATCAATGGAAGTTGTATGCGACCAAGTGCCAGCCAGGGCAACAGCCAACCAGAGAGTATCAGTGAGCAGCAGCAAGCTGCTCCTTTAGCAGCCAGCTCACCCAGCCCTAACACCAACTCTACACAAAAAAAGAAATCTCCCAGCACCACTGGCTCCAGCACTGCCACCCCAGTCATCACCAAGCAAATTTTCCCATGGATGAAAGAGACCCGCCAAAACGCAAAGCAGAAAAGCACCAACTGCCCAACTGCAGGTGTGTGTGGCATGAGAAAATGGTTTTATCCACCCAGTATAAGATGAATAACCACACTTGCAGACAGCTACTATCATTATGATGACCTAGTTCTTTTTGTTTACAATAGGCTGTCTCTCTATGGCCTTTAAGTGATGTAATAGGCTGTGTAACACAATTAATCCATTGCACATTTCTGCTCTCTGTGTTCAGGAGAAACCTGCGATGACAAGAGTCCACCTGGCCCTGCCTCGAAGCGAGTGCGCACTGCCTACACCAGCGCCCAACTAGTCGAACTGGAGAAGGAGTTTCATTTTAATCGCTACCTGTGCCGTCCCAGAAGAGTGGAGATGGCTAATCTGCTCAATCTCACCGAGCGCCAAATAAAGATCTGGTTTCAAAACAGGCGGATGAAGTACAAAAAAGATCAGAAATCTAAAGGCATAATGCACTCGCCCCTAGGACACTCTCCGGACAGAAGCCCGCCGTTAAGTGGCTCGAATCACATTGGATATTCTGGTCAGCTTCCAAACGTGAACAGCCTGAGCTACGACGCGCCATCTCCTCCGTCATTCGCCAAACCGCAACAGAATATGTACGGCTTGGCAGCCTACACGGCGCCATTGGGTGGCTGCATACCGCAACAGAAAAGGTACCCGGGAACAGAGTACGAGCACCACAGCATGCAGGGGAACGGCAGCTTTGCTAATGCTAATTTACAAAGTAGCCCTGTGTACGTCGGGGGAAACTTCGTTGACTCAATGCCAGCTTCGGGCCCCATGTTCAACCTCGGTCATCTTCCCCATCCCTCATCCGCTAGTGTGGACTACAGCTGTGCCGCTCAGATTCCGGGTAACCACCACCACGGACCGTGTGACCCCCACCCCACATACACAGACCTCAGCTCTCACCACGCGTCTCAGGGAAGGCTGCCGGATGCGCCCAAACTCACGCATCTGTAAGGATCCCATCCGTGTGCTTAAGCGCAATGTCGCGTTTTTATTACCTCACTAGTTAAACTAATTTATAAAACTACACTCCGAGAGAAACACACCGTATTATCCTGTATTATTATTGATATTACTATTACTGCTATGATTGTAATTATTTTTAATAATAGCTGTGGTCCATTTCTCTTGACTGTTGAAGATACACGCGGTTGTTTGTTGTCAGTTGTTTGCTTCTCGGAAGAACCGAGTTGACAAAATGAGGGCAATTTCCATAACGTATTACTTGAAGGTAAGTTCTGTAGATTTGACAGTATAGGCATCCGTCTTTATAGAAATGGGATTTGTAGAGGAAAAGAACCATCTTTGTTAAGTCGTCTGTTCTTCTCACGGGTTCTTCCAATTTTCTCTATTATTTATTATTTTCCTCCAAGAATTGTATGACGAACATTTATATTGACTGAGTATTATATTTATTATTTATCGTTTTAACGCACATTATTTATCTTCTCATGTATATTATTTATATGACAGTTGTAGAATTTATTTGGGCAGAAGCCGTTGACATATCTTTGAACTGGTGCAAACAAGGTGATAACGTGGGACTGGTGTATTTCTTTCTTCATTTAGAAATAAAATATTGATAATGAAGATTAACAAGAATCTCGAAATTGTAATTATTACATTGGGAATTGGCAATCTTTAATTAGCTTGCCATGGTTAACATCATATTGATTAAAAACACCAGCACGTACCGACACATCCTCACGTTCATTATAAATGTTATTTTGTAAGTTGCACTGTCCATGCATAAAATGATGAAATGGTAACGATATGGAAATGTTATATTTTATTGTGTTAAACATTTTGTAAATAAAGTGCTTAAGCTAAACAAATGAAATTGCGAACGCTATCAGTAAATTCATTCATGCATTTCAATTTTCATATTTAGAATTTGAGATCAATTGAAATTAAAATCTTCATATTGTGTGTGGATATGAATAGATTTCCCACTTGGATGTCGCGCAACTCACAAGGCGGAGGCGCCATTTTGGAAACATAAGGATAGTAAACAAAGGAGGCACCTTCGCTCTCACCCCCATCCAGATGCGCGTGAATGTGCGCGCACCCGTGTCACGGCTCCCCACAAAACACAATAGCAAACCTCACCAGGCATTGCAATTATTTAAAATGTGGTAATATGAAGAGAACTGCATCACCATATCAATTGAAACAGATTAGCTAATGTTTTTATGATTGGGGAGATTTCACAGACACATTTCACACTGTACGGGCTACGTACTTTCAGAGAAAATGTAAATGTGATGTCTTCCTTTGCTAAACTGGTGCAATGTGCGAATTTAAATAAAAATATAGGCATTTTTTTCTTGAGCACTATTGTTGTAGCAACTTATTGCTAATCATTTTTAACAGATTGGGATCTCAAATGAAATTCTCATACAGAGCAAGTGTTTTGTCTTATAAACAGTTTGATACTATATTAACCTGCACCATTGCGCAAGCATTAATACATATAGGTCTATGTATTTTAAAAATGCACCTTATAATGTGCTAATGAATAGCCTAAAGCGTCACAGCCTTTCTAAGCACTGGCAAGCCGTCTCTAACAGAATAGGCTCTTTCCCGGCTTCCCCCTAGCGAGGCATTTCAAAGCTCATTAATCAAAAACTCGTCGCTTTCAGTCTCGCTACTGATTCCAGCTCCTTATGAACAAAGCTTTTTGCTTTCTCAACTGTGGAAACACATTTCAAACTGCAAGAGGCCAAACTTTGTCCTGAGAGAGACTGTGACAACACACTCTGACTGCAATCATGACACGGATGAGCAGCGCTGCAAAGGGCTCAAACACGAGGGTAAGGACATGTTTTTCCTCCACAATATCGGTTCTAAATAAAATATCGGTCCATTTAATCACGACTAGACCTATATTAAGCAAAAGACAAAAAAAAAAAAGAAAAACATTTCATGGGAACCAAATATACATCATTAACAAAGATCCAAAGTTTCCCAATGCTACACGGGAGGAAAGTGTGTTGAAACGAAAAATAAAGGTCTCTTATTATCAAATCGTCTCTTGTGACTATATGCAGTTTTGTTCATCGTAATGGAAGCAATTTTCTTCCACTCATAATGAATTGTTGGTTGCGCAATAAGTGAAATTATTTCTCATGACATCAGCAAGCATGTCTTTGATGAGGATCATTTTATCCGTAGTTTTGAAGGTTTTATATGCATTTTAACATTAGCATTTACATATGTAGCCAAATATGAGAATTAAAAAATGCCATATACCAAATGCATGTTCTGACACACACACACACAAACACACGTTCTAATAAAAAAGTGAGCCCTAACTCTTTCCTATTTTCCATTACGGGATAATGATTCATAATAACATGTACAACCTGTGAAATAGAAATAAAAATAAACAGCCACATGGCAAAAAATATTTAGGCAGTTTGAGATTAGGTCAAGATATTTTTTTCCGCTCATTTGGACCACATCAACTGGAAGCCAGTCTGCTTTGATGTTGCGAATGATAATATTCTAAAGTTATAAGTCTATATATATATATTTCAAAGATCAAAGAGCTCCAGATGCTTCTTATTTTAGGTAATCGTTTTTCATATCACAATGGCATACACCCACAAACAGGCCTATTAGATTTGACTAGCAGGCGAGCAGCGACGTCTAAAGCACCACCATCATTTGCGGTCTTTTACGTGTTTGTCTCGTGCATTCAGAAAACCACGCTTTGCGTTAATTTCCTCTAGGATTACACATGCAAACCCGTGTCTGTTCTGAGCAAACCGTGCGATGGCTAATTTTATTTGTTATGGGCTTTGGAAGAAGCAACCAATTAACTATTTCTAAACAAATGTGACCTATTACGCTTTATTTCACTGTTGTATATAGGTTTAAAAAGGCGCTCGATAACACGTTACAGAAAAGTCGTAGTTTGAGTGCTGCAGTTGTCATGGGTATTTGGTAGCTTGAGGTCATCAATCACTGATTGTGCACAATTTTCCTCGACAGCAGTTCCGAGTCTTCCGAGGGGAGAAGCCAGATGCGCTGCGTCTATCTTCAGCTCAAAAGGGACAAAAACCGCAGAACCAAGCAGTCAATTCATCACACGCTATAATGACGAGAGAAGAATTTCGATTCTATATTATTCTAACTTTATGATTCGTCAATAAAAGCACATATTATTGAAATGCAAGCCAAAAACAAAATATCGAATAATAGAAGAATTACATGATCTAGGCTTCAGTGTGGTGGTAATAATAATAATAATAATAATAATAATAAAGCAATTCATGCGTTTTAGTTGAAAAACGCCTTTCTGTTAATGGCCTGTGAATTTGGCTCCCGACAATTCAAAACAATTTCAGTCTGCGAACAAAGCAAATCATTTCTTACAAATAAGTCTAAATCCATATTTTAAATCATATCCTCTTATTCTTACATGCGGCTCTGAGCCTAAAGATACTCGAGTCCCCAGGCCAGCCGACACACGGGTCGCTCTCGATTGGTCAGAGGAAAAGGTGGCTCCTCCCCTCGTTGTTGTAGGCAATATTTACATGTTGAGCCAGAAAGTACAGTAAGTAATGAAGACAAGCGACGCGAGCTATCATTCACCGTTTAAAGTGGCGCTTTAAGAGACATAATGACCTCGTTCTTCAACTGTTACTCAGGTGGGAACTTTATGACTTTCACGGCCAAGTACTGTCAGGATCAGAAGAAGACTGCGCCCCCGTCTTAGCCCGGAGGCACCCGGGAGAGACTGACGAGAGCCATTCTGGATCATCGTGTCAACACCCGATTAACCTCGGACATGCTTCAAGGTTCTTTTCAAGTGCATTATGATAGAAATGCTAGTGAGTTGGCTCACATGGGTCCCGAACTAGGTTTAAATGTAGTTTATGCATGCTGCACGGAAACTGAGGACTAAACGGCGATCAAACAACGCATGCATGTGTAACGCGCAGTGTGTCCCACAGTTTGGGGACTCGGTTAACAGGTTCAACTGGAAGAAAAACCAGTACGTTTTGAAATGTGGTAACTATACAGTACTGATTGTCTATATTTGTTTGCAGGTAACAGACATGCAAACTGATCCAGCAACACACTAATTTCACCAAGCATCTCACTGAACTGGAGAAGAAGTTTGAATTCAACAAGTTCCTGGGGAAACAATGAAATGTCAGCTGAAGATCTGCTTCCAGAACAGACACATGGAGAAGAAGAAGAGAGAAGAAAGGCCTCATCACATGGCTGTCGCTGTCAAGACAAAAGTGCTATGATTTGCAATAATATTTATTTTAAATGTGATCAATTTTATTTGGTTTGATGGAGCTTTAATTTTGAATTGTTGTGCAGAGAGCTTATAAAGCAGGCTATACCCAGTCGCATCAGTCCACTTCTTTGGCGATATGTGTTTAATGTGTAATCATTTTGTCCTCAGTTGTTGTTGTTGCCGCCTGAAGTTATTCCACTTTTATAAAAGTTAATCACTGCGTGCTAATTGTTGTTTTATTAATGTTGAGGTCATAAACTAATGATAAAAATGGTATTCCAACCCAAGTGTTACAAACACTTGAACCAAGTGCAGATTATAAGCATCTCTGTGTGTCAGTTCAGAGTGCTTAAATCAACTGTTTAGTCTTTAGACTGGTGATGTGAATTCTGTCAGAGCAAAGGTATTCAGAACTACAACACTTTTCAGATTAAAATATTCTGACAGGAATAATGGTGTTAAGCCTGCTCTTCTTTCAAATAAAACAAGTTGAGAAGATATAATTGTTGGTGTGAAGTAATAACTCAAGAACTGTCATTACTGTGCACCAAGTCCTTCTTTATCCCCACTGTGTCCTGAGTTTGATCTTGTCAGCCAAAGCATACAGTGTTAGGAACAGTACAGACCACATCAGTGATTAAATAGCAAAGCTTGACTTGTGTATAGCTGGTTCTTTTACCAGGAAAGGTATTTTTGGCCTGCTCTTCCTAAAAGTCATCACAAAAGGTCTGCTGGATTTGCAGCAAAACTGCTGAAGCAGCAATTTTGTGATGTTTAGCTGTAAAGCAATGCCCTTTCACCGGTTTCTCTATTTAGTGTGAGAAAAAGACCACGTGGAAATGAGTGAAAAGCTTAATGTTAGCAGGTCTCCATACTTCATCGCATTACATTATGGCCTCCATTTGGAGCGCAGCATCATGCTACAGTTGTCACAAACCTGAAAATAATGAAGACTAATAGTTATGAGTTTGCACAAACACAGCTATGTAATAAGTATTCATAGAATTGATAATACTGTTTTATGCCAATTGTTGTTAAATTGCAACACAAAATGAGAACTTCTACACATGTATGTTTTTCCACACTAGCGAGATTTTCAGCGCAGTGTATGTATTTCACTGACCAGCAGTTGATATTTTTGATTTATTTTTATCATTAGCATGTTTAACCCAGCCAGCGTCTTTCTCTCTCCTTCTCGCTCTCTTTCTGAGGCTGGTCCTTCCTTTCTCCTCCACCAACCTGACAGACAAACTGATCACACAGGAAAGATGCCATAAATTACAGAAGCACTATACCACTCCACATAAAAACACCACCCCCTCCCCCACCCTCAATCCATATGGATGTCATCCTTTATGGCATTCTCAGTGGGAAATTATGAAGGAATAAAACACATCTTCATTTGTCTTTTATTTGGCTCTGCGATGAGAGATTCAGACACTCCGAATTCCACAGAACATCATCATATTAGCCCTCAGACGTGCAGAGAAATGGATTGTTCTGGAAAATGAACCTGGCTTCGCTATAAATTACACCTCTGGATTCTGAGCTATGTGTTATTTTGTTTAAAACAGAAGCTGATTGAATTAATGCTCTAATTTATGTGGAGTTACAAGTGAACCTATTACAGTAACAGGGTTTGGAATTTAATCTGTCTGCTTGATAAAGAATGAATCTCTCTACTTTTCATTTGTAATCCCAGACACGTTATTTCTGTAAAATGGCCTCCCACTATTAAATATGAAAAATGGCTGGCGGACAGCTTTGTTCATGGGTTTGGGTTTTAAACGTCACAGTCTTTCTCTTTAAAAGGACGTTTAAAAAATGGGTGATTAAACATCTTATCCAGAGCGGGAGACACCTATGCGAGATCCATTCTGAGTGCTTACCTGAGCACAGAAAAGATCTCTATCATCCTCACTTCCACAGGTAACCACAGAACGCACATCCTGTTCTTCTATCCGTGCACAGCTCCGCTCCACTGCATTACATTAGCCACTTTTATGATCTATTTCAGAGCAAGAGTTGCAGATCGGGTTGCATGCAAGCTGCAATAGCCCATAACAAGCCCTCCAGTCACGGATTCTTCATGAAAATGAAACCTGAGATCATTTCTGTGATTGCTGTCAGTTGTGGATTCATGTGTCTGGTTTGGAAATGTGTTGATATTTTAAATTATGTGACATGTATCTTTGAAAAGAGCAAGCAAACAGAAGTATCAGGTATCGGCTCTAAAAAGTGAACTATTTTATGTGTTAGCAAATTGGTGGCTCTTTTTCATACTACCTGTGAATTTAGCACATTCTGGTATAAATTAGTTTATTTAGATTGATTCAGTGATCATTTTTTTTGCATGAATAAAACCAGTTGTTACCATTTTTTCAGTGCAAGTAGAGAAATTTGAATTTTGCACATGTTAAATAAAAACATTTAAGAGTATTTCTGGAAGTATATACAACACTAATTTACATTAAGACTTCCCTGTATCTCTCGGGCCCTTTCCATTAAGCTCTTGTTCAGGCAGGTCCTCTGGGTTGAGCAAGAGGAGCTGGTCTTTGGGTGTGAGCCGGATGGGTAATTAGTGGTGGTCCATTATGGTTCATGTTATGATCACACAAAATGGCTGATGAAAGCCCATGTCGTTTGCAGCGGATCTCAGGAGTGTTCTAAGATTGCCTTCATTAGGAAATCTGATTCTCAGTGGACAGATATGAAGACGCACTGGGTCTCTCTCTCTCTCTCTCACACACACACACACTCTCTCTCACACACACACAGAGAGAGAGAGAGAGAGAGAGAGAGAGAGAGAGAACTTGATGATAATGGAGCATTAGGGGGATATGTCATAATACTGAAAAACAGGGTGTTTATCTTCATGGAAAAGAGAGAGATCATTGTGTTTGTGCAGACTGTAGCGCCAATGACCATACGTCACCATACAAATTTGCTGATGCATAATGTATGCACAAGGAGGGTGAACAGGTTATTATCTGTTAGTGGCAAGAACATAGTAATGCACTTAATCAATATCATGTTCTCTCACCGGGACAACCTCTCTTACACATGACAAGAAATGACATGGAGATATATTGAACCACAAGTCTGAAATCACTGCCCATTTCTTACACAATCTAGGGCAAAAACTCTAAGTGACATTGTAGTGATAAATTCACAGAGCTTTGGTACGTTGTATTTTAATCATAGTGCAACCACACACACGCGCACTTTGTGAGGTTAAATTATTCTACACTCTAGCAGTATCCATTTGATTTCATTTGTAGCATGTCTTGTGGGCAGCAGGGGTGAGAGACCCTTGGCAGTGCTGGGAGTGGAGCAGCGCACATATCTAGTGTGTGGAGACACAGAATTGACAATGCATTTATCTTTGAATAATGTAAATGTCTGGAGAATGCAGTGGCTGAGGGGGACAGAGCGAGCACGGGACACTGGGGGTGGGGGGTGAGCAGGGCCTGGGCTGTCAGGCTTCTTCCAGCCACCCCCTCCCTCCATTCCTCCCTCCACCCCATCCCTCTTTCCTGTTCCTGCTACCGTTCCACTCGTTCGGCTGAGGCCCGCGGCAGCTCCTCACAGCTCATTTGCGGCAGAAACCAACAGGGAGTTTGCAGTAGAAAATGCCGCCAAGCCCACCGTTCATGTTTCTTTTTTATTCTTCTAGCACTTTCTAACACACTCGTCATTTTCATTGAAATTCCATATTCCCATGCCTGAAAAGGTGATTTATACATGACTAGCATTACCAAACTGAAATTACAGAGGACTTTTCTGATGGTGAACATGATTTCACCAAGTATTTGAGGGACAAGTTTAGGCTTACAACAAGGGTTAAGAGCTTCTACATCAGTGTTATTCAACTATCATTTCCCTCTGCTTTTAGGGACTAAAGTTATGGGCATGGTTATAGATAAGTGTAGGGATAGGGTTAGTACCCGCAAATCTGCCAAATGCAGAAGGATTTTTGCAGTGGCGTGTAACGCAATCACTCATACTAGCCACTTTGGAGGGTTGAATTTATGAAATATATACATTTTTTAAATTGTAGACTTTAAAAAAAGTCATCTGAAATAATGAACTAAGCAATATAGCGGTCCAAGATATAGATTTTTCAATTCATATCGATACTGACATACCTGAAACATTTCCAATATTTGCTTTTTAAATAGCTTTTCTCATATATGCTTCTAGTTATTAGATTTATGTTTCATTGGTTTAGTTTCTATTTTAGTTTATAGCTATTCAGTTTCCCTAACTTTTTGTCTAGTTAGAACTTTTCTTATCTTTGGCTTTTTAGTTTTTTTGTTCAACGCTTTTATATTTCACTCATAGAAAATATTGACCCAAATTAAAACAATTAAAACGTGACAAGAAAAGTACAATATCACAAGAGTTCAATTCGAAACCAATTCAAACTCTTAAACAATATAACAGTCAATAACTCCTTAGTCTGTGTATAAATGAATGTTCCTTTGTCATCCAAAGTGGAAAATATGTTAGTATGTGCACAAGTGTCCTGGTGTAGATGAAAGCTGTGTTTCAACAGTCAATAGTGCAAAGTAATCGACGAAGGAAAAGTCAGATCCTACCGATCAAAATACACAATGCAATGGATTCCACCTGATCAGTAGAAAGCACCAATCTATGGGTAAACAGGATTTCTCCATCTGCGTTTCTCTCGAACCAACAGTAGTTCGGCTGGGAGTCTCGCCATCAAAAAACCTGACCTGTTTCTACAAAACAGCGTCTTAAGTTTCAAAAGCATTTACACTATTTCCTTAGAACAACACAATATACACTACACATTCATCAATTAACTATCAATCTATATGAAAATAGTACTCAAAACCCTTTTCTCTCATATTCAACATATATAAAACATACCAGAATATGTCATCATGTGCAATATAGCATCTTAGTGGTTCAATGAAATATATCACATTTCACACTCCTTCAGAAACTATTACACACATAAAACACTTCAGAACTTCGATAAACAAATATAACATCCGGTTTTCAGTAAATTGAACAATATTAGTTGGAAACTCACCAAATAGGCCTACACTCGCATCGGATTTAATAGCGGTTCTCAATCAGGAATCATATGCCGCAATATCAACAACCACGTTCTAAAAATAACCCAATATAGTTAAATAATAGGCAATATATAATACATCATATTATTCAAATATTAGAAAGGGTTATTTAGATATTTGCCTCAGATTGATCTTTGATGTTTCTCTCGCGATCAGCATCGCTTGTATCTTTCACCGCTCCCGCGCCTCGTCTCAATGACGTCACGCGCAGTCTCAGTTTAGACTGAATATGTCACTTAAGCATTTAGTAATTTTTATCAATTTATTATTTTATTATTTTAAACTGCATTGACTTTAATCAGCTTTTTGTTTAACTTGCAGCATTTTATTAGAATTGTAATTATTTGAAAAATTATAATCTTTTCTTCCTGTTTGTTATATAGCTGAATTCCAACCTGTGTTACAATTGCGCATAATTTTACTCATTCCCAAAGATTTTGTGCTCATACTCAAAGTACTAAATTTAATTTAAATCTTATTGCGCTTAAACAGTAAAATACACACAAAATAATGTCAAAATGGCAAGTATTCATGTAAACACAGCCAGTTATGTTTTAAGCAAACATAAACAGTTGAGAAAGAAAACGCAGAATAATGGATCCGTGTTTCAGGTGTTAAAGTGACAGCAGCCTAATATACCTGCTGCTAAATTATGAGATAATATTAAAAAATATCTATATGGTAGTTTTTCCCCAAGGTACAAATGTCAAAATTGTGGCCAGTGAAAATGCTGAGTGGCTAGTAACATTGGAAGACTTCAAGCCACAGCGGTTGGTGAGCAAAAAAGTTAATGTCAAGCCCAGGTAACTCTTTTCAGACAGGAAGGCTCAATAAAATATGTTGATCCAGAAACATGTCATGTCAAAATCCCACAGGCATTTACATTTTTTCTGGTAAATCAACCAATGAATGGCTTACTTTTCTCTGTATATTTAACTGGAATGTGATAAAGCATTTTAGCATCAAGAAAAAAAAAACCCCAACCTGAGTATTCATCTTCCGAGCAAAGTGAAAGGCGTGACCTTTTGCAAGAACCACTACACGTGATTACACATGCTGTTTGTTACAAATGTTTTGCTTGGGTTGTACATTGAGTCAGGTCTGTGCTATTTGTGTCTGCGATTCGAGATGTGTGTTTGTGTATTGCGCATATATGTTGGTGCCCGTTCAAAACGGTGTGTGCGTGTGTGTGTGTGTGTGTTGTGACGTATGGTGCGAACAGTGAAATGGATGGGAGCTGGCAGGCAGACAGTGTTGTTCAGTGAGGCAAAGTGCCAGTAAATTGTTTGTCTTCTGCAGTGCAATCCTATAATTCTTCTGGGAGAGGATGACATTGTGCTTGCCAAAGAGAATAATGATAAATGAGCTAAAATCAAACAGGGAGATTTTGGGATGCGTCCTGAGCGGCAGTATAATCTGAATACATATGGTGTCCCCTGGCTGATCCTCGTCCCTCCTGCTCAGCACCATGCTGCCTTTAAAGTGTCTGACCCGCATTTCCACACAACAGCAGAGGACACGTACAATAGTGCAAACATTTACATTTTATATCTGTGCCATTAATCAACATCTCGAACAATCTGTATTGTTTTCAGATGGGGGGAGGGGCGTTTCGCTTACACGACTGACACATTGCGTTCTGTTTAGTATTGTCCCTCTCGTATGCATTGAAGAACAATATGTCTGCCTGTGTGAGGGCTCCGATGTCCAGTAGAGTGTGTGTTTGTGTGTTTCACCATCTGTTTGGTCCCCCGTGTGTCAAAGAGACATGGTTCCACCTTGCTAGCGCTGGTCGCCAGCATGGTGGTAGCTGGTTTTTATCCGAGTGAACAGTTTATATGCTAAATGAGAATAAAGCTTAAATATAGTAAGCATCTTAAACAGCTTCCAGGTTAAGTGTTGGGGGAACATGTTGTTTTAGATATTTCATAAGAGGAATATGAGGCAAATCATGTCGACTGGGAACCAGTAAAGCAATGAGGCGTGCTCAGAAAGAGCTTGGGAGCGCTGTTAGAGACGCCCCTGGACCTACACACACAATTACACAATTCAGCCCATTTAACACATCACCGCAGCCATGGGAACACATACTGATGCTGAAGCACTCGGCGATGTTACACACTGTTTATTTTAATGCACATAGTACTAAATAAACGTCAAGCCCACCCTTACAAAAAAGTACAGGGCAGCATAACACTTCACATAACAGGGCAACACAGCACACAACACAACATAAAAGCACATTACAGCATAACGCATCACATTACATGTCAGAACAGAGCAATACAGCACAGCATATCAAATATCAGGACAACACGTCACATAAACACATCACAGCACAGGGCAACACTGCACAAAATATCACATAGCATAACAGCGCACCACAACACAGCACAAACTACACATCACAAAACATCACATAAAAGCACAGTACAGTCCAACACATCGCATTACATCACTGCACATCACAGAGCAATGTAACCCTAGTTAAATGAAAGGTGATTGAAGGGAATAGTTTAATTTATTCACAATGTGGTAACATTACAACAATTTTTCTCTAACGAAGTTCAAAAAGAAGTGTTAGAGTTATTAAGAATATTTAAAAATTAGTGAATTTATTCTATAAAATAAAATTAGTGGTTGATCAATTAGAGCTCTTTGTCATTGCGCGCCCTGCTTGTTGACGAGCATGACAGAGAAGAAAAACGTCATCTGATCTTCTCGATCTATTTCAAAGAAATACATGTTAAAAAACCCTCTGGAAAGTTTACGAAAGTGTTCAAATTCATTTATTTTGAGCCATGCAGTATCCGAAGAAGCCGATTGACTATTGAGTCACATTTTGCTCTGTGAGTCAGCATAATATCATCGATGGTAAAAAGAAAAGTGTATAAAAAACTTCATGATAAGACGCAAAATGGTATTCAGTTCAGTAAAACTGTGTTTATTCCCTTTTCATTTGTATTGTCGAACTGAGTAGTTAACCGCGTGATTGTTCATTGCAGCTCACTGACACCATTATTGGTCACACGTGCCTGTGTGAGAGCAAAAACCGAATATAAAAGGTAAAAGATATCATTCCTTGTAAAAATTATATTTGTATGTATTAGTTTACTTTCTTTATTTCATTCTTGTGGTCATAATGAACCACGTGGTTACTTGTTCGTTGTAGTTCCCCGACACCATTGTTGGTCACGTGCGAGTGTGTAAGAGACACGCGCCTGTGTAAGAGTAATCGATTTATGGAGGTAAATGAGTGTATATCATTCTGGAGGAAAAAATGGTACTTGTAATTGTATGTTTAGCTGTTTATTTTGATTGTTTTGATCGTTGAATGTGAAATTATTCTTGAATCCACTAAAATGAATGTTCTGGTCTGTGATCAGGCCAGGTTTTTTTTCCTTCTTTATTTTTTATTTTTCATGATTCCACGGATTCGCGATACTCCTGTGATTTTCTGTGACATCCTGTGAATCTTGGCGAGCCACCCAAATCTGCTGTAGAAGAATAAGGACGACTCAACATGAAGAAGAGGACAATATCCTTTCTTCCAATTATCAACCTTGTTTTATGAAAGCAAGAAAATACAAATCTAGAGAACTATTAGGTTCCCTAATTGAGGGAATTGATGAATAAGAACAAGAAGAAAGAACAACTGATCAGTACTTTACAGAACATTGAACTATTGATATGGTTACCCATTACCCATTTGATTGACATCAAAGTCCTCATTGGAAAAGCTGTGTATTGAGAGGAAAGTTATTTCTATTATTAACTTTTATTAACTCTTATCTATTTGGGGTAAAGGAAAAGTGCACTCAAAGAAATTTTCCATAGTTAATTTTTATTGTATATTGGTTGTTACCTTGTAATTTATATTCTTTTCCTTTTTTATTGAGCAAATTTAATTAAATTTTCAAGTTGAAATTGAACTTTGTGGGTGTCTGTTTTTTCTCATTACAACCCGCCACCTCCTTCTACGATTCCTAAACTTCTGATAATTTTCCATTAGAAAAGCAATTATTCCAATCCTGTAAACAACTGTTACAAAAACACAGCCCATCACATCATCTCAGGGAAACACTGTTAGAGTGTAAAGGAGGCCATCTAGTAAGAGTTGTGCAAGTAAACTTCACTCCCCTGGCCTCAAGAGGTGCACCCGTGAGGGATGCTAGAGGTTGCAGTCTTTATCGTCCTTGTTTGCACCCCCACTTCCTATGCAGGAAACACCAGTTTGAATTCCACTCATCGTGGTGCGAGTAGAACCAGAGGGGTTATATTGGTGCCGTGACCCGGATGCAAGTAGAACTGGAAGGGTTACATTGGTGCCGTTACCCGGATGTGAGTAGAACTGGAAGGGTTACGTTGGTGCCGTGACCCAAATGGGAGTAGAACCAGAGGGGTCATATTGGTGCCGTGATCCGGATGTGAGTAGAACCGGAGGGGTTACATTGGTACCGTGACCCGGATGCGAGTAGAACCAGAGGGGTTATATTGGTGCCGTGATCCGGATGCGAGTAGAACCAGAGGGGTTATATTGGTGCCGTGACCCGGATGCAAGTAGAACCGGAAGGGTTACATTGGTGCCGTTACCCGGATGTGAGTAGAACCGGAGGGGTTACATTGGTACCGTGACCCGGATGCGAGTAGAACCAGAGGGGTTATATTGGTGCCGTGATCCGGATGTGAGTGGAACTGGAGGGGTTACATTGGTGCAGTGACTCGGATAGGAGTGCGGTTTGGGGAGGTGAGTGTAACGGGGGCCTGCTGAAATATCCAGAAAATCCAGATTGTGCTAGTCTGTAGTATGCTAGTTTATATCTATCTATCTATCTATCTATCTATCTATCTATCTATCTATCTATCTCTCTCTCTATATATATATATATATATAATATATATATATATATATATATATATATATATATATATATATATATATATATATATATATTTATATATATATAAACATTTAGAGATATGTAAACAAAGAACAAGTAACAGCGTAATCACAAGCAATTTGCTCAATATTTATGAGAAGAGCTCTTTCAATGGGACAGTTAATAGCAACTTGATAATGAAAGTTCAAATTTGAAAGTTGGTGTTTTTAAAGACTTTAATGCTCATTTGGAAACTCACATATCAAAATCCAGGCACTCCAAAAAAATTCACATAATAAAAGGTATGCAATTGCAGTCAGGAGCATATTGTAGACAATAATGATAGAATGTACTTCCAACAGTTGCTGAAAGAAAATTAATTAAACCAAAGTCAAGTGCCAAGTGAGCGCTTGACTAAATCAAACACTAATCACCATAATGATGATTCAAACTTAGACTTCCACAACATTTTACCATGTACCATATGAAAGAAATCGAGCCAAAATGGTTTATAATAATAAGTGAATATGTTGATGATGTTTCTTAAGTTGTTTAAGCAACTTCTGGTGAGATATTATTGATTTGCAGTTGATTTCGTCTAAGGTTGTGTGGATGTGAGTCAGTTGTAGTTTTTCTATGTTTCTACACTTCTCTTCTAATTTTTTTTTTGTTCCTCTTGTTCCTATTATCTTCAGTAACTCTGCTTGTTAACTGCAGGTGTCACCACTAATGTTCAATCATCACAAACTGCAACAGCGCTTTAGCGTTACTTTTACTCTCTATAGATTGGGACCATATGAAAACTGAGCAGTGTTCATTTAACACAGGATTTTACCGTGCACCAGTAAACATGCAACCTGCCACATGTGTTTTTCGTTATTAAATCATTTGTTAAAATTAATTGGATTTTTTTTTTTAACCTCACATGAAGAAACATGATAGTTAACATTTATGCAAGTTTTGTCGAAGTGGAGCATCCAAAAGGTCCACCAGCACACCTGATTCCCATGCTGGGAAAACATCACATCACAAAAACATCACACCACAGAGAAATGCATTACATGTACAGCACAGCGCTTCGCAACACAACACAATGCTCACAACACTACACAGCCTATGTGTCTCACTCTGCTGCAGCTCGCATGCCACACACTCTCTATCTCTCTAAGTATAATCAGTCTTATTCTGTGGTCTCTCTGTCTGTTCCGCCATGTCTCTGCGCTATTTTAATATAAAGCTATAAACTCCATTCCTACTATCATCACTCATTCTCTCGCTTCAGTCTCTGATCTGTGAGCCTCCGCTGTCAGTGCTGATTACATCAGTGTGTCTTTGTGTGTTTACACTGCTGTGTGAGTTTTTCAGCACAGCTGCTCCAATTCATTCAATACAAAAGAGAATCAGGCAGGACCTCACATCTACCTGTACATGTGCAATGCACATGCACAAGCGTGTTATAATGTTTATAGCAAAAAAAAAAGTGCTCATAATGAGTAAGGCCTGCAGTTTTAGATCAGAGATGTTTTAAATACATAAAAACAGCAGTATATAATTTCCTGTGTGGAGGAACAAATATAAGCACATTATAATGCCATCGATTTCCAACCTCATGAAACACAAGACACTACTCAAATATTCCAGAAAGAGACATACACACTGACAAAGAACCTGCCATGAAAGAGAGAGGCTAATCTAACAAAACCATAAAGCAAACATAATATAGATTAAATACTAATTAAATGTAAACATTCAAAGTTCAACCAACAAACAATTGGATTGAACCTACATTAATATGTATACAATCCCTCATCATAACCATTGCTGGAAAGTGAAATCAAGTTGTAAGCATTTCCAGATTTCAGTCATTTGGGGAACTTTATGTCTAAGATAAATGAGAGCCGGCAGTTTTTTTGGATTCAGCGAGGAATGAGGCGGTGTGATCGGTTTTTGCAAACACAGGGAGATCTGTGCAAAGACAGCCGACTCTGAGCCACTGGCAATATTGTCTCAGACCTTGTGCTGCTATATAAAAAAGTCTCTAGACACAATTTAATTTCTGTCAGAGCTGAAACAGAGCTAACACAATGGATTTCTTTCAGTATTTTGCTACTGTCTCAAACTGAGTGGCTTTGTTGGGTGCAATTGCAACCATTCTCTGTCTCTGATTTTCTGTCTCTATCATTCATTCATCGGTTCACTCTTTCTTTCTCTTCCCTCTTTTTCGGTGTCTAACACACAGACAGGGGATATCTTTCAGAAGTACTATACTGGTATAAGAGTGGGTCAACCCCATCTCACAGGAAAAGTTAACCATTTTACCAGATGTCGATTAGGAATTCAAACAATGCGGTTTGTACGAAAATTTTCTGTTTTTTTTAACATCAAGGTTCAACCCTAAACATCACCATCAGTGGGGTGATTGCCAGTGTTGGTGGTAACGCATTTACAAGTAACTTGAGTTACGTAATCGGATTACTTTTTTAAATTTACAACAAAATATTTAAGTTATTTTTTCAAATAAGTAATGCAAGTTACTTTTTCACGCTTATTTACTGACAGCTCTCCTGTCCCCATGTTGACACAAATAAAGTGCAGAGGTGTTGTTTCTGCTGTGTGAACATGGTTATTGTAGTTGTAGATTATATGGGAGCATACATTTACTCATCTCACTTGCACGAAAATATTCCTCAAAATGAATAAAAATTCATTCATTCAGAATTTTACGCAAACCTGTAATAGTTAACTATATTAAATTAAACAAATATACTTTATGTATTTAATCTCACTTTATTAACCAATGTCTTTGCTGCTGACCTTGAATGATCCAATTCAACCTTACTAAAAAGCAAAAATTACTTTAGAATAGATTTAGAGTGTTGAACTTCCTTCTCATTTAACCTATTATTCTGTAATCCAGAATGTCAGCACAGCTGAAAGGTTTATTTGAGCTGCACCCTCTACTGTACAGGCGTAAATATGCATTTCCTTCAGCCTGAGGCTTCTTCACTGATTTCACTTTTGGTGTGAAAGGGCCTTTACATTTGCCAAAAATAGAACTTTTTTATTGTTTAAAAAAAACAAAACAAGCAAGCCCAGCCCAGGAGAGAAAAAGTTACGTTACATAAGTTACTAGTTACTTTTTAGGGAGTAACACAATATTGTAATGCAATAATATTGTAATGCACTAATGCATTACTTTTAAAAGTAACTTTCCCCAACATTGGTGATTGCATAAACAAACAAATTCATACAAAATAGCCACCAGTTAGCTAAAATGTAAAATAGGTAAGAAATACCATGAGATTGTGTTGAACTGAGTAGACTATTGCGATATAATGTCAGAGCAAACAATTGTTTGCAACAGTTTTGTACTTCAGTTCTGCTGTAATATCACTGATGTTTTGGAAATCCTGTGATTAAGCAATTGTTCATTCATACGTAAATTTGTTTCTTTGTTCAGAATAATTTGCACCAATGTAGAGAATAAGTCAAGGAGTGAGCTACATGACGGAGTAGTATAGACTAATGTAACTTTATTCTGATTTAAACTGAATGGTGATGTGTTATATGAGTAGCTATTCCTGCAGCATATTGAGCCTCATAATCACTGCCATAAAGCTCCATTGCGACTGGTCAGTCTGCTCTTGAATAGGTGGTAAAATAGTGGTTTGTTTTCCAAGACACCATAATAGCAATATATCAGATATACCAAAGGAGGCATCTTTGTTGATGGGATGTTACGTGAACATGTTCCGATCTACCTCCGAATAAGACAGTGTCTAGAGATGAACCAGGACCTGTTTTGAGTGAACAGTTCTGAAGTGATAGAGATGTAGCAGGAACATCTCAAGACAGCATCTGTGTGGCGAGCTGTAGCACTTCATTAATCCCTGACACACTGTACCACAAATCAATCTCACAATCTGTGTCCAAGAATGTGTATCACAGGTGACCTCCAGCTGCTAAAACAGTGGATTCAGCTAGCCACCAAAACAAATCATTTTCTTATGTACCCACAAATATAAAAAATACAGAAAACTGCCATTCTTATCTGAAATACAGTCCAAATGAATCAACAGTCCAATGGAATGCCTTCAGAGTATGTAAGAGGTGTTTAGAGGCATTTCATCTGTAAGAATAAATTGTGTATTTCAGTTCTAGAGGTTATCGAAGATGTTCTCCTTCCTTGCAAGACTGCGTTTGCTAACGGCCCCACGGACGGCCACCCAGGACTCTCTATTGATCTGGCTGCAGTGTGATTAAGTACAGTTTTACATTAAGGTCACTCCACTGCCTCTCTTTCTTTCGCTCACCCTCCATCCTTCTCTTTTTTCCTGTCTGGAAGGCAAACATGTGCAATGACAGGCTTTTCTTCAGTCTAAAGGGTTAGTTCACCCAAAAATGAAAATTCTGTCATAATTTACTCACCCTTTCGTTCATCTTCGCAACAAAAATGAAGATATTTTTAATAAAATCTGACCCTGTTATTTACTACACCACTTTGACCTAACACCACTTCAAAAAGTTCATAGGGATCGTAAAACAAATGCATATGAACTGAGTGGTTCAGTCCAAATTTTTGAAGAGACACAATCACTTTATATGATGAACATATTGAAATTAGGCTTTTATTCACATATAAACATTAACCAGCGAACATAAATACAAATTCAACCAAACCTGCTTGATGAATAAGAATGAAACTCATTGGTTCATGCTGAAGCTCAAATGTGCTGCATAACACAAGAAAATGAAGGTCAATGTTTCTTGCGGAAGCTCAAACGTGCAGCGTAACACAAGAATGAAGCTCATTGGTTCTTTTGGAAGCTCAAATGTGCTGCGTAACACAAAAATGAAGCTCATTGGTTCTTTTGGAAGCTCTAACCTGCAGCGTAACATGAGAATGAACCTCATTGGTTCTTGCGGAAGCTCAAATGTGCTGCGTAACACAAGAATGAAGCTCATTGGTTCTTGTGGAAGCTCAAACGTGCAGCATAACACAAGAATGAAGCTCATTGGTTCTTGCGGAAGCTCAAACGTGCTGCATAACACAAGAATGAAGCTCATTGGTTCTTGTGGAAGCGCAAATATGCTGTGTAATACAAGAATGAAGCTCATTGGTTCTTGCGGAAGTTCAAATGTGCTGCGCAACACAAGAATGAACCTCATTTGTTCTTGCGGAAGCTCAAATGTGCTGCATAACACTCATTGGTTCTTGTGGAAGCGCAAATATGCTGTGTAATACAAGAATGAAGCTCATTGGTTCTTGCGGAAGTTCAAATGTGCTGCGCAACACAAGAATGAACCTCATTTGTTCTTGCGGAAGCTCAAATGTGCTGCATAACACAAGAATGAAGCTCATTGGTTCTTGTGGAAGCTCAAGCGTGCGGTGTAACACAAGAATGAAGCTCATTGGATCTTGTGGAATCTCAAACTTGCAGCGTAACACAAGAATGAAGCTCATTGGTTCTTGCGGAAGCTCAAACGTGCTGCATAACACAAGAATGAAGCTCATTGGTTCTTGTGGAAGCTCAAACGTGCTGCGTAACACAAGAATGAACCTCATTGGTTCCTGCAGAAGCTCAAACGTGCAGCAAAACATGAGAATGAACCTCATTGCTTCTTGCTGAAGCTCAAACATGCTGCATAACACAAGAATGAAGCTCATTGGTTCTTGTGGAAGCTCAAACGTGCAGCGTAACATGAGAATGAACCTCAATGGTTCCTGCAGAAGTTCAAATGTTCTGCAAAATACGAGAATGAACCTCATTGCTTCCAGCAGAAGCTCAAACGTGCTGCAAAACATGAGAATGAACCTCATTGCTTCTTGCGGAAGCTCAAACGTGCTGCATAACACAAGAATGAAGCTCATTGGTTCTTGCGGAAGCTCAAACGTGCTGCGTAACACAAGAATGAACCTCATTGGTACTTGCGGAAGCTCAAATGTGCTGCGTAACATGAGAATGAACCTCATTGGTTCCTGCAGAAGCTCAAAAGTTCTGCAAAACACGAGAATGAACCTCATTGGTTCTTGTGGAAGCTCAAACGTGCTGCGTAACACAAGAATGAACCTCATTGGTATTTGCGGAAGCTCAAACGTGCTGCGTAACATGAGAATGAACCTCATTGGTTCTTGTGGAAGCTCAAACGTGCAGCAAAACATGAGAATGAACCTCATTGCTTCTTGCGGAAGCTCAAACATGCTGCATAACAAAAGAATGAAGCTCATTGGTTCTTGTGGAAGCTCAAACCTGCAGCGTAACATGAGAATGAACCCCAATGGTTCCTGCAGAAGCTCAAACGTGCTGCATAACACGGGAATGAACCTCATATGGATTAGTGTTTATCATATGTCTTTATGAACTTTTTGAAGCTTCAAAGTGTCAGTTGCGCAGCTGTCTATGGAGGGACAGAAAGCTCTCAGGTTTCATTAAACTTCACTCAAGTTCCGAAGATGAACGAAAGTTGAGGACACGAATTTTCAGTTGTGGGTGAACTAACCCTTTAAGGACTGTGTGTATTATAGAGGAAATGTATAGTGTTATAGTCTAAGTCCATGATTTTATTGTACTTGTCTGAAACCAAAGGTCAGAGGTCACTGTGAATTCACTAGTGGTTTCTGACTTTTGGACCCCGCTATATAATTCTCTTGCATTTCAGTGCACTTCACCAACAGACAGCTCAGGGAAAATTTATGACCAAACATCAAAACACATTTTACTCATTTAAACATATGCTGCTGAACATGGCTTTAAAACCCATTAATCAGTGGAATGAGAGAAAAGAGACGGGGATGAACACAGAAAGAATATGTGTGAACTTGGGTAGAGTGTCTGTGTAGATGTTTGTTAGCTGTGTATGTGGTGTGAAACCGGGTGTGTTCATGTGTTTGTGCATGTGTGTATGTGGTTAAATGTTTTATTTAATTTGGTGCGTTTGGTTGTCCTGCCCAGCGGTGCCAAAACGATCATTTCTGGACTGGCAGGTGATAAATAACACTCTCTATTATGATTAATACTGTTCACCAGACAGAGAGAAAGAGAGAGAGAGAGAGAGAGAGAGAGAGAGAGAGAGAGAGAGAGAGAGAGAGAGAGAGAGAGAGAGAGAGAGAGAGAGAGAGAGAGAGAGAGAGAGAGAGAGACAGAGAGAGAGAGAGAGAGAGAGAAAGAGTGAGAGAGGATAACAAACATTCTCAACTAAAACAACACAACCACAAAGCAGGCAGGGAGTAATTGTTGCAGTATCATGGGAACTAAGATAGAGAAGGGGAAAAAAACAACTTCCTTCTTTCTCATGTAAAATTACACTACATATACACTACATTCTCATTATTTATTGCTTATATAAACTCACAAGTATAAAGAAAAAGGAAGAAAGGTATGAAACAAATCTATTCTTATACTGACTGTGAGTGTGTTCCTTGTTTTAGTGAACGAATCAATGACTTTAGCTCAGGGTTGAGGTTCATTTTAAGTACGTTTGTGGATTTAGATTACACTTTCATCTGTTGTGCTCCTCATTGGGTCTAAGGCTGGTGTGATTAACACCAATTGATTATTGGGTATTAATTACCCATAAGAGAGTAAAAATAAAATCACCTTGAGCTGGATATGAACTTGGTTCACCAGGACATGAGATCTGTACTTTTTAGCGCCGAAAAAAACGTAATTATGCAGATTGTAAAACAATCACACAGCGATCTATTTCTATCTGTTACATGTAGCAACTGCTGTGATAATTTGTCTGTTAATTCCAACAATTCAGGCCTGCTGAAATATCGTTCCTGTATATTAAATGGGCCACTGTGTCATTTTTATTTTCACCATGGTCAGTTTATATCTACCCTTGACTAGGAGTAAGATTTAGTCTCAGCTAATGTATTATCACAAAACTCTAATCCAGACATCAATGTTCATGTAATAGTAGTAACTTAAAAGTTAGTAGTAACTTATGTGATTTTTGAGGAACGCTGTTGAAAGTGGATCGGATGGAAGACCAAAAAACACTTGTATCCAATCAGCAGTAAGGGGTGTGTCCACTCATTAGGGAGGTTCATGAATTTGGGGGCAGAACTATCAAGATGGGGTGCGATCCTATTGGGTAGGGCTGTGTTTGTTTTGGTGATTTCTAATATCAACAGCGTTTCTCAGAAGTCACTTACTGCACCTTAAACTTTCAGGCTATTTGATTTGTTAGAGTTATTCATTTGTGTTGTCTTGCTTTAAATTATTTATCTAACTGATGTTATTTATTTTTATTGATTGATTTTCTACTCTTTGTGCTAAATTTAGCTGTAGGACTGCAGAATGAAATTATGCCTTCATTAAAAGACCAATCATATTTTTCACTTCATTTCAACTTTTCATTTTCAGTTCAGTGTCAGCAGTGACACTCCTGGGCAACATTGCTGAAAACACTCGCTATAATCACACGTGACCTCTGACACACACACAGCTGTTGTTTTCGCAATAAGAATAGAGCAGAACCCGGAATTGAGTCGTTTCCAAAATTTCTGGAAGATAAACGCAAACATAACAATTGCGGGTAGGTGAAATGAAAACAAAAGTTTCTAAGTAATTGTAAAACGTTCTTTACATTCATAAAAGTTCCAGGTAAATTTCAGCCTAACAGTAATTTTTCCCTGAATGGCAAATTTTACATGTATTTTTAAGCACTGTATTTGTATTTTGAATTATTTTTTATTATTATTGTAAATACTGCTGGGTTGTTTCAATGCATGGTTGGGTCAAATATGGACAAACCCAACTGTTGCGACTGTTTTTAACCCAACTCTGGGTTAAAACAAACCCAGTATTTTTTTTAGAGTGCACATATAGCTTAATCTGACTAAAAACTGCAGAATTATGAGGGAAATCAAATCCAAACTAATTCTTCCTTTGAAGTGCTCATTGTAAAAACAGGGTACGTGACTTTTTTATGCAAAACCTATATATAATCCCCTTAGTTATGTGAATAAGTTGCTTGTTGCCATGTTATCCCAGTGTGATTTATTATATAAACACAATTTATCTAATTTCCGTCCATCATAATCTCCCCTTGTCTTCAGCTTCTCTCGTCGGTTTTGTTCATCTGTGGCCCACACAATGACCTAAGCCATCCATCCCAGAGTGGATCCCCAGTGTCTGGTCCAGATAGTGACCCCAGCAGGGTGAGGCGGTGGTCACTGAAGCCCTAATGAGTTCACAGTTTCTCAGCTGAAATGAAGGACTGTTGATTGAACTGTGTGTGTGAGAGCTGCAGGCTACAGGCTGGCTTTGTGCTCTCAGTGCTGCTGTCCAGTGTCACATAGAGGGCAATGTTGTGGCAAGATGACCTGGATGGAGCTTGAGGGTTAAGTGGTGTCACGGAGCATGTTCAGTCTGCCTGTAGGCCAAGCTTGAACCCGGTACTCTGAGAACCAGGCGACATGGAGCCTGACTTGACTGAGCATAACCAGATAGTGACTGACCATCTCAGTCAGCAGGCAAAACCATCTCAAATCACACCAATATTAGCTATGTTAGCTGCAGAGAATGAAACTGTGAGGCTTTAGTATGGCGTATTCATATTTTACTGTTATTGTACCGCCTCTAAGTTTGTCTGGTCATTTCATTATATCATTTAATACAACAGACAGTCAACATTTTTAAATGAAATGATTTTACTTTTGCGAGACAGGGAAAATGTGACTACTTTGGGGTGGGATCTTTTCACTTGCCAGTGAACAACCAACCTGGGGTGCGTTTGCGTACAATAACAAAACTCGCGGCTTCTCTGCCATAGTATGATGCATCGTTGAATAAATAAACTAACTAGTCACGAGTGTGTCTTGAAACCGTTTCGTCGCAAACCTGTCGCAGGTGAGGTGGTGGACTAATAACTTCTTTAAATGAAGATTGAATTATTGCTGTATTTTTTCTATAAATTACAGACATCTGAGGACTAATTCTCATTTATCTCATTTAAACATTATTTATTTCCAGATTCAATCATAGGCTCATTCTTATGTATCAGAGCACATACGGACTCTTCAAAAACAGTGCTTAAAATCTCTTGACAAAGCTTGCTTACTTTGCCCAAGATAATGATTTACTAAGTCCACATGTCATCAAATCTTGAGAGCTGTCATTCCAATCACATAAGTTTGCGATGCACTTTGTGAAAGTTCGTTTGAACTTCGGTTTCGGGAAACACAGACTTGTTGAATTATGTTAGTAACATGCAATGTTAGTTAACTAATGATGCTTTTGGGAACACTCAATCAATCTGCTAAAAACTGTTTCAGAGCACCACAAGAAAATGTGCAGCAGTGCCCTGGCAAACACCCTGGCATTACAGCAGGGACTTTTGTACAGGCAAGCACCACTTATATTTTCCATAGATAATGTAAAAATCTAGTTATATATGATTGACATTGTAGGATGATGTTCTTATGTTACATTAGAGTGGTGTTCTTTGTTACCATTTAATACCAGAAGTGTGTTTTCAGACTACTTAGCATTTAAAGTGCTTCAGGAGTATTTGACATGCTCAAACATGTCAGTGTCTGGCTCTTGTCTAACGCCCTTCTTCTTTCAGAGTCATTTGGAGAACCACCACTACATCTAACATTGCATATCTTGCCGCTGGCTTTATGTTATGTCTACTGGGACTCCAAGGGCCAGCAGTGATCTGTAGATATGTTGGCTATGCTCAGAATAGCATACTATTCTATTCTTATTGTTTATGTAGTAGAGTAATATTTCCATTGTAAACTGGCATGGAATTCGATTTGCTAAAATATGCAGCAGTCTACCATGTGAATCCTATAATCCAGTTCTTGAGCTGACCTTACATTTCCAATGACATGTTTAACTAGAAGCAGTATCAGCCATTACATTTGAACTCTTAAGTTTTGAATCATTATTTGCTCAGATGAGCAGATTTTAAACCTTTCACACCATCTTGGATTAGTAATTCACTGAAGTAAACATTAGATCATGTAATAACATGTCTAGTGTACCACTGGAAATATGTTTTTATATTTATTGTGTAGTGTTTCATATATATTGCATGCTAGTACTGCATTCTGAGCATAGCCCTTGTGTGTGTGTTTTCAGGGTTTTTCTCTCCACAGAAGAGTCTTTGTACAACATCAAAGATGAGGAAGTTTCCAGACATTTCTTAGCAGCAGTTGAACTAAAGCCGCATAGTATACTATACGGCTTTAGTTCAAATGCTGCTAATGATTCATATTCAATCTGAAGGAGTACAAAACTTTTAACCCACCAGTGCCTATCAGTTCAGTTTCCCATGAACCCATGTGTTCTGTCAGAGATATGCCACTGAAATCTCAGTACATTGTAGTAAGTTAATCATGTATTTCAATTAAAGAAGCTGGCATCACACCGCCTCCCCAAGTTGCAACCCAAATGGCCGCTGTGTGAATTGACTTACTAAATTGGAAAAAAGCAAAAATAATTATCAATTGTCTTGATTTCCATTCAAATATAAAAATGCAAGGTATATTTTCTTGACAAGAAAAATGTATGAAATGTTGTTTTCAGAAAATACCTCTGCAAGTTTTATTTAATTTTTTTTTCTTTATTTGCCAATTGAGATGTTTTTTTTCAACAGTGTACAGTATTTTTTTTATTTTTTTTTGCTGGACAGTGAAATGTGAAACAGTAAAATGAAAATGAAACAATAGCCCTGAAATGTATGTAATTAATGAAAACTAAAAACTCACCGGTAACCAGGTGCGGAAAATAAGTGTGTGTGTGTGTGTGTGTGTACTGCGCCCAGTGTGAGGTCTGATGTTGAAAATGAAGTGTACGGGGAAGCTCCCTGGTCCACATCAGCTGCTGGCATTTTTGTAACTACATTAAATAAACCCTCAGAAGGGTTCAGTGATGCATTTTTATTATCACAATTTATTATACACTCCCTAGCTAACCACAGGTCCAACTGTCATTAACACATTAATTAGAATTTCCTCACATTGTTTGTGTGTGTGTGTGTAGGGGTGAAATGAACCTTCCCTCCAGCCTCCATGAACCACTGCACCAGTTTTTATTATTATTATTATTATAATTTTCTGCACAACATCATCTTCTCTGTAAAACTTGTGTTTGTCTCTCTTGTGTGACAAACTGAGTTACTGTACTCCTTTTCTGGCAACTGTCACATCTGCTTTACTTATAACAGTCACGTAGGTATTGAACTTGATCTTGAATATATCCTAAATTGACACTTAAAAATATCATTTGCAAACAGTTATGCTCCTGGTAATTACTTGAAAATGAATACACCACACACTTCTCTGTTGAAAAGACCAGCATATGTTACAGATGCTGGTGTGGTTTTGTAAATATGCACCAGCAATTCTATTTTATTACCAATATCTTTGTAACAGTTCACCAAAGTTGGTACACCAAACAAGCTAATCAGTTTAAACCATGCTTGGACCAGCATGCGAATTAATTTGAGCAAATCCCAAGCTAATAATGATAATTTTAGTTATGCATTTTGCCATTCTGTTGATTGTAGGTTTTGTCAGCAGTTGAAAAGGTTATGTTTTTCTGACAAAGAATCATTTGTAATGCAGCTGAAGTTGCATGTGATGAAAGAAGTCAAGTTTAAATTTCCATCACCTATACTGCTGTGATTTAAAATAAGTGATTTTCTCTCATGCTGTTCCCTACTGCTGAAGTCAAGAGTCATTTATTTTCCACATGCCTCTTTGTGACTGTGCTCGGTCTTTGGAGGAAAAAACTGGTGATAGTAGTCCTGATGGCCATAAGTGGTGAAGATATGTCTATTTCCCTCAATGATGCTGTCGGTTCTTCTTACATACAAATGGAAGCTTAATATAGTTTTCACCTGATTATGCATGTCAGGTGTGTGCAATCAGGCTCGTGGAGGGCCAGTTTCCTTCAGAATTTAGCTTCAGCCTGCCCCAACACACCAGACTGGAAGTTTCTAGTAATATGGAAGACTTTTATTAGCTGTTTCAAGTGCATTTCATTAGGATTAGAACTTTGCAGGAAAAGCAAGATTGGGATGTAGGATGAGCAACAGCAATTTCCCAAAGCATCCCGCAATGAACTCCACTCCTGGTTTTCCATTTCACACTCTGCTGCCATTTTATGACGCAGTCACATTTCATGTTGTTTGATGAATTTTCATGTATGAAATACAGTCATATCAATAGAAATCAGGACTTTCTTGTGAGACTTCTGTGTGAGCTGTGCTTCATACATCGCTACACCATTGACAATAGACGATGGAGATTTTTTGGCCAGGAAATTTTAACTGAAAATTCGCTGAGGTGACCGCACATCTTAGCTTCACCGAGTCACACTGTATGCATCCAAATTTCATTCATACTATTTCTAATAATAAAATTAACTCAAGCTTCTCAAGTCAGTGAAATTTGTTCCTTAGGCAAAGAATGCTGGGTGAGATTCTCCTTACTGCTTCGTCTGAAACAGTCAGTTGTGTGTGATAAATGCATGTTACACTGATCTGAGTGATAGATTTTGCTCTGAAGAAAAACAGCCGATTGATTTTGCTTAGAGTGCTTTTGTTCGGATGTGATGCAAGAATGGCTGTGTGACAGAGTTTTGACAAACCAGGCACATACCCTTAAAGGCCTCACTGAACAGGAAAGGGAGAAAAAGTGTGAGAGTGAAGAGGAACTTTTTTAACTGTCAAAGAACACATGCCCTGTGGAGAACACATGGATCAGCCAGAGGAATTGCTCATATTTTGTATAGCTCACAGGGTTCAAGTTGTACCTCCAGAACAGAACAGACCCTCCGGTGTTCCACAGGGTTTAGTACTCAGACCATTTTTATTCTCTCTTTACACATTATCACTTGCAAAATCATTTCCTCTCATGGCTTTTTTATATCATTCTTACATATGCGATAATCCATTTTCTCTTTTCCACAGCTCACAATTTCAATAGAAAACAAAAGCAATTCACCGAGAGTGAAAAACCTTGGTGTCAATATGAACAAGGACCTCATTTGCTCCTTGTGAACACAGTCAAGACTGAAATTCTGCTAAATGCAGCCTGAAATGAAAGTTCAGGTATGATCATTTTCTCCTGTCATTGACAGAAAGGTGTGTAAAAAATGGTAACCTGAAATGGTAACAACAAAATTAACTGGTTTTCTCTAGTTAAATATAAGTCTAAAATATTATTTAACATTACTATATACATTGATAAACTTATTGCTATGGGTTAAACAGATAACAAATAACTCTTTAAGGTAACAATTGCATGTTACCACTTACAGTTCAGAAGTGAAATGTGTAATTTCTGTGCCATTAACGCCATACTAAAGAGAATTGCAAAAATAAAGTATTACAGAAATTACCTTCCACACTTTTAAATAAAACTTCAATACATCAGAAGGAACCTGAACCTGACCTGGGAGTGGATAAAGCAGCAAGTCAAATATTAGAGAGAAGAAGAAAACCATGAGCAGCTCAACCTTAATAATACACTGAGACCATCTTTCATTTATGAGAGAGAGAGAAAGAAAGAGCGAGAGGGGGTAAGATGAGGCCGTTTCATTAAAGATTAATTAAGACAAATGCAGGGACAACACTTACCTCCAATCGCTTCAATGATCTCTACACACTCTCTGTGTCTTACGCATTCAAAGAGGGATAGAGGGAGAATGAACAGGGACAGATGCCAGAGGAAAATGACAGTAGATGCTCAGATTCTTAGAAAGGTGAGGTTGGAGGGACGGGGAAGATAAAAATAAAATAAAATAATTTTAAATATAAAGAATTCATTGGGCTGTACTTTGGGGAACATTTGTCTCCCAAAGTTAGTTAGTAATCTGGCAAAACAGAATATTGTTTAATTTAAAATGGTTATTTCAGAGTTAGCATTGCTCTGTATTAATGACATGTCCCCATGTAGCTTGGTAAAAGTGTCTGTGTGATGATATTTGTTGTTATTGTGTGTGTGTGTGTGTGTGTGTGTGTGTGTGTGTGTGTGTGTGTGTGTGTGTGTGACAGTGAGTGGAACTGATGAGGTGAGTCTAGCTCCCCCACACCACAGCACTAATCACAGCACTGAAGAAACACATACATCATCTGACAGAACTACTGCTGGCATTCTCACACACACACACACACACACACACACACACACACACACACACACATAATATCACTCCACACTGGACAAATGACGTCCAGACGAGCACGCGTATTCCCGCAGATGGTCGTGCATCTTCACGCAGAAAGAGCTGAGAGTGCCGTTTTCACACACACCTACTCCCACTGCTCCTTCACTCTCTGTTTCTCCTACTTTCTCTCCATCTTCCTCAGAGCAGGAGGTGTGGCCAGGGAATGGAGAGGAGGGGACAGTGTCTGTTATTTTTGACACTCTGACATCGGACCATATAACTTAAAATAATCATCAACCTGCCCTCAGTCTACTCAAGTATAACACACAACATAACACACACACACCATTACATATATATATATATTTTTTTTTTTTTAATTTGGACATTTTCACTTAGGGGTGTACTCACTTTTGGGATCAGTGGTTTAGACATTAATGGCTGTGTGTTGAGTTATTTTGAGGGGACAGAAAATTTACAGTTATACAAGGCGTGATTGGGAGGAACCCCCCCCCCCACCCCCCCACCCCCGATCTGAACCAGAGCAGTGTTCTGTTATTGGACTTCTGTGCTAGCCACAGTTTGTCCATAACGAACACCATGTTCAAGCATAAGGGTGTCCACCATTACACGTGGCACCAGGACACCCTAGGGCGGAGGTCGATGATCGACTTTGTAGTTGTTTCATCTGACCTCCGGCCATATGTCTTGGACACTCGGGTGAAGAGAGGGGCGGAGCTGTCAACTGATCACCACCTGGTGGTGAGTTGGATCAGATGGCAGGGGAGGAAGCTGGACACACTCGGCAGAACCAAACGTACTGTGAGGGTCTGCTGGGAACGTTTGGCAGAGTCCCCTGTCAGAAAGATCTTCAACTCGCACCTCCGGCAGAGCTTCAACCAGATACCGAGGGAGGCTGGAGACATTGAGTCTGAGTGGACCATGTTCTCTACCTCCATTGTCGACGCGGGCCCGCTCAGAGCTGTGGCCGTAAAGTCTCCGGTGCCTGTCGTGGCGGCAATCCCCGAACCCGGTGGTGGACACCGGATGTAAGGGATGCCGTCAAGCTGAAGAAGGAGGCCTATCGAGCCTGGTTGGCTCAGGGGACTCCTGAGGCAGCTGACGGGTACCGGTAGGCCAAGCAGACTGCAGCCCGGGTAGTTGTGAAGGCAAAAACTCGGGTCTGGGAGGAGTTCGGTGAGACCATGGAGAAGGATTGACGGTCGGCCCCGAAAAAATTCTGGCAAACCGTCCGGCGCCTCAGGAGGGGGAAGCAGTGCCCTGCCAACACTGTTTACAGTGGGGGTGGGAATCTGCTGACTTCAACTGGGGACATCGTTGGGCGGTGGAAGGAATACTTTGGGGATCTCCTCAATCCCACCGACACGTCTTCCACTGAGGAAGCAGAGGCCGAGGACTCAGAGGTGGGCTCACCCAACACCCAAGTTGAGGTCACTGAGGTAGTTGGAAAGCTCCTTGGTGGCAAGGCAGCGGGGGTGGATGAGATACTCCCTGAGTACCTCAAGTCTCTGGATGTTGTGGGGCTGTCTTGGCTGACACGCCTCTGCAGCATCGCGTGGCGTTTGGGGACAGTGCCTCTGGACTGGCAGACCGGGGTGGTGGTCCCTCTTTTTAAGAAGGGGGACCGGAGGGTGTCACACTCCTCAGCCTCCCCGGGAAAGTCTATGCCAGGGTACTGGAGAGGAGAATAAGGCTGATAGTCGAACCTCAGATTCAGGAGGAACAATGCGGTTTTCGTCCCGGTCGTGGAACACTGGACCAGCTCTATACCCTCTCTAGGGTGCTGGAGGGTTTATGGGAGTTTGCCCAACCAGTCCACATGTGTTTTGTGGATCTGGAGAAGGCGTTCGACCGTGTCCCTCGTGGCACCCTGTGGGGGGTGCTCCGGGAGTATGGAGTCCGGGGCCCTTTGCTAAGGGCTGTCCGGTCCCTGTATGACCGGAGCAGGAGCTTGGTTCGCATTGCCGGCAGTAAGTCAGACCTGTTCCCAGTGCATGTTGGACTCCGGCAGGGCTGCCCTTTATCACCGGTCCTGTTCATAATCTTTATGGACAGGATTTCTAGGCGCAGTCAGGGGCCAGAGGGAGTCTGGTTTGGGGACCACAGGATCTCATCCCTGCTTTTTGCAGATGATGTTGTTCGGTTGGCTCCATCGGGCCAGTGTGCATTGGGACGGTTTGCAGCCGAGTGTGAGGCGGCTGGGATGAGGATCAGCACCTTCAAATCTGAGACTATGGTTCTCAGTCGGAAAAGGGTGGCTTGCCCTCTTCAGGTTGGTGGAGAGCTCCTGCCTCAAGTGGAGGAGTTCAAGTACCTTGGGGTTTTGTTCACGAGTGAGGGAAGGAAGGAGCGTGAGGTTGACAGACGGATCGGTGCAGCTTCTGCAGTAATGCGGTGGATGTACCGGTCTGTCGTGGTGAAGAAGGAGCTGAGCTGCAAGGCGAAGCTCTCGATTTACAGGTCAATCTACGTTGCTACTCTCACCTATGGTCATGAGCTTTGGGTCATGACCGAAAGAATGAGATCCCGGATACAGGCGGCCGAAATGAGCTTTCTCCGCAGGGTGGCAGGGCGCTCCCTTAGAGATAGGGTGAGGAGCTCGGTCACTCGGGAGCTCAAAGTAGATCCGTTTCTCCTTCACATCGAGAGGAGTCAGCTGAGGTGGCTCGGGGATCTGTTTCGGATGCCTCCTGGACGCCTCCCTAGGGAGGTGTTCCGGGCATGTCCCACCGGGAGAAGGCCCCGGGGAAAACCTAGGACACGCTGGAGAGACTATGTCTCTCGGCTGGCCTGGGAACGCCTCTGTGTTCCCCCGGAAGAGCTGGAGGAAGTGTCTGGGGAGAGGGAAGTCTGGGAGTCTCTGCTCAGACTGCTGCCCCCGCAACCCGGCCCCGGATAAGCGGTGGAAGATGAATGAATGAAAAAAAAGCTGTACATTCACTGCTTTAGCACAGTGTCATTTCTTCAGTGTTGTCACATGAAAAGATATAATAAAATACTTACAAAAATGTGAGGGGTGTACTCACTTCTGCGAGATAATGTGAGATAATGTCACAGTCATGTTTTGTTTCATTGTTCAGTTTAGTTTTTTTTTTCATTAGTCCTCAAGGTTTCTTATTAGTTACACACCTGTTCCCTGTCTTGTTATTCATCTAGTTCATCTAAGCCCTCTTTTTCTTGTGTTCATGTTCGTGTGTTATCATTCTTGTGTGTTATCATTATCTACTACAGCTACCCCTATCAGAACAAAAACCTAGAAAAAATTTAAACGGCTGCCCACCTCCCCCTGCTGGAGCAGGGTGATCGCTCCCTCGAGGATCACACAAGGGACTTCTTAGACCTGTCGTGCCTCACTCACTACCCCTTTGTGTTTTCTACCGCACCGGGCTTAGCGAGCAGTCGAAGGCATGTCTGCCCGTGAATGTTGAAAACACCAAGGCAGAGCTGATGATTGGGAAGCCCCAGGCAGATACATGCAGCTTAATAGAAGCATATACATACTGTTCCTGAACAGGCACGACAAGGAAGGTCATATAACAAATAACGTTTAATAGAATCCAGACAGGGTTACAACCAAAACGGAACAGTGTGCATGGCACAAACAATGAAAGACAATGACTTGGACTGGGGCAGGAACTTAAATACACAGATAATGATAGACTAAATGGTAATAGGTAATGATACTTTAACTAATAGGATGAACAAGGACAGGTGCAGACAGGACGTAACAGAATGACACACGACATGACTCTGACACTTGTCTCCAGTCACTAAATTTCCCCTCCAGTTCCAAGTCATCTAAGTCATTGCTGGTTAAGCCCAGTTCCAAGTTATGATCTTCTCCACTGGTTCAGTCCTGCACCAAGTCTTCATCATCCAGCCCCAAGTCTCCTTTGTGACAGAAAGTCAAGCCCAGCCTCCCTGTCCCTCCTCCTTTGCCGAAGCCATCCAGTTCCTTGGCCCCTTCGCCCCTGTCTCCCTTCACTCCAGTGCTTCTATTAAGCTGCATGTATCTGCCTGGGGCTTCCCAATCATAAGCTCTGCCTTGATCTGTGGATCCCACAAGCTCCAGCTCAAGCCTCCCAAGCCCCAAACTCCACCTCGTTCATACCCAACTGCAGCTATGCTTTGACGTCACCTTGGTTCTTCAGGTGGATTTCCACCTCCATCGGCTCTACCTCAGTCGGTCGTCTTCCTGGTTCCACCCGGTCTCTCCACCAAGTCTCCTCCCTCCATTGGCTCCACAGTGGACCATCATGTCTCTGCTATGGGTCATCCTCCTGCTCTGCTGTGGTTCCTCCTGTCTCTGTCCAGGCTCCTACCACGTTCATCTCCTCCCTCATCATCTCATTGTTATCTTCCTCTGCCTGCTCCTCGTCGTCCTCCAGAGCCCCCTCCCTTCCTCCTCAGTTTGGACCATTGTTTGCAGTGACTTTTTACATAAAGCACAGAGGATAATCTAATTCATTAATGCAAATCAATCTGATGTTTGTACCATTTAAAATGCACAACTACTTTATTTTTTGGTCTATACAACATTCCATATTAAATAAAGTTAGTTTTAGAGCTAACATTATGATGGCTGACGTAATCTCATTGTATGCCAAAATTCTCATTTCTAAGATAACATTTAGTCTGATTAGTGGATCTCATTTCAGGGTGGTAGGTAGTGTCATACTTTACTAGGAATTTGGCAATGTAACACTATGTTTTAAAACTTGCTCCATCATTACAAATCCTCAGATCCTCAGAGCTCATAGAAGGTCTATATGGAGATTTGAATGTAATTCAATTCATGTAATTCATGTTTTCCTTCTTTTGAGCTCTGTTATGTAAGAAATTTTTGAATTATTGAAAAATAATGCACAGGTGGAGTTTGAAACTGGTTTGATCAAATGTTGAAAAAATGTGAAAGAAAGACTAGCATTCTCACATTATATTAGTCTAGCAAAACAACAACATGCTAAAAGAGCATTGAGGTATTTGATGTCTCAACATGAGACTTATCGGACATATCATTTCCTACCAAAGACCTTCATTAAAAAGTACTGTTTACTGTTGTTACAGTTATAGTTTGTGCCAGTTTTCATATAAAATTAGAAGAAATTATATAGTCATTTATGAATTAAAAGGAACAAAATCAGTTATATAATGTTTAATTTATATTTGTAATTAGAAAAAGATAAACACCGCTCTGCTTCACACACTGTCAAAATGCTAACTGCAAATCCTGCTGTAGTTCATTTCCACATATGGCTGGAGTTTCCTAATCAGTAACTCGATTAATTTCATTTCATATGGTTTCAGGTGTTGTTGTTTGGTTTGATATAATTTTCCAGTTGAAGACAATCTCCGTGGTACATGAGATTGGGTGCATGGAGCAATACACAATAAAAGCGAGCACTTGGAGGCATTCTGCAAACACCTAAAAAGAAAAATAGTTTACACAGCCAGATGAATCATACATGTACTGGAGCATGTCTGATATGCAGCATTTGTTTTAGTTTTGTTTGGCCGGCTGAAGTCAGACTCCTCGTCTGCCCATGCTCATTTGAGCTGTGCAATAGGGTGTGTAATGATACACTGAGTACCTTCTGACGGATGATTCTGCAGCACGGGGAGGAGTGAAACACTGCCGGACGTTTGTGAAACAATCGCTTGTTAGGAATATTTGCAAAGTTCCATAGGCCCTGAATAAAGAGTGAAAGTTAACGTACTCAGCAAACATGTTCCATATACAGTTGTGTTCAAAATTATTCAACCCCCCAATGCTGTAAATGGTTTTAGAGAATTTAGAGTACATTTGTAATTGAATTCAGAATGAAATCCTACAAGGACTTCTTAAAGAAGCATATGCAACTAAAATGACATCAATTGGTTTTGTAATACAGTAGTAAATGTTTCTTTTGTGAATTCTTCATTGACACAATTATTCAACCCCTTAAAGACTACCACTCTGAAGAACAGAGGTCCATTGAAGTGTTTTCAATCAGGTATTGAAAGCACCTGTGGATGTCAGGGAGCAGCAATAAAGCCTAATAAGCACCAATTAGGCAGCTTTAAAATGACTGTGATACTCAGCTCCTTCTAGACATTTACTGGTGTGGTTACAAACATGGTGAAGTCAAGAGAATGGTCCAGGAAGACAAGAGAAGAGGTGATTACTCTTCACAGGAAGGGCAATGGCTATAAGAAGATTGCAAAGATGTTAAACATACCAAGAGACACCATAGGAAGCATCATTCGCAAATTCAAGGCAAAGGGCACTGTTGAAACGCTACCTGGTCGTGGCAGAAAGAAGATGCTGACTTCGACTGCTGTGCGCTACCTGAAGCGTAGAGTGGAGAAAAGTCCCCGTGTGACTGCTGAGGAACTGAGAAAAGATTTGTCAGATGTAGGTACTGAAGTTTCTGCTCAGACAATACGGCGCACCCTGCGTAATGAAGGCCTCCATGCCAGAACTCCCAGGCGCACCCCCTTGCTGTCTCCAAAGAATAAGAAGAGTCGACTGCAGTATGCCAAAAGTCATGTGGACAAACCACAGAAGTTTTGGGATAGTGTTCTGTGGACTGATGAAACAAAATTAGAACTGTTTGGGCCCATGGATCAACGCTATGTTTGGAGGAGGAAGAACAAGGCCTATGAAGAAAAGAACACCTTGCCTACTGTGAAGCATGGCGGGGGGTCAATCATGCTTTGGGGCTGTTTTGCTTCTGCAGGTACTGGGAAGCTTCAGCGTGTGCAAGGTACCATGAATTCTCTTCAGTACCAGGAGATTTTGGAGGACAATGTGATGCAGTCCGTCACAAACCTGAGGCTTGGGAGACGTTGGACCTTTCAACAGGACAATGATCCCAAGCATACCTCCAAGTCCACTAGAGCATGGTTGCAGATTTAAGGCTGGAACATTTTGAAATGGCCATCGCAGTCACCAGACTTAAATCCGATTGAGAACCTCTGGTGGGACTTAAAGAAAGCAGTTGCAGTGCGCAAGCCTAAGAATGTGACTGAACTGGAGGCTTTTGCCCATGATGAATGGGCGAAGATACCCGTAGCTCGCTGCAAGACACTTGTGTCAAGCTATGCTTCACGTTTAAAAGCTGTTATAACTGTAAAAGGATGTTGTACTAAGTATTAAGATTGAATGTCACTTGGGGGTTGAATAAAACTGATAATGATGTGAGCAGAGAAAAGACATTTGTGGTTATTTCATTATAAATGTTATGTTATATTTGTCTGACCTACACGTGCCTCTTTGATTTAATTGTAAGCAGGATGACTGAATGATCAAAATCAATGTCAAACCGGCCAAAACAATCAATTTCAGTGGGGGTTGAATAATTTTGAACACAACTGTACTCTAAAAAAATGTGTCTCTAAAGGTTCTTTACACATAGTAATAATTCTGTTTAGAACCTGAAGAACCCTTTTATGCTGAAATGGTTCTTTGAGTTAAAGCCACCTCATTCATTTTGGAGCTCAAACTTCCAACTGTCAACACACTCTCACCAGGTGCTTTATATATTTCTTAAAATGTCTACACATTGTTACTTTCATATTGTAAGTTTGGTTTCAAGCTTTCAAATTCTTTCTGGTTTCCTACCAATCATGTCCTTTTTTCTTTCTCTATAATTTTAACAGAACATAGGTCTAGCTAGCTCTGTTTGTTTCTCCTCTTCTCCACCAAGCAAGCAAGTGATGATGATATTGAATTTATGGTCCATATATTGTTAGAGTTTACAATTATATGGGTTTATGAAAAAACATGCCTAGGCTTACATTCATGTCCATTGGCCTTAAAGTATTAATTCACTTTCTAATGAATATTACCCCAAGCTTTACTCACCCTCAAGCCATCCTAGGTGTATGTGATGACTTTCTTGTTTCTGACGAAGGCAATCGACAAATTCCGAGTATGGGACACCATACTTGGCCACTTTCATTTCACTTTATTTTTTAATGATATAATGACATCATAGAGGATCGTGAAGATATTTTGCTGGAACTTGCTTTTCATCACATATATGTTTTGTTTTATCTCTTTATGTAATTATTCATGTATCAATAAGAAAACACAACTGACAAAATAAGCTATCAGTTTTATTTATGTAACCCTAATAAAGAGTATAAGGTATTCTAGAATCAGGCAGATAGACTATTAAGGTTCTATATGGAACCAAGTCACATTCATTTATACTGCACTTTATACAGTACACATTGTTTCAAAGCAGCTACACAGGAAAATAATGATTAATGATGCAAACATTAAATATGACACCAATAAAACAGCTTTACAGAAGACAAGAGTGTCATTGTTCAGTTCAATGTTGATTCAGTCCAGTTCAATAACTGAGTAAAGTTCCTCAAATATGAGTTAAATTCAGCTCTAAGTAACTACAGAAGACAATAGTGTCATTATTCAGCGATACACGGTGACATGAGCGGTGTAGACGAGCGGGTCAGCTCCTGTAACCGAGTGAGATGGGTAAGATGGAGGACAGCCGTGAGTGTGCATGACTGCTGCGTCAACACTCTGAGGAGAGCCAAACAGCATCTCAAGAACGCTTGAGATAAACAAATATTATCGGTGGCAATGGTGGCGCTGTGTCCAGATACGAAGAGATACTGTCATCGAAGCGAGAAGCCCCCAGCAAACACACACACATGCAGTCACACAGCACCATGGGACCTGCACGATCCCAGAATTCCTTCATACTAAAAATCACTTTCACACACTGTGATTTCACACACCTCAGTGATTAATGAATTGCCTCCTCTTCATTTCGACACTCAGAAGGTATCTTCCCATTTGCATACGCAGCATTCAGCCTCGTCTGCAGGCCTAACCGCCCGAACTGTATTAAATGACAGCTTTAAAACCCCCTCAGAGTGGAGGCAGTGAAGGGCAGTAAGTCAGCAGTGAGGCAGGGCAGTTCCTGTGAGCGCGATAATTAATGTATGCCTCCAAACCATGAGGCAAAACCCGCCTGAGTACAGCTGGAGAGTAAAAAAAACCTCCTCAGTGACTAAACTGACTGCCGCTGCACGGTAACAGATTTATTTTTAGTCCGCACACCTATTTTGCCGGCCCCTGGAGGAACTGGCAGAGTTTGGCGATCTGTTTGAGGTCGTATGTTCTTAGAACGGAAAACAAAGTTGTCACACACATTCTCAGGTGAAGCGAGCTCCGTTTCTGGGTCTTTTCTTAGCCCGCGAGTGGAAGGCCCCGTGGGCCGAGGTCTGGTCTGAAGAGCCATGAGTGTGAGATGAGATCTGGCTCAGTCTGTCTGGAGCCAAACAAACTTTAGGGAAGGCCTTAAGATTGATCACCGTGCATTTATTTAAACAAACATCAAGTGTATGAATCAAGGTAATTCCATTGATGTGCCCTCAAAAGGCTCTTGAGTGCGTTCCTCATGAATCAGCAGAAGAGAGGTGGCGTGCCTGTCTTAGAATTGCAGAATGATATAAATCATGTAATTATGGTGTCAGTGTGGCGTTTAGAGTCCCGATCAGACAGATAAAGCCCTGCTGCATCTTTGCACTTAACTGCGAGAGTTTATACGCAGAGGTTTGGCAAACCCACACATTCTCTCTAATTGGCTTGAAAACCACATGAAACTTTTCTCTAAGCTGAGAGTTTCTTGCCCTGAGGAACACTAGAACGATCAAATCACTGACGAAAATGAAGCATGAAAACCAGTTTCTGACTCAATGTTATATTTGCTATTGTTACTAGAGTAAAAACTGGGTATTAGGAAGGATGGACGGATGGAGAATGCTGGGTTGAAAATGGACAAACCCACCGATTGGGTTGTTTTAAAGCAGCAGTTGGGTTAAATGTTTGCCCAACCAGCTCGGTAGTTTTACTTAACCCAACTATTGTTTAAAAATTACTGTATTGCTTGCTAAAAAAAAACTAATAATGTATTCTGATTGTTTAGTAATAACAATAACCTTAGTAAAATTTTATTTTTGTTAGTTAGCAGCAACCTACCCTAGTGTGTTTATGTGTGTGTTTGTGAGTGTGTGAACACACAAGAGCACTCGACTGATTGTACAAAGCTGTACTGGCTGTGTGTGTGTGTGCTTGTTTTCATGATTTATGAGGACACAAATTTGTATAATGACATGAGTATTACACTGGTATTACGACGTAAAGAGTCCTCCTATTTAAAATCACTTTAAAAACATACAATCAATGTTTTATTAAAAGTGTAAAAATGCAGAATGTTTTCTGTGATGGGTAGGTTTAGGAGTAGAGTTAGTGTAGGAGGAGAGAATGTACAGTTTGTACAATAGAAAAACAATTACGCCTTTGGAATGTCCTCACTAAGATAGCAAAACAAACCAGTGTGTGTGTGTGTGAGTGTGTGTGTGAGAGAGAACAGTGGTTCCTCTCAGCGCTGGTCTAAACGTCTCTGTTAGAGTGTGTCAGGTGGTGATGGTTCATTTTCATGGAAAGCAGCACCATCTCCATAACGCCCTTGAACTGCAGTTATTCGGCATGCACACTCCCTCTCTCTCTCTCTCTCTCTCTCTCTCTCTCTCTCTCTCTCTCTCTCTGTCTCTCTCTCTCCTCACGCAGATGCAAACTCCGACCATAACATCAGGACACCACCATTAACCAGAGAGCCGGGCAGCTGCAGAGAGAGATAGTTGAATATCATGTGACCTGCAGAAACAGATTCGGGAGCGGATGAAGGAGAGGGGAAGAGAAGTAATGAAGATGGATCATTGCGATGTCTTTATTTCTCATTCAGTTAACAGCCAGCATATGCTTTTATTACCACCAGAGCTCACCTCTCGCCCCTCTCCGCCCGCAAAGCACGCCCTCTCTGCCTCCATCCACACGCACACGCATTCAGCTGCTCTTGTTTGTCTGTGTGGATAATGCATGCTGGAGAAAATGTGCCAGTGTAGTAGTTCTGGACTAACTGTCCTCCCCAGGGAGACACACAGATTCACACAAACAAACACACACCGGCTGGGATGTGTGTAACTGGGCCATGTTTTGTGTGTGTGTGTGTGGGTCTCCTGTCCTCTATCAGGATAAATGTAATTCTGCCCGCTGTTGTTGCAAGGACCATAAAATAGTCTCATGCAACATGAGCTCTGAAAAATATGGGTCTCTTGAACGTAATCTCGACTTCAGATGGCACGCCCACACACTGCCCACAGTCCATTCACTGACCTGTGCTTATTCTACACAAAACTGGAAAACCCTTTCTCGATCTGGCAAGATTTAATCTGACTGACTGCATACTGTCAAGGTGACTGGCTCACTTATTTCCAAAACTGAACATAAAATCAACACAAACAGTGGCTATAGTTGCGTTATAATGATCAGATGTTCCATATCATTATTAGGAAGTCTATTTAATAATGTCGAGTATTTAACAAGCTATATGCTCACATAAATCTAACATTCAATTCCAAAGGTTGCATATATACTTTTACCTCACAAAGCAGAATTTAAAATGAACATTGAAGAGATTAATTCTACATAAATATATATCGCTCAAAAGTTTAGGGTCAGTAAGACTGTTAATTGATCAAAAGTGACAGTAAAAACATTTATAACGATAAATTCATTTGAACTTTCATCAAAGAATCCTGGAAGGAAAAATGTATCACAGTTTTCTCAAAAATATGAAGAAGCACAACTAATTTCAACATTGATAATAATAATAATAATAATAATAATAAATGTTTCTTGATCATCATATTAGAATAATTTCTGAAGGATCATGTGATACTGAAGACTGGAGTAATGATGCTGAAAATTCAGCTTTTATCACAGGAATGAATTACATTTTATATTCACATAGAAAAAAGCTATTTCAGAGCATTAGGCACTATTTTCAAAATCATTAAACCATCTTTAGCTGCAAACGTTCTATTCAAGTACTTCTCAGTAATTTATTTGTACTTTTACCTCACAAAAACAGTAGTAAAAGTGTTAGTTCACCCCAAAAATGAAAGTTCTGTCATTAATTACTAATCTCAAAAGCATGTTCAGTTGTGTTGTGTTCACGAGAGTGCAGATGTTGTTGCATGAATTTGTGTTGGAGACTAATATTTTGTGAATTAAGTGGTAAATTGTGTTTTTGTGTTGTTGTTTTTTTTGTGAAAACAAAGCACTCACATCATTTCATAAAATTGGGGTTGAACCACTGGATTCACATAAATTATGTTATATGTATGTAGTTTTTCGTCCGCTAGAGGTCGCCTATTCAAAACAAAGGCGTGGCTTGATGACGGCAAGTTTGAGCGAGGAATCTTGGGACCTGTGGTCTTCACCGCATAGCCGGTGGAAAAGAATCGAGATGAGACTCAGAAATCATGTTCACAGATGTGATTATTAACGTTACTGTAGTATTAAGCAGAGCAGGAGCGAGTGTTGTGGAACTGAACGAGACGCTGGAGCGACTGATAATGAGAGACGAACACCTCGAGAGCAGCGGGACTTTTATTATGCCACGGTCGCCAGCGCCGCTTCCACTTTTCCAGTCATGAGTATGAGGAAACGCAGCTCTGTTTATACTCTGTGTGTGTGTGTGTGTGTGCCATGTGACCTTGATCCAGCACTAGTCTGACTGAAGCCACTCTATCAGTGTCATATAGTTGTTTGACTTACACAACCCATAACCGCAAGCATTATAGTTCTGCTCTTACGATGGTTACATTTAACACCAGAGATTCATCAGTCAGCTGAGACTGTTTCTAGGAGCTGACTGAACAAAAACTGCACTCACCTCATTAACACATCTGCAAAATTACAGATCAGCATATCTAAAGAGGATAAACTCAACAGTGAAAGGTACAAGTGGGGCTAGATTCAGACACAAATGCTTTAACCATTAAATAAATAAATATTTAGTCCCAGGTGGAATAACTTACAACTTATACACATAAGCACATATTCACATATACAATCCAAAAAAATTAACAAATGTGTTGTAAAAATCTCAATAAGGTTTGTTACCATTTCAAGCCAGCCTTAAGTCAAACCAGAACCTTATTATTATATACTTATGTTATATTATATTATTATATACTTATACCTCAAGATATATAATCTCTGCATCGACTATCTGAACCTTTAATTTTAAGGTGCCTTCATTGCTGAGTAAATTTAATTAACTACATGTACTTACTATAGGGTTAGGGTTTGGTTTAGGTTTAGTTGTGTGTAATTATGCATAATTTAATAAATGCATGTAACGTGTAACAAGGACACTATATAATAAAGTGTTACAGAACAGTTCTATGGGAATCAAACAATTGTTCGTGAAGCTATTTGGTTCAGACCTGGTGGCGTGTGTTTGTGTGTGTGTGTCTGAAGCTGATGAGTGCAGCGCGATATGACCAGAGAGAGGTGAAGAGGTCAGAGTTCATGACCTGATGATGTCAGATGTAGAGTGACTGCACCCTCAGGCTGACAGATACACCGTCTCTTCAGCTCTGCGGCAGCAAACACACATACACCACACTCACAGGTTTGGGGTCGCTCAAATCTTTCAAATGCTCTTGAAAGAAGTCTTTTCTGGTATTTCTCTTCAGGAATATTGTGAAATATTATTTAGAATTGAAAAATATCTGTTTTCTATTTAAATATATATTTGACAAATGTAATTTTTCTTGTAATGAAAAGCTGAATTTTTAGCAGAAGTTATGGTAGTGTAAATTTTTTCCTCATTTGATTAAGATAATGATTTACACTGCTATGTAAGAATATTAATAGTAACGTAGATACACTGTGTATTTCTGTGATGTACAGTTTACTGCACCATTTAAAATGAGTCGTTGCAGAGAGAAATGTAACAAATGCCACAGTAATTAATACTAACAGTAATTAATAATTAATAAATATTAATAATTAGTAAAAGATCAAGGTTGAGATTGGCATGGCTGGGTTGAATACAATAACAAAAATGTTTCATATATCTAGCTACATATCTTACTGTTCAAGGTCCTAATAGATTAGATGACAGACAGACAGACAGACAGACAGACAGATAGATAGACAGACAGACAGATAGACAGATAGATAGATAGATAGATAGATAGATAGATAGATAGATAGATAGATAGATAGATAGATAGATAGATAGATAGATAGATGATAGATAGATAGATAGATAGATAGATAGATAGATAGATAGATAGATAGATGAAGATGGACTATTGATGGATTACAGACATCTGAGGACTAATTCTCATTTTGCTTTATTTCCATATTCAATCATAAAATATGTAAATGACATTTGTATATATTCAAAATAACAGATATAGATTGTACTGAATGTCAGCTTGCTTATTTTCCTCAAGATAATGATTTATTTAGTCCACGTACCACAGCTCGAGAACTGTCGTTCCAAGCAAACAATTTTTGCTGTGCTGTTTACGAATGTTCGTTTCAAATTTGGTTTCTGGAAAGATCAAATTGTTGAACTACACTGTAAAAAAAATTCCTATAAAATTTACGGTAAAAAAACAGCAGATGTGGTTGCCAGAACATTACTTTAAAAAAAATACGGTAGCAATGTTTTCGGTTTTATGGGACAGCTGTCTATTTTACAGCTCAAGTACTACAGTTCAATTTAAATGTTTATATTGTAATAATTACAGCTCAGTACTGTTTATTTTACGCTGTAAAACAATTTTGTTAAATTTATGGTAAAAATATATTTCATTTAACTTTTATAATGTTACTTTATCAACCTATTGAAGTACTAATATCTGTCTTGTAGTTTAGTTATAAATTAACAACCACCAATCACAGTGGGGATGAAAGTCACATAGTGAATCAAAGTAGCAGCTTTTACACAAGCTGAGAAGGACAATACTAATATATACAAGGTGCGCAGTGTCATTCACACAAACACTAAACACCATCATGGCAACCCACATGACATTTTAAAAATGCAATAAACATTAATTTAACAATATTAAATTTAACATAAACCCTAATGCACATAACTAATTAGAAAAAAATAAGAAAAACTAAGAGTTATTTCAGCAAAAATACATCAAATGTGAAGTGTCATGCAGGGAACAGTGGGAATGTGAATTAGCGGATTTTCACTGTAAATTATACAATGACTTGTTGTTTTTCACTTCCAAAAACTGTAAATTCGTCGCTATCTTACTGTAAAATGCTATTAAATATGCCGTTAGATCTATTATTCACCGCATGTAGTAAGGAAACTTTCTGTAAACCAACTGTTTAATTTTTCACCATAGCATTTTTACAGTCTTTTACCGTTAAAATCACGGTCATTTTTTACCGTTGTAACGACGGAAATTGGGAAACGCACTGTTCTGTTCTCGTGCTATAGATGCACTGCATTCATATCGCACACTGCGTGGCCTGGCAGAAAAACGTGCTTTCTGCAGTTTAGAAATGCATATTCATATTTAGAGAGATGCAGTAAGTGTGTCAGCAGGTCTCGCTCTGCTTAATTAATGTCCAAAAGTCTGGATTGTTCCATTGCAGACAGAGAAAACAACCTGCCTTTATTCATAAAGTGAGAAATTGTCTCCTCTTTGTCCATTCTGAGGTGTCTGGCGAGCAGAATAAGGGTCTCAGTGCTCATTTAATGACATTGTTATGGGCAGATGACTGTAAGAGCACAGTGTCTGCACATCTACACTTCACGTCTCTGTGCCGCCATGGGAGGTAGATGCACAGACAGGTGGCCTAGATTAGATAAAGCTCTGAGTGTGTGTGTGCACATGTGCGTTTGTCTTCCCAGTCTTAAACAAATCCGTTGTGCTGGGTAATATGGAGGCCGCTGTTTCTGGCTCGCAGCGATGGGAGGCGATGACCTTTTACTGTCAGTGTGCTGCGTGACAAACGAGCAAACAAGCGTGTTTTCCAGGAGTGTGCGAGAGTTCAGTAGCTGGTCAGAGAGGCAGAGCACCCTGCACACCACTCCCAGACTTTAACTAACAGATAATGGCTGCAGTAATGCGAGGAGACGTCGAGGGTTAAATATACCCATCCTGGAGGGGATGTGTGTTTGGATCGGTGTGGGGCAAGAAGTGGATCGAATTACAGTGCGGTGAGATCAGACGTCTGTGTCGGACTGTATATAACCATGCAGGCAGTTCAGAGTAGACCGTGATTTGACCCAGATTTTGACACTTGGAGACAAATGACATCATTTACCTCTATAGTCTTTCTGTGTGCATGCATATGTTTCCATGACTATGCACATAAGTGTGTCTGTGTGTAGCTCAGAAAGGAGTATTTATTATGAATTTCATAGATATTTTTCATCTCATGAAACCCTAGTAACACCATCTCTGCTCCACACACGACAAAAGATATTATAGCCCATTATAAGTAGTGACACTCGGTAACGGACACTTGCTTTGTGACCGTTAAAAAATACGTTTTGTATGAATGTGTGCAGTGTCAAATCCAGACTGTCACATGACCAGTCATCACTGCCAAATCCTCTCCCTCATGTGATTGTAAAGTATCCATCACACTTTAGAATCTCTCCAGAAGTATATCAGGGTATCTTTCACCTACCTTTTAATGTTTTGCTATGAATTATGACATATTTGGCTCACATACTGTTTTTCGCCAACTATAAATCAATTTTGTGTTTGCAAACAGCAGTGACATTTGTTGTGGGCGGAGCCTAACTGGTGGCAGAAAATGCAGTCTGTGGAAGCCACGGAATGAAAAAAATAAAAGAGCTGATTTCAAGTTTATATCTCACAATTCATAGAAGGGAAAAAAGAATTGTGAGACATACTCGTTATTCTGTCTTTTTTCCTCAGAATTGCGAATTTATATCCCGTAATTTAGACTTTTTTCCCCTTAGAATTGTGATATAAACTCACAATTGTGAGTTATAAGGTCTGAACTGAGAGATATAAACATTCAAGTGCAAGAAAGAAAAGTCAGAATTGTAAGAGAAAAATGTTATAGATTTAAAAGTTATCAATGTAAAATGTTATAGGTTTAAATATTATTTTATATGCTATTTATGTATGTCCCCATGAACTGCATATGTGAATATTATGTGTCATAATAAAAGTCCTGCCGCTCTCGAGGCGTGTGTCATGTTCGTCTCTCATTATCAATCGCTCCAGCGTCTCGTTCAGCTCCACAACACTCGCTCCTGCTCTGCTTCATACTCATCAAGCTACGCCTTTGTTTTGAATAGACAACCTCTAGTGGATGAAAAACTACATAGTGCAGCTTTAATAGTCGACTAATCATTGCAGGTTTCATCAGTCCAGTCTGTGACTTGCAACATAAACATCTGCATTTAGCTTTTTAAGAGTGTAGATGTGATGATGATAGCTTGGGATAGATGTGATACATAAAATTACCACTAGGGGAAAAAAGTGTTAATCAGACATGAATCAAAGTGTGACACAAAATGACTGCAGTTGTAGTTTCAGCAGCACTGGAGGCTGAGTGTGTGTGTTGGATGGGGAATGTGTGTCTGCCACTGTGTACAGAAACTCTGCTTCCACATAATTTGTCTGCTCTGACAAGAGAAGCACACACACACACAAACACACACAAGAGACATACATTTTGGCTCAGCAGGATTAAGCAGGAATTATTAACTGTGCAATGAGTTGAGTTGTGAGGAGATGTCATGTTGTATTGGTCAGGATAGACTTTACTGAGGCAACAAACTGACTCTTATTGTTGTCTTTTGTCAAATAGGCCAGATAAGCACACTGCAGGGACTCATAATAGCTCACTGCTCGTCTCTGCTTACAGCTCAATGACCATCTACTGTATATCAATAAACATGCATTTCCAAATACTTATATCAACATGTCATAAGCAGTAAGTCAGGCTCATCAATAAGGGTCTTGTTTTTTTCCCTGTCAACATTTCCAATGCTATGCCCCCTTCATATTTTATTATTAGCAGCTTTTAACATTAACTTAATTTAAATTTAAATGCATCACAAAACACACACACACACACATACATATATGTAAAACATATATATGTTTCCTTACAATGAAGTTTTTGTTCACATAAAAACAGAAAGTTTTTTCTATGCAACTATGAATTCATATTTCTTAGACAACAATAGCGTCATGTGCAAAAGATTACTAGCTTGTTTGTTTGTTTGATGCTCCAAGACAATCACTTAGTAAAACTTAGTAAAGCAACTTAGTAAAACTTTATCTATGTTAGCCAGCAAGATTACATATTTGACATATTTAAGCCTCAATGACTTTTGACACAGCCATTACAGTTTGTATCATACAACATTAAAGATAATATCATTTTGCCACATTCTTTCTGAACTGCATGCAGATTGGACTGTAAGCAAGATATACATTTTATTCACATCAACACTTTATACTGTAAGTGTCATGATGATAATAACATATTCTTTGAATAGACAGTGCCATTTAAAAACTATGGGAGGCTATATGAAAATATTTAAAAAGTATCATTACAAACAGCGATCTATTGCCACATTATGCTTTAATACAAGAGATGATCAAAAATGATGATGAATTCATCAATTTTTATATTTTTTTCTAATGTCTGTTTCATTTGAGGAGCAAATAAGAAGTTTTTTTCCCACCCATACCATAGTCTCGGATACTAGAACGTGTTCACTCCAAACTGCATGATGTTTACTGAGCAGAGTGAGAACCGAGCTCTATATTAAAGCATATTAAACATAACCTCTGGTCTTCCCTTCGCAAAGATCCGCCCCCCTTTAGTTACTGTTGCTATGTCCTACAAGTCATGCGCTCTCACGCCACACATCATGTTCTCACACAGTGAAAAATACCGCGGAGCAAAGAGGACACTGACAACACGTCGACAGACAAGACAGAGCACGTTACTTTCATATAAACAGTTTAATATTTAATGTATCATAATTTGTCAAAGAAGTTTAAACAATATTAGCGTATAGTGTCTCTTTAATGTGTGGTGAAAGATCCTTCAAGCGGCTCGTGAACCGATCATCTCTTCATTCTAGTTCATTTATAGCATCAAATAAACATGAATGAACATCAGAAGGAATGTTGTTTCAAGCGTGGAAAGACTCGAGTTCAAGTTCACCAACGTTAATCTACTAACTACCCAGACTGCTTTGTCAGACAAAACGGAGGATTCTGCGTTTTGATTGGTCAGATCGTCAATATCAATATCAAACTGCCGCTAAAGGGTCCATTCAGCGCACTGTTGACTGAGAACAATAGTTTAATCTGAAATCAAAGACTTCACAGTGAATACTTCACTCCATACATCCTAGCCTTGTAGAAGAGAGATGGGGAGGTTAAGAGACCATTTCCCCATAATCCTTCTGCTTTATTTCACATATACACTCACTTTCTCCCTGGTAAATATTTGACAGTTATTTGCCTTGGGGTAAGCGAAGTACTTTACTGAACACAAATTCGAGGTTGAACTTGGGGATTATTTACATGTCTTTGGACGATCCTTACATTCAGGTACCTACAAGCACATATAACCTGCGGTGATGAAGTCTGATTGGAAATGAAACTTTTTTTTGACCAGTTCTTTTTTTTAAAGATCATTTATAAATCATTGGATTATAATCTCAAGAGAACATTGATGGATATTGAGAGTAACCCAATTGGATCCATAAACATTAATTTGACACAAATATTAAGACTCTCGACAGCATAAAGTGAAACAACAGTAATTAACAAAGAATGTATTTACGCCCTGCCCTGGATAAAACGAAACGGTTCCTTAAAACGAATGAATCGCTTCGTTTAAATGAGTTAGGTTCCCGGGCACAGTGAACTCACAGATGAGGACAGACTCCCCCAACTGGACGCATGTTGCACTGCAGCACACACACCACACACGCACACACACACACACACACACACGCGCGCACACACACACCTACACACACACTCATGTTGTGTTTTCATTTTTTATGGAGACATTCCATAGGTGTAATGGTTTTCATACTGTACAAACTGTACATTCTGTCCCCCTACACTACCCCCTACCCCTAAACCAACCCATCACAGAAAATGTTTTTCTATTTTAGATTTTCAAAAAAGATAATTCTGTATGATTTATAAGCTTGTACCTGTGGGGACATTTAGTCCCCATAACGTAGGGAATACCGGCCCACACACACACACACACACACACACACACACACACACACAAAGCGCGGTCTAACAAAGTCTGAGAAACTGACCTTCTGATGTAAGTAAAGGCAAGAGCATGCCAGTCTTTGAGATTGTGTTCCTGCAAGTGTAATTATGTGTTGTGTGTGTGAGAGCAATTATATGTATGTATGTATGTGTGCGCTGATAGGAAAGGAATGTGAGCAATGGGATGGCAATGATGTAAAGCAGAAGAGCTAGAGAACTCAACTCTGATGGCAATAAAGATAAGAGAAAGAGAGGTTTGCCTCTGTGTGTTCAGTATTTATAGTTAATATTTAATTATATTTTATCTTTTAGTACATTTTGTTGTAATTTAATACAATTTGATGGTACCTCTGTAATTTATTCCTCTTTGTGACGTTAGTTGAAATGCTATTTAATTGTGAATTTTTCTTTGCAATTACTTCATTATTTTACTCTTTATCCTGTTAAAAAAGAAAAGGGAACCTATGAAAACGAATAAATGAGCATGAGTTGTTACAGTATTTTTAGCTCATAATTTGTCTACCATACACAGGCAAATATTTACATTTGCTTTTATTCATTTAGCAGACACACAAACGTGCAAAAGATGAATCTCTTCATCAAAGGCAAAATAAACAAAAGGGTTGAGAGGAGGTGTGTGATGTGTGAGAGAGAAGAGAGCGTGAGAGGGGAATGAGTATGTGTGTGTGAATATGATTGCATGCATGCCCAAGAGAAAAAGGAAGTGCAGCCCTTTGGCAGTGAGAGCAACAGGAAGTGAGCATCTATCATCACTCTGACCCTCTGATCTCAAACTACAGAGAGATTTCATCATTACTCTCTCACACACACAGCAGTTGATGGACAATAACTGACCCATAAGGTAAAATGGCGGCTCTGGACTACACTATTATGATGGATTTTACACACACACAGAAACACACACACTCCCTTTGTAAGGAGACAGCTTGAGTCATGTACCATTTCCTTTATTAAGTATAAAATGTTCCAGAGACAATGAATCTTGCTGTTCAGTTTCTGTAGTGTGTAGTGTTTCTCTCTCTGCTTGCGCAGAATTATCGTGGATGCGAGGCACGGTAGATGTTTGTGAGAGTGTGTTTGAGAGATGATCACTGTCAGTTCCCGCTCAGGTCCTGAGATTTGTGGTAGGTGACGGTTCTGCATGCTTCATGAGTATTGATTGGTATTGTTAGCAGCAATAAAGCAGCCATATGTCTTAATAACAGATACATATGCTGAACCAGAATGCACACACAGAGGAAGAGATAGAGAGAGCTTCACTGGGCACTAAATAAATGTTTAGAGTAAGACATTCAAATGTGAATCAAAGGATTTAACCTCTGGAAATGACTGAAAAATAAAGTGGCTCCAAAAAAGGTATTTGGGGACTTTAAATTATAAAGCTAGACTCTCTTCACTAAATTCAGTTTTCTTCAATAACCCAATCAACTGGTTTTGTGGTAATTTTCTTTCACTATTTGTGCCGGCCATATTATAGATTTATAGGATGTGTTTTGTACAATTTATATAAAAATTAATCATGGACCTGAAACCCTACACTGAAGAAAAAAAAAAAAAAAAAAAATCTGTGAAATTTATGATAAAAACATTACCATACAAAATATTGTAGCAACATTTTAAATTTTATTTACTTAAATTTACAGTTAAAAAGTGTATATTTAATTAACTGAAATAATATTAATACATAAATAGTGTAGTATTTTTACAGTGAACTCTACCCCTAAACTAAACCCATGAGCAGATTGTACAAAATTGTATGAATTGCATATTAACTTGCCACAAATTAGCAAAAAAAAAAGTTGTATTTTTTTTAAAAGTAGAAGGAGTATCCAAACAAACACTTGTTTATTAATCCATAAAGTAACATGCAGGAGATTGCTAGAGCAAACTAGTGAACAACCACATGAAGCAAAGACAATATCAGACAAGGAAACTGAAGCTTAAATACACAGAGAGTGTAATCAACTAAACAGAAACAGGTGTGTGGAACTGAATACAGGCAGGCAAGAAAGGGACAGAACACAGTGAAAATGAAACCAAATATGTTCCCTTGTCGTAACAAGTCCAACAGAGGAGGGAGGGTGCTCTGGAGGAGGATGTGGAGCAGGAGATTGACATGAATCTGGAGGAGATGACAGCAGGAGAGTCCAAGGCGGTGAGAACGGTGGGAGGAGTCAGGAGCAAGAGAAACCATGCGGAGACCCAGAATACAACCACGAGAATGGCCCATGGTGGAGTTGAGGGAAGGAGGAGCAAAGCACAACCACAAAGCATCCAAATGTCTTCCTATTGAACACTTGTTTTATATTTAACTATGGCAACAAAATCCACATTTCAAATAATTTATTAATGCAGACAGGGAAGTGGGTAAATCTATACTTCTTCACTTTAGCATATAAAGAGTTGGAATATATTCAGAAGTTCAAATGGAATGACAGTTCGGTGGACCTGGATGTACCTAGATGAATATGTGTTTCTGCTCTCACACTTTGGGGTTTACTCTACTTTAAACTGATAGTTCACTCAAAAATAAAATGTCATTGTTTACTCACCCTCATGTCGTTCCAAAGGTTTTGTTAATCTTCGAAATCTTTGAAACTCAAACAAAATTTTTAAATGAAAGCTGAGAGGTTTCTGTCCCTCCAATGAAAGTCTAGGTAACCAAAAATGTAGAAGATCCAAAAAGTTATCGTTATATAGTCATCGTAAAATTAATCCATATGAATTGAGTGGTTTAATCCAAGTCTTGTGGACAGATATGATGAACAGATTTAATTTAAGCTTTTATTCACATATAAACACACATACATAGAGCACATCACATCTAGTAAACATGGATGTTCAAACATGCATGATGTGTGAGAATCAATGAGGTTTGCTCTAGTCTTTGTCACACACACACAAGCTGCAGTGTTTACCGTAAGTGATGTGCTTTGTGTATGTGTTTATATGTGAATAAAAGGCTAAATCTGTTCATCATATAACATAATCATATCTGTTCACAAGAATTAAATCTGTCTGTCTTAAGTCTGTCTGTATTTAGTGTGTCTCTCACAACAATATCTGAGTTTTCAGGGGAAATGAACGTCGATAACAGCTTTGATGAGAAATGTTTGAGTTCATCTACAACTTGTAGACTCAATAAATCTGAGCACAGTTTGAGATATTGTTGAGATATTTCTTGACACTCAATAGACACACAGAATAGACAATCATAAGATGTAAAATCTACATTTGCTCTCCATTTAATCTCTTTGTGGTCAACGAGAAACAATTGCAACATCTCATTTGTGATTTTTCTTTCCTATAAGTAACAAATGGTGGGGGTCTAGGGTCGGGGATTTGGACCAGGCACCATGGCCACCTGCAGAGCAGCCTGAACTGTGTAATGAAAAGAGCACAGCCCTGCTGGGGATGGAGGGACGGAGGGACGGGGGTGGGATTGATTGTTCTGGAAACTGATGAGGGTTCAGGCACAATTAAATTGTAGGGCAGAGCTGGGAGCTGTGTATGTGTGTGTTAGGTGCCTGCTTGTTGATTGATGGTAAAATCATAACTACAGTGTATTAACTACAGGGTTCAGCATGGGGTTAAGGTGGCCTGAAAAACAGCCGCTCTTATTAGATTGGGCAAAACAGGGTGAGAAACAAAAACACATTTATTACAGAATCTGTTATTTCAGACTTGTCTGTTGAAGAATCCTTTAACTAAAAGTTTATCTACCACACTGTGTACACACAATAGTCCAGTATTTAAGAGCCTGGGTTGTCAATTAAGGAGCATTTAATCCCAGTTATGGCTGACCAACATGTGTACCAGTGGTTAAAAACAAGGCGATTTCAGGGAATAGTTCCTGCAGCTCCAGTAAATGGTTAGTTCACCCAAAAATGAAAATTCTGTCATTAATTACTCACCCTAGTCACGTTCTACACCCGTAAGACCTTTCGCTCATCATCAGAACACAAGATGTATATTACACAAGATATATTTAGACTCACTTGTTGTGTTGTAAATACCACATGCAATGAACCTTGGTACTCATGCTACAGTTTTATTTTATTTCTTTTTGACAGAAATTAATACTTTTGTTCATCAAGGACACATTAAATTGACCAAAAGTGACAGTAAAGACATTTATAATGTTACAAAAGATCTATATTTCAACTTTTGAACTTTATATTCATCAAAGAATCCTGAAAATTTTTTTTGTTTTCAACAAAAATATGAAGCAACTATAATAGTCATAAATGTTTCTTGAGCATCAAATCATCATTTTAGAATGATTTCAGATGGAACATGTTACACTGAAGACTGGAGTAATGATGCTGAAATATAATAAAACAGCAAACAGTTATTTTAAATTGTAAAAACAATTTCCAATATTACTGTTTTACTCTATTTTTTATTAAATAAATGCAGGCTTGGGGAGCATAAGAGATTTCTATCAAAAGCATTAAAAACATTTTTTTTTTTTTTTTTTAATGAAAGGAATAATGTACTTCTCCAGTACAGGCCAGTCAGTGTGTGTGTGTGTGTGTGTGTGTGTGTGTGTGTGTGTACAGTTCTGCAAGTTTCAAAGCTTAAGTTTCTCACTGTAGTAGGGTTTAATCCACAGAACAGTACAGTCATGGATCAGGGGACACACTACAGAAAATTACAGTTTTCAACAATGACATATCCCTGAGAACTAGCCAATTAAGAGAGCTTTCCATCATCCATAGAACTACATCAGACTGGACACATACAAACACACACTGATCTGAGCACAGATTTCCCCCCTAGTGGACAGCAGACAAATGATAGACACATTCCCACAATGCTGATGTAGCAACAAAGTGTGAAAAAGTTTAGACAACTTTACAACTCAAGTATCCATCACAATTTACGTGACTTTTACTATAAGTGCATTTACTGTAAATGTGTTCTGTGTTTGTTCAGACACTTTCTGTCTGTGTTAAGCCACAGGATGCAGTACATTAGATTCAAATTTAGCTGGAATATTCCATAATGCACTCTTTTCAAAGACTGTGATGAGTTTCCAAAGTTATCAACATCGCAAATCAGGTCAAATTTTTCATATTTTCATTTTTTTAAAAATAATGCACATTTATAATGCTATATATTGTTATATTACGAATCATCGCAGCTGTGAGGGTGTTTAAAACACAACAACTGAGGGAGTGACAGCAAATTTGACATCTATCTCTCTTCTGACCAATAAATCTCGATATTTTTCCCTCTTTTATAAAATCGTGGAAACTCTATGACAGACTGTATGAACAAAAACAGACTTTTCTCAAAATAGTGTTTCACAAAATAAAGAGGGGATGAGGGTGAATAAATCATTTCTGGGTGAACTATCCCTTTAATTTCCATGATGGCGTCACTGTGGTAGTCTTGTGTATCCAGACATTTGAGAAACAGCATAAATCTGCTCCACTTCACAGTTTGTTTTGGCATTTTTATCTCACATAACTGAAAATATGAAACAACATTTATAGTTCTGCTCTTGGACATCCTGTTTGCTTGCTACAAATTTTCTTATCCCAGTGGCTTATAAAAACAACTTGCAGGCAGACATTGGAAATCTGTTGGTAACTTTAGACCGTGTCTGTGTGTTGTGCTTCAGACTTGAATGGTGAATGTGAAGTTGAGACTACAGTGGCAGAAACAAACCTCAGTAACTCATTAAGTCACTTTTTCCAGCAAGATTCTCTTCAAACAGTTCTCCACAATGACAGTCGTCAAGAAAACAGACATATAAAAAGTTAGTTACAGCAGAACTGAAATCACATTTTGGAACACAGCCACACATTTGCTAGAAGCATTTGTGCTCATGCATTTGCAGTATGTTCAGACCTTAGCGCAGACGTCTGGAGAGGGTTTGTGAAATGTGCAAGGTTCTCTCTATCCTGCCCTTCATCACCTATGATCCTTCAGCACTCCAGATACAGCAGCTGCCCTTCTGCCCTCTCATATCCAGAGCCCACAGAGATAAGCAGCAGTGAAGAAGAGCGCAGTGCTCTGTCTCTCTCTCTCACATCAGCTGTCTGCAGCTGAGATCAAACATTGGACCTCTCTGAGAGTTACCATACACCTACAGGCACACGCTGAAGCATGTGTGTCCAGGGTATTTGGACACTGTACTGACTAACATGTCTTATACACAAGCAATGAACTCACTATGATTATTTCTTTAAAGGCCCACTGAAGTGCCTTGGAACGAGCAGCATTATTCAATGTGTCGACATGACTTCTCCAATAGAATCTGTTTGCCGACTGCAAGAGGGGCGTAACAGGAAGGGGGTGTAACTTGAAGTTGTCCAAATCACACAGAACCACACAAGATGTCAAAAAGAGATGATCATTAGAGCCCCTTACACTTATGATGTAAGATATGTTATATGTATCCCCAATCTCTGTTTGTTTTTGTTGTTTTTATGTTCAATGTCATTGTGTGTTTTTCTGAAAATTGAAAAAAAAAATCCTCAGAGCCCCTTCCTCTGAAATCGCTAGTAGTCCTGCTCTTCTTCTACTTCACTTTCCTTGCTTTTTAAGCTTCACTATCACCACCTAGTGATAGTATAACAACATAGTCATTATGTTTGTTTTCGTCATTTAAGTTTTTAACTATAAAACTCTACAGTAATTTTTTTTTTTTTTTTATGGAAAGGGCAGGTTTTTAGCCATAATTGACCCTTCGCTAAACCCACCCCCTATTGCTATGCCCGACAAGTCATGCTCTCTCACGGCACACATCATGTTCTCACACAGTGAAAAATACATCGCGGAGCAAAGAGGACACTGACAACATATGAAACAGTTTCATATTTAAAATATTTTTTAAAGAAGTTTAAACAATAAATAGCGTATAGTGTCTCTTTAATGTGTGGTGACAGATCGCTGTAGCTCCTTCAAGCGGCTCGTGAACCGATCATCTCTTCATACTAGTTCATTTATAGCATCAAACAAACATGAATGAACATCAGAAGGAATGTTGTTTCAAGAGCAGAAAGACGTAAATACACACAATTTTTCAAGTTCAAGTTCACCAACGTTAATCTACTAACTCCCCTGACTGTGTTGTAAGACAAAATGGCAGATTCGGGGTTATGATTGGTCAGATCGCCTGTCAATCAAACTGTTTGAGAAGGGTCAATTGCATGATTCTGTATTAATTTGGTGGTATAATTTATTGTGTTTTACTACTGGCTGTTATTTCATGCTTAATAAAATTGAAAAGCAATATAAGCTCATCTTACACATCTTTCATTCATAAAACATTTTAATTTAAAATTAGTTTACTTTAAAATTGTTTAGTCAATGACATCCACGCTTGTTTCTTCGTGGAAGGCGTAACTTCTTGTAGTAGGGAGGGATGTAATTTGTATTATGTTAGTACTGCGGGACGCAGACAGACCCTACTCTAATTTCCACTGAAACAGGAAGACAGGGTGGGATATATTATTGTCAAGATTGTACAATAATTATTATATTATTATTGTATATTTGACCATGAGGAATTGATTGGATGGTTGTGGTTTTCTATTGGTCAATCTCATGTGGGTGACAGGTTGCCCCGCCCTCTTCATCAGAGAAGAGAAGAGTTGTTGTTGCAAGAGGGAGGGAAAATTATTTTGATTAAAGAATACGAATATACATGAATTAGAAAAATATAATGATGTGTACTGTTAAATTATTATCTAAATATCAAAACTAGTGTGTCTTTATGGCTTATTTTATAAGGACACATGGAAGAAAAACACTTTCTTTCTTCAGGGACTTGCTCTCATCTAAAACACGTTCCTACAGGAGACGTGCTATTAAACAGCCATGACCATATCAAGCAACAGGACATTTTTCTGATCATTTGTTTTTATATTTCCATGGCATTATGTTAATAAAATAATCAGCATCATATTTGCTTGCAGAGGTCACTGGCCAACCCGTTTTAATAATCTTTTATTTTTCTCTCGGTATTGCAACAATTCTAATATTTTGCTTAAAATGTCCCAAGCAAAAGGAAATGTTAGATTTTCACTGAAAATGAAGCAGATGCTGAATTATTCACCCTGAGCTCATTATAGTAACAACTGCACATTTTCACGTGTGTGTGGATGAAGCAACACTTTTGGAGAGACAATTTTGACTATTTATGATGTATTATTTCTCACTTTTACAAAGTATATTTATAGTTATAGTGATATTAAATTGCACTCTGTCTTTTCCATATTCCACATAACTCTATTGTATTGTATTATATTTCATATTGTATTGTAATCTTAATAAAATATATCCCTTTTGGGAGGGATTTGCAGATCTTTAGATAATCTTTAATAACGATAAAGAATATAGTTATTAAAGTGTGTTATTAAGTGTGTTATTAAATGGTAATGTAGCTTTATGAAATAATATACTATTTTTTGACACTATTCTGCACAAAATTTTAATAACACATTGATTCTGCATGCACTGAGTGTGTGTGTGTGTGAGAGAGAGAGAGAGAGAGAGAAAGAGAGAGAGAGAGAGAGAGAGAGAGAGTGTGTGTGTGTGTGTGTGTGTGTGATCCAGCATTTTGATGCCATTTGGGTGATGTTGACTCTGAATTTGTCTTCTTCTTTTGTACTCAGCTAAAATCTGAGCACTGTTTGAGGCCAGCATGAATCCTGAACTTTGACCTGTAAAATGACCTCTGCTCTGCTAAGCAAGTTCATGGCAGGGTCAGAAAGTCCTCCCTTCCTAAAACACACAGTCTCTCTCTCTCTCTCTCTCTCTCTCTCTCTCTCTCTCTCTCTCTCTCTCTCTCTCTCTCTCTCTCTTTCTGTCTCTCTCTTTCTCTCACAAACACACACACACACACACACTTGTCTCATCATTCGCTTCTAGCAGAAGGTACTGAATTAGCATTTAACTTCATACTAAATATGAATAAATTATGGTGCTGAGTAAAACTGTTTAGCCAGTTTTAGGAAACTATAGAGTAAATACCTGAATGAAATACTGATGACAAACTTTGCAGAGTGTGTTAAGTGAACTCACACAAATGTTCAGTTCAAATCACGAAGAAATCTATAATAGAAAAGCAAGCCAACAAACTCATCATTTAACAGTAGCTATTGTAAATGTACCACAATAATAATAGTAGTATATTATTATTATATATATTACATACATATATATATATATATATATATATATATATATATATATATATATATATATATATATATATATATATATATATATATATATATATATATATATATACATACATATATATGTGCCATTTGGGTTCGATTTGTTCGATTTGTTAACTTTTCCTTGAAATTTTGAAACCGAAAGGTGCAACTGTTCAATCAAAGCTCATGAATATTCTCATTGAATAGCTCATTGAATATAAACATATTCAATATTCATGAGCTTTGAAAAGTTGCACCTTTCGGTTTCAAAATTTCAAGGAAAAGTTAACAAATCGAACAGTGATAGCAAACAACAAACAGTTTTAAAAAATGGTTGCGTACTTGTTGCTTAATGTATATCTCAAAACCTGACTATCCAGGGTTAATTCAGGCTAAACAAGATAAAACCAAGATGCCCAGGATTATGTTTACCCACCAGAAATGTGTCACAATCACCAGTTGGTAGCCATCAGAGGGCACTCCACCCAGACCAATGCCACTCTTTCATGGACTACACTTCCCATAATCCTCAGCACTCATTGTTTACAGCTGTGTCTCATTAGCCTGTTTAGCTCACCCTATTTAAGCCTGGTTCATTCTGTTACTCTTTACAAAGTCTTGTATGCGTCTGCATTTCCCGAGTTTCCCTGGTTTTGACCCTTTTCCTGTTTGCTGGATTTCTTTTCATTTTTTTTAATTAGAAAAAGTGTCTCAGAGACATCAAAGTACAATATATAAGATCAAGTATGTAACACCTGTTTTCTGGATTTGCCCTCTTTCCCAGTCTCGTGGTTTACCCTGTCTGCCTGTGTCCTGGTCTCTGTTTAGACTTGTGGATTACGATTGTGAATTACGCCTCAAATAAATACTGTGTTTGGATCCTCAGTGTCTCAGAGCAGTTTCATGACAACATGTAAAAGATCATCATGTAAACCTATTGATTTGTCAGCTTAAAATGGAAATTGAAAATGGTTGTTTCTGATGTGTGTGTGTGTTAATGATTGCTGTGTTAATGATGGGGACAGGTTACAGTGTAGATCGAGGCACGCGATCTAATACTGGCACTGAGCTAATGATCTCACAAACACCTGCCGCACACACACCACAGGCCCAAGGGTTTAGGGAGGGGGGTCTCCTATGAAAATTAGCCAGCGTGTCCTCCACAGTACCGTGGGATGAGCCGCTGACCTCTCCACTGCAGCTACTGTATCTGATGACAGCCAGCTCAATGGACGACACAGGGCATATTCTGCTTTAAAACGGCTCAATCATGCGTGACAGTCAGGAGCTGATGGCTGACATTACTACCGTACAGTCAAGCTCAGCTCAAATGGACATTTGTTTCAAATGAAACGGTTTCACCTCAGTTGTGTGCACTTAGAGGTGTAATTTGAGACGCTGTAGGACTGAGGAAAAGAAAAGTCGTTTAGTGTAGCGCTTCTCGAAAATGGGTGAGCAGAGGGGAAAAACAATGCTTCATGTACGTAAAAAAGGAATTAACAGTTAAAGTATAGTTAGAATAGCAAAAATTATTTAATAATTATGCATATAGTTCGGCCTGTGCACTTTATGTTCATTTTAATATTTGTGTCTGATTTTGAGGATATATTTGTGTAATGATTTTGTGATACTGTGTTGTGATACAGTTAATGTCCAATTTAAAATCTGGGTCCTGAAGCAAAACCAGTTGAGAAGCACTGCATTAGTGGACCTGCAGCGGATGTGTCACATTACAGAAGACGTTGTGTGTAAGTGCATATGACCCTCACCTGAACCCAAAGATGAAAAATTCCCTCAGCTGAGGAGTGTGTGTGTGTGTGTGTGTGTGAGCAGAAAGATTGATGTGAACAGTGAGACTCCTGAGTAATGATGTCAACAGCAATCTCAGCAGCGTACATTATAACACAACATCACAATAAAACACACACAAGCACACATACTCTCTCTCTCTTTCTCTCACTCACACACACAAACACTCTCTCTCTCACACACACACACACACTCTCTCTCTCTCTCTCTCTCTCTCACACACACACACACACACACACGTGCACACACTTATTATATAGTAATCTTAAACCTTAAACCAATTATAATTATTATAATTATCATTAGCATCATCATCATTTCCTTTATACAAAATGAAATAGCTATAAATGTTTGCTTACATACAAAAGAAAGAAAGAAAAAAAAAACCTTGACCAATGAACGCTCGGTAATTGGATCATGTGACTGTAAATCATGTGACTAATAATGAAGTAAATCCTGAAGTCTGTTTTGTGGTTGAGGCAGGACAGTGCATGCCTGTCTGTTTCATCTGCCAGAGAGAGAAAGAAAGAAAGAAAGAAAGTTATACAGTATGAATGTTAGAACAGTCCAGATTTTGACAGTACTGTCAAAATACTGTCCACTTTTCACACACACATACACACACACACACACACACACACACACACAGAGAGAGAGAGAGAGTTTGGCAGGAAACCCTTTATCCAGAAGCTCTCAGCGTTGTTTTTTATGAGGGATGTGATGCTTTATTTATAATCCTCAAACCCTGTTTCCACAGACTTTCATCATGTGACATCACATACACACAAAAATGCATATTTTACAGTCTAATGATGGATATTTGAGCAAATATATAACAAAATAAAGGTGCAAAATAAAAGTTACATGAGAACTGAGAGGAGAAGCTCTATGTGTATCTGTGTTTAGGCTTATGATTTTTTTTTTCAAAAGACTCCAACAGATTAATAGATTAATTCTAATATTATTATTAATTTATTAATGGCTTTATGAAAGAGTAATCTCTGTCACTTTGCCAAAAAATAAGGAGATTTTTGGAGTTACTTTGCCCCCTAGTGGAGAGAATGAAGTGTGTGTGAGTGGGTCAGGATGTGCCTACACTGTGAGGAACAACAAGAATAGCAAAACATGAAATCAGCTGCACTGTGGGGAGAAGCAACGGCCCCATGGGTAAACAGCTTAATGAACACACTAAATAATTTCTTAATGATGAATTAAAAATGCTAAACAGTTTGTGTGAGGGGAGAAAAAGTTTCATACGCTCACATTCAAAACGGTTCTAGTCTTTGTGTGTGTGTGTGTGTCCACCTTTCATCCTCAAAAATGACCACTCATGACCTTCTCATAATTAGATATCAGTGCCACAGATTCTACACTAGGATTCAATGATTGAATCTCAATGGCTATCACAGAATGACAATCCATTGCTGGACCTTTTGGAATTTAGTAAAATTTAAGAAGCAGATTTTAATGTTTATAGAGCCACGGGACGGCAGGCAGGGTGTGTTTTTAGACCCACGAGCTCCATAACTCCTGACCTGAGAGGAGTGTGAGTGTTATAGCTGACCCACACAAACACACACACACACACACACACACACACACACAAACTGATCAGCTCCACCTAAACCACTGAGATCAGGATTTCTGTGTTCTGTGAAAAGGAAACAGGTTTAGGTTTATCAAAGTATTCTGTATCCACAAATCACATTCACTTTCATACAAAGTAAGTGAATAGTAACTGAGGCTGTCAGTCTTCAACTTTTGTGTTTCACAGAAGTATGTCATATGGGTTTGGAACGATGTGAGGGTGAGTAAATGATGACAGATTTAGGGCGAACTATTCCTTTAAGAACACAAACTGCAAAACGGTAATGGTTTTTAAGACCTTGGTTTTGCTTAAACACACATTCAGAGGAAAATCTTTTAAAGGAGGCAAACAGTGTGATTTGTTGGTATATTTTATTTGAATGAATTCCACCTGCACGCTGGGTTTAAACACCTGCTCAACATGCTGAAGAAATTTTAAGGACACTTCTCTCCCTTTAAGAAAAAAATAAGTTGATTCAAGTGTTAGATTCAAGTAAGTGTTACTTCTTTTAAACTAAAAATAAGAACGTATACACTACCGGTCAAAAGTTTTTGAACAGTAAGATTTTGTAATGTTTTTAAAAGTCTCTTCTGCTCACCAAGGCTTCATTTATTTGATTCAAAATACAGCAAAAACAGTAATATTGTGAAATATTTTTTACAATTTACACTAACTGTTTTCTATTTGAAAATATTTTAAAATGCAATTCATTCCTGTGATCAAAGCTGAATTTTCAGCATCATTACTCCAGTCTTCAGTGTCACATAATAAATATTTTTCACAAAGTTTTAGATACTGTCTTATAAACTAGCATTGTTTGAAAATATTTATTTATTTATTTATTTATTATATAAAAAAAAACATATATGTTTCAAATTCTGAGCTTCTGAATTTTTGTGTAGGCTACTCCACAATGGAATTTACATCAAATCTATTTTACTTATCAGTGTTTTCAATGTTATAGGGTAGGGGGAGGTATTATGCATCTTCTTGTACAGAATCTCCGGATCAAAACACAGGCGAAGAAGCAGAAACAATTTATATAAGATTATTCACGCAAATGTAAGATAACGTGATAATCAAACATTAAACAGCAAATAAATCAACTTTACCGAATGAAATATTGTCCCATGAAGAGGAAACAACTGAAGTTTTGGGGGTGTTGATGAACTCCATCTGTGTTTTGATCATCCGGATGTAGTCGTTGACAAAAATGCGATTTTCACAACTTTTTGTTTAAAATGCTTTTTAATGAAGCTTACCCACATTCAAGTGTTGATAAAAAAGGATGCATGAAGCGAGAATAAAATGTTTTTTAAAATCTAAAGTGTTAAATTACAGTTAAAGGTATTTAAAGCATAAAAAATTAATACTTAAATAGGAAAATAGTATACTTTAAGTGCAAATATATATGTATGATATTACGTTCTCAAAACTAAAATGTATAAGTATACTTGCAATCTAAAAATACTAAACTAGTAGTTTACTGAGTACACTTCAAAGTGTGCTTTCATAAAATAAAATGTTCTAAAAGTATTGAAATAGTAAACTACTACTATACTTATAAGTTCACTTGTAGTACAGATGCACTACAAATGAGAAAAGTAGTTGTGAACTAGTTGTCCACTTACAGTGTACTATTGTTACACTTTTAGTACACTTAAACGTATACATGTATACACTTGTACATATACACTTAAACGTATTACCAGACACAAGAACAGTTTTTTCCCTCATGCAATTCACCTCATGAACAATTGATAAACACGGAACACACAAAACTATTACACACCATTTACTTAAAACACTTATTTATATTTCAAATTTGCACACATCACAACTGTACATACAATCTGTCTATATTATAACTGTACATACTATTGTCAATATTGTATATTTTTATTCTGTTTTATTCTGTCACTAAAAAAAATTCCTAGTATGTGTAAACATACCTGGCAATAAAGCTCTTTCTCATTCTGATACTTTTGTACTAAAAAGTGGCCCAATTTAGTTCCAAGCAGTACTGAAATAGTACACTTACAAGTTTACTAGTACATTGATATTTGCATACTTCATAAAGTATACTTAAAATTGTACTTTAACATTACTGAAGTATACTTCATAAAATTAACTTTTTTTGTAAGGGTCATCCTTCTACTGCCAAATTCACACTGAAAATGTGGCACAGAAGTGCTTCTGAAGTGGTATAATCCAAAATAAAGACTGTATTACCCAGTCAATCAGAGGGCAGTTGACACTTGACACAGGTTTACTAGATAGATATGCTAGAAAAACACACTGTATTAGTATGCTATATTAGCATTCTGTAAGGCTTTTTTGCCTACTATAATAGCATATTACCAGACTACATTATTTCTGTAGTATACCATATCAGATGACCAGTGAGACTTGCCAAAAAACCACCTTATTTTTCAACGTGGAATTATTTCCTGTGAATGTGCAAGACTTACGATTCATTAGCCACTATAGAATAACTATAGAATAACTGGTGAATAACTGGAAGAATAGTAAAGTTCAGTAAATGGTAACACTATTTGCACTACAATCCAATGTGTTTGTGATTCCGATACTAAATTAAAATAGTAAGATAACAAATACCAGTTTGTACAGCTGTTTTTAATTATGTTGAAATAACTGGAAGCGAATGACACCACCGGAAGCCCTGCACATTCAAATTAAAAATGGCCCCTTTTAGGTTAAAAATAAGGTATTTTATATCCTAGAATGAAATGCATTCAAATTGAATTGACCATAAGAGATGTCAACAGTGATATTTTTACTCATTATTCGAATGGACTGGTGTTGGTGTTTACACAAATTGGATTCAAAATAAATGTTCTTCTAAAAAGAGCTGGACTTGCAGTGTATACTACACCGTAAACAGTGTCCTAGTATTCTATACTTAACATAAACACATTTTCAGGGTTACTGAGTGGATATTGGACGAATAAACACCAGCCTCTAACACATTACATACTGTATTTGACTGCTGGTGGCCCTGCAACGAAGGTGTGAAACACGTATGCGAGTGAGTGTGTGTCTCACGCCAGCTTTAGAATTTGCTCTGGCAGAGAAATTGGACACAACCCACTTTACGCTCTCAGCCTGTGAATTCAGGAACTGGATCAGGCAACAAACACACACAGATGGACAGATAGAGGCACAGAACTCCCAAACACGTGAAACCGCACACAGGTCATGACTGGACCACACACATAGCCTATGATGAACTGCAACAGGATGGACAGTCACTGACTGCTCACATGACTCACACACAAATGGATGACAGACATATTCAAATAATAAAGCGAATAAAGTAATTATTATTGGGTATGAAGTTAGGTGTAAATTTCAGCACGCACACAGAACTCAGAGCAAAGTGTGGGTTTAAACAGCATGGTTTCTTCTGTCACTGTATTTCCTGAGGCATCGACCGACAGCTGTTTCCTCCAGAACTTTACCTCCGTCTCTCTTTCTCCACCTGTAAAAGTGTGAGCACCCTTCATCATCATATCTGCCTTCCTGTTCTCAGTTTTCTCATGCTGTCACACAGTGCTGCTGACTGCTATCCATCTCTAGAAAACCACCAAAATGACTGTTGAAATGTCTCCAGACCTCAACAACTTTTTTTTTTTACTTTGCATTATACTGTGAACACAACCCAGTTACTGTAACAGAGCCCAGAGGAAAATGTTATCGCTCACAAAACTCAATGGAGTCTTAAATATGTTACAGTCAAGTAAACAAAGGTACTGTGAAAATTTTTGCAGGTGAAATTTCGCAATTTCAATAGGAATTCATGCAATGCAGGTATTTCATAGCAGGTTCAAGGTTTCAGGTCCACTTAACCAACAGAAAGTTGGTGTGAAAGTGAATCATGTGCTTCATACATTGCTACTTGGACAATGGACCTCAATTTTATGAAGCAATGCAAGTGTGCTGTTTGTGAAAAAAAAAACATAATTTACCGTTTTATTTACAAAATATTAAGCTGCAACACATGTTAAACCACTGGATTACTTTAATGATATCTTTATTACCTTTCATGGGGCTTGAAAGTGGTAGTTGTGTAGCTGTCAGTGGAGTGACAGAAAGCATTCATATTTCATTAAAAATATCGTCATTTGAATTATGAAGATAAATGAATGTCTTATGGGTTTGGAAAGACATGAGGGTGAGTAATTAATGACAGAATTTTTTTATGTGTGAGTGAAGGAACCCTTTAGAACGTTGAAAAATCTAAAATATATGGAGCATTTTTAGTGAAATTAAACTTAAAATGTTAACCATTTATGCCCTTGAACATGTGAATTCATTTGACCAAGTAAGAACAGAAACAAATAAGATAATTATTGATGTGCAATAGGAGAATGTAGCATTAAAGTGAATGTGGATTGTGGGTAATAGCTCAGATTCATTCATCTTGGAAAAATCTGATAAGAAATGTTTTGCTCATAAGACCTCTGGTCTCTGAATTGCAGACACTGGTAGAAAATCTGAGCATAGTTATTAAGATTTATTGAGATCTGATTGTGAAATTCATTTGATAGACATTTGATCTTGCAGGTGGTTTTTTTCTCAGGAGAAACATTTTAAAAGCAGGAGACTTCAGAAAATCATCATTTGATCTAACAATATCTGTGAGAAACTATTGAGATATTAATGATTTTTCTTTATTAAGACTATTAGTTAGTTCACCAGCGAAGGAAGATGAACTACAGCACTTCTCAAGATCAGTGTTACTCGTCTGACGTACAGGCCTGTTCACACCAAGGACGATAACAATAAAGATATAGTTATAAAAATCATTCTAGACAGAAAAGAATAGCAGAGTCCACACCACAATTATAACAACAACGGCACAGAGAAATGACATTGTTGGAATCACTTCCAGAATGATTTTTTTTCCAACTGATAAATGATAAAAACATTGACAGCCAATCAGAGTCCATCCTGCTTCAAAGAGCTGGAGCATTTAAAGCATGATGAAACTGCAGCGAGGGCTAGGTGTTGACGCTAATATAGCTATCATATAGTTATCTTTATAGGTATTGTTCTTGGTGTGAACAAGCCTAAGGCCGAAGCGCTCGAGTCTGACTGTGTGCGGCCCAGTCTGAGACATCAGCACCCTTATTCAACAGCCTGACAAATATATACAGAGATCTGACGGTGATCTGACACCCCATTGGTCCGCCTGTCTGCACAAGAAGGAAGTAGTAAACTGAAGAAGGTCCCAGAGCAGGAAGTGTCTGTCCAGAGAGGCCAAATCTCACAGTGAAAACTCCCAAGCCGCAAACTACAGCCAAATGAAACAATCCGAGTCCGCACTGGGGTTTCCTAATGACCTCACATCACTAAATCATACTCTCAAATAGACAAGAAGCAGCTCAGATCACTTCATCCTACCCTGTGACTGTATGTCAGAAGGAGAACTAGTCAGAAACGGATGGGGACATGCAATTATCAGATCTGTAAAACCTAATGAAATATAAAATAAGTTAATTTTACGTAAAATATTTAAAAACTTAATCCAACTTAACAAACCTTTGTTACGTGAACTCAAATTTACATAAATATATAATACAATTTTATATTTATATATATATATATATATATATTTATATTAAGCAGAAGAACTCAATCCAATTAAGTGACTAAAAATAATATGCTATTTTAAACCCTAATGATTTAAGTTACAGAAAGTAATTTAATCTAGTAGTTTACATCTATGGCTGACCACAACATATTTAAAAGAAATTTGAACTTATTCCATGGCTTCTAGTTTATAGTTGTTAAGATTTAATTAGATTTGTTACCTGAAATCAAAGATGAATGAGTGGAATCAACTTAAAATCTTTGAATTTACTCTAAAGATTGACTAAAATATAAGTGACTTTAATTTAATGTATGAGTTTACAGTACTCATACTTTTTGGTTTTAAAACTTAAATGCTTTAAGGCAATCTAGTTTTTTCCTCAAATGGTTTGAGTTACCGTAACTTATCGGGTTTAACAGCATATGAGTTTCTGAAGCTCAGACAAAAGCTGTTTTATTGTTTGATTAACAAACAGATTATTTTTTCACACTCTTACATTCAAGCTATACACTGTATCTGGGAATCAAACCCATGACCTTGGAGTTGCCAGCACCAAGCTCTAGAAAACAAAGAGATATACAGCAAATATACAATAAGCCCTCACAAACAGATGCACACACAAACGGACACTGAGAAACACACACAAGCTCACACAAGTCGTGTGGAACTGGCTGCCTGTGGCTCTGTTTATGTCGGGCTGTAAAACCAGGGCTGTAAAAGACCAGCGAGAATGAGGCAGAGATCCGTCTAGACAGGACAATGCTTTCTGCAGAGGTGTAGTTCACCAGCATTCAGAACAACCCTAAACCCCCACAGATACCCACACAACACCCCCGCTACACCACCACCATGTGTGTCCGCGCTTTATTCGGATGCATATCTTCACGGTGCCCAAAAGGTTAGGCTAATAATCGCTGCAGATTACACACTGGTGAACTAGACCCACCGCAGGGACAGAGCTCCTTCATTAATAACACAACCTGTGCTGTAAATATTACCTGCTGTCACCAGCCAACAGACCTCAATTATATCACACTGATCAGATACTCTACAGGGTGGATTTTTTTTCAAAGCAAACATGTCGAGCAGTCAAACAGCCATCCGTCTTTCTGCCATCGTAGGGCCAGAGTCGGCGCTATAAATGCGAGCGTTGCAGTCACATAAAACAGGATAAATTTTCCCTTTTTTGGCATCTGTACTTATGACATTGTTATGGATTTCCTCGCGCGGTCCCAGAGCAGAGGGCCTTGCCAGCCGTTTGATTGTTTGGGACGGAGGGGTGTGAAATACGGAGCAGGAGAGGAAGGAAGAGGTGCAGGCAGGCGAGAGAGAGGGAGGGAGGGAGGGATGGAGGGATGAAAGAAGGGTGGAGGTCTCATTCTATTCTAGCTGATGGTTTCACTGCCCCCCGCATTGTTCTGTCTCATTCCAGCCCCATCCCTTCGGAGAGCCCTACAGCAGTACACATCCTGTCATTTTACTGCAGATATAGCACACACACACACGCATTACGAGCGGGCAGGCCATTATCTTTGTTTGGCCATGAGGAGTCTTGCGTTGCACAGAGAAATCATAAGAGTCCTTGAGGTGGTAGTTAAAGCAGACTTGGGTAACGCGGAAACATAAAGCTGTAGGAGATTCCCAAGCTCAAATATATAAGGGGAGAATGTGTGAACACTGCAGGTTTACAGGAACACACACACACACACACACACACACACACGCACACCTCCCCCACCATCATCATCGTCATCACTAAAACTCTTCACACAGCACCATCTAGTGGTCACTAATGGTCATTCACTCTACAGTTACTGATGTGTGTCGGAGTAAAGCTCTGTAAGCTTTGGTGTTTACAAAAAAAAATAACTATTGTGCACTTTAAAAATGCTGGGTTGTTTCAACACACGTTTGGATCTAATATGGACAAACCCAGTTGTTGGGTTTAAAAATGTAATTTTAAAAAATGTAAACCAATGGTTAGGTTTGTCCATATTTGATCCAAACACGGGTTGAAACAACCCCCCATTATATATTATTATTATGAAAATATATAATGCAAACAAGAAAGAGGTTTAATTTGGTATTTGCTTATGTATCTTAAAGTACCATTTGAATAGCATTTTTTGTACAGTTGCAATAACATGATAAATTATATAAGATATTAGTATGGTAGTTTAATATATAACATGGTACTGAAATTATATAGTATTCCAAAGCACTTCCAAGAAGATCGCAGTAACAATGGCAGTAACATGGTACCATCTGCCATCTTTTGTGAGTGGATAGTTTTAAATATGGTAATGGTAATATTTCCATGAAAAAAATACAATTGACAAATCATAGCAATGCCATAGTATGCCCTTATAGGACCATTTAGATACCATGCTGTATGAATATGGTAATCAAACAGCACCATAGATAATATACAACAATCAAGTTAGTGGAAGTCACTTTGGTTAATATGTTTCATCAATGCCTTATCATAAAATCTCAAAATAGAAATGTTTATCTTTACAGAACTTGTTTAAAATCACTAATTTATGTCATTGCTGATTAACCTCAGCTAAATTTTTGCCATTACAAAGAAAGTTTGTTTATAAAATATGACAATACATTACCATAGTATTCGTTGAGGTATAATAAAATACACTTTAAAGATGATGGATATGACTCTCACAACTAAGTTGCAGTTCCATGGTACTGTGATATACTGTAGGTTATAGCATGGGACTGAAATCCATTGTATCCACAGTACATGCCCAAACACATACAGTTTAGCTTTGGTACATTATTGTAAGCTTTGTCCTTAGTATTAGCTTAGCTTATTAGCTCAGTACTTTTTTGAATATGGTAACCAATATACAATGAAAATATACAATAAAAAATCTATGGTTTTCTATTGCTGCTGAATGTCCTCATGTAAATTTCCTAGAGTGAACAAAGAACCGCTGGCTTTTTCCCCTCTTGGATTTCTTTCAGATAATGATTTTGACAGACTACACTAGTGTTTATGGCTTCATAGCGAATTAACACATTTACATAGGTTCCTATGAGATTTACCTCATCTGACATAAGTGTGTTTCAGTACACGTGTAATTAGCAGAACTGTGCCCTCTGGTGGAAGGGGAATAAATCATGTTGTGTTTGCCAAGATGCAGATGTCTGCCATGAAAAGATGTCATTATGAACTAAATTATTGCTCATAATTTTCCAAGACCAAATTTGGAATGTGGCGTATAGCCCATCTCTATACTCTACAGTGGAAACAATATGCAATGTGGAAGTAAAGGAAATCGCCAAATTAAATTCTTCCTAAATTAAATGTCCAAAAACACGTAACGGAAGAAATACGGTGTATTTCAAAGCATACAGTGTTTAAGCTGACCACAAATCAGTAGCTGTTGGACTAATTCAGACACACTGAGGTAAAAAACATCTCATAAATCATGCTCGTGGTGGGCTGCTGGCCTCCACAGCTTTCAGACGTGGAAAGAGCGTTATATGTGTGTGACGAAACCATTAAAGGTGTTCCTCACCTGAGCAAATCCCAGTCGTGGCCGAGACAGCGCGGAGGTCACGGCGCTCCCACACAGTGAGTAAACAGCGCGCGTGATAAATGTGTGTACATCGTTCATTTCACTACATTAATTCAGAGAGAACTTCACCAGTTGCGGTAGTACACCGTCTGAAACTTAAACAGCGTTTGCAAACTTGCTCAGTGGGAAAACTGAAGACGGACGCTTTGAGTATCAAGTTATTTTGAAAACGGACCGAATAAAAGTACCGTGGTATTTTCACCATTGTTTTACTGAACTATCTACTGTGGTAACACCATTTTTTGGGGACTTCGACCATGATGCCAATGATATGGTATAAGAACATAAAAACAATTCCTTTGTACTCCAGTATTTGCACACTCCCAGATATTGAGGCAATACCATGGTACAGTTATCCCTTACGAAAATTAACCATAGTTATAGTAAAACCATGTTTTGTTTGTTTGTTTTTGCGTATTGAGTTGCCTATAACCACACAAATACCATAGTTAAAGCTGCAATATGTACGATTTTTGCAGTAAAATATCCAAAAACCACTGGGCCAGTGTTATTTATTTTGTTCAGTTGGTTACTTACAATATCCCAAATGTTTCCAGCTATTTGCAAATCGTGAGAAAAATGCAATTTTAACCAAGGATCCCGGATGTGAAGGAGTTGCCTGTAAATGACGTCATATCCGCGTTATCCTCGGTTTCCGGTTTTATTTTTGCAGAAACCATGGAAACACCAAAGACGCTTTAATATATTACATGTTTTATTAGACAAGGGAACACCTGTTTTGATACATTTATAGACAGAAAACTAATTATTGTTTTACCACACCTCAGAGAAAAACACTATTTTGTCAAGTGGCTAACATAGCATAATCAGATGCACATTTATTTTTAGTAACAGTGATACAGAATTTTCTCCATCATACAATACGTTTTAAAATGAATTACATGTCATTCATCAACACAACCCATCCAGTATTTAATACATTGTAATATGGCTGTATCTCACTGCAGTGTGAACAAGTGTCTCACAGCAGCCGCTGTGTACCGAGTAACGTTATAACATCATTTTCAACACACTCAAATGTATATAATATGATAAACAGAGCTGCGTTTCCTCAAACTCATGACCGGAAAAGCAGAAATGGTGACTGAGACATAATAAAAGTCCCGCTGCTCTCGAGGCATGTGTCGCGTTCGTCTCTCATTATCAATCGCTCCAGCGTCTCGTTCAGCTCCACAACACTCGCTCCTGCTCTGCTTCATACTACAGTAACGTTAATAATCGCATCTGTGAACATGATTTCTGCTCGAGTCTCATCCCGATTCTTTTCCACCGGCTATGAGGTGAAGACCCCATGTCCCAAGATTCCTCGCTCAAACTTGGCATCATCAAGCTACACCTTTGTTTTGAGTAGGAATAACTACATATTGCACCTTTAGACTATGGTTTTTGAAGCAAAACCATGGTTAATTTGTAGTTACCATGGAATACATTCTCCTACAAAATGTCACTGTAATTTCTGTTATTTTTATCCAAGTAACTGATTAAAACAGATGTTGTTATGAAAATAACTTTATAATGATGAAAACATCTGTTAACATTTTAGGTCACTGTATAATTTACAAAGTTGTTTCATTGTTTTGATGACTTTACTATTATTCTAAGGGAAACAATTAAAATAAAGACAGATTAGCTGAAAAACCTTACTGAAATGTATGGCTTTAAATGAGAAAAAGCCAGCCATTGGACAGGAAATGTACTATGAAATTGCCTTGCTAAATTTGTACTCGAAAATATTTTAATAACCGTAGTATTTTTTGTTAATTTTTTGTCTGTCTGATGCTTTGACAATATGTTTCTCATGCCACTGAAACTACCTGGAGCGAGACACTAGAGTATCAGAAGGGTGCTGTAAAGAGTAAAAACAATAAGGCATCACCAAATCACACAAACCTCCATAAATTGTGTGTGTGTACAGAATGACAAGGTGTAGCATGTCAGTAATGGGCTTGTGTACAGAGCATGTTTGTTTCTTTTGAATAACACTTATGTTTGAACAATTTGTACACACACGACTCATGTATATTCTCTCTCACTATAGCTAGCAGATAGGGTTACCCCAGCAAATTTGCCCCAAAAATATGACAAAATATGTTCCCTAAATATGACCAAAAAAAAAATGTTAAATTAATAATTTTTATTCTTAAATTTCTTCTTTGTTATTTCCATGAATCTCTACTCCTCATTTTTATATACAATGACTATAGAAGTAATTTATTTATACAGCTATGTAAATGCATACACGTGTGTGTGTGTGTGTGTGTGTGAGAGAGAGAGAGAGAGAGAGAGAGAGAGAGAGTGCTTGTTTTCATGATTTATGAGGACACAAATTTGTATAATGACATGAGTATTACACTGGTATTACCACATAAACATGTTTTATGAGGACATTTCACGAGTCCTCATATTTAAAATCGCTTTAAAACATACTAAACAATGTTTTATTAAAAATGTAAAAATGCAGAATGTTTTCTGTGTGGATAGGTTTAGGAGTAGAGTTAGTGTAGGAGGAGAGAATGTACAGTTTGTACAGTATAAAAACCATTACGCCTATGGAATGTCCTCACTAAGATAGCAAAACAAACCTGTGTGTGTGTGTGTGTGTGTGTGGAGGCAGGTCAATGGCCTGTGCTTGAGCTTAATAATGCAGCATTTGAATGTACTAAAAGACACTAAAAGGCATTTATGGTAGGAAAGAAAAAGGTGAGTGAGGGAATTTGTTACATGCATTTGCTTTTCATTAGTAAAGCAGTTTTATGTTTTTCATCACATGTGGACAGAAAAGCCAACACATTAACCCTCCACCCCCCACCTGCAGCTGCCTTCAACACATAGAAACAGACAGAGGGAGTGTGTTGGGTGAGAGAGCACATGACTGTGTGTGCCTAAGTACATGACGATGGAAGTGTGTATGGAAGGTTTCACAGAAGGGGGTAAAGAAGGACTTCCTGTGAGAGGAATGATGACCAGCGGGCTTGTTTGTGTCGACTTCTGTGAATGCAGGTATTGTTCTAGGCTAATGAGGGCCAGCTAAACGCAACAAAACTGCAATTATAGTCAATAAAGGTGTCTAGAAGGCTCCCAAATAAAGCCGAATCTGTAGCCAGTATTGTTGGTTACAACGAGAGCATTCAAGATTTCTAGCTTAGCCATGTTGCTTGCTTGAAAGTTATGCTTATGGTGTGAGAGGAAGCAACACAACAAATCTTCAACTCTCCCATTTTAATCTAATCGAAGTGTGTCCTTGCAGTGTAGACAGCTTTCATGAAGTGAATCTTAAACATGAAATTGATTTAAATGTTTCCTTGTCTGCTGCCTCAGCTCAGGATAGTCTGAAGGTTGTTTTGTGGTGCCATCAGCTAACGCTTTTATGATGTAATTTCCTGTGGTTCCTGAGTGGTTAGTCACATGGCACTTACAGCTCAGGTTACTGGCTCAAAACAACCTGGCAGCAGAACCAAAAACCCATGAGACATGGTGGCAGATGTCAAATCACGTACTTCCACAGGTTTCTGCCAGCCAAGCAAGTGGCTTGGAGGTGAACGGGAATGCTGACAGAAAGCTTTCTCTGTTCACAAGAGCATTAAACATTAATTATACTAACTTACTATTCTGCATACTAACTTATTTTTCCGACTGTTAATCATTATGTATTGCATTTTTTTTAAACTTTTTAGCAGAAGCAGAAGCAGAAGCAGAAGCAGAATACATGGTATATTGCACAGCATTCAGTATTATATTTCGAACACAGCCCATACTAAAGTTATGGGTCACACCGGAGGAGGAAAACACCTCAGTTTTATCCAGAGGCCCAAACTGAGCAAAATATGCAATTTGATGCATTTGTTGTTATTTATATGAGCAAAAAATAAGATTTTTTTTTAAACTATAGCCAAAGCCACTTGAAGGCAAGCCCGCAACCTTAGCTGAAAAAAGCGTAAACGCTTTGTTGTTGTTTTGCTTTTTGGAATGGATGTGAACGGAGGAGAGGCTGAACATGTTTGCTCTTAAACATCCATTTTGGATTGATCTACATGTAGAGTTTACACCGAAAAATGCTGTTTTATGAGACTAGTCACTGACAGTTGGTATGAATCAGTTTGCGGCACTTCTCATTCGTTTCTATGGTATCTACAAACCATGTGATTGACAGTCGAACAGCTCTGAACGAAATTCAATGACGTCAAGGCTATAATGTGGTTGGTTATCTGGGCAAATGTGATCCAAATTAGCCGTTACGCTTTCTCCAATGGTAGAGCCATGGATGCTCGAATCTCCCAATAATAAGATCATCTCTGCTAGTAGACTATACACTGATCAGCCCAACATTAAAACCACAGACAGGTGAAGTGAATAGCATTGATTATATTGCTATAATGGCACGTGTCAAGGGGTGGGATATATTAGGCAGAAAGGGAACAGTCAGTTCTTAAATTTCAAGCAGTTGGGACAGTTGTGATTTGGACTTGTAACCTGTACAGTCTCAGTATCAGCAGGAAATATAGGTGGGGGGAGTGAATGAACAGTGCTCTCTTCAACTCTCATTACCCACAACTGCTTCACCCAACTGTTCTGTGTATCACTACACAGCACCCTTAGCAACCACTCTTAGCAACGTAAACTGTATGTTTTCAATTTATTTCGGCGAAGGCTTTCATCGAAGTTTACTTAATGAAAGTTGCATACATATTTTTGACATTAATATTTATATTAAGTGGTAATCATTTAATAAAAGTAATAAGGTACTCAAAGCTAGTGGTGTATTGTGAATAAGTTAAGGCTTCAGCCTTCAGCCGCGATTTATTCGTGATACACCACTTGCCTTGAGTACCTTATTGCTTACTTAAAATTACAAAAGATAGTCGAGAGCAATGAGTGATTGTTCTTTGTCTTCTGCTGTTTGATTAATATCAAAAACGCACTTTAAGAGCATTTTTTCTCAACTTTTTACTTTCAGTTAAGACATAACTGACTATGTTATGCTTCCAAGGATGCTAAGATGGGTATTTTGATAATTTTGTTTGAAAATGTCTGTTCAAGCACAAGAAGATGTGAAAGAGAGCTCAATTCAGTATCCGTGCGCTGTCTGAAACGCGGATTTCTGGCCAAGTAACGAATTGAGTTCCTTTTCGTATATTCTTGAGCTTAAATATTTAAATTGGCAAGGTTTAAACTTACGTGATGATGCAGCACTGGCCTGTCAACATTTGTTGACGGCCAACTGGTGATTCAGACCGTTTCATATACTCGCAGAGTACTACTCGGATTTGGCGCTTGGCGAGTTTTAATTTTTGGCCCTGATTAGCAGTATAGCAGACTACTAACATAAGATGCATATAAATATCTGTTGTCACTCTATATCTCCTAATAATACAGCAAGCAAAAGGACACAAAACAAAAGATTCTGAAAATCTTTTCTCTCAAATTTTTATGGTGATATAATAAAATTTGTGATAAAAACAAGAATCATTTTCACTGGTAATCTCAGACAAGCCCCACCTGTAGTATAAACAGGGTTAGTGAGTGTTTTTCCATATTGTAATTACACAAAAAATCCAATAAATGACAGTCATTTATAGACACTGATTCCATCTGATGCTGTCTCCACATGGACCATCAAGTGTTAATGGGTTTGAAATGGAGCAGTGGTTAGCAGAAAACCTTCCAGATGACGGCATGACGTCTGTGAAGGAGATGAACTGAACTCTGCGGTTCTGGAAAACGCTCACAGAATGTGACCAATTAAAACCACATTCGGTGGAGTTACATAAAAAGCTAAATTAGCAGCTTTACATTATTAGAAAGGATTGTCTGGAATGGAAACATTTACTGGAAAACACACCTATGCAGAAAGTGCTTTCAAACTTTTGGCCATAGTGAATGAGTTTACCCCATTTATTGATTGCATCTTCTGAGCATTTTGGTCCACAGCACTGCAGCATATGGAGGAGCTAAAAGAGCAGGATTGTGTGGCCTCCTCTGGGGCTCCAGACTCCAAACAATCCACCACAGAGAGGAAACATATTAAGCTAAACTGCAGGAACAATGCATCCAGTTTAAAAGTGTTTTACTCAACAATATAACAGGCCACTGGAGACAGGGATATATGTTGGAGAAAGACAAGAGGAAGAGAAACTTGGAAAGGGAGAGAGAGTGAATGAAAACTGATGATGATATGAGAGAGATTGAGATTTCTGCAATCTTAGCTGCATAGAAGCTCCCTGAGCAATTAATGGTGCTGCAGAGAGAGACGAACGGCTCTGATCTGAACAATAAACCACTGCAGTGCATCAATATAGGCAGAAATAAGGACAGGGCATGCTTTCATCATATGCGAACATGAGCTGTGTTCCAAATCGGCCATCACAAGACATTGTTGAAAAGGCACACAAAACGTATTCTCGTGGCATTTTAATATTAAGGTTCTACCACTGCAGTCACATGAACGGTTTTAAATATGTTTTAGTGTCTTTCTGGGCATCTGAAAGTGTAAATTATCTAGCTGTCAATAGAGACTCACTGAACCATCGAATTTCATCAAAAATATCTTCATTTGTGTTCTGAAGATGAACGAAGGACTTACGGGTGTAGAATGACACAAGGGTGAGTATTTAATGACAGAAATTAATTTTTTGGGTTAACTAACCCTTTAAATAAAACAGCCTAGCATGCTGGGCAAACAATTAACCCAACTGCTGGTTGTTCAAAACAACCCAGTTTCTGGGTTTGTCCATTTTCAATCCAACTTGGGTTGTTTTTAGCCCAGCAATTTTTTAGAGTGTATGAATTTTGTACAATCTGCTTATGTCCCACTGTTGGTTAGATTATGGGTAACCTCCCAAAATTGATTGCTTTGTTATATATTGTTTTCATCATATACCGTTAAAATACTATAGTTGTTAGGTTACTCCACCTTGAACTATTACCTCACCATCAGACTCCATTTCCCACAATTCACCAGAATACTGACACACACACACACACACACAGCTCATAGCAACAGATCTTAAACTAGATGGAACAAGATTAAATATTTTGACTGTTCCAAATCGGTTTAATGACCTGTAACGGTTTAAAAAGCGCTATATAAATAAAGGTGACTTGACTTGACACACACACATACACGCACTACATTTCCCAGAAGCCCTGTACCTTGGCACTGATCACCTAGGACAGCTGTAGTGCATTACATGGACTATTTAAGAGACACTCTGCCCAGTACACGTTGTGAGGTCTTGTATTACCACGGTTTGCATTTCTGAGCATTTATTCCCCTTTTGTCTGCCTTTTGTGACCCAGTCTTGTTTCCTGTTGATGATTGCTCTCTGCCTGCCTTTTGGACCAATTGCTTTGTTTTTTGATCTGTGATTATATGCTGCCTGTCTCGACCTACTGCCTGTATTACGACTACAATTCTGGCTGTCCTTTGCAGTTCCTGTTTGCAGTCGTTTGACCATTGCCTATACGACTACGCTCTCCTTGTGAATAAAGCCTGCACTTGGATCTAGAAGTCCATCCATCCATATGTTGTCTTGCACCCATCATTACAATAGTAATATTACTATTGCAGACTACTATAAAACGTCTCGGTTACGACTGTAACCTTAGTTCCCTGAAGAGGGAACGAGATGCTGCGTCGAGAGTTTGACGCAATGGGAACGCTCTGCGTGAATGCGTCGTGAAGCACTTGTGAAATCAGTCCAATGGCGTGACGGAAGGAGGGTGACGTCATGACCAGGAGGCTATAAAGCACACCCAGACCAAACAATGTCAGCTTCTGATATGCCGAAGCAAATCGATCACAGGCATGCCGGAAGTATGGAGGGCGACGCAGCGTCTCGTTCCCTCTTCAGGGAACTAAGGTTACAGTCGTAACCGAGACGTTCTCTTGCAGGGGAACTCGCGCTGCGTCAAGAGTTTAACGCAATGGGAACGACTATACCCACGCAGCCATACTGACCAGTGCCTGTCTTGTGTGAATTCAGCGAGCAGACCTAAGACAAACAACTGGGCCATACTCCTCCTGATCAGACACAACACAAAGGAAACACCAGTGGAGTTCTCCCCAAAGACACCACTCAAAAGGTGTGTGGTAAGCAGCTAGGCCGCCACATAACCTTTGGAGTGGAGGGGGATAATCCTGCAGAGAATCAATTCAGCAGAATTCACAGCACTGTACCAACTGGGCAATAACTGGATCCAGCTGACGATTTCTGCAAGTTTCCTTGTGCAGGGAGCTCTGGAGTAGCGTGGTCTCACAACCTCAGTTGGGCGACCCAAGTCTATGAGTTTGGTCCCCTCAGAGGCCAACTCAACAACACCGCTCTCCAGACCTCCCAGGAGTAAAACAAACAGGGAAAAGTGTACAGACACAGCCTCAGCCACATCTGCACCTATATGAGCTCCGTCAGGGTGGAGTCTCCATTCCCCGGGCCTCAGCCCCTGCCTCGACAGGATGTCTGCTCCCAAATTCTGGACCCCAGGGATATAAGCTGCCCTGAGTAAAAGCAGCTTCCCCTGGGACCAGAGGAGGATTTGATGCGCCAGACGCAGAGTGGACGCAAACGCAAACCCCCCTGGTGACTCGTGTAGGCGACCACCAATGTGTTGTCTAACCGGACGAGCACATGGTGACCCCTGAGGTATGGGAGAAAATTCTTGAGAGCAAGAAAGACAGCCAACATTTCCAGGCAATTGCAATGCCAGGAAAGATGGTGCTCCTTCCACATACCCCGAGTCGAACGACCCTCCAGGATCGGACCCCAACCCGTAAGGGAAGCATCCTTCATTAGCATACTGCGACGGCACGGAGCTCCCAGCACGGGACCTTGGGATCGGAACCAGGGTTTCTTCCACATAACCAAAGCACGTAGGCACTGCTGCGTGACTTTGATAATGTGAAATGGATTTCCCCTTGGAGAAAACCCCCTGGTCCTGAGCCACCACTGCAGAGGTCTCATGTACAACAGGCCAAAAGTATCACGTTGGACGCTGCTGCCATCAGACCCCACAGTCTTAGAACTGCTTCACAGTGAGTGACTGGCCAAGCTTTATTCAGTTTACGGTAGAAAGGATAGGTTCTGTGCGAGCAGGCGAAAGCTGCGCCCGCAGCATCGCAACAGAGTCCCAAACCACGCCCAGAAAAATGGTCCTCTGTACTGGAGAAAGCACACTTTTCCCGGCGTTCAACCTCAACCCCAACTTTCTTATGTGAGCGAGAACGACATCTCGATGACGAACCGCCAACTGATGTAACTGAGCTAGAAAAGCCAGTCGTCAATGTAATTGAGAACACGAATGCCCTGCAGACACAGCGGAGCCAGCGCTGCGTCCATACATTGGTGAAAGTGCAGGGTGATAGAGCTAGACCAAACGGAAGAAACTGCTATTGGTACGCTTCGCCCCCAAAAGCGAACCTCAGGTACTTCCTGTGTTTGCGAAAGGATGGATAAAGTATGCGTCCTTGAGATCTATTGTGACAAACCAGTCCTCGGACTCGATCTGTGACATGATCTGCCTCCAGGTTAACATTTTGAATCTGAGCTTCATAACTGACTGGTTCAGAAGACGCAGATCCAAAATGTGACGCAACCACCCATCCTTCTTTGGAACGATAAAATACCGGCTGTAGAAACCGGACTCACTGTCATGTGGAAGTACATGCTCTAAGGCTTCCTTCCCCAACAAAGTTTTTACCTCCTGTTCCATTACCAGAGCCTGCCTGGGGTCCACCACTACTGGCGGGGCCCCCATAAATCGGGCGAGCGGGCGCGACCTGAACTGGGTGGCAATCCCGCTTCTGATTGTATGCAGGACCCAATGAGAAATATCTGGCAGTAGCTTCACACTGGCAGAAATTCTACTAAGGGAACCAGCCTCTCGAGGCTGGCCTCTGGTGCTCCCCGAACGATCAATTCGGTGTCCTGTAACGGCGAACCGGCAGGAAGAACCGAGCTGACTGCTCCGGGACCCTACTGAGAGGGAGCAAGCATCCCAGCACCGCTATCAGGCGGACACTGAGATATGGGCTCGCTGGAGACCCCTGCGCCCTGAAGCACACGAGGTGGCAGGGTTGGCAGAACGGCCCCCCTGAGGGCACCGAGGAAAAAATGGGCACCGTATGATGAGGTGTTGACCACTTCTCCCCGGAGAGGACTGCCCTCGTGCAGCCTTCTTAGAGGTAAACATGGCCCTCAAGTCCATCTTACCCCAGAAGACTATTGTACCCAAGAGTACCAGCCTCTCAAGACTGGTCTACGGCACAACTTGTGTAGCCAATACATGGAACCCTCATCAGAGGGGGCGAACATCCTAGTGCTTGCATTTGCTTGCAAAAGCAACTGGTCTTGGTTTGAGCTCACCATCAACTGTTTGACTAAGAACTGCACCTAAGCCATCCATCGAGGCATCAGTAAATAAGAGAATTGGCTTGTCAAACTCAGAGTGAGCCAAAACTATGGTGGTGCTAATAGCTTTCTTAAGCTCCTCTAATGACATTTCACAATCCAATGTCCAATCTTCTGGCTTGAGGCATCTGTATGGCTTGGCACTGACCTTTGCACCCCTGCGTTTAACCCTCTGTCCCACCGTTAGTTGGAATAATGGTTTTGCAAGACGTGAAAAATTCTCAATAAAGTGTGAATAATAATTTGCCATGCCTAGGAAAGATTTGGCCTTGGTGTAGGAAGGCGTTTTCCCATCTTCTTCCATCAGATCCATTGCGGTGATCTCATTAATCGCAGAAACGTTTGCAGGATCTGCAGCAATGCCTTCTGCTGTGATTATATGGCCTAGGAATTTGACAGATTTTCTTAGGAAGTAGCACTTCTTTGGGGCTAGCTTCAGATTATGTTCTTTCAAGCGTGAAAATACCAGCTCAAGACGATCCAGGGCTTCTTCTTCACTCTTGCCAAAAACCAAGAGGTCATCCAAATAACACACGAGTGACAGGTAATTTTGATCTCCAAATATTGAGGTCATCATTCTAGCAAAGGTAGCTGGGCTATTACACAATCCTTGGGCCATTCGATTGTATTCATAAAGTCCTACAGGTGTTGTACTCGCTGTATATTTGCAATCGTCTTCATGTACAGTACTGTGCAAAAGTTTTAGGCAGGTGTGAAAAAATGCTGTAAAGTAAGAATGCTTTCAAAAATAAACTTGGTAATAGATTATATTTATCAATTAACAAAATGCAAAGTGAGTGAACAGAAGAAAAATCTAAATCAAATCCATATTTGGTGTGACCACCCTTTACCTTCAAAACAGCATCAATTCTTCAAGGTACACTTGCACAAAGTCAGGGATTTTGTAGGCATATAGTTAGGTGTATGATTAAACAATTATACCAAACAGGTGCTAATGATCATCAATTCAATATGTAGGTTGAAACACAATCATTAACTGAAACAGAAACAGCTGTGTAGGAGGAATAAAACTGGGTGAGGAACAGCCAAACTCAGCTAACAAGGTGAGGTTGCTGAAGACAGTTTACTGTCAAAAGTCATACACCATGGCAAGACTGAGCACAGCAACAAGACACAAGGTAGTTATACTGCATCAGCAAGGTCTCTCCCAGGCAGAAATTTCAAGGCAGACAGGGGTTTCCAGATGTGCTGTCCAAGCTCTTTTGAAGAAGCACAAAGAAACAGGCAACGTTGAGGACCGTAGATGCAGTGGTCGGCCAAGGAAACTTACTGCAGCAGATGAAAGACACATCATGCTTACTTCCCTTCGCAATCGGAAGATGTCGAGCAGTGCCATTAGCTCACAATTGGCAGAAAACAGTGGGACCCTGGTACACCCATCTACTGTCCGGAGAAGTCTGGTCAGAAGTGGCCTTCATGGAAGACTTGCGGCCAAAAAGCCATACCTCCGACGTGGAAACAAGGCCAAGCGACTCAACTATGCACGAAAACACAGGAACTGGGGTGCAGAAAAATGGCAGCAGGTGCTCTGGACTGATGAGTCAAAATTTGAAATATTTGGCTGTAGCAGAAGGCAGTTTGTTCGCCGAAGGGCTGGAGAGCGGTACACGAATGAGTGTCTGCAGGCAACAGTGAAGCATGGTGGAGGTTCCTTGCAAGTTTGGGGCTGCATTTCTGCAAATGGAGTTGGGGATTTGGTCAGAATTAATGGTATCCTCAATGCTGAGAAGTACAGGCAGATACTTATCCATCATGCAATACCATCAGGGAGGCATCTGATTGGCCCCAAATTTATTCTGCAGCATGACAACGACCCCAAACATACAGCGAAAGTCATTAAGAACTATCTTCAGTGTAAAGAAGAACAAGGAGTCCTGGAAGTGATGGTATGGCCCCCACAGAGCCCTGATCTCAACATCATCGAGTCTGTCTGGGATTACATGAAGAGAGAGAAGCAACTGAGGCTGCCTAAATCCACAGAGGAACTGTGGTTAGTTCTCCAAGATGTTTGGGCCAACCTACCTGCCGAGTTCCTTCAAAAACTGTGTGCAAGTGTACCTAGAAGAATTGATGCTGTTTTGAAGGCAAAGGGTGGTCACACCAAATATTGATTTGATGTAGATTTTTCTTCTGTTCACTCACTTTGCATTTTGTTAATTGATAAATATAAACTATTAACATATCTATTTTTGAAAGCATTCTTACTTTACAGCATTTTTTCACACCTGCCTAAAACTTTTGCACAGTACTGTATGGGTATATTATAGAACCCAGATGTAAGGTCCATGGTGCTAAAGTAGCAGTTGCCACCTAAGACAGCAAGGGCATCAGCCTGATGAGGGAGGGGATAAGCATCTTTTTCAGTTCTCTGGTTCAACCATCTGAAATCCGTACAAATTCTTAGTTCACCTGAAAGTTTCCAGACTAAGACAAGTGGAGAAGCCCACTCGCTGCTGGACTTACTAATGATCCCTTTCTCTTCCATTTCATCAAGTGTCTGCTTAAGTTTCTGAAATTGTGATGGTGGAACTCTCCTGTATGGTAATCTGAAGGGTTTCTCATCCTTCAGTCTAATCCGATGTACTATGTCCCTTACTTCACCACAGTCAAGTCTATCCCGGGAGAAAATTGATTCGTATTTAACAACAAGGCTGGCCAGTTTTTCCTTCCATTCCTCAGATGTGACTGGATATCTATTTGATGTAGACTTAAATCGTGAAGCTTTCCTGAGTATCCAGACCCAACCACTGGCTCCTCTGCAGCATTAACGACACATGTGCATTGAATCACTTCTGGATCATCTTCATTACCAATAGTTAGTCCTAGATCTTGCTAGGCAAGGGTAAACCTGTGCCACTTTGGCATTTCGCCTAAGTGTGAGGGGGCGATCTAGTAAGTTGACTACCTTCATCGGAATTCATTTGTCTCCACATAAGGGACACACTGTACGTGCAATTAGTACGTTTCTCGGAGCAGATTTAGATGTTGTGGGCTCTACAACACCAGTGCTGCCAATGGATAGGGGTACTTGATCTTTCAATTTCCCCCATACCAGGTGCTCATGCCATGCGGCCAAAGTAATACACTGTTTTAGAATCACTGTACCCACTCTTTGAGGTATTTCCTTGCCTTGCCACCGATCTACATTGGCTAACAGGTTCATCAAAAGACCTTCTGGATCATCTGTGGTGGGTTGAGAAAGGTTTTTTTTAGATGTTGCATCACATGTTTTATGACATTTGAACCTACAATCATGTCATCTACTTGGCCGGGTACTACAAGCACAGGCACTGCCATTTTGCATTTGAAGAGGTCAATATTTAATTCATATTCACATTTGGGTGGTGTCTGCTTTCCCCCACACCCGACGAGTATCATCTTGGAGGGTTTACTTGATTCTCTTTGTAGGATCCCTTCATCGATTAACTTGTGTTCGGCTACTTCACTTAAGGTGCAGGCCATAGACCCACTATCTATTAAAGCCCTAAGCTCAACAGAACCCTCCACTAATATTGGCGCATAAAAGAGGCTGTCATTGCTGACGACTCTCTGATACACGACGTTACAACTGGTAGTGGGCCTCTCTGCTTGGAATTGATGATCAAAGATTGTGGCTTTTGGGGGATTTATTGCTTTGCCCACACTGACCCCTTCCTAGTATGGGCATTCTAGTTTAAATTGTGACTTGGTCCAGAAGGAGTGGGTTTTCTTGTTGTGCTTGTTTTCCTCTCCGGACACTCAAACCCCCTGTGGCCAGGTTTGTGACAACTGAAACACAGACCATCTCTAAAACAGTGCGATTGTGTAGTGTGACTCTGCTCGTTACACACCTTGCATGGGAAATCATTAGGGGTGGCAGATGTTGGTGGTCGACTGTTCCCTCTCCCTCGGCTCTTCTCTTGATTGGAAAGCAGTTTCTCTAGAAGGAACACCAATCTATCCATTGAAGCATGATCACGGTTAGAGGTTTGGGGAACTGGAAAAACCGCACCAGAAATTTCTCCCTCTTCAACTTTTGCAACATGCTGAGCTCTGCTAGATTTTGTTGAAAGTTTGTCCCTGTGATAACTATCCACCATTTCTTGAACTTCCCCAACAGTCCATTTCTCAACAGGTTTACTCCGAAAAGCAGTGTAGAGGCCTGGTTCGGGACAGTGTTTTACAAACATCATGGCTGCTTCATGGCCTGGATCCTCAACCCTCTTTCCTCGTCTCTGTAGACACTCATTGGCAAGATCAATGGTTTTATTAAGTCTTATCCAGTAGTCAAGGCTGCTTTCCAATTGTCTAGACAATGTTGAATAAAAATCAGCAAGAGGGGTTGTTGTGGAAATAGACTCTCCAAAGTGCTGCCTGAGAATATTATAGATAACATCAGGGTCTCTGCTTATGTTTACTAACGGGCTGTTGCGAATCCCGATTCGGACTATATCCTTAGCACGACCAAGTAGTCTGTCCATTATCTCTGCGCCACGTTCAGACACACTACACCCTTTCTTGGTTAAGTACAATTGCATAATTTCTTGCCATTCAGTCACTGTACATCTATCTGAGCCATCACCACGGAAAAAAGGTGGTTCTTTTATTTCCGGCTTTAGGATTAGATTTACTTTTGACCAGTCATGATGTTGCCCTGTGATGCTTGACTGAGGGGGGGTCATTGCAGCGTTTGACTCTTGGGTCCTTGCACTTGCAAAACTTGAAGCCACTTGTGAACCTATTTCACTACCTAGTTGTTTGACTAGATCTACTAGGGTTTGTTTTAAATCCTCAGGCTGACTTTGGCTGGGGGCAGCTTCGTCTCATCCGCCTACACAATCACCTGGTCTGTGTATTGCTAATGGGGACATTGAAACCCTGGCCCTGTGTTCGATCATACTACTCAACTGCTCTCCTCGTCCTATCCCTGCGATATTCCCAACTGGTGTGTGGGGAGTGCTCATTATACCTGCAACAACACTGTGACTATTCACATTTTCCTCACTGTTAATATCACACTCAGCAGTTACACACCCCTGCAACGTCTGATCACTTTCTTGGAATTCAAAATTCATTGATATTTTCTTTAGTTTCAGTCTATAGTGCGTTTTCCTCTGTCCTTTGTACTTTTGCGTTGTGTTTGCAGTGTCTAACGTCCTCTGTTAAGTTGACTCACAACTTTATCACCTTCTTATTTAAGATAATCGGACGTGGTCTTGGAATCCTGGTTGTAACTGGGTCCCCGGTGATCTGCAGCCGCTGATCTTTGATCCGGGTCACGGCACCAATCTGTAGCGGAATACTAAACGCACCACAGGATCAGGCCCAAATAAGGACAACACCAGTATTGCCTTCTCTCAAGTGTAGAGAGAATCAACATAGGACATAAACTGATATTTCAGATCGTTCAGATCGTTGTATCGTTCATAGAAATACAATATGACCACAAGTTCAAAGCAATATAGTTTGTGCAAAGTGCTAAACATGTACAACCTTTCATTTTTATGATAACAGGGACAACAACAGTATAACTAAAATATTTCGTTCTGATCTCTCTGTATCTTCTATTTAGTATGCTCAAGGAACATGTTTGAGTTGTCCATTAAGAGACACATACCTCCTCCTCAGAATGTTTTACGCAGACTGAAGAGTGCAACATCAGGGGAACATACCATTGTTCGAAGAGAGGGGTATACCACATCAACAATACAAAAGAACACAAAACACTCTTCCAAACAAACACATGCAGCACAAGAAAGCAAACATCAAGATTAAATGTTGTGTAAAACAGTCACAATTTCCATCCTGAATAAACTTTTTATATTCTCCCAACCCCTCCCCCATAAAGAGACAATGGATCATCCCTTGCCCAGTCTTTCTACACCTGATTTCTCTTAACTAAAATAACAAACAAAGTTTTGATGAATTATAACACTTTTAAATTATTACAATGGGCCCCCCGGAGACCACTGCGTCCCGACGCACACGAGGTGGTGGGGTTGGCAGGATGGCCCCTCGACGGTACGGAAGGGAAACGGGCACCGTAATGTGAGGTGTTAACCACTTCCCCCCCGGAGGCCAAGAGAACCAGCCTCTCGAGACTGGTCTCTGGTAATGCTCAAGTAACCAATTTGGTGCCCTGAATCGGCGAACCGGCAGGGAACAGCCGAACTGATTGCTTTGAGACCCTCCTCAGAGGGGCGAGCATCCCAGTGCCACCACATTTCTGGGCGGACACTGAGATATGAGCTCGTTGGAGACCACTGCGTCCCGATGCACACGACGTGGCGGGGTTGGCAGAATGGCCCCCTGAGGGCACTGAAGGGAGATGGGCATCATAAATGAGATGTAATCCATTTCCCCCCAGAAAGGATGCCTTCAGAGGTCTGGCACCAGTGATGTCAAAGCCTTTTCGCCAAAGCTGCCTTAGTAGTAACGACAGTCCTAGAACAGTCTTACACAAAAGAGACCTCAGCTAATAACGCCGAAGGAAAAAAGGGCACCGTATGATGAGGTATTATCCATTTCTCCCTGGGAATTCACCATTCAATTCCTCAGAATTGAATTCAGCCAAAATCAGCCAGACAAGTAGAACGGTCTGAAAGAAAAGCCTGACTATAGTGAATAAAACAGGCATCCAAAAATCAGATGAGTTTAATTCTTCTGACATGAGATACAAAAAGAATAAAGCTGGTATAGTCTGCATGCAATCATAGGGAAAGAGAGAAAGGGAAAGTCCCGTCTGCTCAGTTCCCTCCAAATATAAATATATATGTATATAATGAATTGCGGGCACACAATCTGCACGCTCCCTCAGCAAACGCCAGATCCGAGCCACATATTATTGCAGACAAGAAATCTGCGCGCTGCCTCAACAAACGCGAGATCTGAGCCACATATTATTGCAGACAAGAAATCTACGCGCTGCCTCAACAAACGCGAGATCCGAGCCACATGTTATTGCAGACAAGAAATCTACGCGCTGCCTCAACAAACGCGAGATCCGAGCCACATATTATTGCAGACAAGAAATCTGCGCGCTGCCTCAGCAAACGCGAGATCGCTACTATTCTTCATTGATCTTTATTGCAAAACATAATCCACGTGCTGCCTCGGCAAACACGAGATCAGAGCCACATATTATTGCAGACAAGAAATCTACGCGCTGCCTCAACAAACGCGAGATCGCTACTATTCTTTATTTTTTCTTTATTGCAAAACATAATCCACGTGCTGCCTCGGCAAACACGAGATCAGAGCCTTGCCTTAGATTTATATTCCCTCGTGGAGCGGAGCCAAACACACCCGAAGATAGTAAACCCTTCGGGACATTTTTATGAATGAACACGTCTGCTCATAGAGAGTCAATGTGCATTCCCCACTCCCAACAAACAACGCATAAATCACGTGTATCCCCACTCTTAGCAAGTGCAGGGAGAAACACGCGATTCAGTCGCGGTTTGCTCGCCATTAAACTCCTGTCTAGATACAGATATGCTTGTGGACAAACAACAATAAATAGACAGAGACAATTCACATAGAGCGCTTGCTGAAGGCACAGAAGCTGACATTGTTTGGTCTGGGTGTGCTTTATAGCCTCCTGGTCATGACGTCACCCTCCTTCCGTCACGCCATTGGACTGATTTCACAAGTGCTTCACGACGCATTCACGCAGAGCGTTCCCATTGCGTCAAACTCTCGACGCAGCGTGAGTTCCCCTGAAAGGGAAATAAATATTAGTCAATAAATAATACTTTTACTAAAGAAAAATTTCAAAATTAATTTTTATGGCTTTTGGTCTTAATATCTTTGCTTTCAAATATCAAGCCATAAAGATTTTATTTTGGTGGAAAACAGTTGGGAGACTGTGAAGTTTCTCTTTGGTTGTCAACAGATTTATACGTATATTTTTTTTGGCAAGTGTTTTTAAAATGCAAATTCTGATCAACCCAAACTCACAGCATTTTCAGAGATGAAGTTTGTGAAGCAAAATTTAATGCAAGTCAAGAGACACTGAAATCAAGAGCTGTAAATGAACACACTGCCACTGAAACTCTCTGGAGTTGCCATATTGCATTATCACAAATAAGCATTGTTAGAATTCATGCAAATAAAATTATTGGCCAATTGGCTAAAACCAATTCATGATTCATGAATTCTTTACGATTTTGGCTTGCTTTTGGCACTTAGCAAGTGTTAAGTTTAGACTTTTGTTCTATAATATATAGTTCTATAATAATATAATATATAATATAAAAATATTCCCATTCTTCCCAGTGGCAGCTGCTCATTTTATTTAATCAGAATACGTGACTATTTTTGAATGGCCGTCAATGGAGAAAGATGTTTTTTGCCACCAGAACGGTGTAGTTATGACATCTAACAGTAGGGTCTAAGTTCCCACTTTCTTCATCTTCTTCCCCTTCAGTATATGGTGTTAAGTGCACTGTTCCTACACTAAAATTACTTTCTCATGTGTATTATAAATGCACCAAATTTGAATGCTAGAAGGGAAGATTTTCAGTGAAAAACGGTCTGTTGTTCACCCAAAACTATCAAATGACTTCAGAAGACTTGGAATATGCAACACTAAGTTAGTTCAGTGTGACCGCAGGCCTTGTTTATCCATTTCCTGAGCTGCCATGTTTCTTTCATCCTTTTTTCCAGTTTTACTTTATGTCTTATAATTGTTACTGCCCCAGCTGGAGGGCAGGAAGCTGATCCAAGACCAGCTGTTATCAGCGGATCTCCTCTCGGTGTACGTGTGTGTGAGTTCAACCGCTCCTCCAGCACTCTACGGGAGAGGGGGCGAGTAAGTGGACCCACAATTGTATTTTCTCTCTTGCCAGGGGGTCTCAATCTGGCAACCTGAGTGAGAGCTGTGTCTTCTGCCCAGCAGGGCGTTTATAGTGTTAGATTATAATTAATACAGGAATCTAATTCCACCTACTCTGTGTCAGAGTAAGGTAATTATAGAGACGCTGATGAACGTCATCTGGCTCACAGTGGGCTGCAGAGAGAGGGTCAAATCTGTACTGTAGATGTGTGTGTGTGAAACAGCTGCAGGTAGAGAAGGAACAGAAAATAAATAAACACTGAAACTCAAGCATTATAGTAAACATGTGTGTATGAATGCATTCATGCCAAGTCTGTCACCGCAAAGCCGCATTTGAACACCACATACAAGACTTACAGCTTTGAGAACCAGAAACACAGCTATGAAGGACATTCTCTGGTAAAGGTGCCAGTGTTTCTGGAAATTTCAGTATGTTTCATCATTGACCCTTCGCAGGCAGTTTGATTGACAGGCGATCTGACCCTGAATCCGCCATTTTGTCCGACAAAGCAGTCAGGGGAGTTAGTAGATTAATGTTGGTGAACTTGAAAAATTGTGTGTACTCACGTCTTTCCGTGCTTGAAACAACATTAAGAGATGAAGAGATGATCGGTTCACGAGTCGCTTGAAGGAGCTACAGCGATCTGTCACGACACACTGAAGAGACACTATACGCTATTTATTGTTTAAATTTCTTTAAAAATTACAATATTTTAAATATGAAACTGTTTCCATTCGTTGTCAGAGTCCTCTTTGCTCCAGGATGTATTTTTCACTGTGTGAGAACATGATGTGTGGTGTGAGAGCGCATGACTTGTCGGACACAGCAACAGTAACTAAAGGAGTAAGTCTTTGTGAATGGTCAAATGGGCGATATTCCAATGAAATCAAACAGTTCAAAATAAAAATAATGCTTTGAATGAATCTGATTTCTTTACATATTACATACTAAACAGAGTTGAGTCAAACAATATACGTTCAGTAATTATATCTGTAGCACAAACATCGTTTGCACTGTTTCTTGAACAGCATAGGTGCAGACTTGCAGGTGTGAGGTTACAGATGACATTGCACAGGTGTTGTGCAGAGATACACAGGGGAAACAAGTACATGGAGCAATTTGGTCCTCTGCTCTGCCCAGTCAAAGACCTGTTTGTGTTTCAGTTGAGTCAGATGCTCTCTAACCACTTGCATTACATCAACACACATAGAGATAGGGACACTGAGTGAGAGGGAGGCTTGTGGATCATGATATATGTTGCATTTGTAAGTGTGAAGAACACACACGCACACATCAGCTTTCATTTCCTGAGCTGGGCTGAGTCCAGATGAAGCGCTGTCATACTCTCTCTCTCTGATGGAGTGTTTTATTAAGTCACTGTCTGATATGTGCTCTGTACCGGCTCTACTGTTCAGGTCAGTATATTGTCCAGACAGTGATGTTACTGTAAGACTGATGTGCAGAATATTTCACTGTTATGGTCTTTTATTGTTATCCATTTGTTAAAGTGACTGCACATGGGATAATGCATCTGTCTATATCCATCCTGACAGACCTCAAATAGTGCTTGATTTACTTTCAAATATGAATTTATAAGTAGCTTTCAATACCTGACTTAAATTCACTGTAATTTTGTTCACAAATTACGAAAAGTGCAATGTCTTTGTTACATTTCTTTAAATTATTCAATTCCTTAATTTCACAAAATCATAGTGTTCATTCTTGTTTATTTAAACAGATTAATTACACAATTTTACACTTAGGCCTTGTTACCACCCCATATAAGAGTCGTAAACCCCAGAAATACATTCCAGTACCTCAAAGTCAGTGGGGGTTTTGTGTAAAGGTACAATATTTAAGATTTTTATTTAAAAATATCCAAAAAGCACTTGCACAGTGTTATATATTTCATTCAGCCATGTACTTACATTATCCTAAATGCTTCCAAAACTTTGTAAATTCAGAGAAATTCACAATCTTAAATAGTGCCCTGTCCCTCTCTTGTCACTTGTCGCCTATCAATGACGCAATATCTGCGTTATTCCCAGTTTCCGCTTGTACTCCATAGTAACCATGGCAACAAACGTGAACAGCTGCGTAATGTCTAGCGGCATGCTGTTGTTGTTTCATTCAAACATTATAGACCATGCCAAGCAAACTTTAGGACAAAAGGAGAAATAAAACGAGGATCAATAGAGGCGCTATCGTTTCCAAGATGGCGAGAGCTTTGCGACAAACTTTTACTTGACAGAGACGGCGCTCTTGTAGGTTATTAGACAAGGTAAGCAAATGTACATTAGACTAATCAATGTTATATAACTCTACATGATGAAGTGTAAGAATATAATCAGTATGATACTGTAATATTGATCTAGCTTACTGTTAAGTCTCATACAGCCAACAAACTAATACAGAGAATAACATAACTTTCAACACACTCAAATGCAGTTTGGTATGATAGTGTAACTTTAGATCAAATTAATCAAATAAACTGACTTGTATAAGTAGTATTTCAGCACTTATGAGTAGTTCGGTATGTCCTTGTTTCTTTATATCCCCGGGATTCGCGTGTGCCACTGATATCTGTCTCTCATTAGTAATCGTGTCAGAGATTCTCGGCCATGCCCAGCTTCATACCACAGTCATGTTAAAAAACATACATTCACTCATCCATGAACATTATTTCCCCATAAACATTATTAGATCCATCAGCATGACGACAAGTTTGATTCCATGCTCCTTCACCGCATCATCAATCTCTGCCTTTGTTATTGTTTTGAAGAGCTTAGTGACCCCTAGCTGCGAAAAAATACATATTGTACCTTTAAATGCCTGATGTAATGTCTGGTTAACATTTTATGCTATAACATAACATACATGTCTCGAATTGGTTTATGTGCACTCAAGGACTCTTATTTTGACAGCTTTTGCTCTTCTGTTTACGTCTTCACCATCCCTGTGTTTCCTGTATTTATGTTTGTAATCGCTGAGATGATATTTATTTTTTACATAATTTACACAATTTTATGTTAATTTGTTTGCTCAAGTGCAAGAAGACGTGAAAGAGAGCTCAATTCATTATTCACATGCTTCCTGAAACATGTCTTTCTAGATGTTTGCGCACAGAAAACTTTTCACACAGCGTGTGAGTAATGAATCGAGTTCACTTTCGCATCTTCTTGCACTTGAATATTTAAATTAACAAGGCTTAAACTGTCGTGACGATGCAGCACTGCCCCATCAACTGTTCAGAGCCTCGTTCCAGTTCATGTTCTTACAACATTGCATTGTTGGGATTCGTAAATATTACTGGCCAATTGGCAACTGAAATAACCCACCAAAGTCCAATTTTTACTCGCATTTGGCGCTTGGCGAGTGTTAATTTTAGGCACTGCTCATTTCTGTTTATAATCACGCCACTGCAAGCTATTTTATCTCAAAATTTTCAAGGAAAGAGCTTTAAATAAAGACTTTTCACAAGATTAATAATGTCATACAACCATGATGTAGTTTATTTATAGCCTATGATTAGCTTTTTACTTCTGGTGATTGAATTTAGGCTTCAAAATGTGTTCGTTTGTATATATTATCATGATGAACCAAATGTGTAAGAATCATAAATAAACACAAAGATTATTTTCTGCAATAATTCAAAAGCCAATGGACAAATCCTTACGGGTCCGCCTAGAAAATCTATCATCACTGCAGTGCTCTATTGTGGGGGTGTTTTTTACTCGCGTTTCTTTTAGAAAATGTAAAAATCTAATTTAATATATTGTCATTTAGTGATATAGTAATAGATGTCTAACTATTATGTAATATTAAGATTTAAAGAAGTGGTATGGATGAGAAAAATCAGTTATAACAATACAAAGCAAAGGATGTGATTAGAGTGAAACACATTTATTTCACAATAACAGGCTATGGCTGTGTTGTGAGAGAGCCAAGAGTTGTTGTTGATGATGATAATGGTGTAGATGGTTGTGATGTGTATATAGAGCATAATGGTGTATGGATGTGGATGATCATATACTTTTTTGGTTTTATATGGTGATGTGAATACACAGTGTGACGGTGAAAATGAGAATCAGCATCTGTGTTCTATATAGGCTGAGAAATGTGTTGGCTCAGCTCTTTGGTGTGATCTGCACACATGGGTATTGAGCTCGCTGTAGAGGAGAATGATGTCATGCGCTGATAGATGTCATGTGTTTGAGAAGAACCTGCTGAGGGACTCTGATGGCTCTTTCTCTCTCACACACACACAGTCTGTCACTGTCTTTTATTTGCAGTGTCCTTCGGTCAGTTGTCTGGAGGATTCAGACAATTCTTTATTTTATCGCTGAAGATGCATTTAATGACATTTGCTACAACATATACGCTTCCTCACTACATTGTTTAATGGTAAAGCAGCTCAGATATTCAGAATAAAGAGAGGAAGCAGATGCAGGTAATGCTCTGAGGACTGTTTTCAACCTTGATGATTCATGAATCTAGAGTTTTAATTACTGTAAGATTCGCTTATAAGCAAATTTAACACTTAACATCAACAGCAAAAGCAAGTTTAATTATGAGCTCTTATTTTTCGAGAGAAAAATCCCAGCAGCAAATACACATTCTCGACATTTTTATATTAATGGCATGTGTGGGATTTAAACAGAACATTTTAAAATAAGCTAAGCCTAAGAAAATCACAGTGAAGTATTTGAAGGAATTACTGTAATTAAATGCTCATAAAAAATGAAAAACACTAGACAAATATCCATAATTCTGAGAGTGTGTGTAAGACTTGTTTGGATCTGGTTCTGTATAAGATTTTTTAGGCTATTATTTGTCTAATTTTTATATGCATTTTTTATTTTTATATTTTTTATGCATTACCTGATTTTATATTATTATTTGAAGCATATTTTTTATCATCATCCTAGATACTTTTCCTTTTCGACATGCTTCTCAATGACTTTTATTAAACTGTATTGCTGATAAAAAATGCTTGTGATTTGTCACTTTGAATAAAAGTGTTTGATAGCATGTAAATGTAAAAACATATCTGGTGGTGAAACTTGTAATAAGCACTCTTCTAACTATATTACAAAACCAAAACAGATCATACTGAGAAGTCAGGAATGGAGCCTTTTTACCTCTGTACAGATGAAGCCCATTTGGCTAATCTGATCCTGTGGTGTGCTTTGATGTGTGAGTCCTGGTCTTCCTCATTTGCTCCTCATGAGGACAAGCTAATTTCCTTTCATGTGACTGACTGTAATCTGTCCCATTCACACACACACATGCACACTGAGTGAGTACTGATAGATGGCCTTTAAGCTCAGTGTCACAGACAAAGGCAAGGCACTGTATATGGTTTGTGCGATTGTGTTTGAGTAGTGTATAACAATTTCATTCATGGTACTTGCTAAGGCAAAATAACTATTACTATTACTCATACTTGAGGCGAAGTATGCTTTGGTTTCCAAATTCCGGAAATTTCGTGATCAGAGGAGTCCGTGCAGCACACATTCACGTTTGTACGTCTTAATTTGACGTCTACAAATGTACACTTGGGTAAAAAGTATTATTCTCATTTAATTTAATTTATTTATTTATTGAAGTTATAAATAAAAAATGATCTGAGAATGCTTTCAAGAGCATACAATTTCAGTCTTTTTCCTTCAAAATATCATGTTTAATAATTGCAGGTGGGGGGGGGGGGGGGGTTATTATTTTTTAAATTTACTAGCAATTTCTGTGAAAATTGTTTCTACACCATTCTCACTTTAGTTTGGGGTTGGCAAGATTTTTAAATGTTTTTTAAAAAGTCTCTTCTGCTCATGAAGGTTCCAATAATTTGATCTAAAATATTATTATTACAAAAAAAAGAAATATTATTAAAATGAAAAGTGTCCCTATTATGCAATTTTAAAGGTTCCTATTGGAGGTTTAAATGCATTCAAGGCCAAAACACACTTTAATTTTCTCATAATATACATTGCACATGGTCTCATTTCTCAAAGAGAAACTGGTTCATTTGAAGATTCAAGTCTCTCTAAACCCCTCCTTTCCGAGAGCCAACACTGCTCTGATTGGTCAGATGGCCAAGTCCGTTGTGATTGGTTGACCACTTACAACACATGTCCGAAACCAAACTCTCATTATCAAATCTTAATTTCAGCTCTTCCTCAGCACTCAATACAGTAAGAATGGTGTCTATTTTACTGTATCAATCTCATCAAAGTGGATTTACTTTGGGAGCAGAAAACGTCTTCTTGACATGAACAACACAAACCAAACTCTTCCAGTGTCAGCAACAACTACAGTGTTTGAGGGTTACAAACATGTGAGACGAGTTACTGACAACTCGTTTCAGCAGTTCAGAATCACTTCTTTCTTTTAGGAGACAAAAACTCCATTTATCTGAACTTTGATTGTAACAGTTATATTACACTGCATGAAGGGAAATATTCGAAAAAGCATAATGGGGCATTTTAAAATAACTTTAAACTATTTTAAAATATCATTTATTCCTGTGATGACAAATCTGACTTTGTCTTGGAGTATCATAGATCAAGTAAACAACTTTTAATATAATCATAGTGACAAGTTAAATAGAAACAAAGATGTTAGCACATGATGAGCTTATACAGTATGACAGATTTATTATGCGCACAGTTCAAACTCAAAACAATGCACAAATTTATGTAGACCAAGAACTGAATGACTATGAACACCCACACTCACACGATCTCTCTCTCTCTCTCTCTCTCAGTGGTGGGCCTTGTGTTAACGACTGTTTCTCTTTCAGTAAGTCTGCCGCCCGCAGGCCCTTGAAACGCTTCATTATTCTCTTCTCTTCTGTTTCCTGTTATTGATACTCTCTAGATTTCTCCGCTCCATTGATCCCATGCAGCTCTCAGATTAAATGAAACAACAGTGTGTGATGAGAACAAACCAAGAGCTGCCTGAGGACCTCGCCAACTAAATCAACACGATCAAACCATCTATTCAAATCTATAAATAAAATAGCTTGGGCAAGAAGTTGATTTAGTGTACTTCTGCCAATAATGAGAGAAAAAAGCAACAGGTCAACGGGACCGTGCATATCTTCTGGATCACACTGCATTCGGGCTGAATTCTGATCCCGGTCAATGCCAGCTCATTTGGAGAGATGACATCAACATTAGCCATTAGTCGTGCCCCATGGCAGGACAACAGAAGCACCATTTTCAGAACGAGCATCTCACGGCCTCTCGGCTCTGTTCCTTCATAATGAGGATTCAGAGGTTTAGGTTAATGAAGGCCTGGGCTATAGCTAAACTAAAGCCCTGAAGCTCAGCACTGCTGTTTAAAAACCTGCTCACATGATCGGAGAACTCTTTCGCAAAGTAGTATCACTGTTCTTCTCAATCCCCATCTCCTCTTGTTACACTTTTATTTATCTCACACGGAGTCTATGTAGGTGTAAAAAGCTACAGTAGCAATATCACCTGACAAAACTAGAGAGTTCATAGGGGCTTTCACACCGAATAGTTCTAGGAACTCAGTTATAGGATAGTTCTCCAAGAACTAATTTCTCCCCCAGGACATGTTCCTGGTTGCATTCGCAAAAAAACACAGCATTTACAAACGCTAAAAATAAGTGGATAATGGATGCTGTGATCGGAGCTATTTGTTGTGTGTCGTGGGTTTCATGAAAAAGGGAGATGGAATGTAAACACATAATTTACACGACTGAAAGAGCAAAAAGAGACAAAATCTCCTATGACAACTTTCAGTATCGAGGCAGAGAAAAGAGCACAACCCTGCAGAGCACAGGTAAATGCCGTTATCACATATTCAAATATGAAACTGTTTCATGTGTTGTCAGTGTCCTCTTTGTTCCGCAATGTATTTTTCACTGTGTGAGAACATGATGTGTGGAGTGAGAGAGCATTGGTTGTCGGACACAGCAATAGGGGGCGGGTTATGCGAAGGGTCAGTTGTGAGTTTATATCTCACAATTCTACCTTTTATTTATTTTTAGTTCTATCTTCTATTCTGAGAATAAAAGCTTATTTATTCCATGGTGGAAACACGCTTCTATAACACCACCTCTTCCAAACCGATCGGAATTTCATTTCGATCAAACTCAATTGTATCAATTGAGATGTTTGCATGATGCATTTTCAGTCCGATTGAGCCATCAATCCAATTATAAACATGTTATTTGGTGTATGCAAATGCAACTATAGTGTAACATGATACGTAATATGAATGTGTTTATCGTGTCCAGCAAAATCATAGGGCCTGAAGCAAACTTTTTATGGGTGGGACTCCTCTTCCACAGACCCAATGAGTCGGCTACAGCACAGAGGACTTTAGTGGGCCCCTCATCACTGAGTCTGCGGAAGGCTACTGTTTCAGTTGTTCTCCCCCAGATGATGGCCCTGCTGTGGAGTAAGCATATTTTCTGTATGCATAGAACCTCTGGATGATCTACTGCTTTGCCAAAATGTGCGGTATAAAACAGAGCACATTGCACGGAATACTGCGTACCACAATGCATTGCGCTCAACTTGACGAATGAACAGGAAGTAATATGAACCAACATTTTTTTCTGCTTCTTCTGATCCTTTGAAAAAAAGAAGTGAACGTACCCTTGCAATGTACTTGAAATCTTAAAAATATATATTTTAAACAAACTTGTACACTCAAAAAAATGATTTTACAATACAGTTCAGTTTATTTAAAAAAAATCATTTTCATTGGACACCATTGGCTTCTCCTTCAAACACAAATGCATTGTGTTAAACTGAGTTGAAATAGTTGCGTTTTGGCTCAATATTGGCGCAATATTTAAATTTTTTAACATTTTAAAAATGTTTCAGTTAAGTATGCCTAAAATAACATTTTAGCTTGTTCGAAGCTTGTTCACTTTATTTAAGTAAAAAAAGTTAATCCAAAACAATTCCTTTTAACCACTTTATTTAATCCATTTGAGTTGAGAGTACATAAATGATTTTAATTGTGTTAAAATAGATATGAAACTTTATTGTTTTAAATTTTAAATGTGTAATTACAATACACATCCATGACATACACGTAAAAAAGAATAACTTAAAAAAGTTAATTACCTTTAATGTAAATTTAAACTATAACACATTTCATTTAATTGCAAATGACATGCAATTACAGTTGTGTTCAAAATTATTCAACCCCCACTGAAATTGATTGTTTTGGCCGGTTTGACATTGATTTTGATCATTCAGTCATCCTGCTTACAATTAAATCAAAGAGGCACGTGTAGGTCAGACAAATATAACATAACATTTATAATGAAATAACCACAAATGTCTTTTCTCTGCTCACATCATTATCAGTTTTATTCAACCCCAAGTGACATTCAATCTTAATACTTAGTACAACATCCTTTTACAGTTATAACAGCTTTTAAACGTGAAGCATAGCTTGACACAAGTGTCTTGCAGCGAGTGGTGACTGCGATGGCCATTTCAAAATGTTCCAGCCTTAAATCTGCAACCATGCTCTAGTGGACTTGGAGGTATGCTTGGGATCATTGTCCTGTTGAAAGGTCCAACGTCTCCCAAGCCTCAGGTTTGTGACGGACTGCATCACATTGTCCTCCAATATCTCCTGGTACTGAAGAGAATTCATGGTACTGCAGAAGCAAAACAGCCCCAAAGCATGATTGACCCCCCGCCATGCTTCACAGTAGGCAAGGTGTTCTTTTCTTCATAGGCCTTGTTCTTCCTCCTCCAAACATAGCGTTGATCCATGGGCCCAAACAGTTCTAATTTTGTTTCATCAGTCCACAGAACACTATCCCAAAACTTCTGTGGTTTGTCCACATGACTTTTGGCATACTGCAGTCGACTCTTCTTATTCTTTGGAGACAGCAAGGGGGTGCGCCTGGGAGTTCTGGCATGGAGGCCTTCATTACGCAGGGTGCGCCGTATTGTCTGAGCAGAAACTTCAGTACCTACATCTGACAAATCTTTTCTCAGTTCCTCAGCAGTCACACGGGGACTTTTCTCCACTCTACGCTTCAGGTAGCGCACAGCAGTCGAAGTCAGCATCTTCTTTCTGCCACGACCAGGTAGCGTTTCAACAGTGCCCTTTGCCTTGAATTTGCGAATGATGCTTCCTATGGTGTCTCTTGGTATGTTTAACATCTTTGCAATCTTCTTATAGCCATTGCCCTTCCTGTGAAGAGTAATCACCTCTTCTCTTGTCTTCCTGGACCATTCTCTTGACTTCACCATGTTTGTAACCACACCAGTAAATGTCTAGAAGGAGCTGAGTGTCACAGTCATTTTAAAGCTGCCTAATTGGTGCTTATTAGGCTTTATTGCTGCTCCCTGACATCCACAGGTGCTTTCAATACCTGATTGAAAACACTTCAATGGACTTGAATAATTTTGAACACAACTGTAAGTGTCAGAAAACATTATATTCAGTTCACTCTTAAGTGTGTTCTTTTAAAGTAAATTATTTTTGTTAGAAATACTCTTTAAACTCTTATGCTAAAGTGTACTTGTTTCTTGACTCGCTATTTGATCAGACTGCAGAAAGTTTAAAAATTTTACTATGCCTGAGAGTCAAAATAACTGCACAGAAATCTGTCCTACAGCTGAATTTGTCGTGCAGTATAAAGTGTTAACAGTACAGTCTTGTGTGAGTGTTAATGATCGTAGACATGTGAATAAGTCCCTTAAAATGAGAGGAGTTACTTCATACAAAGCAATACAATCTGCATAAATTATACAGTGTGTGTGTGTATGCATATTTGTGTGTTTTGGCAGGAGGGGTATCTTATGCAAATAAGGCTGTTGGTTTTATCTTGTAAATTATGGGTTTGGTCTTCTAGTTTTCTTGCTCACATAAATCCCAGAGTGGTAAATCAATGACCAAACAGAGTAGCGCAGAGGAGCTCATTAGAATTTTGAGAATGTGATAGTATTTAACATTTTTGTTGCTGTTGTTTTAATCTTGCAGTGCTTTTATTGCATTTTGTTTACATTTGCAAACTGTTAGAGAAATGCACTCATCATCATATACAACCGTTTATTGAAAACAGAACAATTCACACATTCACACACTTCTGACATGTGCAAAAAACGTGAACCACAGAGCAACAGGATCAGAAAGAGAGAGAGAGCTCTTTGGTATCGATATATGTTTCAGCTGGCTGGAATTCCCAGCTGCAGCCAATCAAAACAAGCAAATCATTCCAGCCCCGAGCAGCTTTACATCACACATAAATCATGTGCTGCATCCCATAAAGCCCTGGCACATGTCCAGCCCCAATCACCTCAAAGACATAGCTGCTCTTCACACGGCACCGTTGGATTTGTGTACAAGGATTTCCCTGTTGCTGCTCTGTGATGATTGCTAGTTTTATGAATGTTTGAGAGAAGGGTTTGTGGTGATAGAAGGCCACTGGTCACTTAATAAAATTAGGTGCTTGTCAATGCAAACATCAATGCATTTAGGCATGTAGTCATGGTCAAGATGATCTGCTGAAGTTCACACTGAGCATCAGAATGTGGAAGAAAGGTGAAATAAGTGACTTTGAACATCGCATGGTTGTCGGTGCCAGTATTTCAGAAACTGTTTATCTACTGGGATGTTCATGCACAAACATCTCTAGGGTTTACATAGAGAATGGACTAAAAATGAGGAAATATCCAGTGAGCAGCAGTTCTGTGGGTGAAAATGGTCAGACTGGTTCAGCTGATAGAAAGACAACCGTAACTCAAATAAACACTCGTTACAACCGAGATCTGTAGAAGAGCATCTCTGAACACACAATACATCCAACCTTGAAGCAGAAAACACACCAGTGACAATCATGTGAGCTGAGAACAGCAATCTGAGGCTACAATTCACACGGGCTCACCTGAACTGATGATTGGAAAAACATTGTCTCAATTTCTGCTAAAACATTCAAAAGGTCAGGTCAGAATTTGGAGTAATCTATGGATCCATTCTGCCTTGTATCCACAGTTCAGGCTGTGATACCCTCAGAGAGCTCAAATCATCCCAAACTGGTTTCTTGAACATGAAAATGAGTTCATGATACTCAATGGCCTCCACAGTAGAGTTAATTTCGTACGACATTGTTTTCATAGACGACAACGAGATGATAACTAAATAAAAACCAGCTTTGAATGACAAAAACTTTGACGTAAATCTATTGACACTTTCGTCAGCCAATCAAAACTAGATGAGAATGTTAGGGAGGGACGTTTTGAGGAGATATCCTGTGTGGTAGATGATCTGCATTCAAATATGTAAAAAAAGAGAAGAGCAGACATATACATCTGAAAAAGCATGACGGCACAAAAGAAAGCTCTAATCAGTAAGCTTTCTGTGTGCACACATCCGAAGCAAGCAGCCGCATACACAGAAAGCTAACAAATACTCACAACATTATGTCAAAATGTCTATTTTGGAGAGTATTCACGTTTATGTCTTAAGAAAATGGATGTGCATCAGTGTTTTAAATCCAAGCATTCAGTATTAAAGTTACAGCAGCCTAATAAACCTGCCGCCGTCTGAAGTATGATAACATAATGATTGGATGGATAGGTAATAATGTTCCACAATCATACAATGTTGCCTGAGAGAAACAGCTGGATATAAAATGTTACTTTTTATTAATTATGAAATTTTTAATACCTTAAAAACTGGATAAATTTGTTTGTTCAAGTGTCTGATTAAAGCAATTGATGTTTTCAATGACTATATCTCCTTTTTCTACATGGAAATGTCAAATGTTTCAATTTGTCCATTGTGGTATGTTGCCTCGAGGCAACACACTTTTGAAAAATAAATAAAAAATTCATAAAAATGTCTATCGATATTGTTGTCCCGTTTTAAGCAGGAAAAACCTGTGGTTTTATATAATTTTATATATCACAGCAGTTAAATCTGTGTTGCATGTTCAAATTTTAAAATAATTTATATTAACAGGTTAATAGATGCTCATGGGTTTGGATGGGTTCAGAGAATTAATGGATTTCAATAACTAAACCCATTAGATTTTAGTCGACAAAACCTACATGTGTCCATCCACTAAAACTAGACTAAAGCTAAAACAATTGACCCTTCGCCGGCAGTTTGATTGACTGGCAATCTAACCAATCATAACCCCGAAAACGCCAACAGGGTTGAACGTTTGATGGAATGCCTGCAACAATATCTTGGTAAATCTCTCTGTAATCTTGAATTATCCCTCCATATCGGTCCATCCAAACATGGACGCCTCTCGTTCTAAACAGTGGGCCACAGAAAATACCCAGCCTTGATTACACACGGAAAACACAACACACCACAGCATTAGAGCAGAGGAACACGTTACACACGCATGTGTGAGGAGAGAACAGAGGTCAATGACTTCAGTCTGCTGCTACACTCATTTTACTTTTGTTTGGTGTTTCTGGATCTGGTCCAGTTGTATCAGATGTAATTCGTGCGATTAGTGTCGCAATAAAACCGGTCTGCGTTTGTTATTCTTAGCTGAGCTGTATCAAATAGCTTGGAGTATTATCAAAGTGTTCTGTTATTAAAACATCAGCTTATAGCTGTGAATATCTGGCAGATGTAAAGACTCTAATACTGACTGAATAATATTTTTGCTGAAAGCATATTGGATCATCACGAACAACTGACAACAAATCACCAAAAGACATAGCAAACATGCCGTATTTCTCTCCGGCGGCCCCTCAAACTACAGAGAGTTTATGGAAGCTGCTCTTATCAAATTGTTAAGGTCTTTAATATAACATTCAATATCCTGGGTGAATTATTTTAATAGAATAAGTCATATTTCAGGTAGCCCGGCTTTCAGATGCTATCACAAGCACACATTTGTCACCTGTCAAATTATTATCCACTGTCTGTCGCGTTCATTTGTCAAAAGGAAGCCGCTCAGAGACACCGACTATTTGAACCCAGCAAAATCAGATTTGAATTTTGATTCAAATTTGGACTTCATATTTATGGTAATGTTGAGCTAATAAAACGCAGCAATCGTGATGCCCATTTATTTACACATAGGAGTGTATGAAATGCCCACATTTCTATGTATGGGTCTGGTCAGAATGAAAGTAATGGTACAAACATACAGCATACGATGTAGTATATTTTTCACATACTATTAATAAAAAAGTCCGTGAAATAGCATACAGATGCGCCAGAAAACTAAATGTGATTTTCAGTTTAATCAGCACTCTTGGAATTGATGTTGAATGCATTGAATCATGGGATACAGTATTTCACAAAGTGTGTTCTGGTTGCATACGAGATACAAGGTGAAAACTATTGTAATTTAAACGGGGGAAAAAAACATCTGTTAATTGGTTAATTTATAATAGATCTAATGAGATATTTTGTGTAATTTTACAGTAAAATACTGTTTTTACTTTCATTGTTAAATAAACTGTATTTGCTTTAAATTTACTGTAAACATTATGGTTAAGTACTTAAATCCTCTTTAAAGTCATTTTATAATTTACAGTGCAAAATTTTAAAGTGGCGGGTCACATTTGGTGGTTTTTCAATGAAATAACTATTTTCTTCTGAATTTTTTACTTATCAGTTTGTATCATGGTTTTGTATTATATCTTACTGTATGTTTTTAAATGAATGTTTAATGCATTATTTTAGTGTGTTATTTTAGTGAGAGCCCGATTTCATGAAAGTATATAGCACGTTTTTCTGTTTCTATTTAGCGTGCTATTTATATGCAGAAATTATATACGATTATTTTACGCTTGTGTTTGACGTGCATATGATACGCACTTTTCGTATGCATAGGATAAGCAGTTTTAGTGTGCAAATGATACACAGTTTTGGCGTGCATATGATACTCACTTTTCGCGTACATGTGATACACAGTTTGTTGGCGTGAATACGATACGCACTTTTCACATGCGTATGATACACAATTTTCTTTTGACTTATCCTGCATATAATACGCACCAACCCCACACCACTAATTGTACCCATTGCATAACACAAGCATGCAAAAAGTAATTTCAGGGTATAGCACACCAAATACAAATGCACTAGGAGATCGTGTTGTATTTTAAAGGTGGTGAGTATATTTTAACAGTAAAAACAGATTTTAGTAATTTGGTATATTTACATTTTTTGTTCAGTTCATGGGACATATTCATTTTAACTGTAAATTTAATTTCATCTGTATAATTTAAAATGTTGTTACAGTATTTTACTATAAAGTCCTGGCAACCACCACAGTTGGGTTTTTACAATAAATTTCATCATTTTATTTATCTATTTATATTTTTTTTACAGTGCAGGTTATCTGAGAATTCCATTCATATAGAAAAAGTGCATATTGTGTACAGTATACATACTGAATACAGTGGTATTTCAAACTCACCCACAGACACGCACATGGCTTTTCACTTTAACCTCATTACATCTCATATTTATGAATTGAAGTGTAAGTCAGTAGCAGACATTTATCCTGGAGAATTTAACCTGGCAGGGCTCATAAAGCAAGCAGAACTTGGCCAAGACCCAGAGAGAGAGAGAGAGAGAGAGAGAGTTACTGCAGGCATTTACCAGGTTTTTAACACACTAATATTTCTGTGGTTCCGCCTGATCAATGTGGGAGAAAAGCATTTCTTATAATTCTTCCAACTACTTAGAGGGGGCTGGGAGAGTAACGGCAGACACATCCTACCCACATTAATTGCACCTGTCTGATGGCTTTATGGAGCTCATTATCTGCCTGACACTCAGACTGAGCGCTGTGTGCCACAAACTTTACAACGCCAAGCGAACAGAGAGAGAGTGAGAGAAAGACAGATAAAAGGAGAAGAGAGAGTAAAGAGAAGGATGGGGTGTTTGAGTGTAGCAGCAGATTCATCCTAGGTGTTGGGTATGAGAACGCTGGATGGGAATTATTGTTGGAAATAAGAGTGAGTGACTGTTTTCAGAGTGGAACACTTATGTGCAGAATAAAATGAAAATTTTTAAATACTATTAGAAAAGCATTACGCAACAATAATAAACAATTTAAATTATGCAATATTATTTTCACATTCCATGTATTAGTAAAAACTGTTATTTTGCATTTCAAATCTATTTTTTTATAAGAATGTGGAACAAAATATGTGGACTTTGTCAGTAAATATAAACAGAGACGGATAACTGCAGAAGTGGAGGGAAAAGTCTATTAAGAATAGGCCTGAATTTTTTTTTTTTTTTTTTTTGCTTGACAAAGTGGTACTCAAACAAATCAATTAATCCTTACTTGGAGTTTATGAGTAAAAACAAAGTAGTATGTGAATAGTACAGATTACTAGAATTTTGCAATTAAGTTAAGACATTAAGTAAAGTTAACTAAAAAGTATCAGTTAAAATCACTGTTGGATTTTACAGTGTACTAATAAATAATATGTTACAACTGGAAACTACAATAACATTTCCCAAATCAAAAACTGAAAATTCATACACTGGCCATGATTTAATTGATAATAATACTATTATTCAATTCAATTCAACTTTATTTCCAGACTCAAGGTCAATAAAAAAAACAAAAAAAACACGATCAGCACGACGCATGAATGTGACGCTGACGCAGGAGCCGGCCGATAACGAGTCGGCTGTTTTGTTTTTGCACACAGTCAAAGTCATGTTGACTATTTTAACCATGTTTTTTGTACCTTTCTGGACCTTAATAATTTCATTGCTTTCTATGGAGGATAAAAACAACTCTCAGATTTCGTCAAAAATATTTTAATTTGTGTTCAGAAGATGAACAAAGGTCTTACATGACATGAGGGTGAGGAATTAATGACAGACTTTTCAGTTTTGGGTGAACTAACCCTTTAAGTCCTACTTAAGTGTATCAAAAAACAATATTAACAACAGTTAATAACACTGTATTAATTGCATTAATGGTTAATAACACTATTAACACAATTAGTTCATCTAATTGCATTGTAAATAACATGCTTTTTTGCCTGGTGTAAATATAGCCTCAGTGTATTCTTTGAAAGTATCATTTCTGTAATAAGCACTGTTTTTAAAAATAAGCTGGTAGTGTACTTCTTTTTCACAAGGGGTTGCATATTGCACATTTTTGCCTAAAAAGTCATCAGGCTATTCTATTTAAAAATCCACACACAGTGCACAGTGTATACCCTACATACATACTGCAGAAGTAGTTCAAGAAATACAGTATGGTAGTGCATTATGTGTTTGTGTAAAGCAATGATCAGGTCCCAGGACCCTCATGTGAGTCAGTTCATTATAAGTGTGTTAATGGGTTGCAGATGTGTGTGTGTGTGTGTTGTTGATCTGTGTGTGTGTGTATGTGTGTGTGTGGAGGCTCTCTGCAGGATGAGCAGTGTCTAGTTGGGGGAGGGGTGATTGTGAAGTGGGTGTGTCCAAATGGAGCAGGTCCAGGCTCTGATTGGTGCATTTTCTCACTTGGGAGCAAAGATGCCGATTTACAAGCCTGCAGCACACCGAACATACGACTCTCTCTGCTCGCTCAGCACACACACACACACACACACAGCTAATGCCACACTGACATTCACAGCCGTAATAGTGCTTACTTCCACACTTCCAACTGGATACGATGTCTCCCCTGCACACTCCCCAGTGTTATGATACTGCTTTAGGAAATTAGTAGTGACTAACTGTAGACTCTGCATTGAGTCTAGGTTTAGATTTACAATGGCCATCTTGACAGATTGATTAATTTACACTATTCCTAAACAGCATTTCGACAATTCAGTACCACTTACAAAATGTCTGAATGCCATTAAATTAACAAAATATCAAAGCATGTGTCTCAATCTCAATAAATAGATGTTTTAAGATTTGAAGTACACTACAAGTGCACATTCAATACAATGAATCACACTTCTCTTTCACAAGGGGCTCTTTTAGTGATCTTTTAGTACAACAGTGCCACTGTCAAACAAATCTGTAATTTTTCAAATTCTAGAAAAGTATGTGTAAACGTGAGTCTTGAAAAAAGTGTTTTATTGTTATTTAATTTGGCAAAGTTTGGCACATGCCTCTTAAACATCTGTTTTACAGGAGGTGCTGGTGCTCGGCCCATCCTACAGGCAACATACAGAGGCGTTCAGGGGGCCGTCATGCGCCTGGGGCCAAGAGATGGTCTATAAAAAACGAATAAATCACAACTTATGAAAGGAGAGCGCTCAGCACATCATCACTGAGTGTGACGCATGCTGCAACGAACTCCTGTTCATTGAATGCAAACGGACTAAATATAGAAGCAAATAATCTGTTTTTTTTTTTTTTTTTTTACAAAGACACTTTCTAAAGGTCTGTTCATATGGGAGCTAGGAATATATTTACATTCATATATTTCATTAAAATTTTTTTCTTTATTATTGTATGTGCTGCAGAATGTTAGTCAACACATCAAAATAAGTGAACTTTGAAGCAAGACAAAAGGTTATTAAAACATAATTATGTAACAGTTAGTTCCTGCTCTTGATTCTGATTGGTTTCTATGGTTTCACAACACCCTTAGCAACCACTCTTAGCAACGTAAGCTGTTTGTTCTCAATTGATATTGTTCATTGAAGCTTACTGTATTATGTAACGTTAGAAGAGTATCGTGAGAAAGAGGTCGAGTGAGTGAGTTTGTTACCTGCATTCAGATTTTCCATCAGGTCAGTCGTATGTTTATAATAAAAAAAATCTGTTTAAATGTCCGATGCATTATCTTGTCCTTTTAACAGTTAACAGGTTTTCCCGTGACTGACAGCGCTAGTCAAAGCATTTGTCACTTGCGTCTTGTTCCGTGTTTTCAATGTAAAACTTTTCGCTACTGACCGACAGTCATAAAGACACTGTTTGCTGCCATCTAATGGCGTAATAATGTCATTTCTGTTGCTGTTCACTGTCAGGGACTATTTTGTCAGGCGGAAGGAAGGCATTTACTGATTTTACTTCATGAAAGTAACATTGACACACATTTTTGGCTTTAATATTTATATTGTGCGGTAACCGTTTTATAAAAGCAATATGGAGAGGCTAATGCTGTACTGAGAATAAGTCACGGCTGAAGGGGTTGCAGGCACAACGTCAAAAATGCTCTTCAGCCGGGACTAATTCACAATACATCACAGCCTCTCATACATTTATATTCAATACTGTTAAGTGCACTTCTTTTTCACAAGGGGCTGTATTGAGATTGAGTCATGCTATGTCTTGCTGAGTAAACACTTACTCTGAACAGGTTTCCTGTAACAATCTGTTTTTGCATCCAAACGTGAGTTTGCGTCAAAGAGTGGCTCTCTGCCTCTTTACTCTGTGACCTCACTTCCTCCTCCTGCAAATGTAACACATACACACACAACCTCTGCAGTAGATCATCCATCTCATTAGACTAAATGAAATTCATCCATAAGGTTGAGAGACATGCTGTAATAGTGTTATTGCTCTAAATTGTTAAAAGTAAAAAATGTGTAGGTGCGATTGTGTCCTCTGCGACTGGGCAATCTTCAGTCATCCAGAACCCTGCCGAGAGGCATTAAAGAGATAAATTGGTGACTTCCCTTGGCTGACAGAGTCCTCATGTGTCTTTGCTTGCGTACATTGATCAGAGTTTATTGTATTTCTGTTGTTGGATTAGTACAGTAATACATACAGAGTTAAAACGGAACAAAGCCACAAAGGAAATGGCATCTGCATTTTTAAGTTGTCTGACAGAACATACTGTATATTCTCCTTTTCAACTAATCAATGACATTTAGTTGTTAAAATTACAATATTATTCTTCCATTAGTACTGTGGGTTGCAGATTAACTTGACGGGTCAAACTGCTATGATTATGTATCTTCTGCTTTGAATCTGAAGTTGAGATTTAATTATGAGGAAACCTCCTCAGTCTGAAGATGGACGCTTGAGACATGTAGCTGGTGTTTGGCTCTTTTGTTGCTCGTAGCTCATGTCTAAGACAGCTCTGGGCTGTAGAGTCGATTACAGGTGCACCTGTGTGATGAGTTCCCAGAGTTTGAGAATAGTTACCTGACTGACCTCAAAAACACAGCTGTTGCCTGCAGACGCACACAAGGAACATAAAGATGTCTTCCAAAAAGACATGAAATGGTATGAAATTTTCCTATCACGATTATTGTGTGCAAAATGATCCGAATGATCAATATGATTATGGTTTTGTTAAAATGTGCTGGAAATGTTGCATTTTTGTGTTTGCATAAGTTCAAAAATGATTAAAGACAATAAGTGAACAGTCAGTGTTAAAATAATAACAAACAAACAAAAAACAATAAAGCAAATATATAGAGAGCAATCCTTGTTAAAGCTATAAAAGACCTTTAGCCAAAATACATTAATTGCACCAGCATATTTATTAAGCTGCTGTTACTTTAAGAAGAAAGATAAAAAATAGCACAGATCAAATTTAATGATACACATCCGAATAATCCGTTTTCTATCTCAACTGTTTGTGTTCAATTAAGGCATAACCAACAGTGTTTATGAAGACATTCGTCAAGACTGTCTATGTTTGTCTGTTGAAGTGCAAGAAAAAAATGGAAGAGATCTCAATTCTGTGTTTGTGCGCTGTCTCTCTGTGTGTGCACTCAAAACAGTGTGCAAGTACTGAATTGAGTTCTCTTTCACGTCTTCTTCCATTTAAATGGTTTAATGGTTTTCAAAGATGCATTCATGTAGTTCGACCAGAAAGACTCGGGAGCTAAGATAATGTAACAATGATATTTATTAACAATCAGCAAGCAAATATAGTAAGAAAGTTCTTTGGCGTGGGCCCTGTCCGTAGCTTAGATCCTGAGGGTTGCGGGCTCTGCAATTCCTGCCTGAAGATGAAGGCAGGGGCGTAGCCGACCCCCCGGAGGTATGGACAGGGACCATCCTGGTGGTGGTGGGGAGGATGGAGATAAAGGATGACGCCAGCATCTGCGAACTCAGACGTGTGTTAGTACCGATCTTATATACTACAAGTGTTGGATAATGATTGGTTAGATCTAAACTCTGTGGCGTAACATTTGAGTCTTCCTGGCAGAACTTGCGCTAGAGCTTTCATTTCATTCATTCATATAATTCCCCTCAGCACTCGTCAAAACTCCCACTACTTTCCGCCATGTTTTCACGCAAAACAAAACCTATGCTGTGCCTGCATGAAACTGTTGTTAAACTGCATAAAGCTGCAGTCAGTAAATTTTGCCTCTTTGTTGCCATCTCTGTGTGAAACCTGCAATTGCATTAAATTGTGGAATTATTATCTTTAGGTGGGTTGTGCATCGGCACGGCTCCTCAGCGCTGATGAATCTAATGTTTGCTGTCAGTCACCACATCTGTGTGGATACTGTATGTCTTGGAAGTATGACCAAAATAAGAATTTTCACGAGAAAATGTCATCTGAACAAGTAACAAATCTGCACTTTTGTTCTGACCAACTGAGAAAAAAAGTATTACAATAAATCGCACTGCCAATGATGATTAATGATGATCGGATCATGTCAAACCGCACAAATTATTATTTGTTCTCAAATTGTTAATATTATCAATATCAGTATTGTGTGTCTCTGTGTATTTAGTGTGTATACGGGTTACCTGTAGATTTCAATTGTAATTCAACTGCAGCCACGGGTGAATCTCCAGTTGTCACTGATTTTGTCATTTGGATCTTTCTGGATTACAATCCTCCATCAAAATGATAAGTTTAATTATCTCAGCTGCGGTGAGAAAAGGTTATGAATGACCCGTCACCAGCAGATCCTCACATGATTTAGCTACTAGCAGGGACTCATTCTTTCGGTTTACAGACGTGACGTAATGACACAAAGACGAACGGCTGCATGCTCGAATTTCCCGCGGAAACCCACCAGTACCGCTCTTATTATGAAACGATATTACAAGATTACCAGGGTGAATCGAGCTAAGGTGTGGAGATAGTTTTGAACACTGGCTGGTTATGTACATGTTAAACAACTGATTTTGGATCATTTTTAACCAAAAAAAGTTATCGACTGCAGCTTTAATTAAGGACAGTATTAACCATGAGTTTTAGAAATTGTGGTAATCAAAAATGGTTTTAATGATAATTAGAATATGAAATGATAATACTAACCGTTGGGAATTTTATTGTGGTTTATCGTCAAACCCATGACTGTTTCATCCCTATTTCCAAATAAAAGTATTAATGAAATTACATATAAAGATGTATAGTACTTAAGTCCTACTTAAGTGGGTCAAAAACATTAAAGTTCAACTAATCGCATTTAATATTCATTTAAACTATGATAAATTTTCATATAATTGCAATTAACATGCCGTTACATGTCATAAAACATTACATTATGGTCACACTTAAGTAGATTCTTTTAGTGCTTTATCTTCATAATAAGTACTTTTTTTAAAGTATGCTAAAGTGTACTTTGTCATAAGGGTGTAGTTTTACTGAAGCAGTCTTTGCATCCGATGTGTGATGCCTTAGTAAAATCAAAATTATTGTTGCCATATTAAATGATAGCTGACTAAATTAATCTTTAGCACATTGAAAATACAACCTTCTCTTTCAGGAAAAGTAGACTAAATTAAAATATTTTTGGCCTATTCACTCAGAGGTGTTCACAAACACATGGTAAACACATACATAAACACAAGGTAAACAGCTGCAGAAATAATGTCACATGGGCCGGTTTGTCTGTCTATCATGCTCACTAGGTTTTAGAACAAAGTTGTGTCTGTGAAACCAGGTGTTTATGGAGGTAAGACATTAAACTAATTAGAGGCGTCTCGATTCTAATTAATGTCAGTAGTATAAGTCCTATGCAATATGCATAAATGAGAAAAAATGAGACTATTGTGACTGGTACTGGCTATATTTTTATAATGAGAGGTGCTCAGGGCTGGTTTGATTGTGATCAAATTAATTGCATTGGGTTTATAATTATTGGGTCATTCATTTAAAGGTTTCTTCCACAAAAAGATCAATATTATCTGGAATCTCGAGCCATTAAATGTTGAAGCTCAAGGTGGGGTTTCGATTGCAAACGCACTTCCATTGTGGAGAGCTGCCAAATAGCCCTATGGAAAGAAGCTACACAAACAGGAAGTGACCCAGACATCCTCAATTTCCATGTTCAAGTGCTTCTTTTTAGGCTTACGGTGTTGTACATGCAGAGAAAGCATTTACATGACACACAAACTCTATTCCCCCCAAAAGCAAGCACACACACACACAAGCTGACTGCTTCTCTGGAGGCTTCTGGAATGCTGCCGTTCTTGCATAGAGGTGACTTGCTCTCTTGGGGTCAAACCATGCCATTTGCAGTACATAAATTTGAGACTAATGGCTGGTAAAGGTTGTCCTTTTCTTTTCTGCATTCAGCAGGGAATTGCTGTAAGCACATATCACTGATCAATGCATGCAAGCACACACACACACACACACACACATGTTCGTTTTGCTATCAAAGTGAGGACTTTCCATAGGCGTAATGGTTTTATACTGTACAAACTGTACATTCTGTCCCCCACCCCCCCCACCCTAAACTTAACCCTCACAGAAAACATTCTGCATTTTTACAATTTTAATAAAACATTGTTTAGTATGTTTTTAAATCTGTTTGAAAAGTGGGGACATATGAAATGTCCTCATATTTCACGTTGAAGTTGTAATACCTGTGTCAAACCCATGTCATTATACACATTTGTGTCCTGATATGTTACAAAAACGTGCACACACACACACACACACACAGAAAGTCATATATAAGACTGGACACTTTACTATCCCATGAGGCCACAGGAGAGGATTTGTGAATGAAGTTCGTAACTGACGCTGGTAGGTCATGTGACAGTAACAAGATGGCAAATGTAATACATTCGAATTTCATTTATGCTACACACATTCATACTATATATACTTTTTCAACAAATTTAAATTCAAATGTAGCACCTACACAGTAAGCGATTTTGGATACAGTTATAGTCTGGATCTGATATTATTCACAAAATTGACAGTGTGATACTGACTGTTTATATTACTGCAAACAAAACTCTGTATTTACAGTATATTCAAGTCTACTGGCCATAATTCCACAGTAATTTTTACATATGTATTACAATTTATAACAATTAATTAAGGCTGTGTACACTGATTTTCACAGTGAACTGAAACAGGTGATGACTGCTGTAAAATCAGATTAACTGTGCATGCATTACAGGTTATTGCCATTCTTAATTGTTTATTACAGGGGTCTTCAACATTTTTCAGGGCAAGGACCCCTTAGATGAGCGAGACACGGAGCAGGGACCCCTGACACGAAATGTGTCAAACAGAGCCTCTGATATTAATAGAAATCAATTATATTACGATAGTAATATTATGTTGAGACAATATAGATTAGAACTATGTTGTTGTACATTGTCTGTAGGCTATATTTTCATGGTTAAACAGATTTATGCATCATAACAAACATGTAGCAATAAAAATCACAATTTATTAAGTTCACAGTTGTCTTAATCACAATTATTTTAATAGATTTGCTGTTTCATACATTTAAATTTTATTGTCAGGTGGACAATTATACATTTCTCTGAACTTCAACTTAAAGCCCGAAAAACAGCCCGGCTGGTCCTTATCGGGTGTTTTTCGGCCGATTCGACATGTTGATCGGCAGAGAGAACTCTGATTGGCTGTTCAGTATAGCAAACGAGTCAGTTCACGAGAATATAAAGCAAAAGTTATGAAAGCAAGCAAATAAGTCATGACGGCACCGACAGAAGCTTGTTCTAATTTCACATCATCTGACCTGAGCACTCGAATGCACGAATATTTTCATAATAACATTGTAATAACGGAGTGGAATAAAGAACGTGATCAGCATGACTGATATTCAAAACGGCAAGCGCTGCTTTGTTTATGGTTTGTATACTTGCAGTCTTGGTTTCACTTTCCCTTTTTGAATGACGAATATAGACAAATATATCTGCTTAAATAGACAGTTATCATATGCAGGCGCAGAGCGCGCTAGTTGACAGTCGGCTTAAATTCTTTCGGTGTGTTCAAGCACATATTTTTCCGCCGACATGAGCGACAACACCGTCGGCTTCCGTTGCCGCTAGTTCTTGGACGTCGGGTTGGTGTGTCCCGGCCTTTAAGTTTAAACAGAACTTCACATTTTAATTTTACTGTCAGGTGGACGATTATACATTTACCTGAACTTTAAGCTGTGTTACAAACGATCCATTCTGGCGAGCTAAATTGTATATAAATTATTAGCCAGTAGCGTTTTTAAATTATAGCGCTCATAGTCTGCGTTGACGGTTTCATGAGATCACGTGACTGCACGTGGACGGAAGGGTTTTATTAAAGCTGTTAATGTAATACCATTTGTAAAATCAAATATATTTTATGTAAATTTGACTTTGTGATGTTTTTACATGTTTAATTTTTTTTAATTATTTGTGATCAAACATTAATTGACGGACCCCCTGCAATACTGCCGCGGACCCCCTAGGGGTATATATATATATACAGTTGTGTTCAAAATTATTCAACCCCCCAATGCTGTAAATGGTTTTAGAGAATTTAGAGTACATTTGTAATTGAATTCAGAATGAAATCCTACAAGGACTTCTTAAAGAAGCATATGCAACTAAAATGACATCAATTGGTTTTGTAATACAGTAGTAAATGTTTCTTTTGTGAATTCTTGGTGTGGTTACAAACATGGTGAAGTCAAGAGAGGAAGACAAGAGAAGAGGTGATTACTCTTCACAGGAAGGGCAATGGCTATAAGAAGATTGCAAAGATGTTAAACATACCAAGAGACACCATAGGAAGCATCATTCGCAAATTCAAGGCAAAGGGCACTGTTGAAACGCTACCTGGTCGTGGCAGAAAGAAGATGCTGACTTCGACTGCTGTGCGCTACCTGAAGCGTAGAGTGGAGAAAAGTCCCCGTGTGACTGCTGAGGAACTGAGAAAAGATTTGTCAGATGTAGGTACTGAAGTTTCTGCTCAGACAATACGGCGCACCCTGCGTAATGAAGGCCTCCATGCCAGAACTCCCAGGCGCACCCCCTTGCTGTCTCCAAAGAATAAGAAGAGTCGACTGCAGTATGCCAAAAGTCATGTGGACAAACCACAGAAGTTTTGGGATAGTGTTCTGTGGACTGATGAAACAAAATTAGAACTGTTTGGGCCCATGGATCAACGCTATGTTTGGAGGAGGAAGAACAAGGCCTATGAAGAAAAGAACACCTTGCCTACTGTGAAGCATGGCGGGGGGTCAATCATGCTTTGGGGCTGTTTTGCTTCTGCAGGTACTGGGAAGCTTCAGCGTGTGCAAGGTACCATGAATCTCTTCAGTACCCAGGAGATATTGGAGGACAATGTGATGCAGTCCGTCACAAACCTGAGGCTTGGGAGACGTTGGACCTTTCAACAGGACAATGATCCCAAGCATACCTCCAAGTCCACTAGAGCATGGTTGCAGATTAAAGGCTGGAACATTTTGAAATGGCCATCGCAGTCACCAGACTTAAATCCGATTGAGAACCTCTGGTGGGACTTAAAGAAAGCAGTTGCAGTGCGCAAGCCTAAGAATGTGACTGAACTGGAGGCTTTTGCCCATGATGAATGGGCGAAGATACCCGTAGCTCGCTGCAAGACACTTGTGTCAAGCTATGCTTCACGTTTAAAAGCTGTTATAACTGTAAAAGGATGTTGTACTAAGTATTAAGATTGAATGTCACTTGGGGGTTGAATAAAACTGATAATGATGTGAGCAGAGAAAAGACATTTGTGGTTATTTCATTATAAATGTTATGTTATATTTGTCTGACCTACACGTGCCTCTTTGATTTAATTGTAAGCAGGATGACTGAATGATCAAAATCAATGTCAAACCGGCCAAAACAATCCATTTCAGTGGGGGTTGAATAATTTTGAACACAACTGTATATATATATATACTATTAATTGTTAGTATGTATTTAAAAAAAATACTTTTAATAATTTCTGTTCTATTACATGTCATTTTTCCACTTATAGCATAAAAAGCCAATTAAATTGATTCAGTCACTAAACTTCTCCAAGTAAGATAGAGGTATTGGCACCAATAGGATCCAATGTCTGCTTATAGTAAGATTAAAATATTAATCAGATTCAGAGCTAAGTGTGAATTACCATATTATTACACAAATGTATTCTTTTGGGAAGATGCTTCATTCAAGGTGACATTGCGGTGTGCACATTAGGCTATGACACTATGCAGAATACGACTTTATGAGATTCATTCAACCTGCCGTTTATCAGACGGGTTAAATAAACAGGTGCATTCGAGCAGGACAAGCGTTCAACGTGTCAACAGAAACCGGGTCTCTCCTTAGCATATTTCCCCATGCCTCTCGGCTTCCACAGGAGATGATATTTACATAAGTAGCTGCTTACTTTTGTCCGCTGACCTCTGAGAGGTTATTTATGACCCAAAGCGCATCTTTTAATTCCAGATCTGTATTTTCGGTGATTTGAGAGCCCTGACATGCTAATGCACTGCTTGAGCCCTTGGCTATTTTTCACTGCGACACTGAATATTCAAAAGATGTGCTTAAGAAAAGAGAGAGTGCGATAGAGTCCAGAGGAGGGGGTAGAGAGAGTTAACATTAATTAATATTCCACGCAGTAAAAATGAAAGTGAGACCAAGGCTAATTTTATGGGACAATTAATCATGGCTCTCAGTAATTACACCCGGGAGTTTACAAATGATTTTTTAGGGGCCGATAGTAGAAGAAAGAGAGATAATACACAGCCATCAGACGCGGCGAACTCCCCCAAACTCACCAATTAAAGGCGTCTGCAGCTGCTGCGATTGTGCGTCGAGGGAACGGCAATGAGAGGCTGAGAGAATGAAGATGACAGGGTTTAAAGAAACACCTGAGGGTGCTGTGCAGCAGGCGAAAGGCAGGCTAGAGCAGGTCTGGGGGCCTGTCCAGGTGCACGCTGGGTAAAAATAACAGGCCTCACAATACAGCACTGCTTCAATGGGAATGTGTCACATGACAATGCAGGCATCTAGAGCAGCCCTACTTCCTGCTGCAGTGGCACAACACACACACACACAGCTGAGACAAGCTGGGTCCCGTTGAGGTACCCGTCTCAGATATGAGAACAGGAGTAAAAAAAATTGCATTGTTCAGTTTTAGTCTAGAGGATTTGATTATATGGTGGAAGTCATAATGTATTTTTCCACAGAAACGTTGTGTTAGAGATCTTAGTGCAAACGAGAGAAAATAATTAGGAAACTTATTGTCACGTTTTGCCATTATCTGTGCTGTTTTACCAAGAGCTGAACTATGGCACCAAACATATTTAAACAAGCTTGTAAATGTTTGTCAACCGTCTGATGTGTATTGCACACAAAATTGAAATTTTTCAATCCACCAAGCTCTAATCTGGGCTGCGCTGCTTAATAGGATGCATCATTGAAGAACTCAACTAGCTAGTTTGGGGTGAGTTTCCTGAAAGCATCATTAGCCAAATTATGATCACAAGTGCCGTCATTACTAACACGAACGAGTGGTGGTAGTTTAAGTTCATTAGTTCAAACGAACATTCGCCAACTGCATCGCAAACTTGTGTGGTTGGAACGATGTTGTGTCAAGATGTGAGTTCTGCTAGAAGCAGAGTTTCGTGGACTGAAATTAAGTCTAATCTATATCTGTTATTTTGAATATATACAAATGTCATTTATACACTGGTGTAATTTAAAAAAGTAAGTTGCCAGGTTGCCTTAAAATTTTTGAGTTCATTGAAATCATTGATTGATTTAATCGACAGAAACTCAAAATAGTATGTTATGTGAACCACATTAATTATGGTTAAAACATGTAAAACATAGTTGAACGACAAATTTGTGACAGTACAGTATTGGGACACAGTCATGACTAGCTAGCTGATTTCATTTTACTGTGGTAGTTAAGTGGTGAGTTGCATCACTGTACAGGAAATGCACCCCTGAACTGTTTCCCGAAACCATATTGTCGCAAATTCATTGTTCAAGCATGTTGGCGAATGATGTCACACAGGTGATGGAGTAACAACTTTCTTTAATGAATCTGCTTGAGATCAAATTAATGCCAGATTTTCTTATATTAAATTTCGAACGTGGCATCTGAGGCCTAATTCTCATTTTTCTCAGATATTTTGCTTTATTTCCAGATTCAATCAGAGTCTTGTTTTTACGAACCAGAGCATGTGCGCACATGAGCACTCTTAAAACGGTGCTTTAAATCTCTTGACAAACAAGATGTTAATAACATTTGTATATATTCAAAATGAAAGATATAGATTGCACTGAATGACAGCTTGTTTTGCTTGAGATAAGGATTTATTAAGTCATGTAAACATGTAAACTATGTAACATGTAAAATGTCACATGTAAACTATGTTTTTAACCACATCTCGAGAGCTGTCGTTCCAACCACACAATTTTTGCAATGCTGTTTGCGAATGTTCATTGGAATGATTTCGGGAAACAGACTCATTGAACTATGCTGGTAACATCAGAACTTGCGACCATAGATGGCTAACGATGCTTTTGGGAAAGCACTCCGATTGGCTGTCTTTAATTGAAGCTTTTATCCCATGGATGCTTTCAGTGTGTAGGTCAATGCATTTGGAATTTGTGTACTTGCATAATGTATGTTTTGAAGACATTCATTCAGAACTCTCTCTTTTTTTAAGCTTTAAAAATGTGATGCTTTGAGAACTGTAGAGCGGATTCGTAAACATCTCTGATTGGCCATTGTGTTCACATGCTCATCAGATATGTCTGTGATTGGCTACAATGATCAACTCATGGGAGCATTTGAAAGTAGTGCTTGAAGGTGGTTTGACTAGTGAGTTGATGAGTCTACCTGTTTAGCTGATGACGTTTAATGTCCTTGACCACTTCTCTAGTCCCATTTAGACACTTTTTTAGACAACTACCTTTTACAAGTAAAATCTTTAACAAAATCACAACATTGTTTTACTGGTGTACTTTATACCATTGAATAAAATGTGAAAAATATTTTGAGCTTATTTAGACCTTTTTTCCGGCATTTAACCAAAAACCCATTTAAAAAAAACGTTGACTAGTGGACGATGGGACTTGTTTCAGGGTTTAGACCTACAAAAATGGACGATCCCATGTACTAACCTCATGCATATTTGTAGTTGCATTGATGTTTTTACTAAAAATTGAGGTTTAGTCTCAGTTCTTGATATAATATCCTCAGCTAAATGTCTCAGATGTAGCTGATTTGGAGCTTGAGTTGGAACGCTGTGGAAAACATGCTGCGTTTCTTAGGGACGCATGAAGAGGTTGATTATTTGGTCCTTTCCTTTTCCTTTCCCTGTTTATTTTTTATTACGTTATGTGTGTATGTCAAACCTAACCCAGTTTACGGCCGCTGTAGCCACCAGAAGTCATGCAGTGAAGCTGAGTTTGTCTTTGCTAACACAATCACACCGGTTGACCTTCCTCCATTCGGAATGGATGCAGGCTCAGATAGCAGATGATTGGCAGCAGGAGTAAATGCAAGGGGCGCCCAGCATCTCAGAGAGTAAACGCACCGCACCAACTCTGACATAACCTGATCCTACTCTGACGAGACTCACACACAGTCATACATCAGTGCCAGACAGCCGGCACAACCGGACACACACACACACACACACACACACACACACACTGGAGCATTGAGGGTGAACACCAATGAAACAACTTTGACACTTATAACAACTAAGAGCTGCTGAAATAGCTTATTATAGTATCTATCTATCTATCTATGGTCTATCATAAATTCTGTTTGTGTTATGTGTCATGTTGAGAAAGACGGTGTAAAGTGATCTTAGGTGCGAAACCATTCTAATATCAGTATATTAAAGTAATCTTCTCTTCAGACATAATAATGGCTTTCTAAAGTGTGTGATGAGTTTGAGACTGGCTTTTGATTCATTACACGATCAAAGACGAGTCAAGTTACTGAGTTTGTTGTTTTTATAATGAAAGTTATAATGCTCTCTCATAATAGTATTAGTAGATGAAGAAATTAAAATATCTTGAACATAATGAAGCCTACTGCTGTCATCTTTGTCATCACACACAAAAAAATGGTACAAAACCATTACAACAATCAGATGAATCATATTTTATTCTCAGATCGCTGGGCTTGAATACAATGCATTTCAATGAATACAAACGATTTGCATCTTTACGTTTCCATTTGTAGGAATGTGACGATATCAAGAGCCAATCAGCATAGAACAATCCATTACAATGACATGTTTCTGAGGTCACTTAAAATTACTTTTTCATAGGATTGAATTTTGTTTTGCATATTGTTTGTCTAGCGCAGTCAAGGACAAACTAATTCATTCTGTGATTGGTCTTGCATGTGTCTGAATGTGTGCACATTCATGAGTTTGACCTACCTTGTCACCGTTCAACTAAACACCAGGAAAACACATTTGAATCACATTACCAGATGAAAGTCGAGACAAGGCTTCTCTAGGAGAGTCATCCACTCCAAACCTCGGTGATCTGCCCACCTAGACAGAGTTTTCTGTTAGCATTAACCACCAGCTGGCATGTGTCCAATGAACACTACTGATCTGGAGATGCAGGGCCATATAAACATTTTTAAATAGCATGAGATGCCAGCAAAAGCTGAACACCTCCTTATACTCGCTTAATGGTGTAGTTACAGCATCTTCCTGCAGGGGCGAACTGCTAAAGCTAGCCAGCCAAACACTGAGTTCACTGGGCGCACGGCAAACAATTTCAGCTCCATCCAAGCAGACAGCAAAGTTTCGCTGCTTTGTAGGATGCTAAAATAAGAAAGCATCAAATATATGCTTTGTTAATAACCCTTGTGGAAAAAGATTCATAATAAATGTGCACTTCAACCTTAAAAGTATATTTTCATAAAATTACTTGCTGATGACATAATGTAAATGAATTTTTAATAATGGTTTCTTAACATCTTGTAATAATGTCAAATGAAAAGTTTTATATTTTAAATCCTTGTTTAAATAATTATTTTATCGTGCTTTACAGAAGTGCACTTATTTTAATGTGCAACATGCTAAAGTACTTGATTATAATTTTAACTGTAGTAGTTTGATGTAACATATACCCGACAAGGTTTAAAGGGTTAGTTCGCTCAAAAATGTAGTTTGCGTCATTAATTCTTCCCCCTTGTGTCGTTCTACACCCCTAAGACCTTCGTTCATCTTCGACAGCAAGATAATTCACACTTTCAGATGCCCAGAAAGACACTAAAACATATTTAAAACAGTTCATGTGAGTACAGTGGTTTACCTTTAATTATAAAGCGACAAAAATACTTTTGTTCGCCAAAAAAAAAAAAAAAAAAAAAAAGACTTTTCAACAATATCTAGTGATGGGTGATTTCAAAGCACTGCTTCATGAAGCTTTCCGAATCTTTTTTTTCGAATCAGTAGTTTGGAGCTGCAAAGTCACGTGATTTCAGTAAACAAGGCTTCGTTTGCGTGATCCGAACCACTGATTCGAATCAAAAGATTCATTAAGTTTCAAAGCATTGTATTGAAATTGGCCATCACTAGATATTGTTGAGTCAAGTTTTTTTTTTTTTGCCATCAGATTTCATCAAAAATATCTTAATTTGTGTTCTGAAGATGAACAAAGGTCTTACAGTGTAGAACGACATGAGGGGGAGGAATTAATGACAGAAATTTCATTTATGAGTGAACTAACCCTTTCAGTTAGTCTTAGACTAAAATGCTTGAGCTGTTTTAACTGAAAGCAACTTGCACTGACATATCTTAAAATATGTTAATGCTATTGTTTTGTCTCGAGATGCACACCAGTAATGTTTTTTTTTTCTAGTGAACGTTTATATAAAAGTACTTAAATGATCTAATCCTGGCTTAATCTAAGCCCTGTCTGTGATACCTAGTCTTGTTAAAACATTGTAAATGTACAAATTGCAACTATATCTTTACAAATGTGTAATTACAAATATATTAAAATACAAGTTTCAATAGAAATGACATTAAATTATATTTGAGTTTACCATAAATCCTTATCAGTATATTTGGCAATGCACTTTAAGCATACTAATAATAAGTAATACTCATACTAATACTCTACAAATGCTCTAATGAGTGTTAGTAGACACGTAAGTACAAATTGGACCATAGAAATAATGTTGCCATATATTCTTTTTAAAGTGTATTATTTCTGTAATAAGTACTCTTTTTAAAAGATATACAGAAATGTACTGGGCAATGCAGGCCCAGAATGCACTGTGACAACATTTTTAAATCAAATGGTGGAAGGAGTCAAGAGAAATGTGGAAAAGCTGTTTATTTAAGATGATACTGGCTGAATGTGTAGTAATATATGATTCAAGCTGGAGAGAGATTCACAGGCCTCAGGCGGTGAACATGACATCTTTATAAGTGAAGTAATTTAATTGTGACACCATAAATCACACTGTTGCTCTCTTTGTTTTAGTCCTCAGTAACACTGCAATCCAATTAAACTAATTGCAAGTTCTATGTTTTTATTTTATTCTGTAATTGGACATTAGAACCTGGGAGCATATATCTTGGAGTGTAATTATTCATTTGAAACACCTCTTAATATGCTAATGTCTTAAATTAAACTGCTGTCGCCGTGGCAGAAACTGGAACAATAAAGAATATTGATTTAGAGAGATTCTTGTCCAATCTAGGATATTATGTATCCTGGTGTGGATATCGATCATTGAACAGGGAGGGAAGGACATCAGACCAAAGGGGCTTTAGCAACAGGTAGCTATAGGAATCAGTGTTGTCAATTCACCAGAAGTCAAAGTATAGCAGACTTTCAAATAGCATACTTCACCTAAAGTTTTACAAGTTTTGTTTTATCTTAACACTTGAAGAAGAAAATAATTGTTTATTTTCAAATCTTAAAAGGCATCAGATTACCACTATAGCCAGCAGAATAGTGACCAGCAATCGCTATTATAACATTTAAAAATCTAAAAGTTTTTTTAAAAGGGAATTGGGAATGGAGTTTTAGGAATAAAATTAGACAGCGAGTATTTTTTTGTTATTTAAAGGGCGTGTTAATAACATGCGCCTATAGGCAGGTGCACATCGTGTGTACACTCTGCTTGTTACACCCACAGGGAAACACAGAAGCACACAAACATGCCAAATATTAAAAATAAAAGAATTATTCTCTCTTTCTTTCCACTTCCAAATTCCGCCTTGTAAATAGCGAATCCTCCATGGTGCAAGCGCACCTGGCTTTTAAAGGGAATGGGAGATGACACTCTTTTTGGTTTATGCGCCAAAAACACACCCATAACTCTTTAAGAGACTAGGCACATCCTTTTGTACCTAGGTACACCATATGCTGGGTGCACCTACCATTTTTTTCGTCATTAAACAAGCAAAAGAGGATTTGGACATGCCCTAAGTGGACCTGCGCCATGAGCTTCACACCATGAGCTTAGATCGTTAAAAAAGGGAGCCAAAGAGCGTGAAAACTCCCTTTTAAATTAATGAATCTGCCAAACTGTTCAATGAATCTTTTTTTTACATTGTGTCTCCGCTTTGTTTATTATAATGAGAGGATTTGTGTGTGTGCAGAACACTAAATATAAACTCATTCAGTGTTTTGATTCATTGTTCTACAGTCCTATCTAATATGTCATTAAATATAACTGTGAAAGAAAGTGTACAAACAGTATACAAAAAAGTATTATAGCATTTGCCGTGTGGTTGCTTCCCAATGTTGCTAGCAGACCAGAAACACATAATGATGTTTCGATTGGTCCCTTCAAAGTCACGTTGGATTTCCTCCTTTGCGTAAAGGTTGAGAAGTGCCTGGACTTCGGCGTCAGTCCATCTATCGCTGTTTTCCATGTTCATGCTGCAATTATTTAGACTATAATCTGTTTACACAGCTTTTTACAAATGGCAGGTGCTGGTAGTTCCTATTGTGCTGGGTTAGACCTAGTCTTCCGTAACCAGACCTTCGGACTGACGGCAGAAGGTCTGGACTCCATAGCAGCTTTCATTGGCCAAGGACCAGCAAGAGGCCTGCTTGTTTTGTTTCGAATCATGTTTAGGGGTGTGAACATGTAACATTGATGTCCCTACAAATAACAGACCGGCGTGTAAAACTCTTTAAAAATTGTAAAGGGTCTATGTCGCGAACCTTACATTCTTAACATACTTTTGAAAATCCAGCGTTTAGTTGATCCTGGTAAGTGCTTTCTTCTTCCATGAGGGGGTTTGGCTTCATTGCATCTTTGTTGCCAAGCGGATCGTTAAAGAATGCGACACACGTCTCCTGGAAATCCTGTAGAATTCAACCAATCAGATGACGACTTCGAAGTGTTTCCAATGTTGTGTTTCAGATGTTCAGCCAATGTTCTGTGGCCGTGATGTCTGAGGCCGAGACTGGCTTAGACCCTACTCTAAATCCCCCCAAAAGGCATTACTAGAATTATGTTCCTGTGGTGTGAACATACCAAAAAACAGGTACTTCTTCTAATAGTTATAGGAATCATTAAAACGTTCCTCCAGTGTAAAAGCCCCACAAGAGAAGAAAGGAGCTATAACCTAGAAGTACTGGTATCATGGTACCGTGATGGTATCAGATGAAGGTATACTTTGACATAAGCCATGGTACCATAGTCACGTACCAAAATTGTATAACACTTTTGCAGTCTACTCAAATAACAAGTCAAAAAATAGAGATCATAGCTGTAAATATCAAACTTCAAGAAATCAAAATCAAAGCTTCAGTTGCCACAATGCAATGGAAGTATGTATTGTGTCATAGAAAATTGCACACAGCTCTGTGAACATTTAGCAAATGTAGTTGGTTTTTCTGGATATTTGGTAGCAATCGTAAGAATAATAATACCAATCCTCTCTTTGTTAAATTGCCTCTCAATGCTATCCAAAATGTCAAATACAAGAACATTAAAACATACACAAGAAACCATCCCTGCTCCGATCATTAAAACTCCCTACTGGAACTGGAGAGTTGCCATGGTAACATCTATCCAATTATGTGAGGTCAGCAAGCATTGTCTGTCTTTCCAGAGAGAGAGAGAGACATGAGTATAACAAATACAAAGCTAGAGTATTTTTGTGTGAATTTCCCACTTGTATGTGCTCCATGTTCTTTAAAGGTTATATTTTGTGGAAACCGTCAGTAAGCTACTTGAGTACTGAACTTCACATTAGCATTGCCACAGAGACGCCAGACAGAATTAGCTATTGATTAGCACAACAATGTGAGATAGAAAAGGAGAGAGAGAGAGAAAGGCTGGCGCCAAAGAGGAGGAAATGTTCCAGCGCAGCGATTTACTGCTGGAGGATCTCAACCGCCTACAATCCCCACTGGAACCAATTTACACACACACACAGGACACACACACACACAGTGTCTGCAACAGTCAATAATGGAAATTGGATGCCCCTCTACATCGCCATGGCGACACCCCCAACTTCTCATTAAAGCACCTTGAAAGTTTTAGGCCAATCCATGATCCTGATAGATTTCCAATGGAGCCCAGATCCTCACATTGCCGAGGCAGAATATTAGACAGGTTACCTGTGTTACAGAATTAAAGTCACAACAGAATTACAGACACTTTTAAAAGGCCAAATATTTTGCTCAAAAATGATTAAAAAGGTCCAAAGACGCTTGCATGTTTGGCCTGAATGATGTGTATATGTGCAGGAGACACAAAGTTCAATGCTTTACAGCAGGCGAGCCCAATGCTGTTCCTGGAGATCCACCTTCCTGCAAAGTTCAGCCCTAAACCTAATCAAACACACTTGAACTAGGTAATTAAGATCTTCAGAAACACTTGATAATAGCACACATGTGTTATTATGTTCAATCATGCTCTTGAAAGAGACTTCATTCATTGCTACACTATTGACACCAGGCCTTTTTTGCTCTCGAAAATCACATATCACATAGCCCAAAACGCACACTTCAATAAGCCGAAAGAACTACGTTCCTGCATCAACATCTTGGACGATTACAGTTTCTGTCATGTTTAGGCTTACAGCAAGGGTTAGGTGCTTCTACATCAGTGTTATTCAACTCTTATTTCCCTCTGATTTTAGGGATAATTTACGGGTAGGGTTAGGTTAGTAAGGATAGGGTAAGGACTACATTTTCAGCAGGGAAGGTTGTTCCAGGATCAACAAAATATGTTAAACGTGTCTTACTTGGCAAAATCACAATGACCCTGCAGGAATGCAGGTTTAGGTGTTTATATGCAGGGCAGAAATATGTCAGTCAGTTTATGCTTAAGTCATGAGCTTACTCTGATAAAGAAGACAGATTAATGCGTTTACATGATCGTGCGCATTATCGGTTTGGTTTTTCTGTCTGCAGTGAGAAAGTCCTCTGTTCCGATGAGGCATCACTGTCCCAAAGACACAAGCACACACTCTTTTTCATGCTTTTAAAAACAAGAAATCAATGTTTAAATTCATTAGGAATACCCAATTTGTATGATTTTTCAGTGCAGTTTATTTTAGAAGATAAGAAATTATTTATATGTTTATAAAGAAAGACAACTGTTTTGTTTAGGAAAACATCACTAATACTATTAATCAAACAGAATTTTAGGGATCTGAATACAGGGAATCTGTAGTTGAATGATACTCATATCATGCAACCTGGTGAAGTGAAGTGAAGTGTGTTGTTGTTACTTTTCTAAGAGATCAGATTCTCAGCCACGCCAAGAAAAAATAATATTAACCCGTCAGACAACCATTCCAAAGTTTGGGGTCTGTATCAATTTTAATAATTTTGAAAGTTTCTTTATTCTTTATTTGATTTTTTTTTAATTGTCAGATTGTTATATTGTGAAATATTATTACAATTTAAAACATGTTTTCTGCTAAACTGTAATTTATTCCTGTGAAAATTTTCAGCATCATTACTCCAGTCTTCAGTGTCCCATGATCCATTAGAAATCATTCTGATATGATGATTTGATGCTCAAGAAACATTTCTGATTATTAATGTTGAAAACATTTGTGCTGCTTCAGATTTTTGTGGAAGATGTAATAAATGTAATGATTTTTTTGACTTTTGACAGAAAGTTCAAAAGAACAGCATTTATCGAAATAGAAATATTTCACACAACAAAAAAATCTTAGGGACAACAAACTTTTGATGTACGGTATACCAATATTATATTGCTATGGAAGCTTGTTTCCTCCACTAAATAAAAAAAGTTAAAAACATAATTTGTGACTTATCTCATAATTCTAATAATTATGACACTCTAAAAAGTTTTCTTGTAATTGCAAAATTTAAACTTATAACTGTTATAAGGTCAATTATTTTTAAAATACTTTTTCTCTCGCAATTGCAAGTTTTTGATCACGCAATTTGGACTTTATAACTCGCAATTATGACTTTTTTTCTCAGAATGGCGAGATATAAACTCACAATTTTGAGGAAAAAATGTCAAGAATTGTGAGGTAAAAAGTCACAATTGCCTTTTTTGTTTTTTAGTTCATGGCAGAAACAAGCCTCCATATATTACAGAATACTGCAAAAGAACAAAATTTAATACTACAAGCTGATTGGCTTATGCTGTCATTAAATTTGCTTCCTGAAAGTTTAAAGAGTCTGGTTGAGTGTTCATTGTAAACCGGTCCTGGAGGCTCTCTGAGTTCCTCTGAACCCTCCTCCTCCCCAGCAACACTTGTTTATATCTGCTGTAAAGTACTTGTGAAACAGCAGCAGCATGTCTGTCTTTGTCTCCACAGTATCAAGGCCCCCTTTTTTTTTTTTGCTCTGCAACAGCATGCATAGCAGATATGTTACAATAAGACCAAATGCATTTACATCCTCATTTCTATTAAAGGGTTAGTTCACCCAAAAATGAAATTTCTGTCATTAATTACTCCCCCTCACGTTGTTTCTTGCCCCTTTCATTCTCTTCAGAACACAACTAGGTTTTTATATCTCCCATAGAAAGCAATGTAATTACCATTCGAGGTCAAGAAAAGCAGTAAAGACATTGTTAAAACCGTTGACGTGACTGCAGTGGTTCAACCTTAATGTTATTAAGTGACGAAGCAGTGCAAAACATATAATCTAATAAAAATGATGATACAATTAATATAACACTACTGATTTGTACATGCAGTAAGCCTACACTGTTCTGACAGTGTCAACTGCGTAGGAGACTGACAGGGAAGAGAAGATATTATTGATGAATAAAGTGGTTATTTATTTATTTATTTATTTATTTATTTATTTATTTTTTTTTTACATAAAAGTATTCTTGTCGTTTCATAACATTAAGGTTCAACCACTGTCACATTGACTGTTTTAACTATGTCTTTACTACTTTTCTGGACCTTGAATGACAATAATTACTTTGCTTTCTATGAGAGATAAAAAAAAAAACTCTCCGGTTTCATCAAAATATCTTAATTTGTGTTCTGAAGATGAATGAAGGTCTTACGAGTGTAGAACGACATGAGAGACAGTAATTAATTGACACTTTAACATGCAAAAACTATTCCGAAAATTGCCATGACAGAATTGATTGTATGACTATTCTGAAATGAATTAAAAATATAGTATTTATGTGTTTTAATGACTATCAGTAGTGTTTTATTAATTTTACCATCATTTTTATTAGATGTTTCAATGCCTAATTAATTCCACATTAAACTATGCTAAGTGCACTGTCTTGTATCTTTGTTCTTCTCTTCCTGATTTTCAAATATTTGGTTAAAATCCCATTTGTGGATGGGATGTAGCTGGTTGATTTAGTTCATGGTTTCTAATCTTTATTGAAGATTGTGGAGAAATTCAATTGGAAAAATGCTTCTGCTCCTCTTGCATCTCTATTCTTTTTGGTGCCACTAATGGCACAGAAACACACTGCACCTTTAAAGACATAATGAACAAAACTAGCATAGATACAGGATATAGTAGTGGCACTCTCAGACGTAGGGCCGAAATCATCCACGGCAGGCGGTGTGAGCACTGATGCCATCAAATACAAGCATTACTGCTAAATTACGGCTCCATCATCAGTGGCGCAGTGACAGCTTCATAAACTTTGATTTAATCAGATGGGGGAAATTGAAGCATTATATGAGATAATGTACGGCTGAGTGGTGATATATCTGCAGGACTGGCCACCCACGACTCCTATCAGAATTCATTATGTCCTCTCACTGGACACCGCAGCAGCATTTAACACCTAAACATGAACTTCATCCAAGAAACACTGAAAGAAGTGGGAGACAAAGAGAGCGATCGACACAGAAAAGACAACGTATGTGTGTGAATGTGTGTGTGCATTAATTAATTCAGGCTGAGAGCAGTCTGTGCAAATTGGAGCGTGATGGAGACACTGACTCCTGTGCTGCTAGGGTCAATGTCATCCCTTTGTTTTTGTCTTCTAATGCAATCAATGAAGTTCTTCCACTATCTATTGAAAGTCAAAGTGGACGTATCTGCCGAGTGGCTGAGGGCTCTGTCAGATAGGAGAATCAAGCCCATATTTCTTACAGTCATGTTGTGCCCGCGCTCAGTCTCGTCTGTGTGCGCTCGCTCCTAATATACAAAAGGATCTATTGAAATATGCATGAGGGCCATGATGGCAGCTCTAAAAATACTCGCAGATGGGGAATACATCGACAGCCCTGTCATTGAGCTCTCCTTGAGATACAGCATCACACCTGATCCAGCGAGACTGATCTTTCTCCCTTATTCCCAGCACTCTTTCTGTCAGAAACACTCTGTCGTACATGAATGCATAAGGTACACGCAAACACACACATGAACACACAGTGGATCTGTTCCAAATAGTTCTGAGCTGCATCACCGTTCGCTGTCCATGTAGGCAGCTGTCTTAGAACGGAGCCTTCTAAAATCACTTGAAACATTATTTAATAGGCAGCAACTCTTAATGGTCACGCACACACACTACACAAAAAACATCCATAACTTTAAAAGAATACACTTAGGCAGAGATATATTTACTCAGTGAAAAATACATTGCGGAGCAAAGATTTATCATTTTTAATGACAGATCGCTGTAGCTCCTTTAAGCAGCTCGTGAACCGATCATCTCTTCATACTTGTTCATCTATAGCATCAAATAAACATGAATGAACATCAGAAGGAATGTTGTTTAAACCGTGGAAAAATGCTAGCATGCACCTTTTTTCAAGTTCAAGTCCACCGATGCTAATCTACTGACTCCCCTGACTGCTTTGTTGAACGAAATGGCGGATTCAGGGTTATGATTGGTCAGATCGCCTGTCAATCAAAGCCCCTTCAAAGGGTCAATTAAGTGAACTTTAGAGAGTTTTTTGACCCTCTTAAGTAGGACTTAAGTACATTTTTATATGTAATTTCATAATTACTCCTATTGTCATTGAAATATGGTTAAAGTGTACTCCTGAATGTACTGGCAAGCATTTATGATAAAATTTCTATTTAAACTGGTTTGTTATGTATTTAAATATACTTGTAATTGCACATTTGTAACGATGAAGTTGCAATTGGTATGTTTAAAATATATTAACTTTAAATGTAATATTGAAAAACAATATATAGTTAAAAGGATAATCAAGTACTTTACATGTGCTTTAGTATGTTAGTCAACACATCCAAATAAGTGTACTTCATTTAAAGCAAGATAAAAGATTATTAAAACATAATGATAATAATTGAATTTGTACTTTATTACAAAGTACAATTTTTAAAAGTGTTATCAAATGTATCAGTAACAGTCATGAAAGTGTACTCCATTTAAGTGCGCTAGAGAGACCTTCTGTTTACTTAAGATTATATCTGCAAGTACGGTGTTTATATATACACACACACACACACACACACACACACACACACACACACAAAAGTATGCTACAAGTGCAAATTCAATACATTTAAGAGCACTTCATTTTCACAAGGGACTGAATGGAAAATTTCACTGGGTTTGTTGCAGTGCAGGGACTCAGTGATTCACTTCAGGGATCTAAGAGAATGTTATATTGTAATGACTGTATTTATGAAATAAGTACACATAAATACGCCACAATGTCATAATTACTTAGGGTGTGATGAGATTAAAATGTGAAGAGATTTCTTGTCAAGGTGAATGTCTTTTAAGCTGTCTCGCGATATTGCCATGACGGAGGGTGAGGGGGAAATTAATATAGATAATAATATATATGCCATCACTATGTTTACATTTCGCCTCCACTGTCGTTTTGCTTTTTATAGAATTTAGTTGGATAACGGTCACTTCAATCCCATTGATGAGTCATATGTAGTGCAGCAGGAATCAGAATTCACTGATCACATGACGAGAAAGTGACTGATCACATGACTGATCACAAATGACGAGATGACTGACGAGACCATGGCGGAGGATTTGTTGCACAACAGAGCCTGAACGCATCTGATAAATGTCTTATCTTGTAGAATTCGCACTCAGCACGCTCCCTTTTCAAAGAGTATGTGTGATCGTGAAAAAGCTTCCTTTCTATGTCAGGGAGTTATTAAGAAAGAAACAACTTAGAAGCAGAAGTAAGAAGAAGTGGGAATTTCCCAGAACATTATAAGTGATGCTGCTTTAGATTTTGCCCAAAATTATGGCTTTTATAAGGCATCTTAAGGGTTTATCTCAATACAGTTTAAGCCACTCACTCCCATACAGACACACTCCAGTCACCCGTCAGATGGACTCTGTTAAAGGCGAGCGGCGTTGCGAGCTCCCCTACAGCGCTTTGGCTCCGGTAACACCTCTGTAATTGGGCTGATTTTTCCGGAACCAGTGTGAAATATGCCTGTGTGAGTTTAATAAGTTCCAGAGTGTGTCTGTATACAGCTATTCCCCTGGTGCAACTGAGAGTTCACCAACATTTATCACATCTGTATCTAGCAACACTCAGCTTAAAGCAGACTAATGCCTTCCTGCTCCTGTGGCCCCTCAGTTGCCCGCACATCCAGGCCAACAAATAGGCCTCTTAATAGTTATCTATGGAGCCCCAAATATGCCTCTAATAGTTATCTATGGACCCCCTCGCACCCAATGAAAAGTCACATTCATTTTGTTGCTCTATCCAGTCCAGGGCAAGTGGATCAATTGAGGCAGACTACAAATTCAGCAGGTTTACACAAACTATCAGCTGTAAAGTTGAGCTTGAGGGATTATCTGGGATCTATTTGCTCTTGCTTTGCCTGACGTCACTCTGAACTCATTTCAGCACTGGAAAATACAACCTTGGCACATGACTATGCCTGCTAATGGCCCTCAGATTGATTTTTAATTAGTAACACTTTTAGATCAGGGCCAATCACATTGGCCTGTTTTGCATAACTAATCTGCAGGAGAGTGGTTATTCGTGTGGAGGGAGGCTGAAAGTTTAAGCCTGAGCTCATCTAAGAGACAATATGACCATTTTCACCTTGAGGCCGAATCTGGACCTGATCCAGTGAGGACAGAAGAGAATTAATGCTCCTCTGGGGCAGATAATATATGCTCATTTAAAGGACAAAAGATCCCAGAGATGTTTCTATATTGTTCTGACATGGTTTGTACATTACAAGATGCTGGAAATGTCAGACTGACTGGTAGTTGTCACAGTTACATTTAGTCTTGTCTTGTTTAGTCTTGCCTTGTTTGTTCAGTCCTTATTGTCTGCACCTGTTATCCTTAGTCCCTATTAGTTTAACTCCCTCCACCTGTGTCTGATGGTCCTCTGTGCATTTAAGTTCCTGCCCGTCCTGTATTCATTGTCTGTCGATGTTTGTGCTTTGCACACTGTTGTGTGTCAGTTCCCTTCATTCCTGAATTAACCTGTCTGTGTTGGATTATACCCTCGTCTCCTGTTGTCCCGGCGTAACAGTAGTATTCTTCTTGAAAAGAGAATCAAGACACCCTCGAGAAAAAGAAGTACACTTAATTGTATTGAATACGCACTTGTAGCGTACCTCAAATCTTAAAAGTATTTTTATTAAACTGTACTTTTAGATAATATATTAATAAAATAAAATGCCACTTAAGTATACTTTTTATTAGTTCACTTTCTAACGACTTCAAATTTAAAGTTAAATCATCTAGAAACTTATTTTACACTAAAGTACATGTAAAAGACTTGATTATAGTGTGTAATGTTATCTACATGTCTGTTTCTTAGCATACTTAAAGGGTTATTTTACCCAAAAAGGAAAGTTATCCAATGATTTACTCACCCTCAAGCTATCCTAGGTGTATATGACTATCTTCTTTCAGATGAACACGATCAGGGACATATTTAAAAATATCCTTGCTCTTCCAAGCTTTATAATGGCAGTGAATAGAGGATTAGATTTTGAAGCCCCCCAAATAACCCCCAGATAACCACACAGCTCCAGTGGGTTAATAAAGGCCTTCTGAAGCAAAGAGATGCCTTTGTGTAAGAAAAATATCTCTATTTAAAATGTTATAAACTAAAATAAGTAGCTTCCGCCAGACAGCCATCAAGTTCTGTGGGAAGAGTGACCTTTGACCTGACGTATGACTTATTGACGAACGCAGAAGCACAGAGGAGAGAGCAAAACAAAACACCGGTCATGAATTAGAAGTCTAAAATGAGAAATTTTAAAGAGAAATGTTTGAGGATTTTGATAGGAGAGAAGAGGAACTTGAGTTTGTTGCTTCTAGAGGCTTCTAAGCTTACGAAACTCCAACATCCTGCGTCATACATCACATAACAGGTTTCTCTTGTGGAGTAATTCGAAAAGTGATTTTCACAAACATATCGATTCACTTCAGAAGGCCTTTATTAACCCCTTGGAGCCATGTGGAGAGCTTTTATGATGGATGGATGCACTTTTGTGAACTTCTAATCTAATCCTCTATTCACTGCCATTATAATGCTCAGAAGTGCAAGGATATTTTGAAATATATCTCTGATAGTCATATACACCTAGGATGGCTTGAGGGTGAGTAAATCATGGGATAATTTTAATTTTAGGGTGAAATATCATTTTCAGTACACTTTATAAAAGTATACTTTGTAATAATAGCTAAAAGTTATTATTTAAAGTACATTTTAAACCATTATGATTTGTGTATCACAAAATCTCTAAGTTACACTAATAGTGTTGACTAATAGCACACGTAAAGCGGATGATTAGAATTTTAACTGTAGTGTTATTCAATATTACATTTGTGGTTACACTTTATTTTACCCGTGCCAATATTATTTCCAGAATAAGCTCTCTTTTCAAAAGTACGCTAAAATCGCAAAAACAGTTGCAAAGAATTTTGTAGATGTGTTTTGTTGACTAGTAAAAGAAGCAGTATCCCCTATCAGCTTTAAGAGTCTCTGTGAATACTACACAGGGGCACTGCTGAAATTTGAGAGGTGTAGTTTGTTTCTCGAGAGAAATCAGGTTAGCAATAAAGGAAGGAGACTCAGTAACACTCATTTATTACAGTAATGAAGTAACACATCCAACTATTCTTACAGGACACTGTCACAATATGATGCTGGGGCAACAGGCTACTACAGTATGGCACTCAGTAGTGTGCTACTAATAAACAGCCCCATTTCTCCAGATTTAGCTACATCATACTTATCCAGCTACAACTGTTTAATTTTAATAGATCCACCTTTAGGATTAAATAAATATTTAAAATGATTAAATATGCTGTATGCATTCAAAAGAGTACAGGTGTTGACGGCAATTTAACTACTTTAAGTTGTACAAGTAGTTTTGCAAGCTACCGACTCAAAGTGAAAGAAAGCATTTCCTACTACCTGTGCACCTTTGAGGCAAAATCATTGTATGAGGAGCAATGTAATTACATTGTTATTTGTTGGGATTTAAACATTTGGATTTAATATTTATGCATTTCATATGTGTATTTAGTATTAAGACATTTATTATTAATCTAAATGTAGATCTAAATATTTACCTCACATGGAAATTAGTGATGCCACTAAGCAACTGACTGAGCAACATCAACAAATGGCAAATAGTTTCAAACCAAATGAGATGAGCCTGTGCAAATGGCAGACATTAGCCAAATTCAGAATGGTATATATTTGCAATTTGTGCTTTATAACCACCACCACATATGTAACATAATTATGTGTAGCAAGATCAATCACTAATCTTCAGCACACTTTGTGTAACAAGATATGTAGGCTACTCACTGACATTTTTTTCTTTTCTTTTTTTTTTTTGTAGAAGAACTTCCAAGTTTATTGTGTAATGTGCTCGATGAAGGAGAAGATTAGAAATACACAGTCTTTAAAGGCACAATATGTTTTTTTTTTGCCGCTAGGGGTCGCTAAATTCTTTAAAACAATAACAAAGGCATAGATTGATGACGCAGTGAATATGGAATCATATAACTTGTTGTCACGCCAATGGATCTAATAATATTTATGGGAAAATAATGTTTATGGATGAGTTCCTGTTTTTAATATGACTGTGGTATGAAGCAGGGCGTGGCCTAGAATCACGGACGCGATTAGTAATGAGAGACAGATATCAATGGCACACGCGAGTCCTGGGGGATTTAAAGAAAGGAGGACATTTCATTCTATCGAACTACTCATAAGTGCTGAAATACTACTCTTACAGATCGGTTTATTTGATGAATTAAAACTGTGAGGTAACGAATTGCTGTTGCACTTGATCTAACGTTACACTATCATACTAAACTGCGTTTTACTGTGCTGAAAGTTGTAATGTTATTCAGTGTATTAGTTTGTGGACTGTGTGAGACTTAACAGTAAGCTAGATCAACATTAGAATATCATATTGATGATATTCTGATGACAAGTAAACAGCTGAATGTTATATGTAATACTGTGCAAGTGGTTTTTGGATATTTTAATATAAAATTTTTTACATATTGTCCTTTAATACAATGTCAAACTCAGGAGAATAAAAACCATGTTAAACACAAACAATAACTGACAAAGGACATGTTGACAACTGAACATGGAGTATATATGCAGGGGATAATCAGGAAACTAAAAAATGCCCAGTTCAGACTAAACGATTTTAGGCCAATTTTGCCACGATTTGCTTAATGTAGGATGTCATGGGGATTCGTAAACGACAATGGGCATCAGGACGCAAGATTCAATCATTTCAGCTCATGTAGGGGGTCATAGTGGACAACAATCAATGAAGGACTAGCATGTTTCATTTTTTTCTCCGTCGTCCATGACGAGTTCCGTAACGTGTGTCACTGGCCAGTAAGAAGCACAGAAGCGCCTTCCTATGTTTTCCAACATACCGAAACGAAAGAGAAACCATAGTATTGTTCCTGCTTGGTGGAATTTACAATGGAGGAAATGTTTGTGGAGCTATAGCAACAATTGACCCTTCACAAAACCCACCCCCTATTTTCCCTAACGACACATGCCGTTTTCACGCCACACATCATGTTCTCACGAAGTGAAAGATACATTATGGGGCAAAGAGGACACTGACAACGTATGAAATGGTTTCATATTTAAAATACTGTCATTTTTTAAAGAAGTTTAAACAATAAATAGCGTATGGTGTCTCTTTAATGTGTGGTGACAGATCGCTGCAGCTCCTTCAAGCGGCTCGTGAACCGATCATCTCTTCATACTAGTTCATTTATAGCATCAAATAAACATGAATGAACATCAGAAGGAATGTTGTTTCAAGTGTGGAAAGATGTGAGTACACACAATTTTTCAAGTTCAAGTTCACCAACGTTAATCTACTAACTCCCCTGACTGCTTTGTCAGACAAAATGGCGGATTTGGGGTTATGTTTGGTCAGATCGCCTGTCAATCAACCTGTTTGCGAAGGGTCAATACTCCTGCGTTTATGTTTTCTCAGGGGACTAAGTTACTGCAGCAGAGTGAAAAAGGTATATTAAACATATGTTACCTCAGTTCTCTTTGGAGGAAATCCAATTATCGATGCAATCCAGATATGTGACCACTTCTGGGCTTTTCTGATGACAAGACAAAGCAAATCACGATGCAAAACTCAGTTTGTTTACGCTCACGTCACCTTCTGTCAGTCGATAGTCCCTCCTTCTCAATGACAGCACGCACGTGGTTAAAGAATGTTTGGTCGGGTAGTAACGTGTAGTCTGACATGTTTCTTGTCCACAACACAACAAGATTTTAGGAATCAAAATTATATGATCTGACACAGTGACTATCATGACCGACAAAAATAGCATGTAGTCTGAACCCGACAGCTGATGATAATCACCAGGGCTGAAACATATCTGAAACTAAATAGAGCAGGAAAACATGAACTAAAGGAAACTGAACAGAATTTCATAACTGTGACATGTTTATTCTATTGTAATATTGTTTCTTTGCTTTTCTTTTCTGTAGCTTTTTATTTAATTAGTTTAATTTTAAATTTAACTAGCTTTACCCATCTGTGTTTCTTTTTTTTTTTTTTCCTTTTTTCTTTTCAGGAAATTACTCCTTTAAGATTTTTCAGTATTTATGGTATGTTTACATGACACAACAACGTGTTCACTTGCTTTTTTCACGTACAGACGACAACTGTTCTCAAGCATGTGCAAAAATGACTAAAAATGATGTATTCTGATGCCAGGCCAATAGATGGCGATGTCACTGTAAAGTAACATTACACACCTATAGACTAAACACGTAATACACATGCGCATGACGTCACCTTTTCACAAATTCACACATTGGGGGCGATAACGGTATTGATTTCAAAAACGTGCAATTTGAAACACGTTTTCAGGCCTCCAAAACACCGTTGTCATGTAAATGATGGCCAAAACGTATAAAAATATTTATGTTTGAGTTGAGAACGGTGTCTTGTAAACGGCCTCTCATAGCTCTGTGATTTCAGTAGTGTTTTTTGATTGTCATCGACACACAGCGTAGTTTTCTGTTCAGCTCTTTGCTCAAACGTGATTTTGTTAATAAATATAGAATGATTGTAAAGTCACACTCACACAACCCATCATAATCATATGTTTGTGATTCAATAACAGAAGCGGTGTCTCAGAATAACTATAAAGAGGAAGAGGTCAGTTCAGAGCAGGACAATACAAGGTCCCTCATGAGTGACTCTTGTCAGAGTAAAAGAAATGGTCGATAAGGTGCTGAGACCCTGTTTCAATGGGGTAATGATCGGGAGTAATAAATGTGCTCCCTGATTCCTCTTCAGTGTCTCATCACATAGGCCCGAGCAGTTTTAATTTAAAGGGAGTGGGAGGACGCAGGGACAGACAGAGCAGATAAAGATAGATTCTGAAATGTCACAGTGAATGTACCGGGAGAGAGAGAGCTGTTCTATCCATCACATCTGAATACATTCAATTAACTCCCACTAAACGTACAGTAGCAAGTTTCTCCTCTTTGTACAGGTCTTCACCGTCTCCTTCGCTCGCTCCACTGCTCTCTCACTTCAATAAAAATGCAAATATGGACAGTCAGGAAGAGATGAGGAGAAACGATCAATGGTAAAGAAACATTTTATAGCCCCACTGTTAGACTAATGACCGCTGGGCAATTTTCTTCCGAAAACAGTGAAAGACATTAGCATATAATCTCCTGAGATTATGAATGTGTGAATCTAATGATGTCCATGAGGTGGAATTTACCCTAAATGAGACATTTGGATTAATTATGTGTATAAAGTTTTCTAAAAATGAAGTTGAATCTAGAAATGAAATGAAATTAACCTTATATAGGTTCATATTTTTCCAAAATCTTGTATGTTACTAAATTCTAGTGAACAACCTGAACAAAAATGATTTGGTAATGATGCCATAATAATTAATTAATAATAATAATAATAATAATAATAATAATAATAATAATAATAATAATAATAATAATAATAATAATAGTTAATTAATTAATAAATAATAATAATAATTAATATAATAGCACTGTATTTGTATTCATGTTTTTGAATTCCTTGTTCCTTTATTTTTAAATAATTAAAATAACAAAGATATATTTTAAATTCAGTACTACAAATCATATGCCTATTAATATTTTCATTCAGCATTACATTGATCAAAAATGACAGTAAAGATATTTATGACATTACAAAAGATTTCTATTTCAAATAAATGCTGTTCTTCTGAACTTTCAGTCACACTTTAGTTTCATTTTTCCAATTCACACTATTAACTACAACTTTTGCCTCGATAAACTCCTAATTATTGCTTATTAACACTTTGTAAGGTAGATGCCGAGTTGATACCTAAAGTATTGGGCACAATTAAGGATGTAAGAATATGGTCATGCATTAATATGTGCTTTATAAGCACTGATAAACAGCCAATATCCTAGTAATACACATGCTAATCAGCTACTAGTTAATAGTGAGAATTGGACCCTAAACTAAAGTATTACCAAACTTTTTATAGCTACGCATTAATACTCTTTATATTTTGTTTACTATTCTGTAAAATAAAACACTAACAGATGATATTTTGTTCTTCGTGTAGTAGAGACTGAGACATTGGAGATGCAGTGAAATCTCACCATGTGGTGGATCTCTACGCTATAATGTTGGAACACCTGGGCTGAGGTCATGTGACTGTGTTGCCAGGGCAATGAGAACAATGAGAGTTCACCCTCAGCCCATTTGTTATAACGCGTTGATTCTCACCCATAGTTCGGTCAACGTCCCCTGAGTGTCGTTATCGGCATTGAGCCATTGACCTCTGATGACCACTGGAAAACCTTAGTCTTAAGCAGAGTAATCAAAGTAGATTCATTGATTGTCTCTGTTCCCCAAATGGGCATTTGGCCAAGCGACTGTTGATTATTCAACTCATCAAATCTTTATTAGTACACAAAGCACAGTCACATCGCCAATCATTAATTATTCAGCACAGAGTGTTTATTCATTTTGTAACTATCACCATGTTGTGTTTATGGAATATAGCGAAAACGAAAAGTTTTCGTCTTCCCAGCCACTCCAAAGGTGCAGCACAATGTCACCATCCAACAATGACCCTAACCCAATTAGCCAGAAATCTTGGTTTACTAGGTTTACTGTCTTTGATGACCGGCTGATCCCATTGCAATGACATGGACATGCAGGTTTGTGTTACACAACAGCAGGAAGATTAGGTTCTTCCTAAGTGAGCATGTTTGAATGTTTGAAACTTTGTTTTGTACTTCTCTTGTTATTTCCTCCTTAACTGTACCTCAGACCAAGGAGATCTATTATACCTAGAGAAAGCTGACCATAGGCATCCCCATCCATCTCAATGGCTGTTGATAGGCTGGCACAGGATGCCCAAAGGTATGTGGCCTGCATTATGCCATCAGGGCACTCCATTCACTTAGTCCAGGTATGCAATGAAACTTATCACTCTGAAGTCATAGAAAAAAATATCTTAAGGCCATTTTTTTAATGTATGTCAATGGAGGAGGGGCTTCACTACGCTAAATAACTTTTGTGAGGCAATAGCTTATCATTTAATGAAACGACAGCCCATCGGCTAATCTTCAACATTGATTTTGGATTGATCTATTTTACACCCCAAAAAATGCTGTTTAGTAAGAGAAGTCACAGACAATTGCACGACAAGTATGATTCCGTTTGCGGCACTTCTCATTCATTTCTATGGTATCAACAAACTGTCGCACAGCTCTGAACAATGCCAAGGCTATAATGTGGATGGCTATCAAGGCACGTGTGATCAAAAATAGCCATTATGTGTTCTCCAATGGTAGAGCCAAGGACCCTCGTATCTCCCAATAATAAGACCAATGCTGCGTCCCAATTTGCATAGTTTCCGTCCTAAATAGTATTCGAAACCCAAAGTGCAGATCAATGCACACCCTAACAGCTAATATTGGATGGATGTAACTAAGAGGCAAAGCTGTCCGTTAAAGATGCAGTTTTAACAAAATAGTTCTGCTACACACTCAAAAGTATGTACTTCTCAAAAACAGATGAGCAGATGATCTGAATCAGGAGTGTTAAATATCAAGTTGTCATTCAGCTACTTGTGGTGACACACGGTGGAACGAAATGTTGTGCCTCACAAGACCACGGTGCTACATAAATACAGACATACAACAATGAAGTAAAGCAGGATAAACCTACACACAACTAACCTATGGAGAGAGCCTGACTATAAATATACTAAATAGTTACCTATGCATGAACTAAAACTATACAAATGCTTTCACATAAATACTGTACATGTGAAAAGAGAAATATTGTAAGCCAAGAAGCTGGCTGGGGAACAGTGCAGGATGATTTTTAGCGCATGAGCATGTAAACAGACATACATAATTGAGTCTTTTGTACGATTATACACAACAGTGTGTGTAAATAGTGTCTAGTGCACATAGAGGAGAGTGTTAATACAGGTGGTTGTACAGGAATTGCACATAAAGTTTCAAACAGTTTTTCCCTGTCATGTGGTAAAGTTGGGGAGTGTTTGAGGGCAAGTGAGATGTTTCAGGAGGTAAGGTTTGTTTTGATTTGAGTTCAAGGCTTTTCACAGTCTGGGCGAAAAAGTTGTTGAGCAGTCTTGCAGAGCCACTTTGACGCTCCAGTACCGTCTTCCTGATGATAGGAGCTCGAAGAAACTGTCCTTCACGATGCTGGTGGCTTTGCTGGAGCATCATGTGAGGAAATGTCCAGGATGGAGGGATGGGCACCGATGATCTTTGTAGCTGTGTTCACTGTCCGCTGGAGGATATGGGAGTGGGTCCCCAGGACCAGGATTGAAAACCATTGGGCTAGAAGACCAGTCTTCACTAGCATCTGTCATGATGTTTCACACTTTTAAAAGCTCTTCATAAACCCGGACACAGTAAAACGTCATCTACTATAACAGTATATTTGGGATCTAGAAAACATTGTCAAAAGATGCTTTTTGTCCCTACACCTGTAGATGTGACATCTACCAACATGGGCTAGCCAAATCTTGACCTCTTTGCCCCAAAAGATTTTTTGAGAAGTTTAGAAAACTATTCACACCAACGAAAACACCAATCTGTGATGGGAAACTGACTGAAGTCCATACCAAATGCTCTAGTGTGAAAGTGGCCTAAAAACAACAAGTGAGTCGATCCAAACAGGTTCTTTCAAAGCCTTCGCTGATTTCCTTGCAAGTATATATGATTACGCTACAGCATCTGTCTGCGTCCATGCACGAAATCAATCTGGCTGCTTGCCTTATTTGATGATGAAATAACCTCTTCCCCTTTACTTGATTGCATGTGGTTATTGGAAGTTGAAAATATAGCACAAGTAATTACAAACCTCATCCATAATACACTTAAACCGCATCACTGCAGGCCGAGAGCTCAGTCTATCCCGGATCTCTGAGCGGCGATGATGAGTGATTGTGTGTTTTAACCCTCTGAATTTCTTAGGGAGCTGCGCTACAGCTGCACTTATTGAAAGCAGAACGGGTAGACGAGTAATTAAAGCCCAGCAAACGGCAACGAGGATGAGCCCCAACCGCTCGACGGAGGCCACAGCATGAAAAATTGCCCCTCCACTATTTCAATTAATCAGTTGTATTTGGCGTAATGCTGTTTGACGTTGGCAGGGGAAACGTCCTCCGGGAGGGTCTGTCCTCCGACCAGGCGTTCTCATCGGATTGCGTGACTCTGCCGATCACACGCCAATGACCACGCGTGTGTGTGATATTAAGCATATGTAAGTGCCAAAACCGACAATCTCTTTTGCTTCATCAAGGCTCTCTCAGCTGGCCGAGTTGATTATGAAGGCCACACAGCACAGCACCAGGACCTGATTAACCTTCTAGTGACTCTCCGGCGAACGACGGTGGACACAAACACACCCTCACCCCCTTCCCGTCTCCCCGTGATAAATGAAACAATGGAGGAATCCAATGGCCCAGCAATTACCAAACACCTTGGACACACTCACATTTTTCAGCTCTGTCAGGGGCTTGTCTTGTGCGGTGGGTTTTCGCACGATCTCCGGCGGCTCTTCGCTCTTCCTAACTTTGTTTTTTCTGATGTAGATTAGATCTGCCACCCCATTACAGATTCATTTTCCTAATTTTTCATGTCTGCACCGCGCCCCATCTGTGGCTGGCTGATAATTGTGAGGACCAGCCCTGGTGATTAGCATCAGCAGAATTAATTACAGCCGCCATTAAGGCTGCAGGTTGCACTCGGTGATCAAGAGAAATGAACTTCCTCCCAAGCCTCTAAATCATCTCACCTTTGGCCCCTCTGACAGAGGCACGCCCCACTCTCACCTCCTAAACACAACACGAAACACACACAAACATACACACAGGACCTCACACTTGGCGCATCCATGGCAAGCACGTCAGCTAAATGCTACACACGCGAGTGCACTCGCACCCGGAGCTCATTAGAGGTGTCCTCATGTGTATTAGCTCCAGAGCAGTGCGTTCAGGGTGAGCCGAGCGAGGGTTTGAGTTTGGGCCCCTCTACAAGTTGGGAGCAGGGCCCTGTTGTCATGGACACGGAGGGCATGGGAGATGATGATGATGATGGCTGTATTGATGAGCCAGCCACCAGAAAACAAAAAGGGCAAGGAGTATAAATGATAAAATACAGCTAGCTTGAATAAGACTATGGGGCATGTTGTCACAATCCCCTCCCATTTTTTGGGGGGAAAATAAAAAAGTATATACTGTAGTGATGAAACAAGGTCACATATTTACATTAGATGTGAGAAATGAATGTGGGGAAAATACTTTTCTTTTTTTGCAACCAAATACAGAAACATGCTGCAAATACTCACAACGTACACATGATCAGAATTTTAGAATAAAAATTCCTGAAATCCTTTAAGGTCATCAACAACACCACTGTTGAGTAGACATTGAACAAAAAGCATGTCATAGCCAGGTTTGTCACTTGTTAGGGTCCCCTTGAAAAATTTCCATTGTAGTCAATTGTCGTAGATGTTTTCTCAATTTGTTTTATTAATTACTTAATTTGTTTTTATTCAGAATTTCTTAATTCTGGTATTTTTTCTATTTGCATGTATTTTGCACAGTGAGCTCTCTATGTAGCAGTAGTGGTGACCCATATGTGTGTGTGTGTGTGTGTGTATGCCTATATATATATATATATATATGCATGCATATGCACACACACATATATTATATAAACACAAACTTTTCTGTTAGATGTGATTAATTACTGTCACAGTCACGAGCTGGTGTGCTCAGGATGACTTCCATAGGGCACTCCTCCCCTGATCATTGCCATCCATGGACTTCATTCCCCACAATCCTTTGCCTTATTCAGCACATCTGTGGATTGCTTCTCTAAGTGTTGTCTTTCCATGCATTCTTTGTGTAGTCTGAGCTCCTGTATTCCTTTCCTGGACTCTGTGTTTTGTTCCTGTGCTTAGCATTTGCAATTTGCTTAAATTGCTATTTGCAATTTACTATGAATTGGATTATCTTGATTGGTTTGTTTGGAACTTGGCCTGCTTTTGACTACTCTGGGTTAGCCTTAAATAAAGTACTGCATTCAGTGCTGCCAACTTATCTATTTTGTTGCTAGATTTGGTGACTTCCCTGCCCCTTTTGAGACTTTTTTTTCAAAAACCTCGCGACAAATCTAGCAACTTCTTGGAAAAACCTTTTCTAGATTACGTGATTCACCCACTGATTTATATTTATACTAATATAAATCAGTGGACTCACCTGTATGACGTCATCTAGTGACATTTAGCAATTGGTAACACTCGCTGCATTTGAATCTTCAGCCAAGACTCTACAATACTTTACATGTGCTTTAATATGTTAGTCAACACATCAAAGTAAGTGTACTTTTGAAAAAAAAAAGCTTTAAAAATCAGTAAAATGATTTAAAATGTTCTTTAAAGAACAAACAGAAAGTCTGACATTATTAGAAGTTACACAATTTTTTAAACTTTTATAATGGTCATGAAGTTTATTCTTCATCAAATGTAGTACTACTCAGAAAACATCCAATTATGCATATTGCTGTTTGCTAACATTAGAGTATTTATGATTGACAAAGCAGTAAATGCAGTCTAGTGCATAAAATTATGAGTATCAGCTGTAACAATGACTTCAAACATGACTCATTCTTTCAGAATTAAACACGGAACTATAAGTTTTATTGTAAGGACCCAAAAAACTGAAGTAAAGGCATTAAGAATGGATTACTTTAGTATTTGTTGTTAATCTGTTGAATTCACAGTGACATTCATTCAACTGATAAATTCATTTAAATGACGTCACAGCTGTAATAAAGTGTTGCAGAATCTACAAGGTACGGTGTGTAACTGTGTGTGTGTGTGTGTGTGAGAGAGAGAATGATGTATTTGTAAGTGATGTTAATGGCATGGCCCTTGGGCCCCGCTCAGAGCTCTGTGGAGCCGGTGTGGAGTAAGATAAGCAAATTGCGGCTGGATCACACTGACTTGTCAAGGTTAAGCAGAGAGAAACAGCAGCAGCTGCAACTCTGATTACTGAATTACACACACAGACTCATTCTCTGGCCTTCTTCTCACACACACTGACAGAGAACGGTTCGGCACAGCAATCCACAGGAGCCTAATCGTCACTGGTGGGTGTTATCATTATAATGAATGTGATTTAGTTCTTCAGGATGCGACGGGGTGCTGAGCGCCTCTGAAATCTCTGCCAGTGTATTGAGAGAGAAGTACAATAAAACACACATGTGTGATTAGTGTCAGCCAAGGACTTTATAAAGCTGCATCACACATTTGATCACACACACACACACACACAGTAGAGAACTAAACCAGTGCCAGCATTACACTGTACGAACAAGGTTGAGAAAATAGAAACCTATAAAAGAAGGCCATCAGCAGACTAAAATAATTTTGAATTACTCGAATATTAGAACAAAATTATCCTCTTAATATATAATTTAATTTGAAACTATAATACATTTAAATGCATTAATTTTGTCTTAATAATAAAGAAAAAAAATATGCCTACAACAGTCCATTGTTTCCTAATAGATTTTTATGTATTAAATGTACATAATAATGTAATGATATTAATAATTTAATATATGATTAATTTGGTGTTAACTATGGTATCCTGAGTAATAAATTAATATAAAAGTGCTAACAAAGAATATCCCATTCTTTCTCTTCTGAGCATTTGTTGTCTTTGTCCTACCAGCTCAGAACTGTGGATTATTGAAACTTCGTCAAACTGATTCATTTGAGGATCAAAAAAGTGATGTTATTGCGGTTATATCAAAATTGCATATATTTACATGAGTCAGTCACATGTTGAGCTGTTTTTCACTTCACCATAAATCCCATCAAAGCTATACACAATTTGTGAATCAGTTTGACAGAGTTATTAAAAAATATACATGTCCTAGGAATTGTTCATGGACTGGCCATTACTGCTTTGGAGGACATATTACTTTGGGGGAATAATTGTCATGTCAGTGCCTCGTGTGAAGCGGCCTCATGTTCCCCAGCCGTTCTGAGAGTGTGGAAAGATCATCAAACCAAATGACTCTCATGAGAATGCTGCCAATAAGGTTATGGATCCCAAACCAATTGTAACATTTTACAGAATTGTTGATAAAACAATCCATTATTGCTGATTGTAGCTACATATCTTCCAGTTTATAATTCCTCGACAAATCCTTTTTTGAGTCACAAATAAAAATTGTGAATTACTATAAAAACCCATGTTGAGCCAACAGAATCACCCTAAATGTTGTCAAAATAATTAATTGCCTTGAGTTGGGCAAACTCAAATTACACAAGTTAGTTCAATCAAATTAACTTTTCTGAGCATTTAGAATTGTTATTTTCTTTTGACTTCACAAAACCGACACTTTTTAAGTAATCTGAGTTGCTTTATTGTTTTGAGTTTTATGAACTTTTTCTTTCAATGTAGACATACTTGAATATTCCTGAAACTGGGCTGTGATTTCTATTTCCCAGCATGCTTTGCCATAACATTTGAAAGGAAGAATAAATGCTAAAATTAAGTGTTATATAATGCAAATAAGCTATAGCTAGCTGAATTTTCTACTACTAATATATATATATATATATACATAAATTGAGATCATTTTAAGTTTATTGTATGAATTAACTTACTCAAAAATTTCTAGTTGAGCAATATGAGTACAAAATTGAAATATGCCAGTTCTGCTTACTTAAACTTTGAATTTATTAAAAATATATATATATAACTGATTACCTCAATTTTTTGAGTTTTGCCAACCTATTCAGTTTTACATGCACTGCAGCATAAATCAATTATGGGGTTATAAGATTATTGTTTTACTATTTGACTTTCAGATTGAGACACAGAAATGCTGAATGTGTATCAAATATAATTAATCGGATCATACCGTTTTCTTGGAAGTCTTAATTGGACTGTTTCATGATTGTTTTAAGCTGTGTCTTCTCCTTTTTTGAGAAGCATGGTCACTATATGCTTTCTTTGAATGGAAAAGAGCAGTATGAGGGTTCCTCAAAACTCAAAACCTCTCTTTTTGCATACAGAAGAAAGTTGGGTTTGCAACAGCAGGTAAGTAAGTGATGACAACATTTTAATTTTAGCTGTACTACATTTTTATTCCTTTAAAAGGAATTAAAGACTTTCTGTGCAACTAAGAAAATGCAAATGATACAACATGACAACTCTATGTGCACGCTCTGTTTTTGCCTCTCTCTCTTCCTCGCTCTCTCTCGCGCACTAGTGTTATCAGTCTCCTCTCCAGCAGCACAGCTGTGTGCTGATTTAAAAGGTTAACAGACTAGTCAGCAATTACACTGCACTGTGCAGTAAAACACAATTACATTACAGCTCAGGACAAATGCCAGGCACTCCATTCAGAAGAGAGAGAGAGAGTGAGAGAGAGAGAGAGAGAGAGAGAGAGAGAGAGAGAGAGAAAACACACACACAGCCACAACACCACAGTGATCCTTTGTGTTTCTGTGAGGACTCGACCATTTGCATATACATATAAGTATGTGTCATTGAGGGAGAGAGAATGAAAGCACTCATTTGGCAAGTTTAGTTACAGAATCAGTTTTCCAAAACATTGAATCTCTCTTAAACCAGCCTAAGGTGGTTCACTGGTCAGTCTGACCAACCCTTGTGAAAAAGAAGTGCGCTTAATTGCATTGAATGTGCACTTGTGTACTTTACATTGTATATATTTTTATGTGGATGAATATATATATATATATATATATATATATATATTTGTTTGTTTTTTCTTTTAAACTGAACTTGCAAATTATATATTAATTAAATACAAGGCCACTAAAGTGCACTTAAAGAGAGACCCTTTCTTGACATTTTCAGGTGCAAAGTGCACTTTTTAATAATGCGAAATGAACAGTTTCAAGTAAATTTTAAATCATTATAATCACTAGCGTAGTCTTTTTTGATGTATGACTAACATACTAAAGCACAAGTAGTTGTTTTTAACTTTAAACGTAGTGTGTTTTTCAATATTACATTTAAATGGAACTTCAGTAAAAAATTTAAGTATATTTTAAGTACATTTGGCAGTAACCATATTTCAAAATTAACACAATTATGAATTAACTTGCAATTAAATGTCAGAAAACCGCCTTAGGCTGATTTAAGTTGTATTTTTTCAGAAATATTGGAAAATGTTTTTTCACTGTAAAAAATGATTTCCATGATTTGTTATCACAACACTTTTTTCTTTTCTCAAATCAACTTAGATAGTTAATGTAGTTCAGATGGCATAATATTTTGAGTTTCTGTCAATTAAATCAATCGCCTTCATTGTATTAACTCAAATTTTTAATTTCAACAAACTCTAAATTTTAAGGCAACGAAGTAACTTAATTTTTCAAGTTAAACCAGCAATTCTTTTTTTACAGTCTATGTTCTGACTGGATATATTCAACATTTTATTCATTCAGGTATATAATCTAAAATCATTGTCTAATTTTGCATTATTATCAACTTTGAACTGTGTTTGTTGACACTTGAAGTCTAATAAAATATCTGAAGCAAAAGCTCGTCACACACACACCTTTAATCACAGACACTCAACAAATCACAACTCAGACAAGCAGCTTCAGAACTTCAGAGTCCCGCGAGCGTTCAAGCGCATGTCGTTTCCCAGACCGGTGGGCTCCAAGACAAAACAAGCGCGGTGCGGCGGTCTGGAGTGTGTCTGCAGGACTGCCGAGGGTCTGTGTGGTTTCAAAGATCTTTCATGAAAGAGCAGAGAGGCTGTTCATTAGGGAATCCTTCCTGTGTGAGAGCTGCGGTCTTCGGCTGATTTATGATTCGCCGTGGCTCTGCTCATGCTACGCTAACAATGCTCATTAAAAAGAGGATGTCATCACTCTGCGACACCGCGGGAGTCATATGTGTCACATGCATCCTCAATACAGCGAACTGCTGACCAATACCGTCCACAGCATCCTGTAAATCTGTCATCACGGCCTCGGCCACGGAAACACACCCACACAGACTATTACTGCAGTGATAGAGGATCAGAGGTTAATGTGGAGCTGTTTGCTGGTGTTTAGTGCAGAATTAGAGGATTTCACGGGTCCACAGCGATTTGTGTGTGTGCCTGCATTAATGGCTTTGGTGTTTTAAATGTGTGTGGCGAGAATGTGATCCAATATTCAAGATGAGCTGGACCAAATGTAAAAATTAAAGGGACAGTCCGCCCAAAAATGAACACTCAACTTGCATGACTTTATTTTTCTCATGGGGAAAAAAAAACGTATATACATTCTTAAAAAATATCTTCTTTTTTTTGCTCCACAGAAGATATAAAGTCATACAGGTTTGGAACGACATTATATACAGTTATAATATACAGTTACACTTTATTTTAAGGTGATGTTACAGTGTAATTACACAAATACGTACTGAGTCATATTAATAAATTACATGTACTGACTATCGAGTTAAGGTTAGTTAATATTATAATTTACTTGTATTACAATAGTTAGTTCATGTAACGTGTATGTCACTTTAAAATAAAGTGTTACCGAATGTACTTACTGTTTGCTAGCAATTTATTGCAAGTTGAATGAAATGCAAATGTTTATATTTTAAATGTAGCTTACACTTTATTTTAAGGTGTCTTTGTTACAGAGTAATATTAAGTAACTACATGTACTTACTATAGGGTTTGGGATTAGGGTTTGGGTTTTTAGTTTTAGTTGTAGTTGCATTATTAAAGGACAATTTATTTTTTTTATATAGTAACTACACTGTAACAAATGTAAACAATGACAAAAAAAAATAAAGTGTTACAATCATATTTGTAATTACACATTTGTAATGATGAAGTTGTAATTGATTTAAAATAAGTTTAAATTTAATATCACATAACTTCTTATTAAAAATTATTTTCATTGAACTATAAATACTTTTTATTTCACATTATTACAAAGTGCACTTTTTAAAAGTCTACTTAAGTGCGTTAAGAAAACAGAAAGTCATGAAATTGAAAACTCTTTAAATACTCTTAAATTACCATTTATTTTATTAATATTATATTTGAAGTACATCACAAGTGCAAATTCAATACAATTAAGCACAAGCTTATCCCTTTAAGAAATCGTTAGAAACACACATTAATGGAGCTCTAAATATTGTCACTGCCCTTGTTTTGTGTTTAATTTTGGGGATGATACAGCAGCAGTGTTCGAGTGTGGGTCCGTTTTAGTAAATCAAATGTTAGGTGTTTTTTGAAGAGCCTATGGCCTCAGACAACTAAGTGATTGTGTTTGAGTGTTTGACTTTCTCTCTTGTTCCTGGTTGGAGGTTTGGGCTCTGGGATCTGAGCAGACCTGCTGCTGTACACTGAACAGATAAGCAGCACAGGACAAGATAAGAGAGCACAGCCAACCCAGACACACACACACACACACATACACACACAAAAGACAGGACAATAGTCCTACAAACAGGTTCATCATCTGGTTGAAATCACTAACCAGATATTCAGATTGGGGAACCATAATTTAAGAACTGTTCATAGAAAAACCATGAATGTTAGAGGGTGCACGTCCTCCTCAATGTCTGTGGTGGAGATACACTGTAAGAAAAAAAAGCCAGGACATTATCTGATAAGATTTACAGACATCTCCTTCAACCATAAAATATAAACAATCCAATGCATAATTCAAGTATGGGTATATTACCAGTGAAAAATCAAAACGGAACATTACAGTTTTTTTTTTTTTTTTTTTACAATTGCTATACATTTCTCAGTACTTTGTCACTTTTTCTTCACACAGTTCTCTTAACCAACTTTCATCTCGGCACAGCAGTTCATGTTCAAAATGCACCAAATTTAAATCCAAAACACTTCATTCATCTCTCAAATCAAATCTTTCTTCCAGAACTAGGATTTTCACCCTACAAACACTGACATCAGGCAGCATTATACTATGATTTCTTCTGTAAAATGCCTTAACAAAACAAGAATAACAATTATTGTTTACAATTATTCAAGTTTTCCCCTTTTAATGGATGATAATAAAATTGAAAGACTAATGCTTGTGTAGGTGTTCCGCTTCATCTAATTGCTTTGATAGTATTTGATTTTTTAGATTCAGATTATATTTCATTACAATATTACTGTAGAAATGCACCATATTTCTGTCTTATTCAGTTTAGTATTTTGTCATTGTTTTGAAGTTAAAAGCATGTGTAAATCGGCCTGTACACAGTTATGTCGAAGTGAGAAAAGAATTCATGCAATTTGAAAGATTTAGTCATTGAATACATTTTATGCCAAAGCAATGATAAATGATCCATTTTTGTCTGTTGTGCTCACTGTGTGAAGAGTTTTCAAAAAGTGACCCAAGTATTGAGAAATGGGTCCTCGCAAAACACATTTTTACAGACACTTACAACAACACGTGACCATCAAAAGACATTTCAACTGTTATTTGGTCAGGTTCATGTCGTTCTAAACATGTTATTTTATTTTATTCTAACACAAAATATCAAGCTGCTCTTTTCTAGGTGTGGATCAGCTTCAGTCAGCAGATTTGGAACAACATGAAGTGAGTAAACGATGACAGAGTATGAATGCATGGGTGAACCAGCACCAGAACTCCTGAATTACTCCACATGTAGAGAGCCTAATGCAAACCACTGGCTAACACAATGTACACAAACAAGGTCTAAAAAAAAAGAATAACAGAATAAATAACCAGGAACACTCCTTTTTGCATACCAATGACAAGCTTTGGCTTTTGTTTCTTCTTTTTTTAACCTGCACTTCTTCTTTATTCTCTGTATATGCTTCCAGAAAGAAAGCCAGAGAAAGTTGAGCAGCCACATGTGTTGTGTGCTGGATGAGAATTAGGGGGGAAATCAATTCAGATGCTAATGAGAGCCTCTCTAATTTATTAGCTGCTGAGGAATGCGTGTTACATTAATTTCAACTGTAAACAATTATTTCACCTGAAGATTTATGAGTATGTGGGGCGGCGGCGATGCACACACAAAGCAGCTTTTCATAACGCCTTCAAAGCGTGTTACTTTTAGATAAGATTAGCTTCCCATTTTCAATAAGCCTCAAAGGTTTTTGAGCGTAATATTGGAGTCCATCTATTACTGTCAGACACTACGACTCTGTTCAAACCGATGTGTATTTCCTCATGTCTACTATTGCAGGCGAACCTCTGAGGTACAATAAGACTTTCATGAATGAAAAATTGATTCTTAATTTCATGTGCAATGGTAAACTTCTCGAAAGATAGAGATGCATTCTCTTCATGAATGCTCCGGCCACCCTTGTTTAGTGGAGCCGGTGTGATCACGCTGCCCTCTACTGATTACCACAGGAACTGCACTTCCTCAAAACAAGCGCCATTTTGATCGCTATCAACTTTCATGGTTGTCTAATTAAAGGATTATAATTACGGCCTAATCATTTCCATAGTATCGCATTCTATTATCGCATTTAAACCTCGCGTGACATGCAGTCTCTTTATCCATTGACCCACACAAAATGAATACTGAGACGCGGGGCAAGTTGTCTTACGAGTGAATTTTACTCCAGTGAATGTTTAATGTCTTTTGAAAGTCACATTGCTTAAATTCTTGGTTACAAAAGTGTTCTTGGAAATAAAAAAAAAAAGCTTAACTGAACACATGTTGACCTTTTGAGTCAACATGCCCCAATAGTAGGGCATTTGGTCAAACACAATTGACTCTCAATGGGAGAATGCATGCTTTTGACACTGATTTGAGAAGACTACCAGTTTCTCATATATATATATATATATATTCTCATATATGTGGGTCAATGACAAATAAGGTTTTCAAGATTAAAATTGTTTATGTCCAAAAGAATGTATAGTGTTGATTCATATTGGTTTTGTAGCTTTTAAGGCAGCATTAATTTTTTTTATAAAAAGAAAATATCAGGTGGTGCGACCATATATTAATTGAAAATAAAATACATTTAATGTACTTAGCACTATACTGAGAACTTGTAAATATGACTCATTGTGGGGTCAAAAATGCATATCACAAGGTAAATTTCCTTTCCAATTCTTTATTTATTGCCCTTTTATTCCAATTCATATAAACAGCCACTTTTCTATGTTCATATACCCAATTTTCCATTGAGAGTTTTTTTTGTTTGTTTTGTTTTGTTTTTAACTGTAAAAATGATTTGTATAGATTATATAAAGGTTTACAGTTGTATATTCTTACTTCATTTTGCAATTGCAGTGGGAATTGATACATTTAAATGTAAATTTGCTGGTTGCACCACCTGACCATGACCAGTCGTACCACCTGGCATTGAGATCAATAATGATCTATATTAACAAAACAAAAAGAAAGATATATGAATGCATTTTATTCTGGTTTCTTATTTTTATTTTAATCCTCGGACCAATTTATACTTTGACTTAATCTATTATATTTCATTAATAAGAAGGGCAAAGAAACTATAGGCTGTGTGTTTGTGTGTGTGTGTGTGTGTGTATTGTGTGGGCGGGTATTCCCTACATTATGGGGACCAAATGTCCCCACAGGTATACCAGTAAATTTTGAGGGGACATTTTTTTGGTCCCCATGAGGAAACAAGCTTATAAATTATCTTAAAGAATTATCTTTTTTGAATTAAAATGGCAGAACATTTTTTTTGTGATGGTAGGTTTTAAGGGGGGGGGGGTGTAGGGGGGGGGAGAATAATAAAAAGTTTTGTACAGTAAAAAAAACTATTTGCACCTTGTGTCCCCCCCAAAAAAAAAAAAACACATGTGTGTGTGTTTGTGTGTATGGGGGGGGTGCGTTTTTGTGACATATCAGGACACAAATGTGTATAATGACATGGGTATGACACAGGTATTACAACTTCAACGTGAAATATGAGGACATTTCATATGTCCCCACTTTTCAAACAGCTTTAAAAACATACTAAACAATGTTTTATTAAAAATGTAAAAATGCAGAATGTTTTCTGTTTAGTGGTGGGGGGGGGGCAGAATGTACAGTTTGCACAGTATAAAACCCATTACACCTATGGTATGTCCCCATAAAAAATGAAAACACAATGTGTGTGTGTGTGTGTGTTGTGTGTGTTTAGACTATTTAAGGGCTTTTTAGCCAAATTTAATCACAACTATAAAACAAAAAACTGCAAACAAGGTTTTAAACTAGATGAAACCGATTAGCAGCATATGGCTGTGGTTGGAGAGATGATCTCTATGAATGTGAAGCAGATGACGAATGAAGTTTGTTTAGGTGAAACATGATGACTCAGTGAGTGTCAGTGGGATGGTGTTAAACGGCTTGTGTAGTGAGTGGATTTTAGGAATCGGAGAGGAGGCAGGTGTTTCTGCTTTATAAAGAAGCTGCTTTGCTGAAGAGGCTGTTTGCTTCATGTGACACGGTGGGTCCACAGAGCCATTTCCTAAACCAACCCGTCTCCTTCCCTTTACTGCCCTCATCAGTCCTGCACTGGCACGGGGCTGCAGCCTCCCCTGCCGTCGCTAAAAGATGAATGTCTGTTATTGTGTGTGTGATGACGGAGTGTTTCAATCAGGTCCTGTGCAGAGCTAGAGCGCTGAGTCAGTTCCTCTTCCATCGATCCATCACATGGCCTGCAGCCGGCAGGTGTAGTTGCTTTCTCCCTGGGGACGCAGGAAACACCTGCCCTGCCCAGCTCTCCTCTCCTCGCCGCGACACATCTCTAGAACGCTGTGCTCCTGGTTCAACGGCCACAATCTGTCAGGACAGCAGTTTCCTGCTCGTTTGTTGTGCTTGTACAGGTATTAAGGGAATGAGGATCAGGTAATTTCAGGCTGAGCCTGGGGACTCTCAGTCTGACTCCGCCAGCTTTTATAGGGGTCCTTCCTATTACGATGTACCTTTTGAACTGTATAACTTTCACAAAATGAATATGCTTGTGTTACAATTGTGCTGCAAGAAATATACAAATTTGATCAAATTCTTCTCATTTTATCAAACCGTGTGGAAAGTTTTGATACCAAAGAACTCAAAAAATGTATTGTGAACACTTACTAAATTATCTGATATTTTAGTCATGCTTGTTTTCCCACTGAAATTATGTAATTTCCTGGAGGATGATGTCATAGAGTGCTGCAGGGATGACATGTTTTTGCAAGCTAAAACCTGGAAACAAATTAGCACATTTTTAATGCTTTTGCTTGTTTTGAAAAAGAGGTTGTTGGGGACATTAAACGTCTTCTGCCGAACAGGTAAACTCATCTACTCACTTTGACAGCCTCGTTGTGTTTATAATCTCTTGCAAACTATTCTAACTCAAACTTTGAGGGAAAATGTTTTTTTTTTTTGTTTTTGTTTTTTTAATAAATACTGATAAGAGCTGTCGGACATGTGTCAACAGTTATGTGTAACTGCAGTGTTTATAGCCTATGTTGAGATTTTTACTTCTGGCGATGATATTTAGGCTTCAAAATTCATTTCTGAAGATTATCATGATGAACTAAATGTGTAAGAGTCATAAACTTTTGTTGGTGCTTATTTTCCACAATAATCCAAAAGCTACTGGAAAAGTCCTTGTCGTGGGAAACAAGTTGATGTTAACTTGCGGACTATTCTACAAAATTATGTCATCAGTGAAGCACTCCATTGTTAGTTAAAATTGTAGACTAAAAAAGATGGACCACATGTCTCCATTTCATTCCACTGTAGAAAACTGGAGCCAAAATGTCCCAGAAATGATCATCATTCGGAGTCTGAGTCTGTGCAGTAGTGGAGCCGCAGCATCGACGTCCGGCCCACACTCCCACAACTCAACCGCAAGCACAGCTGTCACCCTGTTTTTATAGCATCAAATAACTAACTAAAACCAAACTTACTGTAAAAACGAACACTTGAATATACACCGATCAGGCATAATATGATGAGCACTGACAGGTGAAGTGAATAACACTGATCATCTCCTCTGTGGGTGGCATATATTAGGCAGCAAGTGAACATTTTGTCCTCGAACTGTTTGTGTTAGAAGCAGGAAAAATGGGCAAGCGTAAGGATTTGAGCGAGTTTGACAAGGACCACATTGTGATGCTAGACGACTGGGTCAGAGCATCTCCAAAACGGCAGCTCTTGTGGGGTGTTCCGGGTCTGCAGTGGTCAGCGAAGGCTGGCCCGTGCGGTCCGATCCAACAGAGGAGCTCCTGTAGCTCAAATTGCTCAAGAAGTTAATGCTGGTTCTGATAGAAAGGTGTCAGAATACATACAGTGTGTCAGTTAGCTGCGTATGGAGCTGCAGACGAGACCAGTCAGGGTGTCCATGATGACCCCTGAGCCAACAGTGGGACGTGAGCATCAGAACTGGACCACGGAGCAAAGGAAGAAGGTGAATCACGTTTTCTTTTACATCACGTGGATGGCCGTGTGCGTGTGCTTCTCTTACCTGGGGAACACATGGCAACAGGATGCACTATGGGAAGAAGGCAAGCCGGCGGAGGCAGTGTGATGCTTTGGGCAATGTTCTGCAGGGAAAACTTGGATCCTGCATCCATGTGGACGTTACTTCAACACATACCATCTACCTAAGCATTGTTGCAGACCATGTACAGCCTTTCATTTCCTTTCATGGAAGTGTATATAGTAATTAAAAGTAATTAGAGCCAGATAGTAATTTTTAAACAATAGTTGCTACCCAGCAGGTTGGACAAACATGTAACCCAACCGCTGGGTTTAAAAAAAAGCTGTTGTAAATTTGGCAAGGTTTTTTCGTGAGAAGTTTTCTGGTGCATAAAAGCACAAATAACCCACTATAATTGTTATTTGAGAATGAGACTCAGTATTGGCATAAAAACATGTTTTGTTTGAAATCCGACTAGAGAGGTGAGGAAAAAACACCTGGGATATTTCTTAATAGGCCTAAATTAGTATTTTCACTTTAGAAGCTATAGTGCACCAGGGGGACATGGCAAAAATGAAAAACATCCAATCAAAACAATGTAATTACAATCCACCCCAAATTTGCTTAATTTTGATAAAAGAAAACAAACTAATATGATTTATTTTTGTTAAGATTGAGTGTTTAAATATTTTATCCATGAACACTATGGGGACATAGTTTTGCATGTAGAAATGACCCATACCCCGGAGATTAACACACATAACCCTGCTCGCTTATCACAGTCAGAGATGATTTTACTTGACAATGACTTCCTAAATGAATAGCCAAGCAAAGTAATTACATCAGAGAGCAGGGACAAATAGTGCGATGGAAGGGTGCGTGTGCGGACCGGGGGCGAGGAGATGCGACTGAGGCTCCCTGCAGTCAGCAGAGCTTTATTACAGTGCAGTATTGATGTCCCCTTCACAAACATCAATAGTGCCGCTCCATCTCCACACGCCACTATCTTCAACAACAAACTGTGCAGCCGGCCTTTAAAAAGGACGACCCTCAAGCTATGTCTAAATTGTCATTTTTAGACATTTCTGTTTGTGCAACATTTTCTTCTCCAGTTATTAATCACGTCTGATGGGAAGAGGCTTTGCTATTGTGCGTCTCTGTGTTCACGGCCTGTGGGCTGCCTACCCACTTGGCAAATCACAACACACTGTTCCACCCAACCAATCAGAGCACAATGTGCTTTTCAGAAGGAGGGGCTTCATAGAGAGAGGGACTAAACAGAGCGTGACCGGAGTCCCTTTAAGAAAAGTCATTTCACGTGGCGGCCAACTTTGAATTATTTTATATAAATTAAATAAATTAATAAATAAAATTTTATTAGTATTAATATAATTATATATTTCACTCACTGGAAAAAAAGGAACCTAGACTTCATGGATGGTCTGTTAGTACCATTATCAGCACAGCAAACCATTTTATTTGATAATTGTATGAAATAATCCTGAAAAAAGCACAAATACGGCAGAGATGCTAAATTCAGCGGCTGGAATTAGCTGAGGTGACGTGACGTGACGGCTCACAGAGAGCATGCGGCTAGTAGTTCCAGCAGCGGCAATCCACCTGTCACTCAAGTGGCCACGCCCTTAATTATGCAAAACTTTAAGGCTTAACATAATTTAAACGGATGAGTTATAAAAAATTAAATTCACCCCAATCACAGTTGTCATGAAGAGCTAAATTAGCTATATAGACCAAAACCACTTTTTGTACTAGGCTGTAAAAATATTTTTTTCTGCTGTAAAGTTGGGCGTTTCAACATGGGGGGTTATGGGATTGGCTCCCTTTCGGAGCCTTTCTCTAGTGGCCAGTCAATGAATTGCAGTTTAAGTCACTTCCGTGCTGGATTCAAGAGAGCCCGGAAGGTTGCCGTTTGGTTTTTATGCTTGTAAATGGAGTATCACATTGTTAGCTTAGTGACGTGCTAACATCAAACTTCATTGGAATTAACTGTGAGCCGAGTCTCTTGAGTCTCTTTTGTGTCGTCAGGAAAGCTATTTAGTGTGGCATACGTGCAGTGAGGAGTTGCTGCTTGTACAGCAAATCAGACACTTATGAGGTGTCATTTCAGTTATGGTGCTTCCTTTGAAGGCAGATACCAAAGACAGGGCAGCTCACTAGGTTTTGGAACTGAACTCACATGTAAGCAAGCAGTCCAGTGTTTAGCTCCTTCATGCTAGTCACTCTCCACAGTGCTGTTAACAGCGGCAGCTGAAGGATTCGTGTGGAGCTCGTCGCTGTGGGATCTTGGCCTTGGAGAAACAGCATGCAGAGCTGTTTATGAGATTCTGGGAAAAAGATCATACTGCTGTTTAAATTTCCATAAACTCTCCAAGCTATTCAGATGTGTGATTTAATTCCCACTGTTTAGCCAGATGGCACTGGACATATTTCAATGCATAATTCACATTTTATTTGTATCAATAGAGTACAGGCTAATATGAATTTGGAAGCAGTCGTTTTCGACAGATTATATGACAGGCTTCTCTTGCTGTGCTGTAGTTCCATCTCATGGCATAGGAAAAATAAACAAACAAATATTGAATAACACGATTTGCTAAAGCTTGCGATAAAGACCAAAGCTATAGTCGCTCAGGACATTTGTAAGAGCTAAACACAGGTTTCAAAACTCTCATATGATGATTCAAATTCCAATATCATGATATTTTTGTAATAGCATTTGTGTAACATGTGAACACAATGAAACCACAATGACAGGCTATTCAGACAATTTTGATATTTTTAGATTTGGGCATGTTGTATCATTTTTTTTTTTTTTTTTTTTAATAATTTATTCATCTAGCCTAAACTAGCTCAAAAGCCATTAAAACAGTTTAATATCTTAAGCATGTTGTGGGAGATGGCATTTATTTATTTATTTATTTATTTACTTAGTATAACCTGTTAAAAAAAAAAAAAAAAAAAAGATGTATTCTCAAGAAAAGTGTCAATAAATAGAAGGTTTTATTGTGACAAGTTACCCCATAGTGTCCATACAACATAAGGGTTAAATGTAGATAGTTTTTTCTTGTGCAATAAAGTTTGAATTTAAATAGTTTTGATGTTGTTGACTATATGTGACAACAAAGAATATATGCCTATAGAGAGAGAGAGAGTACACACAGACACACACACATTTAAATATATGAAAATATATATACTTTTTTTTTTTTTTCAAAAGGATACCCTGTTGTAGCTATGCCAATATAAACTTGTGAAAACATGGAGAAAAATGAGTCCAAGCCTCCAAGCTCGTTCTGAATAACAGTCCTGATTCTATTTTTGTTGGGTGTGATTTACGTCCAGCTTCCTCTATGTGCTGTCTGAGGAAACAGATGCGCGGGATTGTGCTTTTCCTCAATTCCTGGGAGAGAGATTCTGGCCCAAACCGATTCAAGCTCCTAACTCTGCTCTCGTGAGAGAGGGTGGTAAGCGCTACTTATATTGACTCTTTGGTTCCCTTTTCTATAATTCTCCGTTTCCTTCTGGTTTCCACTTGCGTATGTCCGTGTGGGCCGGTCGGGCTTCCCTCCGATCAGCGCGGAACCTCCGCAGTCATTTCCCGGGGCAAGGTCAACGCTCAGCGCCAGCGCGCGCGATGACGTCAGCAGTGAACGCTACCTAGGGCACTACGCACATATGGAATGAATAGGCCGCGATTTCGAACACACGCGGGGTGTTCGGCTCACCCGCCGGACACAGCGGCCCTTTGATCAGGGGTCCGCCGGGTCAAGCGACATTGTGATCACTCCTTCAAATGCTTATCGTTCACTGTGCTAATGAGCTGTGAGGAGACATCTCCACAGAAACACGTCGAACTATAAGCGAAAACATTGTAAAACGGCGGATTAGGGGTCAATATGACGCTGTTTTCTGGATACGCAAAAGAAACATGCAGCCTATTTTTTAAGTACAATTTAAATGTTTTAATTCTTAAACAAGGAAGATTAGGCTATTATTATTATTATTATTATTAGATTATCAATTATTTTTATTTAAGGTGTACCTATAGAAATTGGCCTACACTTATAAATAAATAAATAATGTCTTTGTTATTTTTGTCACAGTCTGACACCAAAATATAGCCTAGCCTAGCCTAGGTAATCTTGAGATTTTTAAAGAGGTAGGCTATTGAGTTAAGAGTCGATTATCTTAAATAAAAGGAAAGTGAATGAAAACACGTCGTGGGAAAAATGGATTCACTGACAGCTGTAGCATTATTGTTGTGTCATAAATAAATGGCCAATGATTCTTCATGATGCAACGAGCTTTTCTTGGATAAGAGCGCCATCTATGGGATGTTAAAAAATGCGGATGCATGCGCAAAAAAAAAAATGAAAGGATGTGAGGTAAATCACTATAGCTGTTATCAGAAATCCATGTGCAATATGATCTTGGATTTTCATTCAGTTATTCTTCGTGTTGCAATAAATGTATGCTACTTTTAACAGTTAGTATTGTGGAAAATGTTGAAAAACAGCTTCAATTTACCTCCTTTATAGGCCTATTGATTTAACCTCCCTTTGCAATACAAAGTCATGGCATTTGATACTAATGCCTCTGAGATAAATATTAAGAGATAAACTTTTACCTTTAGAGAGGGTTTTTCTAATCACACATTGCTGAATTTATGGGAATATAGCTAATTGTTTTAATCTGCATGTACTATTTAGTATAGATTTTCAAAATATTGAAGAATTCTTTTAACCATATTATTACATTTTTTGGTACAAACATAAAGTTCAAATAGGCTAGCTTACACATAATGAGCTCTTCAGATCCGCTTTCTGACAGCAGTGAAGAGAAAGAATGTCTGAGAACCTGTTTTAGGAACAGAACCACCATGGTTTTGGACCATGGTTGCACATTCTGCTCAATCAAGTGTAGATGAGCTCGGCCTACAGCTCCACCTACTGCTCATAATGAGAGTTTATCTGTTCGGTGGAGAGAGATTTGAGCTGGTGACTCTTTCTTATAAGCCTCTCTTCATTTATGCTCTATAACATATTCTCTCCATGCAAGTGATCAGAGTACAGCACACAATATCAGCTAACTGTTGATTCAGAGATCACTGCAAACACCATTCGATCGAATGGTGGTGGCAGCACAATAAAACCATATTTTCATGATTTGTATCACATTTTTTCTTGACACTTTTGTCCAATCAACTTCAATAATTAATGTGGTTCAGATGACATCATTTTTTGAGTTTCTGCTGATTAAACCAAACACTTTCATTGTATTAACTCAAAATTTTAATTTCAGTGAACTTTTTTTCTAACTTTTTTTTTTTTAGGATTTAGCATTCTGACCAACTTGACCCCAAATGCTGATGGTTTCAGTTGCTTCATTGAAAAACAAGGAAAGCTGTTTAATTCTCCTGTAACTGTATTTTTTTAATTTTGTTTTATGCAAGGAGAATGACTGGACATTTGGCCATTTGTACTCAAAGCACCACACTTTTTCTCTAAAACAGGTTGTGATAATATAACCAGCCAAAATAATAATAATAAAAAAAATCAATGTTACATTGGTTTTCAGGTCTGCCGCAGGAAACGTTCAGTTCTCCTCTCTGGAAAAAGAGTCCGGAGATTTATTTAGAAGACTTGCTGACCGCAGCTGCTGCCACACAGAGCCAGCGTTACATAATTCATTTATTTTTAAGAGGATATAAAACTTTGGTTAATTATTGCCTTAAGTGCTGTCCTAAAACCCAGAGAAGATCACGCACTGTCCGTCTGAGCCGTGAGTGACGTCATGAGACGACAGGTCGGGTCTGTAATAATTCATTTTTGCGCCGCCTCTTGAACCCCGTCAGTGTTTTTATGCCTTTTCATTTATTGAATTTTGTATTCAGAGTGCAAAAATATACCTGCAGGATGTGGTTTTATTGTGATTATTTCAGCATAAATGTTATAAAATCGAATCATTTATACTGAATGTACAATGTCTTGTAAAAGCCCTTCTCTCAGTTTACAGAGCTCCTCGTTCGGTCAGTTACAAAACACATTCAGTCAGCAGATCAGCGCCTTTGGGACCTGAAGCATGTGATGAGGCTATGAAGCAGTCAGCCTTATGATGGTGTATGTATGTGTGTGTGTGTGTGTGTGTGCGTGGGATTTGATGCATCCATTGTCAGGCGACTGTCAACTCTAAACTCTAACAGAAAGGTGTATGATCAACAGCTGAGTGGAAAATCTGACAAAGTGTGCCAGCAAGAAGTCACACTGAAGACATCAATCATACTACTATCTGCACAGCTCAGATACTGAACACACACACCTTCCCTATATGAGCAGCCCACAGACAGTCACCTGCGCTACACTGTGTGTGTGTGGGGGGGGGGATCTCAAAAGACCCAATGGATCAACGTCACAACACACTCAGGAGTAAAAGGAGAAGCAAAAGAACATAACAGCTAAAGAATAACAGTAATAAAGTGCCAGAGGGTCACATTATATCTATTTTGTCCTTTCTGGAGATGAAAAAGTTCTTGATGTGTTATTGGGCCAGTAGGTTCTTCCGATGTGTGGAAGATCATTTTTATTCCATATCTGTAAGGCGGACTTTTCAGGATAGAGATGGACTAAAAATGAACCTCCAAAACTTGCTGCCAGATTCTGGAAGATGTGGTGCTGGTCCTTCAAGAGTCACTCTCAGTCTGTCCTAAAGCCTGTAAAAAAAACATCTTCATTTATTTTACAACTTCAACTTGTGATTCTTATTAAGTGGGGTCTTTTTGTAGGATTTTTTACTTAACCTAAGTCTCTGAGATCCTGACACCTCACACCTGGAGACTCCAGGTAGGTTGCAGTTCTGGAAAATGGTGGCGCAACATTTGTCTTTTCTTCTCCTGCTGTTTTTGTCTGATCCTGCTGACCCAATGAGCATTTCACTGTCCAACGGCCATTATGCTTTAGTTTAGCAATTTCTAGTATTGCATCCCTCTCATGGGCATTTAATAATTTTTGACATTTTCCAAAAAATGTCTTTTTTGGCTCATTTTATCTGTTAAAGAAAACGTACCTAATAATTCTGCACACCTGAATATAAGGTGTTTTTCATTTCCAGAAATCATGAAGAATTATATATCACTTATAAATTGTTAAATACAAAATCAACAGAAATGAATAAGTTTAAGAAAAAATGATTGGGAAAAAAATTTGATCAGAAAATCAACATACCTAATTATTCTGCACACACTGTATAGAAGGTGAAAAACAGAATATGAACCAAGTTGTCTGAATTCAAAGAATTCATAAAGCAGCAGGTAAAAAGTCCCTAGATGACCTACTACTTCCAGTGAGATTCTGAAGTGCGCATATTTACTATCCCATGAGGCCATGGAAGAGGATTTATGAGTGTCAGTGAAGCGACGCAACTTTAAACAGTAGGTCACATGACAGTGACAATATGGCAGATGTAGTCTACGTCTGAATTTCATTCATACCCGCATTCATACTATATATAACATACTTTTTTAATGCAAAGTAAGTTTCACATCAAATGTAGCATCTACTATACAGTATGTGTTTTCAGACGCAACATTTTTTTACAATCTTCAATACAATATTTGGTAATAGCATATCAAGAGATTGGGATACGCTGTATATATCTGTCGACGTGTTGTCAGTGTCCTCTTTGCTCCGCGGTGTGAGAACATGATGTGTGGCGTGAGAGCGCATGACTTGTCGGACATAGCAACAGTAACTAAAGGGGGCGGGTGAAGGGTCAATTGATATTGTTCATTGAAGCTTGCTATATTATGTAACGTTATAAGAGTATTTGTGAGAAAGAGATCGAGTGAGTGAGTTTATTACCTGCATTCAGATTTAGCATTTTCCTTCAGGTCAATCATATGTTCATAATAAAAACAACTTTGTGAGAGAAGTCTAGAGTTTTGGCTTTATGTGTTCACAACTGGATACAGCTGTTATTCCTGGAGAACAGGAGACCTGACTGACTTTGTCACACTGCTTTTCTCTCTGCTTGAGTGACACTGACACTTTTATGGACTGTTTACAATCAGAATAAATCAGATTATCACCCACAGACATTAGATAAAACGATCCAAGAGACTCATTAAAGGTCACAGTGTTCAGCAGAACATAATGTCACCCTGTCCAAGCGCTTTTAGCTGTTTAATTAAGAAACAAATGAGCGGAACTAACATGCATTTACCAGACCAGCGTTTCACTGAAGAGAGATAAAGAGAGAGAAAACCTTCCTTTCGTCTCCTCTTTTAACTATAACAAAATATGCTTCTCTAATAAATCTGAAGCAGACATCTGCCAATAAATAAAAGTGCTCTAATATTGGAAGTGAGAGTGGCTGTTTTATTATGCTAGTATTTCATCTGTCACATTGTGGTAATGATGATACACATTATAACCATCTCATAAAACTGCTATAAATCATCATCACACACCCCTGCATTCACGCGTCTGCCAGATAGCGTTTTACCAAGGCCATTTACGTCGATTTATTCAACTATTACAAGTAGGATGCTGCTTACATGTTCATTTTATTAATGACTTTTGTCATGTTCGTTCGTCTTCTATAGACTGCATTTATAAAAACGTGATTCGAAACGCATCGATGACCAGCAGGTGGCGCACTGTACTCTATTTTTTTTTTTTTTTGGCCTTTTGTTTTCATGCTTAACCTCGTCTGACTGCATCTTTGCTGTGTTCTGTGAGCACAGATCAGTTTATGAATTCACACAACAGACTGATTCTTTGATTGGTGGATGATGTCATGGAAATATCTATGATTCATTTCTTAAGAATGTAGGCCCTCACTTTCTTATTTCTAAGAGTAATTACAACATCAAATTACATACTATTTCCTCATTAACACAATGGAGTAGTGTGAATAGGTTCCGATATTGCTATCAAGAGAAAGTCTCAATACCAAACTAAGTGGCATTATCTTAAAGAAAGCTATCACTGGCAACCATTCACTAGATAAAGTTTGTTATAGTTATAAAATGATGTAAAAATAGATACAAAGTGGAAATGAGGAGTATTGTGACATGTTGTGTTTGTGAAACATTAGTGGATTCTGTAATTAACGTTGTGAATAGAATTCTCCGTGAACTTGAAGGAAATCTATCTGAAATATAATCAGCTTGAGACCAGTTGGATAGTGAAATGAAACGAGTGAGAGTTCAGTTTGCAGGGAATTCTTTTTCGTCCTGTTTTTCACTGTATTTACAGTAATACACAAACACATTCACATAATGATACTGGACCTGTTTACAGTCATAACTGCAATTTTGCAGGCGCTTATTTTGCATCATTTCAATAGCAATTATGTTGTCATCAAGACAGTGTCCAGACATAAATTCAATATATACTGCCTGAGATTTAATGTATGTGATATATATACATATATATAAAATGTTAATAATACTAGTTTGGAATTTTTTTAATTTGTTCGTGATGCATTTTTACAATTAGGAAATTGACACGAGTACAGCTGATCACAAGTGTTCCAAAAATGCTCACTGTCCAGCCGTTCTAGAAAAATATGATTAGGATCACATTTAACTTACAGACTTAGTTTGATGTCTTTAAAAAAACGAGAGAGAAAAAAAACAATTTTGCAATGAAATTGAAGGCCCATAATAGCCATCCATCAACAATCCATCTACCAATCCATCCATCCATCCATTAACCAATCATTCCATACCTCTATCAATCCACTCACCCACCAATCCATCCATCCATCCGTCCATCATCAATCAATCAATCAATGAATCAATCCATCCATCCATCTATCCATCCATCCATCCATCCATTAATCAATTTCAGGTCTGCTGGACCACCATCAGTCGACGGTCACCATGATTTTGCAAAGTATGGCATGTTCATCATATTTCGTAGTTTGTAATTGTAGGGACAATTTAATCCTAACCAGGTCCCTACCCCTAAACCTAACCCCTAACCCTACCTATAACTTATCCCAAAAATCAGACGGAAATGATACGTGAATAACACTGATGTAGAAGCACCCAACCCTTGCTGTAAGCCTAAACTTGACATAATCCGTAAACTTTCCCCTAAAATCTGACTGGTTGTTTGGAATGTTGTTCCAGGATCAACAAATACGTTGATCCAGAAACTTGTCGGGCTTGGTGAAATCACGTTCACTGTCAACGTGACACAGAGCACAACGAGCACAGATGACCCAACATTTATCACTTTCCTGCAAATAAAACAAGTCAGTCTTCTAAAGAACAGGTTTTGTGCATCGCAGTCTGGTTTGTCACCTTCCTCTTTTATCTCAAATTACAGGTGAGTCTTCAAAAATGTAAACTGATAACTGTCTGCATGTCTGAAATATCTGTCAAACAACTTAAATGATATTTGGCCTCAAATAGTTATTTGTAGGTTAACCGACTAATTGTTTCAAGATATATAGGGCTTCAGAGTAATGTAGTTCAAGCCATCAAATCAACTCATAAGGTTAACTTACCTTTGCTATAAATATTCTGAATCTAATCCAAGTGCACTCTACTACTTCTTGGTCTTGGAAAATCAGTGGTTACTTTTATTTATTTATTTTACCAAGAATAAACACTGCTAGAAAACGCCAGTGGACATACACACTAAATCACTCCAGACTTAAAATTCGATTCAGTTTCAATTTACAGTGTAATTTTTCATCATCAAACAAAACTGAAAGAATATATGCATTCTACTTTTTTCAATAAAGCTTAATATTAATAGAAATTTAGATACGCTTTATGATTAACAGAACAAGTTAATCATAAAGTGGGTGGAACAGCGCCTACACTTTCTCGGACGGCTGAAAAGAGCAAGTGTCCCTCCACCCATCCTCACCACTTTCTACAGGGGAACCATTGAGAGTGTGCTGACCAGCCGCATCACTGTCTGGTACGGAAATTGTACTGCAGCAGACCGCAAGACCCTACAGCGGATAGTGAACACAGCTGCCCCCTCTCCCCTCCATCCTGGACATTTTCCTCACATGATGCTCCAGCAAAGCCAACAGTATCGTGAAGGACTCCACCCCTCCCTCCCATAGTCTCTTCCAGCTCCTACCATCAGGAAGACGTTACCGCAGCCGTAGATAATAGGCCTAAGTTAAATATTCTCTGTAAAGTCGACCGCGCAATTTAATGGCACATAAATTAAAACAACAAAATGGTAACTCTTTCCAACAGTCTCATTTATTCAAATGAGTTTTTGTCTTATCCTGAATCACAACGGTACGTCCACAATAAGTGTTTATATTGGGACTATTTTAGACCAACCTGCGTGTCATATACATAAACAGGGAGATGTAGCTCCGGCTACGATGTTCTTCCGCAAGACGCATGCAGTTTTGTTTATGAACCGCTCCGGAAGTGTCCGACAGCGCCTCCAATGGCCGAAGCGTGACATTACAGCGCTTTTCTCCCCGTGGCGTGCAGACCGAAACGGCGCAAAAGCTGCAGCATGGAGGTACCAATTGATCAGTATTCTTGTTATTGTATGTAATTTGTGTTAACATAATTTATGATTATACATATCTTATGTCAGTTTAGTACAGTTGATTCGTGCTAAGAATGGTGCATTCAGCTGTCATCTTGAACCAGCCGTGCGTCTCTGACCGACAGCAGAGCACATACTGTTAGTGTTAAGGCGGATATACTACTATTTTCAAATTAAACACGAGACTCTTGGTGTACAGTTACTTTTTTTAAACTCCAAATGCGTGCCAGGCACGAGCTCATGGTTCATTTTTAACGTGCTGCTAATGTTTTGGTTCGGGAGGGGTTGTTGACTAGCATTAGCAAAATATCGAGCCTATTATTTTGTAAACACGACAGAATAAAACACAGATACAGAAAATTAAGTATTTAATTTGAATATATGTCTAACAATATGGAGGAAACACGAAAAAGAAATCTAAAATGGCGCGTGAACTCTTTGGTATGGAATGTTCTAGACGCTCCTCAGCCGCAGGTTTATATCCAACCGTCTCCTCACGAATTTAGTCTCTGTCCTGGAAGAATTTACGTGTGAAGTTCGTTTACAGACACAGCCATTCTACTTCTTTACATGTAATATTAACATAGAAACCCTCCGCCACCGGCTGAAATACGATTCTTACTATGTCGTAGGATTAGCGAATGAATATTTACAAGGCTACTCTGACGTTGCGCGCTAAGTCTAAAGGAACATCAAATTACATACTCTAATTAATATTCATAAATCAAGCCTTCGCCTTAGTAGGATAAGTTAATAGAGCGCAACAGTGCCCGCCCCCTTTTTTCAGTGACCCTGGTTCCGGAGGGGAATTTTTTTTATTCATTCATTTTCCCCATAGGGATTTTAAAATTGCCCTAAACCAAGCCATTCAGCTAGGAGGTGAAACACAACACTACAAACATTGATTTGAAGCAAAAAAAAAAATCGGACAAAAAGACAAAGGTCCAAGACTGTGAACGGCCTTTAGTGAGGGAAAGAACTACAATCCCATGAAGCATTGCGAACAGCATAATTGAATTAAAAACAATGGAGAAATTTAAAACTACTCCTTTACAAATGTTGATTATAGGTATAAAAACAATATATTTGAAGTTTTTTGCAAAATATGCTTATGCAAACATTTCAGTATTTTTAGAGCTTAGAGCGGTGACTGTTGTTTGCAGTGCTTCATGAGAGGGGGCGGAGCATAAATAGTTAATTTTGAGAGTGTTGCTTTTTTCGACTCTCTGATTGGTGCGATTTTCTGGTATAGCATCATGGGTAATGTTTTCTGGTAGTCGTGGCCTAGTGGTGAGGGAGTTGGGCTTGTAACCTGAAGGTTGCTGGTTCGATTCCCACGCCGGCAGGAATTGAAAGTGGGGATTGTGAATGAACAGCACTCTCTCCACCTTCGAAACCATGACTAAAGTGCCCTTGAGCAAGACACCTAACCCCTAATTGCTCCCCTTGTAAGTCGCTTTGGATAAAAGCGTCTGCTAAATGATGAAAAATGAAAAAAAAAAATGGTAGTTTTTCACCAGAAATTCCATTGTTAAACACAATGGATTTTGATGATGGCTGTAGCAGAACCATACCATCGATTAACAACCTCGTAGCTCACTTCGTAAGTCTGTCTTTAATGGTTTATAAGTTATCGTTCAAAATCAATTTCCTTATGGAGAAAATGAATGGAACAACATCTGGAATCCAATTGTTGCGCTCTTGCCTAACTGAATATCGCCCACATTTCAACATTAGTCTTTCAGCCAGGAGGGATCGGCTGGCTCACGCCACTCAATCTAATGAATATTAAAAGAGCCTTCATTCACCTAATTTGTCAAAAGCATGGCCTGATGCAATCCATGCTCTTCCAAGTAGAAACACCCACACGGAGAAACCAGCTCTGTGGTTATAGTGGTGCAATCAATGAACATGTTATCAGCTTTAAACAATTAACTTAATAGCTTTAGAGCATTATGCAACACACAGGGCCAGTTTTCTGGGTCTAATGACACATTTATAAAAGGGCAAAGGTTTGAGACAAGTCTGATTTTTAACTGTGTTTACAGGGTCGCGTCAGTAAGGAGCCGGAGCAGCTCAGGAAGCTGTTTATTGGTGGACTCAGTTTTGAGACCACAGAGGACAGTTTACGAGCTCACTTTGAGCAATGGGGCAAACTCACAGACTGTGTGGTGAGTGCCATCAGATCATTCTTTTCAGTTGTGCTTTACTGACTAATTGTATTCACTCTGCAATGTGTTTGGAACCGATAGCTGGAAGCCATCCCTATATTTTCCATTACAAAAAATGAGTAAAAAGTACCAGGTAGCATCTTGGAGTATCATACCATGGTATATGAATATGGTAATCATTCACTGAATTAATGTAATACCACTTCATAATATCACAAGCTATGTTTCCATCCAAAGTTGCGAAATTAACTTGTGCACAAAATTGGGATATTGCATAAGTCATTTGCGAATAAAGCTGCATTTCCATCCCATGTGTTCAAGAGAAGAGAATCGTCACTTTCTGGGAAATTGGCCTAAAATATCTGCAACAAAAATGGAAGTTGCTGTAATCTGGGAAGCCACTGTGGCTCTTTTATCCTGCATGTTTTCCATCAAGAATTGAAGTTGCTACTTTTTCAGAATGTTTTTTTCGGACCTCGTTGTCCATCCAAACATACCTTTCGCTCTCCACCATTTTTCTTATCACGTGATTCGAGGCAGTCACATGACTTTTTTTGTTGCACATTGAGGGATTTATTTGGTAAACATCGTAGTTTATGCGCATGTCATTTTATTGTATAAAATATGCCTCAATTCACCTAGGGCCGAAACGATTTGTCCACATTATTGATAACGTTGACAATAAAAAATTGTCGAATAGTCTTTGGCTCTCATATGACCTATTTGATGGGCCTGCAAAACGCGTTTTGACCAGTGGGGAGCTGTACCGGAATACTGTAATGCAGCCCTCCCGGATCCAGTCGAACCCGTAAAATGTGTGAGTTTAACGTAGCATAAAACATAACAAAGATAACGTTTACAAAAAATGCTGTCATGCAGGGCTACCAACTCTCATTCAAACTCAGTTCTCACGCCACACGTCCATATTCTCACTGAGTGAAAGATACATAGCAGAGCAAAGAGGACACAGACAGCACGCCGACAGAGAAGAGATCAGGTTACTTTTGATGTAAAGCAAAGTCTCAGCTTTTAAATTCTGTCGATTTTATAATGGGATTCAAACAAAACGTGGTTTTGGTACTCTTTAATGTGGCGGGACATAATGCTGTAACACCTCGGGTCAAGCGGCACATGAACCTATTTCTTTATATATATATAAATAGAATCTTGAGAGGAGCATTTCCGAAAAAAATTATGACTTCTGAGGAGGAAAGAACCTGAAGGAGATTGGTCTATTCAGTTGGCTCAAAATTCATTAAATATACATTTTCTAAAAGCTCCTGTAACTCAATATTTTTACTAATTGCTAAAGTGGACTAATCAAACAAAGCTTACTGATTAATCGGTGTAATAATCGATGATTAGTCGATAAAGCGTTCTAATAATTGCTAAATTAATCGATTATCAAAATAATAATTTTTAATTTGACCCTTTGCAAAAACCGCCCCGCCCCTTAGTTACTGTTGCTATGTCCGACAAGCCATGGCACTCTCACACCACACATCATATTCTCATGTAGTGAAAAACACATGGCAGAGCAGTGAAGACGCTGACAACGCATCAACACGTGGAAGAACAGGCTACTTTTGAAATGAAAGTCTAGAGTGGTGGAACTATTACGTCACTTGGCCAATCGGCAGTTAGCATCACGCTGGTTCACTCGACAAAAACCCAATAGGATTTTTCCATAGGCTTTTGGATTATCACAAAAAACAAGCTCTGTGATCAACAAAAGTTTGATACTTGCACTTTAGCAACCACCTTTTTCAAGACTCGTAAGAAAAAAAGCATGAGCGGTGTAATTCTGATGTATTATGTCATAGAATAAAACGTGAAAGTGTCTAACCTGGTGTTCACTACAAACCTTATTTCAGCCATTTAACCAAAATCCCATTAAAAAAACTCATTGACTTCAGCAGAATGGAACGGGAAGTGCTAAAATGTTAACTCATCTCCACGGTTTGGCCTACAAAATCACACCTGCACCATTTAAGAAATTTGGCTTTACGATTGGTCGGATCAACGTCAGTTTGATTGTCAATCAAACCTCCAGCGAAGGGGGAATTTTGAACATTTTTTAGAATTTATGTGCATATTCTTGGCATTTCCATGCAGCATTTTTATTTTTTTATTTTGATACGATATCCAAACATTTGCATAAATATAGGTGGATGGAAACATAGCTACTGAACTGTTATGACCAAACTTGTATGGTACCACCACTATTTTTTTTATTTGTCTTTTTTTAAAATGGGTATTAAGAATGGAGCATTGAATTATTGAAAATCACAGCCATGCTGATATTCACATTATAGCTGCACACAAACCTCTTAACCAACTAACCTGCTTAATTAATCTACAAATTAGAATGTCTATCAGCCAATCGGAATCCCGTGGTATGAGTTGTTAATGAATATAGAAGAAATAATAAAGACTGTAATTGATGATATTATCAATGATCATCTGTCCTCAGGTAATGAGAGATCCAGCAAACAAACGCTCACGAGGTTTCGGCTTTGTGACGTATTCCTGTGTCACGGAGGTTGACGCTGCTATGGCAGCACGCCCACACAAAGTGGACGGTCGCGTCGTTGAGCCCAAACGGGCCGTCTCCCGAGAGGTACAATTATTCACTTAAACCATAACTGAGCATGGGAAGTTGACGTGGAGTATCAGCTAGTGACTGAAGTATTTCTCACACTTCAGAGTTAATCTCTTGTGATTTTGAGTTTGAGTCCAGCAATTATGACTTCTGTGACTATCTCACAGTTCATACCTTTATTTTTCGCAATTGTTTAAATCATAATTCAGAATTACAAGATCTTAACTCAAATTTGCAAGAAATAAACTCTGAAAAGCCAGAATTGTATGTTTAAAAAGTCACAATTCTTAGAAAGAATTGCACTGTAAAAAATCAACTCATTATATTTTTTCTTTTGTGCCTTGGTTTTTTGAGTTCGACTTGCTCTCAAAACTTTTTTAATTTTGTCAATTCGAATTCATTGGACAAATCAATTGAAGAAGTATTTCTATTCTGAGTGAGAAAGAAAGTCTTGAGTTGAAGAAATTTTAGTATTCTGAAATGGGCCATACAGACTTGTACTCAATTTATTGAAGGGTTCCTTAAAATATCTTTTTTTGTTGATTTGATTATTGGGTGTAACAGAACACGTTGTCATGCTTTAATGTTCAAAGACACATTATTTTTCAAATACTGCACCTCTATTCCCAGTCTGTCTGAAACGTACTTTCTACAAAGCCCCTCCTTCCGAGCAGCTAAGAGCGCTCTGATTGGCCAGCTCACTCAGTGCTTTATGATTGGTCAGAAATCTCAAGCGTGTGTCGGAAATGCAACGCCCCATACCATAATTGTGAGCTTCAGCTTCCAAGGCTTATAAAGAAACCGTAAACGCACAGTTAATAATGTCGTCGGTTTTACCATATCAGTTCAAGTTAGATTCTGAAAATGTGGGTGAATAGGAGCCAACTTTGGAAGCACCGCTTAAGCACAACGTTTCACAGTGATCAGTGTTATGCTAGTATTTCACATTGTGATGGGGACGTTTAAGGAAGTAACATCTGGACTACAATTGACCCTTCGCAAACAGTTTGATTGACGGGCAATTTGACCAATCATAACCCTGATTCTGCCATTTTGTCCAACAAAGCAGTCAGGAGAGTTAGTAGATTAACGTTGGTGAACTTGAAACATTGTGTGCACTCACGTCTTTCAGTGCTTGAAACAACATTCCTTCTGATGTCCATTCATGTTTATTTGATGCTATAAATGAACTAGTATGAAGAGACGATCGGTTCACGAGCCGCTTGAAGGAGCTACAGCGATCTGTCACCACACATTAAAGAGACACTATACGCTATTTATTGTTTAAACTTCTTTAAAAAATTACAATATTTTAAATATGAATCTGTTTCATATGTTGTGAGTGTCCTCTTTGCTCCGGGATGTATTTTTCACTGCATGAGAACATGATGTGATTGTCGGGCGTAGCAACAGGGGGCGGGTTTTGCGAAGGGTCAGTTGAAGTGTTTTAGGCTTGTCTGTATGAGTGTTACCTATTAGATTAATAAATCTTTTTGTGGGAGATTTTGCAGATTGCATACACGCACAAATAGATGCATTACACGCTAAAGGAAAACATTAAAAAGCATCATATGACCCCACTAAGATAACTTTTAATCAAGGTATCTTAATAAAAATTTTTTATCCAGGACTCTAATAAACCTGGAGCCCATCTGACAGTGAAGAAGATCTTTGTGGGTGGAATCAAGGAAGACACAGATGAGTATCACATCCGAGAGTACTTTGAGCCGTATGGGAAGATCGAGACCATCGATATAATGGAGGAGCGTTCGACTGGGAAAAAGAGAGGATTCTGCTTCGTCACCTTCGATGATCATGATACTGTGGATAAAATTGTTGGTGAGTTTAGATGGAAACCATCTACTTTAGTCTGCTTGTCACACACTGACTGACAGAATGAATCGTTTATGGGTAAATGACTCCATCTAGAACTATTAAAACAGCATTTTGCTGATTATTTTATAACTATTATGCATGCAACTTTTGTGGAGTGCCATTAATTGATATATTACATGGAATATTTGCAATTTTAAATATTAAAATGTTTGCAAAATACTATTTAAGTGATTGCAAAAAAGTGATTAGAGCTCAATAATATACTGAAATAAACATGTTCCGTTATGAGTTGATACTTTTTTTAAATCTATAATCTTCATGTTTGTATACAGTAGTGGGCAAAAGTGAAAAAGTGATGGCCTTGGAAAATTGACATTTTCACTCATTATTATTATTATTAAAGATGTTGTCAACATTTTGCGTAGTTGTGTTTGGAGTCAATTGTGACAATTTTTGTCCAGACTGTCATTCAAAGAAATTATGAACACGCAAAAAATGAGAGAATCAATGAAATATTAATAACTGATTATGTTGTAGTCAGTGTATGCTTTTTCCTCTGATCTTTTTGTTTTTCTACGCATTTGTTGTTATCTTGCAGAGTAAAATAAAACCAGTACCTGAAGGGTTTTTGGCAAATAAATTTTTCAGATAAATACCTTAAGCAAGTTTAGTGTTTTATTCTTTCCTCACATTTAAATTTATTTAAAAAGTTTTCTTGTAGGTTCATTAAAAAACAAGATTATTTTACAACTGTATAAGAGTTCGTGGACCTACTGTAAACTTACTACCCATATTATGTCAAGAAATACTTGTTCTTAAAAGTTTTGTGTAGCTGAGCAAACAGATTTCTGTTTTGTTTATAATGATTTTTTCCTTTTTCGTCAGCACAAAAATATCACACAATCAATTCTCATAACTGTGAAGTAAGAAAAGCACTTCCAAAGCAGGAGATGCAAGCTGTTTCTAATCAGAGATGTAAGTAGCTTGTTTTAAATCTAACTGCTCCTGATCCTCAAATAGACATGTTTACATTTCATAATAAATTGTTACTGTAATATTCAAAACATTGCATGTGGTTGTTAATAATATGTAACTTGCTGTTTCGGCTCATCGTGTGCTTTTCCGTTCTCAGACCGTGGTGGAGGTGGAGGTGGAGGTGGAGGTGGGGATAATTTCATGGGCAGAGGAGGAAACTTCGGAGGTGACAACTTTGGCAGAGGTAAGATGACACGCGACACTGTTCATCTGATCCTGTGTGTGAGTTTGTACTGTAGCACCTCAGGTGTAAGTAATGCTGCGGTTAACACACTGAATCCCATATCTTTTACAGGAGGGTACGGAGGAGGCCGGGGTGGCTATGGAGGAGATGGATACAACGGATTCGGTGGGGAAAGTATCATGATACTAACATGATAGTTCTACAAAAAATAAGACTATTTCATAAAACATTGTAACAAACAGGCTGAAGCTAGTGGCTCAAAAGTGCAAGGATTTTAATAAGTGAAAAGAGCTAAACAAAAAGCCTGGAAACAGGTAACTTAAATGAAAACAAAACATGAAATGTACACTTGACCAAAAATAACAGGAACTCAGAGGGGGAACAGAAACATGAAACCAATCCGAGACAGGGGTTACAGCAACAACAACTGACAAAACAGAAAGGAAAACATTGGTGTATTTATACACAAGAGCTACTGAGAAAACTAGGAATACCTGGGAATGATAATGGGCTAATCAACAGTAAAACTAAAAGAGGTCTACAAAATGCAACCAGATACAGGAAATAACCAAATACAAAGTAACAATAAAGGTCCTAATTGACACAACTTGCTGTTAATTTGTGCCAGATTTGCACCAATGTTGATGAGAAGAATTCTTTATGAATCTGTCAAGAGCAGTGAGTGAGTTTTGTTCTTTGATTAACATGAATAACAGACAGCAGCAGGTTTATTAGGCTGCTGTCACTTTATGCACATGATGCTGATCTGACACACATCCCATTGCCAACAATTATTGAAAAGGAAGACATCCAAAAAAAAAAAAAACAACAACAACCCAAACAATAAGCTCCCAAGAAGTGGTGCAAATTAAATCAAAGTCCAAATGAAGTACTAACCCATCACAGTCAACCAATCAGTCATCCCCTGAAGGCCAGACTGAAGTGATTAGCACTGAAGTAGATGTTTGTGCTTGTGTTGGCGTCAGGGGGTAACTGTGGTGGCGGTCCTGGATATGGAGGAGGCCGTGGAGGGTACGGCGGAGGTCCTGGATTCGGTAACCAAGGCGGAGGAGGCTTCGGAGGATATGACAACTACAATGATGGCAGAAATTTTGGAGGTATGTAATCATTTAAGCTAAGACAAAACTTGACAGATGGTTGGAGGAAATGGGCTAAACATGATTGGCTCAGTGATGTTTCCAAAAATGGAAGTCTTTTCAGGGGCAGAGCAAGTTATATTTTAACTAAAGGTTACATAGACAGACTTGGTAAGATTTGTTTGTGTAAGAAATGTTTTGCTCACAAAGGCAGAGTAAAAAATACAATAAAAAAATTTAATGTTGTGATATTATTGCGGTTTAAAATATATAAAATAATATATTTTAAAATGTAATTTGTGGTAAAGGTGAATTTTCAGCAGCCATTATACAGGCTTTCGCACCGAATCAGAGTGTAGCTAATCAGAAACCATGGAAACAATCATGCAGAAAGGTTACGAGGAAAACGAAACCAAAGCATTGAAACTACACAGATTCCTAAAGGTCGGAGCTCTGCAGAAAATTCTGAGTTTACAAGTGTGAATGCTTTTTACAAGTCAGAATCTCGTAGTTATGGTAATTCTGACATGGCTAACTCGAATGAAATCCAGTCTTCAGTGTCACATGATCCTTCAGAAATCATTCTATTTTGATGATTTGCTGCTCAATGGACATTTATTATTATCAATGTTGAAAACCGTTGTGCTGCTTCATATTTTTGTGGAAACTGATACTTTTTTCTACATTCCTTTTAATGAATGGAAAGTTAAAAGTGCATTTATGTGAAATATGATATTTTTTATTTTAATATAATTCAAGTCTTTACTGTTGCTTTGGATCAATTTAATGCATCTTTGCTAAATAAAATGGTAACACTTTATTTTAAGGTGAGTTACATTACTACTTGTACTTACTGTTGTAATAACTGTAAATTATGCTTAAATTACAGGTAACTAACCCTAAACTTAACCATAACTCTAGTAAGAACATGTAGTTTATTAATAATACTCAGTACTTTAAGTACATTGTGACACAAGTGTTACCATTAATTTCTTTCAAAAGTAGTAAAACATCCATAGAATATAAAATTTATATAGTAGAATAATAGATTGAAATCATCTACATTGTGGCGTTTTTAGGTTAGTTATGCTGTTAAGATGAATTTGTGCCTGCACTGCAGGTAACTTTGGTGGTGGTAGTGGAGGCGGTGGAGGAGGAGGAGGAGGAAATTACAATGATTTCGGGAATTACGGTGGACAACAGTCCAACTATGGCCCCATGAAGGGAAATAACTTTGGAGGAGGAAGGAACTCAGGACCTTACGGAGGTAAATAAAGGCCAGTACATAGCATGCCACATCAGAGGTGAATCCACTGCGTTTAAGCCTGGTCCTGTGCATTGTTATATTTAGGTGGATATGGTTCTGGCGGCGGAGGTGGCGGAGGTTATAACTCCAGGAGATATTAACTGATCAAACTGATCTGTGGTAAGTTCAGCACTGACACTCGCTGCGTCCGTAATCACATACTCTATAGTAGGTGCTACATTTGTTTAATTAATTTATTTTGCGACTGTTTAAAAAAAGTGTGTTCTATATTATGTGTGTGTGTGTAGTATAAGGCTGCCTCCTAATATTTGACTAATAGTAGACAAGAAGAGGTTTGTTATTGCGGAGATGAGTCAGCATCGTCGACTTCATCTCTGCAGCTGAAAATACATCAAACATTAAATGTTTAGATGGTCTCTTCTGTTTTTACACAACATAACAACAGTGTGCGTTATTATGTTTTATTATTATTGTTATTTAAGTTCTTTCTGTTTCTCGAATCTGATTGGCTGAGAGCTGTGCGGTTATTCTAGTTACAACAGCACTCCTTTTCACCATTTCTCTCACTCCGCTTGAAGCGACTGTCAGTGCAGCTGAGCAAATTCACTGTATTTTTTACGAATACTACGCTTGTTGGACCACGAATTGTACTTTTAAGAGTTTTTTTTTAAGTGAGAATATAGCTGTTTAGACCTGAAATATGTGACTCATATTTATTCATGGCGTCTATTTTACTATTTTAGACGTTTTCGGAGATGCGAGCACCAGGCCGTCAGCGGCCATTCAGTGCTTGAGTACCCGCTGAGAACAGCTTCATCTCGGCCAGTGCTTCGGAGATTTGCCACGGGCTGTTATAGTGGATAAACATGAGAGCTAATTCATTTTGGGTACTTGTTTCAGAGCAAAACGAATTGCGCTATGATGAATTTAATAGTTTAATATTAAGGCTATATTTAACGTACATCCTGTACAGCACTGCTTTTGTACATTTGACTGAATTGTACAATTGCGTTTATTTTCTATTGTCATTTATAATGGATATTGTTGTTAATTTAAATATTGTTGTTCAATATATATTTTATATAAATAACATGTTGTATTTGGTAGTGAGAAAGCGTAATATGGATTGAGTGAAAGTTATATTTATACGTCATTAGATGGTGCCAAACTTTTATGAAAGAATGAGTGAGTCACAAGAGACTTTTAAATTGAAAGGGATTTTCTTAAACAAAGAACATTTGTTTTAGCGCTCTTATGGAAAATTCCCTTAATTGTAAAAACTCTTTTAGTCGAGGGCAGCCCTACTGTAGTATGAATTAAATTCGGACGCACTTCATCCGCCATGTTGTCATCATCATGACACATGGCTTCACCTCCATTCACAAATCTTTTCCCATGGCATCATGGGATAGTGAAGTGTCCATTGAATATACACTTCAGGATCTCACCAGTAGTAGTAGGTTATCTGGAGACTTTTCGCCTATTGTGCATTCGGACATACTGCTCAGTTTTTTCCTACTATATAGTATGGAAGTAGGCATGTTCGGACGCAGCGACAGACTGCACAGAAGTATAACACAGAATCATGACTTGTGATGTTTTACCGTGTGTGTGTTCAACAGGCTTCAGATCCAGAGTTAGATGGTGATGAGGAGTGGGAAGGAAAGGAAAGATTACTGAGAAAGAGTGGCAGGGGCCAAGATCTGCCAGTTATAGCTCTTACCGCAGCAGACACTCGCAGTCTTTAACGTTAGCCTCGCGAGAGCAGTGTGTGTGTTAGTTAGCGTATGTACATTCCTTATTGCTGCATTTCACTCGCTCAAATTTTCTTTGTGCACTCCACTCCCCCTCAATCCCCTGTGATTACTGTGAGTGTTTTTTTTAGAGTGGAAAAAAAATTATGTTATCAAACGCTGTAGTCAGAGTAGTTCAATATAATATGTTGTGAGTATGCAATGTATGTTGTGGCCTTAAGTATATTATTTGGAGGATTTTTTTTAATTTTTTGATTTTGAAGACAGTGTCACATGTATTTTTATAAATTGTGAGTACATGTGTTGTTTATCCCGAATGATAAAGACAGAAGTCTAGATTGTGACAATTGGAAAAAAAGAAACCAGTTGAAATAAAGTTGTGTACTAGTAACTTGCCTAATGAAGTTTAGTGCGTCATTGAGTCTGAAAGCGAGTGCAGCGGTCCTGAGCGCGTGCTGTTGTGCATGAGAGTAGAAAGGCCTCCAGGCCTAGACAGACGAACTGACGACAGGACAGCCTCGACTGGACCAGGCAGCCAGTGTGTCTCCAGAAAGCTAGCATCTGTTTTGGGAAGGAGGAAGGCTAGCCAATGGAGAGCCAATGCTAGCGTGAGACCCAGCAGTGAGTATGAGGGTTTGAGGCAGACAGAAGACGAGGAAGAAAGAGTCATAGGAGCAGGTAAGAGTAACTCTTCTGCTTAATTTACAGATGGGAAAAGCAGCGCCCGATCTACTGTAAGTGGCTGAAAGTCTTTTCAGTGATGGTTCTGGATGGGTAAGATTAATACGTGCAAAATATATATATATATATATATATATGTGGATTTGTTGAAGATATCCTCCCATAGTCACACAGAGACACTCAGAAACTACATTTGACTCAATTATAGCTCATGGTGTATAGTAGTCTATCAAGGTGCGGTCACATTTACCATTGTTCAGTGAGTGTTTGTGGGTGAAATCCAGTCATGTCAGTTGGAATCCACACCGCTGCCGGCGAAACATTTCCGCATGCTGATTTCACAACGGGCTGAAGTTGTTCACGTGGATTCACTGCGGTGCCCGAGAAGTCTGCTCTGTTTGATAGTGACTTCAGTGTGAGCGGTGCTTCATACATTGCTTCGCTACTGAAAATGGACAAGACTCTTCTTGTCCGCAAAATGTTGCAAAAATGGCAATTTCTTTTGCATTGCTATTAGTGTAGCGATACATGGCTGTATTTTGTCTGCGTGATTTCAGCATACAAGGGTGTAAATGTGACCGCAGTTTTGAGTATAATTAATCAAAATTAATTAAAAAAATTAATCTAAAATCTTGAGAAATTTCAGAAATGGAAACTTTTTTTGTGATTTTTGCTAAATATTCATTCACCTGCTTTGTGATCGCAGTCACTTGACAGGAACTTCCATGAACTGTGAACATTTGTAGTATTTTGGCAATTAATATTATTACACGTCTATAACATGACGTTTTACTCTATATTTATTGTGGGAGGATGTTGTAATTCAGCGTAAGTCCATGTATAGTTGTGCTCAAAATTATTCATACCTTTGGTAGATATGATCAAAGTAGGCTGTAAAAATAGCTTTTTTTATTTTAAAAATTTACAAAAATCGAAACTGATGTAAAAGAATTTAAAATTGGGGAAAAATCTCATTATGAAGTAATTTTTTTTCTTTAATACACATGATTAATCATACCTAGAGTCGTCTTCTCCAAACTCATCAGGCGTTAGAGAACACCTGAAAGAGATCAGAGACAGTTCCTCCATACAGAATCTCCACATCCTTCAGACTCCAGCTCCATGTTGGTGCTTCTTCTCTTCGCTCCACTCATCCTCTATAGGGTTCAGGTCAGGACTGGGACGGCCATGACAGAAGCTTCATTTTGTGCTCGGTGACACATTTTTGTGTCAGTTTTGATTTTGGTTTTGGATCATTGTCCTGATGGACGATCCAACCACGACCCATAATCAGATCTAGCAGAAGTGGTCAGGTTTTTATTTATTTATTTTTTATCTGTTGGTATTTGATATAATCCATGATACCATGTATCTGAATAAGATGTCCAGGACCTCCAGCAGAAAAATAAGCCCACAACATAAAAGATCCAGCAGTGTATTAAACCGTGGGCATGGGGTGCTTTTTATTTTTTTTATTTTTTCTCAAGCTTCATCTGACCATCAGAGCCAGTCCCATTTGAAGTTTGTCATGTCTGACAACTGGATATGCTGGAGATGAGCTGTACTGTTAGATTTTTATTTATTTATTTATTTTTCCTTTTTAGGCATCATACTGCTTCCGTTGACAAAAACCCAATAGGATTTTTCCATTGGCTTTTTGGATTATTTTTGTGATCAACAAAGGTTTATGATACTTAATTTTGTTCATCAAGATAATTTTCACAGATCAACATAAATTTTATGAAGCCTAAATGCAGTTGCCAGAAGTAAAAAGCAAATTCTAGGCTATAAATGGACTACACCATGGTGCCACAACTTCACCACCGCTAAGCTTCCAACAACTCTTTCAGTTTTTATATAAAAACATTTTCCCAGAATGATTGCGTTCAAATAGTTTATCAGAGCACTTTTCTCTTTGGCGTGAAGACGTATGATGTCCCCGACTGTCTGTAGTAGAAACAGCCTTTTTCAAAATGCAACAGCTTTAAAAAAAAAATCAAGACTGGGGTAGTACTGATGTATTTTATGTCGTAGAATAAAACCTGAAAGTATCTTGAGACTGTGTTCACCATGGACCCTATTTCAGCCATTTAAAAAAACAAAAAAAAACATTGACTTCAGGGCGATGGAACTGGAAGTGCTAAAATAGCCACTCAAACTCTCCTCCTCACTGCTTTAGGACCATAGAGACACGTCCTCTTTCAGGCAGATTTGTAACATCTTTAGATGATTGGAACTTCTTAATTATTGCGCTGATGATGGAAATGGGAATTTTCAATGCTTTAGTGATTTTCTTACAGCTGCTTTCTTGCGGCGCATCAGAACTTTATTCTTTGGTTTTACTCCTTGTGATGGATAATTAAGTGAATTTACCCTTTGTGTTTCCTCATTTATACTCCTGAGGAAGTCATGGCTGGACAATTTCATTTTCATCACCACCCTGGTGTGCTAAAAAAAATGGGGAAAATGAAAGGGAAAATACTTTAGAGATATTTTACTCATAAAAATTTCTAGGGGTACCATTAATTGCGGACATTGTGTATTAGAGAAGAATATTTTTCATAATGTGATTCCCCTCCACACACTTTCACTTGTTTCTTTTACTTCAGGTTATTTTGAATTTTTTTGATTGAAAGAGCAAGTGGATAAGCAATGGTGATTTATTTTCCTAGCCTTTAAGCATATTTACCAAGGGTATGAATAATTGAGCACAAGATTTTCTTAAGATATTTTATAGTCTTGAAACATCACTCATAATGTCGAAATGAATACGTGCGATTGCATTGCCAAATGTTGTCTAATAAAAACATTTGAAATGCCTTGAGAATGTTTAATTTTCTGTGTTGTTTTTGTGTGAGCGCTGTGCCTTTTCTTCTCACGCAATGCTTATCTTATGCCAAAACCTGTCATGGGGACTTTGTTCCCCTGACCCGGAATCAAGGTCATGACCATGGGTAAATGTGTAAGATACAGTTGCCCTAGATAAGTCACATGCTCATACTCTGATGGCTTAAAACTGAAGAAATGTAACATTTAATAAAGAACCAGATTTTAAAAATGTAGCCTATAACCAAAGGGATCTAGCCTGACGCTGTTGAGAACACATGGCAGTTTAATGCTGTCAAAAGATCATGAGAACAAAAGAAGCATTCTGTGAATTTATAACCTGCTTTAAAAAAGAAAAATCATACATTAAGCTGTATATAATGAAAAGGTCCTACATTGTGATGTGTAAATGCAGGTCTTCGAACAGGTTGGCCCTGTTTGTGTAGCGTGACAATGCTGACAATGGAGAACCGCTGTAGTGTGGAAAAGAGAGGGCTTGGTGTGTACAGAGGTGGTGTGTGTGGGTGAAAATGCCAGGCAGTGCAAACAACTGCTCTTTACTGGTGCACTTTGTCCAACAGGGATTTGAAGAAGGCATGTCAATCGTGGGACGCTGCCAAACTATCCAGCTCTGTTGCATAACACTGAGAGATTGGGGCTGTTCGGCTGAAACTGAAGAAACTGGCCTTTTCACCCTTTAAGGCTTATGGTTTTGTTAAATCTCAAGAATTGTGGTAGAGGATGGATGTATGTAGTATTCTACAGTGTTGGGGGTGAGCCAAAATGGAGAGTCTGTTTTCAAGAAATCTAACAATTTGAGCCCTTAAATAATGAACAACCTTCTCCTGATGAATTATGATGCCATGATGAATGATATACAGTGGCTTCAAAAAGGATTTGGACTCTTAAACTGGATTAATGTCACTGCATCTGATAAAACCAAGTGGTATCCGCTAGTGTTGTAGTCAGGACTACCTACCAAGACCAGACTAGTGCTCCTTAAACTCATCTGAAAGATCCACATTTATTGCCTGTAAAATGTCTTATTTTTAATCAGTAATTACAATCATTATTAGACACTATATAGAGCTGTTACCAATTAATTGACCCTTTACAGTCAGTTTGATTGACAGGCGATCTGACCAATCATAACCCAGAATCCGCCATTTTGTCAGGGGAGTTAGTAGATTAACGTTGGTGAACGTTGTGTGTATTCACGTCTTTCCGTGCTTGAAACAACATTCCTTCTGGTGTTCATTCATGTTTATTTGATGCTATAAATGAACTAGTATGAAGAGATGATCGGTTCACGAGCCGCTTGAAGGAGCTTCAGCGATCTGTCACCACACATTAAAGAGACACTATACACTATTTATTGCTTAAACTTCTTAAAAAATTACAATATTTTAAATATGAAACTGTTTCATATCAAAAGTAACCTCTTTGCTCCGGGATGTATTTTTCACTGCGTGAAAACGCATGACTTGTCTGACATAGCAACGGTAACTGAAGGGGTCGGGTCTTTGCGAACGGTCAATTGAAATTAATAACAACTAAATTCATCTTCACACTGCAGAGGAGGAACAGAAGCTGCATCTGAATTGGTATAATTACAAATGCATAAATAATGTCGAGATTAATTTTTTTTTAAATATCACGTCTGCAATTGTGCTCATATTTGTGAAAACAGCTCTCTTTCTTGTGATATTTCTTAATTATATCTTATCTTATACAAGTACTTTTTTGCAATCATATCTTGAATTTTATGGGCATTTGTATTAAATATGGGGACATTTTTGACACAATCCCTTGTTGATTGCTGATCCAACACAACAGTAACAAAATAAATGACGTTATTGTTTGGATGTAAAACTTCCTGCCTCAAATGCAATCAAATTGATGATGTTAACAAAGAAATCATACGGCAATTTAGTGATATCCCCGCAGTTGTGGTCTTGAAATAAAATCCAGAGTCCTTTTTAGTCTGAGACCAAGACCTTCAAAAAATGGTCTTAAGACCGGTCATGAGTACCACAACACTAGTCTCCACAAAAAATGGGATTTTCCATCATATCTTCATCATCCAAAATACTTTTTTGTCTCCATTTTGAATAGCATTACTTTTGTAGTAGACATGCTGTGCAAGCGTTGTCTAAAATATAGGCTTCCTCTTTTGATGTTTTATATGTAATGACAGTTTTTCTTCATCGATTTTGCTTACTTATTCCCTTTCCTTCCATTTGCTGACCTGCTTCATCATCAAACCAACTGTGTCATCACAATCCAACTTCCATTCAAGACTGCATCAGACTTCACTGGTTTAAATATTTATTTAATATAAAGCCATAAAGTCAAGAGATAAAATAGCAATAGAATAGTAAATTAAGATATAAAAACTGACATAAGAGCAGACTTAAAATGATCACAACCATTTTTAGCATACTAAAAGGTGATCTATTTATATACAGTACATTTGTTCCTATCTCAATAGCAAATAATGTATAAATGTATTTACAAACCATATAAGTCAAAGAATCTCAGAGAAAATATAAAGGAGTACAAAATCCAACAGAGATTAAGAATATTAGGAAAGTAGAATACGCAAAACGTATATAATAGTTCTGCCATTTCAACAGTTGATGTATAAGCAAAATACGCTCCTATTTGTTTAAGGTTCTTTTGCGTAAAACTTACACCGTGTCCTAACCAGTTGCGTAATAAGTTTCTGGAGGCGACAATGTTTTCGAACCTCATCGGAACATAGTTGATGTTTAATATGCAGCCAAATTTTGGACCAAAGAGATTTCACTGTGGGCTGAGCTACTCTCCACAGTGCTGCACAGATAGAAGCCATGTGACTGACAAACTGTCCTGAAACACACTAACGTGGAAGAGCGTTTGTCGCTTTATTGCATTGTGCCTGGTTAGGAACCGGTGTTAGCAAGAGAAAAGCGGTACCAAAAAAACAGAAGCAAGTGTGGAAGGAAAGAGAAGGAACAGAGCTAGTTGTTCTTAACGAGAGTCTTTTTAAGGCGAGGAACGAGGAAAACGGTGCCGTCCGCAGTGTGCTGAAGGGAGTATTCGTTGGGTGAGAAAGGCTTGCCCTGCTCGTCTCGAAGCATGCTGAAGACCTCTTGGTACAGGGTACTCAACTGCTGTTTCATCTCTCTCAAACTGGTGCTACGTTCGCTCTTCTCCTTCTTCAGACGCTCCTTCTCCTCCTTCAGCGAGTCCAGCTCGTACTCAAGCCCCACGATATTCTCCAACTTCCGTTTGCGGCAGTTCTGCGCAGCGACCTTGTTCTTGCCCCGACGGCGGATGTCTCTGACGAGGGCGAGTTGGGCCTCGTTGAGCTGGTGTTTGGACATCATCTCGTTGAAGTCGTCCACAGGCAGATTGATAATCATGTCCACGGTAAACGGGATCTGCAAGGCTTTTGCTCTCTGTTCATCACGGGAGAGCCGGGCCTCGGAGCGTTTCTTCTGCTTGTCTTTGGTGAAGGGAGGTTTGGAGTAGCCACTGGCATCTGCCAGTTCAGTCTTTGGGTTCTTTGCTTTCATCTCTTGCTGCTCTGCGGGGGATTTATCTGAAAGAGATGTCTGTGCTCCGTCATTAAGGTAAACCAGAGGGAATATCTCGGTGTAATCGGAATCCGTGCCTTCAGGACTGTCGTCCATCTCTTCAGAGTCGGAGTCGCTAAAACCGAATGAACCATCTCCATTCAAGGACTTCCCCGGAGAGCTCATGTGAGGGCTGGAGTCCAGCGACAAGCCCGAATCAGAATCTGGGAATTCCACAATAGGTTCTAGATTTCCTGAGCTGAAGTTTCCAGGGGAGAAGCTTTGCAGATCCATTTGGTTTACAGGAGGATCGCTGGCAGGCTCGGCCAGTTGGCCGACCATATTGCCTCCGTCGGATGTGAGAGGGCCGCTGTTCACTTTAGCCTCAATCTCAGGATAAAACAGCTCATTAAATTCCTCAGGTCCGAACTCGGCTCCCACATCCGGGACGTTCAGACTCATCTGGCTGAGATTGGGCGACACCATATTGTTGAAGGATCCGTCATACGTGTTGATGTATTCAGGAGGACACGCCTCTGTCTGTACAGACGAGAGATGGTCCATCCCAGGCAGATATTGGCTGTAGCTTGGGTTCTGTGCTTCTCCGGAAGGTTTCATAAATCCATCCATATTCAATGTCTCCTGCATCTGCATGTTGAGACACTGCTAAAAATACAAAAGAGCAGTGTATGAGCACCATAATCCAATGTGAAGACAAACAGGGGTTACAATATGAGTTGGGATCAGAGAATTGTTACACTCAGTATACTCTTTGACATTGTCTGGCAAATTGGCAAAGTTACAGTTGCTTAATCTTTGAGTGTTTCTATGCTTGACCTGCTCAGTACCGCTGTAGCCTGATGGTTCACATTCTACAGATTCAATGCATTGGAGAATGTTGACGTGAGTCATATGAAAAAGGACCTTAAAGGATCAATTCACTCCGGAATTAAAATTTCCTGATCATTTACTCACCCCCATGTCATCCACGATGTTTATATCTTTAGTGGAAAAGAAATTAAGGTTTTTGAGGAAAACATTCCAGTATTTTTCTCCATATAGTGGACTTCACTGAGGTTCAACGGGTTGAAGGTCCAAATGTCAGTTTCAGTGCAGCTTCAAAGAGCTCTACATGATCCCAGACGAGGAATAAGAATCTTATCTAGAGAAACCTTCGCTCATTTAAAAAAATTAAAAAAATGTACAATTATATATACATTTTAACCACAAATGCTCGTCCATGACTTCACACATTACGAAGTAAATGTTGGAAAGGTCGCATGTGATGTAGGTGGAATAAATCTGTTAGGTTTCAAAAGATTTAAACATTCAGGATACGTACATGAACAGATAATTTTAAACAATAAACTTACACAAAGACATATAAGTGTGTCATTCAACATACAACAACCACACATGTAAACACTTGCTCCGTATTTCCGCCTACGTCATCCATGACCTTTCCAATATGATAGTCGTGGACGTGCATCGCTGACCTAGTGTAAGATGAGAATTTGTGGTTTAAAAGTATAAAAAAATTTTTTTTGAAAATGACCAATCGTTTTGGATCATGTAGAGCTCTTTGAAGCTGCACTGAAACTGACATTTGGACCTTCAACCCGTTGAATCCCATTGAAGTCCTCTATATGGAGAAAAATCCTGGAATGTTTTCCTCAAAAACCTTCATTTCTTTTCAACTGAAGAAAGAAAGACATGAATATCTTGAATGGCATGGGGGTGAATATCAGGAATTGTGAACTAATCCTTTAAAGGGTAAAAAAATTTAATTCACCATCAAGCTATTCTAGATGTTTATGACTTTCTACTTTAAGCCAAATAAAATCAATAGTTATATTATAAATATCCTGGCTCTTCCAAGCTTTATAATAGTAGTGAATAGTACCCTAGATTTTGAAGCCCCAAAAGAGCTTAATAAAGGTATTTTGAAGCGAAGAAAATTATCCATATTTAAAACTTTATAAACAATAAAAACTGACTTCCGGTAACGGCTGTATGAAAGTCGAGTTCCGGCAGAAGAGTGACCGCTGAACTGTTTTGTTTTGCTCTATCCTCAGCGCTTCTGCATTTGTCTATACATTATGCGTCGGGTCAGAGGTCAGTCTTCCGCCAGAACTAGACTTGTGTACGGAAGCCAGTGATTCTCTGTACAAAGTTATAAATATTGATATTTTTCTCTTCGGAAGGCCTTTATTAACCCCCAGAAGCCATATGGATTACTTTTCTGATGGATGGATGGATGAGCTTTTTTGGGCTTCAAAATCTAGCATATTATAAAGCTCGAATGAGCCAGGATATTTTTAATATAACTCAGATTGTATTTGTCTGAAAGAAGATTGTCATATACACCTAGGATGGCTTGAGGGTTAGTAAATCATTTTTGGGTGAAATATCCCTTTAACTTTAAACCTTTTTTACGTGTAGTTATGAACCATCCGGTGTATTTTGGGCTACAAATGGTTAAATTCATACATAAATGAAGTATACATCCCAAGCTGCCTGTCAAACCACAGCATGAGCTCAGACAGAGTCATTTGGTTGTTGCTCAGCAACAGGGTTGTTTGCGCCTTTCTAAACCATGGGTGGTGTAAACCAGAGTACACAAAGAAGAACCTCACACATAATTAAACCAAAAATGAAAATTCTGTCTTTATTTACTCATCCTCATATCATTCCAGTATTTTTAATGAAACCTGTGATTTTTGTCTCCCAATTGCAAGTCCAGCTAACCAAAACACTGAAGCTTCAAAAAGTCCATAAAGACATTGTACAAGTGTGAGCATGGTTGAGCTTCTGTTGAGCATATTTGATGTACTCTGTGTATATGTATTGTTCAAGGTTTATATGTGAATAAAAGCCTAAATTACATCTGTTCATCATTTTTTTGCAATCTCTCTGTGATTATTTTGAAGTGTCAAATAAATTGTTGGTGGAAGGGACTTAAATCTCACAGGTTTCATCAAAAAATATCTTCATTTGTGTGTTAAAGATGAGGCATGAGGGTGAGTAAATGATGACAGAATTTTAATTATTTTTATTATTATTATTATTTTTTTTTTTTTCACCAGAGATGTACATGCACATTCCTCCAAATGTGTAACAAAATATTTGATTAAATTCTAATTCAAATATAAATATAGTAATTAAAAAAAAAAAATATATATATATATATATAATATCAAAATATTGGTTTAATGGCCAGCGATATTTATTTATGGCTGGTAGATTTCTTAGTTCATGTGTCATTTCTAAGCGTGGTGAAAAGTTAATTTTGTCATGTAAGGTGAGGTCTGCTTTACCTGTAACTCTGGGAGTGAGAGCAACTCCATCCAGGCTTGATCCAGAGAGCCTGGCAGCAAAGGATTCTGGGTAAAGGATGTGGGCATCATAAGATCTGTGGAAGGTGGAACGGAAACATCCAGGCAAGGCGGAGCTGGCTGTACAGACCACAGAGGAGAGAGACAATTAGACTGAAGTGCAGAGACATGTTTAGGTATTGTGTTGCCGAGAGGTGTGAGGTGTTACATGGGCGATATATATCCTATAATTACCTCAGCTGGCTCATCTAGTGGAAAAGTCTCAGCCAGGAGCTGCATGCATTCATCGAATGACAGGGCATCACCTTGTGCTGCGAAAGCCCCATTCTGCAGATAAACAGTCAAATGCATCCCAATAAAGGCATTGCATCTACAGTACACACAGCAGGAGACGTACAAGTGACTGGATTAGTTCTCTAAACAATCTTTGAATTACAATTGTTAACAAGGAACATCTATTATCTCTGGTTACTGGTAAAGTGGAAGTGTTTTTTGAGTAGATGTGGATTTTAATTTCTGTAAATTTAATTACGTGTGCTCTGGATGCATTAATTAAAGGTTTTATTAATGTTTAATTCTAATTTTCTTTTAAATTGAGTGGCATGCCTGCAACATGTTGTTTTACTGTTTATTTTGCTTGGTAATATTGTTCATTCGATGTTATAATATGATGTGAATCACTTCTGTTGAAAACGTTGAAAATAAAACTTAAATGTAATGTCAACATACAATAAAGTACCCAGAGTTAATGCTGAAACTACACTTCAGTGGAACATCATCGAATTCCTGAACATTTCAAAATTTGGGTGAGGGGGGAATTGAATAAGGCAAAAATTACATTTGTCCAGCAGTTGAGTCACTTTTTTTTATTTAATGGTTTAACACAATCAATGACAAAAAGATACAAAAGATTTTTAAAGTGAAAGTAACAAAAATGACAAAAACACTATAACCTTTAAAAATATAATCAGTTTCAGATGGCTGATGTCATTACAAATACAGGTTATCCAACGGTTCGGGTTTTAAAAATCTGGCTTACATCAGACTACCGCCTCTTCTCTTTTGGCTTCTCTGAAATCTGAAAAAGAAAGCATGATGTTACTTAAGAACAAGTCAATTCAGCTGATATACATTCCAGAAAGTTAATATACTTGACACAATATCATTCACTATTTTAAATCGCTCAACACAAAAATATTCTAACTGTGATTATGTCTTTTGATTAATGCTTCAATATCAATGCAGTTTCTCCAATTAACATTTACAAATGGAAACGCTATGGCAGGGGTGTCCAATCGTTCCAGCCCTGATTAAACACACCTGAGGAAGCTAATCAAGGTCATTAGGATCAATGATAACTTCCAGCCAGGTGTGTTGAAGGTAAACTGCGTGAAGAGGAATAAACACCTCTGAGCTTATGGATGGGAACATTAGTAAAAAAAAATCCATGAAACTGCATAGTATTCAAGTGTTTTAAGTCCATCTTATAGAATAAAAGAGCTTAATGACAATTTCTTTAAAGCTGCAAATTCACCATGTGTAGACTTTAATCTATTTAAAGTGTTAGTTCACCCAAAAATAAAAAGTCTGTCATTAATTCCTCAGCCTCATGTCGTTCTACACCCGTAAGACCTTCGTTCATCTTCAGAACACAAATGAAGATATTCTTGATGAAATCTGAAACACTGATTCATTAGGCTTTACAAATCTTTTGTTTCAAATCAATCCATCACTAGATATTGTTAAAGTCGTTATTTTGGGGGGTTTTTGGCACACAAAAAGTGTTCTCATCACTTTATAATATTAGGGTTGAACCACTGTACTCACATGAACTGTTTTAAATATGTTTTAGTATCTTTCTGGGCATCTGAAAGTGTAAATTGTCTTGCCATCAATAGAGACTCACTGAACCATCGGATTTCATCAAAAATATCTTAATTTGTGTTCCGAAGATGAACGAAGGTCTTACGGGTTTAGAACGACATGAGGCTGAGGAATCAATGACAGACATTTCATTTTTGAGTGAACTAACCCTTTAAATAATCACTTTCTCATAAACACAAGATGCCATTTTTTCAGGCTAAAAACAGCATGCAGATCGGTTACACTTCACATTTAACAGTGATTGAGGAATATGAATGATTACCTGATGAAGCAGGAGAGGGTCCGAGGTCAGGTGATTATGCTGTCGACTACAACTCGGTGTATAATAAGTGTCAGCATTATCAGGAGGGCACTTCTCATGTTTTTAACTGTCCATCCTCATCTGCCTTTACTCCTACTAAAGGCAAGAACGCAAGGTGCTGTGCAAGCATAGAGTAACTGCTGTAAGACAAGCGGCTGCGTCTCAAATCACACTGAGTAGGTACTTCACGACCGTTAAAAAGGCACATTCTATATAGTGCGAATGCGGGTAGTATGACTGAATTTCGGGTGTACTTCATCCGTCATGTGACCTACAGCGTCAGTTCCATCGCTTCACTGCAATTCATAAATGCTCTCCTGTGGCATCATGGGATAGTAAAGCGTCCATCGAATGCACAATTCAAAATCTCGCGGGAAGTAGTAGGTCATCCGGGGACTTTTCGCCTAATGTTTTTTGAATACTATGCGTTCGGACATACTACTTTGACGTACCGTTTTCCAAATACTATATAGTAGGGAAGTATTCGATTTCGAACGCAGCGATGGTCTAAACGGGACACAGGACATTGTAAAGCGTGACGCGCTTGCTTATGTTTGTGTCTCGTGCACTTCAAGAAAATGTTGTTGGAAGTTCCTAATAAACATTACTAAAGCAAGGAGCACTTTAAATACATTTTTTATTTGAAAGCTTTTTAAATTAATGACATTCCTAATTACAGTTAGTAACAATACAAATCAAACACAAAAAACAAGCATGAAAACATAAAAAAGTAGATGCACCATTGTTTGAAATTGTGCCAGAGAAGTGGTGTGAATATGTCAGGTGGTTCAACAAACAAGACTTCTGTATATAATGGACCTGTGTCTTCTCTCTAATGAGGAAGCATCAATTAGACTACTGAGAAGTGCACATGCAGAACCAAAAATAGGTGTTTCTAAGGGGCCGTTTACATGACACTGTTTTCAACTAAAAACGGAAACATTTTTTGCATTTTTTTTAAATTTATTAAAAAACAAACAACGTTTTTTGGACACAATGGCCAATCAGAGACATATACGTTGAGCATGTGAACAGCGGTCAATCAGAGACAACTATTGTTGAGCGCGTGAACACAGTGGTCAACCAGAGACAACAATGTTGAGAGCGTGAACACAGTGGCCAATCACAGACATATATGTTGAGGGTGTGAACACAGTGGCCAATCAGAGGTGTTTAAGAATTTGCTCAACAGCACTCAAAATGCTAAGGGGAAATGCTGGTATTGTCACATTTTAAAATTTCAGTACAGACTTGGTATCAAAGTCCGTACTTTTGACAACCCTAGCTCAAGCCAAAGAACGATAACATTCTGTTTATTTTAACTGTCGTCTGCCACTTCAAAAGCTTGAGTTCTTTAATGTCGGGATGGATTCTAATTGGCTGTCAATGTTTTTATCGTTCATCAGCTGTAAAAAAAAAAAAAAAAAACTTTCTAAAAGCTATTTCATCGATAGCGTGAGTGAGCCTTTAGCTAAAAAATAGTATGCAGTTTGCTCCATAATTTAATGCCGAGGTTGTGCAAGGAAAAAATTGAAATCACGTAGTACATCTGCGAACCACAAGTTTACCTGACATCCCCAGGGAAAAGCAGGTCTTTAGAGTCCTATCCGTGTCGTGTCGCGATTGTTTGTGAGTGTATTTGCTTTCCATTTCGTAGAATTGCGTTTACGCAGAAGCATTACCTCCTGAGTTCCATTAATTATACCATAGTGGCAGTTACCAAGCAACTAGGCAGCTGCACCCTGTAATATGAGGCGAGGGTGAGGCCTGTTGAGCACCCATGTGTGTGTCTATAATAGATCACACGAGATGGATTTGTGCATGCGTACCTGTGCGATCTCTCCATTTGTTGTGTTGGTTTGCGTCAGAGCGCCGCTGGCCGGAAGGCTTCGAGGCACAAACTCTCCAGTCTCCTCATCCAGCTGGAGTTGTGCGAGTAAAGCTTTCTCCTGATCCCGCAAATGCTGCTGCCGCTTTTCCTCCTCCTGCTCACGCTGTCGACGCAACTCCACCTCCTTCTGTCTGTAGCTGAAATCAAACACTTCCCTCCCCGCACCCAGGTCCACATCCTGCCTCCACAGGATATCTATCAGCTCCATGTCCTAGAGAGAAAGAAGAGAGACGGCATGAGAGGAGCTGTAGGGATGCAGCAGCACACGCTCATGACCACACCCGGCCTGTCAAGGAGGGATTAGGAGCCCAGCCCTCCTCAAGATAAGCACACGCACAATGTCAATGTAACAAGACAATATGAATAATACATGCTTCTCCTTTTTCATACCATCTCTGGGAACTAGCAAATAACACACCCACACGCATACACTGTTAGTGTTACTATAAATGATAGTGGCAGATTAAAGGTCAGCTCAAAACTCAAAAGCAAGGCCGCTGGAAAAAATTATTCATAATACTGACCTTCAACTTCAACTAAAAAACATGTCATGTGCGACGTGATGTATATCTAAAATTAGTTTAAACAATATTTTTGTCATTAATTTATGCACGCTCAGATTATTTGACAGATTATATGTGATATTTATTCTTTGAATAATGAATTTGTCACCATTGAAAATGCAAAAATGTGTTTAAAAAGAACCAAAAATGACCAGTCAGAGGCACCTAAAATATAGAGATTTTTTTTTAACACGCTCATATTTGTGGTCATGTTATAGAGTACATCAAATACCATTTGTATTATATTATGTAGCTCTTCTGGTTACCACACTTCATTTTAACAGCACACCACAAACTGGAATTTATACTTTGAGGTAAAACATGGCATGTTTTCAACCACTTTCTAGAGAAGTGTGCTACAAAGATCTGGAGGAGTGTACAGTGGCTCTGAAACGCCACCCGCCATGTTGTTTTAACTACAGAGATCAGGGTGTTTGTCAGATTCAAGGACAGAGAACAAAAAATCTAATTTGTGTCCTTGTTACTGGCATGTTGGCGTGACATTGATAGACCTACAGAAAGTGCTGCTTTGTTACTGTACTTAAGTACATTTTTCAAGTATCTGTACTTTTTTTTTACTCCACTACATGTCAAAATATATTATTCCCTGTTTCTTCGAACTGAAGAAACTTAAATTGACATTTTAGTATATTGAAGTTTAATGTTTTGATAGTGTTTGACAAGTTTTGGTAAGGAAATATAATGTGCAGATCAATACATATTCAGCGTCTTCATCGATCACTAACTGTCCCTCTTGACTAGTGCTGGCTACAATAGATAAGAAATGGTTCATCGATGAATACTTTTTTACTTTTAGTACTTCCATACATTAAAAATCAAATACTTTTGTACTTTTACTCAAGCACTTGATGTAGGTCTTTTGTCCCTCAGCTTGTTTAAATGTGAAATGCCTTTAAACTGTTTCAGTTCATTTTAATTGTTAAAACGGTTTTTTTTTCTAAGCTAATGACTAAGAGCTGAACTAGTCCAGGGATGAGTCCACCATTTCTGATGCAATACTGACATTTCCAGACAGATTAAAAAAGAGGCTGTATTACAAAAATACTGATGTGTAATACAGCAACAATTACTTTGAAGTAAATGCATTTCGGCATCAGAAGTGTTTCTTAATAGACAGAAAAACCTTAATTATTGTGTCTACAACACCTGAAAAACAACTCCGATTATATGAGCAAAGCACATTTTGAACCCGGTTTTATAATTAGTATCTAATCAGAATCAGATACTTAGACGTTACACTGGTGATAAATCCATATCCTAACAGAATAATAGAGCGACAATTGGCCATTTTGAGATTCTTTCCATCAGCTGAAACCGTTCCCAAACCTTCTGACAGGTTTGGCAATATATAATCTACATTTCCTGTTTTCAAGTTTAGAGTAAAATACATTCTGAATAAATATTGTATTTGTTTTTTAATTGACCCTTCGCTGGGAGTTTGATTGACAGACGATCTAACCGATCATAACCCCAAATCCGCGATATTGTACTCATGTCTTTCCGTGCTTGAAACAACATTACTTCTGATGTTCATGTTCATATTTTAAATATGAAATATTAAGCTGTTTCATGGCAAAAGTAATCTGCTCTGTCTTGTCTGTCGACGTGTTGTCAGTGTCCTCTTTTCTCCACAATGTATTTTTCACTGCGTGAGAACATGATGTGTGGCGTGAGAGCGCATAGCAACAGGAACTAAAGGGGGCGGGTCTTTGCGAACGGTCAATTGAAACAGGTTTACCATATGAACCGATATACCGCCCAGCACTATCTCAGTTTCATTTAAAACATCTTCATTTGGGTTTCAGTTTTTCAGTTCGGAGCAACATGAGGGTGGGTATATGATTTTTAATTTTTGGGTGAACTATCGCTTTAAATTGTTAATCAGCCACTCTGCACTATATGAGCTCGACTGCAAAATGGTGCACGACTCCCTGTTCAAATGTTATACATCACCAGATGAGACATTTAGAAACGCTGCTCATTAAAATTCTTCCCAGGCTGAGTGACAAAAATATTTATGAAACCTTGGCCTCAGACTTTTCTTGATTGATAGTTGTAGGACCTAAAATCGTTATTACATCAACAGAATCTGAGATATGGATTACTTAGTCTTTGACATCCTCTAGCATTTGTTTACAGAGGCGAAGCTTTGCATAAACGTCTGCAGCGCTGCATGCATCTGTTCACGAGGTCAGAGAAACCATGTCGAGCATGTGACTCAAGATCTGGAGAAAATCAGCTTCCTATATATTTTCAGATCACAAGGCCCAGGGGACTAAACAGAGAAGAAGTGTGTACTGACAACAGAGGAACTGCTCACTTTTAAGGAAGCAACTCTGTTTTGCAATTTATGAATCAGACATCAGCACTGACGTTACAATAAATACGCCTACAAAGCTGTAGTGGACTTCTCCTGAATTCTCCTTACTGTTATTTTTAATTGTTTTTTTTTTTTCACGTGAATTCCTGATCTGTTTAAATTATATTTTAAAAAGTGTTATAACACAAAGTCAAGAGAAAATGGAGCGGATCAGATAGTGGCGTCACACATCCTCTCCGGCTCCGGATAACAGACGGGCGGAGCCACGGAGATGATGAAACATCCAAACAAATGATAAACGGGCCGCTCTCACGAGAAGACCGACTGGACACACAAACGCTCTCTTCCTCCTCGATGAAGAATGAACCAAGAATTTAAAGAGCCCCTTACTTTCCAACCATATCCTGCTGTTTACAAGTGCATTACAAAAGCATAGATAATGATGTTAAAAAACAAAACAGGAACAGTTTGTTAAAATATTAGTATTATTAACATCATTATTATTGTTATAAACTATTATTCTTTTACATGATTAATAGCACAAATAAAGCTGTCATTGAGGTTATTATTGTTACCTAAAACTAGGGCTTTCACAATTTCGATTCACAAGCTTGCGATTCGATATGATTATTTTGATATATATCAGTACAAATTTACATGGAGCAAGTTGATACGGAAGGTTAAACTGATTTGTATAAACACTCAAGGAAGTTTTTATACATTAAACAGTTCACAATTACATAATCATATCTCTCCAATTCGTGTTTTGAAATATAAACATTTAAATGGTGGCGGTCATAAAAACTTGGTGGATTTGTTCAAACATATGCATTTTAAAGTGAATATGTAATGAATATTGCATATACTGAGCAAAATGCTCCTCTTTTTCTAGCTGATTAACAAGTTTCTGGTCAACGAATATGTTTTTTCTGAGGTAAATAACACATTATTGTTAACAAAATGTTTTATTGACGCCTTTCTGCGGTTGTACTGTGTCTTTTAACATGCCTTCAGATGTTCATTCATGTTTATTTCACGCTGAAACTGGTGTTAAAGGAGGATCAGTTCACGTGCGCGTCACGTGCTGCAGCTTCTCCTGAACTCATACGCTGCAGCGATCTGTCACGCCACATTAAACAGCGCCAAAACAGTCTTTATTTTTTAGAATTTCATAGTAAAGTTAATAGAATTTGAAATGTGATGCTTTGTTTCATACCAAAAGTAACAAAAAACAAAGATTATTGCGATTAATTGGATGGGAGGCGCGGATGTTCCGTTCATTCATCAACTGATCGATTCTTTAATCGAGAACTCGATGTTTTCTACCCAACCCTAACAAAAACCATAAATAAAAAAAGGAAACCAAAAACTATGAAAATAAAATTTTATTAAAAATATTAACAAAATAAAGTTTAATATAATTGATACTAAAGTAACACTGAGCCCGAGATTAAGTGATTCGCAGGGGGAAAAAATGGTAACACTTTAGGGCCCAATTCTCACCCAACACCTAAACTTAACTACTACAATTAATTAGGAGTTTATTGAGGCAAAAGTCACCGATAATAGTTAATAGTGAGAATTGGACCTTACACTAAAGTGTGACCAAAAAAAGAAAATAATATGGGGCCAGGGTGACATGAGTAAAGGAAGGGGAAAAATAAAGAGCATGTGTTCATGAACTGCTCCTTTAAGAAGCAAGATTGTTTCCTAGAAACAGTAGTTGGTAAACATGATCCATTTGAGTGTTTCTGACCTGATGTAAGAAAGTCTGTGCTCTGCCTGATGTTGATGATAAAGCTTGATCACATCACTAATTATGCGGATTTTGTATTATATTTCTAGTTTTGCGCGTGTATGTTTACATGTGCGAGTGTCACAGCCGTCAAAGCCTGTGATGGGATTGTATTTAGGACTGAAAAGGAATATCCAAGACACACCTAGCTACATAATTAATGTTCAAAGCGTTGTAATCATTATCCAGGTTAATGGAAACGGGAAACCAGAGCTGTTATTAAAACTGCAAAGTTTCCCAATAAAGAAGAGATAATTTTTCAGCCCTGTCTCACTTCCTGTTCCTCCACAGACTGCGGGAATGTGGAAGATACCACTGCAGGAACAAGAGATTTCCTTGTTCTCTATTTTTTTTTTCAGGCAGGTGCTACACGTAGTCTGCGTCCAAACCGGTTTTACCAAACTGTTAGTGTTTCAGTACAGGTAAACTGTAGTTAAAGTCACCCAGATGCACAGATACTCAGTTTAAAGTAGGATCTTCATCGAGGGGACCATCAGGGATGGTGTTTCGAGCCCTTGGACGAGAGGGGCCCAAATGCGTCTTTGTCCTATAAACACTCAAAGAAATGACTTCTAATGTTAACAAAAAGCTTGAATGAGTGATATTTTATTAAAAGAAAATAAAAAAGAAGAAAATATTTTACAAACATATGTATCTCTCATGAAATAAATAAAATATTTAAATATACATAAATAGTTTTATTAATAACACTTACATTAACAGTACATCTAAAGCATACGGCACAATAATTAATATGGTGTCAAGTGACTTTAAATCATTGATTATATGTGCTTGATAAAATCTTATCCAACATAAAAATATCCTAAGGCTGTGAGTTTTGAATGCGTCACATATCTGTATCCTCGTTAAAGCAGGGATTTCTGCCTGTTCCAGCTCGGCGGTCCGGACCTTCTCGACTGTATCAAACTAATCATTAACATGGGATCATATAATGTCATACTTTTGAGATGATCAACTGAATTAATATTCGTTATAGTAATAGTAGAGTACAATAAAAATATTTCATGCAAATTTACATGACATATGTTTATGAACAACAAGCTCTTACTGAATTACAGCTTAATATGAGCTGAATTTTAAATGATGATACTCATTCTGGTGTGTGTGTGTGTGTGTGTGTTTCATAAATCTGTTTAATTTGAATGTTTTATTCGGGGTTTCTTCATATTTACAAATGTACACATTTAAAACCCAAGAGAAAATAAAATAGCTCAAATAAAGTCTGACGTTTTGTGACTAACAATGAATTTTCTGAAGGTCACGAACTCTATTTCACTGACCGATTGTTTGTAAAAAAAAAAAAAAAAAAAAAAAATAGACCCCGTAAAAAATGACTGCATTTTTACCTGTAAAATCCTATAAGAAAAACCTGTTAACTAGTTAACAGTAAGTAAAAATTTTGGAAGTAAAAAAATTTACAGTGAAAAAACAGATTTTCTCTGTTTTACATTTGAACAATTATGTTTCTTTTTAGTTTTTTGTTATCAGTCATGTACATTAGGCTTTTATGTAACATATTATGTTGCTAAATGAATGTTTATTGCATTGTTTTAGTGTTGAGTGCGTTATTATGATGGTGTTTTGTATTTCTGCACTTTCTAAAGGGTGTGGAAAAGCTAGTTGCGATGTAGTTTGATTCATGTGACTTTCTCTTTAACATCTGTGTTGTTATGGTGGATGTCAGTACAAAAGAATCTCATGAAACCTTGATTCATACATTCAATAAAAAGACACTACTCATCTGTTTTCAGCATTATGTAATGTTTGTCACTTTATATAAAGTGCTATCAAAACTCTTTATAACATCCCAAAAGTCCTTTTTTCAGCTAGGTATAAAGAATGGCTATGATAGGAATTAATCTTAAAGCTGAGGATCACTTCTTTACGTCAGGATACAAGCATAAAGTAAACAGCCACATTCCAGATTGGAGCCGCCTGCTATTGTGCAAGGCGCCGGTGAGCGCGCATGCGCAGAGAGCGAACGCGCAGACGCGTCTCCTGCGGGATCACACGCAAAATCATCAAAGCGCTACGACACATCTCATGACAGAAGTTTAATCGTGTGCCAGCTTCGCCTCTCAGTACTAGCCATTCAGCACTGTGATATGTTTTTACAAGTATTTCGATATTTCTTCCTTCCTTTTCGCTCTAGGACGGCCCGAGTTCAATGACTATGCAGAATTTTGAGTGAAAAGATCAGACACGAGATGGAGGAAACGCCTCCTTTAAAACGGAATATCGCTGTATTTAAAAAATGACGTTTCAACATAAGTTATAGAAATGAACAAAGTATCCCCGGTTATTATCGTATTGAATAGCTAGGCTATTAAAAAGTAAGACGAAAGTAAGTGGCGTGTAAGGCTGTGATCTGATAACACGAGTAATAAATAAATACATGTTCCACATAACAGGTTCAAAGGGCAAAATGATGTAACATTACAGTACAATTATAGAAGCTGTCATTATTTTTGCATGTTAGTATTTTTAATACTATTATAATAGGCTGCTATCAAAAGCGAAACATTATTATAACATTAATACTGCAATTAATTATTATTTAATATTGTTTACCTGTTGGCTCGGGTGCATTTTAGGCAGTTCAATCTCCATCATGTCTGAGAGGATCTCTCCTCGTAAGCCGTAACTCCTAATGTGATTTATTTAGTTTGTAATCCTTCACAGCGAAATAAAATATGGCTTAAAATAAATACGTCCGATTGTCGTTGCTCTACGATGCACTTGTGAAGGAAATGCTGTCTGAGGAGTTATGAAAATTTACGGAAAGCCCCAGTCATTTGATGGCTCCGCCCACACTCCATGCTGACCAATAGAAAGCGCTGGCTGAGCTGTTGCGTTGTACGCCCCCTTTACCTTCCGACTATTGCTGTAAACCTTCCTGAATGTGAAACTTTACAGCCCTGCCACTTTATTTTGATAAAGTGGTACTTTTAAAATATTTACTTTTAAAAAAATATAGCATAATGCTACTTTATCACTTTAACATTAGCATTCCACATAAATACATTTTAACATTTGGGAATTTTAAAGATGAAATATGTTTGCATTTATTTTATTTATTTGGTTAAGCATCGCATTTTGTGTATGATTCTTAGCAAACACAAAACGTTCCTCCCGGTAGCCTGAATCTGGGTTACAGAGGAACTCGTGTGTGGAGCGGATTGATGAACCTGCTTGAGAATCAAAATCATAGGTCGAGCAGTAGTGTGACGTATCTTTACTTAGCCCTTTAAAGTCAAAAACGCAATAAGCACATGATCTGAACACACCTACAAACTCGCGTGACCTGCATGTCTGTCTGTCTGTCAGATAGCGCCCCCTGCTGTCCGGCCAATGCTTTTAGTTTCACATGAGCGTTTTTCACAAAGTAATTAATCTTCAACTTTTTACATCGCAATTTAACCACTCTAAACCATTAAAGAGTTTACAGTTATAAAACTTTAAACTAGACTAACATTAAAATGTCGCTTGGGTTAAACAAATGGATTACTGATTTGGCCTGTGTGAATGATCTGTCTGCGTTTAAAGGTTTGACATGATCACCTGACAGGGTATAATCACTGTTGTTAAAAGATCAACCCACGACGTGACACTTGAATCAAACTGTGCAAAGTATGTGTATATGGGCTACTGCAATACCTATAGGTGTTTCATCAACTATATGGACACTTTTAAACACACTTTCACTAGTTCATGTCATTTACTAACAATAACAGTAACAAATCTCATGAGAAATCTGTCGTATTTTTCTGAAATCTTCGCTGAAAATGATAATATTTAAGTTGATTTTTCTTCATGTCTCACATTTAATCTGTATAATAACTTTATTTGGGATAGAATGGTTAATATTACAGTCGTAGTTTGTGTACAAATTCATAGAAATCATTTTTTACAAAACATTACAGATGTTTTTTTTAACATTATAGTTTTAAACATAATGTAATGAAAACAACAACTTTTTGTAAGTCTATCTATCTGTCTATCTATCTATCTATCTATCTATCTATCTATCTATCTATCTATCTATCTATCTATCTATCTATCTATCTATCTATCTATCTATCTATCTATCTATCTATCTATCTATCTATCCAGTGTACTGAACCCCAGTGCACTGTAGTTTTGTCTCCCCGAAGCGCGTGCGTGATTGCGCGCGCACGATTGGCAGCTCCACGTCGACATTCTTCCAGCTGCTACACGGACACGGACGCGGCGGCGTGAAAGAGCTTCATCAACAGTTGCAGGAGCGTCATCTGCTCAACCACCGAGTGAAATCCTCTGGGGCTTTGGACAGAGATGGCCACCGTGTTTATCCACAGCGCTTCTTCTGCCAATGCATTTTACTCACTGCCGACTGTCTCGTGCTGTGAGTTGCAGCAGGTATGTTCTTTTACATTTTTTTTTTTTAAATCTATAAGTATGTTTTGGACTCAGAGACTGTGCGCGTGTGCTTATAAAACACTGTCACATCGCCACTCATTGATATATTGACTCACTGAAGTCTTAATGTAACTTTGGCAGGAATGGAAGTTTTCCTATGGAAAGTGAAGCACTTAAATGTCTGCGTGAAGTTACGTGCAAATGCGTGACATATGGCATCCCGAGTTTCCCCTTTCTTAACATTGTTACTTCTCTTTTATGAGTGTGTTAAGTTTATATTTATTCCAGGATGACAAACTTGCTGTGATGGTCTTCATAAACTAATGCACTGCTCCAAATTTGGACCCTTTTCGACACGTCAGCTGTTCTACGTATCGGCTGCCCCAGTTGTTAACTGTGCAAACAGACGGGAGTGGAAGAGTGCATTCAATATTTAAATCTGTTTTTTGTTTTTTTTTTCTGACAAGTGCCATTTTATTTTTCCGCACTTTGTCTTTTTTTGTTGCATGCAATTAATTTGCATGAAAAAGTGTGCACGTAGGCATCTGTTTCTGCATATGCGTCGTAGGTCGCCATATGTGTTAATGATGACGTGATTATGTGCATTTGTGACTGAATGAGTCCAAGTTTACGGCTCTTTGCATCTTATTCGTCATTTAAATTCTTGTAATAGTTATTACGGAGCTCGAGGAGTTGGTCTGCCTCATTCTCACTTTCAGCTCCAGCTCAGAGATGCTTTGATCAGTCTCACCTGTCAATCATCTTTCATTCTCAGAGTTATTGTAACTGTTTTATACACTGTTAAAAATTGCCACCTACTTCAACTTCAAACATCAGTTCAGTTACTGCCTTAAATATTTAAGTAGGCGTGTAATCAAATGGACTGTATGGATATTTAAATTTATTATATGTGTTTGTTTATAGGCTGTTTATATATATATATATATATATATATATATATATATATATATATTATATATATATATATATATATATATATATTTTTTTTTTTTTTATTTATTAATTTTTTTGTTATTTATATACATAAATATGTATGTATATGTTTATATAAAATGTATATATAACACAAACATACACACAAGTGTATATATATGTTTACAGGTTACAAACAAATGTAAATACATAAATAAATACATAAATAAATTATATATATATATGTTTATATATAAATGTATAAAATGTATATATAACATAAACACACACACAAATATATATGTATGTTTGTTCATGCTATACATTTATAATTATTTATCTATATTTAATCATATTATTTACACATGTATTTACATTTACATAACATTTAATTGTATAATTTATAAAACATTTATATATATATATATATATATATATATATATATATATATATATATATATAAATTGTATATATATCACAAATAAATAAATAAATACATATATATATATATATATATATATATATATATATATATATATATATATATATATATATTAATATATATCAGCCTTAAATTATATTCATAAGTTAATTGAAAAACATATGTGTCCATGACTTATTTTTACAGTACATAGCTGAAGAGGTTTGTGAGGAGAGTACTGTGACACAGACTGATGCAGATGAGAAATGTAACGTGTGTTTCTCTCGTACAGAAGAGCTTCCCTGAGAAGGAGAATCAGCGAGCAGCGCTGCAGTGGCTTTCCAAGTAAAGTTCTGTGATACACTCTGACTCTTAATTGTTTGCAGTCAGTGCATTACAGAACTTTGTTTTGGGAGTTGAAAGCTCAGGCCTGGAGGAAACAATCATTCCATCTGGATGAAGCAGTAACAGCCCCCTGAAAACAGTGTTAAACTCCACATCCTGTGTGTTCCTCAACAACATAAAACAAATAAATCATCATTATCATCATTACAGCGTTCTCTTTCCTTTATCTTCAACTGCTAACGAACATCCTTTGAGTTTGGGAGTCACAGATACGTTGATTTATTTATGAGTTATTTATATGATTTTTTTCCCAGAATGTGTTCTCCAAGCGCTCAATTAGCATAGCGGAGGCTATACCGCAACTGCTGAATATCTAAAAATAAGCGTTGCACAGTAACACACCACTTTCCAATTAAGCATTCCATTCCATAACCTCAGGAAACACAAAAAATGTGGCTTTTTCCATTGTTGTAAAAGCAATGCATCCCATATTTACAAAAGGGTGCTGGAGGAAAACACTTTAAATGGAGAAGCTTAGAGGCTTGTGATGACGAACAATGTATCATGGTCACATGGCTCAGAAGGGCACAGGTGTAAGTGGGTTAGCATAGGCCTGCTCCCAAATAGAACCCTAAACCTGCACCGTCTTCCTCTGAGTCCGCACTTTGGTGACGCAATGCCGCTTTGACTGCTGGGTAAAGTCCTCTGTGTAGGAGCAAAGGGGGCGCTAGTGAGCACCCTTCTGAAACCTAAAATTTTGAATAAGACACCCAACCGTCTTAACGGACACACGCACATGGCAGCCATTGTAAGTCCACAAGACACAAGTGTGCTGTTTGGGATTCAGCCATTTTGGCCGCCATGCACCCTCGATGCGCAATTCTGCCAGCTACGTATAGGACTTTACCCTCCAGTCAAAGCAGCATTACGTCACGAAAGTGTGCACTTAAGAGGAAGACCATGAAGGTTTAGGTTGCTATTTGCAACCGGGCCTTACTGTTTTTACTCTTAAGCCAGAGAAATCATTTTATTGGCCCTGACAAAACAGATTTCCAAGTATAAAAAACTGTTCCATGGCATCTGGGAAATAAATGTGAGAAGTTTTGTTAAACTGTATTTTAAAGTACATATGTTATTAATTAGTCAACCACAACCAAAATTACATATTTAAACGTATTTTCCAGTGAAACAAAATTTTTCATGCCTTAAAATAGCTTGAATGTAACTACACTCTTGCCTCATTTATTATACGTGGATCAATGAATGGGCAAATTAGCCCCGCCTCCTCAGAGAGCTCAGAGATGCACTCGGTCAACTAACTGAGGTAAACGCTTCACAATGGTATGGCTTTTTACAACGCCAGACACATAATGGTAATTACAATGATTAGCCTTTTGTTTGACTGTTATCAAATAATAATGTGTTGCACATGTTACACAAACCATGCTCCTGTTCGTCATCTCAGAGTCTCACAGCTGCCTTCTAACAAACAGAATTCTTACGAGCGCTTAAACAACTCAGAGAAGAGGAGAAAGGCATACAGTTCATTATAACGTCGTAATATATATCATACACGATTTTTCATATCAACAGATACCGTGATAACCTGGCTTCTCTCGAGACTCCCCAGCTAGTTGCTTTTAATGACATGCTAAAGCCCACCGGCACGTTGATATGATTGGTTGCAAGGCAGTTTGTGATGTCACAAACACCAGAGATTTCAAACAGTGTTTTTGAGACTGTATTCTTTCACCGCAGTTTTAAGGAGAAAATACTAAGCAATGGTGTTGACTGATGAATTTGCACATGGTTTAAGCAAATTAAAAACAACACGTAAACATATAAACAACATTAAAAACTTGATTTTCACCATTGGGGGACTTTAAAGGATTAGTTCACTTTCGAATGAAAATCACCCCATGCTTTACTCACCCTCAAGCCATCCCAGGTGTGTATGACTTACAATCGGAGATGTATTAATAAATATCCTGACGCATCCGAGCTTTATAATGGCGGTGAACAGGGTTCACGGGTATGAGCCGAAGAAAGTGTCTCCATCCACATCCATCCATCAGAAATGTACTCCACACAGCTCCATGGGATTATTAAAGGCCTTCTGAAGCCAAAAAATGTGTTTGTGTAAAAAATCCATATTTATCAGGTTATGAAGTAAAATATCTAGCTTATGCTACGTCCTACGCCTTCCTTATAGTCAACTTACGGAAAAAGTGTAACTGAAGCGACACCAGAAGGCGGTATGGATATTTTAAATAATGGATATTTTTCTTACACAAACACATCGCTTCACTTTAGAAGGCCTTTATTAACCCCCTGGAGCAGTGTGGAGTATATGATGGATGGATGTACTTTCTTCAGCTCATACTCGTGAACCCTGTTCACTGCCATTATAAAGCTTGTGCGTCAGGATATTTATTTATATAACTCAGATTGTATTTGTCTGAAAGAAGAAAGTCATATACACCAAGGACACCTTGATGGTGAGTAAAGCTTGGGGTAATTTTAATTTGAAAGTGAACTAATCCTTTAAAATTTTCAGAATAATAATTTACAATGCATTGACAGACAGTATTTAAATATATCAGTAAGTGTAGTTTCTCAATTACGTAATGTTATCAAGTCAATTTCAGATAATTTATAATGTTACTCAATTGATTAATTTATTAAAAATGACTGGCATTATATTTCAGGTTAAAAAAAAAAAAACAAGTATATTCATCTCTTCTTTACCGGCAATAATGACCTGTAAAACAGACCAGATGTTTGCACAGATGTTCCGTAAAGAGCAATGCAATCGATTAATAATCCTCAGCTAGTTAATTATCCTTTTTAAAGGGTTAGTTCACCCAAAAATTACAATTCTGTCATTAATTACTCACCCACATGCCAGACTTGTAAGATTTTCGTTCATCTTTGGAACACAAATGAAGATTTTTTTCTTTAAATCTAAGTGCTTGCTTGCTGTCTCTTGTAAAGCAAACCAATAAATAAAGCCGAATTTTTGCTTGAATTTTTTCACCATGGAGTGACGTAAAGTCCCCCAACAGCAATGTGACCGACTGATCGGGAGAGTGCCAAGACGCATGAAGGCTGTGATTGGAAATCAGGGTTATTCAACCAAATATTGATTCCTAAGTTAAAACATTAGTATAGTGTTGTTTAAAAATGAATATAAACTTGTTTGCTTGTGAAGGGGTGGATTCTGGCATCCACTGCCGCTTCAATATATATATATATATATATATATATATATATATTTTGAGTGATTTATCACGAAATTATCTTTCTAAATATTGAATTATTTAGAATGACTAACTTCAACTTATGTTAAAGCCTTTAATTTCCTTTTCATTTTCAAACACTAGAAAATAATGATGTATATTGTCTGTACCTCTGACTGAGAGAAAAGTACAACTTATCAGTGTGTTTTGGTAAAGTTTCCTGTTCAGTGCAGAGCTCAGATCAACTACAGCCTTGAAGAAACTTCCAATCATGTGTGTCTATGAATGTGCGCTCAGTGTTCTGTACAGGTCTGTTATGGGTACCAGCGGACAACTGGGACTCTGCTTGAGACGTGCCGACGTCTAGGCCTGATCTAGAGGGGCATTCTGTGCCTAACTTCAGGGTGTGATCGTCAGCATCATAATGGAAGGAGATATGCTTCTGACTATCTGTCCATGTGTGGAAAATGATCAGTTTTGTCTAGTGTTCTTAACCAATCAGTATCTTAGTAATGACGTAGTTAGTAGACTCTGTCAGAATTGTTCTGGAAATGTGAATGTACGAAAAGAAAGAAGGAGAGAGAAGAGGGAGAGAGAGCGGCCTATGAACTCCTTGTGAGACTTGAAGCTGCTGATGAAACTGCAAACTATTCTTTATTAAAATTTCTTCAAATTATTTTTTTAAACTCTGACTCCGGGTCTTCCTTTATCATATCTGGTCTTTTGGGTCTTTAACTGTAAAATCCCCTACATTTGGAATTATTTGAGGTCTGAAAACAAGTCATCTTTTTTCATTTTTTTTTTTTTTTGACAAGTTGCATTTTTCTGTAAATAAATGCTGTAAATGACAATATTTTTATTTGAAATTGGGAAGAAACTCAGTTGTCAGTAGTTTGTAGAATAAATAGAAAATGTTAAATTTATGTAAACAGATGGTGGTTGTTTGTGCTAGATGTCTCAAATTTTGATACTGAAGCCACATTTGTCTACTGCGTAGAAAACTCATTTGGATGTGTACTGCATAATAACAGATTATGTGAGTTAATGTCAAATACAAAGAGTTCCGTTGTTACAACCTACTGTTGCATCACTAGCTGGGACAGATGTAACACTGATTTGCTAAAATAACACTCTTTTTGCATGAACATCATTGAAAAATGAAGAAAAAACTTGATTTTAGAACTGTTTGTGTGAGTGTATTGTTTTTTTACTACTATTTTTATGTGGATTTTTATGAGATACTGAATAAAAAAGGCTGGATGGAAACATCAAGATGTGCATAAATAAGACAACATGTGCAAACTACGATGGAAATACATTTACTGAATAAATCCCTCGATATGCAACAAAAACCTCATGTGACTTTGCCTCAACAGGATGTGATTGATAACTGGACTCATTGGAGTCATCATAGGGTTTGGTTAAAGGCACAATATGTAAGTTTTTGGACTGAAATATCCAAAAACCACTAGAACACTTATATATTTTGTTGACTTGTGTACTTACACTATCCCAGATGTTTCCAAGAATGTTTAAATCCAGAAATAAGCTATTTTAATGTTTGGATACATTTCTAGACATTAAACTAATCATTGTTATATAACTCAACACATTTAGTCTTATTGTTTGAATCGTTTTCTTGATTTCCCGCAATTACCATTTTTTTACCACGCCTTAGAGACAATGCTATTTTGTCAAGTAGCTAACATAGCATAATTAGATGCAGCTTTATTTTTACTAACAGTAATACAGAATTTTCTCCATCATACAATACATTTTAAAATTAATTGCAGGTCATTTATCAACACAAGCCATCCAGCGTTTAATGATATTGTAATATGGATGTATCTCACTGCAGTGTGAACAAGTGTCTCACAGCAGCCGCGAGCGAACGCTCAGAGTAACGTTATAACATCATTTTCAACACACTCAGATGTATCTAAAATGATAAACAGAGCTGTGTTTCCTCAAACTCATGACCGGAAAAGCGGAAACGGCGACTGTGTCATAATAAAAGTCCCGCTGCTCTCGACGCGTATCGCGTTCGTCTCTCATTATCAATCGCTCCAGCGTCTCGTTCAGCTCCACAACACTCGCTCCTGCTCTGCTTCATACTACAGTAACGTTAAGAATCACATCTGTGAACATGATTTCTGCTCGAGTCTCATCCCGATTCTTTTCCACCGGCTGTGAGGTGAAGACCACATGTCCCAAGATTCCTCGCTCAAACTTGGCGTCATCAAGCTACGCCTTTGTTTTGAATGGGCGACCTCTAGCAGCCAAAAATTTCATATTTTGCCTTTAATAAAGTGTTAAAACTATCCCCACCCCAACCAGCCTTAACCAGTGCTGCCTTCACGTACTATCATTAATTGTTAATTCCACTTCTGAAGTCAATATTACGAGCCCATTGCATTCAAGTTTTGACATGGGAGAGCGTTCATGGGCAATTTTTACCTCGGCTCAGATGACATTCTCCAGAGAAAATTCTTATTGGTCATACTTCCAAGACTACAGTCTGTGTTTCCGAAGTACAGTATCCAGATCGATGTAGTGATTGACAGCAAACATTAGATTCATCCTCGCTGAAGAGCCGTGCTGAGGCACAACACACGTAAAGATAATAATTCCGCAAACAACTGCAATTGCAGTTCAAACAGAGATGGCGACAAAGAGGCAAAATAACGGACTGCAGATTTAAATTATTGTATCAACAATTCAATGATTGCTAGGCAAAAATGTTACTTTCTTACATGAAAATCAGTTTTCTGGCCATAAAATCTACAAATATGCTCACAGTCACATGCAATTTCTCACGTGAGCTCAAAAAGAAGATTTGATTGTATGATGACACAGCTCTTTTCTAACCTGTCAAATTTACAGTATTATATCTCAACTCAGCATTGCCTTAATCTACATTCCCTTTCTTTGACCTAGTGACTGAAACTCAAATGTCATTCAAACTGATCAGATGATCAGATGATTAAAACATCCCCCTTTTGTCCTAAAGGTGTGACAATTCATAGACCCCCGATGTACACAAATCTTGTCACTATCAACACTTTCATGTTTTCCAAATGGCCCTTATAGGAAGAGAGAGGGGGCTGAAACTGCAAAGCAAATTTCAGCTCATTTTGAAATATCTTTTGATATTTTCAATCTTACAGTTTCGAATCAGTGGTTCAGAGCAGTATCAAAGTGACAAAGTCACGTGATTTCAGTAAACGAGGCTTCGGTCAATCTCAAGTGTTTCGAAACGTCACTTTGACCATTTGATTCATGCTCCGAACCACTGATTCGAAACAAAAGATTCGTAAAGCTTCGAATCAGTCGTTCGGAGTGTATCAAAGTGCCAAAGTCACGTGATTTGACTAAACGAGGCTTTGTTATGTCTTAAGTGTTACGAAACATTTTTAAAATTTCAATGCTTCACGTAACTTTGGCAGTTTGATTTGCACTCCGAACCACTGATTCGAAACAAAAAGATTCTTAAAGCTTCATGAAGCAGTTTTTTGAAATCACCCAATGCTGGATATTGTTCAATAAAGTCGTTATTTTATTTATTTATTTATTTATTGGGGCACAAATAGTATTCTCATGTCATTCTCAAACGAGCGTGAGTAATAATGACAGAAATTTCATTTTTGGGTGAACTAGCCCTTTAAATGTTGCCAAATGTAGGTTTATTCTAAGAAATTAGATTATACGATATACTGAAAAAGTGATATTTATGAAATCAAAATAAATGCATGATTTAAGGATAATTTTAGGGAAATTTTTCAGTATTCCAATCAGTAAGTAACACACCGGGCGGGGAGGACGGAGGCGGGGTGCGGTGCATGACGGGACGCGTGTGTAATCTCCACCTCACATCCCTCCATCAGCCGCTCGCTGACCTCTGACAGCAAACACGGAAGCAGCATGGCGTCAAACGGCAGCAGCAGCAGCGCACAGCAAAGACTTAGGATCATTGCCGGACATTTGCAGAAACGGCCAGAAGATGAAAACACGAGCGTCGCTGCGCAGGAGTGCAAAGCCGAGACGTCCCGATCCAACCCGAACAGTCTGACACCGGTACCGAAGAGGAGGTATGTGCGCGTGAACCTGTGTGCTATGGCATCTAGCTCTTCACGCGACTCACACACATCATTCACTTTAATAAACGCTGTATTTAAAGAGCAGTCGCGTGAAGGAGCACAGCAGGCCGGGCGTTACTCCGTGTTAGTGTGTGCGCTCGAGACCAGGATCTAAACAAAGTGTCCATTCACATCCCGGAGGCGGGTGCGGTGGCGCGCGATGTCTGCACACTGATGGACACAGTCAGATCTTCGAGTTTTCTTTTTTCATAGGGCATTGTGCTCACTGTACAGATCGATGGGGTTATACTCGCAGCGAGCAAACCGGTAATGAAGAAGACGCTTGTCACAGGACTGCTGGTTTTCCTCCATTATAAACGCGCTTCAGCCCTTAAAGCTATAGGTCACCCAAAAATAATTTCTGTCGTCATTTACTCAGCCTCAAGTAAACGAGATTTAAGAACCAGGGCAAATTTCCAGTCACATTTGGGTCTGTTTCTCTCACAAATCTATCTGAAAATATGTTGCACGGTGCGTTTTTGGGGGCTTGACAGCCAGTCTCATTGTTTGAAAAAAAGTTTGTCTGTGTGATAAGTGGTTTTAATTTCTATGAAAAGTTTTATGAGCAACAACCAGGGGCCCCTCAAGATGTTCAGAGGATCTGTGGAGAATATAGTGACCATTTGTACAGATTTCCCACTCTTAAAGGGATGGTTCATTTAAAATGAAAAGTCAGTCGTCATTTACTTGTTCCACACCTGTTTGAGTTTCTTTCTTCTGCTGAACACAAAGGAAGATATTTGGAAGAATGTTAGATCTCCCCCCCCCCCCCCCCCCCCATTGATTGTCTTAGTTTGAAAAATAAATACTATGGGGGTTGAGATCTGTTTGGTTACTGACAGAATTGTCATTTTTGGGTGAACTGTCCCTTTAAATCATCTATTTCGAGTTATTGTGCTTAATGAAGGCTATTATAAAGTGTAATTTAAATCTTTTTTTTTTTTATTCTGGAGGTCGCTGAAAGTCTGGTTTTGAGGGGGCCCTTGATCTATACAGATGGATGTCATCCTGTTTCCTCTGTGTTCAGACATGCCTTCATTGGAAGTGATTATGATGCTTACGTTAACCGAAAGGGCGTTGGTTATGTCTGTAGTTTCAACAGCATTGGCTTGAGGTTCTTATCGGCATCAGGTTCACTCTTATGTTCATAACAGGCTAAACGCTTGTCTCATCTACATTTCTTGAGCACTGCTGTTGTGGTTGTGTGCATGATCTTTACTTTTCTTTCTTTTAAAGTTGTTATATCTGTGACGGCTGTTATCACTTTCCTCTTGTAAGTTGGTGGATAGATTATTGGTCCTGCAATCCATTATGAATGCAAGTATGAGGTGATCTCCCCACAAGTTGATTTTGTGTCAAAAGTTAGTATGGCAGTGCTGCGCTCTGATTGGATGAGGGCTGGGGTGGCCTGACTTTGTGTTTGCTAACGGCGCTGTGCTGCCATCTAGTGCTGGACACGAGGTGAAATAACCTTTGACCTACTGAGAGCCAGCAGAGAGATTTCAGTATGTAGATGATTTTTTTTGTTGTTGTTGACATGCTGTCAATGCTATGTTGTTTTCTCAGGCCACTACAGACAGCAAAGATTACAAATGTTTTCTCAAATGTGGTCTTTACACTTGACCACTTGTCTGCCTACGTGACATCTTTCCTGCATTTGGGTCAAGTGGGTGTAAAGGACCACAAGTGCGTGTTATACTTTTGATTACTCGATGGGACACACTTACAACATGGTGTTTTTACAGAGCTTTATTTACAGTACTTGCACTTTTTAAAATATGCTTCTAAGTTCAGTTCTCTTGATTCGTTTGGCCTGGACCAAAAAAAAGGATAAATTTAGTCCTGGTTGGCTTAGTGTTCACAGTGAAACTAAAGATACAAAACAAAATTATTAAGAATAAAGTCACATAACTTACCCAACATCCAAAACAATGCTGTGTGCTTGTTGTTAGGGGTGTAAGAAAATATCGATACATGTGAATATCACCATTATTATGTTTGGCGATACTGCATCGTAGGGTTCCACGATTTATTGCAAGATACGAAAAATAACACTGAACTTGATTATCGCTTAAACGCGATACTTAGTGTGATGAATTGCAAAGGCTGCGATTATTTTTTTTTTTTTTATGCGCAACTTGTGAATGAAGTACGGCTCCAAATGCTTATCCATCTGAAAGCACTGCGAGTTTGAGTCGCTTATAATGTACATTTGACAAAGAAACGCACATTAAACATCTTTGAGAAGCATTTATTAACATCATGTTCAACAAAAGACAACATTTAATAACATGTTTTTACTCCAAACTCACCTCATAACGTAATTGTCTTCTTACACAGAATAAGGCAGTCGTGTGTTTATTTGTCATGTTAATCAATCAAAGCGTTTAAATCTTCTGTTTATTCAGCTACAGCGATTATGAAGCGTTAGTTTCTTCTGCTGCAGGGCATACGTTGAGTTTCTACGCAAGAGCGCCCTCTGACTTTCAGATGGAGAGTTTACTACTGATCACAGAGCCGTACAGCTCTGACAAGCTGCGCATTAAATAATCTCAGCCTTTGACAAATTGTGTGAGATTTAAGCGCAATAAATCGTGCAGCTCTACTGTATCCATCCAAGATTCATGGCTTTGTGGTCGGTTTAAACCCGGCCGCTAGATGGTACTGTTATCTCGGAACGTAACAGTGATGCGGAGATGCGCAAGGGTGTATCGCTAGCGTTAGCATTTGCAAACTCACTTCACAAGATGATAGATTTAAGGCTCTTTCAGACAGGACGCGGAATATGAATGGTGAATGGTCCGCTGAATCATTGATTTCACTCAGTTCCTTCAAAACGCAGATTCAAAAATGAAACACTGCTGTGCGTTGTGCGGAGACGAACAGTTCAGCTTTGTCTTTACGTTTTCATTGGCAAAATTTAACAAAATCGACAATATTTTGTCTAAAATAACAATATTAACTTATTTACGGACATGTTTTATAAAGTCAGTATTACATTTGCACTCGTTATATGATATGCAACAAAAACACTTGTGTGATATTGCACTCGTTATCAAGTGATGTTGCTTAACTCATATGATCTAAATATGAGACAACTCAAACTGGGGCATTTTTGCCCAAATATCTTTAATTTTAGGGACTTTCTGACTGCTATAGGCTTCATAGTGCAGGAAAATGTTGCCCCGCATCATATTCATCATCAATCAACTGTATGAAATGCCAGATGAACTACAGAGCTGTGGAGTGGAGCAAGTGCATTAATTGCGTTAAAATTTAATGCGTTATTTTCAACATAGCTAATTAATACAAATATATATATATATATATATATATATATATATATATATATATATATATATACTGTGTGTATATATTTTTTAGAATTAGATCTGCTTCCTAAAAAACGTTGAAAAATCGCAATATGTTGCCTTTCTTAGACAATTTATTGTATCGTGTCGCCATATTGTTTGCGATCACCAGCCCTACTCTAAAATGGGCTTAAGAAATGTGTAAAGGACTCAAATTGGCAGCAGATATTCCCTGTACCAAACTATGATGGGCAACACAGCTCCTATGATGAGAAGAACCAGGTGTGCTTGTCTTGTGACATCATGTACTCCATTTTTTTGGTTTGTTTAGATGTCTTTCATCCATGATGCATTCATATTTCAGTCAAACTGCACCAGAGTTTGTTTTGAACTGTGTATATCGAGGACTTTAGCTTCAGATATCGCTTTGAAGTGGTTTTGGAGTTGGATTTAGTGTGTTAAGACCTGGGACAGTCTTGCCCACTTTTTTCCTGTCACATACACGCTCTCAACAGGCGAAGAAGTGGGCATTGGGACGGGCGCTATCTTGACTTCTCCTGGTCAACATATGGGCGATATTCCCAAATGTGTGGAAACAATTTGGAACAATAGGCCTCTCTTTTATCCCACAGCTGTGTATATCCAGTGTAGTTCATTGATAAGATACTGTTGCCATTTCTGATACTGTTGAATCATGTTTGTTGTCAGAGAAATGTTAGATGTAGAGGCTGTTGTGGTTGAAAGCAACATTTTCTTTTCAGTGCTCTCCTATCTTATCATGGCAGGCGTTATACTAAAGGGTTTTAAAATATCTCCGCTTGTTCAGAACTGAAACAATCATCAAGAAAGATCACATGGTTTCTTTCGTTTTTACCTATTTGGTCTAATTTGTTTTAAAATTACTATTATGCTTTTAGGGATGTTTTCTTTCTTGAAGTGTGTATTGATGGCTGTTTGTGTGTGTAAAAGTCTGGAAAGGTTAAAAGGCAAAAGTGCAGATAAGTGGAATTTTTTGAAACCGTATGGTCTTCATTGGCTGCTGATGAACTTTGACCCTCAACTTTGACCCAGGCTTGTGTTATTCATGTCTGGAAGACGCTGTTTTCTGCTGCCAAAGTAAATCCACTTTGATACGGTAAAACCATCACCATCGTTTTTGTTCGTATTACTGTGTATCAAGTGCTGAGGAAAAGCTGAAATTCAGATTTGATAATGAGTTTGGTTTTCGACATGTGCTGTAAGCGGTTGACCAATCACAACAGACTGGGCAGTCTGACCAATCGGAGCAGAGCAGTCTCGAAAAGGAGGGGTTTAGAGAAACTGAATCATTTATTGAATCGTTTCAGACACTGAGAGAAAAGAGCTGATGCTGCAATGGATATTACGAGAAAAATAATATGAGATGTGATTTTTGACCTTGGATGAAAGTAAACCTGTTGTAGGAGACCTACAAAACAAAATTAGCAACCTTTAAAATAGCATAATAGGGACTGTGTATATTAATATATATGAAGCTGTGTATATTCACATAACTATTTTACGAGGTGGCGATTTCGTATGAATTTCTATGATTTGTAAGAAAACATGATTTTTAGAAAAACCTAGCAGTCAGTTGGGTGTAAGAAGATTGTACAAAAATGTTCAATAGATCGTACAAATTCATACAAATTCACCAAAATGTAAAATAAATTCAAATTTCAGTCGTCTTACACTAACACCTAGTGGTGTGGATGCTTAAACATTTTCAACAAAAATGTTTATTAATCAAAAGTAAAGTGCGGTCACATTTGTACACAATTTTGTGGGCAAAATGGTACATTGTCGATGTTCTAGTGATGCATGAAGCACATCTCACACCAAAATCACTTTCAAACCGAGCAGCTTTCTGTCGGTCCACACGGCGATTTCATGTGACCGTGAACACGAGTGAAAGAACTATTTCGTCCTCACAAGATACTTCTTAAAGTGCAGATTCCACCTTTACACATTAAAAAAATGTACTTAAAATTACATGTACAGTTCATTATAAAATGTATTGAGTGAAAACAACTGAACACCTTGAGAACAAAGTTAAGACTAAACATCCGACTTGTCAGGCCTGTTTGCCAACAGGATAATTATTGCTGCATATTTAGCCAAGGTTGATTCAAACCAAGTTAGTCATATTCAAAAAAAGAAAGCTTCATAATTAGATGCTTTGTTTGAGTGCTTACTGCGTCATAATGAATCAGCCCAGCTTGTCTTTTAGTTTATTATACTTAAATTATTTCAGTTTTTTTTTTTTAATGTAATTTATAAAAAGACTGTCCCTTCCAATTGCAGGACAGAAACCACATAGACTGAATGTCAGTTTTTGTGGATCATTGAGGGAATATTTGGGGTTTGTTCGTGTCTATTATTGGACGAAACACTGTGGTAGATCAACTAATCTACTTCAACTGATTCAGATAATGTCTCTCTTTGTTTCTGTTTCTGTATTCTTGTCAGGTCTGGAGTAGTCACATTTTTTTGTCTGCTCTTTAATTTGCTGCAGAGAAGTGTTGAGTGTCTGACCTAGAGTGTAGGTCTGTTTGTCAGAAGATCACCAGCAGACCTGCATTCCATTCTCCGATCAGCCGCTCGTGCATTTCTGCAGCCTGACAGCGTGTGTTTAGTGCGAGCCGCACAGCAGGCACTCTGCTCTAGTGATCACAGCTGCACTCGGTCCTGGAGTTTGCTTTAGTTAGAGCTGTTTGCTGAGGCAGTCTTCACAATTACTATTGGCCATGCTTAAGGTTCTAGAAAAGACAAAGTGTGCGGTTATCTTTCTGAGCAATTGCACTTTTGGGACCAGGATCCTCAAGATTTCTTAAAGGTTTAGTTCACCCAAAAATGAAATTTGTCATTAATTGACCCTTCACAAAGACAAAGACTTTAGTTACTGTTGCTATGTCCGACAAGCCATGCGCTCTCATGCCACTCATCACTCATCAAGCAAAGACGACACTGACAACACATGAAACGGTTTCATATTTGAAATATTGTAATTTTTTTAAGAAGTTTAAACAATAAATAGCGTATAGTGTCTCTTTAATGTGTCGTGACAGATCGCTGTAGCTCCTTCAAGCGGCTCGTGAACCGATCATCTCTTCATACTAGTTCATTTATAGCATCAAATAAACATGAATGAACATCGGAAGGAATGTTGTTTCAAGAGCGGAAAGACGTGAGTACACACAAATTGCTTGTGTACTTTGTCAGCCAAAATGACGGATTCGGGGTTATGATTGGTCAGATCGCCTGTCGATCAAACTGTTTGCGAAGGGTCAGTTACTCCCCCTCATGTCGTTCCTTCGTTCATCTTCAGCACACAAATGAAGATATTTTTGATGAAATCCGATGGTTCAGTGAGTCTCTATTGACAGCAAGATAATTTACACTTTCAGATGCCCAGAAAGACACTAAAACGTATTTAAAACAGTTCATTTGAGTACTGTGATTCAACCTTAATATTATAAAGAGACAAGAATAGTTTTTGCGTGCCAAAAAACAAAATAATGACTTTTCAGCAATATCTAGTGATGGGTGATTTCAAAACACTGCTTTACGAATCTTTTGTTTCAAATCAGTGGTTCAGAGAGCCAAAGTCACGTAATTTCCGTAAATGAGGCTTTGTTACGTCATGAGTGTTTCGCCGTTTCAATAATTCATTTTGGTAGTTTGATACGTGAACTGAACCACTGAATCGAAACAAAAGATTAGTAAAGCTTCATGAAGCAGTGTTTTGAAATCAGCCATCTCTCTAGATATTGTTGAAAAGTTGTTATTTTGTTTCTTTGGCACACAAAAAGTGTTCTCATCACTTCATAATATTAAGGTTGAACCACTGTACTCACATGAACTGTTTTAAATATGTTTTAGTGTCTTTCTGGGCATCTGAAAGTGTAATTAACGACAGAAATTTAATTTTGGGTGAACTAACCCTTTAAAGAGAATGTGACATGGTGGAACATTTCAAACTAAAATGTACTCAAAGCCCACACAAACAAAGCTGCCTCTCAAGCAGCTTGCGAGTCCCGAATTGAGTTTTTTGTTGTTTATTGTGCTTTAATGGTCAAATACACACTCACTCTTCTTGGCAAGTATTCACCTAAACACAGTCAGTTATGTCTATATCTTAAAGGGTTAGTTCACCCAAAAATGAAAATTCTGTCATTAATTACTCACCCTCATGAGACCTTTGTTCATCTTCAGAACACGAAGATATTGTTAATGAAATCTGAGAGGTTAATGTCCCTCCATAGAGATCCAACCGCCACCCTCCCACTTTCAAGGTCCAGAAATGTATGAAAGTCATTATTAAAGTAATCCAAGTGACTCCAGTGGTTTAACCTCAATTTTATGAAGCAATGCGAATGCTTTGTCAGCACAAAAAAACAAAATTTACTCATTTATTCGGTTCTCGCTTGAACACAAAATGAATGCATCGTGGTTCGCTCGTGAACTCCCGTTACAGATCAATGTTTTTGTGTGTATTTTTAGTGCAATATAAGTTGTGCTTTTTTCCCCACTACTTTCATGCAGTGACTCAAACTGATCATTGTAACTTGTGTTGACTCTTTCATAGCATTTCTTATTTGAAGGTCTCTCTCTCTCTTCGCTCTCAGCTGAAGTGAATGCTGTGACCTTCAGGACTTTCATAGCAAAGCTATCATTCGTTCATGAGCTCCCATTATCATGCTATAAAGACAGGAGTGGTTCATCTCTGTAGGTCACTGTAATGGCCACTATGATTGAATGTTATAAATGCAGACATGCATGATAAAGATCACATGTCATTGATATTGTTAAATGGCATATAAACTCATGGGCTCTGTTTCTTTCAGGCAGGAGGTCATGAAGTGGAATGGCTGGGGTTACAGTGACTCGAGGTTCCTGTTTAATAAAAAGGGCCAAGCAGAGTTCACAGGCAAACGGTGAGTATGATGCACCAAACAAATACGAATTAGACTCAGAATAGAGTAGACCAATCATAACAGACTGAGTCATCTGACCAGTCAGAGCAGGCTCCCAGGAAGGCGGGTTTAGAGAGACTGAATCCTTTATTGAACCGTTTCACACCCTGTGAGTCACACCCTGATGCTGCAATAGATATTATGAGAGAATTTGTGCATGTAAAGAGTTCTGTCCAGTCAAATACTCTCTAGAATCTGAAGTCCTGCCCCCTCCTACACTATAAACAGACGGTGAAGCTGCTACTGAAATTGGTCACTTGTTCACACACTGTTTTCTACATGTAAATGGCACATAGTAAGACTAAAACAAAACTAGGAATCTTTAATATAGCATAATGGGGCAACTTTTTTACAATTATTTACTATATTTTTACATGTGCATTTTGTGCATTGTGCGTTTTAAACCTCCCACTTCAGCACGCAAGAGTTTCACACAGTGTTGTGGCACACATAACGGTCTGGACGGAGTTGTTTACCACAGCCTGTTCCCTAAGTACAGTCTCAAGGACCTGGAGACACACACCGTGTAATCGTACAGACAGAGCGGCACTGTTTCATCTCTCACACACACACGTTGTGTTTTCATGTTTTATGGGGACATTCCATAGGCGTAATGTTTTTTATACAGTACAAACTGTATATTCTGTCCCCCTACACTACCCCTACCCCTTAACCAACCCATCACAGAAAATGTTCTGCTATTTTAGATTTTCAAAAAAGATAATTCTGTATGATTTATAAGCTTGTTTCCTCATGGGGACCAAAAAATGTTCCCACAAGATCAAAATTTACTACTATTACTATACTTGTGGGGACATATGGTCCCCTTAATGTAAGGAATACCCGCTCACACACAGGTGATGTCGTCTCACTGGCACATGCCTCCTTAAAGTCCCCCTGAAATCAAAATTGAAGTTTCACAGATTTTCATGACTTCAGCTTCTCGTCAAATCTTCTGTCCAATCAAATGCTCTCTAGAATCTGAAGTTCCGCCCCCTCCTACACTCCTAACCCTCGGTCACATGTTCACGCACCGTTTTCTATATGGTGAATGGGACATAGTGGGGGAGGTGGGGAACGATTCAGACAGTGTAATGCTTTCCATTGAGGCGAGTGAAGTTCGTTTTGGTGTTAGTGTTACATGAACCGCCACAGCGTAAGCACAGTCTGCTCCGGTCCAGAGACACAACAGCATAGATCACAAAATGTATCGGACCCGTTTGAATTCTATTAACAGTGCTGTATTTTAAAGCAATGTGGAGTAGAAACTGTTGTGTTTCACGAGCTGTGATCTAGACGAAACACTATTGACTATTTTGAAGAAAGGGGAGGGGCTTCTAGATCTATCCCGCCCTGTCTTCCTTTTTAATTGAAAATTACGTTAACTCCGCGAATAAAGCTGCGCTTTCCAGTGGGCCTTTAACACATATAGAAGTTGTTCAAAGAGCTAGTCTGTTTTCAGCATCATTACTCCAGTCTTCAGTGTCACACGATCCTTCATAAATCATTCTAAAATTCTGATTTGATGCTCCATTGTTATTGGTACTTAGTGGTTGTTATTATCATTGTTTAATATTTTTGTGGAAAATATTAAAAATATAAATATTTTGTGTTTTATATAGTAGTGTTAAATGTGATCCTGGAGCACAAAACCAGTCATAAGTCACACGGGTATATTTGTAGCAATAGCCAACAATACATTGTATGAGGCAAAATTATTGAATTTTTTTTTTTTTATGCCAAAAATCATTAGGATATTAAGTAAAGATCATGTTCCATGAAGATATTTTCCAACTGTAAATTAATCAAAAATGTATTTTTGTGAGTGGATATGCGTTGCTAAGGACTTTATTTGGACAACTAAAGGTGATTTAAAGGGGATTTTCTCAATATTTCGATTTTTCTCCTGCCACCAAACACACCATACATCAATGGAAAACTTATTTATTCAGATTTCAGATGACGTGTAAATCTCAATGTAAAAAAATGACCCTTATGACTGGTTTTGTGGTCCAGTGTCACATATAATTTTGTTTTACTTGTGTATTAAATATATAACACACGTTTGCATTTGGTAGGAGCTTTCACCTCTTCTGTGGTGAGGTAGGTTTCTCATAGTTGAGTGTGAAGCGCTCATGCCATCTAGTGGCTGGAATCTGTGCTGAGTGAATAAGGTTAGAGAGTGAGTTTGAAAGATTTAATGGATTAAATGGATTTAAGTTAATTAAATTTAAGCACAAAAACATAAAAGAAAACAATGCAAATAGAAGAAAATAACGGGATACAAAAATGCCTATAATAACAGTAAAGTTGACGTACTAGTCAGTATTTACCCACATTTTATATGACTGACATGGGGAATGCAGATTTAGACCGTTTTGTCTAGATTTCAGGAAACGGTACGGTGGCAGTTTGCAGTAGATTGTGACTCATGAAACTGTTTGACTTGATCAGTGTGTGTTTTGTTGGTTTCAGGTATCGGTTGAGTGGGCTGATTTTACCAAGTCTGAAGGACTGGTTTGAGGGCACGTTTGGAGCCAGTTTACAGCACAAATCTCCTGCGACAGTGAGTCCAGTGCTTCATCCAGCTGTGCTCCAGCCTCTTGTGTTGTGTGATTGTGTGTTTAAAATGCTGAGTGTGTGTCTTCCTCTAGCCCACTCTGAATTTAAGTGCAGTCACGCCTCCCAACCTGAACCAGCCCTTCATGGAGGATCTGAAAGCAGCGGGTGTGTCTATGTCACATGATCCGGAAGACCGGGTTTTCCGAGCGCATGGTAAAGAATTTTATGTTTGGCGGAAAGTACTTTCTACAACAGTTCATCAATTTTCCAACCATGCGTAAGAATTTTACCCCATATTTCACCCGTGGGAAATTTGTTTCATACAGAAATTCAGCATATTATCATATTTAATGTCTTGATAAAATGTGACAAAGCAAAAATGGTCCTAAAATAGGTTTTGTTTATGCAAGTTATAATTTTTATGATTTTAGTATTGATTTTCTTTTGATTTAGGGGTGAAATAAGTTGAATAAATGACTAATTTTTACATTTGTTACTCTTCATCTTAAATTAATCAAATTAAAATCAAATAAAAAAAAAAAGCATATTTTTCTAATTACTAATTTATTTTGGCGTTAGCAATTCAATAAATATGCATTTTTTTTTTATTTGATTTTAATTTGATTAATTTAAGATGAAGAGTAACAAATGTAAAAATTAGTCATTTAATTCATTATTCGATATACAGATGCTCAACAAAGCAAAATTAACAAAACAAAATTATTTAATCAGAAATGCATAAATGTTGTGAAAAATATATTTACTATTTAAAGTAGCTGTTTTCCATGTGAATATATGTTAAAATATTATTTCCTTCTTGCAATCAAAGCTGAATTTTCAGCATCATTACTCCAGTCTTCAGTGTCACATGATCCTTCAGAAATCATTATGATATGATTATTGTCAGTGTTGTCAAATGTCCTCGCTCAATAAAAGTAGCAATTTCTTCAAAAACAATTGTACTCACCCCAGACAAGGTTTCAAGGTTAGAGCATTCTATTATTCAATTATGTAATTCTATTACATCTACATGGTGCCTCAAGTAAATAAATTAGATCATGTGTTCATTTAATGCAGATTCATTTTATTATTCATTCATTTAGCTGGATTTTTCTGTCTTTCTGATAGTGTTCTCTTTCTCTCTCTCTCTCTCTCTTCCTCAGGTCACTGCCTGCATGAGATCTTTGCTCTGCGCGAGGGGAGGATCGGACGCGTGCCCGATATGGTGGTTTGGCCGAGTGAGTGACTGTAAATGGTTACGATCCAGTTCAGTTTGCTAATTAATATTCATGAGAACCCGCTTTAATTAGAGGGAAAGGGGCGTCTGCCATCCAGTGATGCTCTGGCTGCTCTCTGATTGGTGGATTCCTGACAGCAGCCATTTCAGTTCCCTGATTAACGGCCGAGCTTTGATTAGGAGAAAACCCAAGCGGCCAGCAAATCATGTGCCGCCTCTTTATACGCCTCCATCCAGAACATTCTCTCTCCTCTACCTCGACGTCCGTCCCATCATCCAGGGTTCACCCTCAGTAGATTATCCTATCTCCTTCACACAGTCCTGTTTTTCATAATCTTGAAGAAAAGTCACTTTCGCTGCCTCTGAAATGACATCTCCAATCAAATCCCACTGGATATAATCACATTCCGGTTTACATCACAGCAACTGAATATTCTCTTCTACTAAGAAATGTGATGGAGATTTGTTTCACGTAAATGCTGAACATTCCGATAACCCTGAAATAATATCCTGAAAACATCAAGCAGCTTTGATAAGCTTAAGAGACTATTATTATTATTATTATTAATAAAATCATACCGACCCCAAACCTTTGAATGGTAGTTTAAGCGTAAAGGTTGTAATGAATGATATGATCATTTCAGTGCATTATAATGGCGATTTATTTTCGGCAGGCTGTCACAGTGATGTGGAGAAGATCGTGGATCTGGCCTGCAAACACAACGTCTGCTTGATACCCTACGGAGGCGAGTACCTCCTTAAACAAAACGCTTCTGATGCTCCCTGTACAGTGTCTGGATGGTGCTCAAAATGTGTTTTTGCTTGTCTTTTTATATCATCATCTTATATATTGTTTGAACTATACAAACAAGATAAAGTCTTACACTGTACGACATATTACTGTCATATCTCTAGTTCGTGTTTGGTGTGTTTCTCTCTTCCCCTGCAATTTTATTCACTTTCCCCAAATTTTGAATACAATCAAAAGGAAATGACATAAATGAAATGCAAAAAGAACATTTTTTTTTTTCCCCCTTAGATTGTTTGTGAATTTACAGTTTGAAACTAATACACTACTGTTCAAATGTTAGCAGTCAGTGAGATTTTATTTTAAGAAATTGATTGTTCAGCAAGTTTGCATTAAAATAATGAAATTATTTTTATTATTAAATTGTTTGAACTTTGTGTTTGTCAAATAATACTGGAAATCAAGGCTTCCACAAAAATATTAAACAGCAATATTAATGTTTTCAACAATGTTTCTTGAGCATCAAATCATCATTTCAGAATGATTTCTGAAGGATCATGTGACACTGAAGACTGCAGTAATGATGCTGAAAATTCAGCTTTCATCACAGGAATAGATTACATTTTAACATACATTCTCATAGAAAACGGCTCATTTATGTTGTATAAATATTTAATTATTTTTACTGTATTTTTGATCAAATAAATGCAGTCTCGGTGAACAGAAGCGACTTTCAAAAGCATTAAAAAATCTTACTGATCCCAAACTTTTGAATGGTAGCATAGTTCATAAATTAATTTAAACAAAGTATTCAGAAAATGAACTTAAATCCATTTAATACTCATTTTATTTATTATTAAATTGTGCTAAATGTGATCTGCAGTGTCTGGATTACACCTTCTGTGTCTGACAGAAAATGAGTGCTTCAACAGAATAAAATTTATAATAGAATATGAGCTGCGTGTATTATTCAGATTTTAAGTGATTTTAAAATCATTTTGAAAGATTTTTTTTTGTATATTTTGGTATATAACTTAAATGTTTAATGCGCTCTCTCTCTCTCTCTCTCTCTCTCTCTCTCTCTCTCTCTCTCTCTCTCCCTCCCTCTCTCTCTCCCTCTCCCTCTCCCTCTCCCTCTCCCTCTCCCTCTCTCTCTCCCTCTCCCTCTCCCCCTCTCTCTCTCTCTCTCTCTCTCTCTCTCTCTCTCTCTCAGGTGGTACGAGTGTGTCCAGTGCTCTAGAGTGCCCTCATGAGGAGACTCGCTCCATTGTTTCTGTAGACACATCTCAGATGGTGAGCGTTTACAGCGACACATGCAGGCGTGACATACCGACACTCCTTCAGCACCTGTGTGTGTTTATTGGGCATATATTAAATGTACATCCATACAGAGCTCTCTCTGTACTGTCGACCGCTCTGTTCTTCTCTCTTTCGTTTCACTCTCGTGTTCCCCTTTCCGCATATTTCATCTGCTGCGCTGACCTTGGCTGGCCTGTTTTGGGGGTCGTGGGGTCATGCACATGAAAGGCAGTGAGTCATAAGCACGGTTGTTTTATGAGCGCAGTGGCGTGATTGATAGTTGAGGGGCGGAGCCAACTCTGGTTCCCTGAAGAGCTTTTAACCCCTGTGGGACAAAACCTGCGTGATAGTCAGAATGCCTGAAACACACACCGGCTATAGGGATACTGTGATTGTGTGTGTTTTTATTGTTCACTTGAGGAAATGTGCTGAAGTTTCACCAGAGAAAAGACACAAGGTCATCACACTTCTGTGCTTTGCAGCGGTTTGTGTTGCTGCAGTTTGGGGTTTACACACGCGCACACACACACACACACACACACAAACACACACACATGCAGTGACCTCTCGCGGTCCTGACTCACTAAGCTCAGATATGTGGGCTGAGTTTAACAGCAGTGAATGAGTTTGACGTGTTTTGTGTCTTGTGAACACACTCACAATGCACTTGAATCTAAATTTCACTCTCTCTCTCTTTCTAGCATATTTGAAACATTTTAACTAGTCTTCTGTACATCTGTTGTTTTTTGTTTATAATCTATTCTCTACTCTTGTGGGTTTTTTAAATTGCATTGTATATCTCACATTATACCGTTTTGGATCATAGGCACACACACATTATTGTTTTTTGTCCTGTATTGTTCTGCATAGTAGAGATTTGAGCTCTAGTCTGTTTGGTCTCCTGAATGACTGCTGTGATTCTTAAGGATGCCTTTATAATTCGGTGTATTTAGAGTCGTGACGATCACGGGTGTTTGTTTGAGGGTTTTCTCATAATGAAAGTGTTTCAAAATGTTGACGTATTCTTTTGATTTCTGAGTTGCATTGGTTTTAAAATCCAACATTGGTGTGCTCTGATGTATTTTTAATTAACAAAAACATATTCAAAAGTTTGTGGTCAGTAAGATTCTTTTTTTCTTTGAAAGAAATTAATGCTTTTATTCAGTGAGGATTCATTCAATTGATCAAAAGTGACATTAAAGACATTTATAATGTGACTCTAGGTTTCTATTTCAAATAAATGCTGTTCTTTTGAACTTTCTGTTCATCAACTAATCCTAAAAATGTATGTTTCCACAAAAATATGAAGCAGCACAACTGTTTTCAATCATAAAAATTTTTTGAGCAGCAAGTCATCATATCAGGATGATTTCTGAAGGATCATGTGACACTGAAGACTGTAGTAATGATGCTGAAAATTCAGCTTTGATCACTGGAATAAATTGCAGTTTAACATATTAAACCGTTCTTTTAAATGAAAATAATATTTCACACTATTACAGTTTTTAATGTTCTTTTGATCAAATTAAATGCAGCAAACATGGCCACAAACTTAAATGGTAGTGTATATCCATCTCAACATACTTTCATTCCATTTTCTGTTTTATTGTCACAAATTTGACTGCATTCAGTGAGCTTGGGTAACTCTGTTACCCAAGTTTTTGGTCTAAATTTTCAACCCTGTTACCAATTTAGGTTTTTCACTATTTAAAGGGTTCGTTCACCCAGTCACCCTTTAATTGTGATCTTCATTCAGTGTTTATTGTTAGAAAATATCAAGATTAAACAAAGTTTGTAAGAATGCATGAAACATGCTTGAAGTGTTTCTAAATATACTTTTTATCATTTGAAAAATTTTGGTATCAGGGTTGCAAAAACACAAAGAAAAATTAAAAGGCTTAGTTTCGTACCTTATTTTAACCTATTCATGGCTAAGAGAGCTCTCATCTTGACTGATCAATTATCTTCTGCTGTTTGTTCTTTTTGTTTAGAACCGAATATTGTGGATTGATGAGAAGAATCTAACGGCTCACGTGGAGGCTGGAATCATCGGACAGGATCTGGAGAGACAGGTCATTGATCCACAGACTCATTTCACAAGCGTTTCAGTGCAGACTCTGTGGACAAAATGTCCCCGCAAGGATAGCAATACCAGACAGTCCCCATGAGGAAAATGGCTCATAAATCATTCTAAGGGATGTTTTTTGAGAATATAAAAATGCAGAAAGTTTTCTGTAAAGGGCAAGTTTAGGGACAGAATATACAGTTTGTACAGTATAAAAGGGATTATGTCTATGGAAAATCCCCATAAAACATGGAAACTCAACATTCATGTTCATGCTGAAGGCTAAAAACAGGCCGTTTGCTTGTGTCTTCCTGTCTGTCCACAAACAACACAGCAGATGGTCCCATCAAACTAATGTCGAAAAATGGCACTGGTGCTGCTGCTGTGTAGTATTCTGTGTGTGTGTGTGAAGGGATGCAGGACAGATGGTGGAACATTAAAGTGTGTTTGTGTCTCTCGGGGCTTTGCTTAATAAAATCACATGGAGCGTGTGTTTTTATCTGAGACTGATCAATAAGTCCATCAGCTCTCTCACAGGTATACGGCTGTCACGTTCACACACTCCATATTGTGAGTCTGACCACAGGAAAAGCATCTGTAACGCTCCATAAGGCTTCAGCACCACTGTTTATCCAGAAACACATTTCCTGTGAGGCTGTTGTGTTTTATTGACAGTCACAATTTATTATGAAACTGACATCGTCCTGCGTCCTGGATGCTGATTGGTCAGTTCGTTGATCCAGCTGTGCTAAAATAACATCTGGTCTTTCCAGGTGCTTTGTTTATGCCCATACAAGATTCAGATTTGTTTTACGGCGAAATCAACCTCTAAGGTTTTCTTTGCGTTTCAAAAAGAATGTGACACTACTACCAAATCACTTGCCTATTTTTTTTTTTTCTTCTTCATATGGTAGCATTTGACCATGTGACCCTTAAATCTCTGGGGCCCCAAGAATCTGTACCACCACTGTGTTCACAGATATATCACATACACCACTGTTCAAAAGTTTGGAGTCGGTAAGATATTTTTTTTAAAAATTTTTTTTTTAATCTTCGTTCACCAAGGCTGCATTTATTTAATCAAAAAGTATCTAAATATAAAGTATTCCAGTGATCAATGCTGAATTTTCAGCATTATTACTCCGGTCTTCAGTGCCGCATGATCCTTCAGAAATCATTCTAATATGATCATTTGACATTTAGGATTATTAACAGTGTTGAAAACATTTGCGCTGATTAATGTTTTTTGTTGAGAATGAGATATTCAGTGTTGAAATCAGTTGTGCTTCTTCATATTTCTCTGGAAACATTTTTTCCCATGAATTCTTTTGGAAGTAAGGATCAGAATAGCATTTATTTGAAATAGAATCTTTTGTAACATTATAAATATCTTTACGGTCACTTACATCAGTATAATTCATCCTTGCTGAGTTTTTTATTTTTTTTTTTTATGTTTTTTTATTTTACTGGCCCCAAACTTTTGAACAATAGTGTATATACATGTCATATAATTTTCCAGCACCATAAAAGCATTGTCATATCTCACATCGAATACAAGTTATCACATTCTTTGAATATCGTGCAGGGCCCTATTTTAAAGATCTAAGCTCATAGTCTGAAGCAAATGGTGCAGGTGTCCGAATCCTCTTTTGCTAGTTTAATGATGGAAAAAATGGTCCAAAAGGATGTACCTAGTCTCTTAAAGAGTCACAGGTGTGTTTTTGGCTTAACGGGAGTGTGAGTGTCATCTCTCATTCCCTTTAAAAGCCAGGTGCACTTGCACCATGGCGGATTCGCTATTTGCATGGTGGAATATAAACGTGTATATTGCCACGATTGGTCAAATAATTAGCCAATTTCATTCGTCATCACTGCGACTACATAATCCTTATACATGCAATGACTATCCATTATGACGTAGCCATTTTTACCTTAATGTACGCAATAATAATCTTTTCCATTGTAATCCTTTCATTTTTAATATTTGGCATGTTTGTGTGCTGCTGTGTGTAACAAGCGTATGTGTGTTGCGCATCCGCCTATAGGCACATGTTACTAACGCACCCTGTAAATTACAAAAAAATACAGCGCCATTGACTTTAGTGCAGGTTTTTGTTGGTCATTGGCACAGTTGTTTTTAGTTGCCTCATAATAGCAACAATGCGTCTGAACACACTTAGTTTGCAGACCAGTACACCCATGGGCGAACAGATGGGTGCGAGTGAATTTGCTGTTTAAACAACGTGGCGCTGAACATGAAAATGATAACAAGTGTCAGGGTGAAACTAGCTGGCGTATGATAAGGCCCTAAGAGTTTCCTTAGAAAGCCACCTTACTTTATAAGTCAAGGACTGTATTATTTAGCTGGTATTTAATAAATATGTTTGATGAAACGGTGTTTAATAAAAAATATTTTGGGCATGTGATAATGTAGAACTCATTGTGCATGGTCTGCTGTGTGTGTAGTTGAATGAGCATGGCTACTGTACGGGCCACGAGCCGGACTCCATGGAGTTCAGTTCTCTGGGCGGCTGGGTGGCGACGCGCGCCTCGGGGATGAAGAAGAACATCTATGGCAACATTGAGGACCTGGTATGTCGTCCTGTCCCTCTACACACACACAAACATGCAAAGCTTGTTCAAAACAATTATCCACATCAGTCTTGAGCATTTGTTGGTCATTCGTGTTACCTGTGATCTGATGTGTTCCAGGTGGTGCATATAAGGATGGTGACCCCTCGAGGAGTGATTGAGAAGAGCTGTCTCGGGCCCCGCATGTCCACTGGCCCCGACATACATCACTTCATAATGGGCTCAGAAGGTACGGACACGTTGTATGTGAGGAATGTATCTGTGAATCACAAAAAACCCGTCAAGAACATGTCTGGGCCATATTTCACCTCAAAGATATATTTGAACTTTTCTTGACGTGTATAATTAAAGGGATAGTTCACCCCAAAATTAAAATCGTCATCATTTACTCACCCTCATGTTGGTCCAAACCTGTATGAGCTTTTTTCTTCTGATGAACACAATAGAAGATATTTTGAAGAATGTCGACCCCATTCACTTCCATAGTATTTTTTGTATCAATGGGTTCTATCAACTGTTTGGTTATCCATAGTCTTCACAATATCTTTTGTGTTCAGTAAAGGAAAGAAGCTCATACATGTTTGGAATAACTTGAGGGTGAATAAATGACAGAATTTTCATTTAACTATTTCCATTAAGGACATTTTAAACACCAATTCCTGATTCCTGTCTTAATTTTCTTTATGTAAAATTTCTTAATTCTATCTCAACACACTGAAGCTCGAGTCACTATTGGCTAGTACATTTTTTTTTTTTTTTTTACTTGGAATGTACAATTTACTGTAGCATTTACTAGCCTATGGCTTATTAATGCTATTTTTTTTAGTTAGCCAGCCTGAAATTTGGTCGCAAATGCGAGTGATTTACTCGCATTGTAGGAGGGTTGTATATTTTCTGTATATTCTGACTTTATAACTTTAAATTACAATTTTGAATTGTGCGATTAAAAAAAAGTTGCTATTCTTATTCCATGGCAGAAAATCTTCCATAGAATTTCTTTCCAGAAGTTACAATAAAAACTTTTTTTGTACGAATTCAATGAAACATTGGGCCCGGCAAGTGTCGCCACCTTGTGGACAAACTTGCATGCGTGAACACGAGGGTCGTTAAAAAATAAATTAGGCGGCACACGTCCTATGGTGATGATTACATTTACATGAGTTGCATGATTAATCGTAAAAAGATCACGATCTCTATTCAAGCACCCACACAATCTTATTTTGTCAATGATTCTCCCGCATCCTGCGACAAAATCATATGACCTCTTTCCAAAATGCGTTTGTTCGTGCTGCCAGTTTTGAGCCACACATTAGTTATTTCTGTATTAAACATTCAAATTATCACAGAAGTACTGAGATATAAGTTTTAAGTTAGTATATAAACACAAATGTCTACGATAGCGATCTTATTCTGCATCTTATTCCAGTAGGTGGCGACAAGGGACTGTTAAAAGAATTTGTCACTGAATCATTCATTTAAAAGATTTGTTCAAAACACTGATTCATCCAGTAATGAAACAAGTATTTATTAATGAGTCATTGAATTCATTCAAACAGTTTCCAGGAATTTATATATAGTCAGAACCTCTTGTAAATCAAAAGTATTTAGTTTGGTTGTATATCCTGAATTGTGGGAGAATCGTGATCTCTATTTGAAACCAAAAAAATTGTGATTCACATTTTTTCAGAATCATGAAGCACTAACATGTACTGGACGCATAGTCGACTGTATATGTAAAACCATGCTCTGAACATCTCAGTCTGAAGTATTCACAGTGCTTTTACATTCATGACAACGAGTAATTTCTCTGGATTGAGCAAGTTTAATCATGAGTCTTTAGGGATTCATTAGACTGACATTAGACTCAGTAGACATCGGTTGGGTCACTGAAGAGATAAACATGCTGAAGGGTGTTAGTACTGATTTGTATCAATCCCTTTAGGATTTCAAAAACATAGTCCTCTTTATCAGACAGAATCATAACTTAATCATAAAGTTTATGTTGTATTGGGTTTTTTTTTTTTTAAGGTCATGTTGCCCTATTTGGGACTCTTGCAGAGCGTCCCAAAGTCTCCATTCTGCATTTTTCTTGGCAAGAGCTTAGCTATTGCTACAGTTATACAACAGTTATACAACAAGAGACTGTCTGAACAACATGTAAAGTGACCAACCACAATTATTTTTCTATCTGTCATTTAGAGGCAGTTGATACCATGCATAATTAAGCAATTTAAATGCTTGAACCTGTAGTTTACCTCAAATAAAACCTGAGGCTGAGACTATATTTTGGCGTCCCTGTTAACCAGCAGGGGGCGGTGAAACATATTTAGCTTAGTGTACGACATGTGATAAGGTTTCTCATACTCTCCTTAGACAGGGCAACGGGTCAGGAGTATGTGCTTGATATTTTTCATGTGTCAGATTCTGTTTAGTATCACCCTTATCCAAAGGAAAGGATAGGAGTATTAATTTGTCTCGCTAAAAAATCATTAAGCCATTCATGAAACCCTGAAGTGATGAAAATGGGCCATAACCATTCTTTTTAGCAAAATGTTCTGAAGCTCTTTACGGCTCATATGAATTCTTTGTGGGAGGATGATTGTTTCCTGGGATTAATCTGCATTAATTAAACATTCATGATTCCATTAGGAGGGACATCTGGCTTCTTTAATGGCTTTGTAATGTCAGGGGCATTTAGACACTAAAGTAGGACACATTTCACCTTTTCCCCTCCGACACGCTAAAGTTCAGATGACAGAGTTATTGTTGTTTTTACGGCGTCAAGAGATCTTTAGATGTGAGAAGTAAAAACAATGCAACTTAAACACAGAAAAATAGTTTCACTTTTCTATCTATAGAGCAGTCGCACTGTACTGGGGTAGTGGAACAGAAGTTGCAATGTATTTAACCTGAAATAATCTTTGTTATATGCAATGCTTGTTTTAGTAATGGTACAAAACTGGAATCTGTTCCTGAAATTCAGAATCCAGTAAAGGAGACCGAACAAGAGAGACAATATTTTATATATTACGGGTATTTAAAATTTTCGATAAGTGATGTAATGTAAATATACAAAATTACTTAAACTTCCAAAAACTGCTCTGTACCTTTAAAATTACTAAACACGGGTGGTACAGTAGAAAACCACACAATGAATCATTTTATTGAAATTAGGGTTACACACTATTTGTACACCCACAAAAACCACAAAATCCTCCTTTAATGGAACGCGCATTACACTGCAATAATTAAATCAATATTAGCTAAATAACATAAATTGTAACAAAACACTCATATGGACATTACAGATAGCAATAAGAAGAAACAAAACAATTGAAATATGAAATATGTGTCACTCAGGAAATGTCCTTTTACTATTTTTACACTGTAAATTATATGCTAGTTTGTTCATAAATTTGACAGTATTTTACTGTAAAATTGTGTAATGCGATGTGAAACCGTTTAATTTGACTGTCTTTCACCAATAAGTTTTATAATAATTCATAGTTTTACTTCCAAAAGGCATAAATTTGACAGTATTCTACAATATTTGACATATAATGCAACGTTAAACCATTTACATTTACTGTTTTTCACCATAAATTATATGGTAATTCATAGTTTTTGTTTCCAAAAACCATGGATTTGAGTATTACACATGTAAAATCGCATATGATGTAATGTTAAATCATTTACACCAAGTAGGGTAAAGTAACATTCAGTTAAACCAATTAACAGGTTTTTACTGTAGCATTTTACAGTAATTTTAGTGAAGAAGTGTTGAGTGAAGGCTGAGGATGATTGGCGTTTTGATGCTGAGGTATGTTCTGCTCATAAAGCTTCATCCAGGATACGGTCTCAATGACGGGTCGTATAAACTCTCCACAGGACTGTTGCACACTCATACATGTTCGCTCTGGGCTTTCGGTAATGAGTCTAGAAGCCCAGACTCAGAGCAACAGACGCAGGGGTCAGAGGTCATGCTGATTTGGGACAGGAAGCCTGCTGCGCCAGGCCCTCTGTGACTCTGCTCTCCCCCCAGTGTGTCGTTTGATACTGACCTGCTTTATGTCACAGAACACACAGTCTGTAAATCTCTTTGCTTCCTTTTGTAGTGGAAGAAACTTGAGCGTTCAGGTGAAAATGAACATGCAGATCTCCTGCAGAGAGTCAGGGGCTCCTTTCATATGTATGTGTGCTGCGAACAACTCTCTGACTGATTGTTAGATCCTTTGGTTGATGTTAAGGACTATTCAAATCATGCACGTTACAAATCGCACACATTTTTTAACCCTTGTGTGTGATGCAGTAAAGCTGAATCAGATCGAACTGCTGTGACGCTCTTTATGGCCACATCACTCCCATCTGTTCATACACATGCCAATGGTAAATACGTTTCTCACTCCTGTTAGGAATTCTGGGAGTGGTGACTGAAGTTACAATGAAGATCCGACCCATTCCTGAGTATCAGAAGTACGGTTCTGTTGTCTTCCCAAACTTCCAGCAGGGTGTGGCGTGCCTGAGAGAGGTGGCCAGACAGGTCAGTATAGGCCTACATGTGACTCAACAAAAACTAACCCAGCTGTGGTCAGGCTAACTTCATTTTCTAGTGATATTCTGTTAGTTTTACATTTTATGTTTCATTTTAATATGCTTAATTGGTGCTCATGTCTTATACACTACCGGTCTAAAGTTTTTGAACGGTAAGATTTTCTAGTGTTTTAAAAGAAGTCACTAAGGCTTAATTTAAGTTTCATTTTTACGCAGACTAAACTCAGATTTACATTCATTCAAAACCTGGTGATAATCCGACTGTTGCCTTTCTGGAACATTGTATTTCTGAGATAAAAATATGCATGTCTCAATTTCCTCGGTCTCAACAGACTTTTATGCTCCATCGTTCTCCCCATCAGATAGGTAAAGTTGACACTGTAATCCTAAAGGTGGATGGCTCTGCTATGGAGTTTCAAACTAAATAAAAAAAGGGTGATATTTGATGCAAATTTAACATTTGATCCTCATGTCCAGAATACAGTTAACTTTATTTTTTCATCTCAGAATCATTGTGAGACTCCGTCTCATGTTATCTTTCTTCGTGGCAGAAAAACTGATCAATACGTTTGTTTTTTATCGCATTGACTATTGTAATGCTCTGCTGTCTAAATCTGCCCTAAACAAACTGCAGTATGTTCAGAACTCATACCAGAACTCATAATACTCCTATCTTGAGTCCTTGCACTGGCTCTCTGTCAGGTTGCGCATAGATTTTAAAATTCTCATGCTTACCTACAAGGCCTTGCATGGGTTAGCACCTCAATATCTGTCTGAACTTTTAACTGTTTTCACCCCAGGACGAAATTTCCGCTCTTCTGATTCTGGCTTTTTAATTGTTCCTTTAACACGTTTACGCTCCATGGGTGATCGGGCATTCTCTGCTGTTGCTCCAAAACTCTGGAATTCTCTTCCCACTGAGATCTGACATGCAGACTCCCTTAGTGTTTTTAAATCTTCACTTAAAACTTATTTTTTCAGGATAGCATTCAAATGAATATTCTGTTTTGTTGTTGTTGTATTTTTATAGCTTTTTATTTCAATGTTTTTTTATTTGTATTTACTTGTAAAGCGCTTTGAGATGCAACTTTAAAGGCGCTATATATAAAATAGTTTATTATTATTAATTTATTTGATATGAATAAAATATAAGTTATATTATAAAATGTGAAATATTTTGATTTAAAATGACTGCTCTCTATCGGAATTTGTTCAACTGAATTTATTCCTGTGTTCAAAGCTGAATTTTCAGCATCATTACTGCAGTCTTCAGTGTCACACGATCCTTCAGAAATCATTCTGATATGATGATTTGATGCTCAAGAAACATTATTATTATCAATGTTGAAAACCGTAATGATGCTGAAAATTCAGTTTTGATCACAGGAATAAATTACATTTTTCAATATATTCAGATAGAAAGCAGTTTTTTTTAAATTGTAAAAAAAATATTTCACAACATTACTGTTTTTGTTGTATTTTGGATCAAATAAATGAAGCCTTGGTGAGCAGAAGAGACTTTTAAAAACATTAGAAAATCTTACCGTTCAGGAACTTTTGACCGGTAGTGTATAACGTGCTGAATTCACTATATCCTGTATATTTGACAACTATTATCACGTCTTTTCAAGAAAAGCATTGTTTTGAAGATATGTTCGAGTACACTAATATTAAAAAAAAAAGTTTTTTTTTTTTTTTTTTTTGCAGTGATGCCATAGAATTATTTTGGGTCCCAGAAAGAACTTTTCAGTGACCGTTTCTTAAAAGAACCATTTTTAATTTGGTGTCAAAACATTATAATAATCTGAATAACCTTTTTTCACTTTAAAGATCCTTTTGTGGAATGGAAAGATTCCATGCATGTTAAAAGTTCTTCATGGAACCATCAACCATCAATCATTTTTTCACTAACAAAAACAAGACTGTGACTAAATAAAAACCAGTTTGTGATGACAAAAGACTGTAACGAAAATTGATTGAACTTTTCTTCGGCAAATAAGAACGAGACAAAAATGTTACGGAGGGGTGATTTGTGAAGAGATTTAATCGCAATGAATCCCTTTGTACGGTAGGGAGGTTAGATGCGCACGACGTACTGATCTAGTTGCTGGATTAATAGCTTTGATCTGTGTTTTCTAAAATGTTTAGAAAAATGTCAACATCTGTGAGAAAAAGAACACGAGTAAATTTCACACTTGATATCAAGAAAAACAAGACCGTAACGATCTCCAGAAAAACACAAAGAAATTCACAATACAGTTGAAGGAATTGACAGTTTAACATGCATTTGCTCCCATTTGTGGCAATTTAAACAACTAAGCAATTTTAAATGATTCCTGCACAAGATGTGACAGAGAACTCAGTACACGCATGAAATGAAATGCTCTCACAGAAAGCCGGCTCTCTGACAACGCATGAGTACTGAATTGAGTTTTTTCATGTCTTATCTTGCTTGAAAGGACAAATACACACAAAAATACATAAAAGTTCCCATTTTGGCACGTATTCATTTAAACAGTCGGTTATGTCTTAAGTGATAGTTAACTGGAAAAAGTCAGACGTGTATCACTGAATCTGTGCATTAGTTCTTAAAGTGACAATAACCTAATAAACCTGCTGCTGTCTGACTCCTTAATGTTAACTCGAACAACAAAACTCACTGCTCTTGACTGAATAACTTTAGTAGCTTTAATAAGGAAATTTAAGGAGTTTATATGCGTGCATTGTTGTTTAATGTTTGATTATTCAATTTCTGTAGGTACAAGGTAGTATTTCTAACCTTAAGCAGTGCATTAAGATTGCCAGGTTTAGTATTGTTTCATTTGAGTCTTTTGTTCTTTCCTATTAATTTGTTCTTAGTTTTGTTTCACCGTTACATTTTAGTTGATTGTTGATTGATTGTAGATCTAGTCCCAGACTAAAATGTACGTTTGAACTGTTTTAACTGAGAGCCATCGTGTGCAAGATTCACACCAGTAATGTTTTTTTTTTCTAAGGCACATTTATAGAAGCTGCTTAAATGCCCTGATCGAAGGCCTAATCCTGGCTTAATCTAAGCCCCGTCTGTGAAACCAGGCCTTAGTTGACTAAAATCAGATGACCCAAATATGACTAAAACTAAATGGCATTTTAATCAAAAGACTATGACTGAAACTTAATGAGAATTTGCTGTGAAAATGAGGACTGATGCCAGTGAAGAATGAGGCAGTGTGAACCTGGAGCTGAGCTAATGGCCTCAGATCTGGTCTTCTCATTAGTCTGCGTGTTGTTCATCGTTATTGATGAGTGCAGTGTTAGCGTTCTGTACAGCACTGCTTCTTATTAGTCCATAAACAAACTGTGATCCAAACTTAAAATGAAATTATTGATTATGCTGTTCAGGACCTACACGACTCCTCCATCCGTTTGTCTTATGCCCAAGGCTGCCTTTAAATAAATCGGGTTATATTTTAATTGGAATTTCATTTTGCTGTACATTTTGTGTGTGTTTCCCAACAACAGCATAAATACTGGCTGAGCAATAGTAATGTTGTAGATTTGTTTAAAAGTGTCGGAGAGGGTCATTATACACCTCCGTCTATTAATGTCTGAGCATATTTCATTTTCTTCATTCTTGTTTCAGAGATGTGCTCCAGCATCCATTCGGCTAATGGACAACGAGCAGTTTCAGTTCGGTGAGTTGTTTTTCCTTCTAATCAGATTACTATGAAATGATATTTTGAATAATCTCTTTTACAACGAAAGCTCATTGTGACAATGAGTGCCTTCAGAAAGAAACAAAAAAGCCACATCAAAAGCAGCATAGTCCACTCGTGAAGTCGTATGAGAGCTTTGTGTGATTTATTTAAAAGGGGTCCTATCATTTTATTTGTTATTTTGTTTACTGCCAGTTTCAACACACTACTAACTAACTCAACCAGTTCCCGCCTCTTTATTTAAATGAGAAATATTGTGATGTGTTCATTCCCGGAAGAAAACTCAAGACTACAATGGAGGCGTTTCAGAGTTTGAACAGTTTGAAAGCGCCGGCACATGTCGGATAAGATACCGAATCTTTTAATCGGAATGACTTGCGCGCATTAGCTTATGTCCCTTTGCCGCGCTTTATTCCTGTCAGCGTGGAGTTCCATTATTTCTTATTTTTTACTATCATTATTTTCTTATCCATTAGTTCCACTATTTCACTTTTTTTATGTAAAATGTCGCTCTTAATCAAGTAACAGCGTGAATTTGAGCATATTACTGCTGTATGAGGAAAACACGGCACAGGAAGCTGACCTTTTGGTGGTTGTGCGTCTCAATATTACCCCCCCCCCCCCCCGCCTCCTCCGGAAAGCCGATAAAGTTCCGTAGTAATGATTGTCCCCTCCGATTGTGGTGTTTATGTTGAGCATTTTCATTGGGATTGGACTTTTAAACAGATTACAATGCTCCATGTAAACACCTACCGATAACTCCCACTGGAGGAACTTCGTGAAGTTTGCAGAGCTTTTTCATGCTCAGACAGTAACATTACACTCTAAAGAAAGATGAACTTGGCAAAAAAGCATTAATAGGTCCTCTTTAAATGTGTCATAAATTTACTGATATTCTTCCTTTCCAAAATGAGCTGTTTATTTGAAAACACTGAGTCGGTGCACTCAAGAAATAGGGTTCATTAAACTCACTAAACCTTCTCAAAACAATCTGCTTCCTTTCTGAACTTTTGTGGAATGGAAAAAATCTGCATGAAGATAAAAGTTTTTGTTCCACAGAAGAAATTTTTGAGTCAGCAACTTGTCATTGTGAGTTATTGAAATGATGAAATGATGAAAGTCATGAAATGTTAAATGAATTAATGTAATATAAATTAAATTATATATATTAAAAACAATTTAAATAAAAAAGAATCAAAATAAAGAACAAAAAAGATGAGATATTTAATCTACGCATTAAATGATATCAGAACCATGAACATGTGAATGTGACATTGAATCATTGATATATTAACTTAAAATCTCAGAGGGACCTCACGTAAAAAATTTTGGGCAAATGATTCAGCTGATGGAAAAGTTTGTGAACCCCCCCCCCCCCCCCCCTTTTAAATATCTATAAACAGTTTCTATAGCCATCTAGATTTTACTTAAAGATCATTTCTGTAAATTAAAGCAAAGCTTTAACAAATCATCAAGAACATGATTGGTAAAGTCATTGATCAAAAAAGTATTGGGATGCTACGCAAATCATTATGGGTGTGTCTCGGTCAGCTCCTTAGTTCACTAGTCAGGGCACCGATTAAGGAGTCAGCCATTTTAAGGACTGTCAATCGCAGAGTCCTTCAAGGGCACCGTGAAAACCATGGCGCATCGATGCGCACGGTGTTCCCTTATCGAAACGTAAATCAGTCATAAATAAGTCAACAAACCATTATTGAATTATATTTCAGCATTAACATCACTAGACAGGCCAGTAAACATTTATAATTTATTTACTGCTGAAATGTTGCACTTTTATGTAACAAGCAAAGCATTTATCATACTATACTTTAAATAACATTAAAACATGTCAGAAAGTAATCAGTTCTGCTGTTCTTCATAAATACCATGTTGTATAATTGTCACGTCGCTAGAAATAGTCATGAGGGACCCAATGTGTAGTGAACCATTACTGTCCTTACCAGTGCCTGAATTCGTGTTCACAATATACCGGTTGAGGACCTAGGAAGCTGATTGAGACGCACCCTATATCTTCTAGTTTTTGTAGTATATGTGGTACATTTAATTTCTGGCATCCTCAAAAAGTATTTTACAAAGAAAGCTGGCCAGAATAAAGGGAAAACGCTGAAGCGTGGGAGTGCAGGGTGTGTTGTCATGGTTACAGTGCTGATCTTGTCTTGTGTGGGCTGATCTCAGATCAGACGCCGCAATAACACAAACCTCAGGAAACTGCCGTGATGTACACAATGATCTGTCTGCTTTTAGAAGCAGTGTCTTGTAACTTGCATTCATGTTCATGTATAGAGCAGATGCTTGTGTGTAATTGCACAAATAATTATGGTCCTGAACACTCCCTGCACCCCTCCTGTCATTATTCAGACAACAGGTGTGTCTTTCTGTCGTTAAATATCGTAGTTATATAAAGACAAATTAGAAACTGTTGTTCTCATAGTGAAAACATTGCTGCTGCTGCACCAACAAATCATATTTAATATGCAGTTGCTGATTGATTAATTTATCCACTGAACTACAAACATTATAAATGTCACTTTTGATCAAGGTAATATGTCTTGGTTTATAAACACTAATATTTCTTTCTTTATAAAACACAAAACAAATCTTATTAATCCCAAACTAGTAAATGGTAGTGCATATTATTATTATTGTTAAAGGGTAAGTTCACCCAAAAATTAAATTTTTGTCATTAATTCCTCATGTCTGTAATAATAATAACAACAGTACAATTAAACCCTCATGTCGTTCTACACCCCTAAGACCTTCTTCAGAACACAAATTACGATATTTTTGATGAAATCCGATGGTTCAGGGAGGCCTTTTGAATCAAAGTTTCGCCAAAGTCATGTGATTTCAGTAAACGAGGCTTCGTTACGTCATGAGTGTTTCGTAATTTCAATAGTTCACGTGACTATGGCAGTTTGATACACGAACCAAACCACAAAAGTTTCGTAAAGCTTCATGGATCAGTGTTTTGAAATCGTCCGTCACTAGATATTGCTGAAAAGTCGTTATTTTGCTTTTTTGGCGCACAAAAAGTATTCTCGTCGCTTTATAATTTTAAGGTTGAACCACTGTACTCACATGAACTGTTTTAAATATGTTTTAGTGTCTTTCTGGGCATCTGAAAGTGTAAATTATCTTGCTGTCAATGGAGACTCACTGAACCATCGGATTTCATCAAAAATATCTTCATTTGTGTGCTGAAGATGAACTGAGATCTTACGGGTTTAGAACGACCTGAGGCTGAGGAATTTATGACAGAATGTACATTTTTGGGTGAACTAACAATACTGGGTTTATTACATAATTTAAATTTTAAATTTGAGCATTTCAATTGGTCAAAAAGACTGATTTCCCTCAAATCATTGTGTAAGAACCTAATTTTATAACATTAATGTTATTGTTTGCACGTCTGTTTGACGCAAGTCTGCCACACATCTGATTTCCAAATCAATACATTCTTTTCAATTATTTGCACAAAACCTAATTATGAGCAAAGCCTTCGCCGTCTTGTGACATCACAAACGCATTGAACTCTACGCGAGTGGCATCAATGTTTAATTAGACAATTTAGTATTTCTGTTGAGTTGTAAAGTCTTTAACCGTTGCATAATAACCAGATGCGCTGTATATTCATAACTGGACATTAGTGTTATGAGTTGGTTATGTAACTAGCGCAAGATAACTGAGAGCAATAAGTGTTTCCACAATCAATCCATTTCTGGCTTTAGAGACGGTTATCTGTTTTCATATTTCACTCCACAGAGATGAATTGGAAGATTTAGGATTTGAGCGCTTTTTGTTTTTATTACTTGTTGTTGTTTTGTGTATTCATTACATCCAGTGGTTTAATTTGGTGTGGTGTAATTTATCTCTGGAGAACCCCCGCTCGCGCCGCCTCGTATAAAGTGAAATTGATCATTATTTTACCAGCTGAGCAGCGAGCGAATGCACAAACACATGATTCAGGAACAATGAAAAATGGCCCTGGCAGCAATTAAGCTCACAGTGCAGCCGAGGTTGATAACGTTACATGCGGAGATGTGGGGGAATTTGTGAGGGGTTGCCAGATATATCAGGAAAAGTTCCCCCGTCTCCAGAGATCTCGTTAACTCCTGTACGGCTCTGTGTTTTCATCGACGCTGCACTTCTGAGAGGGAGAGAGAGATGTATCGACTCTTTAATGAAGACTCCAGTCTCTGTAATCATAATGGCTTTTGCAGCATGCACACTCTTTAAGCCCAGAAGTGTGGCTGTGTTATAATCACAAGCAGAAGAGGAGGGGAAATGAGAGTTGCAGTGCGTTCACACACATGCGCTGTAATCTCTGAATGATGTTATGAAGGTGTGGATCCTCACAAACTGTGTGAGTGATGACGGTCTCTGGAAGCTTTAATGGACCGTAGGGTGCAAGACGGAAAAATGATGTCCCCAAATATGAATGAAAAATTTATGATTAGAAATTTTAATTTTTTTATTGCTTCATCGGAATAGGATGACACTATCAGAGGAACCTTTTCATAGTTCCTAAAACTATGAAAGCATCCCAAAACTCCTGAAATACCTGGATTTTGCCGTGTTCGCACCGGGGGAACTAGGAATGATTGTAGTTCTAGGAACTCCTTTTGGGGGAACTACTTCAGAGTAGGGTCTAAACCAGCACTATAGGCACGATCAGTGATGTAAGTGTACTTTGATTGGTCAAACACAGGCATCTTTAAAAAGCTGTGTGAACATATTTACTTCATGAACATGGAAAACAGGTAAATAGACCGGTAAATGCTATTTACCTACCTATTATTATTATGTTACTTTATGGATGCAAAACAAAAAAATGTTCACAATAAAGGCCAAATAAGCAAAAACACATTGTAGCACTTGAGTTCAAAAACAATAAAATAAAACAAAACATTTCAGACTAATTTTACATGAGTAAACAAATTATTTATTATATCTTAAGTAAAAACATATTCAGTTAAATTCTGATTGGATGAGGCAAATTTGAAGCTATTGCTAATATATAAACAACTAACTGTGCATCAGTTGAATTTTTATTATTGCAAGTTGTGACATCATCCACAAACAACTCCGTTCACTTGCATAACAGGCTCCTTACTTAACATCTTATTTGGGACACATCCCGCTCTGTGTTTTCACATTGTTTCTTAGTCATTTTCATGCATAAATATTGATAACCATGTAAATATATGTATCCCGGATACTGAAAAATCTCTACCAGATGACACAGTGCCATACGGCTCAGCCCTAAGAGACGGTGTAGCAGACAGGAAGTGATGAAGAGCGACGGGAGGTGTACGTGAACACAACATCAGTTAGTGTGCCATCCGTTAGGCCGCGGCAGCGACATGCCTAGCGTGTTTGATCTATTTCACACACAGATTCATGTCAGCTTTCAGTTGGTTTTAATTTATCTGAGTTTTGTGTTGGTTGTGAGGTGACTCTGACTGCGTGTGTGAGATTCACTGGTGTTGATCAGGACGATTCATGTGCAGCGTTCCCTCTCGGCGTTTCTCTCTCTCGGTGTCTCCAGTCATTACTGGGCTATTGTTCACACCGCTAAAAAAAACTGACACAAAGGCCTCTGGGAAATCTGAGGGTTGTTTGGTGACATTAGAACAGTTTGTGAGTCATTAGATTTGAATGAAAAGCTTATGACCGTACACAACTCCTGAAAAAAGAGAGATAAATGATTGCGTGAATAATACGTGTTTAATGTTTTGACAGGTCATGCGCTCAAGCCACAAGTGTCCTCCATATTCACCTCATTCTTGGACGGGTTGAAAAAATTCTACATAACAAAGGTGAGAAAGAAGCTTGAATGTGTGTCAATAGAGTTTTACAACAATCAAGTGCTGCTGTAGAGCGCAACAGTCGGTTCCGCAAGTAAAAACTACATTCATAACTTTAACGATTTAACGATAGCTCATAAACATTTAATTCATGCTATTTGCATCTGCTGAAGACGTCAGTCGGCATTATTTCAACTTTTTTAAAAAGATTAATAAATGAACAAATTATTAATGGTTTAACAGCAGAATGTGTGGTGAGAACTACATTACCCATGATGCTGTGCAGAAAATTCCACCAATCAGTCGAAACAAGCAAAAGTTCTCTTTAGCTCTGCCCACTTGAGTTGGTCTCCCTGCGCTCTTACACATTTGCATATTTTGCAGTAAACTTATTATATATTGTTAATAATTGTCAATGAGTAGTTTTATATTTCTCGCATCATGGGATGTAGTTCTTTTACGGTCTTGTACCTTTTGTCTTTTCATCTGATTTTCGATTTATTTTATTATTTATTTTATTTTTTTTACTTCAAATCCAAGTTTGTAATGTTATGATTATCCTCTGAGCTGATTGGTGCTTGGTTCTTGACTTTTAGCTCTTTAAATTTTAAAGTCCTATTTTAAAATCCTTACGAGAAAAATGATTGAACACAAAAACGGCACAGCTGTAAAAGTAGGCGGGCACTATATGTCACTGCAGAATACTGTGACTGACCAATCAGAATGAAGTATTCCAGAGAGCATTCAAAGCAAGAAATATTGCAAAATTGAGTTCATCCACAGATTTGATTGGCTTGTGAAAAGTAGCCAATGATTTTATTGGCTAATATTGTTTTTTTTGTCCCCTCGCCCACACATCCTTGAAATGAAATCAGGAATGAAAACTCATTTTACAAGCAGAGAATGTCAAAGTCTCATTCTTTATGATAAAGGATTATCACAAATATTCATTTTCTTTCCTTCAGAATAACATTGACTGATAGATTGTGGGTGTCTTTTGATGTGATGTTGTCTAACCGTGCGACGCCATTCTCAGTTTAAAGGCTTCGACCCGCACCACCTGTGTGTCGCGACGCTCCTATTTGAGGGGGATCGTGGGAAGGTTTTGCAGCATGAGAAACAAGTTTACGACATCGCAGCCAAATTCGGGTAAGAAACCGTTTGTGTGTATTCTTAATCTATGCCGTTTCTATGGAAGCAGTTACTGTTTCACCAGCATGGGTCGTTGGGGTCGTGACCCCTGACCTTGAGGGATCTTTCTGATTGTATACGGAAGCACTGGCCTTTTTTTCCATGCTCCCTCATTCATCACGGCTCTTTCAGTGGCAGTGATGGGTGTGTGAGGAAAAGAGTGAACAGATTGAATGATTTCTGCATTAAAGGTTGGTTTAATTCTGAGAATATTTAATTAGAGGCCGATTGTGATGGATAGAAGGGGAATCCCACAGTTGACCTTATCGATCCACTGCCTCTGAATGCGTGTGTGTATCCATGTGGGAAATAATCACCAGACCACAGATCTTTTGCAACATTAACTGTGCTCATAATATATGATTTTCCTCTTGACGTCCCAGTAACCTGTACTGTGTTTTGTTACACTGTGTGTGTTTGTGTGTTTTAGGGGACTGGCAGCAGGAGAGGATAACGGTCAGAGGGGTTACATGCTGACGTTTGTGATCGCATATCTGCGGGTGTGTTATGAAGCTCCTCACACGCTTTTGCTCTCCTTCATTTCAACAGACTTCAAAATACACCAAAATGCAACTACAAATAACTTTATATCTAACTCTAGATGTTTTCTATGAACGAAAAATAAAAAAGGTAATTGCAGTTAAAAATAGTTAAAAAAATTTCCCCTCTGAATTCCAATTGCAATTACGAGTTTGTCACAATTCTGAGAAAAAAAGTCAGATTTGCGAGTTAATACGTCATTTTTCAAAAGTCTTTTATTTTATTTTTTTATATTCCATTGTTCCATTTTGATAGTTTAAGTTTTTTTTTTTTTTTTTTTTTTTTTTTTTTTAGCTTATTCAACTTGTAAACATTAAATTGATCACAACTGACTTTATGGCTATTTATAATGTTACAAAAGATTCTATTTCAAACAAATGCTGTTCTTTTGAGCTTTCTGAGAATCCCTAATAAAATCTGTTCGCTATAATTTATGATAAAAATCATAAATGTTTCTTGATCATCATATTAGAATTATTTCTGAAAGATCATATGATGCTGATGACTGGAGTAATGAAAATTGTTGAAAATTCAGATTTGATAACAGGAATAAATTACACTTTAACATATATTCACATAGAAAACTGCTAATTTACATTGTAATAATAGTTCACTATATTACTGTTTTTACTATATTTTTGATCAAATAAATGCAAATTTGGTGAGCAAAAGAGACTTCTTTCAAAAACATAGATACACATGTGTATATAAAACATGTGTATATGTATACATATATGTGTGTGTGTGTATATATATATATATATATATATATATATATATATATATATATATATATATATATATATAAATGGCTGCTTATGCACAAAATGAAGAGACTGTGACATTTATTTTAAAATACTTGACATATCTTGTCAGGGTTTATTTTGAAGTAATGATACAGCAGACTGTTCATTCTCCTCATGAATATATCTCTGAACATATATATTTGTATTTAAATGTAAGCTGGAGTTGAATGAATATTGTAGTATATATACTCTGAATATTGGCTGATGTTGGTCCTCTGTTGCTCTGCGCTATATTGACAGTGTTTATTGGTTAATCTGGGGTCTTCAGGTTATCAAGCTCTCTCTCAAACAACTTGCAGGTCTTGAGGTTATCAATCTACCTGCTTATTAAGTCTTGAGTTTGCAGACTAAAATCCCCAATTACACTGTAAATTTCTGTATCATTAGTGTAAGTATCTGTATGTGTGTGTGTGCAGGATTTGGGAATGGACTACTACGTGATCGGGGAGTCGTTTGAGACGTCTGTGCCCTGGGACAGGTAAGCGATGGTTAGGTGTCATTCTGTGCTCTTTCTGTCCATCGCCCACGCTCTCCACGCTCTCTTTACTGCTGCTGTTGTCTCTGTCTGAATGCTTTAGTGGAGGACGGAAGGTCACAAGGACACAAAGTAAAGGGAAAAACTTGGACTCCCACAAAGACGCAAAAACTTTCAGACTTTGTGAACCTGTAATTTTAGCTCTTCGTAATAACAGATTATGAACTAAAAGCAGTCTTGTGTGCAACACGCATGTGAACTCCTGCGTTACTGTTTAAAAGCATTGAATGTTTTGGGTTTTGTTTTTTGTGTTTTGGGTTTGTTTTGTTTTTTGTTTTATGTTTTTGTATTTTTTTTTAGTATTTTTGTCTTAGTTTGAGCTGTTTTTGTCATTTTTGTAATTATCTTTTTTAATTTCTCTCTTTCAGGGTTTTGGACTTGTGCAGGAATGTGAAGGAGAGGATTGTAAGAGAGTGTAAGGAGAGAGGAGTACAGTTCCCTCCGCTGTCCACATGCAGGTACACACACACACGTCTATCTTTATGACCTTTGATTTGCTGACCGTAAGTAAGTGTCTAATGACCATCTGAACCACTAATAAAGAGCAACACGCCTTAGCATGGTGGTGGCAACTATTGTATAACCCAGCACAATTTCTTCAGTTAATGTAATAATCTCCAGATGTAGTTTGATGCAATGCTGTTTAGTGAACTCTGTTCATTCTGATCTCTCCTTTACTGTCACACACAGAAAGAGAGGGAGTTTTGGGCTGAAGAGCATTTCTTAGCCATTCATTTCCTGTCTTTTGCTTTCCAGCTGCGTATGACATGATTGATGTGGCCATTTAACCTCTGCAAAACCAGATAAACTTAAACTTACTTTGTCTCAAAGTCAAGGATCACAAAGGCAGGGCCTGGATAGAAAGCATGTCGGTGTCTCTCACTTTCTTTTTGTGCCTTTCTGGAGTCATAAAAGATCCCATAGCAGCGGTAAATCTGCTTTAGCCGGAAGAGTATTAAGATTATAGGAACATCAAACACTCCTCATACACACAGAAATAAGTGTGTATACCAGTACAAAATTAGCAAACTGAGCAAAATTTAATTCCTCTTGACTATTTCATGTATTTCATAGCAATAATGACCACCACAATGTCGTAATTACCAGTGTGAAAAGCTGGATTTTCTTTGAACCTGGACTTTTTGAGTGTCAAAGTAAAAAATCTCAGCAGATGATATTATAGATATCTATAATTTATGGTAAATTTGTATCACAATTGTGAAGATGGACGGTTTAATTTTTGTAGGCGTTTCTGTACCATTGATGAAGAATGGCTGTAGAGCTTGCTGGAAAATATCTAAGCGATATATAATAATGTAACTGTCTATTGCTTTTCATTTCTAGGAACTTCGAATCAATGCATGGATTTTATGTAACATACATAAATGTATTTGAGTGTTGTAATGGCTCATAAAAGTGCACTCATATTATTATAAAAAAATAATTAATATTTAAAGTATTTTTAAAAATAATCATGGCTGACTGCCAAAGGCACGATTCTGCAAAAATGTTTGCAGTTCCCTGATGCTACATCCACACCACTAGGTGTCAGTGTGGAATGATGGACATCTTGCCTGGAAGGACTTGAAATCATCATAACTTAATATTTTTTGTCTTGGTTTTTGTCTTTCCAGAGTCACGCAGACATATGATGCAGGTGCTTGCGTGTATTTCTATTTTGCCTTTAATTACCGAGGTCTGAGTGATCCAGTTCATGTCTACGAAAAAGTGGAGGTAAGCACAGCAACGATTAACTATCTAGTAGTCATCAATTTTTAAACAAGCACAAAAATTCTCAGTAATTACCCGTGAAAGTAAAATGAACTATCCAAATGAACCTTGCAACCCTAGCTGATAGATCGATCTAAACATTTATCTGACTACTAAAAAGAGCTTCCAAGAACATTTTGAAAGTATTGATCAAATGAATCAGTGAATAATTTGTTTAAACGTTAAATGAAATGAACTGTCCAAATGAACGGTAGCTTACAGAACTTATTAAACTAACATAAAATATTTTGTAGTGTAATAAATGTTATGTTATGACACATCAGTGAATCATTAGTGTTTGTTTGTGTGAATCATTTCTGTGTTCAGTGGAATAAACCTAATAATTCTGAGATCATTGGGAAAGGAATGACTCAAATGAATCAATGAATTTCTCAGTATTTAGCTGTGAACGTATTTCTCGATTTTAAAACCATTCAAATGTGTTGTTTCAACTGTGTTTAGTGTGCTGCTGTTAAATTTGAAAACAAACTTTCTCTCTTTAGGCTTAAATAGTTAGAATTAATGTGTCTTTTTTTGCTTCTGTTGTGTAGCATGCAGCACGGGAGGAGATTTTAGCCAATGGAGGAAGTTTGTCTCACCACCACGGAGGTGAATTTCACCACACAGCAGCATGTGAATCATCTGAAATAAATGAATCTATTCAATCACATGGAGCTCTACTGAACAAAACATACACAGAACTCGGCCTCTAGACTCGACAATTCAGCTTCTTCGAGAATTGCAGGATTGGGGTCAGTGGTTTGTCCTGGTTTATTGGGTCTGAAACACACGACTTATCTACATTACCGTCCGCCTGCTGCTAGCTAAACGTTACCAGACTCATTAATCACACACACGGATCTGTAGCGCACAGGTCGAGCCCTGTATGGACTGCTAAAGGAATAGTTCACTCAAAAACATTGTTTCCTGATTATGTCATGCAGGTGAATTTTAAGTTTTGGATGAACTATTCCTTTAAAATGCGAGAGGAAATGGTGAGCTCATGTTTATAAACTTTCATGACTGCTATCTAAAAGAAGGCCGTGCTGATGGTGTGTGTGTGTGTTGGGGGGAGTTCTCTGTAATTGTGATTAATAGCGGTGCTGCGGTACTATCTGCCTGCCGACAGGCCCTTTTGTCTACACACAATCACAGCATGACAAATGAAGTGTGTGTGTGTGTGTGTGTATCTGGAAAAACAGATGTAGTCTGGGCTTGCGAGGTGGGAGGGCGAAGGAGAGAAACGCACAGTTTACTAACCTGTGTTTACCGCAGGTCAGAGCTGTGAATTCAACCAAACACATTTGCCAGACCTCCACTCGCTTTAAACAGAAACGCACACAGTTCCTTTGTTGCACGTTGACCATGTGTACGCGCATCTGAGCAAACTAAACCAACAAAAATGCCCTTTGAACTTTAAAAGAACACCGATAAAATAGATTTGCTGCCCTGCCACAGATAAAGAGTTAAAGAGAGACCGTACAAATACCCTTTAGTGAGGGAGAGCTTGGTGGAGAATAACCTGAACTAGTGATTCTTTTTTAATCATTTGTGCAAAGCATTTGTCAATCATTTCACTGTAGAACTTAGATGCGTGGTGGGTGACATCTTGAAAACATTGACAAAACGACATTGGATAAAATGTAAACGAATTAAATTTTAATACTTAATACTATGGGTTTGTTAGCCCTAGTAAGCAGAGCTGATTAACATGTATTTCACTAGAGAAAAAGGAGAGGTTCTGAGAACATTTTGAAAGTAATGACTCAATGAATCCACGAATCACTTGTTTCAGCAGTTCAGTGAAATTAACTGTGCAAAAAAACTTTTAACCTTAGCTGACAACTAAACAATATTTATTTCAGTACAAAAAGAAGAGCATCCTAAAATATAATTAAAGTAATTGCTGAAATGAATCAGTGAATCAATTGTTTTGTTTTTTGTGTCAATCATTTGTTTTCATTTGGAATAAACCATCCAAATTAACCTAGCAAACATAACTAACTGAACATTTATTTCACTATCAGGAAGAAGGGCTTCCAAGAACATTGTGAAAGTAATGACTCCAATGAATCAGCGAATCAATTGGGTTAAAGTGCTTCATTTTAGTGAATTTTCCAAATGAATGTAGCAAACAGAACTAACTGAACATTTAATTCCCTGCAAAAAAAGAAGGGCTTCTGAGAACATTTTGAAAATAATGACTCAAATGAATCAGTGAATCATTTGTGTTTAGGTTGTTCATTGAAAGGAGCTGTCCAAACAAACCAATTCACTAAAATGAATAAAATGTTCCAGTGCTCTCCAGAGCAAGGATCACCTTTGCTCTCCAACATCTATAAGTATTAGCGATATGTTTGAAGTAATGTGACTGCTACAAATTACAAAGCTTTTTTTGGTGCCGTGACCTGGATTCGAAGAATTTTTGTTTGGACTTCGCACTAGGAGTTTTGTTTGTTTGGCACCATGCAGACATGCTTAAATATGTCTTCTGAGCTGATCCCAGAGTCTCAGGGCACAGCTTGTGTAAATGCACGCCTGAGGAAACATGAACAGCATGTGTGTGTTTGTGCAGGTGAAGACCTGGGGTTATTGGCCAAATGAGTGCATCAGCCTCAAACACACTCCGACTCCTGAGCTCTTTCTCTTTATTTTACCATTATCGGACACACATACCTATGCTTTTGTCCCTGGCTCTAGTTTTTGCATGTCTCAGCTGTACGAAAGTGGTTATGAGAGATGAATAGTGACAGGATAGTGATGGAAAGAGAGAGCAGGAATATGGGCTGATGGCGAGATGATAGATGTGTAAATTATCTCCGTGATGGAGGCAATGATGCAGTCATGCCTCCTTCTGTTTCTGTCTGCCGCCCAGCAGAGACACAAATACACCACTGGGGGTTTGAGGAGGGGCCGATGTGTGCCACTCGCGATTGGCTCGCTGTGCATTAGGTGGGTTGGCCGTCTGTTCTTTCATGCGAGATGACTGGCTCTGTCGCCACAAGACCTATTTGCATGTGTATGAGAGAATCTCGGGTTGGGGTGTTGCCAATAGCGAGCTGCCCTTGCCCTAAACTCCGCCCCCATCTCAAACAGTATCATATTATGACGAAATGCCGTCTGCTGGCTTATCAATCATAGTAAGCGTGTGAGAGACCGACTGAGAGAGGGAGACGGGGACATCGAGGTTTTCTAAACTGCTGCTCCAACTAACACTGCCGTGTGGTGTAATATTAACCCAACACCCATGTTATTGTTTTAATGATATGGGAATGAAATCATAAATATATTCTATTCTATTCTGCTATATTGTATTGTATTGTATTGTAATTGTATATCATATTATATTATTTTTATTTTCATTACAATTTCAGATTATTTTATTATATAAAATTATTACAAATGAAATGTATTAATTTTAAGGTGTGAATTAGATCTATATATGTGTATATGTGTGATTTATTAATAACGTTGATTATATAACAAGTTTTCAGTCATCTAACACTAAAGTCATCTTTAAAAACAATAATGATTAAAATAACAATAATGATAATAATGAATTATCATTTAAAACAATTTAACACTGTTCAATTCCCCATCTTTAAAAACAACAACAAGGATATAATAAAGGTTTAATAATAGTAATGATAATAATAATAATTTAATGAAGGTAAAAATGCTTTAATTTATAATGATTTAATAGTAATAATAATTTAATAATATTGACAAAACAATGTAATAACACTGTTCAAAGTAATGTTTAGAAAATTTCATAATTAAAATCCATTTTCACACTTTTCAATATAAATTTGTGAGGGATTTGTTACATTTAAAACATTTTAATTTAGTGTTATTTTTATTGAACAAAATGGTAATATTAATATCCGCCATTTATCGGCTATAGCAAGAAATTAATCCTCAGCCTATAGGTTATAATTTAGGTTATTTATTTATTTAATATTATTTTATTTTTACATTACATTACTTTTATTCATTCATTTTATCATGTCATATTTTATGAATGGCATGTAGTTTTGGTAGATTATTTGCTACGGATTCTTTTTTTTAATTTTTGAAATGATGATTTTTTTTTTGTGAAGTTGTGTGATAATTTAGCTGACATTGATATATGTTTGGTGGAAGTTTGTGGTATTTAGTCAGAAGACGAGAGAATCAGACAGAGATCAGAGCTGCTGTAGTGTCTCTCCGCTGGGAGCACAGGCAGCATAATGAGTTTGATAGTCTGCTGCTCTCCATAAATCACATCATGCAAAACATCTCAGCGTTTCAGCAGTGCCGCCCACCCCAGAACATTCATCATCCAGCGCTTACAGCCGCACGCACACCAGAGCCATTCACATCCTGCTGTCTGCCACACACGTGTGTTCACCCGCTCTCTCTCTCTCTCTCTCTCTCTCTCTCTCTCTCTCTCTCTCTCTCTCTCTCTCTCACAGTGGGAAAACTCCGGAAGGAATGGATGAAAGAGAGCGTGTCCGGCGTGGGGCTCGGCATGCTCAAGTCGGTGAAGGAGTTTGTGGACCCTCAGAACATTTTTGGCAACAGAAACCTGTTGTAATTCAACACTCTGTATTCATGCGTTTTCTATTGTCTTCTAGTCATATTTGATTTAAATTTCATAATCTTGTCTTTCTCAGTGTGTGCGCGCGCACAGTAATCCGATAAGCCACTCCTCTGTTTCTCATTAACGCCATCCTCTTGCGTTATTGTCACCTTTAACCGCGTCTGTAGTGAGGTGGCAGGGCTCAAGCGTCCTCCTGATCATGTGACTTAATTTCTCGCCAGTCTTCCCATGATTGAACAGGTTTTTGATACTGTAACGTCTGGATGCTTCTGTGTCTGGCACTACTGTTGTTTCGTACATTAGCAGTGACTGAATTATGCTTTTTAAAGCAGTGTGCCTTCTGTCTGTCCGTCTCGCACTCCTCTTTCTGAGTGACTAAATGTTTTATTATCCTCTCTTCCTTACTGTACTTTTGCCTTTTCTATTCGTCAGCTCGATTAACTGTGTGTATTGTATTTTTGGGGTGAATCTCATGAAAAATGTCCCATTTGTATTTAAGAATTGATATGCACGATTTCCCACCAAATCTAAAAAAAAAAAAAAAAGAACCCTCACGATTAAAACTTATTAATTAAAATTATTATTCATGAAATGAGAATGGGGGAATACACTTTAAAAAATGCTGGGTTAAAAATGGACAAACCCAACAATTGGGTTGTTTTATCCTAGTGATTGGGTTAAATGTTTGACCCAACCTGCTGGGTAGTTTTATTTAACTCAACTATTGATTAAAAATTACTGTATTGCTTGCTAAAAATGAACCCAAAATATGTTGGACATTAACATTTTATTAATGAGTTTAATGAAAATTGCTTATTAATAAATGTTCAGCTTGTGATTATTGTTGTTGCCTCTAGTAATTATGTGTCTGATTTTTTTTTTTTTTTAATTTCCAACATATTTTGGGTTCATTTGAAGTCAGCCATATAGCAATTTTTTAATGATATTTTGGTAAAATAAAACTACCCAGCTGGTTGGTCAAACATTTAACCAAACTGCTGGGTTTGTCCATTTTCAACCCAACTTGGGTTGTTTTTAACCCAGGATTTGTTAGTGTATGCTTAACTTTCATGAAAATTGTTCTAATATTTTATTCTTAACACTTTATAATAAGGTTTTATTCACCAACATGAGTTAATGCATTAGTTGGCGTTAATAATGATCAATAGAGAATTTGTTGTTCTTATTTAATGGTTAATTATAACATCAGTAAATGCTTTACGAATTAATGTGAAGTAACAAGGATCAATAGTATATTGATATATTGACAAAAAAGTTTTGTCGTTCATGTTGCAGCATTGACTCCTCTGCACAACCTTATTGTAAAGTGTTACTATAATTTTTTTCTTGTGATTTGAGAGTGAGGGAATGTGACTCAGACATGTGTTCGTGAGATTGACCCCTTTTAAGAGGTGCGGTTTGTGTATTGAGCCCGATTTGTTGGAAACTGACCCTGTAAACATGGGTTTGGAACAGAGATGTTGTGTCTTGGAGCTCGTGCTCCGCCTGATTTGGTTCGTCTTGATCATCTGAATGATCGGCATCAAATCTCTCCTTGTGTTTCTGCCAAAGACTGTCAGCATCTCTTCTTCTGCAGACTTGCTTCAGCCACACACACATCTGTACATCCTGTATATAAACGTGATCACACGGTTTGGAGAGTATGTTCACAGAAGATCCATCATGATAAAATGTATTTTTTTAACACAACATATGCAAAAAGCCAGAGATGATCTGAACTGGGATCTAAAACATTAAATGTGACTGTTACGTCATTTGATTTGTATGCCTTCATCTTTGTGGAAATATAAGCCTGTCCTCCGTTCAACTGTTGTCGATTTCCCAGAATGCATCTGAGTTTATTATACTTTGAGAGTCAGTTATACTTTGATATATAGATGTTTTCTTTCAAAGAAATAGTTCCTGTCATTATTCACTCGCCCTCATGTCGTTTTAAATCTGAGATGTTTGGAAGAATGTTCATGCTGCTCTTTTCTTGACAGTCCAATCGTTATTTGTACATACTAAAATTGACATTGTAGCTTAAAAACCTTCCCCAATCGCCAAAGCTCTGCATCATGATCAGTTATGACACAAACACTGCCGTTTGCCGTCTTTGATATCAAACAGGGTGCAAAATAGAGTCCTGCATTGATGACCGCAAAACCCTGAAGACTAATTCACCCCTGGATCCTCGATTTCCTTTGAGTGAACATAACTTAATTATACGTTTTGCATAAATGACACACCCATATCAGAAACACAAATTTTTATTTTCGAAAACGTATGTTTCTAATAAGAAACTAGATCCGGAAGTTTTGGATGTGAGTAATTTACGCAGTAGAGCAAAACCTCCAAGTATCATCGACATTGGAAAATCTCGAGAGAATCAGAAGTCAATTAGTCTTGCGGGGTTTGACGTCAACTCTATTTAAATATGTGCTAGAGAGAAGTCTGGTAATTTCATGTTACTTTTTAGCTTTTAATTCCCTGTCTTCGGATAAATTGACACCGTGATTTAAAAATGAGTTCACCCAAAACTGAAATTTCTGTCATTAGTTCCTCACCCTAATGTCGTTCCAAATCCGTAAGACCTTCATTTATCTTCAGAACACAAATTAAGATATTTTGATGAAATCTGAGAGATTTCAGTCCCTCCATAGACAGCTACACAACTACTACTTTGACGCTTCAAAAAGTTCATAAAGACATCGTAAAACTAATCCATATGAATTGAGTGGCAAAAAAAAAAATCATATTTTCCAAAACTCCTGCCTTCAACAAAACAAAATTGGTGTCGTTTGAAAGATTAGAGTCTGACCTTTACAAAGAATGCTTAACTCCTAAGTACTGCAGAGTTATTGGCTAAAAATTTAAAAAAAAAAAAATCATAATTTATGATTTTATTTTTACTATATACTCTGTGTCAAAAGCATCATACAGCTCAGATAATCATGTGTTGCATGTCATTTGAAAGGTCTCACGAAGTAGAATACAACGAGCATAATTGTTTTGGGCTTTGACTAAACTTGAGTTCTTGTATGTGAAACCCCACAAGGCCCAAATGTGAATAATAAATCAATGCAGCATTTGTCATAACCCCGAATCCGCCATTTTGTCTGACAAAGCAGTCAGGGGAGTTAGTAGATTAATGTTGGTGAACTTGAACTTGAAAAATTGAAATTATTCCTTCTGATGTTCATTCATGTTTATTTGATGCTATAAATGAACTAGTATGAAGAGATGATCGGTTCACGAGCCGCTTGAAGGAGCTACAGCGATCTGTCACGACACGTTAAAGAGACACTATACACTATTTATTGTTCAAACTTCTTTAAAAAATTAACAATATTTCAAATATGAAACTGTTTCATATGTTGTCAGTGTCCTCTTTTCTCTGGGATATATATTTCACTGTGTGAGAACATGATGTGTGGCGTGATATTGCATGGTTTGTCGGACATAGCAACATTAACTAAAGGGAGCGGGTCTTTGCGAAGGGTCAATTAATGAGAATTTTCATTTTTGTGTGAACTAACCCTTTAATAACTGTTCACATTTAAGGTGATCTTGTAAATGTATTATTTAAGGTAACGGAAAAAGAATTGAGAACAATGCAGGGTAATGAACTTAAAATGAACTTAAAATTAAATGTTTAAATGAGAGATTCTTTGAACTGTTAAGACCGCCCTTAGCTCCCCCAAGAAATAAATCCTGCAGCCGCCACTGCTATCAATATACTGAAGAAAGCAGCATGAACATTCTTTGTCTTTTTGTGTTTCACAGATGAGAGAAAGCCGTATGATTTTGAACACATGAATGTTTGGACCTAATGAAGAGTTTTTATTTTGAACTGTGGGTCTGTGCAGACACTGAACTCTGCTGCTGTACGGCAACAGTTTAAATGTGGAATAACTGATTGATGTTGTATGTGTCCCGTTTAACAGGGTTTAGACGTCTCTCTGGCACTCTTGTAAAACATTTAAGCCTAAACAAACAATCAAATAGCCTGGCAGGTCTTTATTTTCAGACGTACTGCTCAGCTGCTGAGAGACACCACTCCTCGGCCCTGTCAAACAGAGCTGAGCTGGGATGTTCAGCAGAGCCTTCTCGCCGAGTTCCCAAACGACATGATACTATTTATAAGTGTCAGAGGAGTTTTTATGTGTTACCAGTCCATCTGTTTTTGAAATATTTTGTTGCTGAAACGCAAAATGAAGGATCTAGAGGAGGTTTTGCTGCCCCTCGGATTGATTCCTGAGTGGTTTCATCATCAAACGTCCCGTTTCACTTCAACAAAAACAACTATTAACAGATTTTAATATGAAGTTTCATTGTCTTTCCTCAGATATCTTGGTCATGTGTTTAATATCAGAGTACATTTTGTTAAACCTGTTTGTGCAATAAATTAACATGTCAGAACATTTTAGATCGTATGTACTGTCATTTATTGTAAATGTTGTATTAGGTTTGCTGAATTCTCTCTGTCCAATCAGAGGCCTTGTCTGCAAAGCACACTTCTTCTTCCTGATTGCTCCAAACCGGCAAAATGTGCCCTAGTAGACATCCAGACCACACGGCCTAGAAAAATCCAGTCTTCATCTTTCATTTCTACAGTGGCAAATGAACCAGAGGAGACTTAACATTGTCCCTACTCATTATTTGCTGCCAAACTGGTACCATGCAAAATAACTTTCTTAGATGCCAAAGATGAAGCATGCTACAAATAAATGTATCCGAAATCACCCCCCTATTCCCTTAAATAGGGTGCCATTTGAGGGGACAGCCATGGTGTCCGAAACCATAATGAAAGTTTCAAATCGTTCACTCCCTCAAGTGGACTAATGTAGGGAATAGTGAACGAGGGTATAGGGGAGATTTCGGAAACGGCCTTTGTTCAATATTTCACACATACTCCTTTTTTTTTTTAAATTTTAGTCAGTATAGTTTAAACAAAAAGGTCCAACAGTATTGTGAATAGACATACTAAAATATTGAGGACACATTCAAATGTTATTAAATTAAAAATATTGTCATTCCACTCACCTACACTCTTTACACTTAAGATGCAAATATGAAATATTTAGCAATTTTATTTGGCACAAAAATTTTTATTTTTACCTGGGTGCACAACTGCATGTAACCACAGGGTGTCACTGTTGAGTGGCTTCTGTCTGTATTTGAGCACATTTGGGATGTTTCTCCTTATGTAATACAGCTGATCACACCTGACTAATGAACTGAACTCATTTGTGCTTCATGACCTGAATTATGTGTGTCAGGTTAGTGAGACGTCTAAAATGAGCAGTGCTGTAGGGCCGCAGTTTTATCACTGCCTTGCTTTCAGAAGTATCATTACCAGCTTAGAAACTAATATGAAACAAAGCAACCAGCTCTGAGATGAATCACATTGCAAAGTGTAATCTGAGCAACAGAACAACAAAATAATGATCTATTGAAGCATGCATATACTTTAATTAAAAAAAAACTACCATTTTAAATTTAGTTATTAACAGAAAGATTCACATATCAATGACCTCAGAGTTTATAAGTTAACAATATAGACCCTGCGCAGGAGAAACGTCTCGGTTACATAGTAACCCTCGTTCCCTGAAGGAGGGAACGGAGACGTACGTCGGATGAACGACGAATAGGAATCTCGCTAGAGAGGCCAATCTACTTCGAGTGTAACTAAAACGAGCCAATGCATATTGGCATGCAATCATATGCAGCAGCTGCTCACCTCGCAGTGCGGGTATATAATAAGCAGCAGGTGCGTTGCATCTTTAGGTTTTCGCTGAGGAGCCGAACCAGATAGGCGGCAGCATCAGCGGGGTACAGCAACTGTGGCGACGGGACGTCCCTTCAGGGAACGAGGGTTACCTATGTAACTGAGACGTTCCCATTCAGTCGGTCACTTCGACGTATGTCGGATGACCGACGAATAGGAATCCTTACCAAAGCGCCACAGGAGCTGCCCTCTTCCAGCGCTCTGTTGTAAGCCACCTGAACCCCCTTGCCTAAGGACGGTGGGCCAGGGCTAACACAGAGTGTCAATCACTGCTGTTCCCAAACCCATTCAGTGAGACTATTGGATAACACTGGGAAGCGTACCCTTCGTGTAAAAGGGACGCTGCGGAAGCCACATCCTTCCCCGAAGGAGTTATGTGGAAGAATAATGGACTAACCGTGGGGTTGTCATATGGAAGAACTGGGGTGACTCCACTCGACGAGAGGTGGGTTCTCCCAGAGGGAAAGACACGGGCTTCGATTAGGAGCAACCGTGGAACCAGACATATGGGATCCCCGTAGGGTCACTCATATGGAACCCAGCCTAAATCCAGTTCTCAAGGATGCAGCGGAGTATAGGCCTTGGGCCAATAGGGCACAACTAACATGACCTGCTCCTCGTCCTCCCTGACTTTGCACAGTGTCTGTGCAAGTAGGCTCACTGGGGGAAACGCATATTTGCGGAGGCCCCGGGGCCAGCTGTGCACCAGTGCGTCTGTCCCGAGTGTCCCCTCGGACAGAGAGTAAAACAGCTGGCAGTGAGAGGTTTCTGGAGAGGCAAACAGGTCTACCTGAGCCTCTCCGAACTCTCTCCAGATCAGCTGGACCGCCTGGGGGTGGAGTCGCCACTCTCCCGGCAGCGCAGCTCGTGAGAGCTCGTCGGCCGCACGGTTGAGCACGGCACAAAGCGACCTCAGATGCTTCTGACTCCAGAGGAGGAGATGGGGGGCGAGTTGTGATATGCGACGGGAGCGTAGACCACCTTGACGGTTGATGTACGCAACGGTCGCAGTGTTGTCCGTATGGACTAGCACATGCCTGCCCTGAAGCGGCCCCTTGAGGCGGCTCAGGGCGAGCCGTACTGCCAACAACTCGAGGCAATTGATGTGCCACTGCAGTTGGGGGCCCGTCCACACCCCTGACACTGCATGCCCGTTGTACGTGGCACCCCAGCCGGTGGTCGAGGCATCCGTGAAAACCACAGCACGCCGCGACACCTGCTCTAGGGGCACTCCGGCCCGAAGAAACAAGGGGTCCGACCACGGGCTGAAGGTATGGCGGCGCTCTGGAGTGATTGCCACCCAGAAAGTGCCGCGTTGCCATGCCCATCTCGGGACTCGGCCGCGGAGCCAGTGCTGAAGTGGTCTCATATGAAGCAGACCGAGCGGAGTTACTGCCGCTGCGGCCGCCATATGCCCCAGGAGCCTCTGAAAGAATTTCAGTGGGACCGCCATCCTGCTGTTGAACGTATTCAGGCAGTTCAACACCAACTGAGCATGTTCCTCTGTGAGGCGTGCCGTCTGTTCGACCGAGTCCAACTCCATACCGAGAAAAGAGATCCACTGCACGGGGGCGAGTTTGCTCTTCTCCCAGTTGACCCGAAGACCCAGCTGGCTGAGGTGTCTGAGCACCAAATCCCTGTGTTCGCACAACTGATCCTGCGACTGAGCCAAAATGAGCCAGTTGTCTAGATAGTTGAGGATGCGAACACCCTGTTCTCTCATGGGAACAAGGGCTCCCTCCACGACCTTCGTGAAGACGCGGGGAGACAGGGCCAGCCCGAAGGGTAAGACTCTGTACTGATATGCTCGACCTTCGAACGCATATCGCAGGAATGGCCTGTGTCGCGGAAGGATCGAGACATGAAAGTACGCGTCCTTCAGGTCGATCGCTGCAAACCAATCTCGGGGACGGATGCACTCGAAAATGCGTTTCTGCGTGAGCATTTTGAACGGTAGCCTGTGAAGGCTCCGATTCAAAACTCGCAGGTCCAAGATCGGTCGTAACCCACCGCTTTTCTTGGGTACAATGAAGTAGGGGCTGTAGAACCCCGACTTCATATCGGCTGAAGGGACCGGCTCTATCGCGTCCTTCGCCAGTAGGACTGCGATCTCCGCACGCAAGACAGGAGCATCGGCAGCTTTCACTGAAGTGAACCTCAATAGCCAGCGGCGGAACAGAAAAACCAATCAACAAAGGATTTACTACCTGGCCCTCCTCCGGGGAAGGAGTGGAGAGGTCTCCATCTCCTGAAGAGCAGCTCCCTACCTCTCCAAGTCGCCCATCCTAGGGCCTCTTGCTCTTGGCTTTGCCGCCCTTCTTGGAGCGGGGGCACCCTTGGCGACGAGCAGCCTGAGGCGATGCGGGGGGTGGAGGTGCAGCAGCTGACCGCCTCAGCAGGATGTGGCCCTCAGACTGCTTCTGTACAGCCGAGAACTGTTGGGCAAAGTTCTCGACCGCGTCGCCAAGAGGCCGGTCTGGAACATGGGGGCATCAAGGAACCTGACTTTGTCGGTATCCCTCATGTTGACACAGACACAGCCAGAGATGATGTTCCTGGACCACCAGCGTGGACATCGCACGACCCACTGACCGCGCAGTGACCTTCGTCGCTCGAAGTGCGAGGTCCGTAGCGGTACGAAGTTCTTGGAGAACCTGTGGATCATGACTACCCTTGTGCAGGCCCCTCAGTGCCTTGGCCTGATGGACTTGCAACAACGCCATAGCGTGTAAGGCGGCAGCGGCTTCCGCGCAGGGCCAGTAAGCACTGCCGGTAGGTCCGACGAGCACTCACAGGCCCGGGAAGGGAGAGACGCTTCCTCTCTTCAGGGAAGGGGTATGAACATCCCTTTGCGTGAACATCCCTTTGCCGCACCGCCATCAAGGGAAGTGAGGGAGGAGGTCCCACTGGCACGGTTTCGGGCAGTAAAAGGTGCCCTCCACGCGCCAGTGTTCTCTACATGCACTTCCGGGAAGAAGGGAACCGGGGTGGGGGGCTGAGAACCATCCCTTGCTACTCCGAGGAACCAATCATCCAACCTCGAGGGCTCGGGACACTGTTGGTGGCCCGGGAAAGCATAGCCATCATTTCCGGGTCTGATTCGGGCACAGCTGTCACTCCCGAAGGAGTGATGCAGCGATCGACATCCGGTCATCCTGGGGAGCCCTGAAGGATACCTCTGGGGTGGTCCATCACACTCCCCCAGCAGCTCTACTGACTGCAGAGTGCGGGAGGAGTGAGGGTTCCCAGGGGGTTGGTTCCCCGAGGGAAGCACGCTCACCGTAATCCTCAAATCACCAGTGCCACCGCCCGAAGCAACTCTCTATTTTTTTCAGGAGGACTGAAACGAAGCAGAAGTCTAGATCGCAACCCCGCCCCCTTGCAGGAGGCGGAGTCTAGATCGCAACTCCGCGATGGTCATCTTCCCGCAATGGGTGCATGACTCATCCACAAACGCTGCCTCAGCGCGCCTTAAGCCCAAGCACGCGATACAGCGCTCGAGACCATCCCGAGGCGCCAGGTAACGACCGCATGCAGAAACACGCAAGTAGTACACATCTTCGAAAAGACGCGAAACTACTCGCGCGAGCTCTTTTAGGAATTAACTCTTTCAAGTGCCGAAGCACGCAGGGGAGAACCGCGGCAACACAGACAGGGAAAAAGTGCAGCCTGTCGTGTGCACTCACTCTTGAAACCGCTCTTACCAGCTGTGATAACAGCTTTTAAGCGCTCTATAATAGCGCACCGTTACCAGCCGTAAGAACGGCTTTTACAGCTGAGAACAGCTTCATTTGCTCACATAAAACAGAACAAACAGAGAAGACAAACAAGAGAACGGCCCCGCTGCTGTGCTGTCCGCCTGCACTCTCACGAAGAGCAATCCACCAAAAGATTCTTCGTCTTTCGTCACACTCGCTCGTAGACACCATACAGGTTCGGCTCCGAAGCGAAAAGTTAAAGATGCAACGCACCTGCTGCTCATTATATACCCGCGCTGCGAGGTGAGCAGCTGGTGCATATGATTGCATGCCAATATGCAATGGCTCGTTTTAGTTACACTCGAAGTAGATTGGCCTCTCTAGCGAGATTCCTATTCGTCGGTCATCCGACGTACGTCGAAGTGACCGACTGAATGGGAACAAGTGTGCAGGCATCTTTAGAATGGTTTTAGTGGTAGCTCAGTATTTCTATGGCATTGCTGTTGAAGAATAATTTGCTGGTGAAGTGGATTTACTTATTGTAGAGTTAAGGAAAGTTATAAGCGTTTTAATGTTTGAGGTGGATGTCATAAGTGTCTGTAGACCGGGAAGATTTAAAATGGAGCAGTTCATTCATAAATCCATAAGATCTTATCTTCATGCTGTGGAAATACAAACCGGATTATAGAACACATCGCTGAAAATGGGCGGGGCTGCATAAGGTCTACAGACAAAGTAAATGGGATTTTAATAGTGTTAGACAAACTGTGGGACGTTTATACCTGAATTTTCCAAACTACTCACAGAAATCTCCCAACTCATTATTACTAGCAGCACGTTTATTTGAATCAGACAGTTTACACTTTCAGATATCATGCTTCAGGATTCTCCAGAAATCTCTGCCAAACAAAAAAAGAGTTGAACCAAGAGAACAAGACAATTCAAGACAGTCTCATCACTTAAATAATGCCTCAGAGAAGAGTCTAACAGTGGTAATAGCAATAACCAATCCCCCAAGAAATCATTCAGAATAATGCAATTACATAATATGAAAGTATTCCTCCCCACTGTGATGCAACAGCTGGTTTCATGCAGGTACATTAAATCAAGTACTAAATAATGAATTACAGATGAATCTCATTACAGCTAACTGGTCATCTCTGAAGCAGACACTTCTTCATGCAACTCAATTTTACTCTCCATCAATTGGCATTTTATCTTTAATTTCCGAAGAGCATGTGGTCTTTTAGCAGCACAAGGAGGCTTTTAAACAACACAATTATCAAAGTGAAGTCACATATTACATAAATCTGAGTCCACTTCAGGACACAAAGGAGCATGAGACAGAGAAGAAAACATAATTCTGATCCAAGTAAATATTTGTGGTAATATGTGGACTATAGCTGCCCTCAAAAAGTTTTCTTAGGTGGAAGGAGACTCACAAAAAAAAAAGGTCCAGTGGGGTTCCATATAGAACTCTTGACTCAATTTATGCCAATAAGATTACATATAAGAAGAAATATCTTGCAGGTCATTTCAGTTTTTTCTATTCAAAAATAGCCTATGCTTGTAAGCTGTTTAATTCTTACAATTTAAAGGGGTCATGACATGGGGAATTAAACTTGCCTTGATCTTTTGACATAAGAGTTCTTTGCAGCATCCGGCAAGTTTTATAGCTTAAAATGTTCTCATGATAAACAAAGGCCCTGTAGACCGGTGTTCAGTCTCTTAACAGCTGACACTTGCCTACACTGGATGGGAGCGTCATATCAAAAGCAAACAACCCATTATAATGACCGAGGCTGTCTACACTGGATACAGTATACAGATGCACGTTCAGTTTCTGACATACTCTGCCAGATCTTGTCAAAATCTTTTGACTAAGGAGCAACATAGCGTGACTCGCTGGCAGCGTAGTAGCATGGCAAGCTAGGCGATGCTTGTTCCCTGTTATCTCAGGGAAACATGGTTATGCGAGTAACCTTAAAGCACTTTTGGCACATAGCCTTTCCTTGGCCTAAGGACCACTTTGTTGTTGTCAGGGCAAAATTCAAGGCAGGAAGGATCCACAGACAGAGCCTGGAAGTTTCCAATTCGCTTGGCTGACGCTAAAGCCAGCAGAAGGGCAGTCTTAAGCGAGAGGCACTGGAGGTCAGTTGACTCAAATGGCTCAAAGGGAGGGCCCCGGAGTGCCCTACGAACTGTGGAAAGGTCCCACGAAGGAACTGAGCATGGGTGTGGAGGTCCCCCTTAGCCCCCCGCTGAGAACTTTAAACGACTAAGTAGTGTCCCAATCGATGATTGGCGGCTATCAGGGTGGTGTTTTTTCTGCAATGGCCCAAAAATTGGAGGGGGCGTACCCAATGTCCAGCAGCTCCTGCAGGAACATGAGAACTGACATGGCATTGCATTCAGCAGGGTCAATTCTATTCCGAGCTAGGCACCAATTTGAGAAAATGGACCATTTCCAGGAGTAAAGGCACCTTGTAGAATGGGCCTGTGCCTCTTAAATAATTGTTCTCATGACTTCCTGGGAAAGATCCCTTTGGATCCCTTTGAGAGGCCGAACATGCAGGTACCACAACTCCAGTTGGGGGTGCCAGATTGTCCTTCCCACTTGGGAGAGGAGGTCTCTCCTCAGTGGTATGAGGCATGTAGTTGCTGACAGTAGCTGTACCAATTCTGAGAACCATGGCTGGTTCTGCTGGCGTGGTTCCACCAGAAGGACAGAACATGCTTCTTCCCATATCCGACTGATGACCTGCAGGAGCAGGGCTACAGCAGGGAAGACATAAAGGCGCCGATACAGCCATTTCACAGCCAGTGCATCCATTTCCTTTGAAAAATTCATTTTGGTAGAGGGAATTCTCTTGTATCTCAAAGAGCTCCCCATCTCCCTGATTGAAGGTCCGCCATATCGCTTTGACTGCACATGGATGGAGTCTTCATTTGCTTGAGGGATGTCTGCTGCGTGACAAGCAGAATGACCGAGGACGTTGCTGTCATGAGGCAGAGGAGCTTCTGAAACCTCTTAAGGGGGTGGTGAGACCCCACTTTGAATGAGGAAGCCATGCTCCTGATCTTTAAGTTCCGCTCCTGAAAGAGCCAAGCCTTTATTTGGGCGAAGACTGCTCCCAGGAATCGAATCCATTGGCTGGGAAACAGCAAGCTCTTGCCAAAGTTGACCCTGAAACCCAAGTCTTGCAGGTGAGCAAACTGGACTTAACTGTGAGGAGCAGGGATCTGTGGGTCCATAGCTCCTATTCTGATTGGGCTATAAGAAGCCAATCATCGTGATAATTGAGGAAGTGGATTCTATTCTGCCTCAGAGGTGAAAGAGCCATGTCTACGCACTTTGTGAAAGTACGCAGAGCTAGAGAGAGACAGAAAGGGAAGGACTGTATGTTGGTAAGCCAACCCCTCGAACGAGAATCTCAAGAATGGTCTGTGTTGGGGTGCTATCTGGACGTGAAAGTAGGCATCTTTCAAATCCACAGATGTAAACTAATACCGGGGCAAATTTGTGTGAGGATTTGTTTGATAGTTCTGAAGGGCTGTCTCATGAGGGCCCGATTCAGATGTCTGAGATCAAGGATGGATCTAATGCGGGGATCCTTCTTGGGGATGAGAAAGTAGCGGCTGTAAAGCCTGGTTTGCTGTGTTCCGTGGATGCCTTTTTCACTGCACCTTTTTCAGCAGGGAATGAACTTCAGCTCTGAGGACTTGAGAACTGTTGTCTGAGACCATTGTGTGAACTATGCTCCTGAAGCGGGGTGACCTGAGGGCGTATTGGAGTGAGTAACCTTGTTCTATTATCGCCAATATTTTGCTTGACACTCTGGGGATGGCCTGCTATGCCTGGAGTCAAGTGGTGAATGGTTGAAGTGCTAGAGACTGCGTCTCACGCTGGAGAGGGAGAAAATGTTCTGTGAGTGCAGTGAGGTGAAACTTGTGCTCTGGGAACAAGTGGAACAATTATTGAAAGGGAAGAAGTGAATGGTTTATTGTAATGGCATCCCGGATGGCATCGGAGGATTATTGTTCTGAGCATTTTGTTTTGTCAGCGAGGCACAGTCTAATGGAGAGTTTGCCAAGAAACTTTGATGAAAGATGAAGCAGCCAACTGTATTGGATCTGACAGCAGCTTCATCACAAACCGTAAGTAAATGATTTCATAATGATTTGTCTGAAAAATGACGGTTTTATATAGATAATGTTTTCAAAACACTTGTAGGCATTGTTACGGTTTCCAATTATGACGTTAGACAATCAAAACAATAGTTGTTTACTGCCAAGCTTTAAAGGGGCCACACTTTAAAAACGTATCATTTCAGAGAAAGGGTCAGAATTACGGTAGAAAATAATTGTTTGGTTTTTCTTTTTGCATTTTTCATGCAAAAAACTGTATTAACTCTACAAGTGAACCTCAATGAACATATTAAAATAATAATAATAATTAAAAAAAAATCCAGTTCATGACCCCTTTAATTAAAATAATAGTCAATTAAAACCAAATGAATGAGTTAATAATAAATCCATAAAATGGATCTCTAAAAGGTTCTATATATAAAGAACCTGATGGAACTCTTTAAGGTTCTAGAACCTTTTTTTCTAAGAGAAAAGAAGTGTTGGAAGTGCTGATTTTTATCACAGTACATGTCTGATCTCAGTAGATAGATGAACAGCAACTTAAAAACTTGTGTTTTTAGTATCATAGTATGATTATGGAATTTCCCCTCCACTCAAGAAAACAGAAAATACAAAGACCAAGTTTATGTTTATGAGAATCTGCATTTAGATTTAAAGATATTAAGAGATGAACTTTTGTATGTCACACATAAACCTCAAATGTGGATTTGGACATCCTGAATTGTGATTACAAGTGAAACACTAAAGGAAAAAGCATTGAATTTACATGAATGAACATGAATTTAACAGTTGTAATGTGAATACTTAATGAATATGAAATTTCATAAATCAACTGGATAGAATTTCTGATGTAATGCTGGTAAATTTCCATGGCACTGTTCTATTGTAGGTCTCACAAAGAAATGAAAAAGTGAATCATTGATCATGAAGAAATGAAAAAAAAAAAAAAAACATTACTGTAATTACTATATTATTGTTGTTGTTGTATATTATTATTAAGTATTCATATTAAAAATGCAGAAAATATGTGACAGAATGATTCTTATAATTGTATTATAACACGAATCTAAATAAAATCATCTAAAATAAAGAGAATTACAATCAAAATCAAAATTACAACCTTTGGACACTTTGTGCTTGTCAGGAAAATGTTGTAATGCCAAATAACTTAAAAGGTCCTTTATGCAAATATAGGCTTTCTTATTTCTCCCTTTTGGTGTGAAATATGACTGGACATGTTCTTGACAGGTTTTGTGAGATTCATCCAGCTGGTAGAGAGGATGAGAACAGAATGAAATGAATGCTTGTGTGTAGTGAAGAAATTTTTTTTTACTTAGTAAAGGCACATACATGTCTCAGATTAGACTGACAATTTCACAAGATCACTAATGAAAATAGGTGACTGACAAAAGCAGTCTAAATTAGTAGGCCCAGATGCAATCTGCAGACATTTCCCCCCACATTTTCTGCACTTCTTTAATGGGAAAAGCAGTGGAGGTCTGTGGGAGAGAGTAATGCACTTCTATAGTAGCTGCAAATTTGCCAAAAATATTTAATAACTATTTAATTACCAAACATGCATGGGGACGGAAGATGTGTAGAACTTCTGTGGAAATCTGCGATCTTTCTGTAGGTTCTGTGTGGGCCTGTGATGAGTAAATTTTGAGGTAATCCAGCACACAGAGATGAGAGGGCCGATGAAGAGCGCAACCATGATGCATCGCTCTCTCTCACACCATGGCTGCATCCAAAATCACATACTCTCTGAGTAGATACTTGTTTCAAAAAGTATGTTCTAAATCATCAGTTCAAACTTCTGGACAATGAGGTCCATTTTCCTTCAGAGTTATGCTTCAGCCCTAATCAAACAAAGCTGAACAAATGTTTGGGATTGCTAGAAATGGTGCGTTCTAGTCATGTCAGAAAGATCGTTTAAAGTTGTAAATACCAGTGGAAAGCTCAGGATTTTCTTTGAGCCCCAATCTTTATGAGTTAGCAGCGTGTCAGGCTTTTTTATTTACAGCAAAATAATCTGCACAAAATATTTAACAAAAAAATACAGTGCTTCATAAATTAAAATAAAAACACAAAAAAGCATCACATACCTGATGCACATTCTTTGCTCATCATTTTCTAGACGCAGTATTTTCATGTTAATTAAGAGAAGTTACACTGCTCCGATGGAAGTGAAACGCACCAAACGTTCCAGGCAGGTGAGCTTGATTAAGGTCATAGCTAAACTATGCAGGAAAGTGGACCTCAAGGGCCAGAATTGAAAACCCCTGCTCTATTTAGAATGAAAGTGGCTGTGCACGAAATCACATTCTGTCGAGTAGGTACTGTAAGTAATTAAAAAAGTATGTTCTATATAGTATGAATGTGTGTAGTATAAAATCCGGACGTACTATGTCCACAATGTTGTCGTTATCATGTGACCCACCAGCATCTCCCGTGGCCTCATGGGATAGTAAAGTGTCTTTCACATGCGTACTTCAGAATCCCACTGGAAGTATATTGAATACGTAATACTCTTTACGCCTACTGTTTTATGAATACTATGATTTTAGACATACTACTCTTCTCTTTTCACATACTGTATTTTGTAGGGAAGTATGTGATTTGAGATGCAGCCCCAGTCTGAGTTGCCTCATGAGGTTAAAACAACCAGGGAATCGAAGGCCTGTTTCACTCCAGCACAAGTACGACAGCACATTGACGCCGTTTATTATACGTTGCAGAATTGCGGCTATGAATTTCAGGGTTACTACATTGAGTATTTCCTTTAATAACTGCCATAATTTATTAAATGGTTATCGGCAGGCAGCTGGCTGGTTAGAATTATTAAAAATGTTATCATCATGAAATATCATTTATATGAGGAGAGGCATCACGTTTGCATCCAAAAAGTAACTAGTTAAAGTACAGCAATAAACTGCTTAAATCATTTGGATTTGGTCAGTCGTTCTGTTTTCCACACAAAGCTATGGAACGGCTTCAGAAATGTAGCCCACAAGTTATATGAATTACTTTTATAGTACTTTTAAAGGGATAGTTCACCCAAAAGTGAAAATTACCCCATGATTTACCTCACCCTCAAGCCATCCTAGGTGTATATGACAATCTTCTTTCAGACAAACACAGTCGGAGATATATTTAAAAATATCCTAGCTCTTCCAAGCCTTGTAACGGTAGGGAACAGAGGGGCGTGTTTTGAACGCCAAAATAAATGCATCCATTCATCATATATATAATCCATACAGCTCCAGAGGGTTAATAAAGACGCAAAATGTTGGAGTATCGTAAGTTTAGACGCCTCTCGCGATTCAAATAAAAATGGCTAGGCAACAAACTCAAGCTCCTCTTCTCTTATATTAAAATCCTCCAACATTTCTCTTTGAAACACACCTACCATTCACTGCCATTATAATGCTTGGAAGAGCTTGAATATTTTAAAATATATCTCTGATTATGTTCATCTGAAAGAAGAAAGTCATATACATTCAGGATGGTTTGAGGGTGAGTAAATCATTGGATAATTTTCATTTTTGGGTGAACTGTCCCTTTAAGGCCTGTTTATACCAATGACAATAACTATAACAGTAACGGTAAAGATATAGTTGTAAAAATCGTTCTAAATATAAAAGAATAGTCCACACCACAGCGATAATGAAAATGGCACAGAGAAACGATATTGATGGGATCACTTCTTTTCCCGCTAATGAACGCTAAAAACATTGATAGCCAATCAGAATCCTTCCGGTTTTAAGAGCTTGAACATTTAAAGTGACAGAAGACAAAACTGCCGCATGCTTAGAATAAACAGAACAATATCGTCCACTGGTGTGGAGGCTAGTTCTCATTATAGTTATCTTTATAGTTATCATTCTTGTCCTTTAGGGTGCAGTTGTGACATTTTGACGCCATGGAAAATGGCGGCCATTACAATTCTTCAAAATATCTTCTTTTGTGTTCCACAGAAAAAAGAAACACTGCAAGTGTGAGTACATGACAGAAGTTTCATGATGTGTGCTGTTATGTACTTGCATGATGTGAAACAGGCCCAAGACTTAAGGATATCTCCATGATGAAAAACTAGAAAGAATCATGATGTCGATGCATGCATTATCATGGGGGTTTTACCAAGGCACAGAGTACAGCGCTGGAGTGGATTTGCATCGCAAGCTTTGCCAAGAGCCCAGCGGCTCCACAAACCCCTGATCCTGGAATAAATACATCAGCTAAAACTACAAAGGCAAAGAATACAGTCAAATCCTGCATTAGTCATTCCTTCACATGACATATGCACAGTACAGAAACGAGCTCCAGAGCTCAGGATATGTGCTCATTCAACATCATCAAAGCTACAAGGGGAAAAATACGTTATAATACCTTTTAAATGGCGGCAAACCTCCCTAAACAGTCCCTGCTGAAAGTAGCTTACACACACGGTAGAGTCTCTAAGTTAGCATGCTAGCCCTAAAGTAGTTTCCTGGGTGTAAACACATCGCTAAGATTCTCCACATGAACGTGTCATTGCTAGCTAAACGTGCAGTCTTTGCACTGTGGAGATGAACGCAAACTCAGTCGCATTTGCCTGAAATGCTCAGAGACAGAGCAAATGCCCGATGGAGGGCGCTAGTGAGGTAATGGCTGCTGGTCTGAAGCGTGCAGCAGAGGTCAAAACTCTTTCTGTCTGCATTGGTGCGGGTCAGAGAGAAGCGTGTGGCGTGTTTTCCCCTAGTTAGCTCACAGAATGGAAGGGGTCGCCGTCGCTAAAGCCTGCGCAGCTGCAGCTGGTTGTCGTGTCGTCAACGTTACATGGAATACCGGGGCTGGTGGTTTCTTGGCTGCGCTGGTGTCTGTGATGTAGCTCTTCCCATTTGGCACGGTTGGCTTTGATCAAATCAACCATCGGTTGTAGTTTAGGGTTTAATTTGGCAAAAGTCTGGAGAAAGAGAGAGAGAGAGAGAGAGAGAGAGAGAGACAGTTGATTGACTGTGTTCATCGAGTTAGTTTAGAATTGAATATAGTAGGTGTTACTCCCACACTTTCACAAGTTAAGTTGACCCCTTCCCGCTATTAACAGAATTGTTCCTTCAATCCATGTTTTTACTGTTATACAGTAAGGGGTGCTATTACACATATTCTGAAACAGTACAGAATCTCCAAATCAAAACACAGACAAAGAAGCAGAAACATTACTTGTGTAATATTACTGAATGAAATGTCGACCCAGGAAGAGCACACGACTGTGAAACTTTGGGAGTGTTTATGGACTCGATCAACTCTGTGTTTTGATCATCGTTCTGAATCTGATCCGGATGTAGTTCTTTCTTTATATGTTGCATGTTCATATATTCATTCAACAAATTATTCTGGGGGCCACAAAGTTTTTGTAAAAATGATAAAAATGTAGGTGCTGGCTACCAACTTTAAAAAAAAAAAAAAATGCTGGTGGGGAAAAGGTTAAGAACCCAGGAGTCTCCAAACATATTTCATTTGAGAGCTATTTTAAAAAATAAAAGTGGCTGAGAGTTACTCATGTAATACAATACTTAAATAATGTGTCATAACTCTCAAATTAACAACAATCCAAACTCATATACCCCTGAAAGAGTTTTGTAAACATAAGTCTCCCTTTAAAAGATTAGTTCACTTTCAAATGAAAATTAGCCCAAGCTTTCATCACCCTCAAGCCATCCTAGATGTATATGACTTTCGTCTTTCTGATGAACACAGTTATATTAATAAATATCCTGACACATCCAAGCTTAATAATGCCAGTGCACGGAAAACACCTGTTTGAAGCTCTAGAAAGTGCATCTGTCCATCATAAATGTACTTCACACTGTTCCGGGGGTTAATAAAGGCCTTCTGAAGCGAAGCGATGTGTTTGTGTAAGAAAAATATCCATACTTAACAAGTTATGAAGTAAAATATCTAGCTTCCGCCAGACCACCTTCTGAATTCACCTTATAAAGAAAGTGTCACGTCAGTTATGCTTGTTTCATAAGTTGTATAGGGAAGGACGTAGCGTAAGCGTTTTGAACTGCGAGAATTTGACACTTTCTTCATAAGCTGAATACAGAAGGTGGCTGGTGGAAGCTAGATATTTTACTTTATAACGTGTTAAATATGGATATTTTTCTTACACAAACAAATCACTTTGTTTCAGAAGGCCTTTATCAACCTCCAGTAGCTGTGTGGAATACATTTATGATGGATGGAGACACTTTTTTTGAGCTTCAAACTGTTGTTTTACCATTTTAAAGCTTTGGAGCATCAGGGTGATTGTTAATTTAACTCTACATTGTACTGTAGTTATCTACACATAACTATAGTTGTTTTAGTGCATCATAACTAGAAATGAAACTGCATGAAAATTCCATATTATAGTAATGAAAGGATTATAGTAATCTTTTGTCCACAACAATATTTTACTCAGTAAAATACTCAACAAAATATTTTAGAATCATTTAAACAACTTTTCCAGGTCTAGAAAATGAAAAAGTGAAATCATTTTAAGTCATCTGGAGGCCCCCTTGGAAGTTTGCAGGACACCTGGTGGAGAACCACTGGTGTTTGGGATTTTTATTTGTATGTGTGTGTTCACTATTCATGTTCACTAATCACTAGAAATTGTAATAACATTGAAACAGGAGGAGACAGACACTCTCTCATTTCACTGTTCAGGAACATCACACATTTTAAAGCATTAAAGTGAGGAATGACTACACATGAATAAATGAGGTGTTGTTTGTTTCAGTCTCTCAGTGATACAGCTGTCACAATCCTGCCATGTGCTGTGAGAACCGTTCACACTTCACTGAAGTGTTGTGATGAATTATTTGTTGCTACGCACAGAAAATCTGACCGTTTTCCACCGGCACGCCAATTACAGTTGATCTTAAATTAAAGTTTATATATAAAAATAAATAAATAATAGAATATGCATGAAAGGAAAATGCTGCTGCTAAAATTGCTTAGCTGGTTTAAGATGGTCTCCCAGCCTGACCTGCTGAAAAATGCCCAAAACTCCTCTAAAACCGACCAGCAGATTTCAGATTTGTCATCATTTACTCGGCATTCCAAATGAATATGTCTTTCTTTCTCCAGCAGAAAAAATAATAATTTTGGGGTCTAAACAACATTGATTTTTACTTTATTACCAAAAACATACTTTAAAATATGTTCGTCTTACACAGAAAATTTGTATTTTTTTGGTGAACTATTCCTTTAACATCAATCACCTGATTCATTGTCCGTCTCACATAACAAGTATATGACTCTGTACATCAATAATGATTATTACTAATGGCCTTGGTATGCAAATATAATAAAATATGTGAATAGATTAATATAATTTTATACATGTGGTATTATTGGCCAGGCTTAAAGGTTGAAAAAGGCCAAAGGCATTCACTGAAGACGGGTGTGTGGCGCTGCAGTTTTAACAGTGCAAGAGAGCAAAGTAAGATTTAAGTAGCTAAACATTTAATACTATTTGACCAAAATATTTTATATCACGATATGAGTCATTTTATTTCACAATAAAAACAGATAAACAATATAGTTATTTTTTGTTTTAAGTAAATTTATATTACAATTTTTGATATCATTAAAATATCACAATTCTCGTCACCAATTTTAATATCACAAAAAACTAATCCTACAAAATAAAATTAAAAAACTCTCAAGCCTACTGTAGAGAAGTAAACAAGCAATAGGACAAAACACAAATAAAATAGACCTGAAAAAGCCCAAGCACTAGAAATAAAGACTACATAAATTGGATGTATATAAAAAAATACTGCATAGTTTTCACTGTGTAAATTATATATAAATTTATTCTTATTAAAGTTTCCAGAGTAATTCAAGAGCAGTGAGTGATTTTCTCTGATAAACATTAATGACAGACAGCAGCAGGTTTATTAGGCTGCTGTCACTTTAAGACCTGACACACACACACACACACACATATCTAATATACTGATGTGCATACGCTTTCTCAACTGTTTAAGTGTATTTGAATCTTTAAAACTCCCCCTTAAGACCAAAAATAAACTGGTCGATAATCTAGACACGGTGATGGCCTTGGGCTTGACAGACGCGGACACAGGCAAATGAGGAATAGTGAAAGATCGGTGTAAAACGAGAGGAAAGAAGAGAGAGAAAGAGTATGAAGGGTCAAGGCAAAACACTCCCACACATTTCCTGCTCCCACAGAGTGTGTGGCTGGCAGTATTCTTTACACACACATACACACACACTCGTTCTCTCCTCATTTCATTCATGCAGTTGATTTTTAAAAGTCTGAGTGGTTGGTTTAAAAAAAATTACCTGCATGTATGAATTAAATGTGAATATTCATCGAAATGAAAACTGAATGAAAAGAGAATATTTGTTTTGATGTACTTCGTTATCATGCTAATAGTTTGTTCTTTTCTCTCTCCTTTGAGAATCATTGGAGGAATCAGAGCATATAAGTGTGGATGACACTGTGTTGCTCAGATCTGTGCTGCTAGACTGATGTTTCTGTTCATACAGGCAGAAGACTGAAGAGGGAAAATGTGAAGATTTCTAATAACCCTATAAAGCCTCAAATTCGTATCAATATCTACCCTAAATTATCAAAGTAATCAAAACTGCTGATAAACCTGTCACACTCAATCACTTTAATATTGTTAGTAATATTTCAAGATGAACATTTACTGGACTGAAGCAGCTTCGGTTTATTTGATTATACATATATCACATTTTAGAAAAGCCTTGTTCAAATGTGAGTCTGAAATATGATCATCATCAGGCTTTTGATTAAGGTTTATTTGTTCATCTCTCAATCATCATTTTATTGCATTGCAATATACGTTTTAAAACTACAGAGCTTTGATCATAAAACTGAACATTTAAATATATTACTAAGACATATTATTGGCAGATATAGACAGACGACTAATATATATGATTTTACGTGATTAGTCACTATACTGTTATAAAGATATAATTGATTTACATTACAAAGCATCAGAATTTCATAAATATAAACATATGCATCTGCACCAAATTGCATATTTTTGCTCAGTTTGAGCCTCTGAATAAAAACTATTTTTCCTCCATATTCTTACTATATGGGTCATAAAACCATGATATAAAAAAAAACAAAACATGCAAACTTTAAATATTGTGTCTAAATGTGTCTAATTTCAGAAAATTATATTTTTCACACTATGATTTCATATGTCCGGCATCACAGGGTTAAAGTTGAATTGTGTAATTCATTCTGTGTTCAAATAGTTTCTCCAATCCCAACAATAATTTGCGCTAATATTAATATGAAATCTGACTAAACACCAGAAGATGGGTGGAATGTCTGGGATTTTATTTTTGCGGTTTCATTTGGTGACTCTAGTGCTGCAGGAATTACACACTTCTGCTTTAAGTTACTTATGTATTTTATATAATTTGGGCGGAAAAAAACTCTATGACTTTTATATGCAAGTCACACATTTTAATCAGTCAGTCACTGACTCTGTTGGTATTGTGGGCCAGCATTACCTCATACAGCGGGGCACAGATTCCATCAATCCACTCCAGCTGCAGTCCTGGCAGCTCATCCTTGCGGTTTCGGTCGAAAATCGCCTATTATACACACAGACAAAATTAATAAATATTTGTTGAACAAACCAGCAAAAATGTGTAGAGGTGTTCCAGTCCAGAGAACACAAAAAGCACTCATGTGACCTCTTTATTACATTTTTGAAATTTTCTTTGCGTCTCTATTTGTTTGACCTCCACACTCTCCCAAAACATAAGAACTTCCCAAAACACGTTGGGGGGCTCGACAGCCCCCCCTTTGAAGGGGGTCTGAAAACTTGGTCCATATATCAAACACGCTTGGCAATATTCTCCGACCAACCCCGGTACCACCTATATAGAAATTCTGCCTGACTTATTGGTCTGAAACTGTTAGTTGTTATGTCAACTTCAACACACATATGATAGGGTTGGGTTCAAAAAGAATTGACTCTGCTGATGTTGCACGATCTACCAGGATTTTTGTTATAATCACCTCACTCCTCCCGTCGGTAATCCTGAATTTATGAAGACGCTCCTCCTAGGAAAATTGCTGTGTCATTTGCCCTCTCGACATCGGTTTGATTGAATTTATGGCAACGAATTTATGCTGTTAGTTGTAAACCTCCTGAGTACTTGCCCGATGATTATAGGAAAATCAAAGATTTTAGTTGATACCCAAAGGTGCATAGATGGATGTGAGTACTGGAAAATTGGATGTGGTTATTTGTAAATGGCCACCAATGTTCCTTTCAAAAATGCTATGAGTCAATTGCCTGTAGACATCCCAGGCTCTTTGTAACCTATTTTGAATCAATGCCAGTAGTTTTTCATTATTTTTCACCCCGATTTGCATAAACATATAATATATTATTTCCAAACAAATTCATTAGATAGACATTAATTAAAATTTCAAATATTAATAAATAGAATATTGTCATTTAGACTCTTAATTTAATTTCAAAAAATAGTGAAAAACATCAGCTCACATCTGAAGATTGTCATTTTAAACCTATTGGCACATGTTATTTTAACTGGGCTCACAACATAGAACAAAGGCTTTTCCTTTGGCCTATATTGTTTCTTTCTGTTCACCAAGGTTTTCACAATAGTTGTTGGGGGTTTATTTAAACTAAAGTTTGATAAACTCGGTTTTTAGCCATATATCCTTCTAATTTTAACCCTCATTAATTTCTCGTATACAGCTCTTTACTTTTTTCTTGAACATAAGTCATTTTTGAAAAGTCAAGCTAGTGCATTTTTGAAAAATCCCCTATGGAATTTTCTAGTGGATAGTAACTCGTGTGTTTTCTCCATTTTATTGTTTTATTGGTTTACATGTCAAACAATTTATTTACACTTTTTTATTTTCACTTTATTCCGCACAAGCAAACTATTGACATTCTTTGTTTTTTACAACTTTTCATTGATTTAAACCTACACAACACATCACTTTCATGTCATTTTACTGATTAAAAGAATTGACAAATTCGATAACACACACAAACAATGAAATGATCTGATTTCGAGTAGTATAGATTAAGCCACAATTCCTTCTGTAAACAACGAGAAATTATTGCTTTTCGATTCTCTGTGCAGTGCAGCGTCTAAAATAAATGATCAACAAATACAAATAATTACATCACAAATAATGGGATTTTCCAAAACATTAATTAAAATAATAACTTCTGCAAATCTTAAAAAATAAACTTCTGCACATGATGACATTCTAACTCCAGATGCTGACATTCATTCCAGCTGACACAACATATGAAGATGCTGAAGACATTGATTGTAGAGATCGACAGCGGTGTTGATAGTTTCATGTCTTCTGGACCAATCATTTATATGTGATTGTTTTTCAATTCATTTGATTTTCATTTAATGTTGAATTTTTTGATTTTTTCATGTTCATTTTGTTGTTGAAAGTTTGAATATGTATGACTTCATTAATATGTTTCATTTCCTAACGGATCACGCAACTTCAAAACTTCATTTCCTAAACGATTAATTCAAAGAGAATTATTCAAAAAGCTTTTGAATACGAATTCAGAAATCAAAATGTTAGCTCATATCCAATTATATTTATTCAAGAAATTAACGAAGTTTCAATTACATTTTCAATAACTAAATTCCTTATTATTAAAACAGAAAAGCTCTCCGAAATTCCACTATGAAGGTTACGCAAAGCTCCGTATTAAAATGAAAACGCCCAGTTATACAAAAATAAAAACTTCTGCTAAAATAAAAATAAAAAACTTAAATACAAAAATGACACATATGAAACTATAATAACATATATGTCATGATGAATGGATATGATTTAAAAATGCATAATTGGTTTATATTATAATAGAAATAATGATTTAAGAATTATTTGTCCAATTATTGAAAAAAAAAATTAATTTAGAGACCAACAAATATTATTTCATGAATTTTATAAAAATAAACATTTAATATTTTTATTTTATTTGTAATTTAATATTTTTTAAAACAAAACTTTTTTTTCAATTTTAAGATGTATGTTGTGAGTACTCTTAAATTAGAGAAATGATATCAATGAATTATTGAAATGAATGAATTTACATAAGAATTATAACCCATAACTATTATTCTTTGAACTAACAATGATAATTTCATACACTAAACACATAATTAAAGTTTGAATTACAATAGTTTATAAAAATATAATTTTTCACTTAAAAAAAAAAGTTTCTATGTCAATTTCAATTTTAAAAATAAGCACAAAAATTAAAAAAAAAACAACAAAATAATCTCCAAAAAATAAAAAATAAAAAAGAAATATTTTATAAATAATTGATAAATGGCAATCTCTCCTCCTCCCTCTTCTCTCTCTCTCTCTCTCTCCTCTCTCTCTCTCTCTCTCTCTCTCTCTCTCTCTTTCTGGTTTCCAGGTTTAACCCTTGAATTTTTTGTCTCTTTTTTTTTAAAGAAAATAGATAAAAAAATGAAATAAAAAATGCTCATCTAGTTGGTTCTATATAAACTGTGCACTGATATATATGGTCATATATATAAATAAAAAAAATAATAAAAATAAAATAAATAAGAACTGGAAAATATTAATAAATTTAATATGAATAAAATGATTTATGAATTTTCATACTAGTTTCAGATCAAAATATCTCATTTAAATAAATGAATATCTCTCTCCAATCTCCCCCCCCTCTCTCTGAGTTTTTTGTTTTCATAACCTTTTCATATAAGTCCTTTTTTTTGCATTAAGGGATTTCTCTTCTCTAAATTTGTCTTTCAATTTGTATACAGAATAAAATAAAGGCAAATTTGTATTTCACTTTCATTTTGTATTTTATTGTTTTATATTATTATAATTATAATAATAAATAATAATAATGAATGAATATATATGACTTTGCTAAACTAATAACTGCTAAATTTAACTTTGCTATGATTTTTTTAGTTAGTATTATATTGAATAATCTGACTAAAACTCAAAGTCAGTCAAATGGAGACACCACCATAAATTTCATTTGCCCGGCCGCGCCCCCCAGTTGTCCTTAAACCACCGAGGTGGCGGTGCCACCCGGGCTTGGGCCCGTCATCGCTGCTAGCCAGCTATATTTTTCTCAGTTGTTTCTCAGACACCAATGAGATTCAATGGAGAACAAATGGAGACTTTTCCTTGAGCACCCTTATGAAAAACAAGGAAATAATATACTTTTAAAAAATATATACTAAAGTTAATTGCATGTTAATTATGATTTGTATTGTAGTTTAAATTATATTACATGCAATTGATTGAACTAGATCTTTTCTGACCCACTTAAGTAGGACTTAAATATATATCTTTATATCTAATTTCACAATTACTTCTATTGTCTTTGAAATATGGTTAAAGTTACTGCTGTCAAGCATTTATGATAAACTAAAAAATACTTTAATGTCATTTCTATTTAATCTTGTTTGTTATGTATTTAAATATATTTGTAATTACACATTTGTAATGATAAGGTTACAATTCAGGACATTTAAAATAAATCAACTTTAATATTGAATGACACTACAGTTAAAATTATTATTAAATACTTTACATGAGCTTCAGTATGTTAGTCAGCACATCAAAATAAGTGTACTTCTTTAAAGCATGACAAAATATTATTAAAAAATGTCTCTAACTACACTTAAGTGGCCGTTTATTTCATTAATATATCTGCAAGTATAGATTTTAAAAAAATATATACTTTTAAGATTTGATGTATACTACAAATGTAAAATGAATACAATTAAGTGCACTTCTTTTTCATACTTTTACTATATGTCAACAAGTGTCTGTTTTTAGAAACTGTACAAAAAACAATTGAGTCTAAGTCGATACTTTAAAAAAACAAATGAATCACCAGTGAATACCCTGGGACATAAAAGAGCAACTACTGAGCAAAAACATTTATAGCTGTGACTTTATGGCAGAGTGGCCCGACAGAAGCCTCTCCTCAGTGCAAGACACATGAAAGCCTGCATGGAGTTTGCTAAAAAACACCTGAAGGACTCCAAGATGGTGAGGAATAAGATTCTCTGGTCTGATGAGACCAAGATAGAACTTTTTGGCCTTAATTCTAAGCGGTATGTGTGGAGAAAACCAGGCACTGTTCATCACCTGTCCAATACAGTCCCAACAGTGAAGCATGGTGGTGGCAGCAACATGCTGTGGGGTTTTTTTTCAGCTGCAGGGACAGGACGACTGGTTGCAATCGAGGGAAAGATGAATTCAGCCAAGTACAGGGATATCTTGGATGAAAACCTTCTCCAGCATGCTCAGGACCTCAGACTGGCCTGAAGGTTTACCTTCCAACAAGACAATGACCCTAAGAACACAGCTAAAATAACGAAGGAGTGACCTCACAACAACTCCGTGACTGTTCTTGAACTTGACTGTTCCCAGCCAGAGCCCTGACTTAAACCCAATTGAGCATCTCTGGAGAGACCTAAAAATGGCTGTCAACCAACATTTATCATCCAACCTGACAGAACTGGAGAGGATCCCAAAATCCAGGTGTGAAAAACTTGTTTCATCTTTCCCAAAAAGACTCATGGCTGTATTAGATCAAAAGGGTGCTTGTACTAAATACTGAGCAAAGGGTCTGAATACTTAGGACCATGTGATATTTCAGTTTTTCTTTTGCAAAAACGTCAAGAATTCTGTGTTTTTCTGTCAATATGGGGTGATGTGTGTACATTAATGAAGAAAAAAAAATTAACTTAAGTGATTTTAGCAAATGGCTGCAATATTACAAAGAGTGAAAAATTTAAAATTTAATACCCACTGTATATATGTGTGTGTGTGTGTGTGTTTGAACTGAAGATCCTTCAAGACCTTTTATTTACTGCACTTCTCTGTTGTAGCTGATAATGCCTGTGCTCTGTTCTTACCCTTCATGTGTGTGTGTGTGTGTGTGTGTGTGTGTGTGTGTGTGTGTGTGTGTGTGTGTGTGCAGCAGTGATAGAGTTTCTGTGTGTGAATATATCATGCAAACACCCACACACTCTGAACTAAAGACTGAGACTTTTAACCTGAGGCGAGAGTTTCTACAGAAAGCTTCAAAGCTCTGCATCTCAAGACCTTCCCATGTTTCCTGCAGCCGCAGAATCCAGAGCAATAGGAAATATACTGGAAAAAACACTAGCTTTTCAATTTCCCTTTTAATCATGGATGAGTGTGTAGTAGTGTGTGCAAACTTCAGATTCATGACATATTAATACAATTGAAATTACCATAACAAACAATTGTAAATTTCTATCAAAATCTGTGTATATATATGTGTGTGTGTGTGTGTGTGTGTGTGTGTGTTTGGAATCTGTAAGATTTTTAATGTTTTTCAAATAATTCTCTTCTGCTCACCAAGACTGCATTTATTTAATTAAAATTATAGTAAAAACAGTAATATTGTGAAATATTATTACAATTTAAAATAACTGTTTTGTATTTGAAAATATAATTTTGAATGAAACTGTGAATATATGTTAAAATATAATGTATATCCAGTGACCAAATCTGAATTTTCAGCATTATTCTGAGGGATCATGTGACACTGAAGCCTGGAGTAATATTCAGCTTTGATCACAGGAATTAATTATATTTTATAATATATTCAAATAGGAAACAGTTATTTTTAAAGTGTAATAATATTTCACAATATTACTGTTTTTTTACTGTATTTTGTATCAAATAAATTAATCCTTGGTGAGCAGAAGAGACTATTAAAAAACTTAATGTTCAACATTTTTTGACTAGTGTATATATATATATATATATATATATATATATATATATATATATATATATTCATATCATTGCAGACAACTATGTTTTAAAGTGTTGATCTCACCGAGGGAGTCAGTTTTAGTTCTGATCTCTCTCTGTCGCCCTGCTCGAAAAACTCACTAGTCACCAGTTCAGCAACCTGTGAGAAAACACACACACGTTAATATTCATTTTTTTCTATTTATTAATATCTTTTATTAATATTCTTTTAATTAATATATTCAATTTTAATTTTATTTTCAGTTTAAATTTATTTTTCATTTGTAATTTTTATTAGTTTTTTGTTTTTCTATTTAGCTTGAATTTATTTTATTTCAGTTTTAGTCGTTTTAGTACTTAATTTTAAACTTTTTTATTGATGTTAGTGGTCACACTTTATATTAAGTGTCTTTACTACTTTCACCCAAGAGAATTATGGTTTTTTACAGTACCTATTTTTTGTGTTGATGTCAAACTCTTGTGCTTCTGCTGAGGTGGATATGGGTAAAGTCAGGACAGGTTATTGCAGTGGCTCTATATTCTAGCTGATGCATCAGCGTGAGTTTTTTAAAGCTACCATTATTTAAAACATTATTTTAGAACGTATTATTTCCTCAGTGAAGTTTGTGCTGCAATTCAGAATATCTATCAGATTTACATCGTGTAAATTCATCCATTTTCCCTAAAATACATAAAAGTAAGTGAGCTGGGAACGAATTGAGTAAAATGTATTGTTTCATACACAATGTATCTGATATGAATAAAGGGGCAAGAGAAGGTCAATGATGTCATTATAGATTTAATCACAGCTGTAATTACTTTTTTTTTTTTTTTTTAAATATATGTACAATATAAAACCATGAATGTACACAATAAGTGCAATGTTAAATGTTAAAGACACTTAATATAAAGTGGTTATAATATAATATAAATATTATATATATATATATATATATATATATATATATATATATATAATATAATATAAAGTTACTTGCCAAGGCAGCATTTCTAATTTTCATTTAAGTTTTTCATCTGATATTTAAATTTTATTTCTGCTTTATTTCAATTACCAAAAGTGATTTTAGTTTGGTTCAAGCTAACAACAACAGTAATGTTCATTTCCATACTTACATAACTGTGGTGTATTGTGGGTAAGAGCACCTACTTTGCACGATATCTCCCAGGGTTTAGTGACGGCTCCCAGATCACATGCTGTCATCAACATCGACCTGCGAGACGTGAATGAATAAAAACCAGACATGAATAGGCACTGTGTGTACGTGTGTGTGTGTGTGTGTGTGTGTGTGTGTGTGTGCACGCACCATCCTCATAGATAGAACTGACCTGCACATTTCTCTGTGTTCCTTCTCATTCCAGTTGTATTCCCCTTTATTCACCAGTTCAAAGAAGGAATTTCTGTTCCTGTGAATGGAAACTTCATAAGCTCTGTGCAGTTCACAGTCCTGGCACATGGCGGCAGTACAGGGTCAAGAAAGTTTATCACACTTCCTACCAACATCGCTGTGAAGCAATGTGAGATACACTACCATTCAAAAGACTGAGGTCAGTAAGATTTTGAATGTTTTTCTTTTAAGAAGTCTCTTCTGCTCAACATAAGGCTACATTTATTTGATAAAAAATACAGTAAAAAAAACAGTAAATATTATAATATTGTGAAATATTATTTAAATTTAAATTAACTGTGAATATATGTTAAAATATAATGTATATCCAGTGATCAAATCATTGTTTCAGCATCATTACTGCAGTCTTCAGTGTCACATGATCCCTCAGAAATCATTCTGATATGATGATTTGATGCTCAATAAACATTTATTATGATTATCAAAGTCGAAAACAGTTGCGGTACTTCATATGTTTGTAGAAACCGTACATTTTTTTCGTGAATGAAAGTTCAAAAGAACCCCATTTATTTGAAATAGAATATTTTATAACATTATAAAAGTCTTTACTGTCACTTTTCATGAATTTAATGCATCTTTGCTGAATAAATTTCACTCACACTTTAGTTTAAGGTCCAATTCTCACTATCAACTATGACTTTTGCATCAATAAACTCCTAATAATTGCTTTTTAATAGTTAGTAAGGTAGTTGTTAAGTTTAAGTAGAATTAAGGAATGCAGAATATGGTCATTCATTAATATGTGCTTTATAAGTACTAATAAACAATATCTTAGTAATACACATGCTAATAAGCAACTAGTTCATAGTGAGAATTGGATCCTAAACTAAAGTGTTACCACTATTTTTTTTTTTTTTTTTTAAATTTACTGATTCTAAAACCTTTGAATGACAGTGTAGATTTGCCATATTAATATTTAATGTATTTGCGGTGAGCGAGACAGTCAGAGACGTGCTGTTATTTCCAGCAGAACTCACTGAAAGTAGAGCGTCAGGTCTGTGGCCAGTATGGATTGTTTCAGGAGCTGCATGAGTTCTCCATACTCATGTGAAGACAGATTAGAGAAGATATTGTGACCCTAGAGAGACAACGACAAAATTAAACTATTATTTTCATTCCTTTTTTTGTGTCATTAAATATTGTTCATATGCTTTTGAAGATCTTTGATAACATACAGCAGCTACGATCTCATGAGAATATGTGTGTTCCACCACACATACATTTACTATTTTAATACACACAAAATGTACAATATCGATATATTTATAACACTGAAGATAAATATAAAATACTTACGTATTGACAGCAATAAAATGTAAATTATTTACATATCCAAGTGTGAATGTGTATGAATTCTCATGTTTTAATATAAAAATTGTGGCATTAATGTTTTGATTCAATTGTCATATTAATTCATATTTTTAGCCGCATTTATTTATGATAATGATGATGAGTATATATTATTCTGGCATAGTTTTATAGTTTTATTAGTTTTAACATTATGCAAAATGGTATTAAAATTATGTGAAAAAGTTGTTGCTTTGTTATGAGAAAAAATGTCTGGAAAAAAGAATTTCATTGATGTCATTCGGAGTAACCAATACAAAGGGACCATTTCAGATCGAGTCATGCGGTCAATATCATGTGACAGGATGTGACATCATTCAGACACCTGCAAAAGACCACATGGTCATGAAGCAAAGTGACTCTCTTTAATCTGTTTGAAAAGTTCATGTTTTCACGCTTGTCCCAAAACATAAGGTCAAAAAAAATTCTTAAAGTTATATCTAGCTGGCTTTCTAGATACCAGCCAGTTAGCATTGTTTGAAAATATTGTCATTTAGTATAACCAAAAGTGTCATTCAGTAAAACTGAAATTTTGGTTAAACCAAGTTACTTTTTTGGTGACAAATTTTGTTTATTTTGTTAATTGATTATAAAAAAACACAATCTCATTCTTAACACTTAATAAAACTTCAAAATAAATTATATCCCCATTACGTTTTTTTTTACACTTTTAGAAACCTTATTTGTCGAGGTCAGTGAGATCAGGCTGGTATATCAGCTCTAATGGTGTTTTATGGTAAGTCCATGTGGTATTGTGTCCATGTATTTTTAGCGTACAGATACAGGTACTTTCCAAAACTCTCATCCTACAGTATTACAGGATAAATTTCCATATAAAGTGGGTTTGAACCACACTTAACACGTAACTCTGAATTCCAGCCACCCACACATGTGTACATCAGAATGCTGATTAAAATAAACTGATATTTAAATGTCTCTGTGAAGTTTACACAGTGGCGAGCCCTCATGCTGGATTCAGAGAAGCAAAGGCATTTCTTTGAAACACACAGTGTGCACACGTCTGAGACATGCGTAATATTTTTGCATTAGTTGAGTATTATTTTCAGCAAATGTCATTTGATATCATAGAAAGGTAGCTGTTGAGTGATCGGATTTAAATCCGTCTTGAAAGTGTTTCTGAGGGCATTTATGTTAGGTCTTTTCACGAAAAATAAAAAAATAAAAACTCATGAAGTGACCAGGTGTAAACAGGCCCTAAAGTTCTGCTTTTCAGTAACTGCAAGGCATGATGGGAATTACAGTACAGTACACATCTACCCCTACCAGATTGAAGAGCAGGGCAACTGCTGCCATTTCATTAAGGAGCGGCTTAATTAATACTTGTCTGTCTGCTGGTCAGTGAGCACGCTCCTCTCAGAGTAAATGATGACTGTAGCTCATTTGCATGCAAATGACAGTGACACAGATAAACACGCTGTATCTGTAGAAAGCAATTATTCACAGTCAACATCTGTCAGTTAGCACAGGCTGTATTATTCACCTCTCTCTCTCTCTCTCTCTCTCTCTCTCTCTCTCTCATCTGCCTTGTTATCTCGTTTTCTGTGGTTAAAATGATTTCTTGTGTGGCACTGCTTTAGCTGATTATATTAAGTGTTTAATAGTCTTCACAGCACAAGCATTAAATTACTAGTCTTTACTTATATTTTGGATTTCTATGATGTATTGGCTTCATTATGTTTTTGTTATGGTTGAAATCCTAAATGAGACTGAATTACAAACAGTTTACTGTTTATATGGCAAATGGCAAAATGCTTCATGCTGCAATATGTACTTTTTTTACAGTAAAATATACAAAAGCCACTAGGCCAGTGTTATCTATTTTGTTCAGTTGAGTCCTTACAATATCCCAAATGTTTCTATTTGTAAATCATGAGAACATCACGATTTTAACCAAGGATCCGGGACATGTGAATGAGTCGCCTGTTATTGGCATCATATCTGCGTTACCCTCGGTTTCCAGTTTTATTTTGTAGAAACCACTGAAATAATAGACGTCTGTGTTTATATGCAAAATATAAACTTTTCTCCCCGTAGTACTGTGATGATATGAATTATTGTTAGACAGAAATAATGATACTATGTGTTTGAAAAGACTGTTTGTGAATCCGTTTCATACCTAAACATGATATCTGCTCCCTCTGGCTCAGCAACAGCGCCGATACAGATCTGAATCAGTGCGATCGTACTTGCCAAAGGTTTAATAGACACTAGCCATTCGTTGTCATATAAGTATAAAATCTCGTGGGTGTTCGAATTGAGATCGCAGTCTTTTAATAATTAATCATACAACTCTATCAGGAATTGATTGGATTGTTGGATTTTTGTTGTTTGCTAGTTGTTGTTTTTTAATGATGTGCACAGATAATTCATTTACAATAAACACTACAAAAGCCCATGAAATACAAACTGTCAATTTTGATTTCATGATGATGTTAGGTATACCTCGCTCTGGAGGATCATAACAGCATGGTTGAAGTGATGATGCTCTAGTGTGGCTGATGTCCCATAGAGAAGAGAGAGAGCTGATCCCGTCCTGAGAAAGACCATATAGATATCAGTGTATTTCCACTTAAAGCTGCAGTAAAACATTCAGATTCAGCGCCATGTAATGTTGAGTTGTAGTGATGGAGTCTCACTTGGCCTGGAAAGCGTTGTTGGTTCCTCTGTGGTCTAAATCATGGCAGATGCAGCCCACTATCAGAGCCAGAATCTCCATCTCGGTCAGAGTCTCCTGGAAGCCGGCCGTCTGCAAACAAACACACATGAACAAAAAAAGTCACATGTCTGTGGTAAATGTACTGAGACAATGGCTGAGAAACATACACACACACACACACACACACAAAGTAAGTCCCTCACCGTCAGCATGGAAAACATGCACTGGCAAACATTGAAAGCGTGTCTCCAGTTATGATACAGAACCATGCGGTAGTTCTTCCTCACGGTCAAAAGCCACCGACAAAGTGTCTAGAAAGAAAAACAAGAAATTGATGGTAATAAAAAGACGTTTACTGTCTTCTAATTTTATTGGCCGGGAGTACAGATTTAGAGCATAGCAACATGTTTCAGTGGGATGTTTGGAACTATTATCACTTTCGAAATAACTGGCTATATTTGTTGCTTAATAATTAACTTTTATTTTATTTGACCTTAACAGATTACTGTACAGTAGGCTTACAGTCAAATCACAGCTTTGCTGACATTCAGTACAACAGCACTCTTGCTCGTGTGATAAGAAATGCAAACATATGTGAACCTCATAGTCTATTTTGAATTTCTGCACCATTCCCAACTCCATGAACATCCGCAGAGCTGCAGTGACCATGGCGTCCACATCCAGAGAGAAGTCATCAAATGATAGTTTATCAATGCCCAGTTCACACACCAGAGGGATGTTCGCTGCCTGAGGAAAGAACAATAGAGAGAGAGTGTGTGTGTGTACGCAGAAAAGAGGGAGAGAGTTTGCTCTCAGATGCTTGAAAACAAATGCTTTGTGAATGGAACGAAACTAGCATCAGGGTTTTCTGTAATTCATGTGGTAGTGCTGACTGAAGCTCACAGCCGTGCTAATGAGACACTACAAATAGATTCACACACATTCACAGGTCTAATGAGGGACTGCTGGCAGGAGGAGCCGTGCGTTATGTTGTGACGTCATTAACAAATTCTAATTGTGGATATTTACTAATATAATTATTCAAACTCCACATATGGAACATCCAACATGATATATTACACTGCACTGGAATAAATGTACTATCAGGGACAATCCAAATCAAACTATGTTTTGGTCAATAGTTTATGTAAAGATGAAAGAAATGCCTCCATTTACTCACCCTCATATATTTCTAACCAATATTTTTTTTATTATTTCAATCAAAACAAAATGTTTATCAGAATGTCTGAGCTGAATACGGACGGTGATTCACACAGCCGATCTCCACAAGGACAAAAAAGCACCACAGAAGTTTGTGTGTGTGGAAATTTATTATTTTTTATTGTTTTAAGTAAAGAAAAGAACAGGTACTTTTACGTTTAGCTTTTATTTTTTATATTTCCAGTTTTCGTTTCAATTTTAGATTCAGTCATTTTTTATGTGCTTTTGTCATTTTTACTTTTTGATAGCACATTTTTTTGTAATTAATCCTGATTAATTGCAAACAGTATATTTTAAATATTTGTTTAATGGCATATTTTTACTAATCACTTTGAATGAAGGAATGTATCAATGATACTTTTAACTACAGCCATTCAGCATTATAGCATAACTGAAAGCTATAATTTTTTACATTAAATAGATTTTTTTTTAAAAATATAACAGCTTTTAATTAACGTGAACTTAAAACAATCTTCACATAAACAGGTTCAGATTACCTGCCCTGTTAAATACAAAAAAGTATTTTTTTTTTCATTGTTTTTGACCCATGTAACCTTGTAAGCAGTGCTTTAAGGTTTTCAGGTAGGTCTAACAGGTAACTGCACAGTCTTGACTACATAAACTATAAATATAGATGAATCCTTATTAAAGCTACTCAAGTTATTCCGTCAAGAACATTCATTCATTCATTGATTTGCATTAACGGCAAAGATAGCAGCAGGTTTATTAGGTTGCAGTCACTTTAAGACCTGACACACATCACGCAGATCTGACACGCATCTCATTTTCTCACAACTCTTTATGTTCATTTATCTTTGTAACTCAATTAAGACAGGAATTTTGACATAATTTTGTGTTTTTGTCCATTCAAGCGCAAAAGAGAGCTCAATGCGGCATTCTGGGGGCATGTTTGGGTGTTTGTTCCCAGAGAGCCGCTTCACAGACAGCGCACCAGTACAGATTTGAGTTCTTTTTTTTTGCATCTTTTCATGCTTGAATGGTTTAATAACATTTGAATGAATGATAACGTGACCATATGTAAAGCTAGCCAGAAGGATGACAAGAAAAAACGGATGCTGAGTTAATTGCGTTAAATACTTCAAACGCATTAAAAAGAAAAAATGAATTGCAATTAATTTTATATATATATATATATATATATATATATATATATATATATATATATATATATATATATATATATATATATAGATGGATGGATGGATGGATGGATGAATAGATAGATAGGTAGATAGATATGGTATAATATTGCTTGATTTGACTTTCAGCGATAGATTCTTCATTCATTCTTGGAAACATGCTGGTTCTTGTTAATGGAGTGCTATAAGAGCTCCTGGCAAAATCCAATTAACACATTACAAAAATGAGAATTTCACCAGAAAATTAGCACATTATAAACGAGGCATTTCATAAACTCCACAGAGACTATATCAATAATGCACAAACACTGATGAGGTATTGAATAGCTTTGTTCTGAATTATACATACTGCATAAACTGATATGCTGAGGTTAAAATACCATGAATCCAGTTATTTCATTATTGATAAGCTCCTGTTGTTCTAAACAGCACTAAAATGTCAGACAGCTCTATAAAATAATCAGTTTGATGCATTAATGTTTACCTTAAACTTATCCACCTCAGTCTTAGAGCATGTGGCATGATATGAGAGCACCTATGGAAAACACACAAAATTAATAAACAAAGGATAACATTTTATGCATTTCTATATTTTGTTTATTATTTAGACATGAGAAGATAAAAACATTACAGAGAACATAGAGTGCCAACAAACTGTCTGAATTGCATTAACCCTGACACTACAACAATTCACTGCTGCATCCCCCAGGTTGATTGGCTGCTGAGAGCCAGGTGAGAAGAGAATGATGGTGCCGTCCATTCATAACATACTGACTTGTCTGATTCTCAAAGGGTTTTACAAGTCATGCAATTTTTAATTCAGCTCTGATATAGTCTGTTGATGATCTATTACATATTAATATACTGACAATCCTTATTAACATTGTCAGATTTATCACAGAAACTAATCCTGCATTCCTTTGTAGAATGAGAAGAGCTTCGAGAACTCAATTAATGCTCACACCCACTCCCTGCTCAGGCTGTAATGTAGTTACACAGCTAATAAATGGAGCTTCCTCACTTCCGCTGCTTCATTTTCACATTCATTTCTCTGTGGTGTTGAAAGGAAAGATGTCACTATTTTTTTTTTTTTGCCAGTCCTTTCCATTTGCTTTTAAAGTGTGTGTGTGTGTGTGTGTGTGTGTGTGTGTGAAAAGTTGAATTAAAAAATTAACAGAATTTCTTAATTTTTGGTTTGTCAGCATGAAATGGTTGCGATCTTTTCTTCCCTATTGTGACATATACTGAATTTGAGTGAAATGGATTCTCAAACAGGAAAAAAATGGGGTGGGAATTCATTTTGTTGAATTTTGTCCCAATCGACTTGAGCTCACAATGGTTTTTTTTTCTCTGAATGTTGAAGCTTTATTGAATCATGCAGTGAAACTGCACAAACCAATGGCTGAGAAGTGTAATCTGCACAAACCTATGGTGCTGCTATGGATCTGCATGTACCAACCGGTGCGCAGCCCACCAAAATGGGCACTGCAGCCTCCAGAATGGGCGGAGCATCTGTCTATATAACGGGCTTGTATCACCATAGGATTCAGATTAACTCCAATGAACCAACAAACATTTGGTCGTGTAGCATAATAGCATGGCCAGCTACACAATACTCATTCTCGTAATCTCAGGGAACAGAGGTTACATTAGTAACTGAGTACATTCTCTTACAATATGGTTCACTCATAATGTGTCGCTGGACATTGTGGGAACAGAGTCCAATCGCACTGTGCTATGATAGCAGAACGACAAACGTTCTAAGGCCCCAGCCTAAGACAATTGGAGAAAAGGGCCTCAAGGGAGTAGAGCTGAGTAAGGGAGAGGAGCTCGCCAGACACTGAAAGGGGGTTCATACCATGGGTCGGAACCTCAAGGGAAGGTACTAGTGGGTTGAGCTCGTTCAGAGGTCAAACCCCAACTAAACAGCGAGGTCTTGTGTTTGTAGTGTAGGAACGTACAAGTTGTAAAAGATGGTGAAAGGTGGATGGCAAGGGCCAGCTGGCCGCTGCATATATGTTGCCAATGGATACACCCATGGACCATACCCAGGAAGAGGACATGCCCGGTGGAGTGTGCTATTACACCGTTGGGGCACTGCAGACCCATCAAAGTGTAAACCAACACAATGGTGTTCACTATCCAGCGGGATAATCACTACTTCGTGACTGGGAGCCCTTTGGTGCGGCCTCCGAAGCACACAAAGTGCTGCTTTGACTGTCTGAACTGGGCAGAACGCTCGATTTAAACTCTTAAGGCCTGGACAGGGCAGAGTAAGTGCAATTTTTGCTCGACGGTAAGAACAACCAGCATAATGACCTGTACTCTGAACAGAGTAGAGAGCACATTAGGCATGTAGCTATGCCTTGGTTTGAGGACAGCTTTGCAGTTGTTAGGCCAAAGTCAAGTGTAATTTGAGTCAAAGTGGTTGTAGCTTGTCCAACTGCAGGGTCCTAAGGACTGTCAACAGGTCCCATGTTGGGATGGTAAGGGGACGGAGGCAGGTTCAGCTTCTGGCCCCTTTCAAAAATGGAACAACCAGGTTGTTCCTGCCTAGAGACTGGCCCTGCCACGTAGACTTTGAGCTTGGAAGGGGTGTGCCCTGTTGTCCATCAGCTCTTGTATAAATGACAGTACCGGCAGTACATCACAAGAAGGAGGTTCTTCATTACAGGATTCCACACCAGTCAGCGATAACAGACCACTTAAGGGCATAGGGATGTCTAGTGGACGGGGCCTCAGAAATAGGACTCTCGCTGGGAGGTCCGTGAGTTCTCGCTGAGGGGTCATACATGGAAGGCCAGGTTGGGGGTGCCAATAATTCCCTTTTCCACATTGCTCTTTACCCATGTACTGACTATGCCCCTTAAGTGGTGCAGCCTTGTATGCGTCCTTGAGCACTCCAATACCACTATGCTGACCATGGCTCTGCCGATAGCCTGAGCAATGGTCTTTGTGGCATATAGGGCCAGGTCTTTTGCACTGCACAGGTCTGAATGTGGCTTGGCCTGACGTCCATAGACCAGAGGAGTTTGGCCTGAAAAACCCGGAGGACTGCCATAGTGTGATGGGCAGAGCCCAGTTGACCAGCTGATGCATAGCTCCAACCAAGGGCTCAAGTGGTCCTGCATGGCTTGGATGGGTGAGTGACATCAGCCTTCAATTCTTCAATTGGGCTGACACAGGTGCGCAGCCACAGCTTCATCAAGAGGAGTAAGCTTCTCATAGCCTTTCTTCATAGCACCGTCAAGGTTGAATCCACTGAGCCTGACCAATCCTCCACGTCAGAAGCTGCCAATGACATTTTGTCATCCTGAAGGTACTCTTCCGATCCTACAAATGAGACGAGTCTACTCATGTTCAGCAAGGGGCGCTGGTCTGTGCGAGAAAAGACCACTGGGGAATCCTCTCTCTGTGGGGAGAATGAGGCATGTGGGACCTGTGTCACCGTGAGCTCATCCGTGCCTGGCCGCTCAGTCCTCTGCTGTCTTTTCCTCTGAGGTTCCTGGGAGGAAGAAAATGGGAGAGTGCAAAGGAAGCGATCTGCAAGTGGACAGAGACGAGAAAGTTAGAGGAGCTTGTCTCGGTCAACGTGGTGAGCACTGCGTCATCTTGCTTACAAAGTGTGCCGATCAGTCAGCTTGATTGCAGCTGTAATCTGCTTGATTGCAGACCACTGATCAGTCAGCTTGCTGGAAGGGTGCCGAGTCAGCTTGATACGATGTGCAGCTTCTTTGACGACAAAAATGCTTCTTGTAGGAGTCCAGCAAAGAGAAGATCATCCGTCGCTGAAGGAGATTTAGTCTGAATCCTGTGGTGATACAAGCCCGTTATGTAGACGGATGCTCCGCCCATTCTGGCGGGCTGCATACTGGGTGGTTCGTGCAGATCCGCTGCAGCACCATAGGTTCGTGCAGATTTCTTTATTGCTATGGCTTGTGAGGTTTCACTGCGTGATTCAAAAAGGCTTTAGCATTCGGAGAAAAAGTAATTTTTCCCTCAGTGTCTAGCGATGCAATAAGAGTGAACCGTATTGAAAGGGAACCAATGTTAACTAATAGGACCTTATTAACTTAAAACACAACCTTGTTGGGTTTCCATGTTTTATGGGGACATTCCATAGACATAAACTGTATATTCTATTTTGTAACCGTAACGTTTTGTAATCACAGAAAACTTTATGCATTTTTACATTTTCAAAAAACATCACTTAGTATGATTTAAAAGTTTGTTTCCTCAAACTTCCTCAAACAAAAAAATTCCCAGCGAGGACAAAGATTTCTAGTATTATCATGCTTATTATTTGTCCCCATAACATAGGGTTTACCAGGACCACACACACACACACACACACTCACACAAACCTACAGACCAGATGAGTGTTTTGGCTATAAACACACCATCAATTGTGTTTCCAGACAATGGTTTTGTTCGATTGAAGTCGGTTAATTGAAGCTTTGAAGGTGGGGATTTATTCCTGTGTCCCACTGTCTCATAGTTAGATTAAATACATATACTGCCCTTTTATAGCATTTAAGTCCGCTTATATGTTAGTGAAGGTGTCTTGCAGCAACACAGTAATAATTTGGTTTGAATTGATCATTTTCCGCCTGCTCACTGAACAGGCTGTTTTTGAGTGTGACATCACAATTATAAAGACAGATAAGTTTCAATATGTGTTCTGAATGAACTGGAAGCTTTGCGAAGCGAACATTACAGCAAGTCTACATAGGCTGTTAGACAGGAGAATAATGTTTTCCATCCCTTTAATCCCTTCAATAGAGACGACTGCAGTGTGAAGTGGTTGAGTATCAAACCTTCTCTGAGTCAAGAGTGAATACAGCTCCTCCAGCTCCTGCATTAAGCTCCACCTCTAACAGGTACTTGGTCAATATTCCAGCAATCACACACTAACATCTTTTACTTAACCAGTCATATGCTTCTAATCCAACAACCTGCCAATTACAAAATCTCAAAATAATCTACCACCACAAAATCCTATCAATCACAGTTAAGTGTGTGTCCATGTGTGTGTTTTGGAGAGACATACATCCAAAGCGACAGACTGTTTGGCCCAGGACTTCTTCACTTGGTCATACATAATGGTATTATTGATTCCCAGTCCACAGAATATCACAAATGCCTAAAGAGAGAAACAGAGACTATGTAGTCACACGTAAATCCTCAACAACCAATGAAAACCTCTGAAGGAGATTTTTAAAAGTTTGTTTCAGGAGTGTTTCTGTGAATCAGAGTTATTAAACAATAACCAAAAAAAAAAAAAAAGTCGCTGTTTGGATTTTAATAGGCAAATATTTAATAGTCTATGGATGTATCATTATTACAGTGATTATTATGTTTGTAGAATGTTATATGTTTGGCAACAGTTCTTCTAACCCTAAAAGAAGAGTATGTAGCTTTTCATTTCTTAAACAACCATGTAGGAAGACACATCATAGCCATATTCCAGGATAACAATGTCAAAATCATCAGGCTCAAATTGTGAAAGAATGGATTGGAGGAGCATGAAGAATCATTTTCACTCATGAATTGGCACCTCCGAGTGCAGACCTTAAATTTACTGAAATTCTTTGGGACGTCCTGGAGTATACTTGCTCACCTCTTGATGGAAATAAATGTTGTGATGTTATCTCCATCAAGACGTGAATCAATTTTTGGTCAAGATCTTGAATTGACAATGCAAGAGGTGAGCACTCTGTAAAGTCTCTACCAACAAATACACAGACACGCTACTGTGACCATGTAAGATATGCTGCTGCTGCTGCATGAATATGTGTACATAAATCCTGTAACAGATCTAGACAGGTGGATCTGGGGAGGTGGACGAGTTAATGTGCTGCAGGACCAGCTTACAGTGAACACTGAACATCTTTCACTTGATTGCAAGGGTCTCAGAGCGATTTGAGAGAATTATGGCTTATGTGTATGCTCCAGATGAACTCATGTTAGAAGGACAGGGTACCAAAGCATTCATAAAGAGAGCTCACAGATGATTTATGTCATACCTCAAAAAGCCTCTGATCTGCATCATCAAACGGTTTCCCATCCAACCTGTTCAAGACCTGAGCCACACCTGCAACACAGACAAATGAACACAGTAATATTGTTTTTTACGACCCATAAGAGGTTCTTTAAAGCACAGTAATGCATTGCAGATGAAGGTTTCAATCTGTGTTTTAGTGCAGGAGTCAGGAATCGCTTCTTCACTCCACTCCCAATCTCTCTCTCTCTCTCTCTCTCTCTCCCTCTCTCTCTACATGGCTAATTAAACAGTATGGTGTTTTAGTATGTAATTAGAATGATTGTTCCTATAAGTGCAAACCCTTTTCAAACCCCATTCAAACACCAATAACCCCCCCCCCCATCCGAACCATCTCAATACAGTCTATCATAACAAAATCATATCAAGTAATTCAAAACCACAAGTGGTGTCCAGTCATCATTAGATTTCTGCATAGTATATACTGAATAATAATTTAAAACAGTAAAACTGCACGCATTAGGCAATGATAAATGCTCCAAACAGTATATGTGTTGTCGCATGACCTCATTACATGCATGTGATACAATGAGAGGTTCCTAGTTATCATCTAATATAATAAAAATGCTTAATGAGAAAATCATATCGCAATGTAAAGGATGTGGGTATGTGACGTATGTTTGAGTGAAACAGCTTCTTGAACAAGATCAAATGTAGGGCGGAGCTTAATTTTGTCCACGGAGAATTGGTTTTCTATTGGTGGATCACATGTGAGTGGCAGGTTGCCCCGCCCTCATCATCAGAGAAGAGAAGAGATGTCACTGATAGAGGGAGAGGAAGTTATTCTGACTCAAGATTATAAGGCACATGAATTTAAAAAAAAATAATGATGTGCATGGATAAATATTCTATAAAAAAACAAGAATTGTCAATTTTCATTTGTGGTGAATTTAAAAAGCAGCACGCTGATATCACTGAAATAGAGGCAGAGCGCATTATGAGACACATTATTTCATGTACTTTGTTTGTAGTCATATTTCATCCATACAGATAATTTGCAGTATATATTGCATACTACAAACATAGTAGTATGCTAATGACCATTCTGAACATATCATTGATAATGACTACAGTATATGTACTGTAGTCATTATCAATGTATGTATACAGTATATGGTTCTCAGTCGGAAAAGGGTGGCTTGTCCTCTTCAGGTTGGTGGAGAGCTCCTGCCTCAAGTGGAGGAGTTCAAGTATCTTGGGGTTTTGTTCACGAGTGAGGGAAGGAAGGAGCGTGAGGTTGACAGGCGGATCGGTGCAGCTTCTGCAGTAATGCGGTCGATGTACCGGTCTGTCGTGGTGAAGAAGGAGCTGAGCTGCAAGGCGAAGCTCTCGATTTACCGGTCAATCTACGTTCCTACTCTCACCTATGGTCATGAGCTTTGGGTCATGACCGAAAGAATGAGATCCCGGATACAGGCGGCCGAAATGAGCTTTCTCCGCAGGGTGGCAGGGCGCTCCCTTAGAGATAGGGTGAGGAGCTCGGTCACTCGGGAGGAGCTCAAAGTAGATCCGTTGCTCCTTCACATCGAGAGGAGTCAGCTGAGGTGGCTCGGGCATCTGTTTCGGATGCCTCCTGGACGCCTCCCTAGGGAGGTGTTCCGGGCATGTCCCACCGGGAGAAGGCCCCGGGGAAGACCTAGGACACGCTGGAGAGACTATGTCTCTCGGCTGGCCTGGGAACGCCTCGGTGTCCCCCCGGAAGAGCTGGAGGAAGTGTCTGGGGAGAGGGAAGTCTGGGAGTCTCTGCTCAGACTGCTGCCCCCGCGACCCGGCCCCGGATAAGCGGTGGAAGATGGATGGATGGATGGACTACAGTATACACAGTTTATAGATATAAAATATTTCCTTTGTGGACAGTGAAGTTTCACAGACCAGATATTTGGATGATTTCTCTCGTCATAGTGCTGAAATCTCAAACACTGGCTTCAGACACAATTTGAGAAAGAGGAAAACTGCTCTGAAACTATGGCAGAGATGGAGAAAGTGAGCGAGAGGGGAGAGAGAATAATCTTTTGAATGAAGACATCCTTGACTCCTGCTTCTACTGGCTGTTTGTGCTCATAATGACTTTCGGTCCCTGGCAGAGACTTCCCACACACACACACACACACACATCCACCCACGCGCACACACAGCGCTCTGCAGCAGCACACACACGCTGATCTGACACACAGATAGACATTTAAACAGACATTATCATACATACATATGTTTTTCATCCTACAACACAGCAGAAAAAGGAACAGCAGTACATACATACTATATGTAGTGAAACAACAGCAGTTAATTGGATGACTTACCTATGATTTGGTGGTTACTGTTCCAGATAGGGACACACAGGACAGATCTAATATGGAAGCCAGAGAACTGATCTGCCTGAAAACAAACACTTGTCATCACATCAAAAGACATATGATCTGACTATAAGCTTATAAGGAGAAATGAGCAAAAATATGAGATCGTCTGAAGACACAGTGTTATATAATATTGTGCTGCTAGCATTTAGAAGACACATAAGAGACGACAGAGGTCCAAGGTCTTGTGCAGAGTAGAAGTCTCTCTCATCTTTAATCAGGCTTCTTAAAGGAATATTCTGCTTTAAATACAACTGTAGCATCTGTGATCTGCTGTCCATTACCACTGAATACAATTTTGACTGGTCCCTCAATAATGGGATGAAAATTACATCCACAACACTGCAACAATATATAGTATTTAAAATGAGACAAGCCCTTGTATTATTTTAAACGGGACCAATAATGCAAAATTCACTTTTACATGCATGTACACAACCACCTTATAATGATAAAAATCCACCCACTCCTTTTTCTTAATCCCCATAAAACCTCAACAGTCTCATAGAACAATCTGTTTTCATTTTCTGTACAATGTGATGTCACTTTGCTCAGGCCCCGCCCACAACTGCTGAGGGACTCTGCCTTTTTAGCATAGACTCCACCCTGAGCGAGTTGTACACTATCCGTTATTGTCCACTAATAAGCGATTGAGGTGTTTTGTTGTTGGATTTAAGAGTGAACATATCTGTCTTCATGTATGGTGACATCAGAGCCGCTTAAGACTCACTGGATTGTGGTTCTGTTTTTGAGGCCGGGGTTCGAGACTGACTCAGAGCAAGGTAGTTACAATTGGAGGGGGAGTTTTGGAGGCGGAGCAATGAAGAGAGGGGTGGGTTTGTCTGGGCTGATATCAATTATCAACAATGTCCAACAGCATTTTTGAAAAATGGCTTACCTCACCGGTCTGTGCAATGTTAGCGGGTCAATTTGGCCATCAAAATTCATCATGATTTTAAAAGAAATTTCCATGACACCTCAGAGTGTTGAAAGTTTCAAAAATATGTTCCCTTGTTTTAGGTAAATTGTGGCCACTTTGCACAACTTAATTCCCCCATTTTAATTTAGTTAAATTTTTCCAATCGTGTCGTGCATGGCTCTGTCGGAAAGACATGAAATCTGAACTATTTGTAAAGCATGGAGGACCATAAGTGCTACTTAATAAGATGAATGAATAAATTCATTTATGAATTAAAACATGTAAATAAATAAATTTCAAAAATTTAAAAAAAAAATAAAAATAGACATATTTAAAACATATTTTTAATTCTCATAAAAGTCAAGTGTACCAATAAAACATTGTCACTTTGAAAAGTGTTTAGAATTGATAACTGATTTTAAGTGGCACGCATAGTCCTCAATAATTAAATACTGTTTACAGTTATTTCGGGCAAAATATACAGATCACATGATACCATTGTTACTGAATAATTCATGTAAGAGCTTTAAAAAACAAACAAACTGCACGTCTGCTTTTAAAATCTCCGCTGTAAAAACTGAGGGACATGTAAAAGCTATAATAGTAATAAAGTTTTTGAGATTTTTTTTTTAAAACCCAGAATACTCCTTCAAAAGGAAGCCAAACATCAGCAATGCTTATGTCAGGCTTTATTAATTAATATATTGCTGTTTAGAGATCTTACTTCAGCGTCGAAGCGAGGGTCTTGGTAGGCATCACTGATATTCACAGGAAGCCCAGTGGAGGCGACCAGTTCTGCAATGCTGTTATTAATCAGCCAATCAGAATAGGACGATTTTTCCATGCTGTCTTTGAAGCTGTGGACAAGACAAAGAGGAAATGATGCATGCTATATATCCCAAGACAAGACATAACCCAAGACTACTTTTACTTTTACTATTGCTCATACTTGGACTCACACCCTCACTTCTAAACTTTTGTGCAACTCATCCTGCACCGTTTGAGGTTTTCACATGGAAATATATCTCTAATTGCGCAACTTACTGAGGAGAGCATAGTTCTCCCTTGTGAAAAAGAAGTACACTTTAGCATGTTGATTGTTATGGAAATATTATACTTTAAAAGTCTATACTTCAACTGAATGTGATGTTTTCAGACTCCCAATCACGTTAACTATTCATATTAAATGCAAATGCTGAACTTAAGAGTGCTTTTTTACTGTAAATATAATATTGAATAACACACTACAGTTAAAATTATCATCAAGAACTTTAATACATCAAAAATTTAATTTTAAAGCATAAGAAAACAATTATTTAAACAGCGATTTAAAATGTAGAATAATTCTGGATAATTAGGACATTTTTACCAGTCATATCAAAGGCAATTTACTTGAATTCACCCCTACTTTAAAGTAAAATTTGTCATTTGGCGTAATTACAAAGTGGACATTTTGAAAGTCTACTTAAGTGTGTTAAGAAATATATCATGAAATGCACTCTCTTTAAGTACACTTAAGTGGCCTTTTATATTAAACTATGTAACTTTGTGTTTTTATTTTAGACCTAACAGTTTTTTTTTGCTGGGAAAATGTGTATAAACCTCACTCCTTTATGCTTATCTCTTCATATCTGTAAATAGTTGCTCCGGTGTCGATTAATAAAATTGAGTCAATTAATGAATTAAGCTAAGTAATCATAAACATCATCAATTTGAAACATAGTTTGAATTTGAACATAGTAATTGGGAGCTATGTTGGAAGCAAAAAACATACCAAATAATACATGCTAATCAAGCAGGCTAATCAGACACTATGCTTGTACACAAGCTAACTTAAAAATATTATTTTAAAAAACAGTAAGAAAGAGAAATGCTTAATTTCTCAACCTATGGCTTCAGTTATATACTAGTATATGAACCATGTAATTTAAAAAAACGTTAATCTTCTGATGCCATTTCCAGCGAGAAATTACTAGTAATTAAAATTCTCTCCAAAGCTCACCCTATTTTGCTGTAGATCATTAAACCGTTATGCTGCCACAGAAGTCTGTCCGAAGTCAGTTTCGTGAGGTGCCTTCAGAGACAAACGCTGCCTTACAAGTCACTGCCTGATGAGGCAGCGAGGCAACAAGTCAGCTGCCTAGGTTTTCAGGCTGTGCCTCATTGTTGCTCTGTGAACAGCTGAAGGTGTTTCTCACTTCAATTATGCAAACGTAGGATGGTTCGGACCCAAAATTTAAATGCTAAAAGAGACCTGGGACAAGGGGATGGAATTAAAGGCAAATTCGGAATAAGAAATCAGACAAAATGTGAAGAGAGCCTCAGACTCTTGTATGAAGACGAGCTGACGGATGGAGGTCCACGGGGTAGCTGCTGCCCGCAATGCCATTCCCTCTCCAGTAATTTACAGCTAACGAACTTTCCTCTGCATTTTAATAAGGCTCTATGGAGCCTGCAACAGCAATGAGAAGTTAACGCTCCGACTCTCATAAACGCCCACGTGCAGCGGAGACACAGTCCTGATGTAGCCTCTCTCTCTCTCTCTCTCTCTTTTAATCTCTCTCACGTGGTACATTTCAGGCTCTTGTGCTCTAGGCTGCGAGAGTCTGATCAAACATCTTCTCTCATACTCTCGATCACACCCCAATGATCACACATGATTAACAGTACTGCGAGCTGCTGTCTGAGGAATGCCAGAATCAAAGGGATGAATGAGAGCGTGTGAATGTGAGAAAGAGCGTGTGTTGTGCTGGGTGTAACTGCATGTGTGTTGCGTTCATGTGCGTCTGGGTGAGCAGCAGAGATGCGTCTCTCTCCCTCCCGTTTGGCCTCGAGCTGTTTCTGAGCGCGGCAGAGGACAAATCATCCTTACATAATGGCTCCGGCTGTACCTTTAGAGAAGCCAACACAGAAGATGAAATCACTAAATAACACACATAAATTCCCTTGTGGACGACAGTAATATATAATAATGATGTATAATTTCACTGCATGTGTGACATATTTGATCATCTTCTGTTTCTAAACAATATTTTACAAGTTTATGTGTTCATATAAACCATTAGTAAAACTGAGTGATTGACAATAAGTGAACTTCTTTGAAGAATGACAAAAGATTATAAAAATTAAAACTTTTAATTTAATTTTATTTCAAAGTGCACTTTTTTTAAAAGCATAGTTAAGTGTGTTAAGAAACGCACAGAGTGCTCACTCATTTTATTTCATCAATATTTTATTATTTGCAAGTACCTCTTAAAGACCTTGTGAATTCAACATTAAAGTTTTATTGCTTTTAGTCTGTTTATTAGCATTACGCTGATGTGTATACTAGTTTAATTTTAAACATTGACAAGCTATGCTTTTAGGAGATATTTTCATTTAAAATCTACAGTCTCTTTCGTCTGGGAATACAGACTCACAATGGCTTTAGAAATTTTGTCCAATCAAATGCTTTCTTGAAGAACATCCTCCACTCAGTAAAATATAAAAACCACCTGTATCCAACCAAAGTTGCATACAAAGTTGGTTAGTTGTTCAGTCATTCGACATTCCTATATAATGACACAGTGCAATTATGCTTCCCGTTAAAGTCTGATTTTGGGTCAAGCAGTGGACACCCGTGTGCACCAGAGACAGAATAGCGCAGAATGAACTGAACAGCACTTGCAGGGGGTCCGTCAATTAATGTTCGATCACAAATAAAAAAATAAAAAATAAAACGTGTAAAAATATCACAAAGTCAAATTTGATTTTACAAATGGTATTACATTAACAGCTTTAATAAAACCCTTCCGTCCACGTGCAGTCACGTGATCTCATGAAACCGTCAACGCAGACTATGAGCGCTATAATTTGAAAATGCTACTGGCTAATAATTTATATACAATTTAGCTCGCCAGAATGGATCGTTTGTAACACAGCTTAAAGTTCAGGTAAATGTATAATCGTCCACCTGACAGTAAAATTAAAATGTGAAGTTCTGTTTAAACTTAAAGGCCGGGACACACCAACCCGACGTCCAAGAACTAGCGGCAACGGAAGCCGACGGTGTTGTCGCTCATGTCGGCGGAAAAATATGTGCTTGAACACACCGAAAGAATTTAAGCCGACTGTCAACTAGCGCGCTCTGCGCCTGCATATGATAACTGTCTATTTAAGCAGATATATTTGTCTATATTCGTCATTCAAAAAGGGAAAGTGAAACCAAGACTGCAAGTATACAAACCATGAACAAAGCAGCGCTTGCCGTTTTGAATATCAGTCATGCTGATCACGTTCTTTATTCCACTCCGTTATTACAATGTTATTATGAAAATATTCGTGCATTCGAGTGCTCAGGTCAGATGATGTGAAATTAGAACAAGCTTCTGTCGGTGCCGTCATGACTTATTTGCTTGCTTTCATAACTTTTGCTTTATATTCTCGTGAACTGACTCGTTTGCTATACTGAACAGCCAATCAGAGTTCTCTCTGCCGATCAACATGTCGAATCGGCGGAAAAACACCCGATAAGGACCAGCCGGGCTGTTTTTCGGGCTTTAAGTTGAAGTTCAGAGAAATGTATAATTGTCCACCTGACAATAAAATTTAAATGTATGAAACAGCAAATCTATTCAAATAATTGTGATTAAGACAACTGTGAACTTAATAAATTGTAATTTTAATTGCTACATGTTTGTTATGATGCATAAATCTGTTTAACCATGAAAATATAGCCTACAGACAATGTACAACAACATAGTTCTAATCTATATTGTCTCAACATAATATTACTATCGTAATATAATTGATTTCTTTTAATATCAGAGGCTGTTTGACACATTTCATGTCAGGGGTCCCTGCTCCGTGTCTCGCTCATCTAAGGGGTCCTTGCCCTGAAAAACGTTGAAGACCCTTGCTGTACAGTATGGGCAAACCAGCACCGTCCGCAAAACTTTTCTGACCCACTTCGCAGAAAAGTCTTCATTAAAGAGCTCAAATGGTTAGGTGTTAACTTAGATAACAGGGTATGTAAGTAGACATAGCAACTTATCTGTCACGTTAGGTTGCTATTAGTAATGGCACAACGAAGATAAACTCAAAGAAAATAGGCTTTAATCAGGATCTCCACAATATAATACACAGGAGTGAACATAGGAGTAAACAACTAACTATGATCAAACAGAACTGAGGGTATAAAAACACAGGGAATGTAGACAAGGTTAAAACAGAACAGGTGTAGAGCTAACCAAGGAAACTAATTGGCTCTGGATGAGGATGCAGAGCAGGCAGAGGGCAGCAATCACGGGAGATGACATAGGGAGAGACCAGGGTGGCAATGATGTTGGGAGGAGCCAGGGGCAGGAGGGGACAGGCAGGGACCCAGAGCACAGCCAGGATGAAAGCCCAAGGCGGAGTCTATGGAGGGAGAAGCCATGGTGGAGTTTTGGCTGTTGACACCAGGAGGACGGCTGAGGAAGATGTGGACTGAGGGCCAAGCGGAGCCGGAGGGATGGCGGAGCAAGACAGAAAGGGGGTGGACGAGCAGATGACTCGTAAGTCCGTGGTGCATGTAGTGCAACGTCTGATCAAGGCAGAGCCGGAGGGACAATGGGCCAACAGATCGACGGACCGAGGTGGAGTGACGGGATCAGCAGATGGAGGCAGAGCCAGAGGATCCACTTGCCTGGGTGACGATGGACTTCAGGTGAATCCACACAGTGGAGTTGTCTCAGAGTAGGAGTTGAGGGGCTGAAGTGAACCAGAGGAGGTGGGCTGAAGGACTAGCAGTGTTTGGTAGACCAGGCGGGAGAGGGAGGCAGAGCAGGAACTCAGGAGACACAGGAGACTTTGTGCTGGATGGGACCAGAGGGGATGGAAGAAACAGGAAATTATCCTCTTCCAAATCAAAATAGTTCTCAAAGGCCAGGGACAACACATCCACAATGGCGGATCTCCACAGGTAACCCCACAGAGATAGACGATGTAGCTGACGTTACGTGACGCTCGGGTTCTGGGCGATGTTAGGCTCCATGCAGGCTTAGTTCTCTGTACAGGCTCACTCCAGTTCTCCATCTACGGTGGGCTCTGGCATCATGTCCACACACAGGGGCGATAACTGGCTAGGCTCTGGATGCGGTATGGGGCTAATAATGCCCTGCTCAGTCAGGCAGATGGTAAATGCCATCCATTACATACCAATGCCCACTCCACAAACACAGCTAAATCTTCCCTTGGACCATCCACAGGAAGGAGTGCCTTTGACCGCTCGCTAAAGCTGGTGCAGAAAACGACACAGAGCGAGAGGTCCGGACAGCAAGTCAGGCACACCAGATTGAACTCCCAGGTATCGGTTCTCCAGTGGATGGTCCCCCTGCTCCAAGCAGAGTAACTAGACAGTGGCCAGCTCGATTTTAAAAAAAAGAAGAAAAAAAAGGAAAAAACACTGCAAAAAATTCTTCCGTTTGGTTGTGTGTTCTGTCATGTTAGGTTGCTAGTAGTAATCGCACAACAAAGATAAACTCCAAGAAAACAGGCTTTAATCAGGATCTCCAAAATATAATACACAGGAGTGAGCATAGGAGCAAACAACCAACTAAAGACGATCGACATTAAACAGAACTGAGGATATAAACACACAGAGAATGTAATTAAGGTTAAACAGAACATGTGTAGAGCAAATTAATAACCAAGAAAACTATCTAGGAATTCAGGCAGATAAAACAGGAACAGAATACAGAGAAACAAAACCAAAACTGAAAATACATACGTAATTATAAATAATGTGAATATTATAACATAAAACATTGCTTTTTTATTTTATTCTGATTTCAAAAATTTGTTTTGTTTTGTTTTTTTGCAATGGAACGTAGTATATTCAATAATTTAAATACATAATTTAAATACACATCAATCTCACCTTACAATAAATGTGAACGCAAAATGGCTAAACATACAAAATAAATGTATACAGTCACATTATATACATAGTATTTTTTAAAACATTATAATTTGTTTTCACAGTAGTAAGTGTAAATTGTTTAAATTTGAATTGTTAAATTGAATTGTTAATAAACTTGAATTGTTCAAGTTTAAAGATACGATTTAACAAAATGTCATACAAAAGAAGAAAGAAGAAGCATGGTGCATATTTCCAGAATTTCCTCATTGACTCCTGGATTCGCCGCTCTGTTTTTACTTTGTTCACTGAAAACACCTTGCACTGATACATATTAAAATATGTCAGTGCTTTTGTTTTTTCTCAAGATGCACACCAGTAATGTTTTTTTTCTAAGGCACAGATAAAAAAGCTACTTAAATGTCCTAATTTTACTAAGGTCAAATCCTGGCTTAATCTAAGCCCTGTCTGTGAAACCAGGCCCTGTAATTCAGGATTCATAGGACACTGTGTTAACCCTGCATTCTGGAATACCAATCAGAAATATGTTAACCTCATTGGTTCTCGCGGAAGCTCAAACGTGATGTGTAACACGAGAATGAACCTCATTGGCTCTTGCACACATCAAGCGAACATGCTTGAGCTTCTGTTTACCACAACTGATGTGTGAGTTGATGAATGTATATATATGAATAAAGGCCTAAATTCAAACTGTTCATCATATAAAGTGATCGTGTCTCTTCAGAAAATTTGGACTGAACCACTCTGGTCATATGGATTAGTTTTACAATCTCTTTATGCACTTTTTGAAGTGTCAAAGTGTCAGTTGTGCAGCTGTCTACGGAGGGACAGAAATATCTTCATTCGTGTTCTGAAGATGAATGAAGGTCTTACGGGTGTGGAACAACATGAGGATGAGTTGAAAGAATTTTCATTTTTGGGTGAACTAACCCTTTAGTATCTCAGAGCACTTTTAGTCAGATGTAAAGTTATTGTATGAGAAGTTTTGTTCTTCGGATGCTGAGGGTGGCTAGAGAGATGCTTGTGTTGAGATGGTGATGGTGTGTGATCTCCCCAGACAGAGCTCTGCTAGAACATTAGACAGCTGCAGAGAATGAGATGATATGTGTGACTGAACACACACAATGTAGTGTGAAAGCACCCATATGGCAACTGAGATCTCCAAACCTGTGCGCTTTGTTGTCACTGGCTACACAAAACAGTCACAAACAACACACCTATCTGCTGAACCTCACACAAAGGAACATGTTTGCTCGTATTTCTGGGCTACACATTGGGTGTGTGCTAGCAGATCTGCAGCTCTCTCTCTCTCTCTCTCTCTGTGTGTGTGTGTGTGTGTGTGTGTGTGTGTGTAGTAATGTGTGTGTTGTTCTGAGCTGAGCTCAGGGTTTTGAGACACCACTAATGCTGAGTGCTGGACGTACTGGAGCGCTGCAGATAACAGATATCACACAATAACCCTGACCTGCTGTACACACCACAGCACTGGCACAAAATTTACAACAGCTTTCATTCATTGAAATAAAACTGGAATAAAAATACAAAATGAAAAAAGTCCATTTAATAAATGCACTTATTTCAAGCTAGTATAGTGTCCGCTTGAGACTGAATACTTAGTTAACATGCACTAATAATGCACTTACACTGCATTTATTCATCTTTATTAATGTTAATTTCAACATTTACTAACACACTATTAACATCTTGTTTTGTTAGTTTTGTTAACATGAATAAACAGTGAACAACTGTATTTTCATTAAATAACATTAATGAAGATTAGTAAATGCAGTAAGAAATGTACTGTTCATGGTTACTTCATGTTAGTTAATACATTAACTAATGTTTAACTAATGAACCTTATTGTAAAGTGTTACCAGTGTACATAAATTATACATATTTATTGACATATCACTGAAGACTTACTTATATAAAATTATAATTAACTTTATTTTGGGTATTTCTTTATTGCATAATGCACATTTCTTAATATTATGCCTAAAAAGGGTTTAATATCACTATTAATAAGGATTGTATTATCTTTATATAATATCTCTCTTTAAATATTTAGTGTATCTTGTGTCAGTTCCACTTTAACACAATCAAATATACTTTAGTACATGTTTAGTTGGATCTTAGCTCTACTTCTGCACATTTAAAGTTCATTAAGAACAAAATTAATTGTTCCAATTTAGCAGATTTTAAGTATAGCCGTTTAGTACACCAGAATTACAGCTGCAGGGTATTTTTATTAAGCACATAAAATGTAAATTTATCAGCAGAATACTTAGCATGAAATAAATGTATTTCAGATTTTAGTATGTATATTTTTCACCAGGGTTAAACTTAACAAAAGTTAGAAATTGAAACTGAAGTAAAATACGTCTACATTGAAGTACTAAAACTACTAAAAATTAATTAAAATAAACTGGTAACACTTTACAGTAAGTGTATAAACGGTAGTTTATAACATGCAATGAGAAATACTTCTCAGCATGAATTTGTTAATATTATTTAAGGCAGCAGCTATTTGCATTAAATGTAAATAGCAACAAAAGTATTTTCTTTGCACTAAGTGTAAATAGTTGTTAGTTGGTATTTATCCTTAGTGCAAATAGTAGTACTTTTTGCACCACAGTTTGTTGTAGTATTTTATAAAACAGTATACAATAATAACAACATATTAAGTGTATATGATTATATTTATTAAAATCATAACTGGATGCCACATTACTTATCCCTGTTCCTAAATCCCGACCCTTCACGTACTCGTTAAACACTTTATTCCCAGTATTAAATATCTGCGTTATGCACTTTAGTACTACTATTTAATTTTTTATTTTAAATAAACTCCTCCCTGGGCTGATATGTAATGAGAAAAGGTAGAATGAGTTCATAAAAAGGTGGATTCAAACTTGTGTACACATAACAAAAATTAAAATAAAAATAAAATCTAATTCAAAATATTATAATAGTATATAAATAATGGCAAATATGCATGCACAATATAGCACAAAATCCACCGTACACACAAAATAGTACAATTAGTAATTATAAAATATTTTTACTTTAAATGTAAAATCAAATAACACACTACAGTTAAAATTATAATTAAACAACATTAAAAACTTGATTTGATCACAGGGATCTTTAAGTGGCTTTTAATTAATATTATATCATCTGCAAGTACAGTTTTTAAAATTTACTTTTAAGATTTTACAAAGTGTACATCCAATACAACTGAGTGCACTTCTTTTTCACAAGCGACACACACTCAGCCTACACTATACAAACACACATATACCATACATTAAAACTTCAACACAAAAATGCTGTATAAAATACAACACAGTTCACAAAACTCAGCAAGCGGTATTAAAAAGGATGCTACACTCTATATTAAAATATATTTACTGTTTAGGTTGCATAATACAGAGAGGCAGTTTGAATGTAGTCTTACACACACACACACACACACACATGCCGGCAGTGAGACATATCTCTCCCAAGCTGTGTGTGTGTCTGTGTCTGTGTGTGTGTGTGTGTGTACTTGTTTTGACTATACTTGTGAGGACCAAATGTCCTCACTTATATTGTGAAATACTTTCTCAACCCACTAAAGAGACATTGACTGGTCCTCACTACATAAAAAGGCTTATAAATCAACCAAAAGATGTTTTTATTTAAATCTAGAGATGGTCACGTGTTTCTGTGATGGGTAGGATTAAGAGTAGGTGATGGAAAATATCCTTGACCTGATATAAAATCAATGGAAGTCTACGCAATGTCCTCACTAAGATAGCAAAACAAACCTGTGTGTGTGTGTCTGAGGTTATAGCAGAGAAACAGTTGTCACTGTAGGGGCAACACATCAACACACATGCCGCCTGCTGCAGTTAACAGCACACAAACACTGCCACTCCGAAATGGCCTTATTAGCACTAAAGCAGCCCTGCCGGGTCTCAACTCCTCTCTCAGGATAAAGTATGTTTGTGTGAGAGACTCTCTGCGTAGTGTGTGTGAATGTTTAACCTGCCGTTAGCCGCACCTGTTCTCCATGTCAGCGCTGCACTTGGGTGACAGAAGCTCAAAGGACTTGGTGAACTTCACCACCTGCAGGAGACATTATAGTGCGCAGGATTAGAGAGACGCAGCAGGCTGAGGAAGAAGAGGAAGAGGAGTGATCAGAGCGTACCGGAGATTCAATGTCCTCCAGAAGCTGGACGGAGCAGCGTTCGCACTTCAGCAGTGTCTGAGCTCGATGCATGATCTTCCTCACGATCTTCTCCAAATCGGTCTGCTCCTCGAACAAATCATTCACAACCTCCAGAAGAGCCTACACACACAGAGACGCGGAGTGAAATAGCGAAACATGGCTGACGCGAGTAAACGAATAGCTACACAACAAGCTACAGTTGTGTTCAAAATTATTCAACCCCCACTGAAATTGATTGTTTTGGCCGGTTTGACATTGATTTTGATCATTCAGTCATCCTGCTTACAATTAAATCAAAGAGGCACGTGTAGGTCAGACAAATATAACATAACATTTATAATGAAATAACCACAAATGTCTTTTCTCTGCTCACATCATTATCAGTTTTATTCAAACCCCAAGTGACATTCAATCTTAATACTTAGTACAACATCCTTTTACAGTTATAACAGCTTTTAAACGTGAAGCATAGCTTGACACAAGTGTCTTGCAGCGAGCTACGGGTATCTTCGCCCATTCATCATGGGCAAAAGCCTCCAGTTCAGTCACATTCTTAGGCTTGCGCACTGCAACTGCTTTCTTTAAGTCCCACCAGAGGTTCTCAATCGGATTTAAGTCTGGTGACTGCGATGGCCATTTCAAAATGTTCCAGCCTTTAATCTGCAACCATGCTCTAGTGGACTTGGAGGTATGCTTGGGATCATTGTCCTGTTGAAAGGTCCAACGTCTCCCAAGCCTCAGGTTTGTGACGGACTGCATCACATTGTCCTCCAATATCTCCTGGTACTGAAGAGAATTCATGGTACCTTGCACACGCTGAAGCTTCCCAGTACCTGCAGAAGCAAAACAGCCCAAAGCATGATTGACCCCCTGCCATGCTTCACAGTAGGCAAGGTGTTCTTTTCTTCATAGGCCTTGTTCTTCCTCCTCCAAACATAGCGTTGATCCATGGGCCCAAACAGTTCTAATTTTGTTTCATCAGTCCACAGAACACTATCCCAAAACTTCTGTGGTTTGTCCACATGACTTTTGGCATACTGCAGTCGACTCTTCTTATTCTTTGGAGACAGCAAGGGGGTGCGCCTGGGAGTTCTGGCATGGAGGCCTTCATTACGCAGGGTGCGCCGTATTGTCTGAGCAGAAACTTCAGTACCTACATCTGACAAATCTTTTCTCAGTTCCTCAGCAGTCACACGGGGACTTTTCTCCACTCTACGCTTCAGGTAGCGCACAGCAGTCGAAGTCAGCATCTTCTTTCTGCCACGACCAGGTAGCGTTTCAACAGTGCCCTTTGCCTTGAATTTGCGAATGATGCTTCCTATGGTGTCTCTTGGTATGTTTAACATCTTTGCAATCTTCTTATAGCCATTGCCCTTCCTGTGAAGAGTAATCACCTCTTCTCTTGTCTTCCTGGACCATTCTCTTGACTTCACCATGTTTGTAACCACACCAGTAAATGTCTAGAAGGAGCTGAGTATCACAGTCATTTTAAAGCTGCCTAATTGGTGCTTATTAGGCTTTATTGCTGCTCCCTGACATCCACAGGTGCTTTCAATACCTGATTGAAAACACTTCAATGGACCTCTGTTCTTCAGAGTGGTAGTCTTTAAGGGGTTGAATAATTGTGTCAATGAAGAATTCACAAAAGAAACATTTACTACTGTATTACAAAACCAATTGATGTCATTTTAGTTGCATATGCTTCTTTAAGAAGTCCTTGTAGGATTTCATTCTGAATTCAATTACAAATGTACTCTAAATTCTCTAAAACCATTTACACCATTGGGGGGTTGAATAATTTTGAACACAACTGTATAAGTACATTTCATGCATCATTACATTCTGAGATGTGTTTTCATTCTGCAAGGTCCCTAAAGACGTTTTTTTTAACGGCTAGTTATGTCTTTCAGGTCAACTATATATTAAAGGGATGATTTTGTCCAGAAAACTTCATTTCAGTTCAAATGCATTTCATTTTTGTTCTTGAATGTTTCTCAGTTCTTGGGTCACTTTTTCTACACAGTGATCACAACATCAGTCTATGTGGCTGAACTGGATCATTTATCACTGCTGTGTTACGAAATGGATTCAATGACTACAAATTACGTGAATAGATTTCTCACTCAGACACAAAATCAATGTACCTACAGGCCCACATTTACATTCCTTTCAAAACCGATAAAGTTATAACACAAAACTGAATCTAAAATTTATGGAAATACTGATAAAATAATTTGATGTAGCTGAACACCTATAGAGGTGTTGAGTGTTTTGATTTCATTACCATCTGTACAAAAGGTGAAATTACTGGAATAATGGAATATTGGAATAATGGAATATTAGAGTGTAAAGAAATTATACAAAAGAAAACATTGTGTAATGCTTCCTGTTGTTAGTGTTTTTCAGGTCATGGTGTGATTGTTGGGTGAAATCGTTGCTAATAGAAAAACAGTTGGTAGTTTTAGTGACATCTACATGTGAAATGAACTGCTGTGCCTAGCTGAAAGTTTATAAGGAAAACTGTTTTGAAAAAAGTATTCATAAATGTGTATAGCAAATGTAAAAAGCTGTAATTGTATTGTATGTGCACTAAAACAACCTGTACCTACAGATAATTAAGCACGTTTCCATTTCTCTTTAAAATGCGAATTCAAAATACGCTCAATGGAAACACGTCAATTTTTCAAAAACTCATATATGTGTGGGTTTTTTTCAGACAATTCGAAAAAGGATTATTTCGCAAAAGAGTAACAGTTTTTTCGCATTTACAGGTCACCTGCCGTATGTAAAAGACAAAAACTCATAAAAGACAAAAGTATTATGGGAATACTTGATTCTAAACAACAAAGAAATGCCACAAATTGAATTTATCAAGACCTCGAAGCAGATATGAAGGAGAAACACAGAGAAACACCTCATACATGGATGCTACCAAGGCATTTTCCTTGCCATAAATGTTTGGATAACATGCCTACATCTCTTTTGATTAAAAATAATTGTGCCGTGGCTGGGATATGTGCGTAAAACGAACATCATGATTTTCGTAATGACTTATCACAAGAGGAAAAAAAAGAAGGCTTAGTTGCATAACATTGGTTAATGGAAACGCTGTCATTTCGCAAACGTTTTTTATCGATATCTAGAAAATATAGCAAAAGTTTTGCGCAAATCCGTTATGGAAACGGGATATTGATCTCCTATTGATAAGGAGAAAACTTAGAGGAGAAACAGCTAAACTGACAAAGCACTCAACTGAACAGGGAGTAGACCTAAATATAGACCTAAACATGGCAAACAGAAAGAGACACAGGTGATGATCATAAGTAACCACAGAAACAAATGAGGAAATAATCCGTATCTAAACAGAGCAGGGAAACAGGAACTACAGAAAACGGAATATCAAAATTTAGAGTCCATAGAACAGAACATAAACCTGACAATAATATAATATTTAAAAAAAAAAAAAAAGGCCACTTAAGTGTACTTAAAGAGAGTAAAATGTGCACTTTGTAATTGTCAAATTAAACGTTTTGCTTTGAAGTACATTTTTAATCATTGTTTTAATAATGTAAAGTACTTGCTTATTTAAACTGTAGTGTGATTTTCAATATTGCATTTAAAGTTAATACATTTTAAATGTACTAAATAGCTTGTACTAAGAACGTCATTGTTACAAATGTGTAATTACAAATATATATATATAATCTTTTAACATTTCTGGGTTTCTCAAAAGCAGAAGTCTTCACAGTTGAGTGAATATCTATAGTGGCGATGACATTTTGTATTCCCATTTGCTCCAACAGCAAAAGAAAAAATCTACGATAGTTTCCATGACTTTCCAAAAAGAGTGGAACAAATACTGAGAAATTGATTACAGTCAGAAGAGAGAAAGATGTCAAATTTGCTGTTATATTAGAAACCCTCGCGGCAGCATAGTGTTATAAATGTTATTTTTATGAAAATATTTAAAACGTTTTGTGATGTTGATAAGTGAGGAAACATATCATGAAAAGGGTCAATATCTTTCCCATTTTCTCTCTACGTTCTTGTTTTCTTGCATTATTTTCCTCTGTGATCGATATTAAAATGTGTTGATGACGCTCTAAAGATGCCACGACTTTATTTATGCTTCCCCAGCCATACATATCTCTTCTTGATTCAGAACCTCTTGATGCAGGAACAGAGTGTGTAGGAAGCAAAAGATCAATAGATAGATACACACATACTACGTAATAAACACCCACATGACATTTATAGTGCGCACACACAACACTGTCCTGTTACAGTAGAAGGGGTGCAAGATATAATACGCTTTTAATGAAGTCAATGCTGAAGTAAGTGAGTTCTTACCCTGCTCCTGTCGTACTCTTTCCTGGAGGCAGCAAACAGTTGGGCGTTTGAGATGGCGATGCCACAAAAGGGAAGGTACATCTGCAAAACCTGCACAGACGATGTGTGTAACATCAATGTGAGTCTAAGGTGTCCTGGACAAACACTGCAACAACAGTCTCTCCAAAGAAACTATACCAGTAGTTACAGTAAAATTGACCCTTCGCAAAGACCCCCCCCCCCTTAGTTACTGTTGCTATGTCTGACAATTCATGCGCTCTCACGCCACACATCATGTTCTCACACAGTGAAAAATACATCAAAGAGGACACTGACAACACATGAAACAGTTACATATTTGAAATATTGTAATTTTTTAAAGAAGTTTGAACAATAAATAGCGTATAGTGTCTCTTTAATGTGTGGTGACAGATCGCTGTAGCTCCTTCAAGCGGCTCGTGAACCGATCATCTCTTCATACTAGTTCATTTATAGCATCAAATAAACATGAATGAACATCAGAAGGAATGTTGTTTCAAGCGCAGAAAGACGTGAGTACACACAATTTTTCAAGTTCAAGTTCACCAACGTTAATCTACTAACTCCCCTGACTGCTTTGTCAGACAAAATAGCGGATTCAGGGTTATGATTGGTTAGATCACCCGTCAATCAAACTGCAGGCGAAGGGTCAATTATGTCACTCACAGAACAACTAACACAATTAGTTTTACTCACATTTAAGTCTTACAAAATTTAATCAAATGAATTACATGGGATTGTTCATTAATTATTAAAAATTAAGCAGCTTTAATCACATCAAAATAAACATTTTCTGAGAAAAGCCTCCGAATCAAGACTGAAAAAAGTTAAACGACCCCGTCACTTATTTAAAGTGCATTTTTATACTGAACTAATCCAAAAACATTTAAACCCGTTTTGTTCAACTTTACTCTCGTAAACATTACTCAATGGCAAGTGGAAATACTGGTTTAAATCAGCCATTTATGTTTGAACCAGAAACCATCATAAGAAGAGTGAATTATATTGGATCGTCTACAATGTGTTTTATGTATTGCTCTTTAAAACGTCAGACACATAACAGTAATTAATATGATTAGCCTTTGGCTTGACTATGTTATCAAACAGCTAATAATGTGTTGCTAATGTTACACAAACCATGTTCCTGTTCGTCACCTCTGAGTCACACAGCTGCCTTCTAACTATCAGAATCCTTACAAACTCTTTGAACACCATATAATAATAATAATAATAATAACTCCTTACATTTATATAGCGCTTTTCTGGGTGCTCAAAGCGCTTTACATATGGAAGAGGGAATCTCCTCAACCACCATCAATGTACAGCATCCACCTGGATGATACGACAGCAGCCATATTGAGCCAGAACACCCAGCATACACCAGCTTGTTGGTGGAGAGGAGACAGAGTAATGAAGCCAATCAGTATGGGGATGATTAGGAGGCCATGATGGACAGAGGCCAGAGGGCAAATTTGGGGATGCCGGGGTTACACCCCAACTCTTTTTGAAAGACATGCTGGGATTTTTAATGATCACAGAGAGTCAGGACCTCGGTTTAACGTCTCATCCGAAGGACGGTGATTTTTGTCAGCAAAGTGTTCCCACACAGACCACAGGTTGAGCGCCCCCTGCTGGCCTCAATAACACCTCTTGCAGCAACCTAGTTTTCCCAGAAGGTCTCCCATCCAGGCACTAACCCTGCTTAGCTTCAGTGGGCATACAGTCTTGGGCTGCCGGGTGATATGGCTGCTGGCAAACTATAGACATATAAACAACATTAAAAACTTAATTTTCACCACAGGGTGAGTTAATAACTCCATCACTATTAGTGCTCCATACGTGCATGCATGTGTTTATTGCTTTGCCCAGTCTGTTAAGTAATGCAGATTTTATGGTCTCCCTGCTGTTCGACTGTATGAGGTCGTCTTGTTTGTCTCAATAACTCTGTTGGGCGTACTTTCTTCAATATCTTCTAAACTCAACCTAATTGCAGTTGAGAATACAAAGAAATGTGACACAGACAGGCCAACTTCATTGTCTTGAATACATTTGCCGTTTCCTCACTCACTTCTTTGTTTTTAAAGGTCTGATATCTCCTCTAGCACTCCCAGAATAGGGAGACTCGCACTCAGACTGCTGTCAGAATGACAAAAACACACTCACATTTCTCTTTTAGTGAGCCAGAGAGCCTCTCTGAGAGAAATGTGTGTAGTCATAATGTTGAGAATAAACAGGCTCATATTAAAATTCTGTCAGGAACCACATCAAAACCTGCCTCAGGACAGTCAGCGTGACACCACAGAGAGGCCTGGATGAATCTGTCGGTCCTGAAGTCACAGAGAGCGCAGGTAAATGGTGTCCTGGAGTAATTGGATTCTGTCTGACTGCCCATTAGTCTGGGCTGCATGGGAGACTGCTGCATTGAGCCTCGTTAAAGCGTTTAATAAAGAGCGGATGTGACCTGAACCTGGGGGAGCGATCAACAGATTCTCACAGCACACTTTTCTGCTCATTTAAACCGTTAAGGTAATGAAACGAGAGAATTGAGCTCCTTCACATGGAAATACACAACAACTTTATACAAGTTATGACTGAACTACTTCATTACTACTTCATTCCACGGTGGGCCTTCTAAGCAAAGTTTTGTTGTAGGCATTCTTTCTAAACTTCTTTATCATTCTTTATTTTTTTTATTCAGCACTGAAATGTAACACTCAAACTGACAGGATCAGCCACTTGTTGTGATTCTTTGGAAGGATCTGCAGAGCAGCAGTTGCTACACACAGCCAGAAACAACACGTTTGAAGAGAACCAGCAGAGAACTTTCATTTTGTGCTACATACAAAAGTTCAGGTTTGGTGAACTTTGACCGTTGGATTTGGATAACAAGAAGATGAGTGATCAGTGGAGGATCTAAACACCACAGACTGAGTTAAAGCTTTTTACTCAAAATTAAATGAATCTGCCAATATATATATATATATATATATATATATATATATATATATATATATATATATATTCTAGATTTCCTGACATAAAGCTAAAGCTACAGGTTTGCAGTGTTTCAGGAAAATTTTTATTTGTTGTTATTTACCCCCCAACCCCATCAAGAAGGCACAAGAGCAAGCTTTAATAACAAACAATAAACAAAGTCAAACAGAGGAGAGCGGGAAGGGGCATCTCCAGGGGGGTGATGACAGAGGAAAAAGCCAGGGAGAAGATAATGGGAGGAGCCAGAGCGGTAAGAGCGGAGAAGCCAGCCGGAATCCCAATATGTAATTCAAGGGAGAGAGAAGCCATGGTGGAAACTTGGCAGATGGAACCAAGGGAATGACTGAGATGAGGCCGATGGTGTTGGTGATACAGACAGATCCGTAGAGTCCAGGCAACACTCAAGGTCTTGGAGATCAAGGCGAAGCTGCGGGGAACGAGCGACAAAGGCAAAGCCAGGGTGCTAGAGGACTGAGGCGGATCAAATGCACCTGAGAACTGAGGTGGAGCCAGAGAGGTGGAGGGACAGGCACAAAAGAAATCCATGGTGACGGCAGAGCCACAACTGACCAAGGTGTCGCTGGAGGGCCGAGGAATCCTGGTGGAGCCATATGGACAACAGTCTCAGGTGGAGCCGACAGGTCAACAGGGTGAGGCAGAGTGACAAGAAAATGGGTCAACAGTCCAGGGCTGAGCTGGCAAATCAATCCAAGGAGGAATCACCAAGCACTGAGCAGGTAACATAGGAGGAGATGAAGAGCTGATGACAGGCAGTGAAGATAGGGCTGATGGACTGGGCAGTAAAAGCAGGGGTTTATCAAATAGCCTTCTTGGCTAATAAATGACAGACAGATTTTCAGGAATGGCTTTCTTAGCTAACGCAGAACAGGCAGACATGTCTGGAAAGGCCTACTTGGCCGACACGGATCAGGCAGAGGAGTTGAGAGTGGGAGGTAGGGCGGGAACATCACAGATGTCAATAATTAAGTGTTGAGCGATGAAATGGGCAGGGTGCCGGGTAATGAAATAGGCTCGGTGCTATTATCCTCTATGTCCTCAAATACAATCAGGAGTACAGAGTTCCGCACATCCACTGCGTCTGATGAGACGGAGCTCCACACTATCCCTTCATATTCCACCAGTATCCCAACTGGCATGGAAGTTTTTGCCAGCTCCCGCACCTGGTCAGACACGTTAAGCTCGGGCTCCGGAGTAATATATGGCTCAGGCTCTGGCAGGCTTGGGCTATGGCTTTTCATCCATTGGGATAGTGGTGGCACTTAAGCACTCTAAAGTTCAGCATTTAATTGCAATTAAATTTTTATTTTATTTGCAAATGACATTTGTCTCTGGAAACATTACATTTAGTTTGCACCATCCTTTTCAAGTATATTATTTCTACAATAAGTACTCTTTTTAAAAAAGAATGTAGAATGAAGTATTATAGTAAATACCATGGTATATGAATACAGTAATCATGCTGAGTTTTTTTTTTTTTTTTTACATACTATGAAGTACCATGGCGTATGAGTGGTACAGTAATTGTGTAAGGGCTCTTTCATCTTAAAATCCTAAGCAGGGAAGCATTTTGCAGTGGGACTGAACATCAGCTGTATGGAGAGAGAGAGAGACACACATTCTGTAAGACAGATCTGCGTCACTCTGCTCTGCATCACTGTCTGAGGAATATGATATTGTATTGAATATACAGTAATTCCTCCGCTCTGCCTTCTGCTAATCCCACAGAGAATTCACAGGTCTATTCACAGTACTGTGGCATTTCACAACAAAGACCAGAGAGTGGTGTGCCCATCTGGAAGCACAGCAGCACATCCAGACTCTCAGAAACACACATGAATACAGATCATCAGCAGAGCTTTCAAACAAAGATCAGATTTGGAGCCACAACGTTGAACAGTATGAACTGCTGTCCCATTGATTTAACTGTTTTATTTTTTTTTGAAGAAGAAAGTTGCATCCTAAAGTTTAATACTTTACAGTTTGTTTACATCACTAACCCTAAAAATGAGCAATAGTAACAACAAACTCCATTCAAACACACAAGAGCAGCATTAACAGAAATCCAAGGCTCCGTTCATAAGTGATGAACTATACAGTCTGGACTCATGCAACTGAACCACCCATAATTGTTTCTCCTCAAAATGAACAGAACAAAACCTCACCTTTTCATAAAATATACAATATATCTACCATATTGTATTAGAAAATACTAATGTCTTGTGTGGTACTAAGACTACTGCCAATACAGAATCTAAAAGTGGCACCTTTGATCCCTGAGGACTGCAAACAATAGCAGAGTTTTCTCTGTTCTGCCTCTCTGTCTCGCACACAGGGAAGAGTTTCATCATTAATTCAGTAGATAGTAGCATGCATGATATGATGCTAATGTACATTGAAAAGCACATGAAATCTCATTGCACTGAACTCGAAATGGGGCTCACACACACTCACAGCAACAACCACATGCAGTCATACAAACACACAATAAAAAGGATAGTTTGCCCCAAAATGTCCATTTCTGTCAAAATTTACTCACCCTTGTCATTCAAAACCAATTTGATTTTCTTTCTTCATTGCAAAAACATCATGCTGAACTTTAAAGGTAAGTTGGACTTACCTACATCTTTATATATAATTTCATCATTTCTTCTATTGGCTTTGAAATATGGTTAAAGTGTACTGCTGAATGAACTGACAAGCGTTTAAACTAAAATATATTTTAACATCATTTCTATTGAAACGTGCATGTCATTTATTTAAATATATTTGTAATTACACATGTGTAGTGATGACGTTAGTTACAATTTAGTACAATTAAAATATATTAACTTAAATGTAATATCAAATAGCACTTCAGTTAAAATTATAGGCAGGTTGGATCCAAGATCTCATCCCTAGGAACCCATCTTTCTTCGGGTCTGTACCTCCCAGTCAACCACCATGGTGCCAGAAGTCCCGGATTTCTCTAGCAGTGTAGACAGTTCCATTGTCCAGGATCAGAGGCAGCATGGGAGCTGAAGTTCATATGTGAAGTTATAAATTTTCCGGTATATGGGGAAGGGAACAATGTATTTGGGACTTGGCATTTTGCCGGGAGGGCACAGTCTGATGTCCCGAGTGGAGAGCCACACCTTCAGCCCGGGCTGGTAGATGGGAGTATTGGTCTGCCGGGCATCAGTGTGACCTTTCTGACAACGCACTGCCCATTGGAGATTGTGGTTGGCTGCGTCCCATACCCTCTCGCTCTCCTTGAACCAGTGAGTGACTAATGGCACATCCAATGGTTCCACGCAACCACAAGAACAAAGTGGGCTGGAAGCCGAGTGCACACTGAAATGAGACCGATTGCTGGCTGACAAAGAAAGTGGTTCCAGGAGTTCTGGTGGCAATGGCAGCAGGTTTGTAGCAACCGTCCAATCTCTTGGATCGTCCTTTCTAACTGTCCATTGGTTTGAGGATGGTAACTGGAGAAGAGGCCTATGGTTACACTTAGGAGGGTGAAAAAGGCTTTCCAGACCTGCGAGAGGAACTGAGGTCCTCAATCGGAGAGTATGACTTCTGATAGTCCAGAGTTGCGAAAGACATGTTTGAGCATCACCTCAGCTGTTTCCATGGCAGTAGGAAGAACCTTGAGGTGGTGAGAGGTGGCAGGCTTTGGAAAACCTATCAATGATGACCAGAATGCAGGTATAACTATCTGATGGTGGTAAGTCCATGATAAATCCTACTCCTACGTGGCCAATGAGGAAAGGGCAGTGGGAGGAGAATACCAGATGGAAGATGGCATGGACTTTTGGACATTACGCATTTCTTACATCCTTGGGCGAACCTTCTCACATCCTGTGCCATACCAGGCCACCAGAAGCAATCTTGTAGCAGCGAGAGGGTTTGATTGGTCCCAGGGAGGCCAGTGCTCAAGGAGAAATGAACTGACTCCATCAAAGGGATGTAGTCAGTTCTTGGAACACAGGTGTGAACCAGTGGGTACCCTGACGGAATGGGCTACATTGGCTATGGAGATCATTTTTTCTAGGGACTAATGGACCGGCCTGACTGTAAAACTGGAGGGGATTACGGTCTCAGGATTCTCAGGAGCTTCGTCGGGAGTGTGTAGATGAGAGAGGGCATTGGCTTTGACATTCTTGGTCCCTGGATGATAGGAAACAGAAAAATCTAAACGGGTGAAGATAAGGGCTCATCTGGCCTGTCTGGGGTTTAACCTGTTTGCCTCATGGAGATACTCCAGATTATGATGGTCAGTGAGCACAGTGAAGGGATGTCAGGGCCCCTCCAACCAGTGCCTCCTGAGGTGCTTACAATTTCCAATATCGTAATTCTTCTCCAACCAGATGAGTTTTCTGGAGAAGGTAGCACATGGATGGAGTTGTGAGGGCTGCCCCTGCTGCTGTGATAGCGCCTTGAGACCTGATGTTGATGTGCCCACCTCCACTACAAAAAGTTTGTTGGGATCTAAATGAACTAGGAGCGGTGACATGTCCACCAGCACCACAATACAAGCAGTCGTCTCTGGAGAGAGTTCTTCTGGAACTCTGGAGAGAGATGTATGTGGTCGGCCTGCATCGGTTTGTGGCCTTGTTCTGGAGGGCTGGGGAACTCTTAAGTGCACTTCTTTTTAACAACTACAACTTAATAATTAAAGGTACAATATGTAAATTTTTTGTATTAAAATATCCAAAAAACCACTTACACAATGTTATATATTTCGTTCAGCTGTGTACTTACATTAAATTCTTGAAAACATTTAGTATAAATTCAGAGAAAATCACAATTTTAAATAGTGCCCTGTCCCTCTCTTGTCACTCTTGTCACTGTCAATGATGTAATATCTGCGTTATCCCTGGTTTCCACTTGTGCTGCACAGTACCATGGAAACAGATGTGAACAGCTGCGTAACAGCTAGCAGCGCACTGTTGTTGTTTTGTTCAAACATTATATAGTTAAAACACTCAAATACACTGAAATGCAGTTTAGTATGATTGTGTAACGTTAGACCAAGTGAAACAGCACTGCGTTATCTCACAGTTTTAATTCATCAAATAAACTGACCTGTATGAGTAGTATTTCAGCACTTATGAGTAGTTCAGTAGAATGAAATGTCCTCCTTTCTTTATATCGCCTGGGACTCGTGTGCACCACTGATATCTGTCTCTCATTAGCAATCGTGCCCGTGATTCTCGGCCATGCCCTGCTTCATACCACAGTCATGTTAAAACATGCATACACTCATCCATAAACATTATTTCCCCATAAATATGATTAGATCCATTGACATGATTCCATATTCACTGTGTCATCAATCTACGCCTTTGTTATCATTTGAATTGTTTAGCGCCCCCTAGCGGACGAAAAAACTACATAGTGCACCTTTAAGTGAGTTAAAATTAATAACCACATCAGTTTGATGTGTAAATGAATCATTCATACCAGTTTTGTGAACCGAATCAACTGATCCATTGATAAGCTTAGACTCAAAAGAATCACATATTGGTCTTTGCTTTTTTTCACATAAAGCTAGACTTGGGGGTTTGGAACTAGAGTGAATAAATGATGACAGAAAATTAATTTTTAGATGAACTAGCCTATCACTTTAAATATCTAGAATGTCCAAGTGTCTCATTCTGTAAGCTGTGCCTGGTGACTGTGAGATAAAGGTTAAGTAATGTTTTTTTGCAAAATAATACAAAGCCTCGTTTAGACGTCAGCAAATCCACACACACGCACACACGGTTGTGTGTCTCCTCTCAGCATCCCTGACACCGCAGTACACATTCATTATATCCAGTGTCAGCGCTGTGCTCACTGCTTACGCCGAGAAATAAGAGGCGTCCTGTTCAGCTTTAAAACTACAGCATCTGTTTCATTCACACTGATGAAAGATAAGTGTATTCACCATATGACGACAAGGTGTGGTGCCATCATCAATGGACAAATCGAATCAGAAGAACACAATGAAAAAATAAAAAATAAAAACAAACAAGAACAACTAGCCTGATATCCACATTTATATTTAATTATGCATCTTGAGGTCTAGAGGGGTACTAACTTCAACAGCTCAAAACACAGAGGGAAATATATGGATACATTCAGTACAGACATGGTGCTAGAGCGTTGTAGGTGGTTACCAAGGTGTTGCTATGTGGTTGTTAAGTTGTTCCTGTTAGCACATTACTATGTGGTTGCTAGGGTGTTCTGGGAGCCAAACTTCAAATCTCTATTTTAGTCCTTGAAACTTTCAATAAGAGTACTTATTTGCAAACTGAATGTAATGTTTTCAGACACTTAACTGCATGCTAATTGCAATTCAATTAAAATGTATTATAGTTGTTAAATGCCATTAACTAAACTTTAGGTTGCTTTTTGACAGTTTTTAAAAGAAACCACACCACTTCAGGCTGACTTTGCACCAGGGCCAATCACAGACTTGTTTTCAATATTGTGTGGTAAACAAGAGTAAAACAAAATGTCACCAAATTTTATACAATGAAACATATTTCTTTTTCACAAACTGATGACAAAGCAGAGCTCCACTCAGTGGGATTTCAGACAGTGATGCAGATACAGAGTGATAATGCCTGCTAAAACTAGAGATGCACCGATGTATCAGATGCCTATTTTTCATCAATTTACAACCATCTTTATATCAGCTATAGCAGGAAAAAGGCTGATATAACAAACTGATGGATTATTAATTAAATTATAACATTAATTCCTAATGCCGAAGTCTGCGCTTTAATGTTCAAACAACAAAAACATCGCTATTCTTGACTAATAACTTTTGTAACCCTCCGAATGATGGCCAAAACTTTACAGATGTTTTATTAAGTTAATTACTTTAGTTTTCACTCCAAAAAAATGACCACAAGAGCTAAACAAAACACAACACAAGAAGTGCACATACAACTCTCTCTGTAGCGTTATCGCATACCCGTTCACAAAGACCCGCCCCCTTTAGTTACTGTTGCTATGTCCAACAAGTCATGCGCTCTCACCCCACACATCATGTTCTCACACAGTGAAAAATACATCGCGGAGCAAAGAGGACACTGACAACATATGAAACAGTTTCATATTTGAAATATTGTTAATTTTTAAAGAAGTTTAAACAATAAATAGCGTATCGTGTCTCTTTAATGTGTCGTGACAGATCGCTGTAGCTCCTTCAAGCGGCTCATGAACCGATCATCTCTTCATACTAGTTCATTTATAGCATCAAATAAACATGAATGAACATCAGAAGGAATGTTCAAGCGCAGTACACACATGAGTACACACAATTTTTCAAGTTCACCAACATTAATCTACTAACTCCCCTGACTGCTTTGTCGGACAAAATGGCGGATTCGGGGTTATGATTGGTCAGATCGCCTGTCAATCAAACTCCCAGCGAAAGGTCAATTACACAAAACCCTTTTTACAACTAAAAGTAAACAAACTTTATGCCAGGGGTGCTTAATAAACTGGCAAACTTTAAATCTGCAAAATAACTCTGAAGAACTGCTTTTCATTACCCGTATCGCTCAGTATCTGTGGTAGTGCAGATCTTATATATATTTCAACTTACAAAAAATATTAAAATGTATACAAAAACAAATTACAAGGTTAATCACAATAAAGACTGTTACTGTTAGAGTTTCATGATCTGTCTATCTGTTTCCCCAGTCCTGTCTTCCGTCACGTGTTCCTTGTTTTTAGTTTTAGTCCTGTCATTCGTCACATGGTCTTTGTTTTGAGTTTCAGTTAGTCATTGTATCATTATTAGTCCATTGTCATCAGCTGTGTCTTGTTTGTAGTTATGTCTTTCACCTGTGTCCCTTTCGTTAGTGTCTGCATATATACCCTGTGTTTCCCTCACTCCTGGTCCGTTATCGTTCGTGTGTTGACGTGTATGCTGTATTCTCGTCTACTCCTGGATTTATCATTAAAAAAGACATTTATGTTTACTCCTCATCTTCGTGTATTTCCTGAGCTTCACGTCACGTAACAGTTACAATAAGGCATGATTAATATGTATTTCAGTGAGTAATATGTAGTGTTATTTTACATTTGTTTATTTTATTAGTGTACCTGAAAACTATGGTGGCCAAGAGAGCTCAACGCGCTGCAAATAAGAAAACATATGCAAATAAAAAAAAAAAAACGTGATCTTCAGTTTGACAACACATGTGCTGCAAATCCACAAAAACGCGCTGCATACACAAAAACGCGCAGCAAAAAGCGCAAAACACAACAGAAATGTTTCAAGGGGGACCCAAAAGTGACGGACCCTACTTGACAACAGCACAAACTAAAAAATATTAAAATATATTATGCAGGCATTAACTCCATGTAATGTGTTTCACTAACAGAAAAGTGTTTTAATATGAGGCATTGTTGATGATAATTTAGTGGAGGATTTAAAAATATTCGTTAATCATCTGTAGCATACTAATGTACATACTAATAATCATAACGGCCGCCTGAGGGCGCTCGACGACCACGTCATCTGTGAGCGTGAGTTTCTAGCAAACTGAAAAATACTTTATTAAAAATAATAAATACATGAAATAATGTCCAGTTGTTTATTTTTGTTTGCAGTTTTTATAGTATTTAATGATTGTAAACACACTGTACACTCAAATACCGTACATTATATAGGATTAGTGAATAAGTGAAGGGTGAGTTGAACTGGTTTTGGACACAGCTAATAAGCAGGACCTAGTAGGGTCCGTCACTTTTGGGGTCCCCCTTGAAACATTTCCGTTGTGGTTTGTGCTATTTGCAGCGCTTTTTGTATATGCAGCGCGTTTTTGTATATGCAGCACGTTTTCGTGTTTGCATGTGTTGTGAGGATTTGCAGCACATATGTTGTCAAACTGATGATCACGTTTTTTTTTTTTATTTGCATGTGTTTTTTTTTATTTGCATGTGCTTTTTTTTTATTTGCATGTGTTTTCTTATTTACAGCGCTTTGAGCTCTCTCAGCCACTGTAGAAAACAGTTAAACCTACCTAAAAACCACTGTTTATTCCATATGTATCTTTGTTCTGTTGAATTCATGTAGGAATGATGAATGTTAAATGGATTCAATCCATGTTCATTAGAAATTATTTGATGATGCAGCAATAAACTATAACTTAATGCATGTGTTTTTGAACATTGTTGATTTAAAACATGATCAAAATACTATCTATTAATGACAAAATTTCAAATAAGAGAACAAGTGACAAATATCGGTATTGGAATCAGTCAGTAACTGTTTGTCAAAATCCGTATTGGCCCCAAAAAATCAGAGTAAAGACTGCATAAGAAATCACCACTAATAACCTTTACCCAAGTACTGAGGTGTTACCAAGTCACTTTGATATGATTACATATTATACTGTATTTACAGTACATGATACTCCAAACGTCCTTTGAATGGAGCAAAACAGTTCCAATGACTCTGTCTTTTAAGGTGGTATATTCCCACGTTTCACACGTGCCGCACATCCCCCATGAAAGTTGTCGTATTACTGGTGTCACTCGAGCTCCTGTAAACAGAGCAGCGCAGCTCAGGGATTTCAGTAGCGGCGCTGATTAATGACCCTGCCATATGAGAACTGCTTCTGTGTTTATAAAGACTTGATTGTTACTGAAGGTCAACATTAATGAGACACTTTATTTCTTTTTCATGAGAGCGTGGCGTGGTTGACCACGCTACCTTAGCCCAGAACAAATGATGACAAGGGCAACTGACGCCAACTCTAACCATTCAGCTTTCTGCAGACAGTCATGAACACTCAACCCACTCACAGTTATCCAATGACACTACCCTTACATGAGCACAGTTTGTGTCGTCGGTGCAAAGATACACTTTTAAGTACAATCATATATCACTGGAATCTCCTCAACTGCAAGCACTAAAGTAAATTTCACTCTCCAACACTTTACTAGATTTCTCTGCAAGAAATATTTGTATATTTTGAGTTTATTAATAAGTACAAACATGGGGAGTCGTTTTTACAACTTCAGCAAACTCTGACTACAAGGGTCTAATTATCTGACGTTTTTAGAGTCTTTAGTCACTTTCACACAGGAAGAATGTTTTCATAGTTACTATAAATATTGGCGGAAGTACTCTCTATTTGGTGCGTTTGCACCAAATGAACAGGGAAAGATTTTAGTTAAAGGACCACCTTTTGGGGGAACTAAATTAGCTCTACTTCAGAGTATGGTCTAAGCCAGCACTATAGGAACTACCGGCATGTTGGCCAAATGTATGCCATACGAAACACTGGTACCCGAAGTCCAGGAGCAAGGAGGAAGCAGGATCTAAGTGCAGCAGAACTTTTATTTAATAAACTTGAAACAGAAACTCAGGGAACAGGAGCTCAGAAACAGAACAACCAACATAATACTGAAGACAACAGAACTAAACACAAGCTTAAATACACAGGAAAACAGATCTGGAAAACGAGACACAGCTGATAAGACTAACGAGTTAATAAAACAACTGGTGACAGGAATCCAGACACATAGGGAAAACTAGGTCAAAGTGTCGGGAGCATAGGCAAACATTAGCAGAAAACTCCTTGAACAAGACATGAACGCAATGAAAACACTTCTAGAAACAAACACAAAACAATTGAGCAGAACAGATCTAAACATGAACAAAACTCAAACCGTAACACTCAACGTCGCTGTTGCTGTCAGAGTTCCTACTGCCGGTGTGAATGCAACCAGGAAAATGCCCTGAGAGGAAATTGTCCACAGCGGATGGTCCTGGTCGCTAGTTCCGTTAACAACCTTTATTGACCTTGACACACAAGCTGTGTCCGAAACCACTCACTTGTTCACTCATTCACTAATCCCTACATACTGTACGGCATTTGAGCGCACTATATCTGCAGGGAGTGAACGGAATGAAGCGAGTGAATTTGGACGTCGGAGAGCTGGAGCTGTCACAGAAATGGCTTGACACGTGATAAAACTACTTTTATCCTACATGTTACTTGCGTTATAAAATAATGTTAAAAAATAACACCAGTTAGACAGTTATAACTGCATGGAAAATTGCCACACAGCATAAAAAAGTCAAAAAAATTTTAGTAAGTGTTTGATTTTTAAGATTTAATTAATTATTAGGTTTTCATCGATTTCCGAACTCCGTGTAGTTCCTAAACAAACCCCAGTCGGAGAAATCCTGATTAATGCACTTCGTTGATAACAAAGAGCGGAATAAATTTGTAAATAATCCACCCAGCACTGACTATTAGAAACGTTTTCAACTAAATGTCAACTAGCAGTTATTAGAGTTTAAGTACCGTCTGCTTAATATCTACTAACACTTTTGTGATGCTCCTCAACAGACACTGTGCTAACTATAATAACTTTGCAACTGCATGTAAATTTATTCTACTAACCCGATATAACAGTCAACTAAAACTCTAATGAGAGTTAGTTGAGATGTAGTTAGCAAAGTTAGAATGACTAAAGTGGACCATCTAAATAACATCTAACCTTTCTTTCTTCCGTGAAACACAGAATGAGATGTTAGCAAGAACGTCTGAACGTATCATAAACGTAGTTCTTATGATCCATGTGAGCATACAAGTCATATGGACTATTTTTATTATACTTTGTGGTGCATTTTGTAGAAATCAGCAGTGCAGACACAGGGGTGTCCAGTCCTGCAAGAGTTTAGCTCCAACCCCAATTAAACACATCTGAACCAGCTAATCTTAGGCATGCTAGACAAGTCCAGGCAGGTGTTTTGAGGCAAGTTGCAGCTCACCACTTGTTTACATGTGTAACATTCAGAGTAGGAAATTAAACCTTTGCACATGAAGTCAAATGTTTGACAGAGCAGAAGAGAGAAGGCAAGCATATTAGGTAGTATGAGTTTCAGTGTGTGTTAGCAAGCGCGCGCATGCAGTACCTTTTCGTCGTCTTCGGTGAACAGTGCTCCATTGGGACTCTTGTTGATGGCCTGCGTGACCCCGATGACCTCTCCATCACTGTTGTGGATGGGCATGCACAGTAGAGACTTGGTTTTATATCCGGTGAGTTTATCAATCTCATCACTGAAACGATGGTCCTATAAAGAAGACGAGACAATGTCACTCTCTGCTGAGTGGGAACATTCATAATAACTGTAAAGAGAAGCCAGACTAATTAAAAGTGAAGTGTGTCATTGCGGTGGTACTACCACCAAACAGAACTGCAAAAATATTCTAGAAGTGAAAGAAACTCTGGGAAAACTACCTGGAGTAAAACATCTTACAACTCCTTCTGGTCTCCTGTTTATTTGAAATAATAAAGATTTTTATTTAAGAAATTTCTTCTGTTCTCAAAGGCTGCATTTATGTGATAAAAATACAGTAAAAAATGTAATATTGTGAAATATTATTACAATAAAAAAAAAAACTGTGATCAAAGCTGAATTTTTAGCATCATTACTCCAGTCTTGTCACATGATCCTAGAGAAATCATTATAATATGATAATATGATGATCTGATGCTTATTAATTTTTAATTATTAATAATGGTTCTTATTATTAATGTTGAAAAAAGTTTTTATGCCTCATATTTTTGTGGAGACTGGTATACATTTTACAGTTTGATGCATCCTTGCTGAGTAAAAGATATTTTCTTTCTCCAGATTTATCATTCATAATTATCAGAAAAGTTTCTTGATCATCAAATCATCATATTAGAATGATTTGTGAAGGATCATGTGACACTGAAGACTGGAGTATGATGCTGAACATTCAGTTTTGATCACAGGAATAAATTATATTTTAACATATACTAACGTAGAAAACATTCATAATAATATTTCACAATTTTACTGTATTTTTTTATCACATAAATGAAGCCTTGGTGAGCAGAAGAGACTTTGAAAAACATTTAAAAAAAATTTTTTGACCAGTATAGTGTAGATTCCATTGTTAACATTAACATTAAATAAAGATACTGAAATAGAATGTAAATAGATACTGTTCAAATACAGTATACAGAAATATCATGAATCACATTCCATAATTATTTATTCATATTTTGAAGTACATGATCTATGCATCTACACTTAATGTTGTTAATTTATTATATATTTATATATATTTTCAACAATATATAGTGATGGATGATTTAAAAACACAAATATTTTGTTTCAAATCAGTGGTTCGGAGCGCCAAAGTCATGTGATTTCAGTAAACGAGGCTTCGTTACGTCATGGGTGTTTTCGCAATTTCAATTGTTCACGTGACTTTGACAGTTTGATATGCAAATTGAATCACTGATTTGACACAAAAGATTCGTAAAGCTTCATGAAGCAGTGTTTTGAAATCGTCCATCACTAGATATTGTTGAAAGTGAATTGTTTATTTTGTTTTTCTTTTGGCGCACAAAAAGTATTTTCGTCGCTTTCTAATATTAAGGTTAACCACTGTTAAATATGTTTTAGTATCTTTCTGGGTTTTGAAAGTGTAAATTATCTTGCTGTCAATAGAGACTGACTGAACCATCAGATTTCATCAAAAATATCTTCATTTGTGTTCTGAAGATGAACGAAGGTCTTACGGGTGTAGAACGACATGAGGGTTGGGAATTAATGATGGAAATTTAATTTTTGGGTGAACTAACCCTTTATTTAGTAATGTTTGCTGAGACACTTTGCATGGTTCATGTTTCCATCTCGTGTTTGAATTGCTGAGTTTACTGGTATAAATAATGCAGTTTTAATGATCTGCTCTGCTTGCTAAATGAATAGGCAAACGCAGATTGACAGACTAATTAGAGAACTGCGAGCTGGCCTCATCATCATCATCAGAACATCAGGAGTGTATCTGTAGAAGTTTGTCTGCACTGATCGATTCAGTAATCAATACTCAGATACTCTCACACAACTCATTATTTCACTAAGGCTTTTTATGGATCTCAGGGAATAATCAAAGCAAAATGTCATTCAGGACTCACAATAAAATACACACCTGTCTATGCTGCAAGTCATTATCCATACGGGAAAATGTCATGTGAGTGACCTAGTCGAAAAATGCTAATGCTTTCCTAACCCTAATTCACTTTCTATTGGCATAACGGGTTTTTTTCAGCAGTGAAGTTAGAATGTCCAGAACGATCTTATTTGATTTTTAAAGGATTTTTTTTTTTCTCCCATTAAGATTGATTCCAAATTATAATAGACATTCCATTAGCAATTCGGTGTGCATCTTTAAGGATTTTTAAATCATTTTATTCCTGTTTCACCGGTGATGAATTAAGTGTGTTTGCTGTTTCCGCATCTCATATCTGATCAGTAATTAAGCATTTGGGAAAATCTCACGCCAGTGACTCAAGTTTCCTAATCCCAGTGGAATTCCTATCATAATTCGGAACAGTTGGAACATATCAAAGTAAGAGTTGTTTGACTGTTTTGGTCCCTTCATCATAATTTGGAACAACTGTATTACACAATTTCCATTGGGATGTTTGGTGTTTTTACTACTAAAGTGATATTCCTATTTCATAGTAAAACAGGAATTTGACTTTGATACATTTGTTCCAAATTGTAGCGGATGTTCCATCATCAATCCTGTGCACATCTTTTGCAATTTATGGACTAGAAATAATCATTTTATACCTGGGAATTTTGAGTTTTGGCCCATCAATAAAAATCTCAGTAAAATACTCTCCTTGTCTATCGGATACAATTTGTATGTATCCTATAGTCAAAACCCTAAAGATTTCCTAATCAACAAAGGAATTTCTTTCATTATTCGGAAACAAGCATCCTAAAGGGCTCTAATTATCCTGTAAGAAATATCCCGTAAGTTACTTTGATCCCAAAATATTACAGAAGCCTTATAGAGACAAGAAACAATCTGCTTTTATTCCTGCTTTCACCTGATATGCATCGGGAATGTTGACCGTCTCCCCGTGTTCAGCCACATATCCAATGATGCCCTTTCCCCAGGGCACCTGCACCTCATCCGAGTTACTCAGGGAGGGCAGCACTGTGGTTCCAGCGTGCACGTCGAAGAACTTGGACACCAGAGTCTTTTTATTGGCCGGTCCCTCCACCAGGAACAGGGAGCAGCGGTCAGCATCCACCATGATGCACACAAACACCAGGATCTTGTAGCTCAGACTGGTCAAATCCAGGTCGTTGGAGATGTCTTTGACGAGCTCCAGGAAAAACTCCCTCTCGTTGTGCTCTTTCAGGTAGTATTTGTAGTCTACGGCGGTGGAGGGGTACTGAGGGATGTTGACCCGGGACTCCAGCAGCGCGGAGAGGATGTGCGCGGTGGTCGGAGGAAGGGAGCTGGCTTTACGCAGCAGCGCGCGCCTCCTCATGCTGGTCAGGGGCTCCTGGGCTCTGGAGTTGACGTGTTCGTCATAAGTCCTGTTGGCATTGATGGCTTTAGACCTTGCGAATGTCTTCCGCAGTTCTTTCTGCGAGGCTCGTCTCTGCAGCCCGTCTCCGCGGCTCGCCCAGCTGTCTTTACTGCACGCGTTCGCTGCTTTCTCCCCGTCCGCGCCGCTGGAGTTCGCCGGAGTTTGAGCCGCGTGATGGTTCTTCTGCCACTTTTCCACCATACTCGCCTTGCCTTTTCTGTTTAAATAATCCTCTAATAACTCCGGGTGCTTGTCTAGAAAACTTTCGACATCGGAGAAGACCATATTTGACCCTGCCATTGCTGTCATCTGCAAATAAAACGCGTGTTTTGAACGGTCATTTATGTGAGTGATGGGCTCAACGAATCGCTCGCAAACTTAAAACAATAAATCCTCCGAGAGAAGAGGGTGGACGTAGTCCTCGTGAAGTTCAGCTTTCGTTCATGTTGTGATCCAGCTGCTCCGTTCGCGGTCGCATCTGATGCTGAATAACGCGCTCTCGTTCATTCTAAAGCAGCGCCAGTGAGATGATGCGACAGAGCGCTTCGCAGGTGCATCACTGACGTCACGACCACGCATTCCTCCCTCCATCCTCTCCTGAGTCTTTTCATAACTGGGCTGGTGTATTATGACGCTGGGAAACGCAGTCTTAATGGCATTTCAAACATCCCGTGATCATTATATATATATATATATATATATATATATATATATATATATAGGGGAAAATTTTAATTGTTAGGTATACACAAGATCACATCCCACTAATAAAAAAAATCGCACTGCATGTTAAATTCAAATAAACTTCAGTTTTATATTCAATTCAAACTTCCAGAGAATGCAGTATATATCTGGTAAATTATATCACTAATTCACTTTCTAAGGAATTGCCATTGTAAAGTTGCTGCTCCGCCGACCTCTAGTGGATAAATTGAGTTATGCCGCTGTCCAAACACATGGCCACGTCCCTGAAAGGATGGCTTAGTTTTCTCACATAAATGAAGTGTTGAGGGGGTTCCTCGAAGAGAAACTCTCACCCATGCACTGATCTCTCATTCAATAATGTAAAGGCACATAGAGAGTTCATAAACTACATAAACTTGCAGTGTAAACTGGGGAGAGAACTTTAGCGGGTCTCCTTGGCACCTTCGTGATAGCAATTGGTTGTCACTAAAATTACAATATTTTATATATGAAACTGTTTCATGTGTTGTCAGTGTCCTCTTTGCTCCGCGATGTATTTTTCACTGTGTGAGAACATGATGTGTGGAGGGAGAGCGCATGACTTGTCGGACATAGCAACAGTAACTAAAGCAGGCGTGTCTTTGCGCAGGGTCAATTTTGCCAAGTATTCAACATTTTTTGTCTGAAATTTTAGTCCTATCCCTACCCCCAAATCTAACTCAACCCAAAAATTATCCCTAAAATGAGAGGGAAATTATGGGTGAATAAAACTGGTGTAGAAGCACCTAACCTTGACATAAACTGTAAACTTGTCCCTCAAATCTGATTGATTGGAATGTTGTTCCAGAATCAAGAAAGATGTCGATCATGTTGTGTTTGGTAAAATCAAGCCATCTGGGGACATTCGGACACTCAGGTCATTACATCCTAGCAATAGTAATTTCACACATAACATAGAATAACATCTATGACAGCAATAACAATTGGTAAGATATTCAGTGTTTTGCCTAACATTTATCTAACATGATTAATCTTTCAACTAGACCTACATGATGCCTTGGCTAGAAGTCACTGGATTCCTAGTGCTCTGAGATGTGTGAATTTGACAGTGATATTTGTGCCAAATTTAACCTGTCGATATACTCTGAGTCATGTTGGGCGAGTAGAACGTTTAGACTATAACATGACATTTCACCCCCCATGTGGCCTTTATCTGTTCTAAGGAGCATTTCATTAAGTGGGGCCTGATTTACCAACGTTAGATAACGAAACCATCTCTTACTTCATCAAAGATCATTCGAATAAAGGCCACCAAACCCTCCTATCCTACATTTCAGGAATTAACAGGTTAAATCAACCCGTCATGTGTTTCTGGTTTCAAAAGTGCCTCAAATTGGTCTTGGAATCTCAACAGTTCACTTTTCAAGCCACTCTTTCCATCATAGGCGCCAGATCCACATCCACTCTCGAAGGCCACCCCCAGCTCCGTCTGCTCGGCTTTCAAGAGCTACATTAGATCTAATTGCTTTCACATTTAAAAAGAGCACCAAATTCTTGTCAGCTAATCAGCTAGTCGACCCCAACCATGTTTTACCCTTCTTTCTCCAGCTCTAGTACCTCCGCTTACATAGGAGAAGAAACTGAAGCAGTTGATGAAAAATTGCTCACACAAATGTAAAATAATGCGATCATCATGTAAATCAAAACTGTCTTACGCTACTGAATGAAACTCCCCAGGATGAGCTATAGGACTGTGAAGCTTTGGGGATGTTGATGAACTCGATCTACTCTATCTGTGTTTTGATCATTGACAAAAAAGGATGCATTAAGCTTGAATAAAATGTTTTTAAAATGGAACGAGTTAAAGTACACTTAAAGGTATGTTTTAAGTATACTAAATGTATGTAATACTTGGGACATATCATTAATGATGAAATGGGTGATTATGACGATATGTACAGGCAGTGCCGTGTGCTTTATTGCCAAGCCAATATATTTTTTGTAAGAAAATGTGTTCGGATCAGCTTTTTAGAACATACTGTACCTCTTTTTATACTGCTGCTTTATAGGTTAAGTTTAAAAAAGTGAGCTTATGTAAGCTTCAGACTGCCTACAATGATTGCATCGGAATTATTTTGAAAAAACCAAGGTGGAGCAGTGCAAGTCATCTATTTTGTATGTCAAGAGTAAGAACCTTTATGGCTTTAATGAGAAATCTGATGTATAAATTGTATGATGTATAAATTTGTCAGCTGGATAATTCAGCGAATGCAAATGTATTTGTCTGTGTTTGCTTGTTGTGTGTATGATGTTATGTTCACTTAAAATAAACTTACAAGTATTCTTGTAGTATAAAACTACTAAACTAGTAGTATACTGAGAGTACACTTCAAAGTATACTTTCATAAACTAAAAAATGTACTAGTAGTATTAAAATAGTATACTAATCAGTTCACTTGCAGTTCAAATGAGAAATGTAGTTGTGTGCATAAAGTTACACTATAGTACATTTAAACATATACTTTTATATACATAAAGTGGGCCAATTTAGTACTAAACAGTATTTAAATAGTACACTTACAACTTTACTACTAGTACAATGATATTAGTATACTTACTTAATAAAGATATACTGAAACATTACTTTAGTATATTTCATAAAATGAACTTGAAGTAGCCTATACTTGATCTACATCTCCTTGACCGTTCACTCTCTCTTGTCCCACTTGGACACACAGGGCAGAAATGCAAGAGTGTTAATCATATCGTTTTAGGCTGTGTTTTTAATGTTGTTATCCCCAACATGCTAATTCTTAAACTTCATGATTTAGGACTCAGCTCATTATGTAAAAGTTTCTCGAATTTTCTGTCAGAAAGCGCCCAGGTGGTGAGATTGGGTACACAACTGTCTTCCAGCATAACATTGTGCAAAGCAAAGACTGATTTTCTAAAGCTTGTTTGCTGAGTATTTTTTAACAGTGAGCATTCTGCATTTCTGTATGGTTTTCTAGCTGTATCCAGCAGTTAATGATATAAGACACACTCCAGAGGGTTGTCTTGTAAATACAGAAGTTAATTGAAGTTGAATAACATTATGTGTGGCGTTGTCAGGCTGTGTGTATATAAAGGACGCTAAAGTCGAAGATCATATAAACATAGATTTAATTCAAACAGTTCCACAGGAATACATACAGGCAGGCAGGCAGGCAGGCAGGCAGGTGACACACAGGTAACATTGACGAGAACCGACCAACACTGAACATAACCGGGCGAATATATAGGGGAGATAATGAGGGACAAACGTAATCAGGGTGAACAGAAACAGGTGCTGGAAATTAACTGAACAGGTAAACACATGGAGGGCAAATGAACAGAGAATGACAACACTAAACTAAACAACAGTCCATGGGTGTGACAGTACACCCCCTCCCCGGAAGGCGCGTCCTCGCGCCGTAGATGAACCAACTGCGGAGGGAGGGAGGGGGCTCAGATGGAGGACGAGGAGACGAAGGGCGGACAGAACAGCAGACGGACATCATGGCAGACAACAGGAGGAACCAGGGTGGAGCAGATGGTGGGAGGAGCCAGGGAGGAAACTGTCGGGACTTGGAGCAGGAAGAGGATGGTTGGACCCCGGCCGCAGTCACTGGAGCTGCAGGAGGAAGCAGCCATGGTGGAGGAAGGGCTGGCGACACCAGGGCGGTGTGGCTGACTGTGGCAGAGCAGGTGGCAGAGGAGACCAGGGCGTAGCTGGAACGCCGAAGAGCCAGGGCGACGCTGAGGATCCGGCGGGACGCGGCGACGCTGGCGGCTCTAGCGACCGAGGCGCAGGCGGGAATCCTGAAGGCCGTGGTGGAGCCGGAGCGACAGAAGACCAAGGTGACGTCGGAGGGAGTGAGGACGCCAACGGAGCCAGAGGGACGAAGGGACGAGGCGCAGCCAGAGGAGTGTAGTCCCGCGGCGAGGGCAGGTCGACGAACGACTAAGGCGCAGCCGGAGGGATGAGGGAGCCCAGCGTAGCTGGTGGACTGAAGGGCCACGGTGGAGATGAGGGAGGTTGGAGCCAACGAGGAGCTGGTGGAACGATGGGCCGAGAAGGAGTCCTGGTCAAGGAGGTGGGAGGCGAAGATCGGGGATCCACTGCCCCCGATGGAGCTGCAGACTGGCAGGCCCACTGCACACTCACGCCGCAGGTGGTGGGTAGAGGGTGAGAAGAGGGGCTGGCAGGATGCAGCGGAGATGGTGGTAGATGAAAAAGTGGAGGTGGGAGAGGGAGGCTGGGTGGGAGGGAACTGCGCTCTGCATGTGGCATTCAAGCTCACCAGGTAGAACGTGCAGAGGCAGTCGTCCGGGAAGTGTGTTTAATGAGCAAGCTCAAGGAAGGTCCGCATGTGGTCCTCCAACGTTTGTTCCTCCTGCTCCAACAGTAGGAGACGAACACCGGGGAAATCCATGAGGACGGGGAAAAACGCAACAAACAAAAACGAAACTAAAAAACAAACGGAGGAAAACGCTGCCAACAATCACAATTTTGTGGGTCGGTTCTTCCGTCAGGCTGTGTGTATATATTAAATCTATGTTTATATGATCTTCGACTTTAGTGTTAAAGTCGAAGATCATATAAACATAGATTTAATTCAAACAGTTCCACAGGAATACATACAGGCAGGCAGGCAGGCTTGACCCAGTTTTAAGTGTGATGACCACAGGAAGGAATAAAAAGGGGGAAAGGGTAAACATTTCCCTGGAGGCAAATCCCTTCAAAAACAATATTACACTTAAATATTAAAAAGTTATTATTAGCTATATCCTAACAGGAGCAAATAAGGGAATATTTTCACATTACCATCATCAGCAGATTCACAAGCCAAATGGCTAAACCAAGACAGCAAGCAGCTGACTAGTACAAAAAAGGGAAGCATTTCCTAACTTCTTGCTTCTTACAGTTATACTAAAGCAATACTAAAGAAACAAAAAGAACAAAAACCTAACCAAGATAAAATAGCACACACACACACACACACACTATTTAACACTGAAGATGATCAGACAAATACGTTTTTCTGACCTATAAACATTAACCATAATACAATGCACTTATAACTAAGCATATTGCATTGTCATGGAAGCAGCAAAGAGCTACCAACTCTAATAAATCATCTCTCTCTCTCTCTCCCTCTCTCTCCCTCTCTCAGACTCTTTTCTTCTTCCCGCTTTCATTAATTCCTATAGTGACTAAGGATGTTGTTTATGGTTATTCCCATTAATTTCCACCCCTCTGCCTTTTTCAAATCTGAACTCAAAAGTGACCGAGCAGCACGTACGACATGAGGAAGAGTGAAGGAAGTTTATCTTTAACAGCTGCAGACAACATGCACAGGAGAAGAAATGCTTTTGACCTTTCAATCTACAGTCTATTTTTGATGTATCTCAAATGCTTCAGCATTGCGGGTAAGTGATATATTTATACTTTTGTTTATGTTAGATGCAGATATTTATATGTTCACTCACTCGTTTTTCGATTAATTTTGCAGATGTAAAGATTATAGGTCGCGATACAACAGTCGTGAAAGAGGGGAGTGCTATTTTGCTTTGTCATCTGACTGAGATAGAGGAGATTTTAACTCATATTGTCTGGCAGAAACAGACAAAAGAAAACCCTGAACCGGAAACCTTCTTGATCGTTCACAAAGATGGGAAAACTGAACACAAAAATGTTATACAGGATAAGGTTAAATTTATTGGGAATATTAAAGAGAAGAATGGATCGATTCAGCTGCTGGGAGTTTCACTTCAAGATGATGGGATGTACACTTGCATCTTCAACAGATTTCCTAGTGAACAAATTCAGACAAATATCAATGTCACAGTGCTTGGTAAGACAATGAATTCTGTGTTATTCTCTGTTTCACTTTTGATCTTGCTCAAAGGTCAACCAAAAATGACAAATCTGTCATAATTTATTAACCTGTGTAACTCTTTCACTAAATACATTATCCCATGTAGTTTCAATGATTGGGGACTGAAGCCTCAAAAAAGGACACAAAAAGCTTCAAAAATGGACACGAAAGCACCTCATAGTAGTGGTTTATACAACTCATGTGATTTATTCAATATCCCATACAGGAAAATCATGAAGGGATAGTAACAAACACAAACATGGAGTGAGTAGAACAACACTTGTGAAAGTGAAATGACATTGAAATTGATCATTCTGACATCATGTTAATCTGTCATATGTTACCTGGGTGTTTTCTTGTTGTTGTTGTTGTTGTTGTTGTTTTTGCAGAAAAGAAAGGGAGTTTTGAAGAGTATTGCATTTATTCAATTACTATGAAGTCCCTCATGAAACTCTATCATTAAAATAATTTGGAATATCGCAAATGAGTTGTATAAATCACTGCAACAATATTTTAATGGTGTTTTTGTGTCCTTTTTTGAAGCTTGAAAGCTTCAGTCCACAAGTAATTCAAATGCTTTCTGGTTTTCTAAAAAGGGTTTGAGTAACATGACGACAGGATTTTCAGTGTTTGGATGAACTACTGACAGAAATTCATGAGTATATTTCCCCTCACAAACATGGTGTGTAGAGCAAAACATATAAAAGTGAAACGGTGGTTAGGGATGTACAAAATCCCTGCAGCATATCAGTCATTGGCTATTTTTATTTTTATTTTTTTTAATTGGTGTATGTGTTTGACACAAAATGTTTTAGATGTTACACATTTTTCACATGATTCATTTATGTTCATTTCTCTTTTCAAATGGAGTTCCTCCTGTGGGGAACGTGACGGGGAGCACACACATTTCTGATCATTATGAAGTTATTTTGGCATCATGTGAAGCCTCCAAAGCACGGCCTGCAGCAGAAGTGTTGTGGAAATTGGGAGATCTGAAAGTGTCCCTGAGGACCAAAACCAACCGCACTGAGCACTCAGATGGGACAATCACTGTTGTGACCCACATACTAGGTGCACCATCTAAACATTTAAACCAGAAGAAGATCCAGTGTGTGGTGAGGCACAGCACACTAAAAAAGGAGCTTGAACTTGACTACGTGTTAAAAGTCCACTGTAAGTAACATGAGTTTCCACTGTAAAAAGCAGAAGCTAGTCTTCAGGAACCAGTTAGAGGCATCGCTAGGAAGCCTGGGCCCCTGTATACCCTTATGAAAAAGAAGTATACTTCATGAAGTAATGTTCAAGTATATTTTTAAATATATTTTATTCAGTAATTATATTAATATCAATGTTCTAGTAAAAAGTGTATGGTTTCAATACTGCTTGGGACTAAATTGGCCCACTTTAAGTACGTGAAAAGTATACATACCATAAGTGTAACAGTAGTAAACTTTATAGCACAGCTATAGTTCACAACAACAGTTCTCATTTGTACTGCATTTGGACTCACTTGTAAGTAAACTAGTAGTTACTACTATTAATACCTTGTAGTGTATGTGAAAAAGTATATTTACTATGGCTCCTCAGTCAAAAGATTAAACACAACTACAAGCCAAGTACTTTGAATACTTAATTATATTTTTAAGTACATCTCGATCAAAAGATTGAGTACAAGTTATTATCAGTCAAGTAAAATTAAGTACAATTTGTAGTATATTTCTGAGAAGTAGACAAAGTATATAACTATTCTTTTTAGTTGAAAAGTAGTATACTAAAAGCACACTTGAATGAACTGGAGCTCAAGGGTAGAGCTTAATCTGTTTAATGGATGGAGAGATAGGGTTATGGGTTAGGGTGTGGTTGGGGATACAGTTTCACCCATCATGCCCACAGTATGTCAAAAGAGCTCCAGAGGGTGGGAGCTGGAGGTTATGGCTCTGCCGTGAGTAGCCTCTTAGAAACTAGGTCGCAGACTAAACCAAATACATCATGAAGGAGGGAGACACCGACTATACATGTAACAGGAGAGGAAATGCATGGGAATTTTTTATGCCTATAAAAATGCTGGTCATGGCCTCCTTCATGGCCTGTATGATGTTTTTACTTGGACAGAAGTATAACTCGATAAGTACAAGAGCAAATTTCCCCTCATGTAACTGGAAGCATCCATAAATTTCAAAGCCATGTAGCGGATTTCACCCAGAACCACAAACGAACCACTGACACCAGGCTCTTCGGGGATCACGCCTGCAGTTTATTAAAAGAGGAGACATTTAACACACACGCCTTCAGGTCACTCTCTCCAGTCACAGGCTGTTCTGAGAGAACAGGTGCAACACCAGTCCATTGTAAATGACGTCACTCACAGAACAAACTCAAAATATTAATTATGAACAAAAATACATTTTTTCCGCTGTATTGCAGAACAAAATAAAGATCATATACATAAAGTAAATTCACTAAAACAGTTCAATAAAACAACTAAAAGTTGCTGGAACAATCACGATAACAGATAAAAACTCTCAACACTACAGCCACATGAACAACATTTATGGTATAAGTATAATCTATATTTTTGAATTCTCTTAGATCCTCCAGAATTGGTGAAGATAATCCCTGATGATCCAAACAAGGCTGAAGAATATAATTGTTTTGTGGATTGTAACCCAACACCGATTAGCTACATCTGGATCAAGTAATGAAGCCCTTCTTTCATTCCTACATTTTTCAGACACATTTAGAGTTGTGTGGCAAATACTTACTTATTATTTGTCAGGCATACAGTAGCTGTTTTGTTGCTATACTTTATTTTTTATCATGCTCTTGATAATGTCCTGGGAGTTTATTTGAACTCAAAGAATTCAGGAGCAGCTGTTATAACATTGTCCTATGGCTTCCGGCTTCTACGGAGTCTCATCCTCCTTCCTGTTAATTTAGCTGGACAAAAACTGTGCTGCTTTATACTGAAAAATGTTACTTGTTATCATATTATTTTAATTCATTATAGTAATCAAAAACACACTGGTTTGTTGCGCAAATTATTTTACCATGTACTGCATTTTGTTACTCCTCCAGTCATTCACCTATAACTGCAAATGAATCGGAAGTGCCCACACATTCAGAGAAAATAGCAATTTTTGAAATGAAAAATAAGGTGGATAGCAAGCGCATGGGACATGACTACTGTAGCACAACGTGTAAAAGTCATTCAGCTTCTGTTACAGAAGTGTAAGCCGAATTTTGCTACATTTAGACCTTCAAAGATTAAACGCAATGCTGTTTTAATGGCTGTTCCCAAACTTCAATGTAGTTGTAGTCTAAATCAAGATAGAGTCCAAATATTTCCAAGTCGTTTATCAATGCCTTTTCCAAGACATTATCAAGACCATAATGAAAATCAGTCTTGAGTACTACAGCACTACCAATTCCACCTTTTTCCTGAGTAAACAATGAGCACTGCCACTGTTCTATTCCATTAACTCACAATGAGAGTATCCGTGAGGTCAAAGGAATGTTTGAATGAACTAAACAGAAACATTTGTACTTGGTTTCACAGACCAGGCTTAAACTAGTCCCAAACTAAAATGCATGTTCTTGCTGTTTTAACTGAAAGCAGCTTCCGCTGACATATCTTAAAATATGTCAGTGCCATTGTTTTGTCTCAAAATGCATACCAGTAATGTTTTTTCTGGTGTACGTTTATAAAAGCTACTTAAATATCCTAATTGAACTAAGGCCTAATCCTGGCTTAGGCTAAGCCCTGTCTGTGAAACCGGCCCTTGAACATTTAAAAATAAAAATGTGTGCATGGCACCAACATCATGCATCTTTCAAGGTCCATAAAGGTACTAAAGACATCGTTAAACAGTCAACGTGACTGCAGTGGTTCAACCTTAATGTTATGAAGTGACGAGAATGATTTTTGTGCACAAAAAAAACGAAACAAAAATAATTGTATCTCTTTCCTGTCAGTCTCCTACGCTGTTCACGTAGTAAACGCAGTCCAGCGCTTCCGAGTTCTACATCCGAGCGCCGACTCATTGTTGGCCGGCTCCTGCGTCAACATCACACCGTCGGCCAATACTGAGCTGGCGTTCTGACTATTTCTACTAGGAAATAAATAGGTATCTTTGGCTTGTTCTACACTAGCATGTCACCATCTGGCGAGATCTGCCGATTGCAGGCGGGAGAGGAGTACAGAGATGGCCGTCAGGTCTGACACTTTGTGCTTTACATAGTGTGCTGAACCAACGTCAATTATGGCAGACCACTCGATTTTTGCGTTGATTGTAGCCGAAGAAGTGGATGCGACTGAAATAAGAATATTTACTAGCTAGTGTATTTTTGAATATCAGAGATACAATATCAAGATTTGTTAAAAACAGAAACTTGTCAAAGAAAAAACGCGTCGTCCTTGTCGTCACAATATTTGACCAATGAGAATAAATTGTGTTGTCATCAAGGCTTTTGCAGCCAATTTTCACCGCGGTGGTTCACTTTGATGGCACTTGTGATCGTATGGCAGCTGCAACACCAATCAAAGTCAGATTTTCTGACCAGAATGCATTGCTTTTGTCAGGCGGCAGCCGATCTTTACAGTCAAACAAGTCTAATGTGTACCATGTCAGTCATGTAAGGGGCTACACAAAACAATATCTACAATTTTAAGTTTCTAGACTATTGCCTTTTACCATTTTACATCATCACATATATACTTTCTTACATCATGTGTCTTTATTAACAGAGTGAATGGAAGTACTCCGCATTATAAAGGCAATACACTTTTCATCCCAAAATCGTCCTCTGATTTTAATGGTGTATACATCTGTACAGCTTCAAATGAGTATGGAAGTGCTTCCGGTGTCTTACATGTGTCTAGCACTGGTGAGTCCTTCAAAATCTTTATATTTTAAAATATTTTCACTCTTATTTTATGCATATTATTCTTCTGTTCTATTTCATTCTAGTCTATTCTTTACATGATGTATACTTTTAGCAGACACTTTCATCCAAAGTGACTTATAATCGAGGAACAGAAGCAAATCAACACAGTCAACAATATCATTGCACACAACTTAAAGATGTAACTTGACAGCTTTTTCTTGAGCCCTTATTCCATGTTTTGTAGGATCTACTGATGTTTGTCGGGATCTCTTTGGTTCTATCTTCAGCTGTGCCATCCTGTGGATTATTATGGTTTGCATAGTGCAGATTGGTGGGAAAATGTCTCAAGTTCTGAGGTTCTTCTAAAGTAAAAGTAGGGTACAACAAGGATAAAGCACACCTTTATTCATTACACCCCTAATGAATGATTGCAGAAAATATGAGCATATATATAATAATATAATATATATATATATATATATATATATATATATATATATATATATATATATATGTATGTATGTGTGTATTGAACATGGAGCAACAGATTTTGTGTGAAAATAAATCATAAAATAGTTTTTTTTTAGTCTAAGTTTAAGAATGTACATCAGCAATTGTTTACTGGACTCAGTACTCAGTCAGTTTATCTCTCACACATCTCCCCACTCTGTTTTCTCTACCTTTACACTACCAACTACTTCAGAGACAATGGGTCTTATAAATAAATCGAAACCCTCGACTTGTCAGTTAGACCCTCTACCAACTCCTTTAGTGAAAGCTTGTTTACCAGCCCTGTCGCCATTGATTACTAAAATTGTTCACACTTCACTTGTTTCTGGTTCTGTATCTCCATCTCTTAAATCTATTATTATTAAAGCAGGGGCTGATCCATTTAAATTCCATTTAATTCTGATCCAATTTCATATTTACCGTTTATCTCTAAGGTAGTTGAAAAGTGTATTGCAATTCAAATTCATGACCATCTTTTGTATGAACAGTTTCAATATGGTTTGTAGGTTTATATATATATATATATATGTCAAGTATTTGTTTGCCTTTTTTGTTCTTTCCTCCTTATGTAGTGATCTGTACTTTTTTTGCTTGCTTGTGAGGTGACCTGGTGTGTTTTTAAAGGCGCCAACAAATAAAATGTATTATTATTATTATTATTATTATTATATTTATTTTGTTTAAAAATCAGACATAGACACATGGGGTGAAAGGCTCAAGTATATTGATACAAATACTTTAGTTAAATTTAATAGTTTAGCTGTCACGTTAATACTTTTTTTCAAAACAGTCACTTTAGCAAAGTTTGTACTATTTTCCGTTTTGTCCAATAAATACAGTATATACTGTCAATAAAATATGTTAATATAAAAAATAATTTAAAAATACAGAAACATACTGAAAGCATTGAATGAGGCCAGCAAAACCCCATCACCACCTCCATGCGGTGCCGGCTGGATTCCAAACAACGGTGAGGGTCTTTGGCATCAGATGAAGCGACCCATCGGTCAAAGTATTTCTGTGTCGCATCTATGGCAATGTCAAATCAACTTTTGGATCAAGCTAGGGCGTCCCCCGGAGGATGAGGAGGATGGATGAGGGCTACCTGCTCAAGGACGGGGCAGACCAAAGAAGTTAGTCCATCTACGATTGGGAATGCTCCACATCGGAACATTGACAGGGAGAAGCCGAGAATTGATAGCCGCTCTAAAGGCCCATTGTATTGTGACATTGTGTGCATCCAGGAAACGAAGTGGAGTGGAGCCAAGGCCAAGGAGATTGGAGAAGGATACAAACTGTTCTACAACAGTGAAAGAAACTCCAAAAACGGCGTCGGAATTGCTGTCAGCCAAAACCTACAAGACCATGTCGTGGCTGTCCACCGTGTCTCTAACCGCCTCATGTCCATTGAAATTGATTCAAACAGGCTGGTGGTGTCCTGTTATGCACCACAGCCGGGCTTCCCAGCAGATATCAAAGAAGAGTTCTGGGAACAACTTGACAGACACATGCAATCGATCAATGGAGAAGAGCAGTTAGTGATTGGCAGAAATCTCAACGGCCACGTTGGAAATATCCGGGATGGATACCCTCGAAACCATGGCGGCCAAGGATATGGCATTCGGAACGAAGAAGGAGGCCAAGCCCTGGATTTCGCAGAAGCCCATGATCTTGTCCTTGTCAACACCTCCTTCAAGAATAGCCCGTCCCACCTAATCACCTATGCCAGTGGTGGGAGATTCACCCAAATCGACTACTGGCTGGTCAAGAGGCATAAGTTGAAAACGGTGACCAATGCCAAAGTCATACCATCGGATAACGTCTCCCCGCAACATCGCGTAATGGTCATGGACATGAAAATGGACATTGGCCAGCGACAACGCCCACCAATAACGGGACAGCAGAGAATCAAGTGGTGCTGGATGAAAGAATGCAAGGATCAGCTAAGAGACACCTAGAGCCAGATCGATGTGAATACCAGCCAACCAGTGAATGCAATTTGGGAAAAACTCACTGGTCAACTGTGCACGGCAGCGACGGAAGCGCTAGGGCTAACCAAGCCAGGAAAGCGCTTTATCGACAAGCAAGTATGGTAGTGGAATGAAGAAGTGCAACAAGCAGTGAAAGAGAAAAAGACAGCTTTCAAGAAGTGGCACCAAACGCTCGCGGATCTGGACTACCAAAATTACAGGAATTGGAAATTAGCAGCGAAGCAAGCTGTAGCAGCGGCGAAATCAGCCCAATACGACCAACTGTATGTTGAACTAGACAGCCCTGAAGGTGCCAACAAGATCTACAGACTGGTAGATACACGCCATCGCTCGACCAAGGATATTGGTCATACCATCGGATAAAGTCTCCCCGCAACATCGCGTAATGGTCATGGACATGAAAATGGACATTGGCCAGCGACAACGCCCACCAATAACGGGACAGCAGAGAATCAAGTGGTGGCGGATGAAAGAATGCAAGGATCAGCTAAGAGACGTCTTTAGCCAGATCGATGTGAATACCAGCCAACCAGTGAATGCAATTTGGGAAAAACTCACTGATCAACTGTGCACGGCAGCGTCGGAAGCGTCGAAGCTTCACTTCGATCCCATGGAGTCCCTGAAACCTACGTGCATTGGGTACAACTCTTGTATAAGAACATCACAAGTGTAGTCAGGTGCGCAGTTGGAACATCACCACCATTCCCCATCAGCGTCGGAGTGCACCAAGGATCAGCCTTATCACCCCTTCTGTTCATCCTATGCATGGACACGATCACTGCTGACCTGCACACGCCTTTGCCATGGTCACTCCTCTACGCGGATGATGTCTTCCTCTTGGATGAAGAGAGAGGAGAAGCAGAAAGACAGATGCGCCTATGAAAGGAACGTCTGGACGAAAATGGGATGAGGCTCAACATCAAAAAGATGGAGTACATGGAATGTGGGCCCCAAACTGACGGCACCATCAGCATTAATGAGGAAGATCTGACGAAAGTGGTGGTGGAAAGTGGAAAGTACCTGGGCTCCACCATCAGCTCAGATGGCAGCATCACGACCAATGTAAGATCACGAGTCAACGCGGCATGGATGAAATGGAGGCCACCGAAGTGCTTTACGATCGGAAGATGCCGGACAGGCTGAAGGGCAAGATATACAAGACTATCGTCCGCCCGGTGGCACTCTATGGATCTGAGTGTTGGCCAGCCACATCTGCACACGAACAAGCCCTCCACACTATGGAGATGAGGATGCTCAGATGGAGCCTCGGACTCACTCGATGGGACTGTGTCGTGAACAAAGACATGCGGAAGCGACTTGGTGTGGCCCCCATTACAGACAAGATGCTTGAAGCAAGACTGCGGTGGTATGGCCATGTGATACGAAGCGAGGAGTTATCAGTAGCCAAGATTGCCATGCGCATTGAGCCAGGGGGCCGCCGTCCACACGGACGTCCGAAAAAGCGGTGGATGGATCGAATAAAGGAAGACATGAAGTTGGTCAATGTATCCCCCGAAGATGCTCTACACCGCGCCAAATGGAGAAGACAATGCCGAAAAGCGGACCCTGCACCACAGCGGGAACAACGCTAGGAAGAAGACTGACATTGAATGACATTCCATAATAATTTAATATAGATTTACAGTAGAAACAATAAATGATATTGTATTATATGATATAACATCATATTTTAAATATGATTGCTTCATTATAAATATGGGTTTTATATCTAGGGGGGAGGAAAATTTCCAGTAAATTTCCGGAAACATTCCACGGGAACTTAACCTAGGAAATTTTGGAAATATTCCAATTTGGAAATTTAACAGGAATTAACAGGACTATATGAGAATTTCGGGCAATTAATTGGAAATTTTGGGAAATATATATATATAATATATATAAATTTATATAAAATGTATCACATACACACATAAATATAAATATTTTCATTTGGTCATAATAACATGAAATGACATAGTTTTTTATTTTTTTCATCCAATTCGATTCTTTGATGAATAATAGGTTAAAAAGAAATAAAAATCTTTTCTAGATATTTAATATAATTTTTATACATTTCACACATCCTTGCTAAATAAAAGTATTCATTTCTTTCAAAAAAAAATAAAAATACTGACCCCCAAATTTTGAACAGTAGTGTATAATCGTTAAAAATATTTACATTTTAAATAATTGTCATTCTTTAACTTTTTATTCATCAAAGAATGCTGAAAGGATTATCACAGAATATAAAAAAATATTAAGCATTATCAAATCATCATATCAGAATGATTTCTGAAGGATCATGTGACCCTTAAGACTGGAAAATTCAGCTTTAATCACAGAAATAAATTATATATTAAAATACATTAAAATAGAAAACTATTATTTTAAATTGTAATAATATTTCACAATACAAATATTTTTCTGTATTTTTGATCAAATGTGCATGTTATGGAGGAATGTAAAGTGCATGCAGGTGTTTTGACCTCAATAGCCCTGCAGTAGTTTTTTTTTTTCCAACTTCATTTACGTTCCCTGTTATAGGCTAACCTGCAATTTTGAAAATTCCCTGTTCATTCCCTTTAATTCCTATGGAAAATTTCCAGCCTTGAAAATTCCCGGAACTTTGCAACCCTAATTATCTCTAAGGTGGACACCCAACTTAGTATATGATATTTACCATCTGAATCTGACCATGTCATGTCTACAAATGGAAAAGTAATTTAAAAAAAAATCAAATATTAGCACAAATTAGAAACTACTTTTCTCTGCTGCCCGCTGTCAAGCTCATCACCCCAGATTTTCGTCACTCACACAAACTACATTCCCCATAATCCATTGCTTGGACTCATCAATGATTGCTTTCAGCTGTGTCTCATCTGCTGTCCCTGCCTATAGCCTATGAAGCCTGGTAAATCGGTCACTCCTCGATAGATCTTGTATGGCTTCTCTGAGCCTTCATGTCTTGTTTTTGATTCTCTGCCTGGTCTTTTGGATATCTCAGTATACATTTTCTCAGTTATTGTTTGCATTGCTCTCCTGTGTATGACCTTTGGCTGTTTTTTGACTCGTAATCCTGGAATGTTTTCCTCAAAAACCTTTATTACTTGTGAACTGAAGAAAGAAAGACTTGAATATCTTGATTGAAATCGGGGTGAGTAAATTATCAGGAAATTTTAATTCTGAAGTGAAATAATGCTTTAATGGGACATATTTGTACTTTATTTACCCCTACAATGCTCATAGTAGCATGTTAAGGGTACATAGTACTACTTTAAGGTATTATATGCACCTTTCAGGGGTACATATGTAAGCGGTAGGACATTAGGACCCAGTAGAACGACACGAGGGTGAGGAATTAATGACAGAAATTTTATTTTTGGATGAACTAACCCCTTAAACTGAACAACCCTACACTTTCATTAAGGAGGATGGAAGGATAAAGCTTATTAAATGAAGCTTTCAGTCAGAAATGTCAAGAAAATTGGAATGACTTTAAGACAGGGAGACATTTTTACAACATACAAAACAGCACAAGACAAACTAAAATACTAAACTTAAGTAGAGAAGATTAGATCATTTTAATAAGATAAAATAAGGGCCATACAAAACCTAATTCTACACTTCATTTCGTAGGAAATCATAGGATTACGTGAATTATGCCAAACAGGAAACAGTTGATCATGTGTTGTTATTCTGTCCAATGAACAGCAGACGAGTGAGCTCGTAGATTGTAAAGAATTTACAATCTTCAACGGTTTAAACGCAAAACAAGGATATTTAAAAATGAAGGCAGTTTAAAAAAAAAGGGTCTCATCCTGTAGGCCTAGACTGAAATTACTTCTCCCTCCAGCACAGGAGGTGGCGCTACACAACCCGCCAATAAAAACAGAAGAAGAAGAAGAAGAAGAATAACAGTTACTGTGTTGTTGAGATTACAGATTAATATCATTTTAAACGTATCCAAACACATTCCAGCCTACACGGTAGGGATTTTTCAGTTGATCAGATCAGTTTGGCCAAACGTTTTCTTAGATTCGCTTGCTGGATAAAAGGTCTAATAAATGAACGTTAGATCTATTCCGGTTACAATGGACGAATCTAACCGAGCCTCTTCATATCTGGACGAGCCTGCGAACAGTCGGCTGTTTCTCGTTACCAGTAAGTCCATCACCGAAGAGATCATCCGAGAACATTTCACAGCTTTCGGGGAGATTCAGGACATATGGGTTGTGAAAGACAAGCAGACGAAAGAGTCGAAAGGAGTGGCGTTTGTGAAATTCTCCAAATCCTCTCAGGCCTGCACTGCGATGGAGGAGATGCACGGGAGGTGCCTGGCGGAGGGAACCAAACCTATAAAGGTATTTAGTGCCACACATCATTCAGACATGGTGACTGTGTTGCTGCGCAGCTTTTAACGGACGCCTCTCGTGCTCGTCTAGGTGTTCATCGCTCAGTCCAGGTCGTCCGGCAGCCACCGAGATGTGGAGGATGAGGAGCTCACCAGAATATTCGTTATGATCCCAAAATCCTTCAGCGAGGAAGATTTAAAAGAAACCTTTAAGGTATTTTCTGATTGACAGTTTGAAAGCTTGTCTTCGGGTGTGAATGAAAAGGAAATAAAAAGAGAAATCACATTGTTATATTGTAGCAGTCGTGGCCTGCTATAATGGTGAGGGAGTTGGGCTTGTAACGTGAAGGTTGCCGGTTCGATTCCCACGCCGGCAGGAATTGAAGGTGGGGATTGTGAATAAACAACACTCTCTCCACCTTCGATACCATGACTAAAGTGTCCTTGAGCAAGACACCTAACTCCTAAATGCTCCTTGGGCGCTGTTGCAATAGCTGCCCACTGCTCCGGGTGTGTGTGTGTGTGTTCACTACTCACTGCTGTGTGTGTGTGTGTTCACTACTCACTACTCTGTGTGTGTGCACATGGGATGGGTTAAATGCAGAGCACCAATTTCGAGTATGGGTCACCATACTTGACAATACGTCATGACTTTCACTTTCACTTTTATTATGCATAAAAGCAAAGGAATGTATTTCTAGGACCAATAAGTCACATGACTCTTTATTTATTTTCTTATTATAACAGCGGTATGTAATTGAATTAATACAGTTCATTTAAGTGGAGAAAATGTGGTTGTGGAGGATGAGGATCATCAGTAATGATCCCAAAATCCTTTACTGAGGAAAATTTAAAGGCGCAATATGTAAAATATTTTGGTTAAAATATCCAAAAACCACTAGAACATTGTTAAATATTTTGCTGACTTGTGTGCATACATTAATGTTTCCAACAATGTTTATATCCAGAGAAATCAGCAATTTTAAACCCTCGATTTCTGTAATCACCATGGAGACACCAAAGACACTTTAATATGTTATGTGTATTTTATTAGACAAGGGAACAACTGTTTGGATACATTTATCGACAGAAAACGAATCATTGTTATATAGCTCAACATGTTTATTGTTTCAGTTTTGTTTTACCGCGAGTACCATGATTTTATGCCTCGGAGACAACATTATTCTGAAAAGTGGCTAACAGCATAATCAGAGAGAACTTTTTTGCACAGTAATTCCGTATTTTCACCACTGTACAATATGTTTTAAAAAAAAAAAACTGCATGCCATTTAGCAACACACAATTTTATTAATATGATATTCCAACATCGAACTAGCGCACTGCAATGTGCAACAAACGTCTCATAGCAGCCGCTGAGTGAGCGTATACAGTCACATTGTAACATAATTAGAATGTATTTTTCGTATTGTTTTGACCAGTAAAACAGCGCTGCGTTGCGCCAACATTTTTAATTTCTTTAATAAAGTGACTAGGGCTGTGCTCAGAATATCGATACAGCGATATATCGTCATGAACTCATGACGATGCGCGTATCGATACAGCAGCTGCTGTATCGAGTCTCGTGCTTTTAAATGTAACAACTGTAGCCAATCACGTGACGTCAATTTGCTCTAGCAACGCAAGCAGCAGAGCAAGACATTCAAAATGGATAAGAGGATTTTTCCACCGCCGACAAAAGTAAAATCAAAAATATGGGAGAATTTTGGGTCTTGCGCTAAACCAGACATTAGACAGGAGTCATGCGATATACAAGAACAGCAAAGCAAAAGTTAAGTAAAACACGATTATGCGATCGCCTGATATTTACGCGGGGGTCGCATTTTTTCAAATACGCTGCACTTGCCGATTTCAGCAAGCAAAATATGCGGGGCTAGCATGATTTCATAATTCTTGTATTTTTGTTGCAAAAAAGTCACATATATCTTCGCAGAGAGTTGAAAAATGTTGCGTTTACTTCACACGAGTAAAGCGCCATTATTTTCCCCTATTGCCATGGGAACCTTATGAAATGACGTAATTACGCAACGTGAACATCATCTGCAAACCCCGCGGTGAAACCATGATGAAGCACGCAGATCATTCTCATTTACCAACAAAAATAAGTGCAAAAGAACGCGCCAAGCAGTTTCCCTGTGTGTCACAATGCAGTGGGGGTAAATTATTTTGCACTCTGTAACTTTGTGTTGGACCACAGACGGAAGTTGACGCTGGAAAACCACTTTGCCACCGCCAAACATTTGAGGATGGTTACTCAATGTTTTGTAAGTTTGAGCCATGTGTTGAAACAAAACAGAATGAGAACTTCTATATTCTGTGATTTGGTATGCTTGCTTATCATAGGAAGTAATAAGAAATGACTATAATTGTCATTTCAGTTACTGAGGCAGTGACTTTAAAAGCAAGGAAGAGTCATTATAAGGTTTTTTTGTGACAATTTTTTATATTTCGTTTAAAACATTGTTTTTTTAATGACAAAAACAAAATTGTTTTTCAGTTATCACAACTGTTATAACACTGGTTATTCAATAAACACATTATTGTTACTAAACTCTGCTCAAAAGAAATTTAAATTCCAAATTGAACCATATCGTGATGCGTATCGTATCGTGACATTGTTAGCGATACACGGCCCTAAAAGTGATTTGTATGAGCTATAATTCAGCATATGCGGCTGTTTCATTTGAATGAGGTAAAATAATGTGAATTTAAGTGAAGAAACGTAACTAACAACGTTCAGGGAAGAAGGACACAGACATCAAATGTAACTTTAATCGTAAAACAAACCATAATGTGTGGCTACGGCGACTGTGGCATATAAGCACAATAAAAATAGCAGTGTAAAATGTCCCTGGCTCTCGGTCAAGCCATGCTTCATACCACTCTAATGCTAATAAAGCTGTAATACATTAGTTCATTTATGAACATGAGTCCCGCCGGATTGCTTTCCATCCGCTGTGGAGGTGAAGACGAATCAAGTGGCAGAACTGACATACTTAAACATAAAGTTTAAAATAAACTTTTAAGGTATTTTCTTTCTAAAGGACAATTTGAAAACGTGTCACATTTCACTTCAAATTCAAAAGAAAATTACATGAGAAAATGTTTTGCATAAAGGTGAAAAAATGTATTTCTAGCATCAAACTGATCTTTATTTTTCCATTAGTAACAGTAACATAACTTATTGATTAATTTTCATTAAAATTATGCATGGAATCTTAATAATACTCAGGCTAAGCAAAATATAATTTCTTTTTTCTTTTATTTGATTTTAAGCTGAAATATGATTCAGATATTTTTGACTGGCTCTTCTCTCTCTCTGGTGTCTTGTCCAGGTGTATGGAAATATAGAGTACGCTATCATTATAAGGAATAAGACCACAGGTGAAAGCAAAGGTCTGGGATACGTGAGGTTCCACAAACCTTCTCAAGCCGCCAAAGCAATAGAAAACTGTGACAAGAGTAAGTTTGTCATTTTTTCTACTTTATGACTACGGCTGTTTTCAGATGTGCTTGTAAGCTGTCTGTCTCTGCAGCTTTCAGAGCTATTTTAGCTGAGCCCAGAACCAAAACTGCATCTGCAGACAACGACTATTTCAGCAACCCCAGAATGGAGCCCGCCGGAAATGACCCAGGCTCCAGCTCATATGCATTTGGTGAGTATCAGGCCATCTGCACACTTCAGGTTTGGTTTGCGCACATGTCCATTTGAGTATGGCGAGGCAGTGTTTGTATTCCTGAGGGTTTAGTTCTATCATCCCATGGTTTCCTGCAGCACAAGAGCCCAGCAGCTATGCCACAGGGGACACGTGGAACTCTGACATCATCACTCGGTGCCTGATGGTGTCGTCACGGGCTGCGGTCACGCAGGAGCAGATCTACGGTCTGTTTGACCTGATCCCGGGGATGGATTTCTGTGAGATGCAGATAGATCAGTACGGCTTCAGCAAAGGTTATATGCCACACACTTCGCTCCAGTGTTTCTCTCTATGCACAACTACTGCTGTTTTAAAGGTTCATTTTCCTAAAAATTAATTAAATAAATAATTAAATTACATTGTCACTGTCATACTTTATTCTCCATAAAAATATCATATAAGTTGAAGAGGTCGAACAATTGATCGGTAAAACCGATTAATCGTTCATAAATTACCTGCTGTCATAGTTATGGCTGAGAAGGGTCATTATTCAGTTCGAGAGCGGCCTCTAGATGCGAAACAAAAACGATCACTGACTCCTCGTGGAGTTTTTTTGTTTTGTGCTGCAGAGCAGGACACTTCAGATGCGGTCAATGAACAGTATCTGTACAGTACACCATCGTATGTGTTTTCATATCATTATAAAGTAATAAATTTGTTGACTAGAAGCAGAAGTAGTGGAGAAAGAACAGTAGGATGTTGGCTGAGAAGACGCCAACACTAGTAGTATCTCAAGTCTGACCCAAATATTTAATGTCGTGATTGTTAATTAGTTATCATCTATTTGGATCTAAAGCTAGTGACTTGAGAAAGCAAATATACATATATGCATGTATGTTTAATTTTACTATATATTCACATAAAAAACTTTTTTGCATTATCAATTTTTACTGTATTTTTGATGACATAAATGCTGCCTTGGTGAGCTTTCAAAACACAACAGGAAATTGTACTGAACCCAAGTTTAAATATTTATTAAAGTTCACTTAGTTCCTCAAACCAATCTGCTGAATGACATACTTCCACAGAAGACGTGATGGAAAGAGTAGAAGTGTTAACTTACCCTGCGGTCTTTCATAAGTCTGATTCATTTGTCAGTATATGTGTGTCCTGCAGGTCAGGTGGTCGTCCGGTATAATAACCTGGGCTCTGCGGTTTATGCCAAAGAGAAGCTGAATGGGTTTGAGTATCCGCCTGGCAACCGCCTGTCAGTGACGTACATAGACGATGGGGAGGACAGGACAAGGTAGATTCTAGTTTATCTTCATATGAATTCTGTTTCCAAAAGGTTTTAAAAGTGCTTCTGGTGATGGGAAAATGCATATGCTGACATCTCGTCTCATTCTGTTATTGACAAATTCATTATTTAAATGGTCTCTTCTGTTGCATGAGGGGCCGAGGGGAATATAGCCAAAAACTTTGAAAATCCACTGGAAATATCTGGGTATCTTTTAGGTTGATGTTTTTAATTTGGATTAAATTTAAATTTAAATTGTTTAGTTAGCCTGCTATAGCTCATATGAAGCTCTATGTGAAGGTTTTGTGAGTGGTGTTTGTTGTGTGTTCGTTCAGTCCTGTGGGGAAGATGGCAATGCAGCTTGTGGCGGCTCAGATGATGACGATGGTGTGGAACGGTCCCTCTGGAGCGCAGCTAATGAAGACTAGCGCGGTGGGTCATGTGATCATACAACCAGAGAAATCTTCAGACTTCTTAGTCAGTTCTGCCATATCTCTAAATCAGTAATTTCTTCAAAACTTCAAAACTTTTGTGTTTCATGGAAGACAGAAAGTCATACAGTTCTGGTACAGCATCAGAATTTGTTCTTTTATGATTATCACATTTTTATAAATGCTATGGACCCTTTTCACATTTCCAGGGTTTTCAGAAGCGACATTTGTCGTTAAACTGATTATTGACAAATGGTGATTCCTGTGTTCCTGTAGGGCTATACAGCGCCTCCTATAGCTCTGAAAGCACGTGTGCAGACTGATGTTGGCCTCCCACCTCTGAAGAAACTGGTGTCGTCTGACAGCCTGGTGAAGGAGAGACTCTTTGTCATCTTCAACCCCTCACCTCTGCCCGTGGATGTGCTGGAGGATGTGTTCTGGTGTGTGTGTGTTTTCATGATTGATTTACACACTGGCTCTGATAGTGTTGAAGTGTATTCTGTTTGAATTAATTTATATATTTCCCTTGAATGTTGTTCCACTATTGACTTATTATATACTCTACCAGTCAAAGGTTTGTAATAAGAAAGATTTCTTTTCAATGTTTTTTGTTTTTTTTTAAAAGGTTATTTCATCCAAAAAAAGAAATTTCTGTCATTAATTCCTCCCCCTCATGTCTTTCTACACCCGTAAGACCTTTGTTCATCTTCAGAACTTAAATTTAAGATTTTTTTGATGAAATCCACAATCAAGGTCGAGAAAGGGAGTAAAAAGGTTATTAATATAGTTGACTGCAGTGGTTCAACCTTAATGTTACAAAGCGATGAGAATACTTTTTGTGTGTAAAAACAAACGCTACTATTACTCTACGCTATTATTGTTGCAGCGCTTCCAGGTTCTACGTCCAAACGCCGGCTTAGTTTTGGCTGTTCATGTGATCAGCACGACACGTGTGTGTGTGTGATGCTGACGCAGGAGCCGGCCAATGATGAGCCACGGTTCTGACATAAACACAGAAGCACTGAACTATGTTCACTGCATCAACTGTGTTCGAGTCTGAAAGGTAGAGAAGAGATTGTTTAATAAGGTTGTTATTTTTGTTCTGTTTTTACACACAAAAAGTATTCTTGTATCTTCATAACATTAAGGTTGAACCACTGCGGTCAGGTGGACTATTTTAACAATGTCTTTAGTACCTTTCTGGACATTCAATGATGGTAATTATGTTGCTCTCTATGGGAGATAAAAAAAAAAAAAAAAAACTTGGATTTCATCAAAAATATCTTCATTGGTGTTCTGAAGATGAACGAAGGTCTTACGGGTGTAGAACGACATGAGGGTGAAGAATTAATGATGGAAATTTCAGTTTTTGGTGAACGAACCCTTTAAAGAAGACTGTTATGCTCATCAAGGCTACCCGTATTTCATTAAAAATAGTAAAACCGTAATATTGTGAAAAATTAAATTTAAAAGAACTGTTTACATTCATATATTCTTATTTGCTGTTCGATAAACGGTTATTGTTGTCAATGTTGAAATCAGTTGTGCTACTATTTTTTTGATTTTGAAAAAGAACATTTATTAGAAATGTTAATATTTTGCAACTTTATAAATGTCTTTAGTGACATCCTGACATTTCCATACTGACATGCATCCTTGCATGAAAAATCATCATATCAGAATGATTTCTGGAGGATCATGTGACTGAAGACGAGTAATGATGCTGAAAATTCAGCTTAATTACATTATACAAAGTATTCATATAGAAAACAGTTCTTTTTAAAGTGTGTTAATGCTTACACTAACACAATATTAATGTTTTTGCTGTGTTTTTTGTCAAATACAACAGCCTTGGTGGGTATAAAATGGATGGATGGATTTATTTCCTTGAGCCAATTGAAAACCATTCAGAAATGTCGACTGAGTTGTTTGCTAATTATCACTGTTCTCTCCACGCAGTCGTTTCGGTTCCCTGATGGAGGTTTACTTGGTTCCAGGCCGGAATGTGGGATATATAAAGTATGCCGACCGGAAGTCTGCTCACGACGCCATAGCGCTGCTGCACGGGAAAGTGATTAACGGGGTCAAGATGAAGGTCATGCTGGCCGACCCACCGAAAGAGGAGTCACACAAACGCCAGAGAACTTACTGACCTTTGACCTTATGACAGACACAGGTAAGTCAGCTCAGTAGGTAAGACACTGTGAACATTTTTAAATTAAGAAAATCCAGAAGCAAGATGAAAATTGACGCAATCTGTTACATTCTACATAATTTGATGTTGAGAGTGAACATGTTCTAGAATAATTAATGACTTGAGACAAGATGCACATTGACAACTGAACTGACCGCTCATATATGCTTCCTGGAGAAACAATATAACTCTTTTGGACTAATTGCATGAAAGGATTTGTTGATTTTTCTATCAGATTCAGATAATAATATCACGTCAGTCAAACAGAAACCCTCATTCAAACAAAGCATGCAGTTCATATCTGTCCTCTACATTTGATTTGTGATCATATAATTATTGTATGGCACTTGTAATCTTATTTTTTCTAGCTTTGCGTCAGAGATGCAGTGTGTAATTTCACTGGCGCTAGTCAGACAGAGTATACGACCATTCAAAAGTTTGGTGTGGGCAAAAAAATTTAAAATGTATTTTTTAAGATCACTTCTACTCACCAAGGTTGTATTTACAGTAAAAATGGTAAAACTGTGAAATATTATTATTTTAATTTCAAGAACTGTTTTGTATTGGCCGACGCTGATCTCGTGAGCCGCACAACGCATATGTGTGATGCTGATGCAGGAGCTGGCCAATAATGAGCCACTGTTCTGACGTAGAACCTGGATGCTCTTCGCTGCGTTCACTGCGTACGAGTCTGACAGGGTAGAGGAGAAATTACTGAATAAAGTTATTGTTTTTGTTTTGGTTTTTGCGCACAAAAAGTATTCTCGTCGCTTCGTAACATTAAGGTAACGATGTCTCGAGTACCTTTCTGAAGCTTGAATGTGGTGATTTAGTTGCTCTCTCTGGGGGATAAAAAAACTCTAAATATTTTAATTTGTGTTCTAAATCTTATAGGTGAATGTTTTTGGGTGAACTAACCCTTTAAGCCGATTACATTCAGATCTGACTCCATTCTGGTGCACAACACTCATAATGGATAAAATTAAGTCCCATACTTTGTTTTTTTTTCCTTGTTCGAGTAGCTGTTTTAAGGTGCAGTCACATTCACCTTAGAGCCGCAAAATTCCGCATGCAAGATTCAGTCATCTTAATCTGTGCGATTGGGAAGTTTGTTGAAATTTGACTGTGAATTCCCCACATTTACCTATATCAGGATGCTGAGTTTGGAAAATGGAATTATTTTGCTGGCGAAGTTTTAGTAATGCTACTGCGCCCTTACTCTGAAACATGACACGGTACAGTAGTGTAAAGCAACGTCCGTCTCATGCCGACTTTAAGTTCAGACCTAAATAGACCCATCATTTAACATCTTTTTCAGCTGTTCCTTGAGATTGTGGACTTGTATAACTGTGAGTATGCTGTGTTTGTTCTTACAGAGTTTTAAGTGACATGACGCATGACCCCGACATGACAGGACGGGTATTTACGATGACACGACCTCATAACGACGGACACTGACTGCCGTACTGCCGTTTCAGTTCTTTAACAACAATGAAAGTGTTTTTGCTTTCTCTCTTTTTTTTTTTTACTCTTGTTTACTGTGAGCAAACTGCTAGTGATTGAGATGGGATGGTTCACCCAAAAACATCATTTATCTTATTTTATTTTATTTCATTCTATTTTTGAGGGAACCATCCCAGTAAAGAAAGGTAACAAATGAGTTTGAGCTCACGGATGGACTATATGTGTCTTAATTGTATGGAATGACAAATAAAAACAGTTTGACAATTAAACTGTGTTAAATGGTGTTTGTTTCTTAATTCCTGTTAATTAAATACTGTGCAGCATATTAACTGGGAGAATAGTTTAAGCTTTCGTGGAGGCTGTTATACAGATCTGCTCATGTGAAACGACAGTCTGTGTGCGGGGTATGTACACGTCCCTTGTTGGATTGAAATTTATTTAAGAGAACTGAAAGTTGAATTGAAATGTTCTCAATCTGTTTTACTTCATGTCTGATTCAGCAAGGGGACGATGTGATTGGAGTGGAGGGGTTGAAATATAAAAGAGCTTGATGACAAAAGTCAAGTCATTGCAGAAGCGTCTGCTTTCTGCTCTGTCCACCAGGTGGAGGCGGTCCGTTGGCTTCATTTAAGCTTCAGTAATTGGCTATCGGGTCATTTTCAAATAAATTAGATTGAACGTGTGGCTTGATCTGTGGTAATTGGAGGGATCGTAAATCCCTGGCTTTGAAGACCTTTCACAGTAATCCCTCTATTAATAATTTTAATTTAGCTTAGTTTTCATTCACCATACTTGAACACATTTTTGTGTTGTATTATTACACACCATATCGACCAAGATATTAAGTTTACAATGAAATCAATTTTGATTAGATCATTATGATTGGTATATACAGTAGCAGTTCACATTTCTGAACTTATTTGATCAGATTGCCAAAAATTAGGATGTTATTACACTATAAATACAAACAGAATTTATTGCTGAAACAATAGCCGCAGGGTCATGTGGCCAGAATGCACACTGTTGTTTGTAGTATTGCATCCTGTTTTTTTTACTATTTTTATGTGTTACACAGTATGTACTGCACGTATGCTGATATTCCAATCATTTATCATGGTTCAAATACGCAGTCATGTTCAGTTCTTATTAGACATTATAAATTACATAATACTTTATAAGTTTATTGTACTTTTTTGATAAAAAAAAAAGTTACTGTTAGAAAGTGTGATACAATTTATTTTTTGGTAACCTTTATATGAAGACCATGCATATAATAAAATATAGCTCCATTTGTATACAAGTATAACTATTTTATTAACATTTATAAAGACTCATTAAGACCTATACTGCATTATAATAACATAGTTAATTTATATTATTTTCATAATTACTTATAAGTCATGCATTTTCTTTTTCACTGCGCATGCTCGTAATTCATTATACACTGATTTATAAGTATTTAATTATATGGTTCCGCCAATGTATTTATAAAGATGCCGCCTGCATTGCTATAATGCTATATTTACAATGACCTTTTAGTAATTCAGATTTTTTTTCTATCAAATAAGTGAATATATTGTTATTGATAGTCATGTTGTGTTCTTATAAATACTTATTGTGAGTGATAATGCCGTCATTAACCTCTATAATTGCATCACTGATGGTTTTAAGTAAAGTGAAAACCCAGCATGCAATTTTCCTAAATCAAATGTTAAGAAATCATAAAGATGTGCTCATTATACTTTTGGTTACTTGTATACAAATGAACTATAATTCCTATAATGAAATAAAAAAACAAGAAACTAATATAAACATCTGAAAAAAAAATCTTTTTTTTTTAAATGTTACATACTAGAAAAAAAACTGCAACCATATTTTTAAAAGTATAATTCCAAACTTTAATAAGCAATACCATGCATATATGGCTGAAGCATGACCTCTAATGCAAACATTAGCCATTAAAGACATAATTAACTGATTAGTACAGCAAACAAGTGTCTTTAGAACTATTTTATATTTGATCACTTATAAATCAGTGTATAATGAATAACGAGCATTAACATTGATAAAGTAAATGCATGGCTTATAAGTAAATATAATAAATTAATAACTACAACTGTTCTTACAATGCAGTAAATTTTAATGTCTTTATAAATATATTTATGGAATAGTAATACATAAGTATAAATGGGGCTATAATTCAGTAAAGTGTGATCTTCATAGTAAGTGTCAACCATTTTTTAATGATTGGATGTTTGCTAATTTAATAAGCTAACATTTTTTTAAATGAGTAAAAATGTCAAGTAAATCGGTGTTAAATAATGTCTGAGGTTTGCATGATGATTGTCTGAACATTGTTGTAAAACAAACCGATAACGCTCTATTCTTAAAACACATACGAAGCTCCAGACGGAATCCATCCTGTGGTTCAAGCTCCTGGTTTTGCGTCTCACCGCGTCCTGCGTTTCGGGACGAGATCCGGTCCAGCCTTTACCGCAGACCTGCAGTCAACGTTACCGCAGCATCCGTCTAAACTGCCTTCAAATCCAGCCATACACAGCACTTTTCCTCACTTTCATACACCTAACCTTGAGATTCTCCTCCAATATAACTGTGATTATCTGCGGGGACTGACCGCTGACCGAGTGGGGATAAAAAAAATTAACCGTGACAACAGCTTCGCTAATTCACAGCATCGGGTTTCTGCGCCAAGAAACGATGTGGACGCCGAACCGCTGGTACGTACCGCTTCCGTTTCATGGTTTTTATGTTCTCCTCACACACACCAACGGCTAATTTCCTTCGGGACTGAGAGGTCCCGTCGCCAATGTCCTCTAGATATTGATAAGCTGATTAAAATGGATGAATGGCAGCCACGCATCTTTGCAGATGGGAAAGTCTCCTCTGGAGTTATTTACTGTATATCACCAATATATACGAAGCCTATATGTGCTGTACTGCATTTTGAGCCTCATATCCTGCGTTTCCACAGACCGTTTGCGAAGAACTGGACCCCGTATGAGATCATTGCCGAAACACAAAACCCTTGTTTATCTAATCGTGCAGTACTGAAATGCTGTCATGCTGCGCTTGTTAAACACCTGTGTGCTTGCGCTTTAATGCTCCAGGCTTTAGTGCAGGAGAAGAACGGGCTCATAATACCTGATTAGCTGATTTTGGACGTCTGGCCCGGTCAACGTCGGCGGGAAACTGGACCCTGCTGTCCACAACCGGGGGACTTTTTTGGGATCAGAAACCCAAGGTCAGGTGCTGACATTGCGGTGTGTCTATAAGAGGCACTTATATTCCGCTGCTTTAAGTTATTATGATCAAATTGACCTCTTGAGCAGTTGCTAAATTAATTCTAAGATGGCTAGTTTGACTTTAGTCAGTGAGGTTAGGTGAGTCTTCTAGTTTAACTCTCTGTGAACCACAGCACAGAAACTCAACACACCTGCCTTCTGAATAGAGCTTGTGTGTTTATTCAGCAATGAGTGCTCCAATCCTGATGTTTTAAGGAGTAGTTCAAAATAAATAACCGTTTACTCGCTGTTTTCCAGACCAGGATGACTTTGTTCAGTGGCGGTTCTAGACAATTTTTACTAGGGGGGCCAAGGGGGGGCCAGTGTTTAACCAGAGGGGCACATTAAAAATGGTAACAAATTATATTTAAAGATTATTAACTTCTTTACTTTACAATCATATAAACATTTATTACAACATTGTACAACATTTGTACAAGAGTGAGTGCAGGTGCAAAAAAGGTAGGTTTATTAATGTTGATGATTATTATCAATGATTTGTGAAGGATGATGTGACACTGAAGACTGGAGTAATGATGATAAATTCAGCTTTGATCACAATTACACTTTACTATATATTCACATAAAAAACAGTTATTTTACATTTTAATAATATCTCACAATTTTAGAGCTTTTTTGTATTTATAATAACATAAATGCAGCCTTGGTGAGCAGAAGAGACTTCTTTCAAAAACAACCAAAATAGTACCGTTTCCAAACTTTTGATTGGTAGAGCATATCTGCATGTATTGCATGTATTTCAAAAATGTAGGCCTAGAATTTACTTTAAAAAAAGAAACATTAGATCCATATTGACAATATTGATTTTGTTAACAAAAAAGGACGCTATGTCCTTTCCTCGTTTCAAGATAACTATCGGAAGAAAAAAAACGTGCATTACATTTCGTTGCCTAACCATCCCTCCCCACTTAACACGGGCAATAATAACCTGTTGATTACTTTACTCAAATGTATGTTATCGCAATGCAACAGCCAAGACAGATGAAGTTACGTGGTTAACATCACAACATTGTGCAGGAACAACCAGTTACTTACGAGATACGAGTCACTTACGCGGCCGGCGCCGCTCTAATTTACCCGTGTAGAACGTTCCGTCACGTTAGTTCCGCTTTTGGCGCTCGCTTGTAAAATCATAATAAAGTCATAATTCATTTTTTATTTTTATTTTTTGGTCAGCACAGGGGGGGCCACAGGGGTGGCCATGGAAATTTCTACAGAGGCACGGGCCTCCCTAGGCCTCCGTGTAGAACCGCCACTGACTTTGTTTCTTCTGTGGAACACTGTTTCTGCAATGACAGTGAATCGAGGCTCCAAAAAATGTCACAGAAAGACCGTTAAAAGTGTCTATATGATTATTTAAGGCTCAGGGAACACAACGTTCAAGAAACATTATTTTCAGGCTTCTTCTTTAATTGTATTTTTACATTCACTGCTTGCATTTTAATATGAATTTTAGTTTAAGTTTTGGTAATTACGCTTTAGGTATTTTTGTTAATTTCACTTTGGGTGAAATCATTTTAGTACTTCATCCTTAAATTTTCCTTATTCAACTTACGAAGAAATTGTAAAACTCTCACAGTTCAAAACATTTACATTACATCATACGGCTTTACTATTCAACTTACGGAAAAAGTGTAACTGATGCAACACCAGTTTAGACTTTTCTCGTAAGTTGAATAACGGAAGGTGATTTGGTGGAAGCTAGACACTTTACTTCATATCTTGTTAAATCTGGATATTTTTCTTGCATAAACGCATCACTTCGCTTCAGAAGGCCTTTATTAACCCTCCAGAGCCATGTGGAGAACGTTTATGATGGGTGGATGCACTTTCATACTCGTGACCCCTGTTCACCGCCATTATAAAGCTTGGTTGCGTTAGGATATATATTAATATAACTCCGATTGTGAGCATCAGAAAGAAGAAAGTCACATACACCTGGGATGGCTTGAGGGTGAGTAAAGCTTGCGGTAATTTTCATTTGAAAGTGAACTAATCCTTTAAAGCTTGTTTTGGACGTGTGTGCATGTCGGGGGATCTATCATTCAAGAGAACGCAGTACGTCTGTCATTTGCTCTTGTGGAGATGTGGCTCTGACTATAAAAAGACCATCTAATGGTTGTAAACTGACCCAGTGCTTGATTCTGTCAATTACTTGCTCCTTTAATTATGCAGGATGCTGGAACAGGAATGTTATCGTCATGGACACAGTCTGCGTGACCAATCGCAACCAAGAGTTAATAGAGCCAGATGCACCTTAGCAAATTGTGGAACGTAGTAAATAGTAGTTCTAATCATGTAATCATACACCTCTCCTCCACACGCCACATGATTTCAGGCATGATTCACGTCTGTAGCACAAACAGGGCAGAATGAGTTACACACCAAAGATGTCGCTCAATGACTTGCTTTCTTCTGTGGAACACAAAGGAAAATATTTTGGAAAAATGTCTACAATGAAACTCAATGGGGTCCAAAACAATATTAGACCCCATTATGGAAGCTTGTTTCTGCAACTAAATAATAAAGAAAAGGTAATTGCGACTTTTTATCTCACAATTCTGACTTTTTTCCTCAGAATTACCAGTTATAAAGTCAGAATTGCGAGATAAAGTCTATTTTCTTGCAATTGCAATATAAGCTCACAATTGCACCAAACGTCAGGCTTTTTCTCTCACAATTGGACATTAGAAATCACAATTCTGACTATATATTAATATGTCCATTTAGCTTTAATTTATTTTTACTTTTAGTTTCAGCAATTTTAGTACTTTTTAAAAAAATTTTATTTACAACTGTTTCAAGTAGTTGCCTTGGCAAAAAAGTATGTCAGAAGGACGGTTTTCATTTTTGGGTGAACTTGCTCCCAGTTAGGGGTTTCAGCACACTCCTACACGTACACTAAGTCTGAGCATGTATGTAGTAATAGTGTTGTCTTAGTAAACGCCACTAATTAGTCTGCTGTGTTGGAGTTGCCTAGCGTGTGTTTCTGAGCAGTGGGCTGCTCTAGGACTCTGGCCGTCCCACGCTCAATGCTGGGGTGGGGGTGTTCCACTTTAAAGAACAAAAGCTACATCCTGATCAATAAAAGTAATGAGTTTTATCTCCAGTGCACTGTGTGCTTGTCTGAGTGTGCGTGCCGTGTGCTGCCTCGCTCTAATCCCGATTTTTCAGAGAACTCCTTGATTCTTCCTGTTTCTTGGCTTGGTGTCTTGCACGGGACATTATCCTGCTTTAAAGGGGGCTGGTCTGAGCCGGGTTCAGCAGGTTGATTAGTGCGCCCATCTGTTCAGTATCTGCCTTTGTGTTCACTGTAGTTTTACATGCTCTGCCTCTGAGGTTGAGAAAAGCTCTGCATGTTCCCAGTTTAATGTATAGGGAAGCAGAGATGACAAAAGTACACATCCTTCACTCGAGTAGAAGTACAGATACTCATGTTTAAAAAAACTGGAAAAAGTTGAAGTTTTGACTAAACTTTTGTACTCAAGTTAAAGTAAAGAAGTATGAGTTCTGACATGTTCTTAAGTAAAAAGTAGCCATTACTACTACCTGTTTTAGTGTCACACTGGTAACTGGATCTCACATCATTAATACATTAATGCAAAAGAACTGATATTTAATATTTTGTTAGCTAATGAATGTATCCAGTGAATAATGAATGCTGAACAACCATCATGTAGAACAGGGACGGGCTGGGACAAAATTTCAGGCTGGGAAATCTCACATTCAACCAGGCCATCCTATACACCTACAACAAAGTTTAAATCTTTAGCAGTTTAATGCGAATCTTAAGTAAACAAAGACAAAACTACAATAGCCTATTTACAGATCAGATATAGAACATTTTGTTATCGAATGGTGAACCACCAAATACAGATTAAAACGAAACGAGTCTGGTGTGAAAATGTCAGAAGTATAAAGTACAGATATTTGTATAAAAATGGAAGGAGTGAAAGTAAAAAGTTTTCAGAAAAAACATTTTTTCTTTTCTCAAATCAACTTAGATAATTAATGTGATCAGATAACATAAAAGATTGAGTTTCTGTTGATTAAATCAATCGCCTTCATTGTATTAACTGTATTAATTGTATTTCAACGAACTAAAAAATTTAAGGCAACCAGATAACTTACTTTCTTAAGTTAAACTAACAAACCAGTAGTGTACTGATACCAGAAAAATCTACTTAAGCAGAGTAACAAAGTATTTGTACTACGTTACTTCCTATCTCCGAGGGGAAGTGACCTGAAAAAGCTCATAGACCATATAAGCCCACTTGCAATTAATTGGCAAAAATAAAAATGATGGAAAGCAAAAGATAAATGATTTGTTTCACATCAAATGCACACTGTCATTTGTTACTGTCATTTTGGTGCCAATCAAATTTTAATTTCTATTGTTGTGTTGCTACTGTCTGACAGTCACTGTAAAAGTTGCTACAAAATGTTGCCTTTTGAGAAACCCTGAAAAGATGCTATTTTTCTAGAATCCAATGACAACACTTACTTTCTATTTCTACTTTCTAATTTTCAAAAGATTTTGAGAAATGTCTGTGTTTATTGTGTATACATACATGGAAGTGAATGGGGTCCAATGATGTTTGCATTCTTCAAAATAAATTCTTTTGTGTTCCACAGAAGAAAGAAAATCATATAGCTTTGGAACAACATGAGAGGGAGTGATTACCAAATTTTCATTTTTGAACTATCCCTTTAATAAATCAATGAAATGCAACCTAATTTGATTTTTTTTTCTCTGCATTTGAAAGATGAATTTCATGAGTATTTGCAGCTAGCAGATTACACTTCCTGTGATGCTTCCTTTTGCTTAGAACATCATTTTAATTCTTTGAACTTTACCAACTTACTTTATTATTGTGGGGATGAACTGCTGAGCAAAAAAAAAAAAAAAAAAGAAGACTATTTTGGAAGTCAGTGAGGCCCATCAACTGATTTTTGGGTGAACTATCCCTTTAAGGTGTGACTCAACTTTGTCGCACTTAAGTTGTTGGGTGAATCGTAAGTTCCCAAAAAGCTATTTCTGCTGCTTCTGATATATTCTTATGTATCAGGAATACATTATTTTTATTCTAGTTTGATGACCTTCTCCAGGTGGCACCTCGTGCATCATCCACGGTGTTTTGCTCATTCCCATTTTGTCTGTTTCTGTTTGTTAAAGTCGGCATGAAATAGAGGTTGTGATAGCCTTTTCTTCGTGGTGTATGTCTAAGAGAATCAGCCTCTGGAACAAGAACAAATGTTGGGCAGGGCTTGATTTTGTCCATGGGAATTGATTGGATGGTTGTGGTTTGCTATTGGTGGATCTCATGTGAGTGACAGGTTGCCCCGCCCTCTCATCAGAGAAGAGATGCTGCAAGAGGGAGGGGAAGGTATTCTGATTACAGTTTATCAGGAGTGAATTAAAAATAAAAAAGTAGTGTGCACAGATAGATCATTTATAATAAATACTGCGGTATTCCACGGAAAATAAGAATAGTCAATTTTGACGTCATGGTGACTTTAATCTGCTCCTTCAGAGAACAACATCTTGACATCAGGTGTAAATGACACCTAAAGCGATTCCTAATCTTTCCATGGCGTGGGATTTAGTTGGCATCTTGATAAAGGGCACAACTGTTTCTTTGCTGCCGGATGCAGATGAAGCAGCAGGAGATCGGTGGCTCTGCTGCACCTCTGGTTGTGATGATGCTACCCACCTCTCATGGGAACATACCTCCCAAATCTGCTCTGTGTAACAAATCAGATAAAATCCTACTATTGATCCAAATAAGCAAGGACCTTCCATTTTCTAACCTTTCCATCTTCTAACCTTATTTTCACAGTGGCTTAGCCATGTGAAACAATTCCTGGCATTGCGGATCAATTTCACAGAGTTATAAAAAAAACTAGATTTTTATATTTTCAGATGAAAATGTGATTAGTGTTATGGGAGGTTGTCAGGGCATTGTTTGCTGAGGTGTTCTGAATCTCTAGTAAAATTGTTATATTATAGCTAAAATCATGTTCATCTTGTTTGGAAACTTTTTTTTTCCATCAAGAAGTCATTTTTTAATGGCTGTAATAATAATAATCTTTTATTTAGTTTAATATCTCCATTGTGCCTGAAGTGGCTTGCTGAACAGATAATCAGGATGCAGGGGAAATCCGGAGGCCTCCCAACTCACAATTATGGGAGATTATAAGAAAGTGAACCTAAAGCAAGAATTGCCATAAATATTCTCATGGACCTTTGTGGGGTTCCTCTGGAGCAGTGCAGTTAATCTCATTCAAATGAGCTGAAATGAGCATCTGCTGAGCAAGATAGACCAGCGGAGTCCAAAAAAACCTGCTACCAGTTTTTGAGGGATCCAAATTTATTCCCAGAAGAGAACCTGGTTGGATACATGATAAAACGTTCTTCTGTGAAACACAAAATGAGATGTTTGGTGTGGGACGGACACTCTTGAGCTTGAGGAGTGACAAAAAGTCAGCATAAAAGTATCTTAAAAGAGTTCTAGAATGCTAGAGAGCTGCTGGGATAGCGTATTTTTAAATGCCAAAACTAGACAACGGGTTAGCATTTAGCTCTTCCTTTGCATGCTCCTGAAGTCAGTGGGTTTTTTTAATGGGATTTTGGTTAAATAGTTTTATCTAAATTAACACAAATTCAAGATATTTTTACGTTTTATTTTACGACATAAATACCTCAGACTAAAAAGACTCTGCATTTTATTTCAAGACCGGTCAAAACCACAACTGCAGGAATATCGCTAAATTGCCTTCTGATTTCTTTGTTAACATCATTAATTTGATTGGATGAAAACTTCCTGCTTCAAGTGCAATCAATAACTCATTTCTAATTTCATTTATTTTGTTACTGTTGTGCCAGGTCAGAAATCATCAAGGGATTATGTCCAAAATGTCACCAAAATTGATACAAATGTCCACAAAATTCATGATACGATTGCAAAAAAGTAGATCTTGATATTTATATTATAACAGATGATATAATTAATCAATATCACAAGAAAGAGAGCTGTTTTCACAAATATGAGCACAATTGCAGACGTGATATAGATCAGGAAGAAAAAATGTGTAAAAATCACTAACATTTGATGCTCATAGAGCTTTAATAATCCAAAGGCCAATGGAAAAATCCTAGTGGGCTTTTGTCAAGGGAACCAGGATGTATAATCACCGCATTGCTCTATTTCAGGTCTTCTGAAGACGAATGACAGCTTTTTGTGAGGAACAGAATTACATTTGTCGGATCCTCACACAAAGCTAAATAATGCACACGTTTTATGGACCACTTTTATGGTGCTATTTTTGACATATTTGGAGCTGGTGAAGGTGAGTACAGCATATGAATTTTTATTTTTGGCGGAACTCAACAACCTGGAAGTTCCTCAACCAGTCAGCTATGTATAAACTGAAGATGGGAATCAATCTGCTATGGGGGCTATTCTGAGAAGAGACTTCCTAACTGACAGGAAACCATGTGAGGCTGAGATGTCACACACCCACACTGGAACTTCCGTAATCTCTCGACATAAATGACTGCACCTCTGTTGACCCCTCTGTAAAGCCTGTGAAGAGGCAGCGATGACAACGCCGATTGGCCTCATAAGCTACGGTGACTAATCTGCATGCAGACAGGAGGTGGAACAGCTGGTGAGCTAGAGCAAACATAACAGCCCGGAACTGATCAAAAGATGGTGGCGATAATAGACTTCAGAAGGCCCCTATAACCCACTGCTCCCCTCAACATTATGGACTTCAGTGGAGGTTCTTAAAAAACAATCATTTCTCAGAAATGCAAGTGGAGGGTACGCAGTTAAGAAATAACTGACTAAAAATGAAAATTTACTCACCTTCATCTCATTCCCATATGACCCCATATGAATATTTTTCATTTCTTTTAATTATCACGCTGTTGTTTCCTATACAGTGAAAGTACTAACTGACCGTGAGCTGACAATCTCCAAAGAGGATAAGAAAAGCATTTGAGAGAATCATAAAAGTGGTCCATAAGTCCTTAAGTTATTAGTTATCGTTTTGGACTGTTATTTAACAAATGTTAGGTAAACACTAGCGTTGGGTATTGTCACAGATTTCACAATTCGATTTGATTCTGTTTCACAAGCTCTTGTTTCGTTTGGATATATTTAAGGTACAGCACATGTCAATATTTCTTAAAGAAAACAATCTCTCAACTAATGATGTAAACTACTCAGGGCCCAGGGGCTCCTGTCAGTTTTAAGCTTAAAATCAACAACAGAATCCAGAGTCCATTTTGTGCTATAACTAGCAATGAAGAGGAAGAGATGATCGGTTAACTGATCTGATGTGCTTGAACAGAGGTGGAAAAAGTGGTCTGTCACGCCAGTTTAAAGCATTAGTTCACTTCGGAATTCAAATTTCCTGATAATTCACTCACCCCCATGTCATCCAAGATGTTTATGTCCTTCTTTCTTCTTTTGAGGAAAACAGGATTTGTCTCCATATAGTGGACTTCACTGGGGTTCAACGGGTTGAAGGTCCACCTACATCACGCGTGAGGTTTCTAACGTGATTATGTAATGCGTGGCGCATTGCAGAGCAGTGCAAGATTAGCATTTGTTGTTAAAAAGTATATACATTCTTATTTATGTTTAAAAAATGGCAGATGGTTTCTCTAGATAAGACTCTTATTCCTCGTCTGGGATCATGTAGAGATCTTTGAAGCTGCACTGAAACTGACATTTGGACCTTCAACCTGTGTGAAGTCTACTATTGAATGTTTTCCCTAAAAAACGTAATTTTTTTTTTGACTGAAGAAAGAAAGACACAAACATCTTGGATGACATGGGGTGAGTAAATTATCTGGACATTTTAATTCTGAAGTGAACTGATCCTTTAAAGAGCATCAAAACTCTTTGAATTTCAAGAAAATTGAAAAAATAGAAAATGAAAGATCAGATTTCATTTCATATCAAAAGTAACAGCTTATTGCAATTACTGGATGGCAGGTGCTATAAATAATTTTTAGTAAAGTTTTCACAGACTAGATCATTTTTGAGATTAAAGTATCAATCTTGCTTCATCAAATTGAAGATTGATTAAAATTGATTAAGCAGTATTGTCATGATGATCACAGAGGTAGCTTTAATTGCTGGCTCACTCACGACCGCATTGTCCGAGCAATGGGCCAATCATAGCGTGACAGAGGGATTGCCTTCTGTCTCATGACTAATGTAATAATGATGGTGATGCCAAGCCTGGCGTGACATTTTTTTAATGAGTAAAACATAACTTTAAAAAAAAAATAAATAAATAAAATTCTGTGTACTTTTACTTTGAAAAGCTTTATTATATGCTGGACAATTATTGAATATAGTCTGTGATTTTCTAGGTCTTATCCTCCAAGAAGCAATTTAGGACAATAAAAAAGGCAGGAACAAAAACAGATTTGTCTCCCTAGGCAGTGGCCCCTATGAACCACTGAACTACATAACTGCAAAAGAACAACTTTAATAATTAAATATGCTGTTGACATTCAGCTTCTGAAACAAACAACACAGAGTTTAATTTACATTCGTTGCACAGAGATGATTTCAGATATTGTGAATGTAGTCACGGCTGAAGGAGGCAAAGAACCATTCACTTTCTTCATAGGGAAATGAGAGATTTTTTGTAAGATTCTTTATAAAAGCCATATGTCACTCTGTTTTTAAAAGATTGTGTTTAACAGTCAAAGTCCCAAAGAAGTACTCTTACCATAATCCATCAACAATCAGAGAATTTTCCTGTTTGCATGGAAATTAAAACAGAAACATAAAACCCATGAAACCATGAAAATGTATTTTCATACTTTCATAAACATGTCATTTTCATGCAATATAACATTTCAGTAGTTGTATAAGTTTATAAGTGAAACATTTTGCATTGCACCATTGTTATTTTTATTTTGTTTTTGTTTGTTTGTATAATATGTTTTATCTGGGAGCTGGATGGTTCATGGCTAAAATATTTGTTGAAAAAATTCTCCACATTTCTGTGGAGAAAATAAATTGGAAGCCTCTGAAAAAGTGTGCAGTCAATATTGCACTTTATTGTATATTTTTTCAAACCTTTGGAGCAACTGATTTCTTGATTGAACAAATTTCTTATTAGCTAAAACCTCTTGAGCCTTTTTATTTTGATTTAAAATATGGCATTAAACTATAATGTTTATAGCACATTAAACCTTTTTTTTTATCCTACCACTTTAACTGGGCAGGAAATTAAGTTTGTAACTGATGGTGTCGTCAAAAATATCAATATTCAGATGCGTATCAATTGAGTTGGGGTACTCAAGCACGGACTCGAGCCTTTGGGACTCTAAAAAATGTTTCCGAGTACATCCGAGTGCAGCACTGACGGTGAATTCACTCGGGACTCAAGGTCGACCGATAATGGGAACTAGGTTGGACAGCACTGGCTGAAAACGGATTGATGAACAACATTGTGCGAGTGACATTTTTCAGGGTGATGTGATCAGAGTTGTGCAGCAGTTGCACGCTTGTCCTTTTGCTGCTTGCTGACATCTTGCTTTCAGCCTGCTGCGTCTGGCTAACCCTCAGGGTGAAAAGGGAAGCAGTGCTTAAGAAGTGCCCCCACCATAGCCTCTCCATCGCCAAGACTCCCACCAGGCCTCCTCGTGGCTACACAAGGAAACTGTGTGCTATACGGCTTCAGGCTAACTTTGGTGAGGGATCTTGGAGCTGCAGTGGTCTCCAGAGGCTGTTTATGGCCAGCCACTGCCCTGCTGCCTTGTGGGTTAGTCAGTTGAGACCAAGAAAGCACACCCTGAGATAAGACGTGTTGGCAGCACACATTAGGCAGTCCTCTGACAGTTCGGAGTTCCTGCAGCCTCCTGAAACCACATCGTGGGACTAGTCGCCTGGGGTTTCCTTTGCCATCGGGATATCCCACGCTATGGTGAAGGTAGTGCTACAGGGGACTGTTCAACCCGTATGGCATTTTAAAAACTATTCTTGTGCAAATTTCCACCTCTGACCATGGTGTACAATACTCTGATTCTGTTGAAGCCTGGGGTATCTGGTGATGGGGGCAGGGGCAGAAGCTCTTAGCTAGAAACCCTGCTTGACAGAGGCATGGAGTAAATGGTCGCTAGCAGCTGGGATTGAGTGGCTGCTGCTCTTGACAGACCCCTGTGGGACTGAGGAGCCCTATTTAGGGGCTGTACTGCTCACCCTAATAGGGGAAGGGCCTAGACAAGGTAGCTTAAAATAGGGCTGTCAAATTAAAATTTGAAATTTAAAATGAATATCCACATTCGAATGCAAAACACTACATTCAAACCCAACACAAGAGCTACCAGTGACACGGATTGATCGAACGCACATGAAACACCCGCACCCGCTGTTTTTAAAAAGCCATGTACTCAACCTATATATTTACTCCAGTAACTAACTCTACCAACGGAAAACGGTGATAGATGGACTTCTCAACTTAACGCTAAAGAGAAAATCCAGCGCAACTTTGAGCGGACCAAGACATGATTATGTATTTCTGCTCAGCTAGAGACATTGGGCATCAACCATCAACTAATAATTTTTCATATACTGTCTACTTTCTTTGTATATCAGTTCTATCTAATATACTATTAGACGACTGTTAAACAGATCGTAAACTAATGAAGTCAAAATAAAAGGCCGCCACACTCAAATTAAAAGTCACAACAAGAAGCACAGTTTATGCCTCTTCAGAATTCTTTTTGGCGGTGCGAATGCAACCACGAAAATGTCCCATATGTTTTGGGGTTTTTTTTTAATGTAAAGAAACCAATCGAATGTGCAGTTGACATATGAGGCTAAATGCTGTAGAAAAGCAATAAAAACATTTCAGGAGCTTGTTTTTTCATTTTTATATTTATTTTTGTAAGCTTCAAACAATGGTATAAAGCTATTCAAAACATTCAATGTAAATAGTGATAATCATAATTTATAATCGCAATTACAGTTTCAAGGGAATAATCGACAATTATGATTTTTGTCATAATCGTGCAGCCCTAACACCCGCCTCTTCTCACTCACTGGTCTCATTCGCTGTGGTTGAATAGTGTTGTTACAGGTCCTGAATTTTCGGCGCAGGTTTCGGCTATTGCGCTCAATTTTACTCATTTCCGCAGTACGCACTGATCTAGTGGCGTACACATAAAGCTGCCACAAATACCAAATTGAGTTCTTTTTTGTGGCTTAACGGATTTAAGCAGTCAAATACACACAAAATTATGTCAAAATGCCATCTTGAGTATTCACATAAACACAGTCGAATTTGGAACATAAACTATTGAGAAAACGCATCTTGTGTATCAGTGTATTGGATCAGTGCATAAGCTCTTAAAGTGACAGCTGACTATTACATTTACTAAATTATGTTAATCAAGTGCTCTTGACTGAATAACTTCTGTAACTTTACTTAGAAGCATTAACCTGTATTTAATTTCTACAATGAAGATTACCCAGTGCTAATTTACTTTTGATTACTTTATTTAATTAATGGAAAACTTGAAGCCATGTTTATTTAATTTGTCTCTTTGTTCTATTGCATTTTTATTGTCTGTTTACTTGTCTTTTTTGTAAATTCAAAGTTTTAAATAAAGCCTCCCTGTGCTGTGTGAAGGCTATTGCAATAAAATTATCAATGAATTATGATATCATTATAAAAACATATATATGGTAGTATATAGCAGTTGTTTGTGGTATTGTAAATGGTATCGCATATCGATATTTTTCGAGGTATAGTATCAAAATGCCAGTATTGTGACAACACTAATAACTACATATAATCATACGTACTGAGTCCTGTACTGTTGATTGTTGCTAGAGCTGACTCACAGTGACATTTATGAGGTCTTAAATGGCTTGAACTCCCAGTGAAGCTGATCTGTGCACAGTGTGGGGCTCGTGGGCCCCTGACAGACCTCACACCAATACTGACCTAGTCATTGTGTGGGGGGTTCGCTTAGTACAATAATCTAGCAGAGACACACAATTGAGTCCAACAACATTCTCTAAAACCCTTCTTCAATCTCCATTGTGCTGAGGGATGGTTTACAGGAAATCTGTATGGAAGACTGAACCCAAGTCCGTTAACAGTGTCATCGGTAGCAAGGATTTTCCGTTATTCCAGGCTGGCAGGATTGTGCTGAGTCAAGGGAAATCAGCAGCAGATGCTGTGATGAGGGACACTGAAAGACTGTTACTGATGCATTTAATGGAAAAGTTAACAGAAAAAAGGAAAATTTCATTATAAAATTTTGGGAATTTCTTAGAGGGTTGGGGGATCAAGTAATTGACCTTTCACAAACAGTTTGATTGAACGGCAATCTGACTAATCATAACCCCGAATCCACCATTTATTCGACAAAGCAGTCAGGGGAGTTAGTAGATTAACGTTGGTGAACTTTAACTTGAACAATTGCGTGTACTCACGTCTTTCCACACTTGAAACAACATTCCTTCTGATGTTCATTCATGTTTATTTGATGCTATAAATGAACTAGTATGAAGAGATGATTGGTTCACGAGCCGCTTGAAGGAGCTACAGCGATCTGTCACCACACAGTAAAGAGACACTAGACGCTATTTATTGTTTAAACTTCTTTAATAAATTACAATATTTTAAATATGAAACCATTTTAAAAGTAACCTGCTCTGTCTTGTCTGTCGATGCGTTGACAGTGTCCTCTTTGCTCCAGGATGTATTTTTCAGTCCGTGAGAACATGATGTGTGGTGTGAGAGCGCATGGCTTGTCGGGCATAGCAACAGTAACTAAAGGGGCGGGTCTTAGCGAAGGGTCAAGTATACAAATCAAAATGAACTAAATGAAATGGCATTTATTTCAAGATAAAATGTTTTCTTCTCAATAAATTAGGTTAATCATGATTAGAAATCATCCTTAATAAATGTGTTTGAACAGAAGGGATCTGATTTTACCATCATGGCTCAGGAGAATACGTTCTTCTCCATTTTATTTTGATTTTATAAGTCTGTTTTTCTGCGTCTCAGATCGGCTCAGTTCACACTTCATGAGCTGTGAGTTTAGTGATATGGAAACACAACATATAATTTACAACATTTTTGTGGACTTAATTACAGCATTTCACATTTTCAGACAGATTTGTATTGAGAAGCATTTGTAAACTTGTCACAGACACCTAAAGCTCTTTGTAGTTTTCCATCAAAATAAAAGCTTGACGGTTTAACTCTTAAGACACAAATATTACAAATATTGTTGTATTATAATAAGAATATATTTATCTCTTTCTTAATATTATTATTATTAGTAGTAGTATTAGTAGTATATAATCCTACTCAGAGCTATTGGGGCTGATGAATCTCAGACAGCACTGATTCAGTTCAAGGAAATTCTTTAAATACTCAAATACTGTGAATATATTCATAATGTTCAAAATGTATGCCCTGAATGTAGTGGAAGTCTTTCCTTGTGGTTTCAAAAATGGTATTGAATACTGATGTTCTTCAAGGTATTGAATAAAAGTTTGAAATTTCACTTTCAGTTCATTGTTACCGCCTAATTTTACATATGTCTTTATTCAGAACTGGTCCCAGTCTGATCCACAAATAAATGTCTTGTGAGTTGGATCTTTTTAACGAATCTGTTTAAACCATTCATTCTCAAAGTCTCAGACTCATCAGTCACAATTGGCTCACAGTCAGCGCGCTCATTGAATTAACATTACTTTTGGTCTTATCCAATCTGAAACCACGAGCCGTTACTGTGTAATGTTGTAACTCAATCTAATTATTGACTAAAAACAAGTGGAAATGAAACGCTTCTGAATGATGTATGTGATAAACCAAATTCACAGAGCAGTTCCTGAGGAACGACTGGATGAAACGCTTCTGGAGTGCCTTACGTAGAGCTGCTCCTGAGGAGGATTTCATTTTAAAAAGCTCTGAAAATGATCATTACGGCAACACCTTGTTGAATTCTAACAGGAAATCTCACAGGATATGCTTTTGATTTACACCATACCCTATTCGTAGGATAGTCCTGGAACATTAATATTTAACACTTGCTGTGAATCTACCTGAGCTACTCTTGGTAGCTGGATTTTAGAAAAATACTATTCTGAATTATAATCTGTATGGTTATGTTGGTCTTAGATTAATTCAATAAAGGAATCTTATAGACTTATTAGAGCTTCTTTTTAATGAGTAATTACCCCTTTTGTTAACTGTTGCATTAATTATAGGCTAAATGTTTCTGATTGCCGTCTGCATGCGGAGAGCGGCTAAGATGTAACTGAACACTTGTGTGTTAAGAAAGGACCTTTGTGTTGGGTCATTTGGAAATTTTGTTTCTCACAGATGAACAAACAAAATCACACAAAAATTATCAATGGAAAAAAAAATTATCAACATATGAGGTCTTGATTTGGAGTCAAACTCAAAATTAAAGTGGAAAACCACACTACAGGCTGATCCAATTTTGATGTAATGTCCTTAAAACAAGTCAAAATGAGGCTCAGAAGTGGGTTTGGCCCCCACGTGCCTGTATGACCTCCCTACAACGCCTGGGCATGCTCCTGATGAGGTGGTGGATGGTCTCCTGAGGGATCTCCTCCCAGACCTGGACTAAAGCATCCACCAATTCCTGGACAGTCTGTGGTGCAACTTGGCGTTGATGAATGGAGCGAGACATGATGTCTCAGATGTGCTCAATTGGATTCAGGTCTGGGGAACTGCTGACACACTCCAGCCACATGAGGTCTAGCATTGTCTTGCATTAGGAGGAACCCAGGGCCAACCGCACCAGCATATGGTCTCACAAGGGGTCTGAGGATCTCATCTCGGTACGTAATGGGAGTCAGGCTACCTCTGGTGAGCACATGGAGGCTGTGCAGCCCCCCAAAGAAATGCCACCCCACACCATTACTGATCCACCTCCAAACTGGTCATGCTGGAAGATGTTGCAGGCAGTAGAACGTTCTCCGTCTGTCACATGTGCTCAGCGTGAACCTGCTTCCATCTGTGAAGAGCACAGGGCCCTCATACCATCCTCATGGAGTCTGTTTCTGACCGTTTGAGCAGACACATGCACATTTGTAGAGGTGGCCAAGTGGTGAGGGAGTCGGGCTTGTAATCTGAAGGTTGCCGGTTCGATTCCCACGCCGGCAGGAATTGAAAGTGGGGATTGTGAATGAACAGCACTCTCTCCACCTTCGATACCATGACTAAGGTGCTCTTGAGCAAGGCACCTAACCCCTAATTGCTCCCCTTGTAAGTCGCTTTGGATAAAACCGTCTGCTAAAATGATGAAAAAATGAAAAATTTGTGGCCTGCTGGAGGTCATTTTGCAGGGCTCTGGCAGTGCTCCTCCTGCTCCTCCTTGCACAACGGATGCTGCTGGGTTGTGGCCCTCTTATGGCCTCCTCCACAATTCCTGATGTACTGGCCTGTCTCCTGGTAGCGCTTCCATGCTCTGGACACTACACTGACAGACACAGCAAACCTTCTTGCCACAGCTTGCATTGATGTGCCATCCTGGATGAGCTGCACTACCTGAGCCACTTGTGTGGGTTGTAGACTCTGTCTCATGCTACCACTAGAGTGAAAGCACCGCCAGCATTCAAAAGTGACCAAAATATCAGCCAGGAAGCATAGGAACTGAGAATTGGTCTGTGGTCACCACCTGCAGAACCACTCCTTTACTGGGGGTGTCTTGCTAATTGCCTATATTGCCTAGCACAACAGCATATGAAATTGATTGTCAATCAGTTTTGCTTCCTAAGTGGACAGTTTGATTTCACAGAAGTGTGATTGATTTGGAGTTACATTGTGTCGTTTAAGTGTTCCCTGTTTTTTTTTGAGCAATGTATATATAGTTAGATAGAGTCTGAGCTGATTCAATCATATGATCCGTTATGTGCTCTCATGTCTCTGGACCAGAGCATACTGTGTGTATTCTAATGTGAAACCAGACTTCATTCGCCTCAATGGAAAGCATATTTACACCGTCTTAATCATTCCCTGTCCCTTAAATAGTGCACGTTGTGCCATTCACCATATAGAAAACAGTGTGTGAACAAGTGACCGATTTCAGGCGCAGCTTCAGCGTCTATTTATAATGTAAGGGGCGGTACTTCAGATTCTAGAGAGCATTTGATTGGACAGAAAATCGAGCTGAAGTGCAGCACGATGTCATCAAAATCTTTGATCAATTTAGTGGCAGTGAGAGACTGTACGTTTGAACGCTTCTATCTTCTAAATGAGAATTTTGTCATTGCTTTGGAGCACACACGTTTATAGATAATCTTAATTCAGACTAAAAGCCAAAGACTTTAAAAACCTTTAAAACAAAAATTATGTGTGACAATACATGTGACAATATCTTGAGCTTGTGTTAACCATTTAATGAAAGTCACATTCCAAAAACCTACTGGCTCAAGATGATGAAATGGTGCTAAAATGCTGACTCATTTGCAGCTTTTGACCTATAATAATGTCATCCCTGCAGCTCTCTTTTCTTCAAGGTGTAGCTAGTTCAACCAATGGAAAAATTTCAGGAAACCTGTTTGAAAACAGTCATTATTTTTGCAGTTCATGGTTAGGAAAGTGGTGTAGAAATGACACACTCCAGCTTGCTGAGTGTTTTATTTCTGTGACAAATCTATTCCAATTATAAATATAAATCGGACACTTCTCTTTTTCACTTCCACTTTTCATGTTACAGCAGTAACCACCTTTGTGTCTTCCTCTTTCCATTTGTGTGTGGCTTCATTAGAAGCCCTTATGAACAGGATCTAACCATTACGTATTTTGTGTTGTGCTAATGTACAGTGACAGAGATGAATCTTTGTGTGAACAACTTCTACATTTGTCATCAGCTGCTGGGAAGATGGCATTGTTCTGGGTTAATGCACAATGTGTCCTTGCTCATCATAATCTACTTTGTAAAACATTCCTGCTGGCCTCCATCGATCTCTTCCCTCCTGACAATGGAATATTCCTGTGTCACATGCTGGTTATTCTGGCTTTAGATCTAGTGTTTGGTACTTTGATCCACTTGAAGATCCAGAGCAAGTAATTGGCATTAAAGTGTGGAATATTTGCATACCATTTTTTTGCACCAATACTTTACATAAAAAACTCGGTACAATATTGTATACTGACAGTTTTTTAATCAAAATGAAAGTGTCTGTACAGATTCAGATGCACTCAAAACAAGTTCATGAAAAAAGGCTATTTGGAGATGTTAAATGGTACTTTGTTATGCTTTAATGATCAAGATACTTGTTCATGCTGTAATAGTTTGAATAAAGCTCAAGAGTAGGAGATAAGATAATAGATAATATTAGATATAAAAGAAATTTTTAGAGCATCTCTTATTTACACCTTGGATTAGGACGTTAATTCATTCAATTCTTCAAACTGTCCATTTATTACCTGTGATGGTGAGTAAAAATAAGTCCTGAGACGTGCTTCATTATCTTCAGGCAACTTTACAGGATTGTCTCCAGAGAGTCTGCTTCGACATTATCAGACGTGTTTCACACATTTACTCTGACTGTGTGTGTGTGTTTTATTCTCACTGGTGTAAAGTGTGACAAGACCTAAAAGCGGAGAAGAAAAACAGATCAATAAACTAGTTTGTGCTTTCAATTCAGTGTATCAGTCAAACCCTTAAGATTTCAGGTGAGCTCAGTGCAGGTTTCATTTATCAGCATGCGAAACTGTTGTCGAGGGCATGTGGCGATTTGAGCTTCTGATGCGTTTTTCCCCATATCCCCCCCCCCGGGTTCCCGCGGCTCAGTTAATGTGCTGGAGGAGGGGTGGAAGCCCTTAAATTATAGATGTGTGTGTTCATGCAGTGTTTGTGTTTTCCCCAGAGTGCTTGCTAAGCATGTTTGTGTTGGGAAGGCCAGTACAGATGTATCCTGTTATCTCACTTGTTACTATGCCCACAATTGAAACAGCTTTTCTTAAATTGTCACACACAACTGTAGCGGTCAGGACATTTGTGTGTGTGTGTGTGTGTTCCTTTGGGTCTAATTAAGCTGGTCAAAGTCTCTCTGTACTGCATGACTAATCAATACTGCTGCAGGAAGACACATGCAGAGACTATAACACATACTGTACTGTAGTACACACATACACACTTACGGTTGCACAATGTACTCATAGAATGTCCTAAACAACAAAACATTATACTTTCCTCCTCGAAACACACATTTATACAGTGCATCTCTTGAACAAGCGTGGAGTTGCCAGTACAATTATGAATAGAAACAGTTCTTGTAGGAGCACTTAATTACCCTTGTGAACATGAAGTGCTCTTAATTGTATTGAATTTGCACTTGTAGTGTACATGCCGATAATATAATATTAATGAAATAAAAGGGCACTTAAGTGACTTAAACAGAGCACTATTATGACTGTTTCTTAACACACTTAAGTACACTTTTAAAAATGTCAAGTTAAAAGTTCTACCTTAAAGTACCTTAAATGATTTTAAATCGTTGAGTTTTTATTATCTTTATTCATATTTTAAAATATTATTATTGTTGTCTATCATTCTAAAGCACATTTAAAGTACTTGATTATAATTTTAACTGTAGTGTTGAAACCATAGTTTCAACGGTTCAAATCTGGCAGTAGTTTTTCTCGGTTGATGTACCTCCTTTGGTCGACAACGTCAGAGAGCCAGCAGAAGCCCTAAAGTTGGCCAAATTGAACACCACAAGCCCTAAAATTGCCCAAATTGAACACCAGATACCTTGAAGTTACCCAAAATGAACACCAGGAGCCCGAAAGTTGCTCAAATTTAACACCAGAAACCCAAAGTTGCCCAAAATGAACACCAGAAGCCCTAAAGTTGCCCTAATTAAACACCAGAAGCCCTAAAGTTGCCCGAATTGAACACCAGATGCCTTGAAGTTGCCCAAAATGAACACCAGAAGCCCTAAGGTTGCACAAATTTAACACCAGAAGCCCCAAAGTTGCCCAAAATGAACACCGGAAACCCAAAGTTGCCCAAAATGAACACCAGAAGCCCCAAGGTTGCCATGCCTTGACTTTTAGTGTTTAGTGAATTGGTGCAACAGATTTGGGAAAAAAAAGAGGGGAAAAAGAAAGAAAGAAACAATGAAGTATGCTACTAAAATATCATTGGTTTTGTTTTTCGTGACGACTGAGGCATCGGTCTGCTAATCGTTAGAATCGTTAAATTCCTTGTGAACCCTAGTGAAGCTTGTAACTCAAGGACTGTCATATGGTCCACAGAGTGTCACTTAATGACACTGACAGGGTGACAAACATGAGTCTTGCTCAATTCAGATTGGATCAGACCTCTGATCAATGGCCATCCAATTTACAACCCCTAGAGTCATTCATAAGCTGTGCAATTCATTGCTGTGGCAATATGAACTCCCTGACATTTAAGAGATGAGACGAGCTGCTTGATTTATTAATAAATGACAGAAAATAAGCCGGAATAGGTCCTTAGCTAAAAATGCTATCATTCCTCCTTCAACCTCCCCCTCATTCCTGATGAAATTAGTTTATTGTTAATATTGTCATGCTTACTACTATTACTAATACTATTATTATTACTACTATTTGTCATCTTCCTCATCCTCCAACTTTCCTCTCATTTCGGATTGAGTTCATTATTATTATTATTATTATTATTATTATTATTATTGTTCCTACTACTATTACTATTATTATTTGTCACCTTCCTCATCCTCAATCCTCCAGTTTTTGTTATTATTAATACTATTATTACCATCATTATTATTATTATTGTCATAAAATTTTTAGTTTTTTTACTTTGTCTGTTATACTACTCTACATGTTCCTTTATTTATATGCTTCCACACAAAAATCATAATGGCTGTTATGTATGTTTTGTTTATTTTGTATTTGATTTGTCACCTGTAAATATTTTGTCTGTTTGCATAATAATAATAATAATAATAATAAAAAGAAATGCCATCATTTTTATTTATTTTATATTCAGGAAGTAACATTTTGAGAATAATTGGCTTCACAGATGCTTCTTCTAGGAGAAGTTAAGTTTTTTAGATAATTCACTGGTACTATAAGTCATTGATATCACAAAGCCCTGTTAAATGTATTTCATTTGAATTTGTTTTATAATTGTAGCTAAAGAAATTGAGTACAGTATTACAATATGATTTCCACTTCATATTGGTGCTTCAGAGATTGTGACATAAAATATTTAGTGAATTGAAACTGACCGCAGAGCCAATATACAATCTGAACCATGAGAAGTTTTTACATCTTTACTCCCTTAATGACCCTTATGACCTCTCTGTCACCATGTTTCTAACTCATTTCCTCCACCATTTGTGTTTCAGGTGAAAGTGCTCAATAGTTCGGCTGCGCACGTATTCACTGGTCATGCTGTGCTTTGGAGGAACAAGAAGAGACACTAAATAAAAAAGGACCAAAGAGTCGAGAGAGAGCAGAAGATAGACAGCAGCTGCTATCATGTCTCGTCACCACAGCCGAGCCACCAGCCTGGAGGAGAAGGGAACCACGCCCATCCACAAAAGCTCAACCCCCTTACACAAAAGCTCCACCCCCACTCACAAGAGCGCATCCTCATCCTCTTCCTCTCAGAGAGATAGTCGACAGGTGAGACTGACTTCGTTTTGAGACAGAGAAACAGAAAAGCTGTGCTTGTGCAACACTTTTTTAGAATTGTTCAGGAAATATTATTCCTATTCTTTGAACTATTCATCCAGGCATTGCTAATAGTATGATTCACAGTGTCATGTGACAGACAGAAATAAGGTCATATGGAATGTTCATCATTGCTTATTATACTGCGGCGCTGTTGAATGCTTGAATCTGATTGGTTGACCAACGTTCTAAGGTGTGCAGTTATTTTCAGGGAAACGCACAGCTAAAGTATAGACAGATCTTGACTGCATTGCAGTTCCATATCACATCCCAAATGATTTCAGTTATTTTCAATAGGTCCTACAGCCTACTACCGCAAAAGAGGCAAAACTCACAACGACACCGACTAAGCAAATAAATAAAGTAAACAATAGTATGATTGTCATGGTTTTTGCCACAAAATACGTTTTCGCGTTCTCTCTCTCTTTCAAATGTACACATTTACTGTATAGGACGGACACACACTCGCACAGAAACGTTTTGTCAGCGTTGCTCTGACGAATTAATTAGTAAAATAGTTTAGCAACTTAAAAGATCCCTGACATTTCTCACCAGCGAGGTAATAACTGTGCGGTTCTTGAGGTCGATAAACTCCATTAATAACTGTATCAACTGTACTAGTCTGCTATCGAGGCTCAAGTCTCCTTTACTAGCGCTGAAAGGGAAAATGATTTTCAATTCCAAATGTTTTTGGAATTAGCAACGGAGGCTTGGGATGAGATGCGTAAAAAAATTAGTCCTACACACAAGAGCGTTTTCAGTACAAAAACCTGACAAATGTCTTGAAATACAACACTGGTGTCTTGAGGTGTGATAACCGTAGTATAAGTGGAATAATTGACTCCATTGAATTCTTAGGAAATAATGCACACCCGAGGTGCTTCACATCATGGCCGCATTACCACCTCGGATGTGCATTATTTCCTAAGAACTCAACGGCCCATTGTCAATTATTCCTTACATATTTTATGTTTCTAATACCATTAAAAAACATGCAATGTTTGTATTTGTATATTGTGCAGTAAGCAGTAGGTTAGTACTCCATTTTGAACACGGCCTTAGTTATAGAACAATGCCACAGTGCAGAGGCCAAGAGATGGTCACATTCCTCTCAGCGGACTTGATTGATCAAAGCAAGGCTGTTGACTATGACCATAAACTATGTTAATGCCAGTTACAGGCAAGAACTGCCCACTTAAACAGGAAGGAGCTGTTGGACATCTGCAGAAACCACCCTCAGTTGTTGAGGGGCTGCTAAATCAATGAAATTACTATAATAGATCGACCTTCAACAAAGTAGGAGCTAATTCAAGTAATGACGCAGCACTCTTCACAGACTGTGCAGGCGATACTGAAGCAATTCATATACATTTTGTATAGACTTTGTGGTCAACATTTACTTGTGTCTAGCAGTAGTACTTATTTCATGGATTTAACTCCCAACATACATAAGTATACAGCTCTACCTGAGGGTATCTTGTTTAATAGCCGCTTACTAACTCTGAATGGTGTTTAAATCAGTAGTCTTTTAAAATCTGGCCAACATTTTGAAGTCACACGACCTGCTGAATAATACACATTTTAGCTGCATATTCGTTATCATTAACTTATTAACATAGTTTCTAAGGCAGCCATGACCATTCTAATGCTCACATTTATCCATACAAAAAAGAAGTATACTTCAAGTTAATTTTATCAAAGTTGGCATGAAACAGATTTTCTTATTTTCTTCCTTATTGTGTCGTATATCACAAAATGAGTGATAGGCTTAACAAACAAGAACAAATGTAGGGTGGTGCTTGATTTTGTCCATGTGAATTGATTTGATAGTTTCTGGGTTTCATGTGAGTGACAGGTTGCCCCGCCCTCGACATTAGAGAAGAAAAGAGATATCACTGCAAGAGGGAGGGGAAATTTTTCTCATTAAAGTACAATTTATGTAGCAAGTATAAAAATCAATGAACTAGTAATGTACATGTACCTTTTTTGTACTTGGGACTTAATTGGCCCACTTTTTAGTTTCTAAAAGTATACTTTTAAGTGTACTTTAAGTTGAACAGTAGTAAACTATCTAAGTTTTTTGCATTGTATTGCAACTATACATATATAACTATATAGGATTATTGGGAACACCTGTTCAATTTCTCATTAATGCAATTATCTAATCAACCAATCACATGGCAGTTGCTTCAATGCATTTAGGTGTGTGGTTATGGTCAAGACAATCTTCTGAACTCCAAACTGAATCTCAGAATGGGAAAGAAAGGTGATTTAAGCAATTTTGAGCATGGCATGGTTGTTGGTAACAGACGGGCCGGTCTGAGTATTTCACAATCTGCTCAGTTACTGGGATTTTCACGCACATCCATTTCTAGGGTTTACAAAGAATGGTGTGAAAAGGGAAAAACATCCAGCATGCGGCAGTCCTGAGGGCGAAAATGCCTTGTTGATGCTCGAGGTCAGAGGAGAATGGGCCGACTGACTCAAGCTGATAGAAGAGCAACTTTGACTGAAATAACCACTTGTTACAACCGAGGTATGCAGCAAAGCATTTGTGAAGCCACAACATGCACAACCTTGAGGCGGATGGGCTACAACAGCAGAAGACCCCTCTGGGTACCACTCATCTCCACTACAAATAGGCAAAAGAGGCTACAATTTGCACGAGCTCACCAAAATTGGACAGTTGAAGACTGGAAAAATATTGCCTGGTCTGATCAGTCTCGATTTCTGTTGAGAGATTCAGATGGTAGAGTCAGAATTTGGCGTAAACAGAATGAGAACATGGATCCGTCATGCCTTGTTACCCCTGTGCAGGCTGGTGGTGGTGGTGTAATGGTGTGGGGAATGTTTTCTTGGCACACTTTAGGCCCCTTAATGTCCCTTGGGCATCGTTTAAATGCCACGGCCTACCTGAGCATTGTTTCTGACCATGTCCATCCCTTTATGGCCACCATGTACCCATCCTCTGATGGCTACTTCCTTGTGCACCATGTCACAAAGCTCGAATCATTTCAAATTGGTTTCTTGAACATGACACTAAAATGTACTAAAATGTACCCACAGTCACCAGATCTCAACCCAATAGAGCATCTTTGGGATGTGGTGGAACGGGAGCTTCGTGCCCTGGATGTGCATCCCACAAATCTCCATCAACTGCAAGATGCTATCCTATCAATATTGGCCAACATTTCTAAAGAATGCTTTCAGCACCTTGTTGAATCAATGCCACGTAGAATTAAGGCAGTTCTGAAGGCGAAAGGGGGTCAAACACAGTGTTAGTATGGTGTTCCTAATAATCCTTTAGGTGAGTGTACTGTGAACTACGCTAATTTATTAGTATATACTTCTAACCCACTTTTAAATTTATGAGTGTGTACTTTGAATACAATATTTTTTATTCTTAACTATCTTAGTATTAATTTTCATACTTGAAATAAAGTGTAATAGAGTGTAATTGATGTAGACTGTTAACTTATTTATGCCAATGATTTTTGTATTACATAAAGAAACTTGCTTCTTTTGATATTTTTTTTAATGTTTTGTGATGAGATTAAAAATGATTTATTCTGGTAATGGTTTATAATAGTTTCAAAAAATCTGAATGTGACAGGTTATTTGGTTATTTTATTCATTTTCAAGGGACCATGTACAATATTAAGCATAAATATTTCAATTTTATGCTACGTAGCAGAGTTCATTTTCATCTTCAGTTGAAGCACCTTATTCGGAATATCCAGTGTAACAACAAATATTCCAATAACTGTGGAGCATGTGCTAGTCAATTTTAAAAACAACAAAAAATAAATTTATATAGATCTTTATTAAATATAATTAGCAATATAGCTTTCAAATATTAATAGTTAGTGTCATTTGTTTATTAGGTCTTATAATACACCGCAGAAAACAGTCAAATAAAAAAGTAAATTGACTCAGTTTGTTATCAACGAGCGCATATGCCGGCTATCAAAAAAATATCGCTGAACTCAAGCTCAAGTAAGCAAAAAACAAGCGCACAATAAGCAAGCAACAAAGCAAGGAAACAAAAAAGCAAACACAAAGGAAAAAAAAAAAGAAAAACTCCAAACCAGGCAGCAGGGGGGGGGGAAACTCCCGAGCTGGACAAAAAAAAACATGGAACTCCCCAGGCACGGGGGCACTTTACCGATACTCAGGCGATAAGTAAATCATTTTTAAGATTTATAAATCTAGTTAGTTTAATTTATGATCTTGATTTTCAAACATTCAGATCTTTTTTTTTCTAGTAGTGGGGATTTTGGATTGAGGAGTTTTGTTCAGGCCTTAATGGGACAGGTTTATATATAAAGTCCGAATAGTACACCACCAAGCCACATCGCAACACCGCACACCACATGCCTCACACTCACCGCCGCACAGTTCCCGACCCCGCCCACGCCGCACAGCAGATCCCCATAAAACCCGGAAAGAAAATAAAGGGATAAGCAGAGTAAAGAGTGGTTAGTCTAGCGTGGGGAGTTAATCTCTTAAAAAAGATAGAGTTTTGCTTAGTTTTATAGTTCCTACGTGTAGCTGATCTGACAATAGTAACAAGTGTTTCCTGTTAATTAGATAAGTGCGTCAACAACGTTTATGAAGTCTGAGTTAAAAAGTTTTGAGGTGATAGATTCTATGTTCTATAGTCTAGAGCCTGTAGAGAGATGTGTGCGAAACGTCCAAAAGGATTTTAGGAAATGCTGAGAAAAGGGTTTAGGTAGGGGTTTAGGATCATATTCTATTTTGAGATTTTAATGATTGAGAGAATCCAAGAATGCTGAGTTTAAAGAATATAGAGCTGAGGAAGTAATAAGAGGTACTGAGGGGAGCTATACCATTTAGTGCTTAGTAAGTAATTAGCAAGATTTTAAATTTATTTGTTTTTAAAAGAAATTAGTTTTGCAGTAGATATTCCTTTAACGTTTATAATATTTTCATTGTGACAGGTTTATATCTCTACTTTTAGTATGGACTAGCTGTAATTTGTTGAGCAGCCGGAGCGTTTTTAAACCGCAGCTGTAATTTTCGAATGCAGACATAAGAGTCATATAACGTAATCAGTCGCAGTTCTAAATTGAGAGCAATTGTCCATTGATTGCGATAGTTGCAAGATTTTTTTATATATTTTTATATCGCAATTTAGATATATTTTTATGGATGAACAATTGCGTTTTGACATATGTAAGAAATTCAAATGGCCAAAAAGACTTTACAAGATCAAAGAGCACGACCAGGTACGAAACTGACATAAGATTTTTGTGCTGAAGTTTTTTGTTTTTTTTTAGTTTTTTAGTTTTTTTTTTTTTTTTTAGAATAGAAAATTTTATTTTTCTTTTTTTATTTTTTTTTTATTATATAGGAATCCAATTTTTTTTTTTTATTTCAGCTACGCATTCATTTAATAGATGGAAAGAATTGGTAGGTTTCGCGCAGGGCGCGAGTATATAGAGCTGAGTATCATCAGCGTTGTCCAGGTAACATGCTTGAATGCTTCACATCTCTCCCAAGTCTAGCAGTAATAGAGTGAAAGAGTGAAACCCTAGACGGTTCCTAGATCTGACCTTGTGGTACTCCTATTTTGATTTGTGATCGAAATGACATCTTACTAACTACACTACAAAGTCAGATAATAAAAATGCAATGCATGGCCCAATGCAATCATAAAAATTCACTAGCATAATTTAATTTTCTTCAAAGAATCAAAAAATGTTTGTGTCAAAAAAAAGCAAAGCAGCACTAGTCTCTAGTAATAGAGATAGAGAGATACAACCATGATAATAGCAAAAAAAAATTCGTAACTCGTAAGAGAAGTCTCAAGTATATGAGGTACTGTCTAAATCCTGACTGGAAATCTCAATCAGAGATAATTTTTTTTTTTCTTCCAAAGAGGAACTAAGAGAGATTTGATTTTCTTTTTAGTTTTTTTTGACAGAAAAGGTAGATTTGGAAATCGTGTAATAATTGACTAATTCACCAGGTCAAGTGGTTTTTTTTTTAAGAGGGTTTGATAAATAGCCTGCTTAAAAATTTTTCGGTACGTAACTAGTGATAAAGATGAATTATGATCTTAAATGCTAGTCTTTCAGAATAAAGACTAAACCAGAATGTGCAACTTACTCTGAAAATGTGTTAAACGGACAAGCACCACTCACAGTATCTTCTAAAAGTGCATAAATCTATTTATAGGAATCCTCTTCTCCCAACTGATGATTTTTGTGTTTTTGCATTTGTTTCTAGATAATGCTTTCACTCAGTTGAGCCTCATTGGTCTGATGTCTGCTTAATGATGTTTCTAATGAGTTTGGTATTTTGATCAGTTGGTGAAATTAGCTGTAAACACATTCGATCTAAAAGCTTTTTTTTTTAGCTGTGATGTTGTTTTTTACAAACTAATATTGGCTGGTAAATCAGTTCTGTGCATATTCATTTAATATTTCATTCATTGATTCATACTGACTCACTATTTCCATCTTATGTTTATTATTGGCATTAATTATTGATATAGAGCTGTTTGAGTGCACATTAATAACTTTACATTACATTATATAACATTAATTTCCATTGGTTTGCTATTCTTATATTTCATTTTTTCCCCTTTGCTAGGAGACGGATAGTTGGGAAATCATTGAGGGGCTGAAGATTGGGCAAACTCATGTCCAAAGGCCAGAGAAGCATGAGGGTTTTATGCTGAAGAAGAGGAAATGGCCCCTGAAGGGATGGCACAAGGTTGGAAGCAAAAACCAACTGGTTTTCACTGATCAGGCTTGTCTGATTTGATGGTTAAACCAGAAGAACACTAGATTTGCCTGGCTTGGAGACCAGCTAAACCAGCTTAAACCACTTAAGATCAGCAATCTGTTTATTCATTGTGTTAATGAAGGAAGTAGAGCTGTTTGTGTGCACATTAATAGTATTTACATATCCATTGGTTTGTTTTTCTTATATTTCACCCTTTATTCCTTATAATATTTACATAGAGCTTTAAAAAGACTAATACTGTTTTTTTTCTTCACTTGTATTCTACACAGCGATTTTTCGTTCTAGATAACGGGATCCTGAAATACTCCAAATCTCCTGTAGATGTGAGTTTCTTTTGGGTTTTAAATGGTACATTGAGTGCTTCCTGTGTGCTATGCTGCTCTGTGAATAATGATGATGAGTTGTGTGGGTTGGTCAGAGAGACGGTGAGCTGTGATTGGCTGTCTGCTCTTGCTGTAGCGTGACTCAGATGAGCTCAGACTCAGCAGCAGAAACATCACTGAGCACTGATGCAACAAGGACAGTGTGTGTGTGTGTGTGTGTGTGTGTGTGTGTGTGTGTGTGAACTAGAGTGCTTTTGGAGTGGTTTGTTCTCTTCCCCTTAAATACCCTACGTCTTTTATTTTATTAACAATAGAGGAATGACAGAAAACAATTTAGAGAGAGGAACAGGATCAGAAAACAAGTGACTCTGAAAAGAAATGTCTGGGACATATTTCACTACAAAATCAAATGAAATATATATATTATTTTGCAATAAAAATATTGAAGAATTCATATATATTATATACACGGCCCGGCCAAATAAAAGTCTGTGTTCGGATTTTAATTGGCAAATACTTAATCGTCTATGATTGGATCATTGTTACAGTGATTATTATGTTTTTATCATGTTATATCTTTGGTATAGACAATTCATGGCCATATTCCAGGATGACAGTGTTAAGATTCATCAGGCTCAAATTGTGAAAGAACGGTTGGGAGGTAATAATTTTATTTCTATAAAGAGGTGCATCAATTTTTGGTCAAGATCTTGTATTGACAATGCAAGAGGTGAGCACTCTGTAAAGTCTACACCAGCACATCCCAAAGACTTTCAATGAATTTAAGGTCTGGACTCCAATTCATCTGTGAAAATGATTCTTCATGCTTCTTCCCAAAAAATTCTTTCGTAATTTGAGCCTGATGATTTTGACATTGTTATCCTGGAATATGGCTATGATGTGTCTTCCTACATGGATGTTTAAGAAATGAAAAGCTACGTACTCATCTTTTAGTGTTAGAAAAACTGTTGCCAAACATACAATATTTCACAGAAGTGAATAAACCACTCACATTTTTGTAAATGTCTCTTCATGTGACAACACTGAAGAAATGACACTTAGCTACAATGTAAAGTAGTGAGAGTACAGCTTGTATGACAGTGTAAATTTGCTGTCCCCTCAAAATAACTCAACACACAGCCATTAATGTCTAAACCGCTGGCCCCAAAAGTGAGTACACCCCTAAGTGAAAATGTCCAAATTGGGGCCAATTAGCCATTTTCTATCCCCAATACCATGTGATTCGTTAGTGTTACAAGGTCTCAGGTAGAATGGGGAGCAGGTGTGTTAAATTTGGTGTTATCGCTCTTACTCCCTCATACTGGTCACTGGAAGTTCAACGTGCCACCTAATGGCAAAGAACTCTTTGAGGATCTGAAAAAAAGAATGGTCGCTCTACATAAAGATGGCGTAAGCTATAAGAAGAGTATGTATATATATATATATATATGTGTGTGTGTGTGTGTGTGTGTGTGTGTGTGTGTGTGTGTGTGTGTGTGTGTATGTATGTATGTATGTGTGTGAGTGTGTGCGTATACATTAAAGTGAAATGAATCTGAAAGGAACATGAGGGTTAAATGTTATTGTGTGTGTGTTTTTGTGTCAGATTCAGAAAGGAAAGCTTCATGGCAGTATAGATGTGGGTCTGTCTGTGATGTCCATCAAGAAAAGAGCTCGCCGCATAGATCTGGACACAGAAGAGCACATTTACCATCTGAAGGTGTGTGTGATTTGCTTGATCTGTGTTCATTGAAATAGTGTGGACAGAATCAGTGTTTATTCTACTTCAGGTATATTTATGTCTTAGGGGATCATTTTGATTTCTTTTTATGTAAAGGTGACATTAAATCTGTCTTGGAAACTGTTGGAAAATGCCTTCATCATTTGTTTTTGATGCTGTGAACTTGCTGTCTCCTAACTCTGTCTACCTCTCTGTCTCTTGTTCCTTCAAGGTGAAGTCTCCAGATGTTTTTGACATCTGGGTGTGCAAGTTGCGTAACCATCGTTTGTTCCGTCAGAACGAGATCGTTCGCTCACCTCGTGATGCTACGCTACGGACGTTCCCTCCGTCTGCCGGCGCAGAGTCACCCCAAAACACCCCTTCCAGCACACACCAAAACAAGGTCACTGCCACCCACTCGTGTCCTTTGTTTGTGTTATATATATATATATATATAAAACCATGAAGGGCCATGAATTGCATTGATGTCTGGCGTGTGCATTGATGTCTCTGTTCTGGCATGTAATAGCCACTTTTCACTCTCCTGTCCTACTGGAAGCATTACAGGTCTCAAATGTGGTGTCATGTTGACTTTAAAAGCAAACAGAAATCAAAGTTAAGCTTCATTCAGATGTAAATAAACATGCATGTATATATGTGCCCCTTTAGCAGAGTAAACCCAGCAGTCTATCCTGGCACCTGCCACCATCCTGTAGTAATGGACAGAGTAAAGTAGCAGCCTGGTTAAAGGAGTCAGAGGAGATGGACAAATGTGCAGAAGGTAACACACAATTCATTCATAATAATTAAGATTTCATTTATATGGGTCGTCTCGTTAAACCTGTCAAGAATATGTCTGTCACATTTTACAAAAAAAAAATTATATCTGTACGTATGTATGTATGTAATTATAATTTGTAGATTGTATATAAGGAGTGTTGTCATTGAAAGCAAGGAGAATTACAAAATAATTAAAACTTTAAAAACATGAACACGACACATGCAAATAGTAATAGATTCTGTTTCATATATTTCATTTTAATTTCATATATTTTCTTCATATTTATTGAAAATAAATGCCTTTCTAATTTGATATGTGATTAGAAAAGGTAGAAGAACAATTTCGGCAAAAGGCGGATTCTAACTCTGGTCGATTGCGTCAAAAGTATCTGCAACACACCTTACTCCCGACACCACCAATGATGACAGGTCACAGGCATTATTTTTGTACTTTTGTCTGGCCCAACCAGACATTGGTGGGTGGAGTTAGTGTAAATGGCCTTTGCCAATAAGGAGAGCCATGTGCACTTAGTGTAAATAGACACCTTAACAATACACCAAAATAAGTGCAAGTCATTTTCTATACAAAAAATATTTAATAAATTCTGTGCAAGATTGTTCCTGAAGACTGACCCTCTGTCTTATTTACAAAAACTACGTTTGACTCTCAACTGGTGTGTTTGTGTGTTTCAGAACTCGCCTACTGCCAGTCTAGTCTTTTAGAATTGAGTCAACTGCTGCAAAGTCTGGAGATCTTACAAAGGACTCAGTCAGCTCCCAACTTCACTGACATGCAGGTATATCCACACACTCAGGCAGCAGTCAGACAGCTGTGCTCTGTAGCCCAGATCTTGGTATTAAATAGCTTCTAGTATATCTGTACAGATTATGTTGCACAGTGTTACAGATTGTATTTCTCTTTGGCTGCATTTACACTTCAAAACCAAATGCACAGGTTTGATATTCTCACACGTATCTGATGTTTTGCCCTGTCTGTTTGAATTCACTTATCATAAAGTATATCCAGCTGTGTTTATATTAAAACCCTGCCAAGACCGTTTAGCACTGTGTTGGCCAAACAGTGCAGTGTGTTGTATTAGTAAAAGGAATCACTCATCATAACACATTGTGAATCATAAGCTAAACAGTGACTAGTCAACTTATCACCTGCTTTTCTGAATTACTAGTCAGCTAGAAAAAATAGTAGTCTTGCAAACCCTTGAAATATGAAATTCAACATTCAATTACAGATGTAAGAGATTTTTCAGACTAAGCCGAGAAACATTCAGAATTAAGAGAAGAATCTATACAAGCTTTAATCTCTGATCTGTGCCACATATCTGATGAAATATTGGAATTTGTTGAGAATGCAGCTCTATTTATCATAATATATATTGGATTTTTTAACATAGATTTAGACATACCTAAACCTCAAACTGAATTCAATTCCTCAAACACAACATTATGATTATTTCTTCAATATTATCACTGTTTTCATTCCCATTTCTTTTGCTTATGAAATAAAGACCCAGCCTGCTCCTCACTCATTTAACAACATCTCATCTTTTTTTGCCACTGCCGATGGATTCAATGCTTCAGTTTTCTGCTATTAACCCTCTCACCCCTTTGCTGTGCGTGTGTGTGTGTCCATGTAATTTAGAGTAACTGTGTAGATTTGACAAAGAAAGAAAAGCGTGTCAGCAGAAGATGGAGGACTAAAAGTGTCAGCAAAGATGCAAAATTGCAACAGCAGGTACATCTTCAGCACACCCACAATCAACACTGAGGGTAATTTACTATTAGTTATTTATTACTTATTGCAATGCATCATTTTAGCATTCGATCCACTGGAATTATGCAAACGGTGCAATCACGGCAGAAAAAAAAACCTGTGCTGAATTTGCATGCAATTGCTAATCTTGCACACTGGTTTTGAGTTATAGAGGACGTAGCTGACTACCACAATCTGGCATACTTTACTGAGACGGTATATTGCTCCACCATTTCAGTGTTGGCACCTGAATGAGTTTAAAATGTCAAAAGAGTGGTTGCATGCACAAATGGCTCAATTGTTTAGTGAGTTTGCCACATAGTCTCAATGCAGCAGTGACCGCAGCTGAGAGAGTTTAGTGTGTGTGCAAGTTTCTTCAACCTTCACGCACACACAATGACCACTTACCCTCTGAACAACCTCATTATTGCAGTCCTTAACCTAAGCCATAGCATCGGAGGAGACCGCCTGCTGCAGTCTCACACTCTGAAGGCCTGACATTTGACTCAGTGGATCCATTATAAACCATTCAAACTGTTTCTGAACCGTTAACAGCATATCAGCCATAGTTTAAAGGACTTCGGATGTTTGTAATGGATCACTACAGACTAGAGAGTGTGTGAGTGAATGGGACTGGCCATTTCTGTTTTATTCCCTCATAAATGTTGCTTTTGTTGGAATGGGTCATTTATTTGGATCATTAATTAAGAATGAACATACACAACTCAGCACAACTCAGAAAACAAAATAAGGTTATATGTCAGAAATTTGGTTTTAAAACTGCATGTTATTTTGAAAATTATGTTGTTCAAATTAATGTCTTGAAAATCTACCCCAGACATTCATTGAAAGTGCATTACTATGCGACCAATTTTTATTTGTTTTTAAAATTGAGGGACAAGGCAAAGTAATTTTCCATGGTAATCAACGGATCCACAGATACTCTTTTTCATTCCATAAAGCGTTATTTCACCCAAAAATGAAAAAGATGTCATTAATTACTTACCCTCATGTTCCAAACCTTTATGACTTTCATTCATCTTCAGAACACAAATTATTATTATTATTTTTTCTGACATATTTCTGTCCCTTTGTAGACGGCTACTTAAATACCAATTTTACACTTTAAAAAGTGCATAAAGAGATTGTAAAACGAATCCATATGAACTGAGGGGTTTAGTCCAAATTTTCTGAAGAGACGCGGTCGCTTTATATGATGAACAGTTTGAATTTAGGCCTTTATTCATATATACATTCATCAACTCACACATCAGTTGTGATAAACAGAAGCTCAAGCTTGTTTGCTTGACTTGTTCGAGAGCCAATGAGGTTCATTCTGGTGTTACGCAGCACATTTGAGCTTCCACAAGAACCAATGAGAGTGCTTTGCCAGCTACAGAGAAACTGGTAGCCAGGCAACAGAACAAATGACCAATACTGAGTGGCAACGTCCCTTCACGGATTCTACCAGCACGATTCAGCACAGTTAGACAACCGTGCTGAGAATTCCGGGCCAAGAACGGTTTGTAATCATGCCGTGCCGTACCAGACTCAAGTGGAAACACAACTGTTCGTTATGATTCTAAGAACCACTGCAGGTTCAGTTGAGCTTTTGTTTAAGCTCGCTGATCAATGTTTATATGTGAATAAAAGCCTAAATTAAATCTATTCATAATATAAAGCAATCAAGTCTCTTCAGAAAATGTGGACTAAACCACTCAATTCATATTTTGTTTACAATGATTATTTTTACAATCTCTTTATGAACTTTTTGAAGCATCAAAATAGTAGTTGTGTAGCCATCCATGGAGGGACAGAAGTCTCTCAGATTTCATCAAAAAGATCTTCATTTCTGTTCCAAAGATGAAAGAAATTCTTGAAGGTGTGGAACGACATGAGGTTGAGTAATTAATGACCGATTTTTCAGTTTTGGGTGAACTAACCCTTTAATAAGGTCAGCTACAATAAATTGGAAAGGTTTTCTGTGAAGTTGACATGCTTATCTGTTATTGAGATGTGTATTTGAGTAACCCTTGAAGTGTGTTTGGTTAAATATGTATCTGGCTCTTTTGTTCACATCCAGGTCCAGTCACTTTCCCAGTCACACAGTGCTAAAGTAAGCAGAAACCTCACTGTGATGTTATCTTCGTATTACACCATGACATAACCATGCTGTAATCTCTCCAATCCTTGCATGCAGTGCTGCTTTACATTCTTTCTGCAAAACAGTATGTCAGTGTGACCTATTTAGAAATAACTTTAGGTTATGGTTGTAACCCAAGTTCTCTGAAGGACTGTGTAGACTCTCGTGGGACATACATATGTGTGGCAGTTCATGAAGCCCTATACCATCACATATTCAGGCCACTGACCCGCCTCTTCACCACATAAACTGCTGCACAGACTCAACTCATTCAAGGCTGCTCTTCTGTAAGCTGATGACAAGGTCATTTTGTGTGATCTTCCTCAGTGAACTGGAGTTACAATTGTAACCAGTAGTTCTAATTTAGTTCATCTCACTATCAGATAAGGCAAACACCCATTTGTTAAACTAAGTAAATAATAAAGAATAAAAAAAAAATCTCTTTTTGGATGAACTATCCCTTCCTTTTAAGACCCTGCTTCTAGCACCGTATGGGTTTTAATGATTTCTCCAACTTGAATGCCAGTCCACCAGTGAACAGATCTTCTATTGATATGCATCTAAAAGGGACTGAGGAGGTAGTCATTCCCCCAGTAGACTGACTTCTAACTCCTGGAGGCCTCTTAATGAATAAAACATCTTGATGGCTTCCCCTAACCAGTAAGACAAGTGTTTTTTACATTGCTCTACCTCTTGCTGGATTTGCTAATCAAACAAAGGACAATCAGACATTGTGGATGAAATAATTCCCATCATATCAGAGAAATGAAATCTCTTTTAACATTCATACTTTTTCCGATAACCATAGATTCTCTGACCATAGTGGAGCCAGCTACACAGCTATGATTCGGATTCTGAGTGCAAAGATCAAGTCTGACAGGTAGAAATGCATAAAGCAGACTGCACACAGATGTGCCAGTGTGTCTATGCCTAGTATCATGTCTGTTCTCTCAGTAACACAGACATGCATTTTGTTTTGAGGTCAACATACAGTTGTATGACAGTTGTAGGCCTTAGTTTTTCCATATCTACACTGTTACACCCAAGGTGCGTATTTCAGCAAATCTATGCCTGTGCCCTCAACAGGCCCAGGAGCATGCATCAATCTCAGAAAGAGAACTCAACCATTGGAAAAGCCCAGCAAACAGTGCAAAGTTCAAACTAGTTGATATGCACACTTCAGAGAGAAAGATGTCATGTCCCATTTACTGTCCGATCCTTAAGGACTACTCCCCAGACATGCATAACTGTCTGTAGTGATGAAACTTGCGTTTTATCCCATCATTGAACCACCCTACAAGAGATGTTTTGTTCCTCCAGATGTGCAGTGCTGCAGGCATCGAGCTGACACAATTGATTCAAAGAAGTCACCCATCTCTGAAAGTCTATCTGAAAAGGAGTCCTTACAATTACACTGCAATGGCCAGTGTTTAACAGCCTCAGACAAAAACAAAAGGACACCAGTGTCCTCAGACTGAACTGGTTCAAGCTATTCTTAAATCTTATCCTATTCTGTTATGATGTGAAAGCTTGATAAGTATCCAAGTGCAGCCTCAAGAACAAAATTTACATTGTGCAAGAGAAGTTTTTCTAGGTTTAAGGCCGTCCTTAATGCTAAGAAAGTGTGCCCATAAAAACAATGTGAAAGGGTCATACACATTTGGTAAAGAGGCATGGGCCAGAGGTAGCCAGAATGGAAAGACTAGGAATTCGTAAACTTATTTTTGTTTTACTTATGTAAAATCTTCTTTGTGTTTGAAACAAAAGAGGATGTGTAAATATGCATTCTTGAGATCTGTAGAGGTAAACTAGTCACCTCCATGCACTGAATTCAGAGATTCAGAATATTGATACAAAAGTCCTTATAATATCAGCCACTTTAAGTCTTTAAATTCGGAGATAACTTTGTTCAAAACTCCAGATCCAGAACAGGGAAAATGACTCATTCCTTCTTGACAGAGTTGCCACTCAGATTCACACGGCATGGGACATACTTTTTTTTCTCTTGGGACCAATGAGTAGGCTATACCATAGAAGACCTTAGTGGGCCCAGAGTCTGGGACAATGTTCCCAGTTGTTCCCCCTTACAACGACCCTGCTTCTTCGTCCTCCAAAGGAGTGAACCCCACATTGTGCCTAAGCACATGAGAGAGATGACCCTTTCTGAGATGCTATAAAATAAATAAAATCTTCCCTCTGCTCAGTGCTGGTAAGCTGGTAAGGGTGGGCAACTCTGGCCCTCGAGGTTCACTGTCCAACAGAGTTTTGCTCCAACCCTGATCAACCTCACATATCTGTAACTTTCCAGTAATCCTGAAGACCTTGATTAGTTTCTTCATGTATATTTGATTAGGGTTGGAGATGATCTCTTTAGGACACTGAACCTCGAGGGCCAGAGTTTTCCACCCCTGGAGCAGAAGATATCACGCTACAAAATATCCTAACCCTAACCGCTATAAAAAAGTATTTTCCTCACCTAAAGCTCGCCAAGCTTGACGGCCAAATATGTGGCAACTGGGGGCAGTCTGGAGGGTTAAGTCTAGCTTGGCAAATAAAGAATATATGTAGCTGCCACAAGTGGATAAATGCAAAACGAAGTGCTGAGCCTATGCGAAAGGTCATGTAAAGAGGGGGTAGGACTTCTTGAGTGCAGGGGCTCCCAACCCTGGTCCTAGATTACCCCCAATGGTATGCATTTTGGATCCACCTCATTTGACAATACAATTTCAGGTTTTGGAATCCACTACCAAGCTGATGAGTTTACTTAGACGTGCTTGATTAGATAATAATACAGAACATGCAGAGATGTGGGTCTAGGGGGACCAGGGTTGGAACCAGTGCCCTAGTGCACTGACCAATGACCTAAAGGCGTGGTAGTATCTGATTGTTAAATAGATACTTTACCCAAAATTAAAATTCTTTCTTCTCTTGAAATAAATTAAGATATTTTGAAAAATGTTGGTAACCCGACCATTGATTCTAGCCATTGACTATGGAAGTCAATGGTTATCGTTAACTGTCTGGTTACCAACCTTCCTAAACTGGACCCAGGTTAGGAACAACATAAGGGTGAGTAAATGATGACAGAAATGAATTTTTGGGTGAACCTTTATGTCTGACATCACGTGTCTCAGTTTCTGGGTTCAAATCAGATGCCAAAACCAAACTCTGTCAGTTGTAAGAAGCAAACAACAAATTTGCTAATATACACTTACTGTGTGCTGTAGTACTACCTGATCTTCATACCGAAATCTCAGTTGGCCGAACTGTGGTTAATCTTTTCTGAATCACTAAATTATTGGTGTCTGGGACACCGTAAGCCCAGAGACTTTAGTGTACACCATGAGTTTTTAAAAGCTTAGCTTAAAGTTGTGCAATAATTAAATAGTGCTCATGAACAGCTGTCGAGATGGCATGCTCTCTTCAAACGTAGTGGAGGCTTGGACCTGGAAACAGTATTCATGACGTCACAACTTTTTGGCCACACAGTTGCATGTATCATTATAAGATGAGTAAGTTGACCAACATAGAGCAGACTGTGTAACTTCAAAGCATACTAACCCTTTTAGACACCTGATGGGGGAAGTATTAAACAATGTTTTAAAAATAAAAATGTCAGCTTCTCTGAATAATATGGTTTTGTTCTGACTCAATCCAACTTTCAACTAAACACTTTCAATACACTCATACATATTATTTAACACAGCCTGTGTTGACCTTGTGTGACTTTATGGATGTTGTTTTGATTATTTGAGCTCATGGTGACATGTTAACGCATGCTGATGTCATCATATTTTGCTGCTTGAACTAACCTCATTTCACTGTTGACCTTTACACTGCTTGGCATGTGTGTTTTTGTGTGTCTGTGAACTCTTTACTGAAATCTAACTAAAGTATACTCATCCACACTAGACTATGTCAGACAGCCCCAGATGGGTTTTTCATCAGTCGAAGGAATCACTCCGCTCTCATGTTCAGAAACCCCTGTTGCTGGTTATCCTGAGACTGTGTCTGGCATCACTTCTGTCTCACTGTAGTTTGTGTGTGTGCGTTTTAGGTTCCCTTGAGTGCAAGTATGTCACAAGTGCGTCTACACTCTTCTAATCCTAACCTATGTGCGGAGTTGGCTGATTTTCAACCCCCAGTCACACGTCTGATTGACAGCATCGACAGTGCCAGTGACTACATCAAACTGCAAGAAGATTTCTGCATCATTGCACAGAAAGGTGAACAAAACCTTTCCTGCACTGAAAGTCACTGAATATACACTGTATTACAAAGTATTGCAAAGAAAACATCAACGTCTTCTACGTTTTTTTTGCTGGAATGAACAAATCTCGAGAGTCGGTTCTTTTAGTGAATTGTTCAAAAGGTCAATTTTGAAAAAGTTATTGGCAATGAACTTTCTACATCTGTGAGCTCATTAGCGGTATACTGTTAAAGTGTTAAGTATATTTAAGTTTGTAAGACTAAAATTAGTGTACTTAAAGATAAAAACAGCATAATTATTACCATGAAAATGACTGTTTTGATTATTATGTTGTCAGGACAATTGTATTTTTTGTTTCTGTTGTTCACTGAGCTCTGTTGGAAATGCTGGTATTCAGTTTCTCACTGAAAAACAAAAGGTGCACAGCTGTTCTAGAGTGATAGCGGGTTGCCAGTCCAGGCCACAGGTTCTGACCCAGAGACAAAGCCAGACAAAGTTTGCAAGTACTCAGCATGAACTTGTGTGTGTTTGTTGCAGTGCACTCTCTTCTGAAGTCTGCCTTCAACACAGTGGCCATTGAGAAAGAGAAGATTAAACAGGTATTGACGGAACAGGAGCAAACCGGCCAATCAAATCAGATTTTGACCCTCCGCCGCTCCCTGTCACAGGTCTGCCCCACCCACCGCACATTGTTACTGTTATAATCAAGGAAAACAGCATGAAAAAACACTAACGTCTTTTATTTGCGTACGATTTGTTTTTACACCAACATGTGACTTCATCACACTTTGTTTTTGTAAAACTTCATGTCATGGCATTTAACAGACCATTACAATACCGTTCAAAAGTTTGGGGTCAGTAAATTGATCAAAAGTGACAGTAAAGAGGTTTGTTACAAAAGTTATTTTGTCTGTTGTTATTAATCAAAGAATCCTAAAAAATGTGTCAGTGTTTCCACAAAAATATGAGTCAGCTGATAATAATCAGAAATGTTTCTTGATCATCAAATCATCATATCAGAATGATTTCTGAAGGAATCATTCACTGACACTGGAGTAATGATCACAGGAATAAATTACATTTTAACATGTATTCACATAGAACACAGTTATTTTAAATTGTAATAATATTTCACAATTTTTACTGAATGTGTGATTAAAAAAATGCAGCCTTGGTGATCAGAAGAGACTTCTTTTGTATTACCGACCACAAACGGTTGAACGGTAGTATACATTTAGAGTCAGATTTGCAGTTCCATCCTCTAACCCAGGAAGAAGCAGATTTGTAATAAAAATGAATCAGTTAGATCCAGGTTTTTGGCCCTTCACACACTCATCTGCTCATTTGTTCTGGATGATTCTGTTGTTTAGGCCATGTCCCAAAATGCTGAGCTGAAGACCCGTCTGAACCGGATCCACTCTGAGTCGGTTCTGTCTGACCAGGTTGTCAGTGTCAACATCATCAGCAGTCCGGATGAGGTCTGATATTCTTTTGCTCTGACCATGTGAATGATACTGGGGCTTGGAAATTGTTTGGTTATTGGACAAATGGCTGGTTGGGATAGAAAGAAGAATATTAAAAAGATATTATAATTTTTCTGAACACAGAGTCTCTGTTTAAGCTTGAAATGTCACGTTTGCTCTTGTTTGGATCTTTAAAGGATGAATCAGATGGGAAGAGGCACTCTGTACTCTGGCCTCATACGCTTTGGCTGCAATACAAGCAAACGAAGCAATCATTGGACCAAATGAGTCCCACGAGATGCTGCTGTACGGATCAACCATGTGTTTAACTATTGGCAACACAAATTGTGTTTCAAGGCTTCCGCATGACATTAATCTTTCAGGCTTTTGTGTTTATTACATCAGGGTGTAGGTCTTTGTGCGTTGGCCTTGAGTGCAAATGGCTGTCTGTGATACATTTCAGTGAAGCAGCATGACACATAATAATTTTGTAGTTTCTGTGACCAATGCAGCCTGTATGTATAGTGATTATACAGAAATGAGACTGAAATATTGGTAATAGAGAACCTTCCCTGTTTTCATTACACTCCTCAAGGTCGCTTTTCGCTGAGATCGCGGTTTTGAACGAACGGCTGAGAATAAGAAAGAATAGAAATAAAACCAGACAGTCCTTTAACTGTATGTGTTTGTGTGTTTTGTAGGCAGGTGAGCCACTCTGCGTGGGCATCCCTCTCTCTCAGCAGGTGTCCAATGAGAGCAGACTCTCCATGTCAGAGTCAGTGTCTGAGTTCTTCGACGCTCAAGAGGTGCTTCTCTCCGCCAGTTCATCAGAGAATGAGGTGTGTGTGTGTGTTCATGTCAAAGACATCAATTGCATGCTGCTGCTGAGCGCAGAAGATGAAATACAATGCAATGGTTGCACTTTATTTTCCCATGTACATACTATGTACTTATTACAGAAATTATAATAACTAGGTACTAACCCTAAACCTACACCTAAACCTTACCTTAATCCCTGAAGTTACCTTGTGTTACTCAGTATTTTAATAGGTAAGTACACTGTAAGTATACATACTGTAAAATAAAGTGCAATTTATTTGCATTTGTATACATTGCTACTGTTCCAAAGTTTGGGGTCGATGAGATTTTTAAATGTTTTGAGTCGCTTCTGCTCACCAAGGCTGCATTTATTTAATTAAAAATTGTGAAGTATTACTGCAATTTAAAATAACTATGTGAATATATGTTAAAATGTAATTTATTCCAGTGATGAAAGCTGAATTTTCAGCATCATTACTCCAGTCTTCAGTTTCACATAATCCTTCAGAAATCATTCTAATATGATGATTTGATGCTCAAGGAACATTTCTGATAATTATTAGTGTTGAAAACAGTTGTGCTGTTTGAGATTACTTTGGAAATTGTGATACTGTGATTTTTTTGTTTAACAGAAAGTTCCAAAGAATAGCATTTATTTGTAACTTATTTGATTATAAATCTTTTCTGTCACTTTTGATCAACAAAATGAATCCTTTGCTGAATACAAGTGTCACTTTGAAGACTTATATAATAATAAAGATATTATTATTATTAAGAATGACTGGATGTGTCCAAACTTGGTTGAATCATTGCATTTATCAGTTATGTTTGGGATTTATCATCTGTCTGTGTCATCATGTGTGTGAGTGTTATCTGCCTGTTGAAGTGTTATTTGTATATTTGCACACCGCACTGCAGTAGGTCATTAGACACACAAACACACACATTTTACAGTTAGCCAGCACTGCGCAAAATGAAAGACAGTGAGTAACATCACCTCCCGTCTCTCTCTCTCTCTCTCTCTCTCAGGCCTCTGATGACGAGTCTTACGTCAGCGATGTGAGTGATAACATTTCAGAGGACAACGCCAGCGTCACAGATAACGTTTCCAGACAGAGTAAGATCCTCTCCCTCCTCCTCGCTTTGTTCTGTTTATTAGAGCAGGACGCCGTCCTGATGGGACACATGACCTTTGCACACACACACACACACACACACACACACAAACAAACACACATGAACAGACATCCACCCACATGAAATGAAAGACAAAAGGTTTCACAAATATATGATCTACAGTATTTACTGTAAATGTCTTATTATTGTTATGTGAATATAAAAATATAAAATCTAAAGAGGTTAGTATCACTGAACATCTCGAGAGCACACTGAGGTCATATTTCACCCCAAAACCGAATGAAAAAAACCAGACATAAATAAAATAAATTATAAGATTTTTTTGCATTGTATTGTTTTTGTATTTTGACATTATTTTACAGAAAAATAATTAAATATATATAAGCTTTATGAATCTTTTGTTTCAAATCAGTTCTTCGGAGCGCCAAAGTCACGTGATTTCAGTAAACGAGGCTTCGTTACGTCGTGAGTGTTTTGCAATTTCAATAGTTCCCATGATTTTAGCGGTTTGATATGCGATCTGAACCACTGATTCGAAACAAAAGATTCATAAAGCTTCATGAATCAGTGTTTTGAAATCGCCCATCATTAAATACTGTTGAAAAGTCGTTATTTTGCTTTTTTGCCGCTAAAAAAGTTTTCTCGTCACTTTATAATATTAAGGCTGAACCACTGTACTCACATGAACTGTTTTAAATATGTTTTAGTGTCTTTCTGGGCATCTGAAAGTGTAAATTATCTTGCTGTCAGTAGAGACTCACTGAACCATCGGATTTCATCAAAAATATCTTAATTTGTGTTCCGAAGATGAAAGAAGATCTTACAGGTGTAGAACGACGACATGAGCGTGAGGAATTAATGACAGAAATTCATTTTTGGGTGAACTAACCCTTTAATATATTGCAGACATTGTTATTTTAGTATAATTATGATACTTGTATAGGTTTTTAATATTCTGAGTTAGTTTTTATAATTTTCATTCTCATTTTAGTTAAAATTTTATTCATTTTGGTGGTGTTAATTTTGTTATAGGTTTAGCTGTTTTAGTACATGAAGTAAAACTTTTTTTTAAATGTTTTTTCCAGTAGCAAAAATGTTTTTATTTTGTATAATAATAACTCTGCAATAGCCCTGATTGCAGATAATCAGTATATCGTCCAGCCTTGGTATCCCATGAGTAACCTTGTGTTTCTCCCTCAGTGCCTAATGGTGATCTGTCCAGTGGTGCGTTCCGTAACGGTAGACGTACATGTCTCCCTTCTCCTGCTCCTGACACGTCCAACATTAACCTGTGGAACATCCTGAAGAACAACATCGGGAAAGACCTGTCGAAGGTGTCCATGCCAGTGGAGCTGAACGAGCCCCTGAACACACTGCAGCACATGTGTGAGGAGCTGGAGTACACAGAGCTGCTCGATAAAGCAGCCCAAACCGACGACCCCTATGAACGCATGGTACGCTCCAGCTCTTAAAGTGATAGTTCATCCTAAAATAAAAAAATCTGTCATCAACTACTCACTTTGTCATTCATAACCCATTGATCTTCTTTGACCCTTTGAAAAGTACATGAAGATATTGTAATCCATATGAACTGAGCAGTTTAATGCAAGTCTTCTGAAGAGACACGGTCACTTAATATGAAGAACAGATATAATTTAGGCTTTTATTCACATTGATCAACACACAGAGAGCACATCATATATGGTAAACGCAAGCTCAACCGTACTTGCTTTAAGCTCAAGAACGAATCTCATCCATGTCGATTACTTTTACAATTGACTTTATAAACGTTTTGATGCAAAGTTATGGTTACATTCAATAGGACAGAAATCTCTCACGTTTCATTAAAAATATCAGTAACACTTTATAATAAGTATACAATAATAAAGTGCTTAGAAATCATTAACATTAACTATTAGTTCATAGTTAATATATTGTAGTCTCTACATTGTTAATATATTAATAGGCTATATACAAAAAGTGGGTTTTTCATTCAATATCACTGTAATTAACACAATTATTATTGTTTAATTAGCTCGTAGTAAATGAAGTGGGTTACACTAAATTTTAAAGTGTCTGTGTTACAGTGTAATTGTATATTTAAGTACTGCGTGATGATAACTACATGTACTTACTGTAAGGTTAAGATGAGGGTTTAGAATTAATTACATGTAATTATGCATCTTTTCTAGTTATTACTAAAGTAAATACAGGTAACATGTGTAACAATGACACTGTAAAATAAAGTGTTACCAGGAATTTATTATTATTTTAAGGAACACTTAATACTAATGAAATTAATGTCTAATACAGGTTAGTTTAAAGCACTTATTAATGACATTTTCATATTTGCTGTGACCTAATCTAAAGTAAGAACTATTTACAATTAATAAATCGTTAACAAAGCATGAAAAACATAATCTAAGTCTTTACATATGAGCTAATTAAACAATAAGGTCCCACTTTATATTAAGTGCCTTTAGTACTTTCATTTAAATTAATCACTTGATACAATGTTTTCCTTTGAAATTGCATAAGTAATTTATTTCTGTAAATACATTTATAATGACACTGTTGACCCCTTAACCCAACCTTAAACCACCAAACCTGTCCTAACCTTACCCATATCCCCCTCAACAGCAGCACAAGTGTTTTTAACAAGTACATTTTTCTTACTTTTTTCAGACTTATGATCTGTAACTCTGCCTGAGTATCAAGCAAGTGTTCACTGTTGGCCAGAGGAGAACTGGCCCCCTGACTAAGCCTGGTTTCTGCCAAGGTTTTTTTCTCCATTTGTTGGAGTTTTGCTTTCTTGCCGCTGTTGCCTTTGGCTTGCTTAGTTGGGGACACTTGCTTGATATTCAGCAGTGTTTTTGATATGCCTGCATTGGCGCCGTTGTTTGCGAACTGAGCTGAGCCGGACGATTCCATCACTGTTTTCTCCAGTGCTGATATACATAAATTAACTAGACTAATAACTATTGATCTTTGGAACGGAATGAATCAATAATATATAGAATAAGCTGGACAATGACACCATTTTCTTTGGGAGCTGCTGTGCAGCCAAAAATCATTAGACAATTATTACTATAAAGCTGCTGTGCCACAATTTGCATTGTAGAAAGCGCTATATAAGTAAAAGTGACTTGACTTGACTTTTTTTGATGTAAGTACTCATTACTGTGACAATGAATGATGAACTCACTATTTGTGTATAGCTTATTAATATATTAACAATGTAGAGACTAGACTATATTAACTATGAATTGACTATAAACTAATAGTTTGGGTTGCACTTTATTTTACAGTCCTGTTTCCCATGTACATACTATGTAGTTATTGTAGTAATGACACAACTAGTTACTTACCCTCAACCTGACCCTAAACTTAACCTTGTTACTTTATATTACTCAGTACTTTGGTGGTTAAGTACACTTTAAGTACATTGAAATTGCATGTAGTTGGTAGTGTTAGCAAACCATCTTCATTTGTGTTTTGAAGATGAACGAAAGTCTTATGGATGCGGAATGACATGAGGGTGAGTAAATGATGACAGAAAGTGAGCTAGAGCTTTAGCAGAGCTAATGAATCTTCAGCGGCCCCAACAAGTTGCTTGTTGAAGGTAATCTGTCCACTGTAACAAGCTTGACCACAGTGATGGTCTACTAGGTCAATATCAGGTTCACCAGTCAGTAGTGCCATTGATCAACTAAGCTGAGGAGAGACTCATACAGAAACATGCCCACATACACAAATGTTCACAAACACTCACCTACACACAGCGATATAACAGGAAGTGTGAAGTGTCGTGTGGAAGGGCGAACAGGGCCTGAAGCAGGAACACATGTCCCTTGTGGAGAAGGAGGTGGGAATTTACCTCTGGCCTCATTAAGTCCATTAAATGTAGCCTAGTTTTAGTGTCCACACATAGTGACGCATACTCTGACACATTCTCCTTACTGCAGCAGGACTGATACCGTAGTACTGATGCGGCAGTGTAGGCGGCTGACTGCTGGATTCTTTCTGATTTACTCCTGCACATTTACTGAGCCAATCTCATGAAACCTGTCAAGAACGTTGTCAGGTAATGCTTCACCCCCAAATCATAAGAAGAATAAAAATAAGAGATTATATTTTAAATAAAGATAATGAAGTCTACTGTTAGTGTTTTGTGACATTATTTTCATGACACAATTTAGACACATTAGTCACATTGAGCTCCCAATATCTATCAGACTGAAAAATGAAGTGAAGGGGTGGATTACTGAAGGGGTGGATTCTAGAATCCACTGCCGCTTCAGAAGATATGGAAGGAGATTAAGATATCTTGAATACTTTTAGGGTTACAGGCATGCAGACTTTGGAAAATGACTATTTATGGCACCCTTCGCAAAGACCCGTCCCCTTTAGTTACTGTTGCTATGTCTGACAACCCATGGGCTCTCACACCGCACACAGTGAAAAATACATCGCGGAGCAAAAAGGACACTGACAACATATGAAACAGTTTCATATTTAAAATATTGTAATTTTTTTAAGAAGTTTAAACAATAAATAGCGTATAGTGTGTCTTTAATGTGTGGTGACAGATCGCTGTAGCTCCTTCAAGCGGCTCGTGAACCGATCATCTCTTCATACTAGTTCATTTATAGCATCAAATAAACATGAATGAACATCAGAAGGAATGTTGTTTCAAGTGTGGAAAGACGTGAGTACACGCAATTGTTCAAGTTCAAGTTCACCAACGTTAATCTACTAACTCCCCTGACTGCTTTGTCAGACAAAATGGCTGTTTCGGGGTTATGATTGGTGAGATCGCCTGTCAATCAAACTGCCGGCAAAGGGTCAATTGAGCTAATTGAAAAAAATTTGATACATTTCTAGTTTTAACATTATTTGTTCTTTAGATATTCATCTTTTAAATAAAAACGTATCAGCTGTATACAAATTGATCCACATTTTACCAATTTTCTCATGGAGCCACATTTGTACGTCCATATCTCTGGAATTGAACCATCGAGGGCCTTTAAAATGAAGATACCAAAAGGAAAATTTGTTAAGAGCCAGAATCTTAAGATATCTTTAATGCTTCTTGAGTTATAGGCATGCAAACTTGAGGCAAAAGAAGTGCTTTTTGCCATTTTTGACCTGAAAGGAAGATGGCTAAAGTCAACAGATTTTACTAATAGATCGACCAATCTCTGTGTAAAAATAAAATAATGATGCTGCCATCTTTATTAAGTAATTTTTACACCCCTGTAAACTGGATCACAGGTGAAAATTGTCATTTCGACCCTCCACAAAATAGTGGATTACTCCGTAAATATACATATTTGATATTTAATATTTTGGCTGTCATCACTATTTATGTTTGTCATTCTACAGATAAAAAATATTTAAAAAATCAAACATTTGAGCCCAGGAACTCATGTTGAGTTGACACAGAATGACCCTATAATAATATATGGCCATTTTGCCATTTAAATATTATTCATTAAATTGCAATGTATTTTTTTAATTATTACAAATAAATTTAGTCCTTAGAAAATTATTTGCTTTTTAAATATTTAATTTATATTTGTGTTTTTTCCCCTTATTTCTTATTTTCATATTTTTATTCTCATTTTGAGAATATGACCTGATTCTTGACAGATTTTGTGATATTAACCCCTTCAGTGTGACCCAAAACCATGCAGACTTCTCTTAAGGCACGTTTATTTTATTTTCTTGTTTCTGTAAGCACTGCTCGGACTGTATAAAGAAAACACAGTCTATCTGGACTCCGTGGTTTCAGTAGTAATGAGTGTATTGACAGGTTGCTTTGTTTGTGTGCAGGCGATCGTTGCAGCGTTTGCTGTTTCGGGATACTCCTCCACCTATTACAGAGCGGGCAGTAAACCCTTTAACCCTCTTCTAGGAGAAACATATGAATGTGTCCGTGAAGACAAAGGATTCTGCTTCTTTTCTGAACAGGTACAAATTACAAGTTATTTTATCACTCTCTCACACACACACAGACACACACACTAGATGCAGTACCTGTTCCAGGTGAGTTCCTGTCCTTCACTGTAGCACTGCACCACTTTCACTGTTTGTGTGTGTATGTGTGAATGTGTGTGTTTGCTGATTGCAAGGCCAACAATAGTCCTCTGGCGAAGGTTCTTCCTGTGCAACTTGAAAAGAGTCTTTGTCAGCACTGAACATTTACACTGCATGTGTGTCACAATACAGTGTGTTCATAGAGGAAACTCTTTGGCAGCCTCATAGTAGTGTAATTCATCATGTTTTCACACACACACACACACACTGATATAAACTGACCGACATGTGTCTCCCTCCACTGGAGTCTGTTGATATGTGAGAATGAAAGAGATACCACTGCAGCCCTTCATTTTACCATTCAGACCATTATTGTTTTCAGACTGACTCATAATTACATTTAATTCTAATACTGGCTTTTACAAACGAAACATCTATATCAGAGGAACATTTTTTGCGACCACGTTTTTTATGGCTTAAGGAGACTTAATTGAGTTTTTTGATAAATGAATAAATGTTTTTGAAATCTTTGCCTTTTAATTGCAGGCTTTGGCAGACACTCTTGAGATCTCATGAGTAGTCACATGAAAAACCCATATATATATATATATATATATGTGCATTTCTGCTAACACTGTATATATATATATATATATATATATGCATTTCTGCTAACACTGTATATATATATGTGTGTTAATATGTGCATTTCCTTGTCATCTACCTATTACGTCAACACCACGGACCAATGGTAGTTTTACCCAGTTTTTACCAGCTGGAGCAAACTTTTCCGGAAAGTTTGCTTCGGCATGTTGTTTTATACTTCTGTGACGAATTTCATTGTGGCCTGATTTTGTTCAAAATTACATCACATTAGTTTGTTCTTTGTTTTTACTTGGCTCTAAACCCAAAGTATACTTCGGTTTTTCACATGTACGTTAGCTTACACACACAGTTAAATGCACTGCCATTCAAAGTATTCGCCATTTGATAACATGCGCGAACACAGCCGCTTGATACATGTGCACTAAAAAGATTCATCCTAATCCAGTGTCTGCGCTATTTCTCTCCAGAAGTTATGACATAAAAAGTTTGTACTTGTTTTTACTAGAGTGCATCTCTTAATCCCCTCACACAAGTGCTCGTTAATGTGGGCATCTATTGTTGCATAGTTATTTTTTGAGTGTGAAACATCTGTCTGGGCCAGTGTCACCACCATATGGAAAAACTGTTTAGTGCTAAAAAAAAACTTGCGTACAGAGTATGTGCAGTTAGAAAAATCTGACTATGTGCGTATACAGTGCTGTATACAGTGCTCATGAGTAAATTTATGTCACTTGCACTGTACACATACCCTAGTATATGCATAAAAAACTTTGGGCTCAATTTGAAACTCAATTTGCTCTCCATAGACTTAAGGTGTGGTCATATTGCTGGCGAAATCCAGTCATTTCAGTTGGAATTCACGTGATCAGGAAATTCGCAAAAGATTTCAGCACATTGGTCTTGTGAATTCGCCATGTTGACCAACAGAAAGCTGCTTGGTTTGAAATCTGTGAGCTGTGCTTCATACAGCTCTATGCTATCGACAATAGACAATGCACATTTGCCCGCTGACTATCTCTAATTTTACCACATCTCTATACCGGTAAGCAACTGCCTATCAACTTATCAACTTCATAGCAACCACTGAAAACAATACTGCTAACACTGTATGATAACGACTTGAAACATGAAAAGTCACGTTTTCTTTAGAAATCATCATTTATTTTTTCCTAAAAAATGTACACTGTTCTTTTTCTGACTTACAAGCTCTGGTGTTTCTTGTAGGAAGTGCAGATCAAGTTATTATTAATTTCTCTGAATTAATCTATGCTAATTCCTGAGCTTCATTAATAAACTTGAGTGAGTGATTTTATTTTTCCCTCTGTGTTCAGGTGAGCCACCATCCACCCATCTCCGCCTGTCACTGTGAGTCACAGAACTTCACCTTCTGGCAGGGTAAGACTGACACCACTTCTATGGTTTTACTCTGAAAGACTTTTATCATCACACTTAAGTGTGTGTTTGTGCTTCAGACGTCAGATGGAAGAATAAGTTTTGGGGGAAGTCTATGGAGATTCTTCCCATCGGAACAGTGAACGTCATGCTGCCCAGGTACAGTCTCTATCTGTTTCTCTCTATCATTTATCCATCTTTCATCTCTCCTCCACTATCCCTGAAAAAAACCCACACATTTACCTGCCCATAGACCCTCCCCTCGAAGAAATCAGGGCAAACGTGGTTGAACGTGGACGAAAGAGACAGATTAAAATACCTGGCGTAAACGGGAATGTGTCTTCTTCATCCCTTATCTACTTGTGATCCGATCGACCAAAATGCATCTTAAAACTAGGTTTAAACATGGCCAATCAGTCTTTATGTTTTCTCATCTCCATTTGGCTCCTATAACTCCTGTTTTCAAATGTGCTGGTAGTTACGGTGAACACTATGAGTGGAACAAGGTGACGACATGCGTCCACAACATTCTGAGCGGGAGGCGATGGATCGAGCACTACGGCGAGGTCACGATCAAAAACACTCGCAACCCTACCTGCATCTGCAAGCTCACCTTTATTAAGGTACATGTACATCATATATATCACAAAGGCACTAAGATCTGAGTTTCTCAACTAGGGGGGGGGGCTCAGCAAACTTTCAGGGGGGCCCAATAAGTCTTAAAAAATTTTAAAGGCTCCAAATTTTGTTATGCCTCTCCTATTGCAGGTTTACATGCATCCAAGGTCAAAAAACACTTTACTTTTCTCATAATATCCATTGCAGCATCAGCTCTGAAATGGTTCGATCAAGGATTTGATCTCTAGAAATCTCTCCTTTCTGAGAGCCTGTTCTGCTCTGATTGGTCAGATGACTCAGTTTGTTGTGATTGATTGACTGCTTACAGCATGTGTCAGAAACCAAACTCTCATTATCAAATCTGAATTTTCGTCAGCACTTGATACACAGTGATACGGACAGAAATGATGGCGTCGGTTTTACTTTAATCTCATCAAAGTGGATTTGCTTTGGCAGCAGAAAACAGCATGTTCTCGACATGAAACCCAAATCCAACACAAACCAGGCTCAACGTTGAGGGTCGAGGTTCACCAGCAGCCAATGAAGACCATGAAGGGCATTATGCAAATGTATTACAAACATACGTAGATTCAGCAGGAAGTGAGACTGGAATTACTGAAGACTCGATTCAGCAGTTCAAAATCACTTCTTTCTTTTATGAGAAAAAAATTCAATTTTTCTGAACTGTGAAACTTTTCAGATCTTTTTCATCCACAAACATCTATTACACACTACAGGAAAGGAAATATCCCAGAAAGCATAATAGAGGAGCTTTATTTAGTTATAATAACAATCTTAATTAGAATGCTAAAAAACATTAGAACTAAAGATGCAGAACATCAAATTTTTTAGATTTTTATTACAACAGAAAGACAAAAGGAACATTTCAGCTTAGATTGGAGGGCCTTTTATTATTGTTTCGGATAAAGAGAGGCCTTGGAGTCAGAATGGCTGCAAATGCTCAAATGAACAGAGCAATGTTTTGAAAGCACAATAGACCAACACTGTTACTCTTCACCAGGGGAATAAACCTACGAATGAATAATTTATAAGTGTCTCTGCATATTCATTTGGGTTTTAATTGAAAAAAATGTATTACAATTTAAAATATCTGTTTTCAGTGTAATGCATTTTAAAATGTAATTTATTCCTGTGATGGAATTAGAAATCATTTAACATGATTTAAACAATAAAATGTAACAGCCCTTACATTTACAGCTGCAAATAAAAGATTTCTGTCATAAGGGCAGCTAACAGGGGGATGGACACTGCTCTGTGTTGTCATAGAAACAGTACGGGACACAATTCCCTCCAGAATTCCCACTTCGAGCCCCAGGAGCCTTTCCCTTTGGAGCTTGTAGGGCATAGTCTCTTCCAATCAGTATTCAGCCGACAAAAAACCATACGCAAATTGTTTCATAATCGTCTACAGATTCCCAGCCCTAATCAGTGTATGTGTGTTTGTGTCCAGGGAAACTACTGGAGCTCGAATGTGAATGAGGTGCAAGGATCTGTGATGGACCTGGAGGGGAAAGTCATTCACAGACTGTTTGGGAAATGGCATGAGGGTCTGTACTGTGGAGTCCCACCTTCGGCTAAATGCATCTGGAGACCAGGTACACACACTCACAGGGTACAAAATCAACACTCACCATGAGCGAGTTGGTACAAATATGGACTGTCACTATATAAAAATCTAAATTAATCAAAAGTACCAAAAGTTGGACCCTAACTGAAGTGACATGAGTAGATCAAAACAAAGCGTTACAAGCAATCTACTGATGAAATCTACTTTAACCTACAACTCATCACTTTTTTAATCCGACTACTTTTCACTAGTTTAAAATTAGAAAAGAAATGAATATTTTTATTCAGCAAGGATGCATTAAATTGATCAAAAGAGACAGCAAAAGCATTTATAATGTTAAAAAAGAAATATAAATATAAATATTTATTTATATTTTAAATAAATGCTGTTCTTTTGAATCCTGAAAAATAAATGACAGTTTCCACAAAAATATGAAGCAGCACAACATATATATGAAGCAGTTTTCAACATATATAATAATCATAAATGTTTCTTGAGCATCAAATCTTAATATTAGAATGAATATTTCTGAAGGATCATGTGACACTGAAGACTATGGAAGCCCGTTTCCACTGAAAAAAAAGAAGAAGATTATTGCGACTTTATTGCGACTTTTTATCTCACAATTTTTCACGAAATTGCGAGATATAAAGTCACAATTGTGAGAATTGTTCTTGAGCATCAAATCCTCATATTAGAATGAATATTTCTGAAGGATCATGTGACACTAAAGTCTATGGAAGCCCGTTTCCACTGAAAAAAAAAAAGAAGATTATTGCGACTTTATTGCGACTTTTTATCTCAGAATTGCGAGTTTATGTGAAGCAATTCTGACTTTATAACTCGCAACTATGAGATTATATCTCACAATTCTGTGAAAAAAAGTTAGAAATTTGAGATAAAAAGTCGCAATAATCTTCTTTTTATTTTATTTTTTCAGTGGTGGAAACGGGCTTCCATAGAAGACTGGAGTAATGATGCTGAAATCATTTCAGATATGATCACAGGAATAAATTATATTTTATAATTATTCATATTCACTTAGAAAACGGCTATTTCAAATTGTAATAATATTTCACAGTTTTACTGTTTTTACTGTATTTTTTTATCAAATAAATGCAGCCTTGGTGACCATAAAAGACTTCTTAAAAATATTAATAAATCATACCCCGGCCTTTTGAATGGTGGTGTTTGATTTTTGCCTGGTGAACGAAAAAAAGGTGGGCGTTTTGACTTGGGCCAGTAAGTAACTACTCAGACACTGGCAGGAAGTACATGGGTAAACACCATTCACCTCTCAAATTTGTTGTAATTTAATGAAGTACAGTTTAATGGCCAGTAGGAAATATTCACAAAGATTAAATTTCTCATTTCACCAGTTATTTGCAGTTATGACCCTGCACAACACAACTGAGGACAGTTCTTCAGTGAGGTGTTTCTTGGCTAATGTTCCACTGACAGTGACAATTCTCTTTGGTGTGATTGATTGTTGTGTTTTTGTGTACAGGGTCCATGCCCACAGATTATGAGCTGTACTACGGCTTCAGCAGGTTTGCTGTAGAGCTCAACGAGCTCTTCCCTGAGCTTAAGGAGCTGCTGCCACCAACAGATGCTCGATTCAGACCGGACCAGAGGTACAACCACACGCTCGGATCTGATATTGTATACTTAAAAACGTAGTTTAGTTTAATGCCGGAGGAGAGTGATCCACAGCCTCACAGGAAAAACTCTCTAGAAATTATTCGACCTTGTTTTGCAGGATTACACAGAGCCTGGCCTGTGGTTCCTTCTGATTGTGTTGTAAGAAAACCTCAGCTTTTAAAGAAGTGAAATGGTATTTACTATTGAAACAGAAAGGTGAAAGCAATGAAAGATGAGAACATTGAAGGGAATAATGTCAGTGGCTTTCTTTGCAACCAGCAAATCACTTGCTATTAAGACTGTACCTCAAGCGAAATCGTAGAACGAACTGGTGTGATGTCATTTCAAACAAAATCAGGCCAAAACTAAGTTTGTTTTGTGTTCGTTTCAGGAGTTTGAAACACCTTGATAAAGCAAACTTCCTATAAAAGTGCGCTCCTGCTGTTAAACACCTTCAAACTACCATTGGTCCGTGGCGTTAACATAATAAGTAGGTGTGGCTCTGAGGCTCCGCCTTCTTTAACGTGTAAATTTTCTCCGGTTCATTTCTTTTGTTTAGTCTGTCCAGGCTGGACATCCGCGATTAAAAACATGAACTCACTGGAAAGCCATTTTTATAGTAATGTTGTTTATAGTCTCTTTTTAGTTGTTATTGTTAACTAAAACAAGTAAAAATCGTTTTTGTTAATTAAAATAAAGCTGAACTTAAATATTAATATTAGATGAAAATAAATATTAAATGAAAAACTAAAAACAACTTGACAACTAACTGAAATAAAATAAGTTCAGGTTGAAGTACTTGAATGACTAAAACTGAAATAAGAAAAATGTTATTGCGTCAAGCAAGGTAGGTGAAGGAAGAGATGTGGATCTAATTCTAGACGTTTTATTAATAAATAAAAAACAAAGCAGGTAATCCAACAAGAACCAAACGAGGTGCAGGAGAGAACATGACAGCTAGCATTAACTCAGAGACGATACAGAACAATGAACTGAAACAAATTAAAGGCCTTAATATACAGGAGATAGCTGAAAGCTAAACAATGGTCAGGTGAACATAATCAATAACCAAGGGTACAAACTAGCCATGGGGAGAAACAGGCAAAATAAAAGTCCATCAAAACCAAACTGAAACTAAACCAGTGTGTGTTAACGTTCTTGTGATCATACAGTATGTGATTCATTTCGAAATGGAAACATACATCCCATGTCTTAAGAATCTGTGCCTGTTTTACTTGATATTTTGAGATAAAAAAAAAACCTAAATGAACTAATTAAATACTTAGTCTTTCATATCACTTTGTAATTAAACTCTACTTTGAAGTGTGTTTTTCCTGCTCCCTAAGAGAGTTTTCTGCTTAGTTCAGCTCTTTCAACACTCCTTGAAACCAGTGGAGCAAAGTTGACGCTGAGTAATGATCTGTGTTGAAGCTCTGGTTCAATGTGTCTCACAGGTATCTGGAGGAAGGAAATGTCCAGATGGCAGCAGCTGAGAAACAGAGAATTGAAGAGCAGCAGAGAAACAGGAGGAAGTGGCTGGAAGAGAACAACATCAAATACCAGCCACGATTCTTTAAGTTAGTGCACTTCTTCTCTTTAATTGACCCTTCGTAAAGACCCGCCCCCTTTAGTTACCGCTGTTATGTCATGCGCTCTCACGCTACACATCATCACTGTTTTGACACAGTGAAAAATACATCCCAGAGCAAAGAGGACACTGACAACAAGTCAACAGAGATATGAAACAGATTTATATAAAATATTTTAATTTTTTAAAGAAGTTTAAACAGTAAATAGCGTCTAGTGTCTCTTTAATGTGTCGTGACAGATCGCTGTAGCTCCTTCAAGCGGCTCGTGAATCGATCATCTCTTCATACTAGTTCATTTATAGCATCAAATAAACATGAATGGACATCAGAAGGAATGTTGTTTCAAGTGTGGAAAGACGTGAATACACACAAATTTTCAAGTTTAAGTTCACCAACGTTAATCTACTAACTCCCCTGACTGCTTTGTCAGACAAAAGGACGGATTCGGGGTTATGATTGGTCAGATCGCCTGTCAATCAACCTGTTTGCGAAGGGTCAATTTACAGAGACCTTCTTGTTTTTAATGAGGATTCACCAGTTTTAGTAGCTGTTTACCAGTTTATGCAAAATTCCTCAATTAAAAGTTATGAAAAATTCCATTTTCAATTCATGTTTGAAATTTGGATCACATGGGGAAATCAGAAAAATTCAAGTCAAAAAACATTTAGCATTTAATTTTGACTAATTATGACTGATAAGTCAACACCCAGCATCCTATGTTAGACTTACTTTTCAGTTTAAATTTTAAATTAAAAGATCATGTCTTCGCTCTCTTGTTTAGTTTCCTCGAAAATGTATTTCCTGTGAAATTGCATAAATGTCTTTTGTTTAGCCCTGTTATACTCTTTCTGGCATCATCATTGTCTTTTTGACCCATTATGGTTACACTTAGGGTGTTTTCACACCTGTAGATTGTTTTCTTTGGTCCGAAACAGGAATTAAGATTGCAATCTCTTCTTGGTTCAGTTCACTTTCAAAAGGCAAAAGACGGAAAACACCAGGTGTAAACGCTCTCAGTCTCTGCTTCTTTCTAACCTGTGCTTCCTCTGTGTAACAGGAAGGTTATGGACAGTAACCAGAGGGAGAGATGGGTGTCTAACAACACATACTGGGACCTGCGCAAGGACCCTGGCTTCCTCAAATTAGAAAACCCTCAGCTGTGGTAGATCCAGACGCCTGTGCTGATGACGCCTTCACTGCTGACTGCAGATGCTTACTATGCAGAACAGGAGCAGCCTGGGACTTCCCTCTCGATTTGGATTTTATCTCCAGAAATGGACTGAAGGTCTGAAAAAAAGACTCTCCATATCACTTCGGCAGGCTCCGCCTCCATATTCTCCCTCTCCATAGTAACAGAGAGAGAGAGCGCTGTTGTCAGGGCAACAGTGAGAGCTGGAGAGCTGTCCACATGAAGCCAGTTGTGCTTCCTGTTATGTCCTTGCCTTAAGAAGTCGCTTCTCAACAACAAAGTTTTACGCTTTTAGTGAAATTCCCTCAACTTCTCGGTTTAGATGGATTGAATTTGCTCTTGGTTTCGTTCTGCATGTGTAGATGGCAGCTTTTCTCTGCAATATGTTACACAAATTCATCAAAACTACATTTAGACAATTTTAGTGGTATTTTTGTAAGCGACCAAAAGGACGGTATTGCTTTGGCAGTTAAAGTTATGCCGTGATCGATCCGTTTGATTAATGAAGTCAACGTGTCCCTCCTCATATTCAAAGGCAGCCGTCAGAGGGGCGGATCAATGTTCACCATGAGTTGAATGTGGGACCATTTTATATCCCACCTTTCAAATCCTTCCAAAGAATCAAGGAAGAAATAGAGTTCCTGTACGCAACCTGCAACACTGTGCAGCAAGACCACGAGACGCCCTCATGGACTCCTGTATCTCTGCAGTTGAACATTAGTACTCTTAATTTAAGGCCGGAGTGTGACATCTACCGGCACCAAACCAAATTCAAGAAGCGATTTTTTTTTTTTTTTTTCCAGTTTCCACAGGCACTCACCATCTTCAGAAAAACTAGACAATGCCCTGCTAAACTGATTATTATAGGTCGTTCCGCCCAAAATTTACTCCGCTGATTGAGCCAGAAGTCAGGCATTTAAAGAGATAGTTGACCCAAAAATGAAAATACTGTCAACATGTATGACTTTCACTAATCTTCAAAACTAAGATAGTGAACGCTAAAGTTTCGTCCCTCCAATGAAATGTGAAAGATCCTAAAATGTTATAAGGCATCATAAAATGAATCCATATCAGTCGATCACTTTATATAATGAACAGATTTAATTTATATTTAAAAATTTATATTTAATTTTTATTCAAATCTAAACAATTATTGACAAATCAAATATGGTCAAAGCACGAAACCAATGAGGTTTGTTCTAGCGGTAACCAAAAATGAGGAGATCCAAAAAGGTCGTAAAAATATAGATTGGTTAAGTCTTCAGAAGAGATATGATCATTTTATATGATGATCATTTAGGCATATGACACCTTTATGACCTACTGTGTCACCTGGACTTTCAATGGAGGGACAGAAACCTCTAAGGTTTAATTGAAAATATCTTCATTTGTGTTTCAAAGTCTCGTGTGTTTGGAACAACAAAAGGGTGAGTAGATGATTTTTAATTTTTGGTTGAACTATCCCTATAATGCGCCAATGACCAGCAGACGCTGCATAAGTGCAGTGACTCGCTGATCTAAACATGAACTTCAACATGAGTGGCAGAGGCCTCTGCTGGCCTTTCAGTGCTACTGCATACTACATATCTCTACAATCTCCCTTTGCAGCAACAAACTGAGCAATGTGTGGAATGGAAGAGTATCATACACACTGCACAGTACACATGACCTCACCTCTTGTTTAATTCAGTTAAGTCCAGATTTCATCTCGGATATAAATGTTATATTTTGAATTAAAGTTCAAGAAGGAGATCAAAATGAACCCTTATTAAAAAAATCAGGGTTGACGTTTGCAGTTAATCTGTGAAGTCAGGCGCAATGCATTGTGGGATACATCATTCATGTGTACTCGGGTTGCATACTGCATTGCTGAATTGGGAACCTCATACTACCATACCGCTATTTTAAGCATATAAAGATGTGGTAGAGTTAGTAAAAGTAGTACGCTAGTATGCAGTACCGAATTCAGCACGCGTTTCGCCAAACGTAGTCATTAGATAGTCAGTACATACTGAGAACTTGCATGCTGTGCAAACTGCAGAAGTACACTGCTGTAGTATGCCACTATGAGTAGCATACTAGCAAATACTTTCTGTAAATATTTTCTGCTGTATAATGGACTCATTAGTTGATTAAACTTCTAAAAGTTAAGATATTTAGAAAAACAAAAAAAAAGAATTTTTATTGCCAAGATGAAAACAAGAGACCACTTCCTGAATTAAACAGGAAACAGTTAAATCATGTGGGCAGAATACATTTCATTGCACGATGCAGTGTTTTTTCCACACACTTTTTAATGTAGACAGTATAGTATGCAGTATGTAGTACACTAGTATTCTAGTGTGAACGGCCATGTTTTTACATGTGATCTGGCCTGGACCTCATTCATTCAAACAAAATCATTTGTAAGTAATTTGTTTTGCGTAGCAGATCTGAATGTTTTACTTTGTTTTCATTTATTTGACTTTTTTATTGTATTTCTGTAGATTGAGACGTCAGTAGAATGCAGATAGATTTTAAAAGAAGAGTCCAAAAACAGTGTAGTGGAAGTGACAGAAATGGTCTCTACCATTAGTAGAGCCGTACGTCACTGTTCGAGTCCTTCACTGTGCCTTAACGCATATGAAACCATATCAACACACTCTACTGAGCACAGTCCACACACACACACACACACACACACACACACACGCTTCATGTTCTGCACAACAATGCACTTCCACCCCGCAGGCCCAACCACACTGTAACACAGAGCTCCATTCAGAACTGCTGGATATGAGTGGCTGCGGTCTGAGACGTGAAAAGGACGAGCATAGATGTGCGTCTACAAGACTATATTGAGTTCAAATACTGCAGATACTTTGTGATCCTTGCGTTTTCTGTTGAGATGCTTCTTGAAACAGTCTTGACTGTCGTCACGAGTTCATCCGACTGAATGTTTCTGAAGCTTTCAGAGATTACTTTAGATTTATCAAGCCTAAAATGGGGAAAAACAAATTCCAGGTGGAGTTGCTTTCGGAGAAGGATACTGTAGTGAGTGCATCCGCTGTTAGTTTCTCACCATCGCATGAAAACATGTCACAGCCTGCCAATGATCTCTGATGCCTTATTAAAATGTCCGTTTCATTTTGATCTCATCATCTGCTCACTGAGACTTCCTGCACTGTGTGTGGGAGTTTCATTCATGTGTTCAGCTTTCCTCTGAAGAAGTGCAATTGTACAATGATGACATCTCTCTCCGTTCACAGCTGCTGTACAGCTCAGTTTCTCCTGACGTGTCATTAGGACACGCTCCAGACCTGCTGTTCACATTTAAATACATAGTAAGAAATACATATTTATGTTCCAAGTCATGATCTGAATCCTGTGTCCATTATTGATTATCGATCTATCCTGTGTCCATTATTATTTATCTCATTATAAAACCCGAATTCAAAAGCTCAAATTAAAGTAGTAATGCGAGGAGGCCGGGACATTAGTCTCAAACTGACCCTCGGCACAGTGTTTTAATTCTGTAATCCGTTATTGACAGGACAAAGTCAATGTACTATTCTGCTATTTAGACTTTTTTAGGGGTTCCAGTGTGCAGCACTGAAATCCTATTGTAATTGTTAACATTTTCATGGATCAGCATTCTCGAAAAAAGTTGAAATGTCGATTAACCGTGGGGGCGCCAAAATGTTCGAAGTGGGCGGGGCCACTTTTACTAAAATGGTTACAACTCGTGAACACCAAACTCCGCACACACATGTAAGAGCTCATTCTGTAGTAAAAAGGATGTCACGACTGGCCACGTGGTGGCGCTATAACAGCAAAAACTGTTAATGACTTTTTGTTTGGCACACAGTGGCTTTGTCTGTGGTGTCATTATTGTCTAATTGACACTGGTGTATCTAAAAAAACAAGTCCGTCATCGGCCAATGAAGTTTGAGCAGCTAGCACACAAGGTTAACGGAATGAAACTCGCTGGGCCCTTGAGGCCTGAATCAGCCACTGAGGGCCTCCTTCGTGTTTTTTATGCGCCTAAAGGATTGTACATCATGTGATGTTTCACACACGCCAACGACATTCATACCATATGGTAGTAGTCACTCCAAGCAACTTTGCCAGGCTAAATATTAGAGATTATTTCAAAAACTGTGGCGATCTAATCCTAGGTTTTTGGCTCAACCTCGATGAAAATACTGCGACACAATTCTCGGGACTTTCTTGGTCAATAGTTTTCAAAAAAAAAGTTTACTCTTGGATCATTTTGAAAATTTGCACAGCAAAATATACCCAGAAACCTAGAAATCTTAAACGAAAAATCAGAACTTCACGATAATAAGTGAACGTATGCAACATGATTCTAAACAAGCTTGCAAACTGTTATGGAGATCGGACCTTAGCTGGCTCTATAACTGTTAAAAAGCTTTAGGGAAAAAAAACACAGTTCCTTTGTAAATTGGCTGTAAATAATCTATAATCTAAGTGGTTACATGCTTGCTAAATAAAATATAATACCTTTTTACTCATTGGCGTAAAGACCTTAAAGTGCGTGAATCCCAGTAATTGCTGCATTCGCAGCTGCATTTTAATTTTATTTTATCGTAAATTGTAACTTGTCCAGTGTCAGTTTCTTATGCATGTGTTGTCAAACAGATGAACTGTCTAGATATATTAAATGATAATAATAATTAGAAGCCTGGAATTCTTGGCATAGTCTATTATTTCTTAAAAATATTTGGTTACACCATTTTGATGGTCCACTTTAGACATTCTAACTATAAGTAACTATGCAACTACATATCAACTAACTCTCATTAGAGTATTAGACTTCTAGTAAACTTTCAGGTTCGGGTTAGTAGAAAAAGTAGTTACCTTTAGTCAGTACAATGTCTCAGGAGGATCAAAATAAAGTGTTAGCAGATATCAAGCTGACAGTGCACTAATACTCTAATGAGAGTTAGTTGACATGTAGATGCAAAGTTGGACCATCAAAATAGTGTTACCTGATATTTTAACAAAACTGCTTTGCTGTTTAAAGTTATGGACCTACACAACCTGTTTTGCCATTTAGGCAGTCTTGTGGACACATCTGCTGCTGACCTGTAATACAGGCCTATGGTTCTGATGATTATGATTTATTACCAAAACCTCAGGCAATTGACCGTTAGTTATTGTTGCTATGCCCGACAAGCCATGCGCTCTCACGCCACACATCATGTTCTCATGCAGTGAAAAATACATTGTGGAGCAAAGAGGACACTGACAACACATCGACTTCTGTAGCTCCTTCAAGCGGCTCGTGAATCGATCATCTCTTCATACTAGTTCATTTATAGCATCAAATAAACATGGATGAACATCAGAAGGAATGTTGTTTCAAGTGTGGAAAGATGTGAGAACACAATTTTTCAAGTTCAAATTCACCAACGTTAATCTACTAACTCCCCTGACTGCTTTGTCAGACAAAATGGCAAATTCGGGGTTATGATTGGTCAATCAAACTGTTCGTGAAGGGTCAATTCAGTTTTTAGGATGGTTTAGCATTGAGTTTACTTAAACTTAAACCTTTTACGAACACTACAATATCACAACATCCTAATTTTTCCATCGACATAAATTAAATCAACTCAATTATGTGGCCCTATAGGTTCAGTAGCCTATCCATTACACTTCCCTGAAGAGAAGAAAGTTTACATTTGTTTCATGTGCCATGAACTGATTGCATCTTGTGCCACTGACATTGTTGCGGATATTTCTCCACCATAACCTATTCACACATACATATAACTTGCACAGTTTATTTTATTATAACATTCAGGCATCTCCAGAAGGAATGGATGGTCACACTGTTAAAAAGTTTATTACATAATTCCATAAAACGATTTAGTGAAATATCAAAGATGAGAACCACTAACCACATATTACCTTGTTGGCCTATCTCTAGATCAATATCAGACTCTGATTACTTGTCTTTGCTAGCGTCTAACTCACAAACAAATAACAAATACACCACCGGTGAATCTTCCTCAGTTGCCGTAAGTTATCTTGCATTGGCCAATGTTTCAATGACTTCTACTGACACCACCAGCGTGTCGCACAATCATGCAAAAATAAAGGTTTACTGTAACGGATGTGACTGTATCCGTGAAACGTGATAGATTCATTTTGTGTCACAATTATGTCAGTATAGCTGCTGTGAGTCACTGTTGGAGGTGCCACATTATTGTTAGTTGCACATGCCAATGAAAACCGGACGTGCTGCCTGATGTGCCACTAAGCACAACACCAATGGCTTCTGTGCACAAGATGCCATGCCTCTTAATACCGCCACTGGGTAGCAGCTAATCACAGAAAATAACATTTACTCCCATGTTATAAAATGAGGTGGATACATTATGGCCACACCACACACTGTAATGCAGGGGTGTCCAATCCTGCTCCTGGAGAGCCACTGCCTTGCCAAGTTTAGCTCCAACCCCAATTAAACACCTGAACCAGCTATTTAAAGCTCTTAAATACTAGAAACTTCCAAGCAGGTGTGTTGAGGCAAGTTGGAGCTAAACTCTGCAGGACAGTGACCCACCAGGACCGAGTTTAGACACCCCTGGCATAATGAAGAACTTCTGATTAATAAACAATGCTGGAAAGCTTCGTTTAGCCATTATTAGCAGGTCAAAGCGTTCACTGCAGTCTGAGCAGCATGTAGAAGATGCTGAGCCAAATTTAGCAGTGCATGTCTTAAACAGTTATTTCCCACCAAAATGAAAATTTCTGTCATTAATGCCTCCCTCTCATGTCGTTCTACACCCGTAAGACCTTCGTTCATCTTCAGAACACAAATTAAAACAAGACCAGCCGTGTGTCTGTATTAACAAAGAATTCTTGAATTACAACCATTTAAGTTTGGACAAAAAAAGGGGGGTGACAGTTAACAGGTTAAGATATTTTTAATGAAATCTGAGAGATTTCTGTCCCTCCATAGACACAGCTACACAACTACTACTTTGACGCTTCAAATAAAGAGATTGTAAAACTAATCCATATGAACGGAGTGGTTTAGTCCAAATTTTCTGAAGAGACACGATCGCTTTATACAATGGACAGATTGAATTTAGGCTTTTATTCACATATAAACATTCAACACACATCACATATGGTAAATGGAAGATCAAGCGTGTAATAACATGCGAGAACCAATGAGGTTAATTTTCATGAGTTACGCAGTACATTTGAGCTTTTGCAAGAACCACTAAGGGGTAACACTTTATTTTACAGTGTCATTGTTACATATGTTACATGTGGTTACTATTGTAATAACTATAAATTATGCATAATTACATACAACTAACCTTAAACCAAACTCTAATCCTAACCCTATAGTAGTAAGTACATGTAGTTACTTAATATTACTCAGTACTTAAATGTATAATTACAGTGTAACAAAGACACCTTAAAATAAAGTGTAACCCAATAAGGTTCATTCTCGTGTTACGCAGAATGGTCGCGCTTCCACAAGAACCAATGAGGTTTGTTCTTGTGCGTCTAAGCAGGTACAGTTTATGTTCTCTGATCATTGTTCATGTGAATAAAAGCCTAAATATAATGTGTTCATCATATAAAGCTATCGTGTCTCTTAAGAAAATTTGGACTGAACGACTCAGTTCATATGAGATTTTACAATCTCTTTATGAACTTTTTGAAAAGTCAATGAAGCTGTCAATGGAGGGACAGAAATATTTCATAAAACTTCATTTGTGTTCTGAAGATGAACGAAGGTCTTACGGGTGTGGAGCGACATGAGGCTGAGGAACTAATGACAGAAACGTAATTTTTGGGTGAACTAACCCTTTAACAAGAAACACATTGAAAACGCACTATCAACCTATTTATAAGGTGTTTACAATGGCTTTATGAAGCAAAAAAAAGACAGAGGTCAGGTTTGATGCAGTGGCAAACACACCTCTAGTCAGTACATCTGACTGAATCCAGTTTGAGGTTCAGTGTAAATGAATTGCCATTTGGATGTAAATGAAGCACTTGGCCTCATCCAAGAATAAACTCAAGTTGTGTGACCTAGAAATGAATTTATTTTCTGCATAGAGCCTCATCTCTTACAGCAGAACGTGCTGCAGTGCTCGTGTGAAGAAGGCCCGGGTCAGTCGCTCCGCAGCCGCTTCAGGGATCAGAGCGTGCAGGTCTTCTTTTGGATCCGAGTTCAGCATCAGCAACATACTGTGCACGCCGGTCCCAGACCTGTTAGTTTTTATTAGCGACCATCTTGATGTACTGCAGGGCGTTGTGTGCCGCGGCGTTGTGGGCGTTACTGCCAGTCATCCCGGAGCCGTGGCACACCGTCACTGGCCTGGTGGACAGTTCCACCATACACTGATACTGCCCGTTCACTGTCAACTCATCTGCAAAACACACACAAATATCCAACATTTCCAGCCCTGACGACACAAAACACCACACAGGAACAGAGCGAGAGGAACATGAACGAACCGATGTCTATGTAGGCGACCTGAAAGCCCAGCTCCAGAGAGACCTCCAGCAGCATCTGAATGTAGTCTGTGTTTGGGATGCTGAGTGGCGTCCTCCGCAGGAGAGAAATCTTCTCCCCCGTCAAATGCCGAAAGCTTTCCACATACACACGAGAAGGTGGGGTCTGTGGACCACAGGGGACAGCGGGTTATGACTGGACATGTGACCACATCTGATCTGACTTAAATCCCAAATCATCTAAAGTACAATCTTGAGCATATTGGCGAGAGTGTGCATCTCAAGACTCGACGGTGACTCAGTCAGCCATGATTCAATTCCAAAACACTTGTTGAAATATTGATGCAACAACTTGCAAATGCAAATCTCTTATGAGTCAAGGTAACATGTCAAATTCTATCTGACTCTGCAGTCCGTAAATTTTGACTTTGTCGCCATCTTTGTTTGAAACCTGCAATTGCAGTTAAATGCGCAATTAATATGTTGTGTGCGTTGTGCATCGGCACGGTTCCTCAGCGTGGATGAATCTAATGTTTGCTGTCAGTCTGAACTTCAGAACCACAGATTCTACATCTTGGAAGTATGACAAGGATTTTCAATGGAAAATGCCTAAACAAGTAACAAATCTGCCACTTTTGTTCTGACCAACTGAGAACAAAAAAAAAGCATTACAATAAATCGCACTGCCAATGATGATTAATGATGATCGGATCACGTCAAACCGCACAAATTATTACTTGTTCTCAAATTGTTAATGTTATCAATATCAGTATTGTGTGACTCTGTGTATTTAGTGTGTATTAGCGTTTCAGCGTTATTAGATTTCAATTACTGCAGCCACTCCGCAGTCCGGCGTCTTTTGATTTTGACTACAGCTTAATCTCCTGTTGTCACTGATATTGTCATTTGGATCTTTCTGGATTACAATCCTCCATCAAAATGATAAATTTAATGATCTCAGCTGCTGTGAGAAAAGACATGTCACCAGCAGATCCTCACATGATTTAGCTACTAGCAGGGACTCGTTCTTTCTGTTTACAGACGTAAAGATACAAAGGCGAACAGCTGCATGCTCGAATTTCCCGCGGAAACCCACCAGTACCGCTCTTATTATGAAACATTTTTACAAGATTACCGTGGTGAATCGAGCAAAGGTGAGGAGATAGTTTTGAACACTGGCTGGTTAGGTACTTGCTTAAAAACTGATTTTGGATCATTTTAACCAAAACAAAAAAAGTTACGGACTGCAGCTTTAAAAGATTTTCTTCAACTTCTGGCACTTTTATGTTCCAGAACCTAACCCTGGTTGTGAGCCTAAACTTAACAGAAAACATAAACTCGTCTCTCAAATCTGATTGGTTGATTAGAATGTTGTTCCAGGATCAACAAAGATCTTGATCCAGGAACATGTTGCACTTGGTAAAATCACATTCACTGTGATGAATTACAGAAATCTATGCAATTAATGATTTTTTAAAACTTAAAGGATTAGTTCACTTTCAAATGAAAATTACTCCAAGCGTTACTCTCCCTCAAGCCATCCTAGGTATATAGGACTTTCTTGTTTCTGATGAACACAATCAGAGATATTTTAAATAAATATCCTGACACATCCGAGCTTTATAATGGCAGTGAATGGAGTTCACGAGTATGGGCTGAAGAAAGAGTCTCCGTCCATCATAAATGTACTCCACACTTTTGGAGGTTAATAAAGGCCTTCTGAAGAGAAGTGATGCATTTGTTTATATACCAAGTTATGAAGCAAAATATCTAGCATCCGCCAGACCGACTTCTGTATTCAACTTGCAAAAAAAAGTGTAACTGATGCGACGTAAAGAAGAAAGTCATATACACCTGGGATGGAGTGAGGGTGATTAAATCCTTTAAGGATCGATCAAGATCCCCAATTTTAGTGAAAGAATCACAACAGAGCTCTGAATAGATGAATGTCACTAACCCAGGTGATATCAGGAGATCCGGACAAACTCTGCAGTTTTCCCAGCATGCGTTCGGCTGCTGCTCGTCTGGCCAGCTTTTTGGAGCTGCCGGTCCCTGATGAGCAAAAGCACATCACAAAGCATCAGTCCTTCTGCACTCGGAGTGCAGCCTGACGTCACTGTATGAACGGCACCTGTCTCCTCCAGTCCTTCCAGACGGCAGGTAATGGTGAACGCCTTCATGTGATCAGGCCCCGACTCCACACACACCACATACTCCGGCAGACACCACACCCTCTGCATGGCCAGCTCCTGACACACAACTGTGTAAGTCACCATGAACTCCAAATTGACCATTTTTCCTTGAAGTATTTATTTTAAATGATTTATCATTGTTTTTATAAATACATGTGCCCAGACATGCGAAACACACATCTTTTCTTTCCTTTCCTATTGTGAGATATATCAGAGTAAACAGCTTCTGGAAAAATAACAAGTGTAGGTCGGGGTTTGATTTTGTCCATGGGAATTGATTGGATGGTTGTGGTTTGCTATTGGTGGATCTCATGTGAGTGACAGGTTGCCCCGCCCTCACGCCAGTAAACGTGTCTTCAGAGAAGAGTTTCCACTGCGAGAGTGAGGGGAAGTTATTCTGATTCAAGATCACGATGCACATGAATTAAAAAATAAGTCACGGGTTCACGGGCAAATCATTTATAATAAAAACTGCAATATTCCATAGAAAATAGGAATTGTCAAGTTTGATTTCATGGTGACTTTAGTCATAATAACTTTCATGCAGTGGAAACTCTTCTCTGATGACACGTTTACTGGTGTGAGGGCGGGGCAGCCTGTCACTCACATGAGATCCACCAATAGCAAACCACAACCATCCAATCATTACCCCATTGACAAAATCAAACCCTGCCCTACACTTGTTCTTGCTCTAGAAGCCATTTTACTGCTGAATACTCTATATTAGGGAAGAATTCGATTTCGGATGCAGCAATACTGTTTCCCTTAATAATACTACTACTAATAATAATAATAATAGACCAGTGGTGGCTGGTGTTGTGCTTCAAGATATGAAGAGCTTGATCAGATACCTGTAGTATTCCCACAGGATTGGATGCGTCACCAGCTTCAGGAGATAGGCCATTGTTGTCTCTCTGATCACTGTGAAAGATTCAGAACATTTGGATCAGTGTTAAATGAATTAAGTGATATACAATCGTTTATATCACTCTATAAAGCGTATATTTTACTTTAGCTGGGTGTCTCGTTTCAATAATTTTAAGGCGCCTTCTGCAGCTTCATGTTTAGCCGCCTTTTTAGTGGATCCTTGACCTTTAAGAACAAAACGATTATCTATTAGAATGCTGATGTTTTCATACTATGAATCTAGGTGCTGCTTATAATAATAATAATAGACTTATACATGTCTGACCTTTGCATGACACGCCTCCTATAGTGACATTGAACATGAAAGAGGGCTCGTGCGCGTCTCCATCAGCTTTAATAAGCTCGTACTCGGGCGCGCTGCCGATTTTGATGCCATATTCGTGCAGGATCTGGATGGGAGTTTTATCCTGACAGCAGACTCGTTGGTGGGCCATGTTGACACTGGGACAAGGACACCAAAAATATTTTGTAACTACCTCGTCAGAAAAATGAGCGATCCAAACGCGAAGAATGAACTAAAGAAAACAAATACAGCCCATAAACATCTCAAATAAATAATGGAAATACCAAGCAGTGAGTAAGAGACACTAAACAATACATCCCGTCAATCAAAAACAGTCTGGTACCCAACTCAGTCCGAACCGCTGCAGATGTTACATTAAACAGACACTTACGTGTTGTTGAGATACAACAAACGTTATACATATACGTGGAAGTTCAAAGAAAAGCTTGTATGTTCAATTTAAGGGCTCCTTACTGAGAATCAGCCATTATTGCTCTGCGGATGGCGCTTCTACGTGAATTGGCAAAAGCATTGGCCAATAGTACTCCTCTATACTGACTATAAGCCCCGCCTCCCAAACAGTGCCAGAGCCCCTCCCCACGGGGAAGCCCTCCAGCTAAGCTAAAATGCGTAGCATTGCGGAGGAGGAGACTAGAATGTGTCCTTGTTGAATTAAAATCAATGGAGATGCTTTAGCAACTCGTCACATTAAAAACTGACTTCTGTCTTTTAACCTTTAACATTATTTGCATAACTATATGGCAAAGTTGATTGGCTGACTTGAGAGCCTTTCATGTTACCCGTTTTGCGCAGAGGCTGCCATCTCCTCTTTCAATGAGAATCTCTGGCTCCGCCTCGTACGTTTGTGTTGGTTGTAATCAAACTGATTCAGACTTGAGCTTTATTTTGGCACGGTAACAGAAAGCTTCGCATTGCATTAGTAACATCATACTCATTAATACACATTTATAAGCTATTATAAAATATATGCTAATATAAAATATTTCAAATATACAATACAATAACTATAAAGTCGAAACGTGTATGTAAAACAAATACAAAAGTGGTGGAGTCCTTGTAGTGAATTGTAAAATGAAATTTTCTCTTAATTTTGTGTGCAGCTGTCTTTCTGTGTGGCTGTACATCCTTAGGACTTTTCTTAGTTAAAAATAAAATGAAAATATGATCGTATTTTGTAATTATTTAAATCTGACTAATTTTCAAGTAGTTTGTTGTAAATCAACATCTCAGGAAAATGTTATGGAGTTTCTAATCAAAATATGACTTTCTGGTACAAAACAGGGCATTGATTTCATCCATGTGCACTGTAGAGGACACCAGGACTTAAATTTCAGGCATTTTAGGAGACGCAATAAGTAAACAGGGGGAAAAAATTACATATTAATATTCCTATGAAATATTAGATATTATGAAAATGTTGGCAACTATTACTAGTGGATTCTCTCGCCTCTATGAAAAACCACTCTAAAACACTTGGGGTGTTTGATGCCAGAAGATTCTATTACAATAGAATAAAACTGAGTTGGTCTGCAGAACACAACTTCCGGACCATCTTTTGCCCAGTCTTTTTATACAGTTTTCATAGGTGGGATCAATACATCTTATACCTGCATCAATATTGTTGATCAATTCTTCCATTTGTTGGCTGTGAATCCAGTCTGTTTTGAAAACGAGAACAAGAGACCCCAACCTGTTCACATTAGAGATCCCCACTCATCCTGTAAATATTCTTTAATGGCAGAATGAGACGCACAGCTTAGATACAGTTACCATATATCTAAAGGCAGAGCGAGAGGCTTCATCCTACACATACACATTCCATTCTTCCACAAGCCTACCGCACAGACATAGTCAGATCAGTTCAATAGGAGAATAAAAATTGCTATATTATACTTAAATCTTTATACTCTGTTTAATAAAAATCTTCCACAGTATGTATAAAAAGTAAATGATTGAGGACTAATTTGTCAAAAATATGATCATTATGTCCATTTTGGACTTTCGTATAGCTGAAGTAACATCAGAAGGACTCATTATATATTATAAAGTTCAAAATCGAGCACTCTTTGGCCAAAAATATTTCCATTAAGTCAAATATGCACTACTGTTTGGCTGATGTATCAACAGAAGGAGTCAATGCGTAAAAATCAAAAGTTCAAAATCGATGACCCTTGGACCAGATAGGGCGGATGTAATACCAGTAGGAGTCAATGAGCATGTTTAAGAAGTTCATGAACGAGGACACTTGGGCCAGAAATATATTCAGAAGGTCAAATATGTTCTAATTTATGGCTGTAAAACATCAGAAAGACCCAGGGAGTATGTATGGAAAATTCACGGTTGAGTTTGCCAGAAATATGTTCAGTAGGTCAACAATGGACTTCTTTATGGCTCAATGAGCATGTATAAAAAGTTAATGATCGAGGACTGATTTGTGAAGATTAGGATTATTACGTCTAATTTGGACATTGGTATGGTTGAAGTAACATTAAGTCATTAAGTACGTATAAAAAAGTTCAAGATAGAGCACTCTGAGTGTTCATAGCATTGTTTCAGTTTTTGGGTGAATTTGGAAATTTGTCGTGAGCAATTCATAATTGTGCAGGACTGTCCTGAATCAAAATACAACAGTCACCAGGCTACAGTATTCACTACAGGAAAAAAAAGTGTCACTGAAAGTTTCTCAAAAGCTCTTTATAAAAGATATTCATCAAAAATAGTGCATTTACAATTCATTTATATGTACAGTAGCTGGCTGATCTTTTGAATCCCATACCTAGGTGTGCAATATGAGGTCAATTCCTGCCTAAGGATCCACGGAAAGGTCCATTCAAGTTGTGATATAAATTGCATAAATGCTGGTAATGTACTCGTTAGAGGTAAAGAGTGTACTACTGTCAATTCAAATTTAAACCAACTCCATATTTGTTAGAATAACATTTGAAGTATGAATATCTAAAATATTTCATTTAATTAATTATTAACGTTTGTGGGGGAAACTATTTTCAGCAATTGCCCCCCCAAGTAAACATGATATATATCATCACATGTAAACACTGTTGATGAACAAAAGGTAGACTGTGTGTTTGTGTATGGTGATGTGTTTGAGAGGTATGGAGGTCTGCACCATGACATTATGGAAGGGGCGGCTGTGTTTTGGGGGCAGGGAAAACCACTCTCTTGGTGAGGGTGAACTCTGGCTGTGGCATCTGCTTCTTCAATCCACTTTTGTCCGTCTTTTTGCTCACGTCACTGTTCACCTGCGTCAGAATGGAGAGTAGATCTATTCCCCTACATGGACACAAGACAATTTTAGACAATTAAAGTTACAGTTCCAACTCAATCAGTGGATAAAACCTCATCCACTAACCGTACTGTGTGTTTGGAATTGAATACTGCATGCTGAATACTGTGCAGTGTACCATGCAAAAAACAGTAAATAAAATAATCAAAAATAGTGAGTAAATATGTTACAGAAATAATAAGGTATGCTATGCTAAATTCAGCCAATGAAGAATAGGATAGGAGCCCTGTCATCCATCGATTTTAATGGGTTTGAGTAACAGCCAACAGATTAGATTGTGAAGAGCGCAGTCTACGATTTAGGAGTTAGTAACTCGGATAAATAATGTGGAGCCAGGCCATGTAATGCTTTATATGTCAGCATCATCATTTTAAATCAACGTGGAACCTGACCGGGAGCCAGAACACCAAAATAGGAGTGATATGATTTCCTGGTCCCAGTAAGGATCCTGGCAGCCGGAATTTGTTAAGTGTAGATACTCTGGCTAAAAGGACATTACAGTAGTCAATCCAAGAGACAACGTTATAATCTTCTTATCTACAGAAAAAAATTTAGCAAAGATTCAATCTTTCTGTATTTCTGAGGTTATAAAAAAAGATGCTTTAACAGTGCTCTGTCCATAAGGATCAAATGTAAGACTGGCATCAAAGATTACACCAAGGTTCTTCAGTTTTCTTTGAGACTACAATACAGGATCATTGCAGACAAGAGTCAGTGAACCGGCTTTGCAATGTTGGCAGAGGAAGCCAAGTAACATAGCTTCAATTTTACTACTGTTCAAACAGAAAAAATAGTTATTTATCCATATCTTGATCTCAGAAACACAAATCAGAAAGAAAGCAAACATCCACATTTTCACCAAGAAATGAAAGTCGGCATGAAAATAAAAATGAAGGCAGAGCGATAGGAACAGTTGCCCAAGTTGTGAAAAAAATAGATTTTAAAAGAGTAAAGGGCATAAAATTGTGCCCTGAGGAACACCAGTAGGTACCAAACTGATTTCAAACCTCTAACCACCCAAGGCAATGAACTGAGAACGGTCAGTAAAATAAAATTTAAACTCGTTTAAAACTGTCCCTGAAAGACTCAAAGAACTTTAAGTAAAAGACTATGATCAACAGTTTCGAAAGCGACTCTGAGATTAAGAAAGAAGAGAATGAAAATAGGCACAAAGAAAGATTTAAATAAACTACTGCTCACCTTGGCACCAGCAGTAGCAGATTGTGGCAGAGGGACTGTATGAACCAGCTTCCCTTGTCTCTTTCCCTGTATGAGACATAGGATGGTACAGTGGACATGGCTAACAGATAGTCCGCCGCCTCAGGGATGGAGTCTCTGGGTACAGCTGCATCGCTGACTGGCATGTCCTCATCTTCTAAGAACGTTTGAAAAAACGCTACTCCCTGCTTGTTTTCACCCCTGCAGGCCTGGATGAAGAACAGCTTGGGTTTCTGGAAGAGGGAGGAGCACCGATTTGGACTCAGAGTCTCTATCAGCTCTTTAAAGGTGACAGTCTTTCCATCTATCCCGATGACACCATCTTCCCGTCCATGGCTCAACACGCAGCACACCACGCAATCCGCCAGCGAGTGATCACGAGCGGCCAGGTCCCTAAACACCTGTAGCGTGCGCATTCGATCGCAGTCCTGTTCCACCAGGACCTCAAAGCCCAACCACTGAAACACAACCTCCAGTCTGTCTGTATCGACACAAACACAATATACGCACAGTGATGTACTGACCAGTGCTTACAGCTTACTAGCACACATTTAAGTTTGGGGTCCAAATTCCTTTATATTTTTGAAGGAGTCATATCTGGAAACCAGCATATCATAAAGGCTTGGCTTGGGCTGGTAACAAAAAACCTTAGCAGCCGCACTAACCACTCAGCAACTAACATGCTGAGAGTCTTATGATGGTTTTCAGCCTATTGGCAGGATGATTGGTTTATGCAGGTGTGTTTGTTACACTAACTTTTGTCAATGGCTGTTCCTTCTCTGTTTCGCATCCCGCAGGCACTGAAGTCATAGTTATTGATGATGACACAGACTCCTCTCCAGTCCCCCTTCATCTTGTACTGCTGGATCTAGTACACAAGAGACAAAGTGTTAAGGCGTGTGGATGTGAAGAATGTCTGGTTCTCTTTCAAAAGTACTGAGATCCTCTGAGAAACTTTGCATTTTTTTGGAAAACATTTGCTTTCTCTCGCAAAAGTTCCTCTAAAAAGCTTTGTGTGCTGTCGTAAAAGTACTGCGTTCCTCCGAGATACTTTGCTTAATTAAGGGTTTTGAGGAAAACATTCCAGGATTTTTCTCCAGGGGGTTCAACGGGTTGAAGGTCCAAATGTCAGTTTCAGTGCAGCTTCAAAGAGCTCTACATGATCCCAGACGAGGAATAAGAGTCTTATCAAGAGAAACAATCCGCCATTTTCTAAAAATAAATGCGACCAATCATACAAAATGGAATTAAAGATGGGACAGTACCCACTTAATTCAAACCAACTTGCTCCTCAGAATCACAACCTGTAAGTTTAAAAAGGATTAGTTCACTTCAGAATTAACCTCACGTGTGACCTTTCTAACATGATTACATCATGCGTGGCGGATCGCAGAGCAATTAAAAAGTAAACATTTTTTTTTTTTTTAGAAGATGTCCAACGGTTTCTCTAGATTAGACTCTTATTCCTCGTCTGGGATCATGTAGAGCTCTTTGAAGCTGCACTGAAACACTCCACTATATGGAGAAAAATCCTGGAATGTTTTCCTCATAAACCTTAATTTCATTTTGACTGAAGAGAGAAAGACATGTTTGATTACATGGGGGTGAGCAAATTATCAGGACATTTTTAATTCTGAAGTGAATTAATGCTGTAATTAAACTAACAGGTTGTGATTTTCAGGAGCAAGTTGGTCAGTGGGCACTGTCCCATATTTAATGCCGTTTTGTAAATCCCATTTAGACCTCACAGACATTTGAGAAGCAATCGTCAGAAGGTTATACTGCTGTTGTATCGCTGTGGTACTTTTAACCACTGACTCTTCCCATCCTCATCCTCATCCTTTTGAAGTGTTTACAAAGAGAATTTGCTTTTGAAGCGTTTACTCAAAATGTACACAACACCAACCAGCTATAGCGTTTGAGGGCTGGTCAAAGTCGACATTGTTCACGAGCAGCCATTGAAGAACACTGGTGGGTATTCGTTGCCCAGTGACATGTAGCCGTCACGGAAGTAGGATTCGAATTCCTGACGACTCGTTTAAGCTGTTTATGGTCTCTCAAAAGAAAGAATCAACTCTAACTTTATTTATCGTGCTCTTTCAGCTTCACACGTTTGCAAATCATTTACATTCACAGACAACTATATAACACATTTCATGAAAGGTAATATTTAAAAAAGCATAACTGGGGCACTTTAAATGTTCTAATCGAACTAAGGCTGAATCCTGGCTTAATCGAAGCCCCGACTGTGAAACCAAAACTTTCAGAATTAACACTGAGGAAGTGTGTACATATTTAGCCTTATTATAATCTATAACAAAAACAATCCCCAAGTGAACACACAAGATGTAAAAACATTTGAAATGGTTCTAGAAGTTTTTCTCTCCTGCTTATTACAGTGGGCAGAACCTTTAATGGTACATTCTAGGTTCAGTACAAGTCATTTCACTTCCATTGTAGGTGCCTTAACTTTTGCTTCTTTTACTTTCTCTTTTTTGTAAAGAAAACTGGTTTGAGTCCATTTTAAGGTAAACATGTACTGAACCAAGAATAAAGATCGAATGTGTAAAAGGTTGGACTTGCCTCTGGATTTGCAGTCATAGACATGTTTGAGCTCTCTTCTTCAAATACTGAGTTGAATTCAAAATGCTGGCTATGATCTAAGACATAGAGATGAGATGTTTTTAGTTTAGGTTAAAAACAGAGATCAAATATGATGCTGTATTGGACATTTACTACAATACCTTCACTAATCCCAGCAGCCCCTTCAGTCAGACTAAGTCTGTTCACCTGCTCCTCCATTGTTTCAACTGTCGAAAAGAGCAGTGCCAAACAAATATGCTGTAAGTTTACCACATTCGTATATTTCAATTTGCATGATTTCCCATTCCTTGTGAATGGGGTTAAAGGTGGATTTCTGAATTATGTTTGCAAGACAAAATGCCAAAATGGTGTCTGTAATAGATACAGATACATATACATATATATATAGATGCGAGGAACAGAAACACAAATCCTTTGCTCTCCAGCTATATAGCATGATATGAGCTGCAGAACTGATGGCAGAACTTTTATTATTATGAATTGTTCAATGTGTAAAGTTTTATGTGGAGTTTCTTTCTGCAAAGCATGTAAATATAGTCACCTGATGAGATTGATGTCAGAGATGAGGGCTGTGGAATGATGAGAGAAAGAGACAAATATTTACAGCTATGTAATAAAAGGGGTGTATTTTAGCACGGTGGAACACAAAATGAGAATGTTCATGCTGCTCTTTTCCATATATTGGCTGTCGAGCTCCAAAACAAAAATTACCATACGAATGGTCCATATACATCATATACACCAGTGTTCTGAAGTTTGGGGTCAGCAAGAATATGATTTTTGATTTTTCCTTCCAACAATTATGAAAACAAGTTAATCAAGGTAAAACAACTATTATGCATCTGCTACATTCAGTCCAGTTCAAAATCCTTTCCTTCACAGCGGTGCTGTTCCTCCCTAAAAACCCAAACTTAACATCCAAATCAGCCAAATTAGTGTGTTGTAAAATGCAGTCAACTGTTGCTAAACTGCGGGACACGTTTGATATTAAACAGTGATAATAAAAGCGCATTAAACCTCAAAAGACACACCGTTCCCTAGTTGGCTCCGAGCTGAATGTGGATCAGCAAATGGGCTTCGGATGCACGGTTAAACGTGTACACGCAAAAATGTCGAAATGAATTTTCAGAGAGTATTCATGTAAACACAGCGGGTTATATATTAAGTAAACACACAGTTGAGGAAGAAAACGTGTGTGTAACAGTATACTGGATCCGCGCATTGGCTCTTAAAGTGACAGCAGCCTATTATTCCTGCTTGTAAATCAAACAAATGAGAAAGAAATTACTCACTGACTGAATAACTTAAGTAGCTTTAATAAGGATTAATCCATATTTAACATGAACAGTAAGACTATGTAGTGTTATTCTACAGTTGAACATTCAGGGGTTTTTTGTGTAGGCCATTACTTAATACCACTGTTAGTACATTTTCCTGAAAAACTTAAAACTTAATTTGTATTTTTTCTGTTGTATTTATTTCTTAATTTTGTTTGTAATTAGTTTCTTTATTCTTATTGTATTGCTGACTGTTTCTTGTTGTATACTTAATATTTTGTAATTGTTTTGAGAACCTTTTTCTTACATTAGTTAAACCATATATCCTGAAATACATTAAGTTGACCAAAAGTGACCATAAAGACATTTATAATGTTACGAAATATTTCAGATAAATTTTGTTTTTTTTAACTTTCTATTCATCAAGATAAAAAAAAAATGTTTCCACAAAAATATGAAGCAACACAGCTGATAATCATAAATGTTTCTTGAGCATCAAATCATCATATCAGAATGATTTCTGAAGGATCATGTGACACTGAAGACTGGAGTAATGATGCTGAAAATTCAGCTTTGATCACAAGAATAAATCACATTTCAACATATACTCACATATGAGTTATTTTAGATGGTAATAATATTTCACAATATTACTGTTTTTGCTGTATACAAATACATGCAGCCTTGGTGAGCAAAAAAGACATCTGTCAACACATTTTAAAATCTTATTGACCCCAAACATTTGAACTGTATATATATAAACTCTTTTGAAGTCAATAGATTTGTAAAAAGTCAGTATTCAATGAAAATCTTCCACTCTAACTTTCAAATATTATTCATGCATACACAAGGAAATGAGCATAATAAACATTTTCCCCCTGTTGTGTTCCACAGTAGAAAGATGACATGAGGATGAGTAAAATATGCACAGTTATGCAAATTATGAACTTTACCAGAGCTGGTGTGTACGACATGGAAGAATTGCTCCCAATCTCCTGAGCAATAACCATTCCACCAACTGCAAAAAGACAGAAAATAATGCAATTATTCAAATTTTATATAATGCAACTATAACAATTCTATGGTACACAGTTCATATTGTACATCATGCATAAATCAATCATAATATTCACATAATTTAGTTGCAAAAACTCTACAAGATCAAAAAACACCTCAGACCCCAGGGGGTTAATCTGCTTGCAGTCTTGATTTATAGTAGTTTAACTTATTTTAATATAATAGAGGCAATTTAATAAATCATAGATATATATTTCACATCATTAAATAAGTAAACAGTCACACTCACAACTTTCTGTTTTGTATTGAATAATTCTTTTTTCTAAACCGGGATGGATGTGTGCTATAATGTCCTTCAGAACGTCCAAATTATCTTCTCCCAAAAGGTCTTCCTTCTCCATCTCCAAGAACAACTGCAACAGCGTCTAAAAGACATGATTTTTAAAAGAAGGTTTAGTCAAACACCACATGCTGAAATGTGACGTCAGAGAACTGTGAGGCCGTGACAGCGTCTCTCACCATGTCCTTCTCCAGTTTTTTGCGCGGTAGTGTTTTGATCAGCAGGAATTTAATGTTTTTCAGGTCCTGATCACAGATGGACTCTGACACCTCGTACAACAACTGTCTGAAATACAGAAAAATACGGTTTGTTATTACAAACTTACTTTGTTTTACTTTAAGATCCTTGAAAAACACAGTCACCCCAAAAGTCAGTAGTCAGTAGACACTACATCAAACACAACTAAATGAGCAAAGTTTGATTACAAACGTTGATGTTGGCTCGATAAAGCCTTGTCTGAAAGTTAACGCATTGCTAACATGATTTAACACATTGCTAGCATGACTTAGCACGTTGATAGCATCATTTAGCATGTTTTTTACATGATTTATCAGATTTCTAACATGTTTTAGTTGCATGACTTAAGCTGCCTTCACATGCGCTAGGAATTATTGTAAATACTAGTTTCCTAGGTAAAAATTACACATGAACATCCTCCTATTTTGAAAGTTGAATGCATAATCATTACGTCACTGGTGGGAATTATCAAATTTCCGATACCACATGAAGGCAGCATTATATTGCTAGCATATATCTGGCATGTTGCTAGCATGATTTAACACATTGTTGGCATGTTTCTAGATAGATAAAGGGTGGATGTAGGTTAAATGCTCAGTAAGAATTAATGTTTGAAAGTTTTGACCCCCTCAATGACAATCTGTGGGATTTTTTTGGTAGTTTTGACCACCTGGTTTATGAAAAATGTAAGTCTGATCAGTTAGAAAAGATACAGCAGACAGAGTCATTTTGGCCCAAGTTTGGTTGTCATAGGGAGAAGGGTTTGGGCTGCATTCATTTTAGAAATTTTGGTCTTAGAAGAAGAAGCAGCTTAAATAACAGGAAAGTGGTTTTTGGATAGCATATGCTGGTTAGGTATGTTTTGAAGCATGGAAGCTGGTTTGAACTGGTTTAAGCTGGTTAAGTGCTGGAGCTAGTTGTCTAGGACCAGCAGTTGACCAGCTTAAACCAGCTCATTACCAACTAAGGACCAGCTCAAACCTGCTTCCATGCTTCAAAACATACCTAACCAGCATATGGTGGTTTTTGAACACATCCTGTCAACAAACACGTCTCTACAGACTTTATTCACAGCATTGCCACCTTTGATTTTTAATGGGAATGAAGGCTGTGAGGGATAGACATACATCTCTTCAGTGGGTTGTACTGTTATTTAATGTGATTTTGGATTGTTCACACCAAAAATATCTTTGATCCCACTTTATATTAGGCAGCCTTAACTACTATGTACTTACATAAAAAAATAAGTACAATGTACATATTGTGTTCATACTGTATTGCAAAACACTTTTGCTGCTATTGAGGTGGATACGGTAAGGTTAGGGACAGGTGGTATGGGTAGGTTAAGTATTAAGGGATGAGTCAACAGTGTAATATATGTAATTATAGAAATTAATTACAGATTGAATTACATGCACGTATATTTTAAAATATAAGTGCAATGTAAAAACATGTACGTGCACAATAAGTGCATTGTATCAACTGATTAATTTAAATGTAAGTCTATTCCTTGCTTTCATACCCGTCATGGCGCCACTCTGAATAAGGTTTATTACACCAACAGCTGCATCCTCACCTATATGGAGAGATTTGTTGAGGGTATGTCATGCTGTTGGTTTGCGTAGAAGCATCAAAGTGCAGATTCCGGAGCAGGTTGTTCTGTTTCATGATCCTGAGCAGCTCTAGAAGCAAAGATGGATCCTCCAATGACAACAGGCCCCTGTTCTCCAGAAGACTGAAGAGTTGTCTGCCTGAGCTCACAGTGCTGAGGTCTTTTGTACTGAGGAGATCAGAGCACAGGAAAACCATGTCCTGCACCTCATCGGCAGTGAGAGACTCCTGTACTCTTAACAGCACCTGCTGAAACTCCATCTCCTGCTCAGAGAGAAACGAAGATCTGCTGTATGACACAATGCTGTTGTGGCTTAAAGCTGATATCCCAACATTTCATTTAAAGTCACCAACAGAAATGTAAAACTCCCCTCCCCATCGAAACCACATCTGTTCTATGCATGACATGTGTCTTGGTGGAGTGCCGCATTAAATATCCTCGAAACGGACCGCATTCAGATAAACCTCAATTGTGTAGCCCAGCCCTACTTTTTCCTTATTACAGAAGCCGTTATACTCTCATATAAGACTGCCGCAAACTTCCGTTTTGTAGGGCTGTGCGAATATGGGTAGAACTGTTTACTGCCCTAGTACATCAGAAATCCTGTTAAAGGTATGCATGTGAATTAAAGTGGCACAATGGCCTTCATCATCACAATATGCTATTGCCTATCTAGAGCAAGGGATTCATCAATATGCTGATTGAGGACTGTTGGGACACTCCAGACACAAGAAGTTTTTGTCTGGGGAGACAGAGTCGATTACACCTCAATGACACATTTGCTTCACATGACATATATGCCTCATCTACATACTATTTATTTAATAGTGTTTTCTATCATGTAACTATGTCATGTTTGGTCTCATCTGACAGCTTATAAACTGAACTAGTGTACTTAATAGAGATATTAAAGTGTCCTAATATACAATCTTACTGCTTAAACATGCATTGAGGAGAATATGTTAATGTACTTCTCCCCCTCTTGATCACTGTGCAGTTGCCATATTTTTTGGTTTTCTTGGGGTTGGTATTCCACTCATGTATAACAATACTTTGATCAGGGTATAAGAAGGAAAGGTAACTGTTGATCTAGGAGAAAGTCTCGCCACTCCCGTACACCGATGCTTAACCATTTACTACAAGAAAGGCTTTTGCGGCCTACCAGCAGTGCATTATTTGTTACAACTAAGTTTTCTATACAGTAAGTTGTTCCATTCTACTGTTTGTATGTTAACCCTCTTGAGTCTGAGGCTGATTTGGGTGGTTTTATATGCCCTGAAATTTGTGCTTTTTTCACTTGCTTATAAACATATTAATGACAAAAGTCTCATTTCACTGTATTCAGCAGAAACTAGTCTACAATATTATGTGAGCAACAAATATGTACATGTTTGCATTTTTGAGAGAATTACATATATTTGTGGTATTTGAAAAAAAAAAAAGTCACTGAAATAAGGCCTCAAAACATACAAGGGCAAAACATTTGACCCTTAAAGGGTTAGTTAGTTCAGCAAAAAGTCTAAATTCTCTCATCATCTACTGACCCTCATGCCATCCCCAATACGAGTCCTTATAAAACCACACAGAGTGATCTCGATAGCATTCTCAGTTTTTCCAGTGTCAACCGAACAAAAAATTTTGTTAGTGTTTTTCTGAAGAAAGAAAGTCAAGGGCGAGGATTTTTTTAGATTAAACGGTCATTTCCGGCCCTGACGTGAACTGAAAGTAGATGTGACCAACCCAACAACATACAATTTCTACACATGAACAAGCAAGTAATCTGGCAGGATCTGTAGCCACTGGTCTCACTCTTTATGACAGACATCAAACACCTGCTCTAAGCAGATGGCCTGGTTCTGTGAACAGGAGAAACGCCACTTGATACTAAAATACTATAAGACCTGTAAAGGCCTAGCCTCAATAAAACTGAAATCATGAAATACAGATTCCAGGAAATACAAAGCATATTTACACAAGCAACTAAACACTAAACACATTCATAGCATTACAATTATCTAGGCCTAAAATCACATCCACAGACAACCCTGTAGTGAATGAAGAAAAGCTGAAGTCTACAAGACCCTCTATGACATAGATGTGCAAACCAGAACCCCAGCCTTTCTCTTAGCTTAAGATTTCTCCCCATACCTTAGTAAAAGTTGGTTTTATAAATAGGTTTTAAGAGGAAACTCTTACCTAAGAACTTTTACTGCTATTTAGGAGAACCCTTAGTGGAAAGATAAAATATTTTGTGAATACGACCCCTTCAAGTACAAGTGTTTTAATCACTATGTCACTCACGAGTGTTTTTAATCCTACGTCACTCACAAGTGTTTTTATCCCTGCCTCACACACACACACACACATCAGCCAATGTGTTATATTAGGAAACAAATAGAAACATTTAGTTGTTATAAAACAATATTTAAAATTATTTAAAGATGCCATCAAACGCCACTACTAGGGTCATTTGTCCCCTGGGGTCGCTAAACTTTCACAGAATATATAAATGATTTTTGACATAATTTCTGTTAATATTTATATATTTTAGAGTGTCATTAATGTAAAATACTATTCTACTAAAAATTGACAATTGAGCTGAATGATCTAATAACAGATGACGAAGCAGAATCCTAGTAAGAGAATCATCTGAACGGTGCAATTATTCTGTGGCTTATAAATGCATATGAATATTTACATATTTAACTGCTATATTTTAACTGATGATATGTCATAAAAGCAGCACTATCGATGCAAATGTAATGATTTCACTCAACCAACTTATAGGTCTTCATGAAAGCAATGATGTCTGTAATGACAATCTAGGACCCCATTAATCGTTCAATTTAAGGACAATAACACTAGTAACAATGCTACTCTGGGCCTTCTGGGTGGCTTATTATGGGTTAGGGATGGTGCGATCCATATTTGTTCGCCTCCGATACCTGGGATTCAGTATTGGCCGATACCGATCTGATACTAAAATGATCATTAAAAAAAAAAAAAAAGCGTTGAATTACCTAGTAAACTGTATACCTCACTGTGTGAAAGGCATCAGGCTTGACTTACTTTCCTAACTTTGTAAAACAATGTGACACAAATGTAGTGAATTGTTAAAAAATCCCCACCAATAAGTGTGGTTCTTTCTTACAATACAATCCAACTTTGTCGCGGTCTACAAAAACAACACTATCGATCCTGAGGGTGAGCTAAACTCATCTCGTGACTTCATGGCAGAAAATAGATCAAGTTACAACCTGTCTTACCTCCTTCACTGTCGACATCCCACTGTTAAGAAGATAAATAATTATAGAAGAAGATCAAGATCATTTCTATCCTACAAATCGAAAGTAGTTTGTGGACACGCCTATTCCGAACTTCCTTATTTTTATAAGATACCTTTATAAGACAAGCGTGCTAGTTAGTTTTTAATTGTGTGGGGTTAGATATTCCACACAGAAAAGTGAAGCCTCATATCGACAAAACAGTATTACTGTAAAACGTGGAAGGCTGATAATATTCCCCAACTTTTCTCCATTTATATTTACTATATATAGCATAGGTATACAATGCTAGGTAGTAACCGCGAAGAGTTCCTGGAAACGAGGGACTGTTGAGAAAGTGCCATTTTTCTTCTTCTTCTTCTTCTGTAATTCCTTGGTGTGTGTGTGTGTGTGTGTACTGCATTTCATGTCTTAGAGAAACACATCCTTTAGACAAGCTAGATATTGTCGCGAGCACCGAAATACTCGACAGAAAAGAAGCCGTGTTGTTGTTGTTGTTGTTGTTTGTTGTCTGCTAGACTGTTGCTATGGTTTCGTTATAAGTAGATGATTTACAGTAGCCCTTGGTGTTTTGTATAACTGATTGTCTGATACACGTAAGCTTATCTTTATTCTTATTATTGCAAATACCAAATAATGTTGCACATATTAGTTTGTTTGTTGCTTACAAATTCATTTTACTGTGATATACAGTAGAGATCAAAATTCATAAATTCATGAGCCATTCCACCGAATGGATAACATTCTGTGCCCTGGACATATGTATGTATAACCCTCGATTTAGGGGTCACCAGGACCCGGTTTTTCAAAAGTAATCCACTAGGATTTTGGATAACGGATTGGATCAAATCTTGAAAATGTGTTTTTCCAAAGAAAAAACGGATTACATAATCGGATTAGATCACGTAATCCAATCTTGGTTTTGATCCGGATCAAACCTTTAGTTTGGGTTTTTCAGAACTTCTTTGTAGGATTTGGATCACTTTGATCCAAAAAATCTGGATTAAACTGATCCCGTCAGAAGGGTGGATTCAGCGTGGATTTCATGGCCAAAATGTAATGAAAACTTTAAAAATGTATCAAATAATACTATATTTGGATCATGCAGTATCTTACAAGATATCCTATTTATTCATAAGGTTTTCATTTCATTTGTTCGTCCGTCAGGCTACAGTGATTAGGTAGACTTTAACGTATTCAGCCTTTCAGTAAAGTAGAAAGAGTTTGGCCTCATAAAATAATCCCCAAACAGCGGTCAAAATTTAGCAAAAACAATACATTTTATTTTGTCACTGATTGATATATATATTCATCACAATCGAAAATATTTTTGTTTTCAGAAAATTTATTAGTGATGCATGGCAATGAATGGCAATCACTGATTTTTGAAATCCAAAACAAATCCAAATCAGAAATAGTGTCTAACTCCTCAATGTACAGTGTTTGTGTTGTCGGTCTGCTGGAAGAGGATGGGGTGGGGTTTTTCTTGTTTTTAGTTTTTTTTTTTTTTTTAAATGAGTGTGTTTTCATTTCAAATAAAAATAAACTTATATTGACCCCACAATGGCTATTCTACTTGTTGTTCTTTACATATCTATAGTTCTACATTGTGATTTCCTATCCTGTTTGAGCACTGGTTATCCAGCACTGGTTATCCAGATTTGGTGATCCTGAAAAGTTCCGATCCGGATCAGATTGATCCAATCCGATGTTGCTTTAAAAAACTGGCTCCAAAAGCAAACTGGATTACGTGATCATGGATCGCAAAAAAAGGATTACTAAATCCGGATCAATTTTATCCGGATTAAACCTTTTGAAAAACCGGGCCCTGGACATATGTATGTATAACCCTCGATTTAGGGGTCACCAGGGGCTGACTGGGACAAAAATTCCGCTCTGGCACTGTGGACACACCTGCCCACATGATCACACACATTAAGAACATCGAAGTGTACTCAACTGTGTTATTTTGAGACACCATGAATATTTATTTACCACTTGTAGTACACTTGAACCCATAAGTGTACTATAAATGGTAACTAAATACATTTCAATAGACAGTATGCTAAATGCACATTTTAGTCCATATTCATGGTGTCTGAAAATAGCACATTGAGTACACTCAGATGTTCTTAAGATTATCTTAAGAAGTGCTATAGAAGAATATTGTATACAAAATGAGTGCGCGAAAATAGAGCATTTTAAGTACATTATGGAAGTGTACGTTTTTAACGAGTTAGACTATGTTGCAAGTAGCCTACAGCAGTCTGTTTACCCTCATCCCACCTTATCTGCGATATTTCAGTCATGTAGTTCAGTGTAACAGGCTAGATAACACTTGTGACCATTTATCACGAAGCAATGACATTTCAAAATATACGTGGGTTGTACGCTAAGCTTACAACTGTGTAATACAATGTAGGCAACTGTAGAACCAACATCAATAACAAACAAAAAATAACACTGCAGCTAACTGGCAGAAGTAGCGTGAATTGCGTGAAAATGACTCGAACTAGCTCCATTACCTAAGTTTACTGACTCGCTCTTCTTCTTCTTCTAGATTTTAATGGCGGTTGGCATACAACTTCAAGGTGCATTACCGCCACCTGCTGGTAAAAGAGTGTGAATCAAGATCGCAAAAACCCTTTTCCTAACATCTCCTAAACATACTTTTATCTAAATCAGTCATTTTTCAGATATAGCATTAAAAAAATCAATACATTCATCATATGATTTCCTTTGCAATACGATTGTCAAGTTAAACTTCATCTTAATTCTTTTCAAATTAAAAACCAATATTCTTCTTTTACTATTATACTTCAGACATTTCATTATAATGTGTTCTTTCTGATTACAATGTTCACATTTTCCTGTCTGATGTTTTCCTATTTTATTCAAGGTATTAAGTGCTGTACGTCCAAATCTAAGTCTAGATATAATTGATTCTTCTTTTCTATTTCTTCTTGTAATTCTACATTTACCAACATTTCTTTGGATGCCATAAAATTATCTTCCTGTTCTTCCATCTACCAGGAACACAATAGGTCTGGTCCGGACGGATGACCTGATCCAATACTCCAGCTAAGGCCTTGTAATTGCTGTAGAGAAGTGAGACGGCACACCAGGGGCCGGTTGCACCAGCTGGACGTACACTCGGTCATAAGACTAAGTGTAATGATTGGTGGGTCAACAAAATGGGATACAAAGGCAAGCTTTATTATCAAGCATAATGGTCTTAACAGGCAATGGTCAAAACAACAGCAAACAGCTTTTCTCAGAGGAAAAGCTGAGTCGTAATCGTTAGACAGGCAGCAGGCAAACAACAGTCCAATAATCCAAAGCAGTCATTTCAAAAGAAGGCAGGCAAAGAACAATCAGAAAAACAGGCAGAATTAAAAACAAGGAAAACAAACACAGGAATAAACACTCAGAAATAGCAGGGTAACCAAATCAAGACTTCACAGGGAGTGACGTGTGAATGGTGTTTTTATATGTTGTGGGTGATGAGGTGCAGCTGGTGCGGTAATCAGTGAATGGGTACGGGATTTATGGGAAATGTAGTCCTGTGTGAATGAATAAAGAGTCCAGAGTGGAGTGCCCTCTAGTGGATTTCACGGACACTCCAGCTGACAGTCATGTAAAATGCGTTTTAAGTCCTGCCAAGAATTAATACCTGTTGCACCATCTGGGCACAGTGCACATCTGAGACTAAATCTTACGCCCAGTCAAAGGTGCGTGTGACTCATGTTTAGTTTGAATATGAATCAATAATGAATCATGCCCAGTCCTTATTCATTTATTTTAGCATATGGTTTTTTAAAGAGAAATGTTATGGAATGATATAGCAATTGCAATTTTTATTTCCTTTTTCTTCTTCTGTGCCATTGCCTGCACAGTGAAATCAGGATGGACCTAGAGAGGACATGCACCATTAAATGTGCAGCAGCGGTGTTGCACAACATTTGCATAGACAAGAGAGTTCCTCTCTTGATTTGGGACCAGTGGAGGCAAAGTGATACAAATCAGAGTTGCAGAAGAGGATGTGGCAGCTTGTCTCATCAGAAACAATATAATTAGTTTGATCAGCCTGTAAATATAATTGTAATGTATATATAAAAAAATATATAATGCAGCTATTTTAGATAAATATCCTCTTTAATGTTTTATTTCACATTTCACATTTTTTCCACATTTCACTAATTTGCATTTTTGTATTGTCATTAAGCATTAGCAAAGTGAATAAATTAAAACTGCAAAATGACTGCTGGCATAATATATTGTTTCTGTCAGCTTGTAAAACAAATGATTAAACTGTATATAGTCAAATAAAACAAGATGTAGATGCTTTTCTATGCTATATATATTTAGATGCGCTTAGGGTTAAAATTAGGGATTAATTAGGCATTAAAAGTACACAGAATATTTATTTAGATCATTTATGGGATTATTTAAATGTCCTTTTAATTTATTTCTCCAGTAACACAGAATGGGGATCCTTGTTTCTTGTCCTTCGAAAAAGTACTGTTGTCGTGTTTTTTGGAGCTGGGGGTCGGGATATGCAAAAGTTGAATGCGTTATTAAAATATAACTTGCTCCATAAAATTGAGTAGGCTACTCTGTATAAACAAGCTTATAACTATCTTATTTATTAGTCCTCTATTTTAAGAGACAATGCCTTCATAACTGGTGTCTGATGAAACATTTGATATGGAAGAATAGCTTGCGTCGTCTTCAGCTTCAGCCTGCTTTTCTTCCATTAGATCTACGCTGACACTAGTGTCACAGCCTGGTGAGTCCTCTCCAAACACATCCATTATAACAGTACTGTAGGGTGAGACTTTAGGATGGGGTCCGCCACCCGTTAGGGGATTTTTGAGCAGGCTAGAGTCTCTCCTGGCTGCCTGAAGAAGGTCTTTCCATTTCTTTTTTAGTTCATCGACTGTCCGATTTCCTAGTCCACCCTCTGCTTCATTTACTGCCGCTGTTATTTTTTGCCAGATGTCTTTTTTTTTTCTATTAGTTATTGATTATATCAGTAATATCTCCTTGTTTTGATATGAGGGTGATTGTCACTCTACAGCAACTCAATGGAATTGTACCTTCAAACAAGCTGTCATTCAATAAATCCAGTCCCAGCTCAGTCTAGAGGGATGTATAAAAATCAACTGGGAGACCATCGACTCCTGGAGCCTTCCTAGACTCCTTTTGGGGGATGATATGACTCAACAGAAAAACTGGGAAGGGGTTGTTGTAAACAATTTGATTGCATCGTCCGTATGGCAAAACTTTGGGAGGTTTGGGTTGGGTTGTGGGGTAGTCGTGGCCTAGTGGTGAGGGAGTTGGGCTTGTAATCAGAAGGTTGCTGGTTCGATTCCCACACCGACAGGAATTGAAATGTGGGGATTGTGAATGAACAGCACTCTCTCCACCTTCAATACCATGACTAAAGTGCCTTTGAGCAAGACACCTAACCCCTAATTGCTCCCCTTGTAAGTCGCTTTGGATAAAAGCGTCTGCTAAATAATGAAATGAAATGAAATGGATAAACATCTTTTTTCTGCTGAACCCTTTGAAAATGAACTTGTCAAATATGCCTTTTTTCAACAAAAAACCTTTTAAGTGTGAAGTTTGTTTCACATTGAAAAGGCAGAAAGATCATTGTCTATTAGAGGAACCTTTAATGTTTGGAGCCTGTCTGCATATAACAACTGCAACTTCATGGAACCAAATGATGGATTTAGTTCTGATTTCCAAAAATCCAGGATTGTCACTTTAGGACAGATGTTGACTTTGGCTGGCACAGATTTGGAGAATGCTTTCACAGATGAAGAGAACCAAATGATAAGGGCACTCCTAATGCTCAGGATCTTTTTCTTTGTCTAATGTTTTAGGTTCATTTCTGTTTTTTAGCAACTCGGTAGCCTGAAGACCCACATAACCATTTTCAAGTTTGTTTTTGGTTTGCAACAGTTAATTTAAGTGATTTAGTTCAAAACTTAGCTATTTTGAGTGAAAACTGGTTTATTTATTTTACAACTCATTTATTGCACTTAGAGTGAAGGCGGAGTGTAAGTTTCGTTTCTGCTAAACAGGCTCCGTCTAGTGAACAGAAACGTAGAGAATCTCATTTCATCAGTCTCATTCTGATCGCTTGTGATTTCACTCCACGCTTTCGAGAGGAGGAGAAGCATAATGACCACATAAACCTCTGAAGGTAGGAAATAAACACAAGTAAAAGTAGGCTACTAAGTTTTTGAAATATAATACTAATGAAATATAACCATAATATAACATAAATTATTTGAATTCAATTGTATATGTAGCCTATAATAAAATTCGCATTTTGTGTTTTAGCTATTAAACACTAAACTAAATAATCTATTTCACTTAGTAACAGATACAGTTTTGTAGTCTTCTTATTTTGTCTTCTGGGAAACATGTCTTTACAAAATATCTTTTAAAAAAAGAAAATATTCAATATAGCTAAAAATATTGAGCTTCCTAAATATTGCAGCACACAGCAATTGTTGGGGTTCAAGCTCTTTAAGACTTTGTATGCAGAACATCTGTTGTGTCCCCCCCAAGTATTGGTGGGTTTAGGATTAGGGGTGGGGGAGGAGTTAATATTGGGTGTGGGGTTATGATTAGGCAATGGGGTAGTGACTTCAGTGAGGGGAGTAATAATTTGGCAGGCAGTGAACACCAGCGCGTGCCAGAATGAGAGGGATTTAGTTTTTTTATTTATTAAATTAATTTATTTTTGGCACATTCGTTTGGATTTTTTTTTTATTAATGCACAGGAACATAAGAACATTGTCAAGGGATTACATACAAATACATAAAATAAAAAAATAAATAAATACATATAAAAAACAACAACAAAAAAAACAAGGGTTATACAAAACACAATGGAAAAACAAAAGATGACAACATAAAGTGACACAAGTATGCCAACACTACATTATTGGTACAATAACATACAGATATTGATATATAGGCAAAACTTTTAAATACATGTATTTTCTTTAAACATTTCTTCATAATATTTTATAAGTTTTAGGGATTTTTTTGTTATTTAAATAATGAAGAGATTTGAGAAGTGATATTCAGTTTTGAAATGGGGATAGGATGGAATATTATTTGCAATATATATTTTGTTTATGAATAAAGAATTTGCCATATAAAATGAAGAAATTAACAATGTACTCAAGGGGTCTATTTTTGGAATCAGTATAATAAAATATAATGTCTTTAAGACTGAGAGAATGAGTAATATTGGTACAAATGAAAATATAGGAGCCAAGGTGGGCCAAAATAGGGATATAGGGGTGATCATAAAACAGATGTGCAAATGTCTCTGCTGGTTTACAAAAAGAACAAGAGCTGTCAATGTCCAGGAATTTAGAAATATGAGAGTTGACAGGATAAATTTGATGTAAAATTTTGAAATGTATTTCTTCAGCTTGTTTAAGTTAGCACTGAGCAAAACCCCTGTTTTGAGTGGTGAGTGGACTATGACCTTATGTGGACTATGCTCGCTCTCAACTCCTCTCATAAAAAAACACATTAGACATCATGTGGATATCAAGAAATTCATTATACAGACAGCTTCAGCTTAACAGAACTTTGTGAGATCATGATAAAGTGGTCTAATATGACAACTTTTTAGTGATTATAGAGGGAGCCATGCCAAATCCCTTATACAGCTTATTTTTCCTGTTAAAATTAACAGTGGTTCCCTTTCAGGGGAACTCACGCTGCATCGAGAGTTTGACGCAATGGGAACACTCTGCGTGAATGCGTCGTAAAGCACTTGTGAAATCAGTCCAATGGCGTGACGGAAGGAGGGTGACGTCATGACCAGGAGGCTATAAAGCACACCCAGACCAAACGATGTCAGCTTCTCTGCCTTCAGCAAGCGCTCTATGTGAATTGTCTCTGTCTATTTATTGTTGTCTGTCCACAAGCATATCTGTATCTAGACAGGAGTTTAATGACGAGCAAACCGCGACTGAATCGCGTGTTTCTCCCTGCACTTGCTAAGAGTGGGGATACACGTGATTTATGCGTTGTTTGTTGGGAGTGGGGAATGCACATTGACTCTCTATGAGCAGACGTGTTCATTCATAAAAATGCCCCGAAGGGTTTACTATCTTCGGGTGTGTTTGGCTCCGCTCCTCGAGGGAATATAAATCTAACGCAAGGCTCTGATCTCGTGTTTGCCGAGGCAGCACGTGGATTATGTTTTGCAATAAAGATCAATAAAGAATAGTAGCGATCTCGCGTTTGCTGAGGCAGCGCGTAGATTTCTTGTCTGCAATAACATGTGGCTCGGATCTCGCGTTTGCTGAGGCAGCGCGTAGATTTCTTGTCTGCAACAATATGTGGCTCGGATCTCGCGTTTGCTGAGGCAGCGCGTAGATTTCTTGTCTGCAATAATATGTGGCTCGGATCTCGCGTTTGCTGAGGCAGCGCGTAGTTCTCTTTCATCATCTCGTGTTCGAGATCCACCTATGGGAAGGGCATCCGCACCTGACCTCTGCAGAAGCATCCAATTGCACCAAGTCTGGCTAGACAGACAGCAGCTTGCAGCCAATGCCAGGTAAGGCCCCACCCCCTTACCTGAGGGCATATAAGGCCTGCACGTGCTGTCATCTCCAGTTTTCATTCGCTTCTCGCGACCTCTGGAATATTTTACACTCAGCTCGTGGTTTTACGGACTTCACTATTGTCTGCAGGAGGACACATCTTCGGATCAGCCTCCGCTGGACGTGTTTGTCCTATCAGCCAGGTTAGCTGAAGTAATAAATGCAAGCCGTCCATGCTTGCACCCTTTAACAGGCTTTAATGGTTTTAAGGCTGCCCGCCTGTTACATTAATGGTTTATTTGTATAGCTCTCTCTAAACCCACAACGGCTATCCCCTGGGACCGCCAGCCCCGTGCCTGCGCGGCACCATGCCGCGCCCTATTCGCCGCTACGGATTTCCATCCTTACAGTGTGGTTTGTGTGTCGGCCGTAAACACGGCAGAGAGGCTATGATTTCTCTGCGCACAGCAGTATAGCCTGGCGCTCTGATTTATGTCTGTCCGACTATGATGGGGGAAAAAGGCGACGCAGGTGCGCACTCGGGGGACTCACGCTGTGCGGCCTCTTTTGCGGTATCGAACCCTCGTTGATGATAAGCCACCCGGCTGTCGGGGACGAGGACGATGCAAACTTTCTCGACGGCTCGGAAGACAAGGATGCCATCCCGTCATCTACGACGCCTCATGCGAAAGTTCCCGCTGCTTTCGGTCTTCTTTGATGTTTGTGAACGAGCGGCCGCTCGCCTCATCATCGAATGGCAGGTCCTTTTTAAGTTCCTCTGACCAAGAGCGGGCTGTCTATGATGGGAAAACTCCTGGGACCCCCTCCCGGCCCTAGAAATAGTTTTTCCCTTTCCTCCTTGCGTGTGTTAAACACATTAAACATGGCTGGGAGTCCCGTTCGACCCCAAACATGGTCTCGCGGGTCTGGATGTTGAGATATGGCCTCTTTCGGTATGGGGACCCCCTCCCCGCGATGGAGCCCTCTATCGCCAGACACATTAACCCCTCTTAAGGTGGGCCGCTCGCCCTTCCCAAGCCTATTGCCCCCCCCCCCCCCCCCCCCCAAAAAAAAAAAAGGATCGCTTTCCGAGTCCATCCACCAGGCTTCATATGAAGCCCGTAACGTCTCCTCCCTGCTTTCCACTTACCAGACGAGCTCCTGGTCGACATGAGAGAACAGCTGAAAATAGTGACGCACGCTCTCTAGGAGGAGATCGTCTCTATTAATGGCCTTGCGGTCAAGCTGTCCAAGCTAGCGGGGCGTTCTATGGTTCTCTCTCTGTGAAGAGAACGTGAACTATGGCGTAATCTATCTGGTTTCCCTGATAGTGTAGAGCGGCGCATCACTGGAGTGCAGGTTGAGCCTGACCAGGCTTTCTTTGCCTGCCGCTTAATGCATCAGCGATGTCAAGTATGGAGGAAGAGGTTTTCAAACGTTGCCTTCTTTGAAAGCCCGCACCGTGCCAGATGCCCTCTGTGCAGCCACTTGAACCCCTCCCTCCCCTCCCTCCCTGCTTACCGGACGCCATCTCCGTTTGCAGGCAGGTTTATTAAAATATGCGACAAGCCACTGGCTTAGCTTTGAATAACCCCGTTCAAAAGACGGAAGTTCTGTCAGCGAGGTCACACAGTGACTTCGTGCGCACAGGCTTCACTATCCCGTGTTGCCCAGTGTGTTTTTCCCTGTTTAAAAAAAAAAAAAAGGGAATCTGGTGAGAAAAAGTGCACAAGCAGTGTCACCACACCGCGCTTTACACACAGCTCTCACTAACTCAATATAGGCCTTTGTGTTCCTCATAACACAAATTAAAATAATTAAACGAATAATTTAATTCGTTAAGGAGAGAGAACATCTCTCAGCAACCTATCACAATGAACGATCCGGTCGAATTAGCAGCCCTAAGCTTTTCTCCGGTGAGTTTGGGAACGCTCAGGAGTCACGTGACTGTCTGACTGCCCGTGTCGACTCTCGAATGGGTTATGCAAACTCTTGAAGCTGTATAGACTTCAGTTTGCCAGAAAACTCCATTTTCAGCGGTGTTATCTTTTCTCACACAGAAAAGAGCTCGCTCACATTCCTGAAGTTGAGATCTTTCTCTTTCGAGAAAGGGGCGGGGCGAGTAGTACCTCTGCATCTTTACAAGCAGGGTTCTCACTCGCATTAATTTCTATGAAGGATGGTCTTCGTCCTGTTCTGGATCTCTGTGTTGAACAAACATTTGAGGAAACACAATTTCAGAATGTTCAGTAAACAGAACGATTGGTTCACATCGATCGTTCTGAAAGATGCTATCTTTCCACATAAGCATTTATCCGCCACAGAAAGTCTATTCGTTTCGCCTATCCTGGCACATGTTACGAATTCACAGTTCTTCCTCTCGGCCCTCGGACTCGTCTGTGTGCGGAGGTGGATTTAGCTCCCCAGAAAATGTCAAGTCTGCGGATTTTGACATTCATAAGCCACTGGCTTATCATAGCCAGATCAGAGGAGAAAGTGTTGCAAGACACCGGCCGTGTGCTCACACACATCGCATTTCTCGGGTTCAGGGTAAATGTGAACAACAGCAATTTTACACGCAGTGTGTAAAATCGGAGCTGAACCCATTCTCTGTGCGAGCGCGTCTCTCTCAGGAGCGCGTTTCTCTCGATCAACTGTGTCACAGTTCAGAGAGGAAGCGAAAGTGCAATATCTAGCACGTTTCAGGCTGCAGGGTCTTATGGCTTCATCTATCCAGGTTTTGCCTTTGGGACTCCTGTGAATGAGAGCGTTCATGAAATGGGTTTTTGTTCTACTTTTCAGCCCGTTACGCGATCTCTGCCGCTCTGAGTGTGACGCGCGCTCTGCGTTACTGGAGGAGCGCGGACTTTTGCGCACAGGGAATCCCTCTGGGATGATGATGTTGTGGAAAGTCATACGACAGATGCGTCCTTAACAGGCTGGGGTGCCACCCTGGAGGGCAGAACGGTGAACGGTTTGTGGCCGAGCAAACTACGTTCAGCGCTCATAAATTGTTTAGAGCTTAACCAATTGAAAGCTCTAAATTATTTTCTGCCTCGCCGGTGGGGGCATAATCTGCTCTTATTCTGTGAAAATACCACAGTGGTGGCTTAATATCAATCGCCAGGGCGGCGTGTGTTCGTCAAAACATCACACATTAGCTCACAAGCTTTTGGAGTGGAGTAGGCGGTTTTTTTCTGGTCGTGGCGCGCTACCCATGTTCTAATTATTCTGAACAGAGGCGCGGACCCTCTATGCAGGGGGAACTCACTCTACGCAGAGTGGTACCTCCCTCCTCAGATAGTGGGCATAATATGGATGAGATTTGGACAGGCAACTGTTAAACATTCGCCTTGTGCGAAAACACCCATTGTCCTACGTTCTTCTCGCTAAAGGACGCGGACGCGCACCCGTGGTAGACGCACTGGCCCACCCATGGCCCCAAGTGCTGCTGTATGCCTTTCTTCCTCTGTGCCCGATAATTCACTCACTAGCCAGGGTGAGTGAGCAGGGCCTGTTTCTCATTCTGACAGCACCAAGGTGGCCCAAACCATTGTGGCTGACAGAGATAATGCCTCTGTTATAGCCAGCTGTGGTCCCTCCCCCTCCACGCAGATCTATTGTCTCTAGTGAACGGGGAGATTTATCACCCATCCCCAGACGGGGTGGCTCTCTGGGCCAGGCCCCTGAGAGAACAAACTTAAATGCGCCAGGGCTGCCCTGCGTGTGGTTGCTACTATACAGAATGCCAGGGCCGTTTCCACACGGTCCTTATATGGTTGTAAGTGGCAAGTGTTTGAAGGGTGGTGTGATGGGCGTGGTCTCACATCATATCAGTGTTCAGTTCCTGATATTTTGTGTTTCTTACAAGACCTTATGGGTGAAGGCAGGTCTTTTTCCATAATCAAGATCTACCTGGCAGCTATTTCTGCCTGTCGTGTGGGCTTTGAGAGCTCAACAGTTGGGCAGCGTCCTCTAATCTGCAGATTCATGAAGGGTGCCCTTCTTTCTCTGCCAGTCATCAGGAGAACTGTTCCTGAATGGGACCTCTCCATGGGGCAGGAGGCTCTGTTCCAATACCCCTTGAGCCCCTAGGAGGTATTTCCCTGTATTTCCCTGAAGCTGCTGTCCTTCAAAACAGCTTTCATAGCTCTTGGCCGTGGCTTCAGCTATACTTGTCAGTGTGCTGCTTGAATTCTCGGTTCATTCCTCGTGCAATAAATTCTCTCTTAAGAGGAGATAAGGTTTTTCTTAAGCCTAACCAGGCTTTTATGCCTAAGTACTTCCATGCATTCACATTGGAGGTGTTGGAGCTGCCCGCTTTTCACCCTCCGCCTTTTTTTCCTCCACAGAGGATCAGAGGCTGGATGATCCGTGTCCTGTTCGTGCATTACAGACGTATATAACCAGGACCAGTGCTTTCCGAAAAGAGTGACCAGCTCTTTATTTCAGGGGCAAGTCCCATATCAAGCAATGCTTCTCACATTGGCTTGTGGAAGCTATTGTTTGGAATTTGAATTTAAACGAGTGTGTTCCCCAGGAAACATCAGAGCTCATTCCACGAAGGGCTTAGCCGCCTCTTCCGCTTTGTTCATGGGAGTGTCGTGGCCTAATGGTGAGGGAGCTTGTAACCTGAAGGTTGCTGGTTCGATTCTCACGCTGACAGGAATTGAAAGTGGGGATTGTGAATGAACAGCACTCTCTCCACCTTCAATATCATGACGAGGGTGCCCTTGAGTGGGACACCTAACTGCTAATTGCCTCATTTGTAAGTCGCTTTGGATAAAAGCGTCAACTAAACGAATAACGTGCAAGACATCTGCCCTGCTGCCAGCTGGGCTTCTCCCCATATGTTTATGTGTTACTACTGACTGGAGGTCACCAGAACTTCAGTAGCACATTCTGTTTTAGGGGTGGCGTCTTCACAGCCCCTCCGGATTATCTTCCTTTCTCTCTTCCTATTTGCACACTGTAATAAGGATCAAGGGTGATTGGGCCGGCAGGCCACGCACATTCATGTCACATTCATGTGTTTCTGGGCTTATTTACATGTGTGGGCCACATACATACATGTTTCATGTCCTGTACATGCACAGCAGTTATGTGCGTGTGTGTCAGGGTTGCCAGGTGCATGTTTATGGGACGTGTCAGGCACCGCCCCCTTGGGGTGACCGTCCTTCTCTGGCTTACAGAACCTCTTTGTGAGTGTATTGGGCAATCGGGGAGCTGTCCATGTCTCTCCCATAAGTGGATCTCGAACACGAGATGATGAAAGAGAACAATAGGTTACTGTCGTAACCCCGGTTCTCTGAAACATCGAGTGGAGAGATCCACCAGCTTTGCCCCGCTTGCCGCACGAGAAGGAGGAATATACTTACTGGATATGACAGCACGTGCAGGCCTTATATGCCCTCAGGTAGGCTCTGGTAATGGAACAGGAGGTAAAAACTTTGTTGGGGAAGGAAGCCTTAGAGCATGTACTTCCACTCGACAGGGAGTCCGGTTTCTACAGCCGGTATTTTATCGTTCCAAAGAAGGATGGGTGGTTGCGTCCCATTTTGGATCTGCGTCTTCTGAACCAGTCAGTTATGAAGCTCAGATTCAAAATGTTAACCTGGAGGCAGATCATGTGACAGATCAAGTCCGAGGACTGGTTTGTCACAATAGATCTCAAGGACGCATACTTTATCCATCCTTCCGCAAACACAGGAAGTACCTGAGGTTCGCTTTTGGGGGCGAAGCATACCAATAGCAGTTTCTTCCGTTTGGTCTAGCTCTATCACCCTGCACTTTCACCAATGTATGGACGCAGCGCTGGCTCCGCTGCGTCTGCAGGGCATTCGTGTTCTCGATTACATTGACGACTGGCTTTTCTAGCTCAGTTACGTCAGTTGGCGGTTCGTCATCGAGATGTCGTTCTCGCTCAAATAAGAAAGTTGGGGTTGAGGTTGAACGCCGAGAAAAGTGTGCTTTCTCCAGTACAGAGGACCATTTTTCTGGGCGTGGTTTGGGACTCTGTTGCGATACGGGCGCAGCTTTCGCCTGCTCGCACAGAACCTATCCTTTCTACCGTAAACCGAATAAAGCTTGGCCAGTCACTCACTGTGAAGCAGTTCTAAGACTGTGGGGTCTGATGGCAGCAGCGTCCAATGTGATACTTTTGGCCTGTTGTACATGAGACCTCTGCAGTGGTGGATCAGGACCAGGGGGTTTTCTCAGAGGAGAAATCCATTTCACATTATCAAGGTCACGCAGCAGTGCCTACGTGCTTTGGTTATGTGGAAGAAGCCCTGGTTCCGATCCCAAGGTCCCGTGCTGGGAGCTCCGTGCCGTCGCAGTATGCTAACGACGGATGCTTCCCTTACGGGTTGGGGTCCGATCCTGGAGGGTCGTTCGACTCGGGGTATGTGGAAGGAGCACCATCTTTCCTGGCATTGCAATTGCCTGGAAATGTTGGCTGTCTTTCTTGCTCTCAAGAATTTCCTCCCATACCTCAGGGGTCACCATGTGCTCGTCCGGTTAGACAACACATTGGTGGTCGCCTACACGAGTCATCACTCTGTGTCTGGCGCACCAAATCCTCCTGTGGTCCCAGGGGAAGCTGCTTTTACTCAGGGCAGCTTATATCCCTGGGGTCCAGAATTTGGGAGCAGACATCCTGTCGAGGCAGGGGCTGAGGCCCGGGGAATGGAGACTTCACCCTGACGTGGTGGAGCTCATATAGGTGCAGATGTGGCTGAGGCTGTGTCTGTACACTTTTCCCTGTTTGTTTTACTCCTGGGAGGTCTGGAGAGCGGCGTTGTTGAGTGTGGCCTCTGAGGGGACCAAACTCATAGACTTGGGTGTCCCAACTGAGGTTGTGAGACCACGCTACTCCAGAGCTCCCTGCACAAGGAAACTTGCAGAAATCGTCAGCTGGATCCAGTTATTGCCCAGTTGGTACAGTGCTGTGAATTCTGCTGAATTGATTCTCTGCAGGATTATCCCCCTCCACTCCAAAGGTTATGTGGCGGCCTAGCTGCTTACCACACACCTTTTGAGTGGTGTCTTTGGGGAGAACTCCACTGGTGTTTCCTTTGTGTTGTGTCTGATCAGGAGGAGTATGGCCCAGTCTTAGGTGTGCTCGCTGAATTCACACAAGACAGGCACTGGTCAGTATGGCTGCGTGGGTATAGTCGTTCCCATTGCGTCAAACTCTCGACGCAGCGCGAGTTCCCCTGAAAGGGAACGTCTCGGTTACGACTGTAACCTTAGTTCCCTGAAGAGGGAACGAGACGCTGCGTCGCCCTCCATACTTCCGGCATGCCTGTGATCGACTTGCTTCGGCATATCAGAAGCTGACATTGTTTGGTCTGGGTGTGCTTTATAGCCTCCTGGTCATGACGTCACCCTCCTTCCGTCACGCCATTGGACTGATTTCACAAGTGCTTCACGACGCATTCACGCAGAGCGTTCCCATTGCGTCAAACTCTCGACGCAGCGTCTCGTTCCCTCTTCAGGGAACTAAGGTTACAGTCGTAACCGAGACGTTTGTGAATGCCTTCCCTTGGAGTTCATCCTCCACCTGCGCGTGTGTGAGAGAGGTAACGCAGCTCACATTTTTGTGTGCATAATATAAATGCCATATATTTATGACCTCTATTTATAATGAAGTACTGTGCACGCGCAAATGAGTGGATTTCAGGTGTACGAGCACCGCTTGCACACCGTCGCTTCACCACTACTAGAACTACCAGCGATTTGCCGCTTTCTCTCATTGAAAACGATCTAGAGACTTGTGCTTCGCGCGTCCCGTGAACTGTCTTTTGTGACGTGTACAAAATATACATTTGTCTGATCTATTATAGAGTATTATAGAGTATATATATAAACTAAATAAACAAACAATAAAAAATAAATTAATAAATAAAAAATACAAGGGGTTTAATCGTCTAAAAAATATCTTCAAAAAATTACATAATTTAAGTGCTTTTTTTTTGTGACGCATGACTTTTAAGGATTTAAAGAAGACCATTAAATCTTTCTGGAAAAGTAAAAAAAAAAAGTGTGTGTGTGTGTTTGGGGGTTATTAAAGAATCAAGCATTTATGAATGAAGTAATTAGCAAAAATCACAATATTAACCAAGTATTCAACATCACAATTTCGAAAAAAGGACAAATATTTTACAGTTTTAAAATCAAAGTCAGGTATTACATACTTCCAACTTAACCAAACTTAGAGGGCATTCTAAAAAACTTAAATAAAATAAATAAAATTTGCATAAATAGAATTTGCATAAATACAACAAATGTCCCAATGACTCTATGTCTGCTTCACAAAAGGTGCACTCAATCCAAGTTAAATCTGAGGAACTCATTGCAGTAAATATCATTAATAATTTTAAACTGAACTTCTTTTTCCTTCAGTAGAAGTGGAAAAGAAAGAAATCTTGTTGAATCACTTTATCTTCAGGAGAAGCAAAAACAAAAGGTCTCTTCTTGAAGGGAAAATGTGTGTACTTACTAAAGTTCTTAAAACCTTATTTTTACAGCTCTGCTCTGTAAAATTAACACCGGAGATGATTATATTACCTAATCTAAGGTAATCACCTTTAATTAGCTGAATCAAACCAGTAGAACAGCTCTCACCAAAGACATATATAATTCCTGAGAACAAGTTATATTATATTTTTCACAAAAAACATCATAACTAAGGAAGTTTCAATTTCCATCCATAATATTTACAATGGACCAGGTGTAGATATAATAGAGAATTTATATAGCCTAGATCAGTTATCACACTTCCGCGCTTGAAAAGCAGAAGCAAATATAGTGTAAAATATCTTTCGATGCCTCTATCAATGGCAGTGCCGACAGCATGAGATTATCGTCATTTGGTGTACAGTTCATTAGATACTTCTAAACCAAACTTTCTACAACTTACAAGGTAGAAAATTTAGCAAGGACCCCTCATAATAGCATATAACATGGATTAAACCCAAAGTCAGTGTGGCTGGGAGTAATGAAAACAATATAATTGTTTTATTTGTATATATCCCCATTTGTAAATATGCAGTTTTAAATAATATAGCACAATTTTATCATTTAGCATTCCTTATTTTCTGAATAAGTCGCACCTGGTGTGTAGTGTTCTTGAACTTCAGGAAATGTTTGTAATAGTTGAGTCCCTCAGTTGTCGTCAGTGTGAAAAGATGAATAACTGTTAGAAATGATCAAACAATCAGAAAATGCTGGAAAATCAAAGAATGTGCAGGAGCAGGAGGATTTTTCTGAAGAACAGCGGACAGTTTAACTGCTTCGACAAACAAGGGACTCATGAACAACTATCAGAAAACATGAAAGCAAATCTGTCGTAGATCATTCAGGTAACAACACACAGTATTAAGAGTCAAGTGTGCAGTGTGTAAACTTTTGAATAGTTCAGTTGAGTAAATCATTCTCTCATTATGTCTCGTGGACTGTATGGAAAAATTATTTAGGGCAAAATGCTAATTTTTATGTTCCTTCTTATTACTTTCTTTTTAATGATCTTTTTAATGATGATTCTGCAGATTCTGCCAGGTGTATGTAGTCTTACGCTTAGACTTTAGCTGTAGGCTGTGGGAGATCCAAGAAAGCAAACATATTTGTATGAAGAAAGAGATTACATTTACAGTATTTCTTTTATTACAATGATCATGAAATAACTGTCCAAAAAAATTAAAGAATTTGCAGAAATTTAAACTTTTTTTTAAACTGTTTTGTTTTGTTTTTTTAACAGGAGAATGTAAAGAAGCACAATGAGTTCAGTGTCCAGGCAAAAGAAGAAAAAGAAGTATGCGGTTTTATTCACTGCATGTTTTATGCTTAAGCCCATAGAGTGGAGTGTTTGTAAAGTGCATTGAAAGTTATCACATAAAGAACATTTATGCACAAAAAAGTCATATTAACCAATAAGCTGTTATGTTTTACAAATAATCCCAGGCATACTAACAAACTCTAGCATTAATGAAGCTGATTTTGTAGTCTCTTACGCAATGAAACTTGAATTTGCTCTGTTTTGTGATAAACTTTACATTGTTCAATGCAGAAATAAATTTGGTGCGACGTCTCCACCATTCATTGATTACTTGAAAGAAATTTTGAGAAGGTACCCAGATGGGGGACAAATACTGAAGGTAAGCTAAAAAACTTTACATACTGCTTGAATATTTTTACATCATTGTCAAATGGAAGGCATCTTACATCTCGTTGTATCTATTGATAATATTAATGCTGTAACATATCAGGAGCTGATACAGAATGCAGATGATGCAGGAGCTTCACGTGTGGTGTTTATTCATGATGAGAGGCATTATGGGACTCGGAGCCTGTGGACTGAAGAGCTCGGAAAGTATCAAGGTATTTGTGTCAAAAACACTGGGAGCAGATTTAAGAGGTGGACACTCTAGACTTAAAGTTGTCATGAAATAAAAATTGAGCCAGTTTACTTTGTTAGTGCACATTACTAGTTCTGTGGTGAACAATTAATGCAAGTTAATATACAGAAGACAATGTATTGTAAATGTAAATGTAAAACTTGAAAACTTGCTTCCTCTCTGGAATGGCGTTCCTTCTTTGATTTACATTTATTCATTTGGCAGACGCTTTGTAAGTGACTTACAAGTGAGGAAAACAAACAAGCGATTCATCATGAATGAAGAAGCAAATAGACACAGGAGGTGCTCACAACACAAGTTTCAGACATTGCTCAGAGTAGCATAAGCTAGAATAGGGAGGGAAGAGAAAGGATAGGATTTTTTGTTATGATGGGGCTAAGTGCTTACGAAAGAGATGAGTTTTCAGCTGTCTTTTGAATATTGCCAGGGATTCTGCATTCACTGAGCACAATGGAAAAAACAGAGGAACACAAAAGAAGATCAAAACAAAATCTACAGGTTCAGGAAATCCTTAACGTCCCCTGTGGCGCAGTGTAGAAGTCCTCAGAGAGAGCCACACCAGTGACACAGAGTCGCAATACTACTTCAGGAGGGAGCTAGATAGCAGAGACGAGCTGGGGCGATAATCCGAGTCCCCACCAGACCAGAGAAGGCAGTGGTTGATAGCCAAGCGACAGAAGTGAGGCCAGATGAGAAAACTTCAAAAAAAAAAAAAAAACAGCATACAATGCAACGCATGCAATGCAACGCATACAATGATGGTCTGACAAACGACTGAGCACAAGAGGATCTAAAATAGAGGAGGGCTAATGAGGAAAGATAGGCAACAGGTGTGACAGAAACACAAATGAGAATGAGGATAACGGGTGGGAGGGGAAAACGCCACACTGACAGCGGGACACATGGAGAGCTGTCAAAACAGAACCAACAAGGCAACAAGGCACACGGACATCAAGACAACATAACACAGCATATCAGACTGAAGTCATGATAGGGGGAAGCTTGAGCTGCACTGCCACTGGACTCCGGACCTTGGTGATGCGATATGGCCCTATGAACCTTGGTGCCAGCTTACGAGAAGGCACCCAGAGAGGTAGGTCCTTGGTGGATAGCCATACTTTCTGGCTGCAAACATACTAGGGAGCCGGAGTCCGGTAACGGTCAGCCGCCATCTTGGTCCGTCTGGAAACCCGGGCCAAGGCCTCCTCAGCCCTTCTCCAGGTGCGTCGACACCGACGGACAAAGGCCAAGGCAGACGGGACTGCAGCCTCTGGTTCCTGTGCAGCGAAAAGGGGCGGTTGATAACCCACAGAACATTGAAAATGAAACATACCTGTAGACGTCAAGGGAAGGGAGTTGTGGGAATATTCGACCCACGATAGCTGCTGACTCCAGGAGCTCAGACTATGTGATGCCAGGCAGCAGAGAACTCTTTCGAGATCCTGATTGGCTCGCTCGGCCTGCCCATTGGTCTGAGGGTGAAAACCTGGAGACAGACTCGTAGAGCCCCCAATCTGTCTACAGAATTCTTTCCAAAACCGAGAGACGAATTGTGGTCCTCTGTTAGAAACCACATCAACCGGAAGACCATGGATCTGGAAGACGTGATCCACCACCACCTGAGCTGTCTCCATGGCGGACGGGAGTTTGGGTAAGGGTATAAAATGGGCCACCTTGGAAAAACGGCCCACCACCGTCAGAATTACGGTGTTACCTTTCGACGGGGGTAGACCAGTGACAAAATCCAGGTGTGATCTAGGGTGAGAGGGAATGGGCAAAGGTTGTAACAGACCAACAAGAGACTGGTTCGATGTCTTATTTTGAGCGCACACAGAGCAAGCCAACACGAACTGCCTGACATCTCGGGCCATGGATGGCCACCAAAATCGCTGATGGATGGCAGCCAGCGACCTACGAACCCCCGGATGATAGGCTACTCTGGATTTATGCCCCCACTGAAGGACCTCAGGATGGACACCCCACCGTGACCTCCCTCCCCTGCACAGCCCGCTCGACATCCCAGGAAAGGGACCCCACCACCATCTCCCTGGAGAGAATAGCCATGGGGGTCACCTCCTCCCAGGACACTCGAACAAACGAGAGAGGGGGTCAGGCTTAACATTTTTGGAGCCCGGCCGATAAGAGAGGGAGAAGTTAAACCATCCAAAGAAGAGTGACCAGCGGGCCTGGCGGGCATTCAACCTCTTGGCCGAATGGATATACTCCAGATTCTTGTGATCCGTCCAGACCAAGAAGGGCTGCGCTGTTCTCTCCAACCAGTGACGCCACTCCCCCAAAACCAGCCTGACTACAGCTCCCTGTTACCTACATCATAATTACGTTCAGCAGGGCTAAGACGGTGAGAAAAGAAGGCACAAGGATGCACCCTCCCATCTCTGGGGAACCGCTAGGACAGGGCCACGCCTACCCCGACATCGGAGGCATCCACCTCAACAATGAATTGCCGTTCAGGATCTGGGAGACAAAGAACAGGAGCAGAGATAAAACGGGACTTAAGGGCATCAAAGGCCTCCTGAGTCTGAATATTCCATCTGAACGGTACCTTAGGTGAGGTGAGTGCTGTTAAGGGTGCAGCAACCAGGCTAAAGTCCCGGATGAACCGCCTATAGAAGTTGCGGGTAAGAACGCCAAGAACCGCTGCAACGCGGAGTCAGGGGACGGCCACTCAGCCACGTCCTTTACCTTAGCCGGATCAGCTTTGATCCCTTCCATTGAGATTATATGCCCCAAGAATGAAACAGACTTGGCATGGAACACACACTTCACCGTATACGGATCAAATGGTAAGCATTCCGGAGGTCTAGCTTAGTAAAGACCCTGGCTCCCTGCAGCAACTAAAAAGCTGATGACATCAGAGGCAGAGGATACCTGTTCCTCATAGTGGTGTCATTAAGACCCCGATAATCAATGCAGGGTCGCAGGGAGCCATCCTTTTAATAAAGAAGAACCCAGTCCCAGCGGGTGAGGAAGAGGGACGGATGAGGCCGGCATTAAAGGATTCCTGAATATACTTGTCCATGGCCTCCCTCTCAGGATCAGATAGGGAATACAGACGACCCTTGGGCGGAGAGGTGCCTGGGAGGAGATCGATGGCACAGTCATATGGCCGATTAGGAGGTTAGGATGTGGCCCGGGACTTACTGATGTAAGGATGGATTTTTCCAAGTCTAAACTCAAGATTCCTATCCTGTAATAAAACAATAAAATTCACTAATCTGAAGAGACAATCTGCGAGAAAGAGTACAGGACAACAGCTGACCCAATCTCATCTCCTCACCTCATGCTGAGTTTCTCGCTCCTCACATCCACTCCCTCCCCTCTGGGTTCAACTTGTCATGCAAACCTCACAAAGCTCTGTTTGAAGTGACATCAACATAAATACCTCTGGTGCAATTGGTAAAATGGTTTCTCTCCCACATCAGCATAACAGATAAGAATAAAGAAAACAATGTCTGTTCTTCTGGTGTGGGATGCCTAATAAAAGATATTTTAACCATCTGTCTACCCCCAAAACTAGGTGTGTGACCCTTTTGGGCACGAGAAAAGGTCCAACAAAAGCTGCATGAACATTTGGGTGCTAAATGTTTACAGTCCTTTTGTTAGATCTGGAGTATTTAAGGGGACTTGGCAAACCACTCAGGGAAGCATCTGTATCCAGAACTTCCCACACAATTGCTGTGTGTCTCTAATTGCAAGGTATGCTGACTCTATGAAACTTTACTTTTTATATTGCATTTGTAAATATGTTTTATATTTTATGCTGATCAGTTGTGTGATGTATTTTTGTTAATTCTTTTAATTAGTATGTAATCCTGCCTGGCAAAAACAATAAATGCTAATCTTGATTTATTTTGAATTCGTCTGAAATCATTATCACCGGTATATCACAAGGTTTTCGACATTTCTGCAAATTCTAGGATTGGGATAGATCATACCACAACCTCAATAAACAAAGCATGTGGCGCGGTTATTGAGATTTTGGATTTCTGACTATTATGACTTAACATGTTATAGTATCGTGACTAAAACAAACGCACTTTTGAACGAATAAGCATGTGGCGATTCTTCAGTTTGTGTTTTAAGTAAACACTGTATCCCCTGTTATGATTCTAAACTAATGAGATTGTGACGTAAGACATATCACAGCTGGATATAAGTCTTTAAGCGATGCAACGCGCTGATGAAAGGATAATTGAAATTAAGAGAAATTAAAGAATCAAAGATCTAAATTAATTCATATCTAATTACACGATCAGCGATTAACGTAACATCAGAAACATTATCATTAGAGGTCGATTACAATTGGAGTCAGATTAAATTACTAATGGAGTCAGATAAGAATTGAGAATCCAAATTTTATTAAATTAAGATGATTTAACAGAAGCACCAGAAAGACTTACACGCACAATCCCTTCAACCGGGCCGTTGGATTCCTCCATTGGGCCGACGGGCGGAGCTTACACTGAAGACCTGACAAAGATTGCGGTATCCCTCCGGGACCCCAGTGAGGTCAGCCTGCTCGACCTGAAAAACAGAAGACACAGAGCCAGGAGACAAGGCAGCACCCAAACAAGACGTAAGACAAGACTGACTCCAAGAAAACACAGAATTACAGGCCCAATCCACGTGAGGGTTGTGCTGTACCAGCCACGGGTGCCCTTAGACAATGGGGGCACCTGGGGAATCTAGGAGGTACAGTTCAATCACCTCATGGTGATGACCTGAGACAATAAGACTTACAGAGGGGGTGGAGTGGGTAATAGAAGAGATGAGGAGACCAATAAGTGAGCAGACAGAGATAGGAGAAGGGAGTGGAATGGCTAGAATACCCCACAGTGCAGCAACAGTGACATCCAGGAAGTTGCCTTCGGCACTTGAGCCGATCAGTGCAGAACAGGAGTGGACAGTGTCCTTAAACTGAACAGAGACCTTTAGTAGGGAACGTGAAATGGGGGAGTCAAGACAAGGAGTAGCGCCCATCAGGATCCCCCGGATTACTGATGGGCCCCAGCTATTAAAGGACACCGGATAGCTCGATGGCCTGGCTTCCCGCAGTACAGGCAAAGGCCCTGAGTCAAGCGATCCTGCTTCTCCTTAGGAGTAAGACGAAAACATCCCACAACGCCGTGGCCCAGTCACAGGCCCTTCCTTTCAGGAGGGTAATAACAATTGCTACCCGAGCTTCCACTGTAGAATAGCGGCGAGGCTGGAGTGCGAAGACCGGAGAACACTGGGACAGAAAGGCCTGGCAGGAGTTGGGATCCCCATCGTAGGGTGGCGGGCTATTAGCATGGGGCTGGGGCTCAGCTTGGACTGGAGGATGGCCAGAAGTGGCAGCTGATCTGCTGGCCAATGCCGCCCGCTTAAGTTCTTGAATCTGGAGGTTGAGATCTGCTACTTGGGCTGTCAGGCACTCAACCTCCCTTGAAGTGACAGTTAGCTGACTCGAATGCTGTCCCAGAAGAATTCCCTGTTGACTGACTGCATTTCTGACTTGGTCTGCACCTGCTGAATCCATTCTGTTCAGACCGTTCTGTCAGGGAAAATATGGATTCAGATGTAGGTAACAGAAAAAGTTTATTCTGCTCTCACTGAGCACAATGAAAAAAACACAGGAACACAAAAGAAGATCAAAACAAAGTCTACAGGTCCAGGAAATCCTTAACGTCCCCTGTGGCGCAGTGTAGAAGTCCTCAGAGAGAGCCACACCAGTGACGCAGTGTCGCAATACTACTTCAGGAGGGAGCTAGATAGCAGAGACGAGCTGGGGCGATAATCCGAGTCCCCACCAGACCAGAGAAGGCAGTGGTTGATAGCCAAACAACAGAAGTGAGGCCAGATGAGAAAACTTAAAAAAACCACAAAAAAAAACAACCTTCGGGGTCTAAACAGACACAGCAAGACACGACTACAGGACAGGGTCAAGAATACAGCAATGGCAACGCATACAATGATGGTCTGACAAACGACTGAGCACAAGAGGATCTAAAATAGAGGAGGGCTAATGAGGAAAGATAGGCAACAGGTGTGACAGAACAAAAATGAGAATGAGGATAACGAGTCGGAGGGGAAAACGCCACACTGACAGCGGGACACATGGAGAGCTGTCAAAACAGAACCAACAAGACAACAAGGCACACGGACAATAAGACAACAAAACACAGCAAATCAGACTGAAGTCATGACAGATGAAGATAGGGAGATCATTCCACCAGCAAGAAACAGTGAACGAGAATATTCTGGAGAGTGATTTTGTGCCTCTCTGTGACAGCATCACGAGCCTTTGCTCCTTCAGGGAACGCAGGCTTCTGGTGGGGACATAGCGTTGTAACAGTGAGTGGAGGTAGGAGAGTGCTGAGCCTGTGGTGGATCTTTAAGCAAGCATCAATGCCTTGAACTTGATGCGAGCCATTGAAGAGAGGCGTGACTTGGGCTCTCTTGGGCTCGTTGAAGACGAGACGTGCTGCAGTGTTCTGGATCAGTTGTAGAGGTTTGATTGCACTTGATGGCAGTCCAGCCAAAAGAGCATTTCAGTAATCAAGCCTAGAATTGACCAGGGCTTGGACGAGAAGTTGTGTTGCATGCTCAGTTAGAAAGGGCCTGATTTTTCTTATGTTGTTGAGTGCAAATCTGCATGACCGAGCTGTCTTTGAGATGTGGTCTCTGACGGTTGGTTGGTCATCAAAGATGATTGCTAATGTACGTAGCTGGATGGTGAAATTGTGATGTAGAGTTGGAGTGGCAGGGAAGATGAGAAGCTCAGTCTCTGCCAGGTTGAGTTGCAGATGATGTTCTTCCATCCACATCGAGATGTCCGCCAGACAGCTTGAGATCCGTGCAGCTACTGTGGAATCATCTGGTTGGAAGGACAGGTAGAGCTGTGTGTCATCAGCATAGCAATGGTAGGAGAAACCATGTGCCTGTATGATGGGTCTCAGTGATGTAGTGTAAATGGAGAACAGGAGGGGTCCAAGAACGGAACCCTGAGGAACCCCAGTGTTTCAGTTGATGAGCTTTGGACACCTCCCCTCCCCTGGCAACTCTGAAAGACCTACCTTTGAGATATGATTTAAACCACTGAAGTGCAGTACTTGAGATGCCCAGTGACGAGATGGTGAACAGAATAATTTGATGATTCACAGTGTCAAAGGCTGCAGATTTTGACGGCTTGGCTTTAATATTCTTGTCTGCAGACTGAACATAATGTCTGCAGATTATAGTCTTAGAATTTAAGAACCAGCTGTTGCAAGTTTAATGTTTAATTTGTGACTGATGCAGCTGTGCTGTAGAGATGCATTCCTATCAAACATCATTCATTCTTATTTTTGTAATTTTGCCAAATACAGCTTTTGATGTTTCTTTTGTATTATTTCATTAGTTAACATGGCAAGATAATTGTTTTTAGGCTATTCATTTTGTTCCGCAAATGAAAAAAAGTGCAACTGCATTGTGTAATTATCCACAATAAGCAGTGATTTCTTTCATTTAAAAAAATAATAATACAATAAGTAGCTATAAAGTGCCTATAAGTGCCTATTTCCACCCATGTGTCAAGGCGTGGCAGTCAGAAGCATGTATTACATGTCAAGTATTACATGTTTACACTCATCGTATATTGGTGAGATTCCCAATTTGTCTGTCTCTGATGTGATAGCGAACATGACTGACTGAAACGGAAACAGTGTTTGTGTGTTGAGTTCAGTCTTAAAATGTTTCAGCTAGTCATTAAGTGTGTCTCCAGCTTTAGATACTTTGGGAGCAACCAAAATAATAAATTAGACATACTTTGCTATTAATAACTGACATCTCTTTTCCTCTTTTGAAAAGCACCAGTCACCAGTTGTATCTCAAACTGTATCTTTGATCTGGCAGGACCTGCTCTCTATGCCTTCAATGATGCAGCATTTACAGAGGAAGACTGGGAAGGAATTCAGAGAGTTGGCAGAAGCATCAAGCAGGATGACCCAACAAAAGTTGGGAGATTTGGGATCGGCTTCAACTCTGTTTATCACATTACAGGTGAAATACACAACATTAATAGACTTTTTTGGGTATTCTACTAAGTGTCTGCTGATTATAAATTCTACAATATCATGTGTTGATTTATGTAGCATTAACATCACAATTTATGACACAACGCTTCCCTGCCACTGACAAGTTTTTCTGGAAATCCATGTTTTCACTCTTGTATGGCTGGGGGTGCTACTACACATCCTCTGAAATAGTCTCTGAAAAATCTCCTGATCCAAAAACAAGCAAAGCAAAAGATCTGCATAAACCAGAAGGAGTGGGTAGAAAATAAACACAAGTTAATGGGATCATCAAACATTCATCAGCATATCAATCAAAACTGCTAAATGTTACCGAATTAAATGTCAAACCCATGAAGAGGGAATGACTGTGAAGCTTTGGGGGTGTTGAAAGACTCGATCTACTCCATCTGAGTTTTCATCATCATTCTGAATCCGATCTCGTCTTTGACAAAAACACATTTTTCTCAGCTTTTTGTTCAAAAATGTTGCTTTTTTATGAAAAGTAACTTATTTTTACTTATTTTTAAAAGCATACTTATTTTATAGCTTAAGAGCTTAAAACTTTTCACAGAACTATAGCTTTGGAAGTAGGTTTCTTCAAGCATCATGGAAATTTCGGTATTATAAGATTGTGTAGGAAAATATGTGGTAAGTTTGTCTATGCATCTCCTGATCCAAGGGCAATCTGTGTCAGCAGAAAGGAAGGAGAGGCAGTGGATGGGTGACATTCACGTAAAATGGAGGCACCATTTTATAGTCTTTATGACATGCTACGTTGTCACCTGACCTCATGGCAGCCATCGAAATTGATGTGATTGTACACATGCTTCAGACAGCAGCACACAAAGTGTTCCCATAGCTTCAACACCAGGACTTAAATCGTTCCCTTTCGAAAGAACTCGATGCTATTTTAGATTTTACAGATTTATCTTTGATCTATTTATACAAACTAGTGGAGAATTTTAGTGCATTTCACATAGACTTATTCAGTGGTGGACAGTGACAAAGTAAATGTAATTCGTTACTGTACTTAAGTAGCTTTTTCGTGTGTCTGTACTTTACTGGAGTATTTCCATTTGGTGAGACTTTTTACTTTAACTTCACAACATTTCAAAGTCAATTATCTTACTTTTTACTCAACTACATTTTGCGAAATCAGTCGTTCCTTTTTATTTATTAGTGGATAAAAAAAACTGAGCTGGTTAAGCGTGTGGCAAACCACCAATCAGGGTTCCCATTCAGTCGAATAGGAATCTCGCTAGAGAGGCCAATCTACTTCGAGTGTAACTAAAACGAGCCAATGCATATTGGCATGCAATCATATACAGCAGCTGCTCACCTCGCAGCGCGGGTATATAATGAGCAGCAGGTGAGTTGCATCTTTAGCTTTTCGCTTCGGAGCCGAACCATTCATGGTCTACACGGAGTGTAACGAGAGAAAGAAGTTCTTTTGGCTGGATTCTCTTTGGCGAGTGCAGGCGGACAGCGCAGCAGCGGGGCCGCGCTCTTGTGTGTTCTTTGTTTGTCTTGTTTGTGAGGTAACGGTGCGCTGTGAGAGAGCGCGCAAAAGCTGTTTTCACAGCTGGTAAGAGCAGCAGAGAGTGTGTGCACACGACAGGCTGCACTTTCCCCTGTCTGTGTGCCACGGTCTTCCCCTGCGTGCTTCAGCACTGAAAGAGTAATCCCTAAAAGAGCTCGCACGAGTAGTTCGCGTCTTTTTAAAGATGTTGGACTGCTTGTGTGTTTCTGGATGTGGTCGTTACCTGGCGTCTCGGGATGTTCACCAGCGCTGCGTCGTGTGTTTGGGCTTAGAGCACGCGGAGGCGGCGCTTGTGGATGAGTCATGCACCCACTGCGGGAACATGACCATTGCGGAGTTACGGTCTAGGCTCCGCCTCCTGCAAGGGGGCGGGGTCCCAGTGCCGCTGCCTCGAACGAATCCTCCTCAGAGGGTTTCTTCGGGCGGTGGCACTGGTAATTTGAGGGTTACGGTGAGCGCGCTTCCCTCGGGGAACCAACCCCCTGGGAACCCTCACTCCTCCCGCACTCTGCAGCCAGTAGAGCTGCTGGAGGAACGTGGTGGACCGCCCCAGAGGTCTGTACCATCCGTATCCTTCGGGGCTCCCCAGGACGACCAGATGTCGATCGCTGCATCGGAGGGTGAGCCTGATACTTTCGAGGATAATGATTCGGCGCAGCTGCCTCCTTCGGGAGTGACAGCTGTGCCCGAATCAGACCCGGAAATGATATGCTTTCCCGGGCCGCCAACAGGGTCGGGCTCGTGTGGAACCCTCCACCGTGTCCCGAGCCCTCGAGGCTGGACGATTGGTTTCTCGGGGTGGCAAGGGCTGGTTCTCAGCCCCCCACCCCAGTTCCTTTCTTCCCAGAGGTGCATGAAGAGATCACTGGCTCCCTAACTCCACTTGGCGGGGGGAGCCGTCTCTCCCTTCCCGGGCCTGTAAGCACTCGTCGGACCTGACCGGCAAGGCTTACCAGGCCTGCGGGGAGGCCGCTTCCGCCTTACACGCTATGGCATTGTTGCAGGTCCATCAGGCCAAGGCACTGAAGGACCTGCACGAGGGTGGTCACGATCCACAAGTTTTCCAGGAACTTCGTGCCGCAACGGACCTCGCGCTTCGAGCGACGAAGGTCACTGAGCGGTCAGTGGGTCGTGCGATGTCCACGTTGGTGGTCCAGGAACGCCATCTCTGGCTGTGCCTGGCTGACATGAGGGATACCGACAAGGTCAGGTTTCTTGATGCCCCCGTGTCCCAGGCCGGCCTCTTCGGCGACGCGGTCGAGAACTTCGCCCAACAGTTCTCGGCTGTACAGAAGCAGTCTGAGGCAATCAAGCACATCCTGCCGAGGCAGTCAGCTGCTGCACGTCCACCGCCCGCAGCACCTCGGGCTGCTCGTCGCCGAGGGCGCTCCCCCGCGGCCCCCCCGCTCCCCAACAGCAGCAGCCGGCGTCCAAGCGGTGCCGTGGAGCCGGTCGTGGTCGGGGTGCCCAGCCTGTCCAGGCCCCCGCCAAGAAGGGCGGCAAAGCCAAGAGCAAGAGGCCCTAGGACAGGCGACCTGGAGATGGAGGGGACTGCTCTGCAGGAGAGGGTGACCACACCACTCCTTCCCCCGGAAGAGGGCCGGGTGGAGAATCCTGTTTTGTGTTTGTTTTATGTTCCGCCGCTGGCCGAACAGCCGGCGGTACCCAAATTTTCAATAAAAGAGCAGTTTCACCCATCTCCGGGTCCGAAGAGGACTCGGAAAGTAGTGGGAGGGCCAGAACCTCACCACTCTCTTCCTCCTCTTCTATCGCCAGTGGACAGCAGCACGCAGCAGGCAGCCAAGGCTCCGCCTGCTCCCACTGTCCTTCCGTGGAACCAGGTAAGTGTTGCACAGCACACTCTGACCCCGCCTCGGGCCGCCTCACAAAGAGAGCCTCCCAGTCTTGCGTGCGGAGATCGCGGTCCTACTGGCGAAGGACACAATAGAGCCGGTCCCTCCAGCCGATATGAAGTCGGGGTTCTACAGCCCCTACTTCATTGTACCCAAGAAAAGTGGTGGGTTACGACTGATCTTGGACCTGCGAGTTTTGAATCGGAGCCTTCACAAGCTACCGTTCAAAATGCTCACGCAGAAACGCATTTTCGAGTGCATCCGTCCCCGAGATTGGTTTGCAGCGATCGACCTGAAGGACGCGTATTTTCATGTCTCGATCCTTCCGCGACACAGGCCATTCCTGCAATTTGCGTTCGAAGGTCGAGCATATCAGTACAGAGTCTTACCCTTCAGGCTGGCCCTGTCTCCCCGCATCTTCACGAAGGTCGTGGAGGGAGCCCTTGTTCCCATGAGAGAACAGGGTGTTCGCATCCTCAACTATCTAGACGACTGGCTCATTTTGGCTCAGTCGCGGGATCAGTTGTGCGAATACAGGGATTTGGTGCTCCGACACCTCAGCCAGCTGGGTCTTCAGGTCAACTGGGAGAAGAGCAAACTCGCCCCCGTGCAGAGGATCTCTTTTCTCAGTATGGAGTTGGACTCAGTCGAACAGACGGCACGCCTCACACAGGAACGTGCTCAGTCGGTGTTGAACTGCCTGAATACGTTCAACGGCAGGACAGCGGTCCCACTGAAATTCTTTCAGAGGCTCCTGGGGCATATCGCGGCCACAGCGGCAGTAACTCCGCTCGGTCTGCTTTATATGAGACCGCTTCAGCTCTGGCTCCACGGCCGAGTCCCGAGTTGGGCGTGGCAACGCGGCACTTTCCGGGTGGCAATCACTCCAGAGTGCTGCCATACCTTCAGCCCGTGGTCGGACCCCTTGTTTCTTCGGGCCGGAGTGCCCCTAGAGCAGGTGTCCCGGCATGCTGTGGTTTTCACGGATGCCTCGACCACCGGCTGGGGCGCCACGTACAACGGGCATGCAGTGTCAGGGGTGTGGACGGGCCCCCAACTGCAGTGGCACATCAATTGCCTCGAGTTGTTGGCAGTACGGCTCGCCCTGAGCCGCCTCAAGGGGCCGCTTCGGGACAGGCATGTGCTGGTCCGTTCGGACAACACTGCGACCGTTGCGTACATCAACCGTCAAGGTGGTCTACGCTCCCGTTGCATGTCACAACTCGCCCGCCATCTCCTCCTCTGCAGTCAGAAGCATCTGAGGTCGCTTCGTGCCATTCACATCCCCGGTGTGCTCAACCGTGCGGCCGACGAGCTCTCACACCCTGCGCCGCCGGGAGAGTGGCGACTCCACCCCCAGGTGGTCCAGCTGATCTGGAGAGAGTTCGGAGAGGCTCAGGTAGACCTGTTTGCCTCTCCAGAAACCTCTCACTGCCGGTTGTTTTACTCCCTGTCCGAGGGAACACTCGGGACAGACGCACTGGTGCACAGCTGGCCCCTGGGCCTCCGCAAATATGCGTTTCCCCCAGTGAGCCTACTTGCACAGACACTGTGCAAAGTAAGGGAGGACGAGGAGCAGGTCGTGTTAGTTGCGCCCTATTGGCCCAACCGGACCTGGTTCCCGGAACTCTCACTCCTCGTGACAGCCCCTCCCTGGCCCATTCCTCTGAGGAAGGACCTTCTCTCTCAGAGACGGGGCACCCTCTGGCACCTGCGTCCAGACCTCTGGAAACTCCATGTCTGGTCCCTGGACGGGACGCGGAGGTTCTAAGTGACTTACCCTCCGAGGTACTTAACACCATCGCTTCGGCACGTGCACCATCTACAAGACGTGCTTACGCCCTGAAGTGGAACCTGTTCGTCAAGTGGTGTTCTTCTCGCCAAGAAGACCCCCGAAGATGCTCGATCGGAGTCGTGCTTTCCTTCTTGCAGCAAGGGTTGGAGCGTAGGCTGTCCCCCTCCACCCTCAAAGTCCATGCTGCTGCTATTTCTGTATACCACGACCACATAGATGGCAAATCCGTTGGTAAGCACGACCTGGTCGTCAGGTTCCTTAGGGGGGCGAGACGGTTAATTCCTCCTCGTCCCCCCTCCATACCCTCTTGGGACTTGGCTCTGGTGCTGAGAGCACTCCAGAATGCTCCCTTTGAGCCTTTGCAGTCAAAGGCTCAAAACAGAAGACTTAAAGATTCTGTCTGTGAAGACTTTGCTGCTGGCTGCATTGGCCTCCATCAAGAGGGTAGGGGACCTGCAGTCTTTTTCGGTCGACGAATCGTGCCTAGAATTCGGGCCGGGTGATAGCCACGTGGTAATGAGACCCCGGCCTGGCTATGTGCCCAAGGTTCCTACCACTCCCTTCAGGGACCAGGTAGTGAGCCTGCAAGCGCTGCCCTCGGAGGAGGCAGACCCAGCCCTGGCTTTGCTATGTAGTTCACGCTTTGCGACTGTACGTAGACAGAACTCAGAGCTTCAGGACCTCAGTCCAGCTCTTTGTCTGTTATGGAGGCCAGCAGAAGGGAAAGGCTGTCTCCAAGCAGAGGATGGCCCACTGGATAGTGGATGCCATCGCCCTGGCTTACCAAGCTCAGGGCGTGCCCTGCCCGCTCAGGTTGCATGCACACTCCACGAGAGGTGTTGCATCCTCCTGGGCGCTGGCTCGCGGCGCCTCGCTAACAGACATCTGTAGAGCTGCGGGCTGGGCGACACCTAACACGTTCGCTAGGTTTTATAGCCTTCGTGTTGAGTCGGTGTCCTCCCGTGTTCTTGCCTCAGGTCAGAGGCACGGAGAGGCCCCGGCTTAGTGTCGGCTTGCTGCACTTACATGTGCTTATTCTCCAGAGAGTCCCTACAAGGCAGACCCTGTTGAGTCCTCCGATCTCCCTTCGGCAGCCGACGTGGCGGAGCGTCTGGCGCCAGGCCTATACTCCGCTGCATCCTTGAGAACCGGATTTAGGCTGGGTTCCATATGAGTGACCCTACGGGGATCCCATATGTCTGGTTCCATGGTTGTTCCTAATCGAAGCCCGTGTCTTTCCCTCTGGGAGAACCCACCTCTCGTCGAGTGGAGTCACCCCAGTTCTTCCATATGACAACCCCACGGTTAGTCCATTATTCTTCCACATAACTCCTTCGGGGAAGGATGTGGCTTCCGCAGCGTCTTGAGTTCTTCAGCGTCTTGAGTTCTTTTACACGAAGGGTACGCTTCCCAGTGTTATCCAATAGTCTCACTGAATGGGTTTGGGAACAGCAGTGATTGACACTCTCTGTGTTAGCCCTGGCCCACCGTCCTCAGGCAAGGGGGTTGAGGTGGCTTACAACAGAGCGCTGGAAGAGGGCAGCTCCTGTGGCGCTTTGGTAGGGATTCCTATTCGTCAGTCATCCAACGTACATCGAAGTGACCGACTGAATGGGAACGTCTCGGTTACATAGGTAACCCTCGTTCCCTGAAGGAGGGAACGGAGACGTACGTCCCGTCGCCACAGTTGTACCCCGCTGATGCTGCCGCCTATCTGGTTCGGCTCCTCAGCGAAAACCTAAAGATGCAACGCACCTGCTGCTCATTATATACCCGCGCTGCGAGGTGAGCAGCTGCTGCATATGATTGCATGCCAATTTGCATTGGCCCGTTTTAGTTACACTCAAAGTAGATTGGCCTCTCTAGCGAGATTCCTATTCGTCGGTCATCCGACGTACGTCTCCGTTCCCTCCTTCAGGGAACGAGGGTTACCTATGTAACCGAGACGTTCAGCGCACGCTCCGTTTTGAAGTTTGGTTGCTGCTTACTTAGCGCGAGCAGTTCAGCGTCAGTGCAACGACATAACATTTTGACAGTGCCAGTGCCAATCATGATGGAGAATCGCGAACTCCAACGTCTCACAACACCCATGGCCTTCTTTGCGCAATTTTTTTGAAATCGTTGAAAAGAAGTCTTTCATTTTCAACTGCCTCCTCTGCCTGCCTCGGAATTGTAGAATTTCTTCTTACAAGAATTCTCCTTCCAATCTTAGGAAACACCTTGAGGTTTGCCATTTTTATTCTAGTGCTCATTTTTAAATCAGTAATTTAAACAGTAAACAGTAGCTTGCAGAAAACGGTTTTATTATTTATCTTAAGTTAGCTGTTTCACCGAAGTTTGTAGTATTTGAAGCTCAGTGCTCCGATATTGATGTTAGCACTTTTTGTCGGAATATAAATTCTACTTTGACTAGTTTTGCATGCATCGTATGATGCTACAACAATTGGCAGAGATCGCTTTTCAGCACGGCAGGGCTTATTTTTAGTCCTAGAAGGGCAAGAATGGACTCAAAAAACTTTGAGAATCAGCTCCTTCTCAAGCTGAATAAGTATATACTAAGTACGATTGCTGTGTGTGTTCAGAGTGTGTTTGACAGAAGTTCAAATGAGTGAAGAAACTGTGAAGAAGCTTGTCAGTGAAATTCGCCTCCAAATGCTGATCCATCTGAAAGCACTGTGAGTTTCAGTCGCTTATAATGTACATTTGAAAAAGCAATGCGCATCAAACATCTTTCCAGACATGAGAAGCAGAAGAAAACATTTTTGAATGATGCAAAATATCGTTATCGGAAAACTCGTAGAAAATATAGTGAAATCATTTTTTGTCAATATTGCACACCCCTATCGGCAAGTGTGTTTCTTTCGATACAAAAAACTAGTTCCTGTTACAGTAAACCTGATATGGCCAGTTAATATTTCTGAAGAGACATTCAGATACAACATAGTAAAAGAAAACTCATGTGAACCTGTGTTTAATACAAGCGTTTATTAATCTTAAACTTGCATCTGTCACAAATAAACCTTAAACTGAATCTGAATCTGCTCTCAAATCCTGTTGTTTCATTTGGTTCTAAAGGAAATTGTTTAGCTTCCAGGTTTTGGGATCATGGTCATTTTAATAGATATCAGTGTCTGAATAATAATATTCTATTAATAGATCAGTGTGCTAAGGGTAACAAAGTCTTTTCACTTAAACTGAGATGATTAAGCAAGAGATTTGTGACAAAAATTGAGGACATTATAGCCTTAATAAATTATAGTACTTCGAATACTTAAGTACATTCGAAAGCAAATACTTTTGCACTTTTACTCAAGTATAATTTAAAAGGGAGTACTTTTACTTTTACTGGAGTAATATTTTACCTAGTGTATCAATACTTTAACTCAAGTACTTGGTTTGTGTACTTCGTCCACCACTGGACTTATTGTACAGGACAAAATTTTAGTATGGGTGAATCTCTAATTAAACTATATTATCAGCACTCAGTGATTGTTTACTAATGTGTTTAATTAGGACTGCATTGATCTGATCAGCTGCAACATCCGTTGTTACAAATAACTGCCCTTCAAGGTACTTAAATCAGGTGTCTGATTCATATACAGTATTTGTATATGATGTATACAAATGATATAAACAATATTTAAAATGATCATCATTGTTTATTGTTTATTTACAGACTTGCCATGTGTATTCAGTTCTGAACACCTAGCCATTTTTGACCCTCAAAAGAAGATGTTTGGAGACGATGAAGAAGGCTATCGATGGTCTTTAGATGACGAAGAGGACAGAGAGAGCCTTTTGAACTTGAGAGATCAGTTTCAGCCCTTTCAAAATGTTGTCAGTCAAGTCAATAATTGTTCCTGGGAGGAGGTCATCAGTGAAGAGCAGTACTTCAAAGGAACGCTTTTCCGTTTCCCTCTGCGTAACAAGGCTTCTGAAATCTCCGATAACTTGTATGACTCCACAAAAGTTACACAGCTTTTTGACAGTTTCATCGCTGATGCAGACATCAGTCTTCTTTTCCTGAGAAATGTGTCATCCATCAGTTTGCTGCATATTGACACAAAAGGCTTCTGCAACAACAGGCTAAAAGTTTCAGTGTCAAATCAATTTGTCAAGCAGGAATCATATGACAGAAAAACTTGTTTCAAAACGGTATCACACATTTCCCATCAAAAGAAAGAAACAAAGTGCCAGTGGCTTGTGACAACTTGCCTTCTGAAACAAGGATATAAACCAGAGATTGACTCTCTAGCCAGTAAACTGAGCTTCTACCCTCAAGTTGATGCAGCTTTTCAGTTAGATGAAGACAGATCACGTTGCAATGGGCGACTAAGTTGCTTTCTGCCACTTCCAAATAATGATTCAAACAAAACTGGGCTTCCCATTCACATCAATGCTTGCTTTGGCCTGACAGATAATCGGAGGTTCATTAAATGGCAAGAGGAGGATCAGAAGAATGATGAGTCTGCAAAGTGGAACGAGCTACTTATAAAAGATATTCTTCCTCACGCATATCTCATGATGATTCTGGATGCCATTCAGTTATCCAGAAACTCAACCCTGCCTGCTGCTGCTGTGTACAATCTTTGGCCTGACCTATCCAAGACTGTACATAAAGACAGATGGCATGAAGTTGCAACAGACACTCTGAAAGGTCTAATTGAATACAAGATCTTTCACCTTGCCAATGATGAGAAAATCTGGGTGTCTCCCTCAGATGCAGTTTTTCCAGTCAACCATATATGTAGTGACACAATGTCTGCAGTGTCAAGATTACTGATCGCTAAAGGAGAGAATCTGGTCAAACTCCCAGAACATGTTTTGAAAGATGTCGTAGAAATCTTTCCTGAAAGTGATACCTTGACATGGGTGACTCCATCTTATGTTAGAGATGTCCTTCACAGAAGTGTGGCTGAAAACCTCAGTAAATTTGACAAATACTCTCTTCTTGAATTTGCTCTCAGTGACGAGAAGTACAAAGAACTACAGGGCCTTAAGCTTCTGCCTCTCAGCGACGGAACCTTTACTTCATTTAGCAATGAAGTGCAGAACACTGTTTTGATCGACAATGAGAAGTTTCCAAGGTAAGGTGTGATATAGTTGTCTCATTCCTACTTGAATTCTTTATTTATATTGAGTTTTCAAAGTACTAATAATCTATTTTTTCTTTGTTTAGAACATTGCTGCCATTTTGTAAAGATAGATTTATTCCCAATGATCTGAGCCCTGTTTGCACTATGCAGCTAAGGAAACTTGCAACAAAGAGTAAGAAAACTGTTTATATGCTTATGATAATATGAAATTAATGTCATACATGTTTGTGAAACTGGCCTCTTTTTTCAGGCACATACAACATAATCAATTTGGATGCAAATCATGTAGTTGCACTCACCAAGAAGCACTTACCCATGGACTGGAAGGTGTCCCAAGGTCATGTGACATGGAAAACAGCAGAAGATCATCATCCACCAAAGAGCTGGCTGACTGAATTCTGGAAGTTTCTTAGCACTGAATTGACAGAGTTAAACAGCTTTATTGATGTGCCTTTAATACCACTGGAGCCACTACAGAGTTCAGGCAATTCTATATTGTTAGCAAGGTTGCAGAGTAACACAACTTTGATTTTTCAGAGTAGTGTAGCGTCTAGCTTGTCAGATCATGTTCAGAAAGTGTTAAGGATGGTGGGGTGTACAGTCATAAAAAGAGATGAGTGTCTTAAGCATCATGACATTGAAAGGTATGTTCTTCCAGCTTCCCCAAGAAGTGTTCTACAAATCTTTGTGAACTTACACAGAGACCAGGTCATCAAAGGCATTGCTTCTGCTTCATCACAGGAAAGAGAGGAGTTGAAAATGTACCTCTCTTCTTTAGATTCTCTCTCAAATGCTGAAAAGAATTTGCTTTCCATGTTGCCAATATTCAGAACAATGTCTGGGAAATATGTTGCAGTTCAATCAAAGAAAGCATTTGTTTCAACCACCAATCCCGTCATTCCAAATGATCTGCCAGTCCCTGAGACTATTGTACAGTGTTCAAAAGAAGCTGATCGGAGACTTTTGACCCTTCTGAATATTGAACTCTTAGATGCAGCTAAGGTGGCTGTTCATTTGGTTGACTGCATTGAGACAGCCTCTGTCAAAAAAGGCGAGGAACAGAAAATAATGACCTGGATATTGAATAATGGTAGCATTCTGCTCTCACAAAGTGAGCAGCTGCTTACAAAAACCAAAAGTCTCAAATTTATTGAGACAACTCAGGGAGAATGCAAACAAGCCTCAGATGTGTTTGATCCAAGAAACAGTACATTTGAGGATATTTTCGAGGCAGATTTCTTTCCCCCACCTTTGTACACAAAGACCCAAGAAATGTTTCAGAGTTTGCAACGTCTTGGCCTGAAGACAGAGCAAAAAGAAATATCAACAGCAGACATTCTCCAAGTCATAAATCATATCGAAACACTCTGTGTCCACTCACCAGATAAGGCATTCAAAAAAGCACATACTCTTGTTCGAGTCCTGAATGAGAATAATTTCCTTTCAAAATTCACCAAGGCACAGATAGAAGAGTTGAAGCAAAGGCAGTGGGTTCCCTGTGAAAATCCAAAGTTCTTGAATGGAAGCATTTGCAGAAATCTTAAGAAAGGACTCTATCAGCCAGCTGAAATAAGGGATTCAAAGTATTCTTCAATTGTTGGATATGTAATGCCACTTACTTCTGAGCTAACAGGACATATCTGCAAAAATCTTGGACTTTATGAGCCTCCTCCTGCTGAAAAAGTCTTGGAGAACCTCACTGCATTGAGATCAATGGTTAACCCAAATTCAGATTTTCTGTTCAAACCAACCTGCACAGTATTTATACATTCATGCAAGACAACATGAGAAGTTTCACAGATTTATTGGGCACACAGAGCATCCCCTGGATTTGGAATAAAAGTGAGTTTGTCTGCCCAGAAGATATAGTTTTAAGCCTATCCACCTGAACTAGATCTAAGCCCCTACATCAAGAAAGTGTCTGAAGAGTTTTTGCAATATGAAAAACTGCTAACAAAATTTGGTGTGAAGAACACACTGTCTGATGGGGAGATTGAAGACATACTCCATGACATAAAACAAAGAATTGACTGCAGGTATCCTCCTAATGGAGACATGACAGAACTTAAAGTGTCAATTGCCATTCTTGACTGGATGCGAAAGAATGAGAAGCTTTTAAAGGACAGTACTCCTGTGCCTGTCATGGCACAAAATCAAAACTTTACTCTGCAGTCGTTGTCCAAAACAGTCTTCTGTGACATCAGTGTTGAAGGACTTGATGACCTGAAACAAGACAATGAGGAGTTCTATGTCATTCATGAAGAAATTCTACCCATCACTGCAAAATGGCTGAAAGTCCCATTCTTAAGCACTCGCATCTTAAAACCACAGCTCATACAAGTAGAGCAAGAGTTCTTTGGTATAGAACAGTGTGGGCAATCTGAACCAATTACACAAAGAATTAAAAACATTCTGAAAGAGTATGATGAAGAAAGTGACATTTTCAAAGAACTCCTCCAAAATGCAGAGGATGCTGGAGCAACCACGTGTAAATTCCTCCTAGATCTCAGAAAACATAGAGATCCCCCTGAAACACTCATTGATCATGGAATGGCCCTCTGCAATGGACCATGCCTTTGGATCTTCAACAACGAGCTTTTTTCACAAGAAGACTGGAGAAACATTGTCAAAGTGGGATCAGCATCAAAGGAAAACAAAGTTGAGATGATTGGAAAGTTTGGGCTTGGATTTAATGCTGTTTACCATGTGAGTGATATTCCCTCGATTTTGAGTGGGAAAAGCCTTCTCATATTCGATCCAAATGTTACACATTTGGAAAAGCACATACTCAGCAAAGGAAACCCAGGAATTAAACTTGACCCATTCCAGGAACGACTGTACAAAAGGTTTCCTGGACAGTTAAAATCTTATGAAGGAATTTTTGATTGTGATCTGTTTGCGCAAAACAGTAAGAAAGCTTACGACGGCACCTTGATCAAATTACCATTTCGCACTCTGGAAGAGGCCAACAAGTCAGAGATCAGTTCAAAGGTATATGATGAAGAGCACATTAGGAGATTTAAAAACCATTTGACTGACAACTCCCAAACTCACCTTCTATTTCTGAAGAGCATTACATCTATGTCCCTTGAAATTATCCCTGAAAATGCCTCAACTCCTCCAAGGAAGGATCAAATTCAGACCTCTCTCAAAATATCCAGAGAAGTCATGAATTCTTTTCTTGTCTCGAATGGCACACTTCTCCAAGAAATCGAGAACACCTTCAGAAATAGTGACATCACATGCCACAAAATTATTGATGTCAAGAGAGTACACATTGTTAAAATAGTTCAAGAGCACTCAGAGAAATCCCTCATCCAGTACTGGCTTTTGTACTCATGTTTTGGGATACAGGAGTCTTTGCAAATGTTTCAGAGAAGAAATGAACAAGAACATGTGTTTTCATTTCCAATTGGAGGTATAGCTGTACCTTTGCAAAGAGAGGCAAAAACTAACACATGGTCCCCTGCTGAAAGCCTTTCTGGGCAGGCTTTTTGCTTTCTTCCTCTTTCAATTGAGACAGGTCTTCCAGTCCATGTCAATGGAACGTTTGCAGTCACATCAAATAGGAAAGGTCTATGGGAAAAAGGAGTGAAGTCTGAGTGGAACAAAGCTTTACTGAAAGATGCTGTAACCTCTGCCTACATTACTACACTGCTTGAGCTAAAGAAAATGGCCCAAAATGGACATATTCTTAACTATTCCTACCATACATTCTGGCCTAATTTCGAGATGGTAAGCAAAGCATTTTTACCCATAGTTGAGTCATTCTACTCAGCAGTTGTGCAGACTGCCAATGGCAAATCTCTGGAGCTTTTAAGCAATGGACATAATTGGTGTTCTATGGACAAAGTGAGGTTTCTGAATCCAAAAATTGAGGAGAACCGAGTAATTCGAGACATTGCCATGAAAATGTTCTTGAGCTTGGGAGCTTCATATTCCAATGTTGTTTCTCTCCTTCATGGGTAAGACAGAGTTTCATCGATTGTGGCTTCAAGCAAATGATCAAAAAGAGAACAATCAAGTGGCCTGAGTTTTACAACATTGTTTTTAAGAACTTGAGCTCTGTGGACTCACATAGCATAAATACTCTTGTGCTGAATGCCATTGACTTGAACGATCCTGTTGATGACCTACTGAAAAGTTACCCTTGCATTCCAACACAGAGTTGTAAGAAACTTCAATTTATCAAGCAAATTGTCAATCCTGCTGGCAAAATGGCTTGTTTGTATGAACTTGAAGAAGGACGCTTTCTTGAAGGAACTGCAAATGACTTTCTCTCACCAAGAAGAATTCAACGACTTTCAGATTTGGGAATGCTGAGTGACCGCCTCCCTTTAGAGGACATCATAGAAAGAGCAAGGAAGATAACCCGTGTTTGGCAACAGGATACATCTAAATGTCTTAAATGTCTCCAGTGTCTTGTGGAATCAATGAAAGTCTCCCTAAGAGAAGAGGATAATTCTCTGCACTGGAAAAAACTGTCTCAAATTCCATTCCTTCCTGCATCATCTCCTTCTGTTCAACAAAACAAGAACGCCACTGTTCTTAAAAAACCTGTTGAAGTTTACAGTGACAGATGTCACAACTTAGTGAGCATGACAGAATTCACAGTTGATCATTCAAATCTTCAAATACAAAGTTATGATCCCCTTCTCCAAAAGCTGAGAGTACGGACAAATCCACCAGTTGAAACGGTGCTTCAGCAGCTGTTAAAAGCACACCAACACTGCAAAGCTTTTGAAAATTCTGCTCTTTTCAACATTGCTCAGTCTTGCTATAAATATCTCAATGATTACTTGCTGGATCAGAAAGATCCCTGTCCCATTATTGGCCATGCAAAGTCATTTCCATTCATTTTCATTGAGGATCACTTTGTAAATGTGAGGTCCGTGGCTAGATGTGAACAATTTGAGGAGAAACCATATCTCTACGTGCTTCCAGTCATCTTCTCTAAATTTGAGAGCCTCTGGGATTACCTTGACATCAAAAAAAAGTTCACAAAAGAGCAATTTGTTGCTGCACTTGAGAAAATGAAGGCTTTATATGGATCTCACCCTCTTTCCAAGTCAGACCTCGATAAGTGTGTTACAATACTCACAAATGGGCTATTCAAAATCAAAGATGATAATCTTGCAAACTGTCTCCTACCCGATGTGAGAGGTGTGTTGACATCTTCTAAAGAGCTGAGATTTAATGACAGCCCATGGTTGCCAGTCTCAGCTGGTGTCAAGCTCGTCCATGATCTGATATCTCGGTCTGTGGCCTGTCATTTTGGTATAATGACAACAAGACACCACACTCTGAAGGATCATTTGGTCAGTGGGTTTTCCTTTATGCCAAAGAGTTTGGACAAAAAGAGAAACTAACAGTCAGAATAAAAAATATAATTGATGCTTATCCATCTAAAAAGGATATTCTGAAAGAGCTCATTCAAAACGCTGATGATGCAGAGGCAACAGAAATTCACTTTGTGTGGGACAAAAGACAACATAAGACAGAAAAGATATTTGGAAAGAAATGGGAACTGGTTCAAGGCCCAGCTCTTTGTGTGTACAACAACAGAACATTTTCTGAGGCTGATCTGGAAGGTATTCAGCAGCTGGGGGAAGGAGGCAAACATGGTACTTTAGGGAGAACTGGAAAATATGGACTTGGATTCAATTCTGTGTATCATCTGACAGATTGTCCATCTTTCCTGACCGGTGACAAATGGCTCTGCATTTTTGATCCAAATCTAAAATACGTGGAAGAGATAGGAAAACAATCCCCAGGCTGCATGTATTCAATGGAAGATGAAATTAAAAATTCTTTTGAGGATGTTTATCATACCTTTCTTCCAGAAATGTTTCCACTCAATTCTGGAACCATGTTCAGGCTCCCTCTTAGGACAGAAAAAATGGCAGAACAATCGGAAATATCTAGACATACAGTTACAGACCGTGACATGAAGGAACTTTACAATGCCTTGACTGAAGATCCTGAGGGACTAATACTCTTCTTGAAACACATTACAAAAATACAGTTCTTGGAGATCAGTGAAGATGGAACACAAACAAAATGTCTTTTCCGTATTGAAAAGAAATACACAGAGAACAACATTGTAAGCAAGGAAAACTTTCACAGACATGTCCGAGAATCCCTGCTGTCAGGAACAGCAGAAACCTCCAAAACCATGTACATCATGCAAATCTCATCTGGAAATAAACAAAGTCAGTGGGTCATTGCAGAGAGCTTTGGCTTCTCAAAACAAATCCATAAGAGAAAAAACAAGCAAGATCTTTTCAAAGTTCCTCAAGCTTCTCTGGCTGCATGTTGGAGCAGCTCATTTAACCACACATTTACTGGCAGGGCATTTTGTTCTTTGCCCTTACTTGGACAAACTGGTTTACCAGTTCATGTGAATGCAAATTTTGAAGTAGATTCTTCTAGAAGAGACTTGTGGAAAGAGGATGGTGATAGTCTGAAGACAGAGTGGAACCAATCACTGAAAGTGAACATCATTCCACCACTCTATGCTGACCTCCTGTTAAGTCTTAGTTCACTCATAAAGAACGAGACACCAACAGCTCTAGTATTCCTCAAGTCACAGCTAGAGTCTTCTTGCCTTAATTACTTTCCATGCATTTCTCCAGGAGTAGACAAAGTCTGGCATGAGATGATCAAAGAGGTCTATAGATCAATCAGCCAACGTGACCTTCCTGTTATACCCACTGTACATGCTGTTTCTGTTGAGTCATCACAGTCATCACAACAAAAATACACCGTTACCTGGTGCAGTCCATCTAAACCACATTCAGCAGATTGTCCATATTTTACAACTGATGACCATGAAGGAATTTTCCAAATTTTAGATGACATTGGGATGAAATTAGTGCCATACTCTTGGAAAATGATTGAAATAGAAGAGAATTTCAAAGCAGCTGGTGTGAATGTGACAGAAATCAGCCCTTCAACAGTGATTAACTTCTTGAAGCAACGGTCGCTAAATGATGCTTCTCAGACAACTAGTAGTTTACCTTTGCCCATCAACCAGACCTTGATCAAAGACAAAACAAGATGTTCAAAACTTTTGAGCTTTTGCTTGAAAAATGCCGATGAGAAAAATGTTCATGACCTCAATGGGCTGCCTCTTCTCCTCACGCAAGATCAGATGTTAAGAATCTTTGACTCTAAATACCCAAAGCTGATATCAAGATTTAGCAGTCTTTTCCAAGGACATCAGGAAATGTTTGCGGACAGTGATGTCAATACAAATCATGTCCAAATTTTGCATAAGGGAAAGTTTATTAAGCACTTAACAATTGACATAGCAGCAAAATATTTGAAACCAGAACTTGAGGAACTGCTCAGACAGTCATTGCCCGAAGAAAGGTGCCAGCTTTACAAAGCGGAGACAGAGACGATCCAATGGCTGAAAACATTATGGAGTTTCTTTGATGATCAAGAGAAAAACAACCAAAATGAAAGTCTGAATGTCTTCAGTGAGATGAAGAAGCACTTTGAAAACAGCCCTATCTTACCAGTAATCTGCCCCAGTCAAAATAACACACATTTCTTACAAACAATGGGGAACGTATCAAAAGTGATTCTGAGGACAGATGAATATATAGCTTCGATTCTCATAAAACTGGGGTTCATGAAATTAGACCTCAGCTTTTTCATTCACCTCACATTTGAGTTCCGTCTCAAGTATATGTATCCAGAACTCCTACAAACAGGAGACAGCAGTGCTGTTTTGAAGCAGGTTTATCATATACCTCATTCACAGTTTGAGGAACTGACTACAAATGAATGTAAAGATCTCCAGTGCTTTTTACAACATGGGATCACAGATTCCATAAAGATGTGTGGAGAGGTTGCTCAAGTCTTTGCCCCTGTTTGAGTTAATTACCGGAAAGCGAGAAAGGATTGATTTACACAGAATGATATTCATTCTGAATTCTAAGCATCAGGATGACTTTCCAAACTTGTTTCATGTTGATAGATGTGACAGTATTTTCTTGAAGAACACCTGGGTGAACCTAGAATTGGCAGAACATCTAAACATTAAGGTTCTAAATGACTTGGAGTTCTGTGTACAGTTTATTCTTCCTTCTGTGCACACGATGAAAGAGGCCAAGCTTCTTGATTTAATGCGGTTTTTAGTGGAACTTGGACCAGTGGACCGCAGGATTGCCTCTGCATTGAGAGATGTCAGATTTATTCGAGACATCCATGGCTCTCTTCAGGTGGCTTCATACTTCTATGATGACAAAGTACGCCTTTACAAGGTGATGCTTCCAAAGGAGAGATTTGTGCCAGAAACGTTTTGGGAGATTTTCAGAGATAAACGTACTGAAGCTAATTTGCTATTAAAAAACCTTGGATTGAAATATGACATGTCTGATGAGGAAATCATTCAGTTTGCAAAACAAATTGAACCTGAAACAAGAGGCAACACTCCTCTAGATGTTCTTAAAGAAAGATCAAAACTGCTATTTAGGATTGTTTTGTCAAAGAGTAGAGATAAAAACTCAAATTTACTGAACAGTGTTGCTAAAATTAAATTCATCTTCCCAATACAAATTCAGCAAGAACTTTGTGCTTATCACAACGCCTTTGCTCAAGAGAGGGAGGTTATTGCAATCAGTGGATCATTGATTGGCAGAGACAGTGATCACCATTATCTGATATGGACATCTATGCCAATCCTACCTTCAGAACTCTGCTCTCCACATCTCATAAAGAACATGAAGGATGCCGGAGCCTTGGAGACTCCACCTCCTGAACAAATAGCTGCTAACTTGAAAAACATCTGTACTTCTCAGTGCCACACTGACACATTGCGGGAAACAAGAAACGCAGTATTTAGCAAATCATACGCATACCTGCAGTCAATAAATTTTGATGCCTCTCTGTTCTCAGATCTCCCCATTATCCTGGTAGAAAACGGGATAAAACTTGTGAAGGCCAAACAGACAGCACTTGTGCTACATGATGATCTTGACTTTAGGCCTTATTTGTACAGCATTCCCTCAAAGTATATGAAATTTGAAGACTTCTTTAAGAAAATTGGTGTAAAGGAGAGGCCCATCGTCAATCAATATATCACTGTTCTTCAAGAAATCTATTCTGATAGTTCTGACAAAGACAGCCTTCAAGGAAATCAGCAGAAAACTGTGAAGCGTGTTGTACAACAGCTGTTTTGTCTGCTGAAAGAGGAACAGAACAAAATCTCTTTCCGAAATGACCCACTCTATCTTCCATCAACTGATGGAAGACTCCATAAATCCAGCACTTTGTTCTTCAATGACACAGTCTTCGAGCCTGCAAGACTTGAGGGTCCTCTGGAAACAAAGCTGAAATTGTTGGAAAAATTAAACTGCTGTCATCTTGGAAATGATCACTATGAACATCAAACATTGTTACAGTTTCTTCCCCAGCAAGTTCGCCCCAAATTTCTCTCGGATGTAATTTCTGAAAATCTGGAGGGAGCAAGTGTCCAATATTGCGATGAAGGGGAATGTGAATTCAGTACCTGGTTTGGCAAACATTTGTCTTCTGCGGCATTTCTTCATGGACTAGTCTGTCTCATCAGAGAAGACAGCAAAGGTGAGGTTTCACAATCTGAAGCTGCAGGACAGTGTGAAGAAATCTTTTCTAAGATTCAAATTATCTGTTGTAGAACTCTTCAAACTGAACTTCTGTTAAACGACGAGCCACTTGAAGGTAGTAAGGCTGAAACAGATGTTTATGTGAAAAAACAGAAAGATGGATGCAGTTTCTACTTGAAACACAACGATGACATGGCCCACAAAGTAGTAAATGAAGTTATTATGTGTCTTACCAAAGAAATCAATGCCCTTCTAAAGAACCGTCTGACCATCTCAAGCCTTCTAGCCCTTGGGCATCTTCTGCTGTGTGATAGCATGGAGGATGTTGAGAAAACATTGGCAAAACATGAAATTCATAACAGTGGTCACAAGGAGGATGGACAGAGTGCCTTACCGAAACCTGGATGTCACATTCCTGAAGAATGGCATGACTGCCTTGATATGAACTTCCTCAACAACTTTGAAAGTGGAGAGTATGTTGGCTTCAGCAAGGATGAATCTGGTGAATATTTCTATGCCATTGTTATCAACCGTCTGGATGATCAACCGGGACAAATGAGACAGTTTCCAGCCAGATATCAAATACAAGTTGGCAGTGATGACTTCATTGAAGTAAGCTCACTTGACCTTTATCAATTTAAACGAGAAAAGAAGGCAACTGTGTCAACAGGGTCTGCTTGCACAGATATAGTTCTTTTGACATCCAGACCTCCACCCAAAAGAGTCTTTCCAGGATCATTTGAAGAAATCAAAAGACAAATTGATCAAAGTTTAAATGAAATCTGGAATATGTCAAGCGGGGACAAAAAAAAAGCCCTTAAACGTCTCTACCTCCAGTGGCATCCAGACAAGAATCCAGGTAATGAAGAACTTGCCCATGAGGCATTCAAATACCTGAAAAAAAGAATTGAGGAACTACAACAAGGGAAAACTACACAGAGCACATCCTCAACCTGTAGAGACTTTCGAGATTTCTATGATATGTGGAACACAGAGGCTCAAAGCCACAGGAGAGGACGCGAGAGGTTCTATCAGAACTACTCTAGAAGGCATTATAACTTTTGGTCATACCACAGAGAAACACCGAGGCCAAACAGAGCAGAGGCAAAACGCTGGTATGAACAGGCTCAATGTGACATCAGAGCAGCTCACAACGACACTGGAGGAGAATCCTCAGAGTGGTGTCTGTTCAAGGTGCATCAGGCTGTGGAAAAGGCCCTGATAGCAGCAATGTACAGGAGAAGTGGACGGCATCCCAACAACTGCTCAATCACTAGCCTTGCTCTGCAGGTGTCCCACTACAGCTCACAGCTGACTTCTTTACCCAACACTGTGAGGCAACTTACTGAACTTGGTGTTGATGGCAAAAATACCCAGTATCCAAACCATCACCAATTTCCTCACATTCCAAACAAGCGGTTCAGCGTTAATAATGCCAGACAGGCATTGGATATTGCAACAAAGCTTTTAGAAGGAATAGAAGAATACATTTCTTGAAATAGCTTGAAACTATGTATGTTCCAATGAGATGATCATGAGGATCTTTTCAAGTAAAAATTCTGATCTGTTTAGTACTGCTACTATGCATGCAGGAAATTTTTAATGCTTTGTAATCATGTTTTGATTATTCTGGTTCTGAGTTTGGCTCTCCTCTTGCTTACTACTATATGCAACATTTCTATTATTGTACACTGGGCATTCCTATAGCAAACAGTAGAGCAATGACAAGGTCATGGGATCAATTCCAAGGGAATGCATGAAATAAAATGTATATCGTGAATGCAATGTGAATTTCTTTGGATTAAAAATGACATTAGAATTAAAATTTCAATGTCAATCATTTAAAAGCACGGATTTTATTAAGAAATATTAACAGAAGTCAAAAGGTGTGTCAACCAAATATTCACTAAATGGCAGAACTGCAAAAAAAATGGAACATTGACAGTCACACAATCATCCTGCGATACAGATGCTGTATGTGCTTTACAATCCTTGCAGCATTTCTTGAGTCTATTGCAATATAAATTTTTACATGAATAGTGACTCATGTTGTTCCCCTGTTTGATCAAGAAATGAAATTTGAGCAGCATCTTGTTTCCTCCATGCCACTGCAAAAACCATGCCAAAAGTATTCATATTTTTCTGGTGTCCCAGTAATAACTTATTACACAAATTCTGTACATAATTACAGCAGGCACACCGCCTGTCCTTTACGTAATGAACACAATAAAAGAAAGCAAGCATTGTTAGAAGTGGTCTATACAGTGCTGGCCAACGCGGTGTACAGTGCGTATGAAAATACAAGCAATTATCACTCTTTAACACAGTAATGAAAAGAATTAAAGCCCTCACCTGCAGTGGTCAGTTTTTCCTGAAATACCGGTCCCATCTGTTAGGTATGTTTTAATGAATTAAGGGAAAAGGGTACTTTCTTTTCAGTCAGTCATATGTAGGAGACTAAAAATGTCACCTTCTGCTCTGCAGGAATATAAGATAGTCGTGAAAGGTAATACAGTAAAAAAAATCTGAAATGACATCTGTAAGGTAAATTTGAGTAAAAATATTTTTTCAGATTGGGACTTGGTTACCTGAATAAGACTCTTCATCTATTCACTGTTATTACCCTGATTCCTATCCTGCACAGTCTAAAACCTCACACATTTTAATAAGAATGGGGAGGAAAAATCAAATACAAATTACAAACAATCCACAGGCATATGAAAATTTTGAAAAATGTTGAAACTCTAGCTGGGAATGCATAAGCTTGTGAATTCGTGAAGCATCATATCCACAGCACACCTTCAGTAATTCTTTCTGGCAAACAAAGACTCAGATTTCCATTTCCTTATTGCCATTCAGTCTCACAAAGATTTGTGTGTTGATGTAAAAAGAATAAACCGAACAAAACTTGGGTTTGTGCATTTTTACAGCCACAACAGTAATGCTGTGAAATGAAATGCATTACACATTTTCACATGCCATTGAATATACAACTGTCCTGGAATCTGGATCCTGCTTTTGACATCAGGCGCTCCTCTGCCCGTTTGGGCCGGTCCTCCTCACACACAGTAAACATTCAACACGCATGTGTCGTATGTGCAGAACGAGTGTGCTTGAACAGAACATAACTCATAATTGTGTCACAGAAGAAAGCAGGAGATGAAATCAAGTCATTTGCCCTGACCACTGAATCAGAGTTTTATTTTCAAGGCATTCTGACAGTTTGGTATAAAAAATAAACTGCATAGCTCCATCAAGGACTCTTCATGTTTGTGGAGGAAGAGGCAAGGCTGTCCAAACTTCCCTCTAACGCTTCCGTTGTAAATTTGCATATGCAGAGTTTTCTGGCATGTAGTTCCTCCTCCACATTACACATTCTCACATGTTGTAGGCCACGTATATAGGATCCAGCTGGTCGGCGAGGAAGCCGTCCCGCAAGTGCATACGCTGCTTCTCCCCTCTGGAGTTGATAGGAATGACTCCAGGATCCACTACTACAACAACCCCTACTATGAGATAGTGCTCTTCTAGAACCACATTGGTCACTAGGGCAACAAGGTCCAGGGCTTCCTGTTCTGACCCCTCAAGCTCCACAACCACCACCAGTAGATTAGTCCATGTGAACACAGCACTGAAGAGAGAGAGAGAATTTTTTTAATTAAGTTGGAAAAGCAGATTATATACACTGCAAAATATGGCTGTAGGAAAACAAAATAGTGAAATACAAATTCTAGGGGTAAATTCAGGTCATTGAGATGACTTGGAAAAAGTGTCCCAATAAATCTGAATTCACCCTACCAATGGAACAAAATAGTGTTCTGGCACTCAGAGGTCGAACCTGGAAGCCCTGCACTGTATTTACTATGTAAACAGCATAGGAGAATGACAGGGAAGAGAAGAAATTGTTGAATAAAAAAAATAAATCAATAAATACAAATTTTTGGGTAGAGAAGTATTTTCGTCGCCTCATAACAGTAAGGTTGAACCACTGTAGTCACATGTACTATTTTAACGATGTCTTTACGACCTTTCTGGGCCTTCAAATTGGTAATAACATTACAGTCTATCAAAAATATCTTAATTTGTGTTTTCTGGAGATTGCGGAGGTACTTGCGGATTTGGAACGACATGAGGGTGAGTAATTGATGACAGAATTTTTTGGGTGAACTAACCCTTTAAGTGAGTGTCATGGATGAACTGAACAATGAAAATAATCTAATGTTTATTCAGTTGTTAAAAGGAGTGTATATCTTACAGTTGAGTAGAGTCAAACACTGCTGAAATTTTATTAGTGTCACACAAAAGGCTTACCCTTTAAAACCACAATTCTATGAGGTACAAGAAATAAAATTTTGCTTACCACTCTGCAATGCTCTTGTGTGATCTTATCACAGACGTTTCAATATCAATGGGATGGTAACGCATTCCCCGCAGCTCTAGAGTCTCATCCAGAGATCCAACCACGTACAAGGCATCATGTCTCTCTGCAATAATAAGCAAAACATCATTGAATTATTGGACAACACAACTGATTTAGCAAAAATGAAGGGTCAAGGTGTGCATTGAAACAGCTTTTTTAAATTGAAAAGTCACCTGAAAAATATTCTGTAAAGGGACACTAGTCTGTTTGTGTGTTTGGTTGTCATACAGTACCTCCACTAGCATCTGTGAGTTCTGTGCGCCGCAGGAACCCGAGGTATCCGGTGCGAGCCCAGACCGTCTGCGTGTCACCGAAGCTCAGTCTGGTGCTGAAGTGGTCTGCGTGCAACGCCTCTTCGCCATAAACCGTATAGTATCCTGTGGCATTATGGGGGCTGCTCACCCAGATCTGTTTTTTTAATACAGTCCCATCAACTCAATACACATGGGAATACATAACACAGAGATAATTTAACAGGCTCTGCAGGTGACGTCACATGCGGTTCTGTGCATTTTGAAACTCACTTCTCCCAGATGAGAATCTCCTAGAGGTCCTTTGGTCTCTGTGTTGGCAATTATAACCTTGACCCCAGGCAGAATCTGTGCGTTGAGAAATACAATAAGTATTATATTCAGTATATATAATAAATATATATATATATATATATATATATATATATAAAGTGATATATATATATATTATTATGCTGTCCATCGATTAAAAAAATTCACTTTATTTATATTAATCTCACATAATTTCACAGTTAATCTCCAAATTAATGTAGAAACAACATAAAGACAGTATATCTTAACTATTTCATCTAACAGGTAGAAAATATACAGAAATGGAATAAAAGTAACAAACACTTCACAGTCTGCACTGCATAAATTATAAATTAAATATAGATTAATCCTTATTAAAGCAACAAAAGTTATTCATTCACGAACAGAAAGTGATTTTCTCTTTGTCTTTTGTTCTTTGATTAACATTAATGACAGACAGCAGCAGGTTCATTAGGCTGCTGTCACTTTAAGACCTGCTGCACATGATGCTGATCTGACGCACATCTGATGTCCTAACAACTCTTTATGGTCCATATAAGACTTTATTTAACTCATTTAAAGGTGTGGTAAGCGATTTCTGAGAAACGCTGTTGAAAGTGGACTGGACTTAGCACCAAAACACACTTCCACGCCTGTGTTGCATAGCGTGTTCATGAGCTATAAAGATAGGGGTTCGATCCTTTAGGGTAGGGGTGTGTTTGATTTGGTATTTTCAAATATCAACAGTGTTTCTCAGAAATGACTGACTGCACCTTTAAGAGTTTATTCTGTCCTTACAAGGATACTCAACTTTTGGCATAACTTAGTGTTATTTATGTCCATTCAAGAGCTTAAGAAAACCGGTGCGTGCCGGTACCACATTGAGTTCTCTTTGTGTCTTGTTACTCTTCAATGTTTTAAAAGCATTTGCATGAATAAGAGTGTTAAGAAAATTAATCACATGTGTTCATGCATTATTTTTTTTAGCCTTTACATATATCCTGTATATATATTGTTTAAACTGTATATATTTATATATTTCTCACCTTCCCAGATTCCATCAGTGGCAGACTGTGTGGTGAGCCTCTCTCGACTAATCGAACTCTATAATTGAGCAATGTAAAAAAGAGATAAATAATAATATTACATCTATAATGTGACTGTCGACATTCCCTTACCCTTGAAACCTACCCATCCCACATAGTCCTAACCTTACCAGTATCAACCTAAATAGCAGTATAAGTGTTTAACAATACAACATCAAACAATAAATACAGTAAATTGAACCTGAAAAATATTAGGTAACACTTTATTTTACAGTGTCATTGTTACGTATGCTACATGTAGTAACTATTGCAATAACTATAAATTATACATAATTACATGCAACTAACCTTAAACCAGACCAAACTCTAATCCTAACCCTATAGTAAATAAATGTAGTTACTTAATATTACTCAGTACTTAAATGTATAATTACAGTGTAACACATACACCTTAAACTAAAGTGTAACCAAATATTATTTTTAATGTACATAGTAGTTAAAGAATTTTCAAATTAAGAGTATAATATTAATAACTACGCATTAGTTATATAAGCATCAGGAAAAGCAGAAGTGTTTGTAGTAGCACCTGTCATGCCGCAGGGCCCTCATGTCCAGATATACTGTGGTGGGGTCCGGCCCAGAGGTGCCCTAGAAACAAACAACAGCACAATCACTGCAAGCATGTAATATATCTGCCACCACAGAGTCTTATTAAACCAGTTGCTCTGTGGCACCATCAAGCCAAGCTCTGTTTGTTTTACCAGTACAAAACAGAAACGCTGGCTTAACCTATGATGATGTGAGTTTGTGTTTAGATGAGGAATGCTTGGGGCAACCTGTTTGAAAACAGTTGATATATTTTCAACAAAATTCATAAATTACAGACTTTACCTTCATAATGTACGTAAGTAACAGAGAGAAGTTTGTCATAATTGTTTTTTAAAAGGGATAGTTCACCCAAAAATGAAAATTCAGTCATTATTTAAGAGCCATTTGCACCAAAGACTATAACTATAATGATATCTATAACTACAAAGATTTAATAATTGTTCTTTTTGTAACTGTAATTGTTCTAATTCTATGAGAATAGAGAACTCCAGACCACATGATATAGATATAGATCCATGCTAAAGCCATTTGTAGTGGTGACCGAAACCATAGCGGATGTTACAGAGTCCACTCATTCAATCCCACAATGCACTGCAATAACGAGTGGACAACTGATGAACACTTAATGGCTAGAGAATACTCATAATGCAAAGCGAGAGTCGAATCAATTCCAGTGTCTGACCAGAAGATGGCGCCTGCAGCTGAATCATCCATCCATCCACTTCCCAAAGTGGCTAATATCATACAGGTATAAATTCATTTTTACTTGATTATTAAATTGTTTAATTAAAGTTTATACATGATAGTTTTCATGACAGAGCTCAATATAATTTTTCATTACTACTTGAGCTGACAGTTTGCTAAGTGTAAACTGATTATTAAACAGTAAGCACAAACTATGCAGAAGCGTCCGAATTCACTCACTCGTTTTCATTCGCTCCTTCAAATGAACTATATTAGTGGACTAATGTAGGGAGTAGTGAATGAGGGTATAGGGGCCATTTCGAACACAGCAAGGGAGAATAAATAGGGGAGAGCAGGTGGGGAAAATAAAAACACACAGAGCTTGAATGCCCCAACCCCGACACAGAGCCCCAAATTAGAGCGAATTGCCGGGATCTGAACACCAAGCTCCACACACAAAACTCTCATGAACAGAAGAGCGCATGGCGCTGAGAAAACTCGGAACCGCACGCTCACAATGACAAGACAGAAGGAGTGACCGAACCCTGACACCTTTACTCACCCTCATTCCTAACCAAGACTTCTCTTCATGAATGCTGAGAACCAAACAGATTCAGTTCACAATGACCAGACAAAAAACACAATGGAAGTCAAAACATACTTCAAAATATCTTCCATTATGTTCCACAGAAGAAAAAAATGCAACATTGGAACAACATGAAGGTGAGTAAATGATGACAATTTCTTTTCATTTTTGGGCGGTCAATCCCTTTTCCTTCCTCTCAGATACATCAGACACTCTAAAAAAGTTTTTTCCCCCCTTAGTTCTTGTAAAATATCTTACTCTAATTGAAAATCATTATAGGGTGGAATGAAGCATTACAGCAGTTACAATGGTCAGGGTCATGAATGTGACCCCTGTATTACAAACACAAGCATTGCTTTGGCAGTAGATATACAGTAAATGCAGGGCCAAGCACAGAAGCTGTGAAGAGGCAGAGCAGGCGTACGGCACTGTCACAAATGCAGACTGCATGGCTAGGTGCTTTATTTAATACACCTGTGGCAATGGGTCTGAATTCAATAATTCAATAATAATACCCAATAGAGGGTATACATTGCATTGATGTCACTTTCCCGCCGGAACACGCTCCCTCAGCCGGACTGAGTGGCAAAAGAACCTGCTGCATCACTGGATTTAATGGGGGAAACTGCAAAAACGAGAGTAAAACAAACGATTAAACTAAATTTTGGGCTTGATAATGTTCCTTAAAACAGGTCAAATAAGCCTAATCCATGGATGTTGACATGCAGCCAGGAATCGTGTTTCCTGACATTTATATGTGCCTGATTTTGACGCCAGGGAAATACATAAATCAAATCTGCCTATGAACACTTTATATAAATACAATATAGGTCCAGATCAGAGTGATCACTTATATCAATGTTATATCGTCATCCAGTCCTAAAACTTTTGTAGTTTTTGTCAGCGTTTATTTAAAAGCCCCCAATTATGCAGAATATAACTTAGTAAATATTTAATTAATTATTGTCAATAAATATAACAATACAATATATAGGGTATGATTTTACCTCCAAATCTAACATTTTTACACAAAATAACTGTAAATCCAAATTTCTCTGTCTGGAGTCCAGTTGTTTCTGTGAATTGCAGCGATCCATTTTGCTTCTTAATTTTTTCTGTAGCTTTCAGCAGTCTGTGAAAATATACCTCAGATTTCTTGTCAAATCGATTTGTACAGTATTTATATAAAGTGTTCACAGGCAGATTTTCTTTATGTATTTCCCCGGTGTCGAAATCAGGCACATATAAATGTCAGGAAACACGATTCCTGGCTGCATGTCAATATCCATGGATTACTGGATCTTTGGTAAGTAGTAACTGGAACACCATCGAGTCCAACCTTAATCATTTGTTTACTTGTGTTATTGCAGTTTCCCCTATTAAATCCAGTCATGCAGCAGGTTTTTTTGCCACTCAGTCCGGCTGAGGGAGAGCATTCCAGCGGGAAAGTGACGTTAATGCAGTGTATATAAATGAGATATATATGTATATGTTTATAATATAATCTATAGTGTTCCAAAAAAGTATATAGACATTAAAGTCACATTTCATAAAAAGAAACTTTGTTTCTTTTCAGTTGTTGAACCACTTGATATATATGTTGATTTTCTTTGAAATTTCAAACCTAATGATAATTTTTAAATAATTAATCCAATAATATAAACTGTTAAATAACTAACAAACAACTGATATTGATATCTGGATCATTGTTATGCTACATGTAGAATAAAATTACTTAATATTTATATTTAATATATAGTTAATGTTCTGAAATAAAAAATGGCAACAGTGCAGGCATATTACAATAATGTAATATAATAAAAAGTAATACCAAAACATTAGATACTGGAAGCAAAGCATTCTTAATGTCATGCACATGAGCATTTACACACACATACACATACACACACACACACACACACACACACACACACACAGACATATGAAAAGCAGAGCCATTACAAGCGTCCTGGAAGCCCCCTGCTACACCCCTGTGCTCCCCATCGGGGTCACAGTACCTGCTCAGCCAACTTGCCCAGCCTGTTGGGCTGACGAGAGGGCATGGAGCAGCAGACAAACACAGCGCACATTTAATACACAAACAGATACATATACATACAGTTACAGACAGGCAACCAGGCCAGTCAAACAGAACATTTAAAATAAGAACAACAGATAAAGGCCTGTTCACACCAAGAGTGATACCACCCAAAACACTGTTACAAATTTTTTTTTTTTTTTACACCAAAACTATTCACACCAAGCATAACATCAATTTCCGATAACTTTTGAGAAATGTAACATATCTGAACAAAAGCAGAAATTTATGTGTTGTAATCAAGAGATTTATAGGAATGCACTATTTTGTTTTAATATTATGTTGTGATTAAAAAGTCATGGTCAAATTTCACACTCGATATGAACAGGTCTTTTAAAAGCGCACATCAGGGTTTCTACCTACAGAAAATCAGGTAAATTCGTCACTCACCTGAAGGCAAATGGCCACATTGACCCTGCAGCCGAAGGTGGTGCTGACGGCCCGTGTCGAGAGCCCCAGGTCTTTGAAGATCTTGGAGAAGGACTGAGTGAGTGCGATGCGAGGACGTTCCTCGGCCACCACCATACAGGTCCGTACACACGACAGATTCACGTTCCGTAACTGCAGCCGTACAGATGGCACAAATCAAACTCACATACAACATGATTTATGCCCATTAACAAATATAAACAAAAGTATTGTAAGCTAAACAGGAGGTCCTAAAATATGCTGATACACAGAGATTAGAAATATATCCCAAGAAAATGTAAAAACAGAACCTGGAAATAATAAAATAAAATAAAATAAAATAAAATAAAATAATTAATAATAATAACCATTAATATTTATTCATTCAATTTATTAAACGCTGAGGGTAATGATTTGGGGCTGCTTTTATTTGATCAGTAAAATCCGTAATATTGTGAAATATTATTTCAATTTAAAATCACTGTTTCTATGTGAATATATGTTCAAATATAATTTATTCCAGTGACCATGGCTGAATTTTCAGCATCATTACTGGAGTCTTCAGTGTGACATGATCCTTCAGAAATCATTCTGATATGATGATTTGATGCTCAAGAAACATTTCTGATTATTATCAATGTTGAAAACAGTTGTGGCTGCTTCAGATTTTTGTGGAAACTGTGATACAGAACAGTATTTATTTAAAATAGTCTCTTGTATCTAATATTTTGCATCATTATAAATGTCTTTATTGTCACTTTTGATCATTTAATGCATCCTTGCTGGAAAAAGTTTTGATTTCTTAAAAAAAAATTGAATGTCATAATGAAATATGATTATATGTTATATTACATAGACTAAAGGTGCGGTCAGACTAAATGTGCGATATTTTGGCGAAATTTTGCAGGTCAAAAAAGGCCCATTGTCCATTGTGAAGCGATGTATAATGAAGTCAAGCAGCTTTCTGTTGGTCAGCACAATGAGCGGATTCACCCTCACGCAAAAAGGACTGGACTTCATCCACGAAATTTCGCCAAACACTGGTGACCGCACCTGTGTGTAAGTGTAAGACTGACCCGCAGGGCTTCGGTCTGGGAGCCCAGGCCTTTGGTACACATCTCCATCACAGAATACGAACAGAACGTCACTCGTACTTTATACTGACTGACCGCAGACAGCCACAGAGACGCATTGGTCTCCAACTCCAGAGGAGGAACCAGAATAGACTGATGGCCTGAGTACACACTGCAAACACACACATTCACATTACATGAACCATTATTTTACTTTCCTCCCAACTGAAGGTAAGCGTGAGGTTTCGGATGACAGTTCGTGTGTCCCGTCTCTCACCTGCAGAGACACCAGAGGGCAAAGCCCAGGCCACAGTAGGGGTCCAGGCAGATGGCGATCTGTCGAGATGGGTACAGCTCACACTGCAGCTTAATAGAGCGACACAAGGCACTGGTGGCAGCATGGGACATCTGCGACAAACACATGGTGATAGAAATGTCAATCCCACATTTTCAAAAGTGTTACAGGCCTGTGGAAGATGATGGGTTAGACAGATTCACCTTGACCCCAGCCAGGATTCCTGTGGTAGACACACTGAAGTCCAGGTAGGCGAGCATCTCTGGGGTGGGAGGTTTGTAGATCTGCGGGATCCTCTTTCTTGGGAGATCATCTGAAATGGAATCAATAAAACTAATTTAAAGAGGATCTATTATGCTTTTTTTCTTTCTTTAGTGTTTAATGTTGCCGTTTGAGTGTGAAAAAGCTCTGCAAAGTCCCTCCAGCGGGAGTTCTTCTCTATATCAGTGTTTCTGAACTCCCTGAAACGCCTCCATCTTGAGTTTTCTTCACAATATTCCTCATTAAAATAATTCATATGCAGAATAAAGGGGCGGGGCCTGGATGAATTAGTAAGTAGTGTGTTGAAACTGGCGGTTATGGTAAGGGGTGGGACATTTCCCAAACACACTCAAAGCACTTGACCAATCACAACACACTGCTCCAATTGACCAATCAAAGCACAAGGAGGGGCTTCATAGAGACAGGAACTAAACAGAGCGTTACTGACAGACTGGGCAGAGAGGAGCCTCAAAAATGCAGAATATGGGAGAATAATAACATTCAAGCATGAAAACCTATTCTAGTAAAGCCCAAAAACACAGTCAAGAATTTCTAAAAGGGCACAATATGGGGTCTTTAACCTTTCTTTTATAACCGATGGCAATTATGCAGTAGTGCAATAGCGTAACTGATGTCTTTACCTGTGTCAAGTATCAACGGCCATGTTTTAATGTCCACAGCAGCCGCTGCCTCTTTGGATTTCAGTAGTTTCATTATTGCTTGTGTTGTCAGAATACATACAGACTTACTGACCTGTCAAACATATACAAAAGTTACAGTCACAAGATAGTGATCATCGATCAGACACTGAATGGAGTTGCTAAAGGCCAAAATAATACTTATTAGTCTTAATAAATATCAATCTACAGTGGTCCCAAAAAGTATAGGGAGATTAAAGATTTTGTTTGAAAAAGCTGGACATCATTAAATAAATTGCAAAAAATGATTATTGAAAAGCAAAGTTCAGAGAAAAGCTCTGCGATTATTTGTTTGCAATTTGACAAAATGAGATTTAATTTAATACAATGATATTCTAAAATATAATAAAATAAAATAAATCACTTTCAATTTAGATTTAATTAGTTACATTAGGTATATTTTTACAGCATTTATTAATCTAGGGTAGTGTTAATTTATACTATTGCTCATTAATAATGTTTATTTTGTTAATTTACACAATTTAATGTATATATATATATATATATATATATATATACATTAAGCAATATAAAAATGCGTTTGATGTTTGTAGAAAATAATCTAGATTAAAATTATAAATAATATAATACATTTAAATGACAAAAATATGTAAAAATACATTTAAAAAATAAATAAATAATAATAAATTAATAAATGCTGTAAAAGAAAACAATTATGATACCTAATGATTTAACAAATATTTAAAAAAATTATGTAATTTCTAAAGTATATAGTATATTGAAATTTAAATATAATGTTATAATATTCTATTTTATATATATTTAAATAAAATACAGTAAAGACTGTGCTGGTCACAAGGGGGAGCTAGTGCTTCTGTTCATTGGCTACGGTAAACAGCATGTGCTGCAGTCAGAGGTTCAGGTCACCTCAACAATCATCTTGACGGTCGGCAGGGTTGTGGTTAAATTCTGTGGGTGCGGAGGCCTGACGGTGACTGGAACGCAGCCGGCGTACAGGCAGCCATAGAACGTGGCTATCAGATCAATACCTGCAAAGTAGGAAGACATAGAGAAATTAAGTCCATAAGAGAGCTGAAAACCCTTTATCAGACCACAGTAATATAAATCTCCTTCTCTCTTACCAGGAGGATAAACGAGTGCTACATGGTCTCCAGCGTTCAGTCTGCCTCTTTCCATCAGCGCCACCGCCACACGCTCTGCACGCTTGTGCAGCTGTACACAAGACGCTGTGTTGGCCACAGTGCCCTGAACACAACAAACACACATGCAGTAAGATGACAGCGAATATACACACCATCCTTCCTGGGCGGAGAGACGATGAATGCCGTACCTTGGCGTTGAGCAGCAGAAACAGAGGATGATCTGGGGTGGCCTGAGCCCTCCACTGCAGAACATCCTGCATATACAGGAACTACAAGAGGGACACATTCAGACAACAGCACACTTCAGCATCATGCAGTTTACCCGCCCCTTACTACACCAAAATATTTCACTTATTTTCCTCATTTTGTTGCTTTTCCTTAGTTGTGTTGCTTATTTTGTTGATGTATATTCATTTTGTTGTTTATTTTTTTAATCTATATTCACTTTTTTGCTATTTTGTTGATGTACATTAATTTTATTGCTTATTTGTTTTATTTATATTCACTTTTTTGCTTATTTTATTCTTTTTTTTGGTCATTTTATTGCTTATTTGTTGACGTATATAAATTTTGTTGCTTATTTTTTTATTTATAATCACTTGTTTTCTTAATTTGTTCTTTTTTGTTTATTTTGTTGCTTGTCTACAGTTGCTTTTTTATTTTTACATAATATTGCAGAGGTTTATTTTTTATATTATTTTAAGTGTGCAGTTTCATTTTTTGCATGCTCTGACTCACTCTTTTTGCTTCTTTTTTCTGTTTAGAACATAACTGAGTCTTTGTAAATGTGTAAAACTCTTTTGTAAAACTTTGTAAAACTCCTTTGTAAAAGCTTTAGGAGATATAAACAGTCCTCACTTTAGATGAGCTCACAAAAACAGTAACTACTAAATGTTTTAGAGCTACCTGAAATAATCATGAAATAAACCACTAACTGATTTGTCAATAATGTAATACAACATTTAGAAATTATATCATTAATAAAGTATAAAACAAATTATTAAACACATTATAGATATGCTTATAAATTGATATAAAGCAATATAAATCAAGAATAAAGCATTAACAGCTGTATTTATGAGCTGCTTACTAATGCAATCGGGATGAGACTCGAGTAGAAATCATGTTCACGGATGCGATTATTAACGTTACTGTAGTATGAAGCAGAGCAGGAGCGAGTGTTGTGGAGCTGAACGAGACGCTGGAGCGATTGATAATGAGAGACGAACGCGACACGCCCCGAGAGCAGCGGGACTTTTATTATGACACAATCGCTGTTTCCGCTTTTCCGGTCATGAGTTTGAGGAAACACAGCTCTGTTTATCATATTAGATACATCTGAGTGTGTTGAAAATGATGTTATAACGTTACTCTGAGCGTTCGCTCGCGGCTGCTGTGAGACACTTGTTCACTCTGCAGTGAGATACATCCATATTACAATATCATATTAAATGCTGGATGGCTTGTGTTGATAAATGACATGCAATTAATTTTAAAACGTATTGTATGATGGAGAAAATTCTGTATTACTGTTAAAATAAATCTGCATCGTATTATGCTACTTCCTTTTCTCTGAGGAATGATGAAACATGAAAAATTAGATTTAAATAACAAGACTAAACGTGTTGAGCTATATTAAAATAATTAGTATTATGTCTATATCTATATTCTGTCTATATTTAACTATAATACCTTTTTATTTAATTTCAATTAACAAGCAGTGTCTGAAACATTACATTCAGTATATGCTTTAAAAGTATATTATTTCCACAATAAATACTCTTTTTAAAAGCATGCTAAAGTGAACTTCTGTGTCCCTCAGAGGTTTGGGAGAGTGAAACAGTGTTGAAGTTGACTTTACCTGATCATGGTCTTCCAGCTGTGATACATCTCTCCCACAGGCCTGTGCAATTCTCTTTCCTGCCACTAGGTTCCCGACTATCATGGAAGCAGGACCCACCTCTGAAACAGCAAAGAAAGCAGGTCATGTGATGTGCAAGACAAAAAACCAGCACCCCAGCACACATGCGCAGGACTCACCTGTACCCGGTTGCTTCTGTCTCGGCTTGGGCAGGTTGGTGACGCAGGTGTGAGGGCACATGAGGACGTTACAGGGGTGCAGGGCTCCCTCCAGGAAGCGCTGTTTGGTCTCTGAGATGTGGATGCCGCCCAGAGGAGCTTTAGGGAGTGTGTTAGCTGGAACCAGAGCCAGACAGTACACTCCTACCTGATGGATGCTGTCGATGGCCTGACAGTGAAACAGAAAATACGTATGAGTGTGTATGTTGTTTTGCGGACATTAAAAGTAACTTTTTTTGGCACACCCACTCGATATTTATTATCACTATTTTAGAAATGTATGAATAACATTTAAGTCGTCAAAACTATGAAACAACATAAATAGAAGTATGTGTATAATGTAGAAGGCAAAAAATTATGTTATAATAAACAAAATGTTTGAGTATCTTCTTTGTGTAGATTCCAGTTCAGCTCACTCTCTATCTTGATAAGTGCATCCTGGGATGCTTTTGAATTATACTGCATTTTGTATGTACAGTATTGCAGAATATATGTTTAAAATGCAACGTTATTTTTCATTGTTTATATACGTACAGTGCAATTGTATTGCAATAGTAATATATTTCTTTACTGATTTCTTTCATTTTATCATTTAAATAATAAAAATAAAAATATTATTTTCAATAATACCAACAGTAATAATAACCAAACGTCCCAGAAAGGATTGCAATCCCAGAAATCCTTCTCCTAGTAAGGACATTTTTGGTCCTCATGAGGAAAACAGCTTATAAAAAGTGATGTTTTTTGAAAATGTAAAAATGCAGAAAGTTGTCTGTGATGGGTACGTTTAGGAGTAAGTGAGAGAAGATACAATTTGTACAGTAGAAAAATCATTATGTCTATGGAAAGTCTCCATAAAACCAAGCACACCTGTAGCACACGACTCATCCACTGGAAGCTGTCCTCCTCTGAAGCATCTGGTCTCTGTTCCGCCACCACAACAATGCGTTCATCGTGCAGCACCGACACAGAGAAAACCGCAATCCTAACAGAGAAAAAAGAAGCACATTTCAGTCTGATCTTCAGAAAACATTGCTTCGCTAAATATCAGAGCAGTTGAGTTACCTTCCTCTGTACACAAACTTCATGGGCTCCACCGCCAGAGCTGTCGCCACCACGTCATCTGCGTTGTGTCTCCGTCCACTCACCACCATCAGTCCATCCATCTTTCCCACCACGAACACCAGATTATCCTAGAACACAAGAACCAATCCCAGTCCAAAAAGATGAACTCTGCAAGTTGACTTATTGGAAATGTAACGATGTCTGATGTAACGCACCGGCCCGATGAAGCCCAGGAGAGACGTGCGTGTGAAGGGTCTGTCACTGATGGGAGCTCCAGATGATGTGACTGGAATGGTCTGAAAGCAAGCAGAACAACAACAAAAACTTACTTAATTACTTTTATTTAGGTCTTCTTCTTTTTCTCCTTTTATTAAAGTTGCTTTTTTGTCTATGGGTTTAATAAAGTTATGCGTACATCTGACAAAATAATATAATTGATGTGTTTTTCTGCGGGGAAAATGTTTATGATGTTTATACAGTCTTTCTAGAATCACTTAGTAGATTTATAGACTTGAAAATGTTTAATAATAACAGACAATAATAAGACTTCAGTCGTAAATGAATGTTTTTAAATGAAATGAGAGAATGATTCAGTGACTCACTCATGAAGACCTACTGGTGTGTTAATGTAACTCGCAGAAAGGGCCACTAAATGAATCAGAATTAATCTTTTTGACAGGTTTAACTGAAGTTAACTAAAATCCCAACCACATTTAATCGAAATAAAACTGAAATCGTGTTATGGCTTAGTACGATTATCAAATCTAAAAGGCTGTGATTTAATTAAATAAATATATGCGATACGTGTTTAAGAGCGAAGCATGGCATTTTGTTCTTTAACATGCGAGCAGCTCATGATCTGCTGTTTTCAGCGTCTCAGTTCACAGAAAATGCTGAGTTTGAGTCGCTTAAAATGTGCATTTGGTAAAGCAATATGTGACAATCCTCTTCACATAATTGTAACGAGAGGCTCTTTTAAAGGGCTCTGGAATATTCAATTAGTTAAAATGTATGAGACTGAAAGAAATTGGATTTATTGATGATAAATACATAAACTTGGCTGTGTATTTAAAATACATTTAATTTATTAGTACTATTACAGAAATCATACCTTTTATTAGTTTTTTTAAAACTAAATCCATGCAAAAATGATATGCATTTCAAATACATAAATCTTCTTAAGTTTAGGCCTAAATATTTGAGTGTAATCGTACAGTTATACTGTTCAATTCTTCTTCTTCTTATATTGTTACTTCATTATTTTTCTTAAATACTCAATTTATTTTACTATTACTACTACAAAGTTCATACAAAATCACAAACTTTGTCCAAATTGTGCAGCCCAGCAAACAACCACAGCAAACCTTAAGCAATCACATATATATATATATTATTTTTTTTTTTTTGGAAAAAAAAAAATTAAGGTCAACACTATGTTTAAAACCATTGGAGCCTTTGTTTCTCCACTCTCACCTCAAAGACATTCTTGGTCATTCCTGGCAGACCAAAGTAGGAGATTCCTGTACTGCTGGAGCTCACGCAGATTTCTCCCACCTCATCCATTCGACACAGGTACGGTGTGCCCTCCAGCCGAATCACACACACCAGAGCTGCACACAAAGACATACGTCAGTATGAATTCAAAACGGTACATTGTTAAACATAATGAGACAAAAAAGTAAAGAATTTATCTACATCCATCCACTCAAAGATCCATCACTCTATTTAAATCAATTTACCAGTCTATCAGTGAGAGTAAAGCAGGTCTCACCTCCAGGCATGACCTGTCCTACATCCTGGACAGTGAGAACGGAGAGCTTCTCCTCTGTGTCGACTCGGATCACCCCGTAACTCAGACCGCTCATGGACAGCACCGCCTTACCCGGAGGAGGAACGCCCATCTCTGGAGGCCTGAACACACACATATGATCATTCAACATGAATTTGGGCAGCTTGGAATAGCATACCCAGGGTTGGCATGTCCGCGGTTTTCCTGGTCATTGGGCTACTTTTGATTGGCCATTGGGATAGGTTTGTTACACATACCTGGCAACCCTGAGCATACTGCCATTCTCCAGCCAAAGCTGGAAAATCTCATGCAGCCAAAATGACAACGTGTTCAGCCTTACATTGTTCAAATCGGAGTCGACACTGATGGAGAGACTCAGGAAGAAGTCACAACTTTTAGACGTTTCTGAACGGTTAGTGGATAAATTCATGTAGTTGCTGTGGAGTTGATTCAACTCATCACTAGCATGTGCCGTCATGTTAATATTTTGTGCAAATCCAGAGTTGAATTGACTCTTGTTTGTGAAGCAGTCCGACTTAAAATGATGAACAGCTGTGTGTGTGTGTGTGTGTGTGTGTGTGTGTGCATCAATGAAAGGAGCACATTAATGCAGATCAGTGATTTAACTGACTGGAACTACCTGTGCAGTAAAGCCGGTGTTTTAATGCACACCTTCCAACCAATCAGAATCGAGTATTCAGACAGACCATGGTATGATGTTAATTTACCAACCTACTGAAGTACTAAAACCTGTTTTTCTCCTTTATAATACACTGACAACCACCAAAACACACACAGGTGGTAATAAGAAGATCACATGTAGAATCAATGTTCATGAAAAGTATCTTTTCCACAAGCTGAGATAAATACTAATAAATAAAAAGGTGCACAGTGTCATGCACACAAACGCAAAACACCATCGTGATAACACACGACACTAAAATAATGCAATAAATATTCATTTCACTACATAAGCTGTACATACAGTAAATGATAAGAAAAAAAATAAAATAAGAAAAAGTTGTTAATTAAAAACCATCAAATGTGAAGTGTCACACAAGGAATTCTGGGAATGTCAAATTACAAAAAACTTACTGTTAACCAATTAACAGTTTTTTACCATAGCATTTTTAGTCTTCCACCATTAAAATTATAATTTTTTTTTTTTTTTACAAGGTGAAGTAAACTAGTAAGTGTATACTGTGCAGTATGCATGCACTACAACAGTAATGGCTGAGTCTTGTTTAAGTTGCTGTAATGTCGTCAGTGTACCTGCGGATGGCGACGGTCATGGCCTCGGAGGAACTTGCACATGGGCAGATCACCTCTGGCCGCAGTCCACGGGCCTGAAAGACGTTGAGGAAGGCATCGCAGGACGAAATAGACCCTGCATTTTGACAAACACAATGAACTTAGATGACCCGGTGACAGTTTTATGTCTAAATTAAGGAATTATGTCTAAAATACTATACTCACAGGGATTGGCTCCATCAGCAACGATGAGCATGCGGAGAGAACTGAGACTGATGTCTCTCTGATCCCGCTGGGCTAAAAGTGACCAGTGCATGTCCCTGGATTTAACCACTGCTACACGCGCTGGGTAAAAAGCAGAGCACAGGTACACAGTAACACAGCATTCAATCAGTGGCATCTGTGCTTACTAACATTAGCTGTGATGGTCTAAATAGATAGTTGTGCTCATGATTCCTGATTGGACAGCATTTCAGATGCTAAAATATAAAATATAATGACAGCTGTAGATAGAAATGGGTGTTTACTGGACTAACTATTAACTTAATATTACACATCAGAATGCAAAATCTGCAACAATCTACTTAAATGTTTTTCAATTTTGAAAGGCTTTCGTGCAAAATGAGCTTTTCTCCACAATGTTCCATTTTCATAAATTCAAAATTGATCTTAGAAAGTAAGTAAAAAAAAAAGATTTTTACAGTGGAAAGTCCACACATGCCTCTTTCTGTAGTTATGGCAATACACCTGTAGGTGGCAACAGTGAGTCTTTTTAAATATTATGAATGAATCCTCATGATACAGATAATCTGGAGAAATAATTTGAATAAATATACACTACTGCCCAAAAGTTTGAGGTCGGTAAGAGTTGTATTTGATAAAAAATAAATCAGAAAAAAACAATAAGTGTTTTCTATGCTAAACACTTGTTTTCTACACTCTGGGATAAAAGCAACCCAATCAGTGATTGGGTTGTTTTAACCCAGCTTTTGGGTTAAATGTTTGCCCAGCCTGTTGGATAGTTTTATTTAAACCCAACATTTGTTTAAAAATTACTGTATTACTCGCTTAAAATGAACCCAAAATATGTTGGAAATGAACATTTATTAATAAGTTTTATGAATAATAATTAAACAATAAACATTTATTGAATTGCTTATTAATAAGTGTTCATCTTTTGATTATTATTGTTGCCTCTAGTGATTATGTGTCTGATTTTTAATTTCCAACCTTGGGTTAATTTTAAGGAAGACATATAACGGTAGCCATTTTTAAACAATAATAGGGTTAAAAGTCACTGGGTTTGTCCATTTTCACCCCAACTTGGGTTGTTTTTAACCCAGCATGTTTTTAGAGTGTATGTTAATAGATTTTCTAATGTACTTTATTCCTGTGATGGCAAAGCTATATTTTCAGCAGCCATTAGAAAGTTCAATAGCATTTATTTGGACTAGAAGTCTTTTGTAACATATTTAATGTCAATTCAAGAGCATTATCAAAGACAATGATAAAAATGAAAATGCTTATTTATTTCAAGGTACCAATTTTAGGTACCAGCATCATCAGTTGATGTGGTTCATCCACATGCAAGTGGCCACATCTCTGTGTTTGACGCTCATGACACACACAGACGGTCTGGCTGTAGGCAGGACACTCACCTTTATAGGTGTGGACTTTCTGTATCCAGGAGAGAGGGTTGACCTTCATCAGCGAGTAGGGAATGCTGATCACGTGCATTCGGTTCATCACACTCTGAACACACATCACCATGACAGCCGTTGCCAAGGACACAGGTTGGGAAAGCAAGAGACAGCTGGATGAGTGTGAGGGGATCTAACTCGTTATGCATGTGTGTGAGTGTACGTGAATGAACGAAACCAGATGTCAATCACACAAGTGTGTCTGTTTCTGAGGACTCACCGTGAGGACCCCGTGCCACAGACCGGCGTCTCGTTTGAAGTCCAAGACATTTGTTATAATCTCACCTGTATGTCAGTAAAATAACAGAAAACATTTTGAGGTATATAAAGCAAAAGCATTTATAAGGAATGCTGTTGCCTACGTGAAAGCAGCAAGTAAAACATCATAAATCATAACAGTTACTGTAACTGATAACAGTTACATTTGTAATCAAATCCAGTTGAAAATGTGTATATGGAGGCAGAGAATAGGAAAGCACTGTTTACTGCAGTATCTGTTCTGTGTGGAGTTTTAAGGGTTTCTGAGCAGTTATTTAGAGAGTGGAAGTGGGACACGCTAGACCTGCAGTGCCGGTCTCAGAAGAGCCGGTGTGTGTGTGTGTGTGTGCGTCGCATACACTCACCCTCAGTGTAGCCACAGGCCTGTGTGAGCGCATGACAGTGAGACAACATAGCAGAGTGAGACACGGTGATGCCCATGGTGCTGCCCTCTTTACTGGTCTTATACTGTGTACAGAAAGAGAGACATACTGTCAGACGGACGGATGAACAGACAGACGATCAGATAGATAGACAAAAAGACAGATGATAGATAGATGACTGACAGAAAGAAATAAACAGAGAGACAGACAGAAAGCTAGCTAGCTAGCTAGCTAGCTAGCTAGATAGATAGATAGATAGATAGATAGATAGATAGATAGATAGATAGATAGATAGATAGATAGATAGATAGATAGATAGATAGATAGATAGATAGATAGATATTTCTGAGTATGAAATAATGTACATGCAATAAGTGGGATAATGTAACTGCCGGTCATTATTGCTTCTGACCTCTATGTAAGCGATCTCATTGCTCGCGTCTCTCAGTGGAGGATGCCAGTCTTTAGGAGGCTTCACCACATGCTTTCCATCAGTAACAAACCACAGCAGTCGTGGCCAGCCTGTAAAAACATACACATGCATCATACCTGAGGCTAAGAAACAGCACCATTAAATAAACATGAGGTGACTGGCTTGCACAAATAACCCACCTTTAAAAGTGACAACTTCTCCGGTCTGTGCTTTGGGCAGACCTTTCTGACAGGCATCAGTGGTCAGGGCCAGAGTGACCCCACAGCTGCCCAACAGAAAGCCCACCTGCTGACTGCCTGCATCCTGATGAGGGACGAGAAACAGTGATCAATAGAACAGTGCTCTGCAGTCCACTCGCTCTCTCTCTACGTCCTTCACTGAGAGATGGAGGTGTGTTATTGTGCCCTTCATTTGAAAGCATTAGCCGTCTCCATCAGGAACATCAGCTTTATTAATCAAAGCAAACACACTTCAAAGCAGCACATGAAATCTCTAGACAGGAGACATTCAGCTCATTTACAGAAGTGGCAGCCCAAGGTCTGAGAGATATGCATACTCACATACTCACAGTACCAATGCATCTCTAATAATCAGTATACCCCAACTACTGAGGTCGATAAAAAACAGCAGCACTTATCTTTTGACTAGCAGTGTTTTTTTTATGCTCATACCATACAAAAGTCCAGTGTTTGCAGTTTTTTTTAAGGATAGTAAAGAGGGTGATACAAGGACATCAGGGTGCCATATGATGTATTATCCTGCAGGGGGCTCTAGTGACAGTGTTGTGTGTGCTGGTGTCATGCTGATTAGCACCTTTCGAGTGAGTGGCACCTCTATGGGCACAGGCACCAACTCTGCCAGCAGGCATCCATAAAACGCCACCATGAACATCACCGGATCATTGTTGGGGAACACAAGTGCAACCTGTGGAGACAGACAAGAGATTTATGGGTTCTTTATGAATACTTTTTTGTGTCACGTCTTTTATTCTGGCCCGGTAACATCCATCATTTGGGTGTTATTCTAGTATTATTTATATACCACTTTTAAAAAAATGCTGAAAACCCAGTGATTGGGTTGTTTTAACCCAGCCGTTGGGTTAAATGTTTGCCCAACGTGTAGTATAAAAATGACTGGTTTAAAATGAACCCAAAATAGGTTGGAAATTAAAAATCATAAATTACATAATTACTAGAGGCAACAAAATTATTATTCATTAAACTTATTAATAAATGTTCATTTAGTAAACATATACTAAATGATCATTTCCAACAGATTTTGGGTTCATTTAAAGCAAGTAATACAGTCATTTTTAATCAATAGTTGGGTTAAATAAAACTACCAAGCAGGTTAGTCAAACATTTAACCCAACCACTGGGTTAAAACAACCCCATCGTTGGGTTTGTCCAACTAAACCTGGGATGTTTTTAACCCAGTGATTAGGTTAAATATTTGACCAACCAATTTTATTATAAATTAGCTTTTATTTTTTTACATTTTCAGTTTTCGTAATTTTTTTTGTCATTTTTTGTGTGCTTTTGTCATTTATTATTATTAGTATTATTTTAAATATTTCCATTTAGTTTTAATTTATTTTATTTCAGTTTTAGTTTTAGTCAGTTAAGTTTAGACAACAATTCTTGTTTAAGTTTTCATCAAGTTTTTTAAAAATCTAATATTATTATTTTATATTATTTCAAATCTAATTTTAATAGTTTTAGTTAATAACAACGCTGCGTCGCTGCATGTTGATAAAGCACAAACCATTGGTTCACTGCTCAAAATGTGTTGACTCAGAATGATTTAGTCTCAGACATGAAAATGTTTAATTTAAAAATGACATATTATGTTAAAATTAAAACTAAAAATGGTCAAACTAAAATATCTAGCTCGCAAGCTAATGTCTTAGCCTACTAGCTTACCTAAGTAGTTAGAAAACACTTGTTTGACTAGCTTGAACATGATATCTTTGTAACATGCTATGTTTTAGAGAAAGGGAATGGGAATGAAATCATGCTTCACAGTACAACCATTTAAACACCTTGTTCTGCTGCACTGATTGTGAGTTGGGTGAGTAGACAGTCCTCTACTGTATGGGGCACATTCTCTCAAAGCCAAAGGAAATGGAAGAGAATTTCAAAATAAAAGACATCATAACAGAATCTAATCGTTACATAGCACTGTCCGCCTGTAACCGGTTAAACCAAGACAGAAAGGTAATGGCAGGTGTAAACGAGGGTGATCGTGAGAGATAAGCACACTCACTCTGTCTCCAGGCCGCAGCAGGGGTTCATTCCTGGTGCTCAGTTTGTTCAGCAGCGTATAGGCAAGTTTCTGACTCCGCGTCCACAACTTCCCTAAGAAAACATATTTATACACACAAACATTCAAACCTGCACTGTCTGTTCACTTATCAATAAGAGTTCATTCATTGTTACCAGCATAAACAAGCCAAATAAACAGGATTACCCTTGTGAAACAGGGTAACTTACACTTTAGCCTACTTTTGAAAAGAATACTGAAGTGAGATCTTAATGGAATACTTTCAGACACTTAATTGCGATTAGATTAAATGTATTAAAGTTTAAACTTGCATTAAATGCAATCAGCTGAACTTAAGAGTGTTTTTGACTCTGGTTTCACAGACAAGGCTTAAGATAGTCTTAGATTAAAATGAGCTGTTTTAACTCAAAGCAACTTGCACTATGTCTTAAAATATGTCAGAACCATTGTTTTGTCTCAAGATGAACATCAGTAATGTTTTTTTTTTTTTTTGAAAGGCACATTTATAAAAGCTACTTAAATGTCCTAATTGAACTAAGGCCTTAATCCTGGCTTAATCTAAGCCCTGTCTGTGGAACCAGAACTAATATGGTTAAAGTTACTGCTGAATGTACTGACAAGCATTTATGATGAACTAAAATATAATTTAAAGTCATTTATACTGAAACTAGTATTGAATATATTAATAATTACACATTTGTACTTTAGTATGTCAGTCCTCTAAGTGCACTTAAGTGAAAAAAAATATACATTTAATATTGTGCACATTCAATACAATTGAGCGCATTTCTTTTTCACAAGGGTATATTAGCCAGATTTTGAACATGAACTAAAAACGCATTATAAATGAGTCAAGCAGAATCTTGTGTAAATAGTTTGTGAAACCACTCTTAAGTAAATCGATGCATTCAGTTCAATGGGAAGTTCCACATCCGTACCGTATGTCAGTGTGTAGACGGGTTTGCCGGCGTTGTCCAGCGCTGTGAGGCAGGGGCTCTTGGCATGTGTGGTTCCCCAGCGCTGTAAAGAGGCCAGTAATGATGGAGGCCAGTTAGTGACCACACCTAGTGGCTCCCCATTCAGGGCTCTCATTTCACCCCCCTCAGGCTTGGGCTGGTTCGGGTCTGGATGCTGGACTATAGGGGACAAATGCGACAAATCGTGAATAGTGGCTAATGTAAAGTCAATACGTCACACTATGTCTCAAATTATTAATTTAGTTAGACACCATGTATAAACCAATCCTATTGTATGCTTAATAATTTCTTAAAGAGGACCTACTGTGCTCTTTTACATGTCTTTAGTGTGTAATGTTTCTGTTTGAGCATGAAAAAGCTCTGTAAATAACTCCAGCTGGAGTTCTTCTCTTTATCCGTGTCTGTTTCAGAACTCCCTGAAACACCTATATTGTAGGCTTGAGTTTTCTTGCGGGAATGAACACGTCACAATATTCCTCATTTAAATAATTAGTATTGAGAATAAAGGGGCGGGGCCTGGTTGAGTTAGTTAGTAGTGTGTTGAAACTCGCTGTTATGGTAAGGGGCGAGACATTTCCCAAACATGCTTGGAGCGCTTGACCAATCACAACACAGTGAGCTTGGCAAGAATGAGCTGCAATGCGGATCAAACTTTATGTCGCTAGTCAAAAGCCTGGCTATATGAAACTATATGTATCTCAAGAGAGAGGGAGAGAAATAGGATAAGGATGGAGTTACTGATGCACTGCAACAAGCTCAGTGAAAAATAAATACAAGATGAAGGACAAAGCTAGATGATTGCTAATTATAAATAAATGTATCAGTCAGTATAAATAAAAATCACTCATTTTCTCCTATATGTATTTTATTTTTGCATTGTATACTTATTAGAGCAACACACAGATGTCAAAATCTATCTAAATCACTAGCATGTTGAGTCTATATAGAGCGTTCAGAATTAGTCTCTTAAAAGGTTTCATGATGGATTCTGCCTTGTGTCGCTCACTAACAGAGTTTATGAGTGAGAGTGATTTTAAATGTCACTAAACACTGATCCGTCTCAGGGTGACTTATGTGTCCTGAAGATGAGATGTGACACAGCTTTAAATAGATTTGATTGATTTTGTGTGTCTGGAACAGAAAGAGAAAGAAAAAACAGAGAGCGAGAGAGACTATAAAGAGAAGATGATTCAGCTAGAGAATGCAAACTAGTATTTCTCAGTATTTTAACTAAGAGGGAGATGTGAGATAGATGTAGGAATTTTTAATATTTTTAACGGCTTTAATAACCCTCAAGTAGTTTGTTACAAATAAATTTCAAATGTAGCATACATGCAATCAACCCTAGTTCAATTCTGCTTTTTTCAGGCGTTTATTGTTAATAAGAAAGTGTAGAAAAGTGGATATAAAGAGCATATATGGGTATTTAATAGTGGGAATAAAGTGTTTGGGGTCGTTGTAAGGATGGGCTTTAGGGACAGGCACAAGTAATGTCCCGGTAAGGCAGCATCAATTTATGATTTTATTAAATATAATCATAGACACTGAATATGTTGTTACAATTGAATACTGTGTTATAAAGTATACAACAATACACTGAGGTGCAAATAGTATCTGCCACAATTTGAATTAAGTATACATAGCATCTATCTCTATTTTCAATTAGTGCAAATAGACTCTGCCTTTAATAGCTGTTTACTATGTGAATATATTGTAAACTGTAATTTATTCCAGTGATCAAAGCTGGATTTTCAGCATCACTGCATTAGTGCACTGCATTACTCCAGTCTTCAGTGTCACATGATCCTTCAGTGTCCTTCTAATATGATGATTTGATGATCATTTCTGATTATTATCAATGTTTAAAACAGTTGCGCTGATTCAGATTTTGCGGAAATCATGAGACATTTTATTTTTCAGGATTCTTTGATGAATAGAAAGTTCAAAAGTAACTCATTGTAACAATGTAAAGGTCTTTACTGTCACTTTTTGATCAATTTAATGCCTCCTTACTGAATAAATCTTTTAATTTCTTTAAAAAAAAATCTTACTGACCCCCCTTTTCGAACTGTAGTGCGATGTGAGCGTGAATGTTTTGTAATAAACTTATATAATTCTCCTCTATGATACTCTTTAGGACAAAAATAACCCTTAACATGGCTGCCTTATTCAGATATGTTGTTTTGTGTTATTTCCTTCTCCTGGGTCAGTAGCTTCTTTTTTAAAAGCACCTTTTTTGGTGTTAAATCACAAAAGGTTATAAGCAAGGATTTCAGAGACATCCATTCAATCTAAGTGTAAATGCCAAGTTCATATTTTCATATAATCCATGTGTGGGATGAAAATAAATATAATTGGCTTGCGTTTTTCGATAGAGGGCTTGAGCATAAGACACGGCTTGAGTTATAAAGGCTCCCCAGAATATTAATAAAAGATTTTTACTTTCTCTGAAGAACATGTAAGTGGTGACTGGTCATTTGAACCTCGGTCTGTTGCTAGGGAATTCTAAGCAGTTGCTAAGTTGTTGTGAGTAGTTTTTAGCACAATTCTATACGGCTGCAAATTTGGAGACTTGATACTGCTAATAGATCCACAGACAAGCTGCTGTGAGCATGTAAAATATGCTGCGGATGCATACACAAATTCTGTAGAAGATTTAGGCAGGTGGAGCTGGGGAGGTGGAGAAGCTCTGATAGTGCTGTAGAACTAGCATACAGCAAACACTGAACCAGACTATTTGAATGTTGAGCAAGCGATCTCATTGGCTGCAGGATCAGCAGAGGCCAATCAGCTTGTGCCATGTGGTAATGATGTGATTGTTAGTAAATTTCATGTACCAAGAACCAATCATTCTGTGCCATCCAGAGTTTCATGTGTCATGGCAGTGTTATGAACCTACCGTCCAAAAGCTCCTCGAAATCATCAACAAAGAACTCTCGTAAAGGTGGTCTCTTTGGCCTTTTCAGAGTGTTTAGGAGCTGCTGAATCTTGGAGGAAACTCGACTGTTAACTGGAACGCCTTCATACAGAGATAGTGTAGGGAGAAGATGGGACAAAGAGAGAGAGAAAGATGGAGAAGATGAGATATAAAGCAGGGAAAGGTCACTGTGAAAGGATGGTGAGGACAGTTTCACACAACAGCCTGTCAGTCAGTGTAAGGCTGTATGCCCATGGGGTTGGTCGAGATGGTACTGAGCGCGCTCAGTAGAGACACCTGACCCAGCGCATCAGAGATTGCTTGACTCTGATTGAAGCAGCTGGACTCGTGCTGCCTAGCAACAAGACACTGCCCAGATACCCATCTCATCAGCCATTCATGAGCTTTCTGTCCGTCTGAGCTTTCACTATATGCTTCACCGGGGCTTTAGGATTATTATAGTTTACATAGATTAAACTCCATTCACATGAAACACAGGGACAAAAGACGCAATGAATAAGTTAATACATGTTAAACAATATCATAAGAGCACCAGGGTGATTCTACAAAGTGTTACCAACCGTGTCTGATCAATTTCCCAATTAAATAAATAATAAAACTTTTTTCAGTCTCAGTGTTACTGTCATTAGTGTTACCATCAGGGGTGTAAAATTAATGTATCGTTCACTAAAGAATTGATTTCATGGTTTATATGAATGTAAAATGTAAAATGGTGATTGTTGATTGGATGAGTTTTTTCAGCAATATTCCATTGCAGTGTAACATAATTATGAATCATTGCAAAATAATCAAATAAAATCATGACGCATCATATTACTTAAAAGTAAAGAAATATAAATTAAACAATCATTTTAAGGGCAAATATTTACCACCCTAGTCACAGAAACACCACCACAACAAGCTCTGAACTTTATGGTGGAATAAATGTTGTTACAATTGAAGAGAAATCTCAAAAGTTTGAGGAACATCTCAGCCGATTTATAACAATTAGAATAGAATCACCCATCATATGCCTCTATTCAGGTAAACACAGGCTTTCACACGAAGAACTGTACATGAAGACAAAACATCATCTTCACATGATGAATTGACCCTTTTATTTCTCTGTTATCTGGCTGTGAATTCAGAGAGATGGATGGGTCATGTATTAATGCATGACGCTCTTTGACGTTTCATTGTCATGAGACACCTGAGGCTCAGCCGCTGTGTGTCTGCGACTTAGAGACTGTGCTCAAGTACCCACAATTCATTGCAGGACCTGCTGGGGCCAATTACTGTAACACCTCCCCAAATACACAACCTTCCTGCTTTTTAGTTAAAGAATAATTCCTGTCAAGTGAGCAAAATCTCTACATGACTACTGTTACTGTGCTTCATAAATGCCATAATAACCTATTAATAAACACAATAATCTCAAACTATACTGAGTCTAATTTGCAACCTGCATGCTTGTATTCACCATCGAAAAAGTATATTACTTTTAGACATAATGGTATGATGTAAATATCATATTTTAACATCAATTATACCATGGTAACACTATGATATTCTTTGAAGCACCATGTAAGTACCAACGTACCGTATATGAAGGTAATCAATCTATATGCCAGCAATGATACATATATCAGAGTACCATGGTATGAGAGCCATTACCATTTTATGGCTGTAATAATTTAAAGTGTACTAAAAGGTTATTAATGTAGAGCGCATTTCATATAAAGAAAAAAAGGTCCAAAACACTGTCAAAAACCTACATGTCAAATGCCAGAACCATTTGACAAACAACCAAATGATCTCACCATTTACTTAAAAGAAGCACTTTAAAGAAGTACACTTATTTTGATGTGTTGACTAACATCATTTGGTAACACTTTATTTTAGTGTCATTGTTACATTTGTTACTGGTAGTTACTATAGAAATAAATATCAATTATGCATAATTAACCCTACACCCAATCCTAATCCTATAGTAAATACATGTAGTTACTTAATATTGCGCTTAAATGAATAATTGCAGTTTAAAAAAGACACCTTAAAATAAAGTGTAACTCACAATTTTAACTGTTTTGTGTTAAAAATTTAAAGTTAATATATTGTAAATGTACTAAATTGCAACTTCATGTGTAATTACAAATATATTTAAAAACATGATTTACAAGTTCAATAGAAATGACATTAAATTATATTTTAGTTTACAATAAATGCTTGCCAGATCTACTTAAGTCACACCTAAGTGGGTCAAAATAAGCACTTCAAAGTTCTACTATAATTGGATTTAATTTACATTTAAACTTACATTTAAAGTGTCTGAAAACATTACATAGAGTTCACAAGTAAATATATTCTTTTCAAGTATAATATTTCCATAATAAGTACAAAAAAAAGTTTTTTCAGTAACTTCCCATGTAATGCTTTGTTTATAACATTATTAAAAATCATACCGCAAAACCTATTATGAATGTTGTGAAAAGACCTTAAAAGAATAAACGACATTAAAAAGACAAAAAGGGACACATTAGAAGGAAATATTTTTCTTGCGGTCATAATTAAGCAGACAGTGTTCAACACAGGTGACAGCTGAGACAGAGATGCACAGAGACACCAGGAGGAGGGGCAGAGTGAAATAAACGTGTATAAATACCATCCGTGGCCTCCTCATCTCCCCTGTCAGTGCCTGAAGAAGAGAAAACTGAATAAACACGCATGTTCATCACAGCACTCCTTCTACAGAGCTGAGGCCACTCAAACTGAGCTTGACAGACAAAAAAAAATCAAATTTTATGTTTAACCATCACCAAGAACTAACAAACCACAGCAAATGGTACAAGTGAGGATAAGAAAGCAGGTTAATCATGATCCTGAAGTGTCGTTCAGCTCTATGTCTTAAAGGGACAGTACACCTAAAAATGAAAATCGATGAGTCATCATCTACATATGTTAATGCCACCCAAAAAGCCATATTTAATTTTCCCCTCATTATTTCCAGGGTGTTTTTTGTCCTATAATGAAAGTGGATGGAAACTTCATTAGGTCTCAATGATATTATCAGCACTAGATCTGAATGTGTGGACGAGTAAATGAGACTGTCTTTACACTGGCATGCGGGTGAGAGGATGATGACAGCATTTTCATTTTTTTTATGAATTATTCCTACAGAAAAGAAAGGATTCTGATGACATCATAATATCTGGTGTGAGCACGCAGGGACAGACCAAAAAACAGGCAAAAATATACCACTCTTCTTTTTCACCAAATAGATATAAACTATAAATTCATCTCATTAGCTCTGATCCAAAGCTTCCAGCTTTAGAGATAAAAAAAAAAATGAAGATCCAGAATGTTGAATACGGTGAGAGAAATTAGAAATGAAGTATGTTACGTCCTGTGAAAAAGTACACTAATACTTGTGTGTGAACTGAATTTAATAATTTCAGACACTTAACTGCATGATACTTGCAATTAAATGAAAATTTATTCTAGATTATATTTATATTAAATGCAATCAGCTGAACTTTAGAATGCTTTTTGACTGACTTCAGTATGAATTCATATATAATTTCATAATTACTTCTATTGTCTTTGAAATATGGTTAAAGTTCCTGCTGAATGTGCTGACAAGCATTTATGATAAACTAAAATATACTTTAAAGTCATTTCTATTGAAACTTGTAGTGAATATATTATTAATTATATGATTATAATTTGTAATGATTTAAATTTACATTTAAAATAAATTAACTTTACATGTAATATTGAATAACTCAGTAGTTAAAACTAAAATCAAGTACTTTACATGTGTCAAAATAAGTGTTCTTCTTTAAAACATTAAAAGACAATGATTTAAAATGTACTTTAAAGTAAAACTTTTCATTTAACATTATTACAAAGTTTACTTTTTAAAAGCATACTTAAGTATGTCAAGAAACAGTTATGAAAATATCTCTATTTAAGTACACTTAAGTGGCCTTTTATGTCATTAGTATTGTATTATCCTCAAGTACACTTTTATAAAAAAATATATACTTTTAACATCTGAAGTACACTACAAGTACACATTCAGAACAATTAAGCACACTTCTTCTTGAAAAGAGAGCTTACATTTATTTGTGCATTATAAATTCTTTTAAGAATATTGTTCTAATATGTTAGCAACATTAGAATTAGTACTTTACTGGAAGTGTGAGACGAGTCTCGGTCACTTCTGAGGTCCGTGGCAGTGAGTATGCTTCTTTAGGAGATCACTTGGTATTGGAACAGAGCTAGAAAACACTGTTGAGTGTGAAATAAGTTTCTTAAAAAAACCCAAATCAGTCAGTTTGAACATCTGGATGCAGTAGAGTGAGAGTTGTGAGGAGAAATGACATGACATTCCCTCTTTCTCACAGGAAAGAGACGTGAGTGACAGGAAGATGCTCACCGTCGGCGGTCTCCAGGACGCTGGTGTGTGTGTATCCGCGTGGAAGCCCTCGCACCGATGCCACCTGTGGACGCTCCGCATGCACCGAGCGCTCCGACAGGCCTGTCACATCCGGCGGCGCGCTGTGGTTGTCTGTCATGAGGTGCCAAAGGTCAAAGGTGAGTGGAGGTCAAAATACAGAAATGCATGGTGGGGTGTTCTGTGACCAAACCCATGAGAAATTATAATACTGATAACACATTTAAGAAGCTGTGCAGGATGATGGGTGGCGTGGAATGACAGTGATTGAACTGAAGTGGGATTACAGCAGTAAAACAGCCAAACAAACTCAACTAACACCAGCACAGCTGTGTCTGTCTCCGTCCAAATGTACAGACTACCTGACATAAACTGAGTGTAGAGTAAGAATTCCCTTGTGTTAAAATAAGCACACTTTAGCAAATGTATTAAGGAAATAATATACTTTTAAAATGATACCTAAGTGTGAACTGTTTTCTGACTCTAAAATAACCCTTCGCAAACAGTTTGATTGACAGGTGATCTGACCAATCATAACCACAAATCCGCTATTTTGTTCCATAAAGCAGTCAGGGGAGTTAGTAGATTAACGTTGGTAAACTTGAACTTGAAAAATTTGTGTGTACTCACATCTTTCCACACTTGAAACAACATTCCTTCTGATGTTCATTCATGTTTTATTTGATGCTATAAATGAACTAGTATGAAGAGATGATCGGTTCACGAGCCGCTTGAAGGAGCTACAATGATCTGTCACGACACATTAAAGAGACACTAGACGCTATTTATTTATTTATTTATTTTTTGTTTATTAGTCATGTTCACCAACGTTACTAACTCCCCTGACTGCTTTGTCAGATAAAATAGCGGATTCGGGTTTATGATTGGTCAGATTGCCTGTCAATCACTTGAACGTGAGTCTTAGTGCGATTATGAAATATGTGTATTTATTTTTTTATGCGCAGCTTGTCAGTGAAGTACGGCTCCAAATGCTATTCCATCTGAAAGCATTGCAAGTTTGAGTTGTTTATAATGTACATTTGACAAAGAAACGCACTTCAAACATCTTTCCAGACATGAGAAGCATTTATTATCATCTTGTCTAACAAAAGACAACATTTAATAACATGTTTAATAACATGTTTTTACTCCAAACTCACCTCAAAACGTAATTGTCTTCTTACACAGAATAAGGCAGTCGTGTGTTTATTAGTCATGTTTAATCAATCAAAGCGTTTAAATCTTCTGTTTATTCAGCTACAGCGATATGAAGCGTTATCTTCTTCTGCTGCAGGGTATACGTTGAGTTTCTGCGCAATAGCACCCTCTGGATTTCAGATGGAAAAGCATTTACTACTGATCACAGAGCCGTACAGCTCTGAGAAGTTGCGTGTTAAATAATCACAGCCTTCCTAAATCGTGCAGCCCTACTTTTGGCATGCATTATAAATATGTGAACTGGGACACTTGGTCTGTATTTCTGACACGTAGTAAGTAGACCTGCCATGAAATCTTATTGGTCCAAAATTCCACATGAAATAAAACATCACATATGTTCTGATTAGCGATGTTTACTGTCCATCTTATTCTAAACACTGAACAAAAGAGCTATATATATATATAAATATATATATATAGTGAACTTGCACACTATTAACCAACGAGCAGCTGTTTTTGCGTTTAATCTTGGCTCTCGCAGCTGGGTTTGTCTGGAAGGCTGTGTTAGAACAGTGGATCCACAGAGCGACTCTGACACTGTGTGAAATCTGAGGTTATTTACAGTCAGTGCCCAGGGCCTTCAAGGGCAGAAAAAGAGGGTGAAAGAAAGAGGAGGAGATGACATAGTGGGAACGCAAATGTTTCTAAGCAGAACTGAGTGAATATGTTCTGCAGTTATTATATTGCTCACTCTCATGCCATTCAAAACTCATGACTAATTTTGAAGACGTTTCATTCTGTTCTTGTTCATTGAAAGCAAACAGTGACTAGAGGGTGTCAAGCTCAAAACCAGGTAAAAAAGCCTATAATGAATGAGGTTTGAGGCCAGTCTGTTACTTTAACACTAATTTAGGTAATATACAGTAAAATAATGCAATAAACTTTCATTTAACAACATAAGAAGTGCATGACTGATATTTATAAAAAAATATAATAAGAAACATAATTATTAAAATGAGTCCCACAAGGAATTATTGGAATTGTTCTGTCTTCATTGTGAATCTAGTTAGCTTCTCAGTTTGTTTAATTAGTTTAAGTCATCACACGTCTGTCTCCATGGCAACTGATTGTGATTAGAGTGTTCTGTTCAGGTGTGTTGTGTTTAATTATCTCATCAGCATTGTTTGCTCTTGTATATAAGCTTTCTGTTTTAGTTAGTTCCTCATCTTGCAATGTTTAACATCAGGTTGTGTGTTGTGGTTTCCTTCGAGTAAATCTGCTGTTTGTTGTTTTCATTATTAGGTTAAAGTCTGTTCGTCCTGTTCTTCTACAGCAACCCATGACAGGAATGTCAATTTACAGGGAATTATGGGAATGTTAAACTTAAACTGTACATTTAACCCTCTGGTGCTGCTCGGTTGTTGGCCTTTTTTTTTTTTTAAATATTATTTTTCAATTAAATGAATGTACTATATTTTAGTTCGTTAATACTATTTCATATTTTATGGTACTAAATTGTATTTATCCATTTATTCACTTTCTGAGCATAAACTGAGGTAAATCTTGAATGCTTTTGGAGCAACAGATTTCAGTTTTATCTATTTTAACACTCTGTAGATTATTGCTGAAGTGATAAAAGTTCTAAAAAAGTGAACTTAGAAAAAAATATAGATTTATACATTTTTATAAATATAGACACATTTTCCAAAACACCTTTAACACTAAAACGGTGAGAAAATCAACTCCGTAAATCTAAACAAGTTGAGTTCCAAATCTGATATTATCTCAATAAAAATGAGCTTTCAGTAAGATTTTGTTTGGGCGCAGGACCAAACGCTTCCACTAGGTGAAATTTGTCTCCAATTCATTTCCAATGTGCTCATTTTTGACCGCGAGGAACACAAGTGACTTTTTTTTTTTTTTTACTATGAAATGACATGAAATGTTAGGTTAGATCTATAACAGTCACACGAAGGAACAGGAACACGAAGAAGATGAAATAGAAATAAACAGGCTTTATTAGAAGAACATAATCATAACCAAACTCAGCTTGTGTGTTAACGAGAACCGACAGAGAAAACACAGCAACTTATATACACAGGGTAATTAATGATACAAAGCTGAACTGAAAACTAATCATATTTGTTACCATGACAACGAAAGAGTGGCGGGAAAACTGAACGAAGGAAGACATGTGACTCATGAAAACAAACTGAATGTCCATTAAAAGCTGTGTATAATGAAACATAACTGTGAACAAGCTGTGAATAAACTGAACAAGCTGAACATAACTGTGACAATTACAGCTATTGGTTGCACTTTATTTTACAGTACATGCACTTACAGTGTACTTAACTAAGAAAGTACTGGGTAATACAAGGTAACTACATGGGTTAAGGTTGGGTTTATGGGTAGGTTCAGGGTCCTTATCTAGTTATTACCCAGTTACTGCAATTACTATAATAAGTACATATGTACATGGACTGTAAAATAATGTGCTACCCAGTTTTTTCCCTGTATATAATATGGGAACTTACTGTTAACCAAATAACAGGTGTTTACCGTCACATCTTTACAGTCTTTTTACAGTAAAAATATAAATATAAGCTGTGTGGATTTTTTCTCTGTGCTTTTTTTGTTTTAGAGCTTGACACAAAAATCTCAATTACTTTCACTGTAAATGACAGCAGCAGAACCATTCTCTCAAAACATCTCTTGTGTGCTCAACTAAAGAAAAAAACCCATCATGATTGGAACAATATGAGAGTGAGTATTGCCCGAAATGTTCATTTAAAAGGGTTTCAAAGGTTGCCAAAAATGATTACATCAAAGCAGCACTGGAACCTGCTCAGTTCACATGTCAAACTAACAAGGCCAGCGCTGGCTTTATCTGCTCAGATTGGCCTCAGGACCCTAAAGATATGCCAGTGAAACAAGCATGCTAGCATGCAGCAAGAACATGAGGAGCCCAGATTTGATCATCGGCAGCAGAGCAGTAAAGTGCTATAAACAGAAGCATCTATTGAGACGAATGATCTGTTGTTTTGTTTTGAAGGCACTGAGCTGTAACAGAAACGGCAGAAGCACGCTGATGATTCTGACTCAGGAATAAGACAGGGTTCGCTGGTACTAGTACAGTAGCTGTTCACCAGCTTGTTAAGAGCACAACTCTTCAGCTGTTTGGGGTTAGTATATGATTCTTTAGTGTTTTTGAAAGAAATCTCTTCTGCTCACTAAGGCCGCATTTATTTGAATATTTTATGTGGACTATTCCTTTCAGCCGCACCACACATCCTGGTCATTCAGCAGTCTTTAGAAGACATCTTAAAAGAGAGCGGTTCTGAGGAGGTGAAGGGTTAGTGTGAGTACTGACCTAGCTGCGTGTGAGCCATGAGGTCGGCCAGCACGGTCGCCGCTGAAGCAGAGGTGGTGTTGGTGGCGTGATGGGCTCTTCCTCCGGGGTGGGATGAGGTGGAGGAGGCGGACGATGATGTGGATGAGCCCTGGATGACTCTGTTAAACCAGTGCTCCACGCTTGGGTGCGCCTGGTACGGAGACGAGGAGGCGATCCGTCCCTGCCGGCGCAGCGAACCCTCGTCTTCTGACGCCGAGGAGGTGTCTGTGAGCGCAAGAGAGTGAGACTGATGGTCAGGTGAAGTTAAGGCATCAAAAGATAAAGTATCACAATTACATATGTCACATATTTTCTCCATCAGTGTCTTTAATCATGATTTTCCGTGGCTGTATGAAGTCAGTTCTAGCAGAGAATCACTATTAACCTGATCCTGTGTCACATTTCTTTCCATCTTCATTTTGAACAATATATATTTATTGTTTTATCATTTCAGGGCTAATCTTAATCTTAATCTTTTTTTTTTTTTTGAGGCTCCTGTACAATAAGAGATCTTCAAAATAAAATGGTTCACACTTTAGTTTAGGGTCCAGTTCTCACTATGAACTATCTGCATATTACTAGGATACTGGCTGTTTATTAGTTCTTATAAAGCACATATTAATGCCTTATTCTGCATGACCATATTCTACATCCCTTAATTCTACCCAATACTTAAACCTTTATTGAGGCAAAAGTAGTGAGAATTGGACCTTAAACTAAAGTGTGACCATAAAATCTACTGAGAGCTTCCATCATAAACATCAGGAGGACCAATACATGATCATTATGGAAGAAAAAGTAAAATACATCTGTTCTCAGTCCAGACCGAAAGATGACTTTGATGAGATCTACCGGGGAAAAATACATATGATGTAATGCTCATGTGGTCAGAAACGGAGCATGTGAAGCCTGCAGTTATGATAACATATGACTGCATCATTTCCCTATTATAAATGCATTATAAATGTTACGCCATAGAAAATAACAGAAATCTGGCAAATAATGAATAAAATATGTCATATACCAAAACCAACTGCACTATTTCATCACGCAAACTGTAAAAAGTGTAACAACAGTGATAAAAATACATTTAAAAGAGAATCAACTCTATAAGAAAAGTAAACTCTAATTATCATTAACCAATTACTACTAAACAGCAGATCATTTTAATATTTTTTTAAATTTGAGACGTTCAGCAGCAAACAGCTATGATAGCGGGGCTACCAGGGCTTTTAAATGTAAAATTATGGTATTTTATGCTATTAAAAGTCACTTATAGTAACACCTCCCTCCTCAACAAGTCACATGATTTGAGGTAAAACAGTGTGAAATTAAATACCAAATGACATTTACTACTTCAGCATGTAATACTGTATTACTTACACTCCATAAAAGTTGCTTTTCAGTGTTCATTGAATAATTTTCATCAACAAACACACACTAACAGAGAAAATACGGACAAAAGGAAAGAGGAAAAGACAAAGGAGAGAGAGAGATTGACTGACAAGAAGCCTGTAGGTGGTAGCAGATTCATTTAACATTAATTATGCAATTAATCACCCGCAGGGAGCCATTACTATGGAGCGTGTCCAGCAAATTAGGAGACAGACTCTGAGCAACAAACAATCATGCATAAAATGTGAAAGACATTAGCCTAATGTGTCTCTTAGAAACAGCCTTCTGATGAAGGAAAAATGATCTCCGTCTATTCACCGGTGTCTGATACCTGTTATTATCAGAGCCACACACAGAGAACAGAAGACCACGGTCCTGAACCCTGAACAAACCCCAAACATCACGAACAAAACTTGGCATTTGTTGCAGTGATGATGGTGATGATTTAGAGAATAAGGTGCCCCATAGTCAATATAATAAAAATATCAATATACACAACATCTACTCAGAATTCACTTTACCGTTCAAAAGTTTGGGGTCAGTAAGGAAATTAATACTTTTATTCAGCAAGGATGCATTAAATTGATCAAAGGTGACAAAAAATATATTTACAATGTTGCAAAAGTATATATATATATATATATATATATATATATATCCCCTTTTGCTGCCAAAACAGCCCTGACCCATCGAGGCATGGACTCCTCTAGACCCCTGATGGTGTGCTGTGGGATTTACTCCGAGATGTTGCAGCAGATCCTTTAAATCCTGTTGTGAGGTGGAGGCTCTATTGTTCAGCACATCCCACAGATTCTCGATTGGATTGAGATCTGGAGAATTTGAGGCCAAGTCAACACCTCAAATGCTCCTCAAACCATTCCTGAACCATTTCTGATTTGTGTCAGGACACATTGTCCAGCTTAAAGAGCCACAGTCACCAGGGAATACCGTGAAAGGGTGTACATCATCTACAACAATGCTTAGATAGGTGGCACGTGTCACAGTAACATCCACGGATGGCACGACCTAAGGTTTCCCAGCAGAACATTGCCCAAGGTCTCACACTGCCTTCGCCGGCTCACCTTCTTCCCACAGTGCATCCTGGTCCCATATGTTCCCCAAGTAAGCGACACACACGCACACGGCAATCCACGTGATGTAAAAGAAAACGTGATTCACCTTCTTCCGTTGCTCCGTGGTCCAGTTCTGATGCTCACGTCCCACTGTTGGCTCTTTCGGCGGTGGACAGGGGTCTGCACTGGCACCCTGACTGGTCTCGTCTGCAGCTCCATACGCAGCTAACTGACGCACTGTGTATTCTGACACCTTTCTATCAGAACTTCTTGAGCAATTTGAGCTACAGGAGCTCCTCTGTTGGATCGGACCGCACGGTTGATCAGTGTTATTCATTTCACCAGTCAGTGTCATAATGTTATATTTTACATATAACTTTTGAACGGTAATTTAATTGCTAAGGCAAAATAATGACTAATAGCACAGTATATTTTGGAGCTGAAACAGTTTTGCTGATCAGAATGTATCAGTCAATTAGCTCTTGAAAAGAAGGTACGTTTAATGATCTATAAAGAGCAGGCAGAAGAACCTCATGAGAACTATTGTAATTCTATTCTCACTCTATGTCCTCAGGCACTCCGAGAGTAACCTTGACACAGATGCAGAAACAGAAAGAGTCAGAGACAATAGGCATGAAAGAGAGTCAAGGGAGAAGAGAAGCGATTTGAGAGAGAAACTCAGAATGACGAGGAGACTGGAATGAGTAGGTGTGTCAAGAAAGACATTGGTGTACTGACAATAACTGGTAACCTGATCTTAAAAAAAAAGAAATAATTATTCTGAAACTTCAGTCGCTGCAGCAGTGAAGTGTCTGTTTTTGAGTTTCACAACAGACTGCTGAATGCACAACAGACAAACGGCCAGGAAAGTGGGTCAGACAGCATTTTTCAAGCTGGCCAGATCCAGACAGAAGCAGAATTGAATCAGTCACACTGTTATGATCTGCTCTGTTGCTTTAGAATAGGGAAGAGGCTGCTCACATCCGTGTGATGTCAATGATTCCAAACTCCACTAGTGCTCGCATGTCACATGACTGAATGCCACAGGGAATGTTCCATTATGGGTGCAAATGAGAGGTAAGATAGGAAGCTAACATTTTATAGCATTTATAGCATTATATTGTGTGGCAATTAACGCCTTTTGGATTTGTTCAAATCCTCAAGATATTGGAATATAGTGTACAAGTCATATTGACCTTTATGATACTTTATGGTGCTTTCTGTCCTGTTTTGGAGCTTTTTCCTATTTTTATGATCAGTTTCTGTGATTCCATCCACATTTTCCACATCACAGAAATCATAATTAGAAGTCCCTCTTCTTCAAAATGTCCTGTCCTGCAGGTCTGAAGCATAAATGAGTAAATCATGACAGATTTTTTATTTCTGGGTTTCTTTAAAACCCACCTCCAGAATAAAGGGAGAGGGCAAGAGGGGCACCTGACAGGCCAGATGGGTTATCAGATCATCTCCGGTGGGGAAATCGGACAGCTTAGCCTCTTTATGTGTGCGTGTGCATTACTGCATCCATACAGGGCACAAAAGAATTAGAGGACCATGACCCATTCCCACAGGGAGCGACCCTGAATAGCTCCCGTTATGCTGATCTGACCCCACCCTTGAACCTTTAATCCCATTGACCTTTCGCTGACCTCATCATTCTGACCCAAGAAGGACTGGCGAGTATATCAGGACACAAGACTCAGAAACTTGTTAATGCTTAACAAACATTGCAATAATGTAATCCATATAGACAGATAAAGAAAGGATATGAGGTGAGAGATGAGCTAATCTGACCACAGGATGTAATAATGAGTCATCATGAAATACACAATTCTAAACTACATAACAAAATCAACACAGATACACAACAAAATAACCAATAGAAAAGAGAAATCATAGATTTTAACGCATAGTTCAGTCATGGAACTCTTCCGAGTAGCTGATATTATTTATTTTTGTCCCTCCTCTCCATCCGGCACCACCTGTCTAGATAAGATATGCCATTCTCCCTTCTTTATTCATTTTCATTCCTCTCATGGCAAAACTAATTCAACCTCTTTTCTTGTCAATAAAATGCTGTTATAATCAATTTCGAGAGTTGTCATGATTGCAATTCTACAAGCCATCCATGAGATTAATGGAGGTTTCATTCTCCTGCTTCTCAGATTGTTCTCCTGAGGAACAGAAGCCAGTAATCCCACATACATTTCTTACTGGGCTTCAGAAGAGAACTTACTAACATCTCAGATTGTACTCAGATTTTCCAGAATACCAAAGTCTGCCATCAAAAGTCAAAGATTTCAATATGAACTTTTGCAAAAAAATCTCCCAAATCTGTCCGCATTAATACTACTGCTCTACTGCTATATTGTCACTGTACAGTATGTCACTCATACTTAGTACTAGTGTGCTGACTAGTTTTCTGTGCACGCTTCGGGTGTATGCGCACAGAAAACAGAACCGAATAGAGCTCTCTTTTGTGTCGTCACGCATCTATTCGTCTCGTTCTCCCACACATTTACATTTTTGAACATTATATGAGACATGCAGCAAGAGTATGCCAACTTTTGTCCTGCCAGGAAGATCAGCATGTTACAATTCAAATCTGCGCATCTACAGCGCAGGACATCGTCAGTTCTGACCGGATCTCCTCCCAAATCGTCCCAAACATTTCCGTATCTTTTTTAATCGTTGACAAAAATGTGCCATTTTAGTATGATTTTAAAAACAAAAGATTTTTGTTATCGATTTGTTGTTCAAAACTTTTTTTTTTTTTTTAGTTATCGTCTCGTTGTTGTCTGTGAAAAAATGACGTTGATGAAAATAACGAAATGAACACTGCTGTGTGTGTGTGGTTCAGGTATGTCCCTCGTTATGGGGACAAAGATGGCATTGCCGGAAATCACTGTCCTTGTGGGGATATTTTTAAATTATACTAAGTGATGTTTTTTTGAAGATGTAAAAATGCAGAAAGTTTTCTGTGATGTGTAGGGTTCGGGGTAGGGTTAGTGTTAGAGGAGAGAATATACAATTTGAACAGCATAAAGTCATTTTGTCAATAGAGAGTCCCCACGAAGATAGCACAACCTAAGTGTGTGTGTGTGTGTGTGTGTACTTGTTTTGACTATACTTGTGAGGACCACGTATATTGTGAAATACTTTCTCAACTCACTAAAGAGACATTGACTGGTCCTCACTACATAAAAAGGCTTATAAATCAACCAAAAGATGTTTTTATTTAAATCAAGTGATGGTCACATGTTTCTGTGATGGGTAGGTTTAGGAGTACGGGCTGGGTTAGGAGAGAGAAAATATCACTGACCTGATATAAAATCAATAGAAGTCTATGCAATGTCGTCACTAAGATAGCAAAACAAACCGGTGTGTGTGTGAGTGTTTTACCTGGAGGAGTGCATGCTTCAACTGAGGACTGCACTAGAACAGAGCGTCTCTTCGAGGGCATCGGCATCTTTCTCTCTTTATACTTTGCCAAGGCTGCTTGTACCGCTTCTGTATGAAGGTCTGTGGAGACACAGAGAGTGCCAACTTTAGATAAGACAGAAAACTACCGCCAGACATCCCACAAATTACATTTTCAAATCCCAAATGTCTACAACATACGACAGAACAGATAGCATTATAATAATTATAACCTTCTTGCAGTGTAAATATTATATTGATGCTTTAGCCTTTTTTAAAACTATGGAAAAATGTAAAGTCGATCTCTTAGAAAAGAATAAATACAGCTCTGCTTGCTTAAATCACATGATTTGACGTATCATTCACATTCATTTACATGCAAAAGTAAGTAATAACGAAACATGCAATATTGAAACACCCTTGTGAAAAAGAAGTGCACTTATAATGTACTTCAAATCTTAAAAGAAAAAGTAACTGCACTTAAAGAGTGACACTTTCATGACTGTTTCATAACACACTTAAGTACACTTCATAATAATGCAAAATGAAAGGTTTTACTTTAAAGTACATTTAAATCGTTATTTTAGATTTTGTCATGCTTTAAAGAACCGAAGCGCATGTAAAGTACTTTTTTATCATTTCAACTGTAGTGTTATTCAATATTACATTTAGTTAATTTATTTTAAATGTGCTAAATTGCAACTTCATCGATAAAAATGTGTAATTACAAATATATTTCATTGCAGTTTCAATAGAAATGACATTAGTTGATCATAAATGTTTGTCAGAACATTCAGCAGTAACTTTAACCATAGTTCAATGACAATAGAAGTAATTATGAAATTACTTATGAGATACTACTATGGTGGGTCAGAAAGCACTCTGACACAAAAAGCTGTCAGAAAACATTACATTCTTATATTCTTATAAAACAGATTATTTTCTATATTACTATTTATTATATATTATTTTCAAAGTCTGTACTCTTTTTAATTCAGTATGATAAAGTGTATTTCTTTTTCACAAGGGCACGTCTGCTGAGCTCGTCCCTCGTGATCAGAGAGTTTAGCAGGGAAATGTTCCTGCCTGATCTGAAGCGCTCATCCCTTGAGTTCGCCACCCGCGGCTTGTTCTGTTTGGAGCCTGGAGGGGCCACCTGTGACGACGCGTGGATCCTATGATCAATCTGCAGAGACGGATCTACACCTGCACACAACAGAGACCAGAACATTATCATCTCAGACAGACAAAGGATTCATGCTTGACATTATACCCATTAGCAAGCTAACTGCGGTGTAAAACAAGGACAGTCGAAGCGCCGGGGCACGTGTGCAGAACAGATTACGGTACATCAAGAACCTACAAACCAGCAGAGTAAACTGTGCAATAAAATCCTGTTACACCTATTAGGCCTACAGAAACAGACATGAGTGAATAATCTCAGGGTGAGTAATTTACTTGAAGTGACCCCACAATCCTCGCATTTAGATGGCAACATAAATCCTCTCATGACTTCAGACTTCTCTGCTATCCGGGTAACACAACACCTGGAGATCAATGGGTCCTTTACACCACATCTGAGCTCCGAAACAGAGCTCTCATGCTGATCTGGAGCTGACGCCGACAGTGTAACCTTCAGAATGCTTCATCAAACATGACAGACGTGAGCTGAAGAGGCACACAAATCTTACGTCGGGTTTGTTCTGATGCCACAGCCACAGGCCATGTGACCAGACTAGAGTTTCAGCTGAGGCTTTCCATTGAGAAATTCTCACCAGTATGAATGACTTCAAACTGGCATATAAATAAGGCAGTGGATATTTACACTAAGAGAAAATAGCGATATATTTTATTTACACTATAGAAAAGTAGTAGTTCTTTGCAATAAGAGTCAATGTGGCCTTGGAGCACAAAACCGGTCATAAGTCTCACAGGTATATTTGTAGCAATGGCCAACAATACATTGTATTGGTTAAAATTATCGATTTTTCTTTTATGCCAAAAATCATTAGGATATTAAGTAAAGACTATTACTATATATATTCCTGATTTTGCATATAACAATGGTGGATGCAGTCACTTTTCAAAAGGGTGCAGGTGACTTTTCTCCTCATTCACTCAATGACTGTAAATGACTTTCTTTCTTCAGATAAACTTAAAGATTTTTAGTAAAACAATCAATCAAACAATGCTTGATAAACCACACACAGCGATCGTGGCAGTGATCCATACGACCTCAGTGGATGAATCAATGTCTTCTGATGGAAAACTATATGCATGTGCAGGGCTTGACATTAACTTTTTTGCTCACCAGTCACTATGGTTAGCGTTTTTCAGAGTTATTAGCCACTCAGCTTTTTCCACTGGCCACAATTTTGATACCATGGGAAAAACTGCCATATAGATATTTTTAATATCATCTCATAATTTGACAGCATGCTGTCACTTTAAGACCTGATGTACAGATCCATTATACTGTTACACACACATTTTCTTTCTCAACTGTTTATGAGTAAAATTGACCTTTCGCAAACAGTTTGATTGACAGGCGATCTGACCAATCATAAACTCGAATTCGCCATTTTGTCGGACAATGCAGTCAGGGGAGTTAGTAGATTAATGTTGGTGAACTTGAACTTGAAAAATTGTGTGCATTTACTTTCTGCGCTTGAAACAACATTCCTTCTGATGTTCATTCATGTTTCATGATGCTATAAATGAACTAGTATGAAGAGATGATCATTTCACGAGCCGCTTGAAGGAGCTACAGCGATCTGTCACCACACATTAAAGAGACACTATACGCTATTTATTGTTTAAACTTCTTTTAAAAAATATTAAATATTAAATATGAAACTGTTTAAATGTCTGTCGATGTGTTGTCAGTGTCCTCTTTGCTCCAGGATGTATTTTTCACTGCACGAGAACATGATGTGTGGCGTGAGAGCGCATGACTTGTAAGACAAACAACAGTACCTAAAGGGGGCTGGTCTTTGAGAAGGGATATGCAATATGCACAATCCCACGCCGAAATTCAAGCCCTGTAACACCAACAATATTCATCCAGAGAAAATGAAATGAGGGGAGGTGGGTTTGTGTAAAAAATTGAGTATTGGAAGCTTTTCAGTTTCAATATGTATTGATATTTTTGACAATACAGTCCGCTTAGTTTATTATTTCAGATGCCTTTATAAGACTACTCTTGAAAAAATGTATAAAATTCAATCCACCACAGTGGCTAGTAGGAGTGCATTACACGCCACTACTGAAATACACCCGCATTTAACAGATTGTCAGATGTTAATGTCAAGCCCTGGGCATGTGTAAGAAAAAAATTTATGTATATATTTATATAATCTTTTTTTTGTGTTTATCTGAAGAAACAAAGTCATCAGGGACAGCATGAGTCAAAAAAAAAACTACACATCCAAATATAGCACATGTACAGTAATAATCACAGCCGACTGAGGATGCTCAAAGTGAGAATAAGTGACGGTAAATGAAGCTTCACCTCTTCATTTAAACCTTCTGATTGAATCCTGAATGGCAGGGAGCTCAATGTCAAAGTCATTTCTGTGAAGCCTCCACCAAGACTGATGAGTCACGCAGCGCTGCGCTTACGTAAGATCATCGCCGCTGTAGCTGCGGCAGCAGAAATGAGAAGGGATCTGAGGTATAGTGACCTCTCTATCACACAAGTGAATGCTAGCAAACAGGGAGAAATGAAGGACATCCAAGACAAACTGCATTTAAAAACGTAGTCCTGCTTTTGTCACATAGGATCAAAATACAACCAAACTACTCTTTGTTAAACTTGGTGACGTGGGGGAAGATCTATCACAGGTTAAGACAACTAGTGACCCCTGATCTTTGTGTGCGTATTTTCCCTGGAAAGTCAAAGAAAGCAACACAGGATTGTTTACCTCCTCCCGAACCGTTAGCCTAGCAACCACTTCACACTGACCTTTTGCCCCGGGAATCATTGAAAGGAGCTTCAGCTCCTACGTTGACATGCTGGAGCATTCATAAGGGTAATATCCCTAAACAACCACACTGAGCTCAAGAAAGGTCACATACTTAACCAAAGGACAGAAAGATGGATAAACACAGGCATCGCCAACTGTAGGACTACTTTAGGTTAAGTAGAATATTCTGCAGTACATTATGTGTTAATCCCGCAGTTTATAAGATCATACAAATAAAGTGTTTACATTAATGCACTTACAACGGCAGTCTATGGAGCAGGACACTGAACTGAAGTAATGCTAAAGTGGAGAGTTCAGTACTGTTCTGATGTTTGGGGTCAGTAAGAAATTACACTTATTCAGCAAGGATGCATTAAATTGATCAGAAGTGACAGTAAAGACTTTTACATTGCTAATTAATTCTGTTCCTATAAATGGCGTCATATCTGCGTTACCCTCAGTTTCCCGTTTTATTTTGTGAAACCATGGATAAGACACTTTAATGTATGTAACATGTGGGAACACACACAACATCTGTTTTGATACATTTATAGGCAGAAAACTAATTATTGTAATATAGCTCAACATGTTTCATGTCAGCATGTCATTCATTAACACAAGCCATCCAGCATTTAACATGATATTGTAATATGGATGTATCTCACTGAAGAGTGAACAAGTGTCTCACAGCAGCCGCGAGCGAACGCACAGAGTAACGTTATAACATCATTTTCAACACACTCAAATGTATCTAATATGATAAACAGAGCTAATTTCCTCATACTCATGACCGGGAAAGCTTAAGCGGTGACTGTGTCATAATAAAAGTCCCGCTGCTCTCGGGGCGGTGACTCGCTCCTGCTCTGCTTCATACTACAGTAACGTTAATAATCACGTGAACGTGATTTCTGCTCGAGTCTCATCCCGATTCTTTTCCACCGGCTGTGAGGTCAAGACCACATGTCCCAAGATTCCTCGCTCAAACTTGGCGTCATCAAGCTACACCTTTCTTTTTGAATAGTTGACCTCTAGCGGACGAAAAACTACATAGTGCAGCTTTAAGGTGTCATTTAACTCACTTAAGACTCCTCTTGTGAGGATACAAGACAAAACTGACATAATTCTGCATGTTATTATTTGTTTGTTAGTATTATTCTGTGTGTTTCACATGACACGGCACTCACACACAGCTCATTCCCGTTTGGCTTGTGGCGCTTGAATGGTTTAAAGGAATTTGCGTGAATAAGAGCACGATCATAGCTAGATTATGACAGAAAAAACGGCTGCTGCGTTAAATATTTTGAACACTTTAAGCTGAAAAATAAAATTGCATACTTTAATGCGTTAAACTTGACAGCACTAGCTTATTTTTGTTATATTTAACAAAAACAAGCCCTCTGCATTGCTATGTTCCCCATAGACTTTATACTGCAAACATGATTGTTATTCATCCAAGTCTCTCATTAAAACATCTCTTGTTTCCTCTGTTATTAAGTCCATAATAACTGCTTTAGATCTTCCCAATAATTTCACAGTATTGCATTATAACACTGCTGCTGTTTCTATCAGTGAGTGCTGGACTGGTTCTGGGAAACACTCAAAACCTCCAATCCTGCTTAACTCAACAAAAGCTTACTAACAGCTAAAGTTGTATAAGGACAATAAGACACTGTCTGCAACATCAAAAGAAGTGAGGACTGCTGGTTCATAAGCGCTAACACATACAATATCCTGATAGTGTTCGTAATCTCAACAGCTTCACAAAAGCCCAACTATGTGCAAAGATAACACAGCCGTAAATGCTACAAGTAGCTCTGTCCAGTTGCTAAGCAAGTAAATGCCCCTCCACAGTTGGCTGATAACCAACCAATCACATTCCTGCTTCCAAACGATTGTTACTAGTCAGATCTGGGCGGAATGTTTCAGAACATGCAACAATGTATAGGAGATGTCCCAGCCTTCATGACTGGGGCCTCATCATGATGGTAATGAGCTTTGATTGGTTACATAAACAGCTAGATTTGAGATTTCACAAGAAACGGCTTAGCTACTTAGATTTGCTCAGCTCTTGTGCCGGAGTACAATATTGGTGAACTAGAACTTTCCAGCGCAAATTGTGTGCAGTTTTCTTCATTGTTCTGAGGTAGAGGACCTCAGCAGTGAACATGACCACACAGATTCAAAATCTTCATGACCTCTTTGACAGCCCTTGTGAAAAAGAAGTGCACTTAATTGTATTGAATGTGCACTTGTAGTGTGTATATAATATATATATATATATATATATATATATATATATATATATATATATATATATATATATTTTTTTTTTTTTTTTTTTTTTTTTTTTTTAAAGCTGTACTTGCAGATAAAGTTCAGCTGATTGCATTTAATATAAATGTAAACTACATTCTAAAAAATGCAGGGTTAAAAACAACCAAGTTGGGTTGAAAATGGACAAACTCAGCAATTGGGTTAAATGTTTGACCCAACCTGCTGGGTAGTTTTATTCAACTCAACTATTGTTTAAAAACTACTGAACAATGAACTGAAATTAACATTTATTTATTAGTTTAATGAATAATAATTAAACAATAAACATTTATTAAATTGCTTATTGATAAATGTTCACCTTTTGAGTATTATTTTTGCCTCAAGTAATTATGAGCCTGATTATTAATTTCCAACGTATTTCGGGGTCCTTTTAAACCAGCCATAAAGTAATTTTTAAACAATAGTTGGGTTAAATAAAACAGTCCAACAGGGTTAAAACAACCCAATCAGTGGGTTTGTCCATTTTCAACCCAACTTGGGGTGTTTTTATCCCAGCATTTTTTAGAGTGTACAATCTGTCTTTATTTAATTTCAATTAACGAGAGTCTGAAAACATTACATTCAGTTCACACTATATTCTTTTCAAGTACTCTTTTCAAATGTATGCTAAAGTCTACTTATTATACATAAGGGTTTCAGGATCTGAAGACTACAGAGAGGATCATGGGAGGAAGTGTGGTGGTCTGTTAGCCAGCTTAGAAAACGACAAAGACAAACCCCACAATGGAGAGTCATCTCTGCTGCAAGGCTGATTTAAAATCAAGTCCTGATTCTCGGTTTCAAAGCCAAACCAAAAATATAGAGTGGGGGCCCAGACAGACGTTCACTTTTCCACAAGCCACCGCAACCATCATAAAATACATATGCAGGGACAATCTAAAATTAAACATACACAAGGAATACAGATTGAGCATGCAGAGAGGGGGTTGTTCAGAGAGACATGAGCAGTCGAAATATTGACCGTCGCGTGTGAACAAAATCACCAAAACAGATGCCATTGATCTGGAATGGGGGAGATAACCTGTGACTTCCACTTGTGTTGAGGGGCTTTGGCTTTTCCCACCAATGCCGTTACTGTACAACTCAAACTATTCAAAATCATTTTTGGAAACTGAAATGAAGCTAAAATAAAATATAGGCCTAAATATTAAATGAAAAACTTAAACGTAACAAAAAAAATGTTAGAAGTTTTGTCTTGGCAATTAACTAAAAATACTAAAACTTACACTAAAATACACTTTAATGCATATTATAATAATATATAAATAATACTGAAATAACCTGCAACATCAGTGTAGAGAACGCAATTTTTCCAATAGAAGTTCTCCAAAAAATAAAAAACTTCCTGATCAAGTCCTGATTAATTCACTCTCAAATCATTTCATTTTTTAAATTAAAATATGGCATGTCAAGATACACTAAGCCAGGACACAGAATAATGTAAGATTAATGAAATAATAATAACATTTAATGAAAAACGTAATTGACACAAACATTTTTACTGAACGCAAACCGGAGAGATTTTAGAGCAATGTCGTTTTTCTTTGAATAACAAAATTTTAAAAAAAATAAATAAAATAAAAAATATGTGTCTGTTTCTGACACAGAGCTATTATATGATTGCAGAATACTTGGGAAAAAAGTGCAGAAGTCGCATGGACAATTTTATTGTGATACTTTTGTGGGGATTTTTGGACCTCAACAGCTCCAGTCCCAATTCACTTTCATTTTATGGAAACAAGCAGTGTGACCATTCTGCTAAATATCATCTTTTTCAGTTACACAGAAAAAAGAACATCATATGACTTTGCAATGACACAGATATCTAGTTCGGTCATGAAACTCTAGATGGCGCAGGCTGATCGGTCCTTTACATGCAATCTGCAAGCAATTACACCATTACATGGCACAAGCTGATGGGTCTCTGATCCTGCAGCCAATGAGATTGCTTACTCAACATTCAAATAGTCTGGTTCAGTGTTTGCTGTAGGCTGGTCCTACAGCACTATCAGAGCTCCTCTGAACCCCTCCACCTCCCCAGCTCCGCTTACTTAAATATGTAAATCCATACTTGCTCTACAGCAGCAGCAATAATCAACATCAACAGCAGAATAGCAGATCTAGTCCACTAAGACCAAATACATTAACACTGACATATTCAATAACATGCTAAAACAATTCAGGTAGTTGCCATGATTGAAATAATGACATAATTTCCCATGTTTCAACTAAAAAACATGAATAAATCAAATTTAAGACTCCAAAAGGAATAATTTCTTACATTTTAGAGATGAAAGAGCAAGGATCCATAAATAATTGTCTTTATTCTGCATATGAAAAGAAATATCATGCCTTGATATATGGGCAGTTGCTAGCCACCCTAAACCAAACAACAAAGACACACACTGCATAATTGAGAGTTTGAGGCAGTTTGAACCCTGCACTTAGTTTTTAGTTTTATAGTGTGGATAACTCCTATTCCCCAGAGAGACACACACATTGTTTCCATTAACTCAGAGTATCCTTGACAGTACCAAAACCATCCATGTATTTCAGATCATTCCAGACCGCGGTAAGATTCAGAGCTCTACCGAAGGTCGAAGAGGTGACGAGAGAGATTTTATAACCTAGACATGCACCGTGAGCAAAAATACTTCATTAAACAGTAAAGCTGATAAGAGTGAGCTGTTTACCTTGTATCTGGGGTATGTAGGGCGCCAATAATTTCCCTCTTTTCTTTTCATAGCCTTTCTGTGTGATGTCACCTACAGAGAGAGAGAGAGAAACAAAGGGATTGTGATGAATCATGTATTCTGTGTTTGAAAAGTTGGCATCACATTGCTCAGAGTCAGCCCACCGTCCTGGCACACCGTCCTGGCAATAGAAAGTTCACCGCTCCGCTGGTGCGCTGAGCTCCACACGGACCGTAAACATCCAGCACTAACATGAATTCCCAGTAGAAAAACTCAAATATTACTGAGACCTCCGGTGTTCAATCGTAACTTATCTTTTGCTTAAAAAAATCTCCATTTATCAAAACAACAGTAACTATCTTAAGGAGATACTGACCTAATCAAACCCTTACTTTTGTTGATGTAAATAAACAGGCTGATTCTCTGGTATTAAATCATATTTTGTTTCAATAAAGTTCCAGAGGAAGGTCAGTTGACCAAAATATATGACGCACACATGAGTAGGATTTATATCACGAAACACTGGCAGATTTATGCTGGTTAGTAGTAAAGGACTAGCACAGCTTAGCTAGTGAAGCTAGTCATCAGAATGGTCCTTTTAGTGAAGCTAGGCAAGTTCTAGTTATGAATTTTGGACAGAAAACCAGTATCCAAAACACAGCACACAGAGCGACCAAAAAGCCACACTGCATGAATGTCATTCTATCACATAATCACATGTCATTGTTGTCACAATTCCCTATGTCTGTTTTCAAGGACTCTTATTTTGATATTCATTTGTCTTGTTTTGCCTGTGTTCTGTTCCTGTTTCTTTAGTTGCCATAATTATTCATTGTTTGGTTGTGTATTTAAACACTCGGTGTTCGTCTGTTCTTTGTCGTGTTAACGTTGTGTACTGGTGTATCTCTCTTTGGTTCCTAGTGTTCATTAAATGTTATTTCATCGTTCATCTGCGTTAAGCCTCATTGTTCTGGATTATCGAGTCAAGCCAACATTTGACAAGTATATTATTGAATTAAATTAATACTTTTATTCAGCATGGACACAATAAATTCTTACAAAGTGACAATAAAGACTTGTTTACAAAAGATATTTACAGTATGTAAGATTTCAAAATGTATTAAGGTTTCCACAAAATATTAAGCAGCCCAGCTGTTTTCAACATTGATAATAATCATAAAGGATCATCAAATGATCGTATCAGAATGATTTCTGAAGGATCATGTGACACTAAAGGAGTAATGATTTCACAATATTACTGTTTTTACTGTATTTTTGATCAAACTAATACATGGAGACAAAAAATATGATTGCCCGCAAACTTTTTCACAGTAGTGAACTATTCAACAGGAGCATGTACTAGTCTAAAACAAACCTTCAAACCTAAACGCTTTACATTTAATTTACTCCACAAGTCCGTTAGACCATGTGTTCAATAAATCAGCTGAAATTCACGGAATTTTTACACCAAACTTCATAAATACGTATTACAATATAATTCCACTGACACACTTGGAGTGATTTTCCTCCAGCAGATATTGCTGACGGCAGTCTAGCCTCTGAAACACACGCGTAATTACAGGCTGTCTGGGACACATGTTATTTTATAAACTAATGGAGACCTTTCCCATCAGTAATGCCACCACAATGACACGGGCAGAGCTCCGCTGGCACACTTCACTTACTTCTCAATCACACGAAGAAGAAATAGACACTGAAAATCAAAAGAATGAGAAATGACAACATATAAAGCTGAAAACAGTGTCACGGTCAGTTGAGTCTGTCTTCTGGTAGATGGATGGAGAAATGGACAGATAGAAGCAGGAGACATCTGACAGTTACTACAGCATGTGCTCAGCTGGGATTATTGACATGAAACCCACGATCAGACATTACAATGAGTGATAAAATGGGCCAAATAAGCATGACAATAACCAACCAATCAGGTCACAGTGACTGGTTTATAGTATTATGACAGCGTTATAACAGTGAAAAAATTCATGGATGGTGAGAAATCAGAAATCAAAATTCTGGCCGATATGCTAAACTTTTTTTTTTTGCGTGTTAACCAATAAATAGCTGATGTAAAAAATTATATACTATTTTGTCTAAATAAATTAAAAATAAAACACTAAAAACTAACACCAATCAACCAAAATTAAAATTCTATGCTGTGTAATTAAATTAAAGTGGTGGTTGTGTAATGTTGCTGTTTAAGCAGAAACAACATCTGCAAAGTTACGACACTCAAAGATCAATGCAAAGGGAGATATTTTCTTTTACAGAAATCGCTTTTTGAGGACTACAACAAACGGCTGGTAGGGACTACAACAAGCTTCTTCCTGGGTTGGTGACATCACAAACCCCAAAAATTTACATAAACCCCTCCCCCAAGAACACAAAAAAGGGGGCGGGGCCATGTTGGGCTGCTTTAGAGAACAGGAAGAGTTGTTGTAGTACACTGGACTGCTTCACAAACAAGGGTCAATTCAACGAAAAAAGATTAACATGATGGCACATGCTAGTTGAGGAATTGAATCAACTCCACAACAACTACATAAATTTATGCATTAACCGTTCAGAAACGTCTAAAAGTTGTAACTTCTTCCTGAGTCTCTCCATCAGTGCTGACTCCAGTTTGAACTATGTAAGCCTGAACACCGTCTTCATTTTAGCTGCCTGAGATTCTCCAGCTTTGTTGTTGTTGAGCAACCGAAGCGTGCGCTGTTAAAGCTCTGCCCTCTTCTGGAAAAGGGGCGGGAGCAGCCGCTAATTTTCATTTAAAGGGACACACACAAAAACTGTGTTTTTGCTCACACCCAAATAGAGGCAAATTTGACAAGCTATAATAAAAGATCTGTAGAGGATTTTGCACTGAAACTTCACAGACACATTCTGGAGACACTGATATTACATCTTAAGGCCGATAACTGATAAATCAAAGACGTGACAAAAAATAACTTGGAGGCTGGAAAATGTGTCACATTGGTGCAGTTTGTGAAGCCATGTTTTGGGATGCTTATTCCCTTGTTATCCAGCATCACCCTGCTTCACTCCAAAATCCCAGCATCTAAAGAAGCTTTTTCTCTTTTAACAAAAGCCATGTTGATTCAGCGTGGAGGCCACGGCCCTGCTGACTGACACCACTAAAGAAAAGTGAGGCTCCCAAACAGTCTCTGACACATTCCCCTCCCTGAGCTTTTCCCAGCCGCCCGGAGAGGATGAGAAAAACCTCCACACAACACCGGGAGGGGGGCGCTGGGAAAACATAACACTCAAACAGCTGGGTCACCAATCAACACGTCTAACCTGCCATTCACAACGGACATCATTTTAGCTCAAAGATATGGCAAAGTTGACGCCGAAGGCAAGAAACAAAACTTGTCTGCGAGGAAGACGGAGGTGTTCACAGACAAGCAAAGTGACTGAGATGTTGAGCGGGTGACAGCAGAGGTGTGATCAGCAGACGGACAGACACTGCAGTGTGTTCAGATGCCCCTGAGTCACCATCATGAGTGAGAGGTCTACTGTCTCCAGCGCGAGATGTCGATCATGCAAACAATGCAGTACTGTACAGACCTGACGCATGCATTGTCTGCTCAAACACAGAGCGCGGTGCAACACGGCCACAGACACACAATGGAGGGCTATTCTCCTGCCCACAGACCTCTCTGAACTGCCTCATTCTGTTACAGGAGACCTTAACTCATCCAGGCCAGAGTAGTGCTGGGACCCAGAGCTATGGAAGAAAATTAAAGTCAAATGTTTGTGAAACAAAAAAGCTTGTTGAATTGCAGGAATATCCATTGTATTAACCGTGCTTGCATTTTCTTAATTCAACATGGTTGTATATTTGAGCTGTACATTTTTCAATCCCAAACCATTCACATACATTTCAAAATGCAAGCCCTAACAAAACAATGTCAAAAACATTTGTCATTAATTTTCTTCCATACAGAGTACTGAGGATGAAGTACATGTACAGAATAACGCGTCACACTTTAATGTCCTTGATACAATATACTTATTAAATATGTACACTACATATCTGCATCGTAAAGTACTTGCATTTAATTACCATTTGTTGTTATACTGACAGAAAGCAGTTTGGTTTGGAAGTGACTTCTGTGCAAGACGTTCTTCATGCATTGCTACACAACTGACAATAGACCTTTATTTTCTGCAAACAATTACAGAATCTGCACCTTTCACTGGCCATTGGACACACCCTACCCTGGACAAAACACTGGAAACAACTGCGATAAAAAATTTATTTAGTAATCAATAGAGATGCTAAGAGGAACAATGAGAAGATGTGATTAATGCCCAGCCCCACAGCAAGAGCTTTAAATGATGCTCGAGTTCAGAGCGCTTGAAGATAAAAGTCAAAGGTCAATGATTTGCCCCCGTGTGTGAGGTGACGGTGGTATGGATGGGGATCAGGTGCACATCCTTCCACATCAAACCATAAGGACTGGCCATTAGCAGCTGATCGGGACACAGTCAGACACACACACACACACACACTGGGCGGAGGTGAGAATCTGACTTCAAATATGAACCTATAGTTTGTAAGAGTAGGATAAACTGGGGAGGCACTAACTGAAAGAATATTATTGAATGATACCATAAAGTCAACATGAAATGAAATTCACCACCCCAAAACATGATTTATTAGTGAGTGAAACAAGATATTCAATGAAAAACAACATAAACATAAATCAAATGACATGATCGAAGAGTGCTTGCATAAACGATGTAAAAAATTCTGTAATTGTGTTAGTATTGGCCACTGACTTGTGAAAAGAAGTATACTTTAGCTTAAAAAAGAATACTTATTATGGAAATTATATACTTTAGAAGAATGTTAAAGCTGCAGCCCGTAACTTTTTTGTTGGTTAAAAATGATCCAAAATCAGTTTTTGAGCAAGTGAATAACCGGCCAGTGTCCAAAACTATCTTATACTATCTTATTTATTATAAGAGTGGTACTGGTGGGTTTCCGCGGGAAATTCGAGCATGCAGCCGTTCATCTTTGCGTCATTACAGAAAGAAATCAAGCTAAATCATGTGAGGATCTGCTGGTGACGTGTCTTTTCTCACAGCAGTTGAGATAATTAAACTTCTCATTTTGATGGAGGATTGTAATCCAGAAAGATCCAAATGACAAAATAAGTGACAACTGAAGATTCACCTGTAGTCAAAATCAAGACGCCGGACTGCGGAGTGGCTGCAGAAATTGAAATCTAATAACGCTGAAACACTAATACACACTAAATACACAGAGTCACACAATACTGATATTGATAATATTAACAATTTGAGAACAAATAATAATTTGCGCTGTTTGACGAGATCCAAGCTAAGCGATCGTTGGATTTAATCATCATTGGAAGCACGATTTACAGTAATGCTTTTATTTTCAGTTGGTCAGAACAAAAGTAGCTGATTTTTTACTTGTTCAGATGACATTTTCTGGTGAAAATCCTTATTTTGTTCATACTTCCAAGATTCTGTGATTCTGTGAGTTCAGTATCCACACTGGTGCGGTGACTGACAGCATACATTAGATTCATCTGCGTTGAGGTGTCGTGTTGATGCACAACTCATGTAAAGATGATAATTCCGCATATAAATACAATTGACCCTTTGCAAAGACCCGACCCCTTTAGTTACTGTTGCTATGTCCAACAATCTATGCACTCTCATGCCACACATCATGTTCTCACGAGGTAAAAATACATCCTGGAGCAAACAGGACACTGACAACATATGAAACAGTTTCATATTTAATATACTGCAATTTTTAGATAAGTTTAAACAATAAATAGCGTCTCTTTAATGTGTGGTGGCAGATCGTTGTAGCTCCTTCAAGCGGCTCGTGAACCGATCATCTCTTCATACTAGTTCATTTATAGCATCAAATAAACATGGATGAACATCAGAAGGAATGTTGTTTCAAGTACGGAAAGACAAAAATGGTACTTTTGTACTTTGTCAGACAAAATGGCAGATTCGGGGTTATGATTGGTTAGATCGCCTGTCAATCAAACTGCCGGTGAAGGGTCAATTGCAGGTTTCAAACAGAGATGGCGGCAAAGAGGTAAAACTTACAGACTGCAGCTTTAAGTGTGAGCTGAATGTAATATTTAATTCAGTTAAATGGAAATATATTATAATGAACTTTTTAAACTGTACTTAAGTGTGTAAAGCAACAGTCATAAAAGTGTCTCTCATTAAGTGCACTTAAGTCGCCTTTTATTTCATTATTATATTATTTGCAAGTATAGCTTTTTGAAAATATATTTTTAAGATTTGAAGTCAACTAAAATATAATTGCACATTCAAGACATCTGCAAAATTCTAGACGAAGCTTAACTAAAATAGCCAAATTAAACTTTTTCAGAGTTCCTGCGGGTGCCGATTATGTGCCAGTCTAGTAAGAGGGCTAAAATGTTATCACTGCATCGCGAGGATATATCCAACCCAAGAATGCCTCGTTAGCCTCTTTCTTTTCCTCTGTCATCATCATCATCATCATTACTGCGACTGCTGTCTGTTGTCCATCACCCAATATTTCAAATGCTCCGCTCAGTCTCGTCTCGCCATCGCCATTATGTTTTTACCGCACACCAAACGTGTATTTATGTGCATTCCAGTCAGAGACTGACCCAGATTTCTGTCCTGACAAGTAATTTCTCAATCCATTGGGAATGAGAAATTCTGGATAGAAGACGTGCCCGCTGACTCTCATTTACAGGTGCCACTCCATCTTGCCAAGGTGACACATGGGCTTTTGAGCAGCTACAAAACTCCCAGCACTCCCCCATCCTTAAGATGACAGTAATTGACAGATAGGACTTCTTTCCTACCAAAAAGATTAATGTTATAGGACAATAACTTCCTATTCCAGAGGTTACAGAACTAAAGAATTATGTCCACTGTTGACTGCCGCCCAACACGTGGAAGCATCAGTCTACTCCAGACAATCTTTTTTATGTTAAAATACTTTCTCCTATTCAAGTTTAGGGCTGGAAAAAACTACATGACTTTTGCCACAATTTTTTAGTCAGAGCCAGTCAGCAAGGGTTTGTACAGTCGTGTATGATGACCAAAGATTATTTTAGCTTCAGAATATGATTTCATCCAGTTGGAAGATATTAAACAGGTTTGATAGTTTGAGCTGATTTTACAACACATGAACTCATGGCTCCGGGGGTAAATAAATATGTAAGAAAAATATCCATATTTAACAAGTTAAAGTAAAATATCGAGCTTCTGCCAAACCACCTTCTGTATTCCACTTACAAAAAAGCTGCTTTTTTCATAAGTTGAATACAGAAGGTTTAGGAAGTAGTGTAAGCATTTTGAACTGCGAGAGGCGTTATGCTTTCTTCGATCCAATTCCAGTTCTTCCATCCAGTTGTATATAAAACATGTTTGATAGTTTGAGCTGATTTTAAAACACACATTGTTTACATTAGTAACGTGTATTCTAGCAACAGTTTGCTGTTTTCGGAATGACTTAAAAGTCAATTAGTGTTTAATGCCCAGTTTTTCTTTGTAACCATATCAGAAAATTATGTGATGGCTAATGTTTTAACATCTGTTCAGATTTTGAAAGTTGTGTAGTGTATTCCGGCCTTAAAGGTGCAGTGTGTAAACTTTAGCAGCATCTAGTGGTGAGGTTGTGAATTGCAACCAATGGCTCAGTCCACCGCTCACCCCTTCTTTTCGAAGCACATAAAGAAGCTGACACAGGACAAAGATGTCATCGGCTGAGACAGCAGAGAGTAGCTAGTCAAGCAAACACGCTATGTAGAGCAGTTTGTCCGTTTAGGGCAAAGTCTATCTTACTGCAGTGTGAAGTGGTGAGCGAACGCTCAGAGTAATGTTATAACATAACTTTCAACACACTCAAATGTATCTAATTTGATAAACAGAGCTGTTTCCTCATACTCATGACCGGAAAAGCGCGGTAGCGGCGACTGTGTCATAATAAAAGTCCCGCTGCTCTCGAGGCATGTGTCGCGTTCGTCTCTCATTATCAATCGCATATATAATCGTATCCGTGAACATGATTTCTGGCCAAGTCTCATCTCGATTCTTTTCCACCGGCTGTGAGGTGAAGACCGCATGTCCCAAGATTCCTCGCTCAAACTTGGTGTCATCAAACTACACCGTTGTTTTGAATAGGCAACCACTAGCGGACGAAAAACTACATAGTGCAGCTTTAATTTACTAGCATTTTCTGAGTGGAAATGGCACACTGCTATAAAAAAAATAGTCTAGTAAGAAGACACTCTCTTTAGATACGAGAACATCTCATGAGTAATTATTGCACGTTTACGCTTCTGAGGAAATCTCAAAAGCTTTGTTTAATCCACAATAAGAACATGCTACCTTCAAAGATGTGACACACACAAACCAGCGCAGGTGCACATATTTCAGACAGGGATCTCACCGGTCACACGGGCTTCATCTCCCGACGGCTGCCGTCATCCCTAGTGTCCTCTGCCGCGTCTCTGTGAGCCCTATCACTTTAAATAGCCCCTGCCCCGCCGTCAGACAGCCCGGACCCCTGGGAACGAGTGGGAGGGGCCGGCCATTAGGCAGCGTTTAGACATGAACCATCACTATGGAAGCAGGAGCTGCTCATGTCTGCATTCAGTCCAGAGAGTGACAAATCTCCAGCGTAAGACCCAGAAGAGAGAAAGAGCCATCTTCATAATGACAGAACAAACTCATGCAACAAAAGATCAACATTAAACAAGTGTTCTGGGTTCAAAACAAGCATCTGACAGCATCAGTGATACTTTGGCAATTATTGCAGAAAATCATTTTGACAGGTTTGTCCGCAAATAAAGTGATGCATTTATAATGGGAGTCTTTGTATGCTTGCTGTTCAGAAATTGCATTTATTTATTTTTGCAAACTGATGCGATGAAATTTATATCTGTTTGGTAACAATTTATAACTGAAGTTCTAAAAGGGAGGAACTACATATGTATAGGCTATATAACTACATAAATAAACCTTTGCAATATCAAAAAACAAACAATAATTCTGAAAATCTCACACTCACCAAGCAGTCTCACCACCATCCCCCAAAACTCTCTCTCACTCACACACACACACACACACTTTAACAGGATCCAATGACCACAGCTTAGATCACAAAAGCAGTGAATAATGGCAGTACAGCAGAACACCAGCACAACATGAGATGAAAACAATAGGTCTGTGGGATACAGCATCAAATAATGATCTGCAGACGATAATGAAGCGCACGTCTGATGCCCACCACACCCGCTCTCCCCGCTGGCACTGATCGCGGCGGTGCCAGCCTGGCAGAATCACTGCCAACCCCGTCTCTGCTGATCGCGCACAGCGGGACAAACTGCGGCTGATTGCTGCCGTTTACACACACTCCCGCCAGTGAACTTTTCTGACAGGAAGCACGTGAAAGAGCCCCGCTGGCACAGATGACTAATAATCAGTTTGAATTCCTTCATCGTTAAACAGTTACTGATCTAACATTCTTCAATCACAAAAGAGATCTCAACTGTTCCTCCAGCACAGAAATGAGGTTAAACATCCTACTTCTCCAACTGTTTTCCAATGAAAAACACCCCTGGAATCTCAAACTGTGCTCAGATTTCAATTCACAGAATTGAAATCAGTATGATCTCATTTCTCATCGAATTACTGCATGACCAAGTGATCTGAGCTTTGCTATCCACCATAATCTTACTGAATGTCTAATTTATGAAACCACAATCATGCCTTCTACACTGGAAAAACAATCTAGTGTCAAATCAGTTTTCACTCAGAGCTAGTGAATTCAACAATTATTGAATCTGAAGTAGAAAGACTGAAATGGTATTTTCTTGTAAATCTTTCACTTTCAGCTTTTACAGTGAACTGTTTGTTACAAAGGAGCATCTTCTGAACAATAATATTTTCCTTTGACAATGCAAGACATCCACAAATATAAGAGAGAAAACACTAAATTAGTCATAAACACTGAATCAAACTAAACACAGGCATTCATACCAACAAAACCATATTTAAGGGTTAAAATACATGGTAAAAAATCTTTTTTTTAAGTTATTGAAATACTCCATTTCAGTTTTTCTACTTCATATGTAATTCAATGTGTTACTTGCCATTCTCTGTCATTATAATACGAGCAGTTTCAGAGTGAAAAAGTAAATCCTATACTTTTTTGCAGCTCTGTAAGGTAAGAATTACAGCGTTTTACAGTCTGTCAAAGTTTCCCATCATCGCCCACTCACCACTCGATCAGCACATCTCACCGGCGCAGGTGTGAAACACTCATCCGGAGCGCTGAATCCAGTCCGACTCTCGGAAAGAGAGCCTAAAGCATGAGTTTCTCCGCTCTAGAGTGGATTTGTGTCTGTCTGGCAGCCCGAGCTCAGCAGCAGTGACGGCGCACGTGCCCTCAGCTCGCCCAACCACAGGCTGTTCCCCAGGCTGAGTCCAGACGGGTAGGAGAAGCAGGCGCAGAGCTCCACGCCGAGGTCAGGCCGGGCCGGCGGACAGCGTCGGGAGCTGAAGTCAGCTTTGAAAGCTCTTTGTTTCCTTCCAGAGAGAAGTGTGCAAACCTTTGCTGTCTCTATCTCACTCTCACACACATTTCCTCCCGTCTGTCCTCCTCCCCCCAAACCTCAGCCCTCTCTCTCTCTCTCTCTCTCCGTTACCCCTCCCCTCCTCTCCTGCCGGTCTGACGGATTAGAAACCGCTCCAACCCCCACCGTCCATCACACACTCACACAGATAAAGGCTCTCAGAGGATCTTTGCAGCACCTTCGGATCAAGAGTCTTGCAGTATAGAGCTATATGGATTAAACAAGATCTTACAGAAGCTCCAAGACTAAAGCAAAAGTCATTCGTCCACGAGAAACAAAAGTCTGACAAACTAGTTTTTGAATTTTCAAGCTGTTCTTCACCATATAATGAGTGTGAATGTGTTTGATGCTGTCAAGCTCCTAAAATGATGTTTTCTGATGTTGTTCTGTTACTGAACTGTTTTGATATTGTATTCTGTTTTATTATTCATCATTTTGGTAACACTTTACAGAAAGGTTCATTTGTTAACTTATGAGCTTTTTACAACAATCATCTAATGCTAATAACTTAAATTAAACAAATTCAAATATTTAGTTAGCACTTTGAGTATTTAGCACTTTCTTTTTCATAAAACATTAATGTTAATTTTCAACTTTATCTGTCTAAAATGTATTAGCATATGTACAAAGCAAAATTAATTAATTCTGTAAAATTATTTTTCATTGTTAATTTGATGCCCAATGACTAACTAATTTTAAGACTAATTTTTTTTTTAAATGTTACAAAATTCTTTATTCTTGACATACGTTTGTTGTTAATCTTTTTCCTTCCATATTTTTAGTGCTATTTTTTATGTAAATTGCATTGATAAGTTGCCTTTTAAAGGTGATATGAAATATAACATTATATATATATATATATATATATAAAAAATAGCAATTAACTTATTATTATTCACTCAAAATCTTGCTTAGTTGTACCTCGACATATTCACATTGTCAAAACAAGCAACAAATAACGGCTTCATCATCACTGATTTGGCTTATTTGAATGCAAATGAGATTAACAGATGCAAGACTTTCAGCACATAATGACTTGCCATGAGTATCACATGATTCTTTCTTGTCATTTTTGGAACTTGACGACATCTGTGCGGAACAAAAACGGAACATTCTTCAAAACCTGCTTCTGTGTTCCATGGAAGAACGGAATGAGGAGCGAGTGATGACAGAATTTTCATTTTATTCGGGTCAATTTTTTTTTTTTTTTTTTAAATGTTAAAAAAATAAAATGTTCTTTGATGAGATTAAAAAGGTTCTACGATGCTTCCTGTCGGGGTGTAAAGCACTTTTTGTTCTTACCAAATCCATTATTTACATTTAAACAAGCAGACACTCAGATACATAACAAACACACGTCACACCTGTCCTGTCAAAAAGCATCCAGGACACAGGAGCTGCATTCATGGGCTTCTCATCTGTCGGTGAGGAATCCAGAGCCGAGGAGACTATTGACCCCTCGCTGACACTCTGACATTGTGTGATCTTGTTAGGGAGAGAAAGAGAGCAGTGTTCTCATATCTGTTTAAGTGCGACCACCACCCAACGCAGCAGAATACCAGACATACTAAACACAGCTAAATGTGACAAGTCACATGTTTTGTCAAAGAAAACATCGCAAGAATCTCAAGACGCTGTTCATTCGGGTTCTATTACACATTTGACTTAATGCAATCTAACATTTGTGCTGGATTCATTATTTTATGAGATGTTTCAAGACGAGTCAGAGACCCTTTGAGATGTTCTCTGTGGCCAAACAGGATCATTAAGTCTTAGGTCTGTAAACACACAATGATTTCCATCTAATCTTCTCAGTCAAAGTGTGAAAAACAAGTGCTAGATGCTATCTAAAGCAGGAGCACTGTCTAATTATACATACACACACACAGACACACACACACACACACACACAAATACACACCCTGAAGCATAAACACAGTGTTGGCGCCACCGGTTAATCAGATTTAACAAGCTTTAGCGAGAAGAATCAAGCCATACATGGGATCTGCAGATGGTGTATCATATGGATCATTATTCATAAACCCTTATAATGCATCTTATAATCAATTGAATGTTCTTGTAAATAACTGCAACCATAAAAGTTCGAGTCAATCACTACAAATGTATCCAACGTTGATAATAGCTGGCAAAACGTTTGCAGTTACATAAGATATTAGAGCGGCACAATTTTGGATAAATTGAGAATCACAAATTCTTTTGGTTTAAAATAGAGATCATGATTCTCCTACAATTCTGAACAGACAAGTAAACAAAATAACATGTAAATTACTACAGATTCTGACAAAATGTTAATTGATGCAGTTTATTTAAGACATTTAATTAATTTGAATAAAAAAAATTTTAAAGGTTGGTTTGAAGTCAATGATTCAATGACTCACTTATAAAGAATTCACTTGTTTCGAATCTCTTGAATGAATGATTCAATGACTCTAGCTGCTTCTCGCTTCGAAGGCTGTGTCCTTCGGAGGTCGCATTTATAGGCTGTATAAGTCATTAAGGATGCCTTATTTAAGAAAAGGAACCATATTAAAATAAATTGTTATTCCTCGTGAGGTGTAAAATACTGTAATTTCTTTCTTACTTTGCAATGTAATGGACTGCCTCGATGACGTACGCAGCCTTTGAAATGAGACGCAGCTAAAGACCTCACTTGTTTCATTATTAGGTGAATCAGTGTTTTTGAATTAATCTCTTGAATAAATTATTCATTGACTCACTCATAAAGACTTGACTTGTTTCATTATTTAATAAATCAGCATTTTTGCATTTTTCTTTTTGCATTTTTGCATTTTTCATTCAAGGAATCTCTTGAATGAATCAATCAATGACGAATATATTTTTAACAGTCAATTAGATACCGTAGACATCAGTGTTTATATCCAAACTATAAACTTTTATCCCAGTTCTTCTGTTATATTATTGAATTATATTGCAACACAGATCTTAATGTTCGTTGTGTTCGTACTTGTCAAAGGTTTAACAGTTACAGCCGAATCGTTGTCATTTAGGAATAAAGATCACGTGGGTGTTTGAATCGAGATCGTGATCTTTTAACGATTAATCGCTCAGTTCTATAAGATATTATTTTAAGAGCACAAAGAATCGTGATGTCTGAATTGCGAATGACTCTGATGAACGTGTTCAATCACAAGATTCACAAAACTGTCCAGAATATGTTGTGTTCTGGAGCGGACTATTCTGGAACTGAACCACTGAACCCGGAGCCATTCTTCCGTTGTGTCTGATTTAAAATGAGTCTTAGATCACATTATTGGTTGTTCACATGACAACGTATGTAAACATACATATTCCCATACACTACCTTTTAAAAGCTTCAAAACAGTTGCTAAAAGGTGAACAATTTACCTTGTATATTTTAAGGAATAATGAAGACTTTCGTGCAATGAGATAAACGAAAAGAGAGCATGTACGTGAGACAGGTGGCAGCACCAAACCCAGAAGACGTGTCTGATTATAATGTCACTACAGTGAAAACAGGGAATGAGTCTGAGTCCTGAGGGAAGACAGAAGGACTATCAACCGCTTTAATGAAGAGCCGAACATCAATTAGGCAACATTAGGGCTGATATACACAAAGGAGGGTGAGAGGAGGAATTCACAGAAAAGGAAGCCGATGGTTTAGATAAAGAGCCTTCTCTTTAGAAAAGAAAGAGTGGGAATAGACCTTCTCACCCAGGATCATTTATCCTCGGCGCTTCACGACATGTTTGCACCCTTTGACTCTATCTTCGGAGACATCGACATTTACAAGACGTGCCGCAGAGATGCAATCAGCAATACAAATGTGTCGTCTCTCATGCGCGACAGACACGCGCTTCTGTGAATAAGACACTGATTATGCTCTGCATATGAATTCCAGCTATTCCAGATGGATTCCCTCACGGAGAAAATCTGTAAAATATGCAAATTGGGGAAGGCAAAATAAAAGAAATTTAGGGGGGTGTTGGACAGGAAGGTAAGGACACGAGAGGGGAGAAAACAGCCGAAAGGAAGGAGAGATGGAAAAGGGGAGGGGTTTAGGCAGACAGGGATTGAAAGATAAAAAGAGGGAAAGAAAGGGGGGAAGAGGGAGGCAGGAAAAGAGGGAGGGCTTTCACCCCACCCCACCCCCCCACCTCTCATTAACTTCCTCTCTGTCTTTCTCTCGTTTGCTACAGGAGTAATTAGGGCGTTTACACTGAAGGGGAGACGGAGCTGCTGGGATTGCTGTCACACTGGGGAACACAGTAAAATTGTTGATGATAATGATTCGTTCTTAACAGAATACCAAAGCCAGATCCGCTACCAGAGCCAAACAATTATAAACACTAAACTGGAAAAATGTGCCTCTCACCAACATTAGTGCTGGTAAAACTTTTCACACATGATTACAGGCGCAGATTATCTATTTATAAAGACCTTTTAAGACCTAAAAACGTTTTTTTACATAGTGTACGATTTATAATATAATGAATTTTGATGTTTGCATCCAACCTGGTCTCAATTGTACAGAGCCCCGGACATGACATGCAGGAAAAAAACTGTAGGCTAAATCTTGCGCAGGATTTACTGTTTCATTCCTTCGATTTATAAATCATGCGCATGATTCATAAATAGACCTATAAACTTTTATACCAGTTCTTCTGTGATATTTTGAATTATTGTAACACAGAAATAATGATATTGTGTGTCTCTGGGTCAGCGGCAGAACCAACGCAGATCTTAATGTTCGCTGTGTTCGTACTTGTCAAAGGTTTAACAGTCACAGCCAAATCAGTGTTGTTTAGGAATAAGATCACGTGGGTGTTTGAATCGAGATCATGATCTTTTAACGATTAATCGTTCAGCTCTATTAGATATTATTTCATGAGCGCAGAGTTGTGATGTCTGAATTGCGAATTCTCTCAATTTATAAATCATGCGCATGTTAGTTTTTTCTTGCATGTTATGTGAGGGGCTCCGTACATTAGAAAAACGTACCTGTTGGAACGCTTTCATGAGTCGCCAAAAGCAGTCGTAATATATACATATCATGCAGTTTTTCAATGTGAATGTCCACTGGAGTGGCACTAAAAGCGTGTTTGGTTAAATTAAAATTATTTTTCTGCTGGAACAGATAAACGTGAATATGGTACGTTTTTATGACGTTGGTTTTCATACGAACCACCGCAGTTCTGATTTAAAAATTTGTCTGGTGTGTGGCGCTAAAAGTGTAATGTTCCATTACGTTTTAAAATAACGTACCAATGACACTTAAGTCCAAAATGTTTACAAATCGTGCACTTTAGTAAAAAGTGTTTTGAAGTCATAACATAACATTGTGCAAGGAGCCGTGTGAAAACAAGTCTTTATTAATTCATAATCTGACCCCGTCATCAGAACTGTGTATGAAAACGATTAAAAGCGCTTGCTGTTTTACTGCCTCTAGTGTTGTATGCATCGGTACATATTTTGGCGACTGGCGAAAACGTTCCCACAGGTACGTCTTTCCATGAGATCAGGTTGTTTGCATCACATTACCAGCTCCATTTGGCTATTCTGATGTAGTAAACTTGCTCATCAGCTCACCTGGTACAGCACTGCTCAAAGACATGGAGCTACATCTCAAGTCATTTTAAACTGTTCAAGCACAATGATACGCAAAAAGAACTCAATTCGGTACTTCGGTACAGCAATGAGGAAAAAAATGAACTTAAATCATTTTAGCAAATGGCTCCAATATAACAAAGAGTGAAAAATTTAAGGGGGTCTGAATACTTTCCATACCCACTGTATATCAAATCTTGGCAAGCATAAGATTTCGGTTAAATATCAGACAGGACCGGAAATAACGTCGGGTTTGAAAATGTAACTCAGTCATGAAGCAGTAAGTAAACCACAGCGATCTGATGTGACAATCATGAGTTAAGGTGGCACAGCAGCCGGAGTAGATGAGTGCTAGCATGTGTTAATATGCAAGATGAGCGCTTTGTATTGTTGTCATTGTGTGTGTGTGTCGTATTTTACCGGTCACAAAGGCATTAAACCCTAAAACTGAAAATAAATGGACCAAGCGGCTGTATGAAGGTGAATTATCATATGAATGGGCTCTTTTACTTGGTCTGAATGGGTGATTAGGGCGGGACTCTCTGGTACGTTTGCAGCCCAGCACTGACATTAAACACCAAACATCTCCAGAGGACGCCATACAAATACATTTAATCACTGTGGACACACACGCTGTGTCAATGTGAGCCTACATGAAACATACAGACCATGTGACACCGTCTGAGCTGGTACAGAATGTGGCATTTAGTACATACTTGCCATTCAGTACAATATTATCTTCACTGTGATTCATGTTACGCTTGTGAAAAAGAAGTGCACTTGAAGTGAAGGTGCACTTGGCAGTGTACTTCAAATCTTAAAAGTATATTTTAATAGAATATGATATGGACAGGAGAGAACGCAGGTGTGTAAGACTGATTCCACTGAACACACACACACACACACACACACACACAGCTGCTCTGTCGTGTGACAGGCTGGCCTCACCAGGTTTGGGGCAGGAAGACCACCGGCCTAAACCACACTACCATCTGTCTGAATAACACACAGGAACTGAACAAACCAACACACTGACACACACAGCTACAAAATGGAATTTAAAAATATACAAATAGATCCTAATGAGGTGCAGACAATGTGTAAACACACACACACACACACACACACGGCACAAACTTGTATCTTGAGCTGGAAATATTGTTTAATACATATACTACTGTTCAATGTATAAACTAGTGTCGGATTTTGAAAAAAGTGTCTTCTGCTCATTAAGGCTGCATTTATTTGATCAAAAATACAGTAAATTTTGAAATATTATTTCAATTTCAAATAATTGTTTTCTATGTGAATATATTGTAAACTGTCATTTATTTCTGTGATCAAAGCTGAAAGTTCAGCATAATTTCTCCAGTCTTCAGTGTCACATGAATCTTCAGAAATCATTCTAATATGATGATCAAGAAATATTTATGATTATTATCAATGTTAAAAACAGTTGTGCCGCTTCATATTTTTGTGGAAACTGTAATATATATTATTTTTCAGGATTCTTTGATGAATAGAAAGTTCAAAAGAATTTGCAAGTAGAATCTTTTGAATCATTATAAATGCCTTTACTGTCACTTTTGTTTAATTTAATGCATTCTTGCTGAACAGAAGTGTTAATTTTTCAAAAAATTGTAACATTGTGTTTCTGCTGAGGGTGTTCGAGGCTGTGTGTTCAGGAAACCGGTTTGAAAACAGTCATTCTTTTTGAAATCCTGTTTTTTTGATGTTATAACAGCACAGAGACGACACACTTCAGCTTTAAAACGAGGGTCAGTTGGTGGATGTGACCTGCTGTGACCTCAGTGTCTGCCTCGGAGGGAATATGATCCACACACACACACTGACAACCCCTCAACCCTCATCATCTGTCCCTCTCTCTCTTCCACATCGCTGCTTCCGCTCCCAAATTCCTAAAAACAAATCACTCTTTAATGTGTTTGCAATGCAGTGGAGGTCAGAGGAAACACACTGTATGAGTATGTGTGTGTGTGTGTGTGTGTGGCTGAAGAGGACAATGGAGACACTGAGCTATGACTGTGCAGGAAGAACTGATTCATCCCTCTGCCAAATTACATTGAGAGAGCTAAAGTAAGACACATTTTGGTAGCTGCAGCTTTGAAATGTCTTTTATCACGTATGTTCTGTTCCAAAACCTAATGGATTTCCTACCTAGGCAGTTTCAAAAGCTCCCAACACGAGGGTTGTTCCTGAAGCTACAGTAGGCATCTTAATCATACCGCCTTGTTCGGCAGCAGCACGTGTGTGAGGAGAAGATGAGCTCATAATGCAGCGCTTTGATGCCAAGACATAGACACCCTTCCTGAAATATAAAGACTAAAGCTATTTATTTATAAATATAAAGACCTAATAATGCTGTGAAAAACAAAATGTTATAAAAGTGTGGGAAAAGTTTGCATGCCATCAAGATGATGCTGTATCATTTCTGAATTTTATCTGTCAAATGACCCAGCAGTTTGATTGACAGGCAATCAAACCAATCATAACCCCGAATCCGCCATTTTGTAAACGTGCATTTCCACATTTGAAACAACATTCCTTCTGATGTTCATTCATGTTTATTTGATGCTATAAATGAACTAGTATGAAGAGATGATCGGTTCACGAGCCGCTTGAAGGAGCTACAGCGATCTGTCACCACACATTAAAGAGACACTATACGCTATTTATTGTTTAAACTTCTTAAAAAAATTACAATATTTTAAATATGAAACTGTTTCATACGTTGTCAGTGTCCTCTTTGCGCCGCAATGTATTTTTCACTGCGTGAGAACATGATGTGTGGAGGGAGAGCGCATGGGTTGTCGGACATAGCAACAGTAACTTAGGCGGCGAAGAGTCAAATTGTTTGTGTGCTGTGCAGAGCAGTTCCCCAACGCTGCCTCAGAAAGCAGGTTTAGCTTCTGTAACAGACATAATGAAACACTCCCCAGACACAAAGAGCAGATATGAACATCTCTCCCAGCATTACTCCTCCTCTATCCTGCTGGATGGAGGGAGACGGGACAGATCCTCCAGCAGATGGGATGTCTCTCCTCTGCACCTCTCCTCCGGCTACTGAGCGCTATCAATAATTCAGACGCTCATGAAGTCCCTCAACGGCTATCATAGGAAGAGTGACGATACATAAGCAAGGGCCTGTTTAAAAGAGCAAAGTCTTTAACAGAACAGCGCACATCTCTCATCTTTAGATCCACAGAAATCTGAAGCAGCACAACTATTTTCAACATTGATAATAATCATAAATGTTTCTTGAGCATCAAATCATCATATCAGAATGATTTCTGAAGGATCATGTGACTGAAGACTGGAGTAATGATGCTGAAAATTCAGCTTTGATCACAGTAATATTTAATATTTTAACATATATTCACATCGAAAACAGCTCATCTAGACTGAAATAATATTTCACAATTTTACAGTATTTTTTTTTTAAATTAATGTGAGGTCAAGTAGAGGTCATTGCACATTGTGATACATTAACAGTTCATTGTGATCTAGTTATATTTGGCATCCAGTGATTTCAAGCATATAGAAAAACTGCTTGTTTCTTAGCGCACATACTGCATACTATTTAGTGTGCTACTCCAAACATACTGTGCCTTGTTTGCAGCCATTTCTGTTAACAATTAGTACGGAGTCAAGTTACCTTATAAGTGATACTAAGTGTATTTGTGTGTGTGTGTGTGTGGTAGCAGCTCATTAAGAGCTGATGCATCTTGTCACACAGCTGTTTCATAAACCTTGATACCCTGCTGAGACAGACCAGTCTCTGCTGCTAATGACTCCACACACACACACACACACACACCTAAAAACCGCTATCAAACACATGCTCGTGTGGGAGGTCTGCCTCTGTGTGTCCGAAAATCAAAGCATGTGTCCGCCAGCGGCGTCTTCAGATGAAGTGTTTGAAAGCCGAAGCCATCCTCTCCCTAAAAGAGTCAGCCGCGCAGCATTTGTACAACATCACCTTCAGCCATGCCAGAAACCTTGTAGAGTTTATAAGATCTTCAGTAGGTGGCAGCAGAGAGCCACACAGTCCAGGAAACCACGCCTCACCCTGCTGCTCACTCTTCTTCTTCTTCACTCTTTGTGTTTGTGCTGTGATTCACTCACTCAGAAACACACCTGAATGAGCCAAAACAGGGTCGCTAGTTCGCCTGAACAGCCTGTAGTTCACAGTATAAGACTGATTAAACCTTCATCTGAGGCAGAGAACACTATTATTACAGAGACTAATGACAGGAATGTTGACATTATAAACAGATAACACTGTGATATGCAGGTACCCTTACGTTCACACTTATAGGCATCTAATTACAGAAGAAAGCACACAGGTCATGTGCAGGTGTGTACTTGGGTTAGGATGGTCGATTAGTTCTTTAGGTGTAACTTTTACACTTTATAAAGCACTTTTCATGAGGACACTTCAAAGTAATCACTGCTGAACTTAAGAGTGTTTATTGACCCTCTTAAGTAGGACTTGAATTCATATTTCTATGTACTAATTTCATAATTCGATTGTCTACTGAAATATGGCTAAAGTTGAATTTTACAGTTAAACATGAATATACTGTGAAACGTTTGATAAAATAAAATATACTATATAATATATGTATTTATGTTTATGTATTTAAATATATTTGTAATTACACATTTGTAATGACTGTGTAATTTAGTACATTTTAAATATATTAACCTTAAATGTTATATCGAATAACACAGTCCTGTTAAAATTACAAGTACTTCTCATGTGCTTCAGTATGATAGTCAACATCAAAATAAGTGTACTTCAACAAAAGATTAAAAGTAAAACTTTATTTCAGTACACTTAAGTTGCTGTTTAATTCATTTGGTTTAATTTATATTATATTATCAGCAGTTTTTTACAAATATACATCTTGTATATCTTTTTTTAGATATACGTTTAAGATTAAAAGTGTAATTAAGTGCACTTCTTTTTTATAAGGCAAGCTCTCTGGAGTTGCTATGCAATCTTTTTTATGGAAGCTTGATTCTGCCATGAAATAAAAAAAAAATGGTTACAGTCCACTCAGATCAAGCTTGAGTAGTTTTGATGATTTTAATTCAGAATTTTAGAAATGAGCTGTCATTAGTCAGGGCATAACACTCATGTTGCAAACTGCTCTCAGGTAAAAGAAAAGGCAAGTGAAAGCTAACATACCATGGATACTTCCTTGTGTCAGGTACAGAGAGTACAAGTTTATTGACCGTAACCATGTTCTAGTTTAACACCTACGTCTCGGAAATGGCAGCTGTCACTTTAAGAACACAGAGAGTAAAAGGAAGAAAGTACAGATGTATATACGTGTTTGTGTGCTGTCAAAGTCACAATCAAAGTCAGTTTACTGTCTCTCTCTTCTATGTGTCTCCTACCAAACACACTGTCTTCTGGAGCCACAATACAAACAGATCAAGAAAGCATGACTCCTTAGGTGCGGTCACATTTACTGTGGTTCAGCGAATCTTCACAGGCTAAAACTAAAGAGGAATCCACAAGAATGGGAATTTCACGCGAGGATTTGAGAAAGATTTACCCATAACGATTTTGAAGTTAGTCATGCGAATTTGCTGTGCTGACCAACAGAAATCTGCATGAAAAATTGACTTCTACATAAGCGATGCTTTATACATCAATACACTATTGACAAAAGACAATGGACCTTTTTTCCAATGAAATTTAGCTAATTTGACTGAACTCTTAAACTCCAGAGCTAATTTACACAAAAAACAGACCATTTATTCACTGTCATGCTGTTCCAAACTTGTGCTAATGAGATTTGAGAGGTCAAACATTATGTCCGGTGAGCATGTTTGCTATTAATGACCCTACAAGTTCAATTAAACCATCAACATATGAGAAAAATATTTTATGTTTTTTAAATATGTTAATTATGAGGGAAGAACAAAACACTCAACTTGTTTAAGGTATTTATCTGGAAAAAAAAATTGTTTAGCAAAAACGGCAAACTACGGGTTTTACTTTACAATGCAAAAAGCTGACAGGAAAAAGAATACATTGACTTCAACATAATCAGTAACTAATATTTCCTTAGTTCAGGTTGTGTTCATAATTTCTTTTTATGATAGCCTGGACAAAAATGATGTCAGCACAATTTGGTATGTTTCATCGCATTATTATTATAACAAATAAAACATTGACTCCAAGCACAACTACACAATACGCTTACAACTTGTACAAATATTTGAATAAAGGGAGAAGATTTCAATTCTATATGTTGCTTTTTTGTACTTTTTGTGAAAAAGGTGACTGGCTCCTTTCATTGTATGTAGTTAAAAAAAGAAAAAAGAAAAGTAGCCTGGACATTCTTCAAAACATCTGCTTTTGTGAGTAAAATGTTTTTACTGTGTCACTATTGGTGATTACTGTGTCACTGTGATTAAATTATATATAGAAACGATCAAAGAACACTCCCTTTACAAACGCTGGAGCTGTCAATCAAACAGCGCGCCAGTTTATCAGTGACTGAGTTCTGGACTCTCACCAAAAATCAACAAATCTCTTGTTTACATCACGTTTTCACTGTTAGATATGATGAAAGCATTCGTGTGCAGATATCGCGTAACAGTTACAAGATCAAAACATTCATGCACTCAACATATCTGTGATTGGCTACATGCTCATCACTGCAACCTTTCATGCCATGATCCAAATATAATGCTATAATCAACACTTTTCATGGTTAGTTAACCTTGAGAGCTGTAATAGTAAAAACATGCTAAAAGTTTGAGAATTTCACTTGTAATACTTAGCGACTTCATATCCAAAGATGTCAGCCAATCATTTACACTGAAGTCTAACAGCCAATCACAGCAGTGGGCATTTACACTGAAGTCTCACAGCCAATCACAGCAGTGGGCGTTTACACTGAAGTCTCACAGCCAATCGCAGCAGTGGGGGTTTACACTGAAGCCTCACAGCCAATCACAGCAGTGGGTGTTTACACTGAAGTCTCACAGCCAATCGCAGCAGTGGGCGTTTACACTGAAGTCTCACAGCCAATCACAGCAGTGGGTGTTTACACTGAAGTCTCACAGCCAATCACAGCAGTGGGCATTTACACTGAAGTCTCACAGCCAATCACAGCAGTGGGCGTTTACACTGAAGTCTCACAGCCAATTGCAGCAGTGGGTGTTTACACTGAAGTCTCACAGCCAATCACAGCAGTGGGCGTTTACACTGAAGTCTCACAGCCAATCACAGCAGTGGGCGTTTACACTGAAGTCTCACAGCCAATTGCAGCAGTGGGCGTTTACACTGAAGTCTCACAGCCAATCGCAGCAGTGGGGGTTTACACTGAAGTCTCACAGCCAATCGCAGCAGTGGGCGTTTACACTGAAGTCTCACAGCCAATCACAGCAGTGGGCGTTTACACTGAAGTCTCACAGCCAATCACAGCAGTGGGCGTTTACACTGAAGTCTCACAGCCAATTGCAGCAGTGGGTGTTTACACTGAAGTCTCACAGCCAATCACAGCAGTGGGCATTTACACTGAAGTCTCACAGCCAATCACAGCAGTGGGCGTTTACACTGAAGTCTCACAGCCAATCGCAGCAGTGGGGGTTTACACTGAAGCCTCACAGCGAATCACAGCAGTGGGGGTTTACACTGAAGTCTCACAGCCAATAGCAGCAGTGGGTGTTTACATTGAAGTCTCACAGCCAATCGCAGCAGTGGGGGTTTACACTGAAGCCTCACAGCGAATCACAGCAGTGGGTGTTTACACTGAAGTCTCACAGCCAATAGCAGCAGTGGGTGTTTACATTGAAGTCTCACAGCCAATTGCAGCAGTGGGCGTTTACACTGAAGCCTCACAGCGAATCACAGCAGTGGGTGTTTACACTGAAGTCTCACAGCCAATCACAGCAGTGGGTGTTTACACTGAAGTCTCACAGCCAATCACAGCAGTGGGCGTTTACACTGAAGTCTCACAGCCAATCGCAGCAGTGGGCGTTTACACTGAAGTCTCACAGCCAATCACAGCAGTGGGCATTTACACTGAAGTCTCACAGCCAATTGCAGCAGTGGGGGTTTACACTGAAGTCTCACAGCCAATCGCAGCAGTGGGCGTTTACACTGAAGTCTCACAGCCAATCACAGCAGTGGGCGTTTACACTGAAGTCTCACAGCCAATTGCAGCAATGGGTGTTTACACTGAAGTCTCACAGCCAATTGCAGCAGTGGGGGTTTACACTGAAGTCTCACAGCCAATCACAGCAGTGGGCGTTTACACTGAAGTCTCAGAGCCAATCACAGCAGTGGGCGTTTACACTGAAGTCTCACAGCCAATCACAGCAGTGGGTGTTTACACTGAAGTCTCACAGCCAATCACAGCAGTGGGTGTTTACACTGAAGTCTCACAGCCAATTGCAGCAATGGGTGTTTACACTGAAGTCTCACAGCCAATTGCAGCAGTGGGGGTTTACACAGAAGTCTCACAGCCAATCACAGCAGTGGGCGTTTACACTGAAGTCTCAGAGCCAATCACAGCAGTGGGCGTTTACACTGAAGTCTCACAGCCAATCACAGCAGTGGGTGTTTACACTGAAGTCTCACAGCAGGCACGCCCCTTCAAACAGAGTGCTAAAATCAGAAGCTAAAATCAGGGTAGGAAAAATGCTTGTAATTTCTAAATTACAACAACTTTTTATGTAAAAATCATAGTAACATTTTAAGTGCACCCCAGAAAACATTACAAAATAATAAAATAATGCAGTTCATGACTCCTTTAATACAAACAGACTGACAAATCCTTTTTTCCTCCAAAAGAGCTCGCTGCGGTCAGATAGAGGTGTGACATCACTCTGGGCTGGGAATGGAATGTGAAGGTCACTCCACTCCATTGGACAAAAGCATAAAGCAAGATCTGACTGAGGAACTGCTCAAGTATGGTGTGTGTAACGTCGGCAGATAACCTTCAGACAGCCTCAACAAATACACCATATCAACACCATAAAACATACACCATAGTCGACCTGACAAATATTCAACACAAATTCAACATTTGATAACTGAAAAGTCACACGTTCACAAAAAGGATCAAATCCGACACAATTTAGGAGGCACTCTTGCTTGACTGACTTTTTTCTCAAGCTCGAGCATTATGTGTGACTGCACAGAGTTCACGTCTCCTTCTGTAGTCACTCCACTTCCTCCAGCTGTTCTCTGACATGACAATTGACTTTGACTCTTAAAGTTCTGCGGGAAAAAACAGGCTGGCTAAAAACAGCACAGAGGATGGAAGTCAGGAGTGAGTGGGGCGTTGAAAGGAAAACCTCATGAGACACCGTTTTCTGCTTACATTGAGAAGTAAATGGAGCAGGGCTAGTAAACAGAAGCGTGGGAAGCTGAAGTCGCTAGTATGGATGGAATCTTGAAATGTTCCATGATTCTACTTCCGATTCCACTTCATGATTCCGCTTCCATTGACAAATACTTTTGAGGAAGCTAATAGTAAATGTTATGTATATTAACTACCCTTGTGAAAGAGAAGTGTGTTTATTGATAATACAATATTAATGAAATAAAAGACCAGGAAATATATTTTAAATGTGCTAAATTGCAACTTCATCATTACAAATGTGTAATAAAGTTAAATATATAAATACAAATGTATTTACGACATATACGTGCCAATAGAAATTACATTAAAGTATATTTTAGTTTATCATAAATGCTTGCCAGTACATTCAGCACTAACTTTAACCATATTTCAAAAACAATGGAATAAAGAAATGAAAGCTGTACTTAAGTGGGTCATAAGCAGCTGATTGCATTTAATATGAATTTAAACTATAATACATTAACATGCAATTAAGCATACGGAAACATTACTTTCAGTTCGCATTTAAGTATATCATTCCATAATATGCATTTGTTTTAAAAGTATGCTAAAGTATAGGGATACATTTTGCTACATGATAACAAGTCAGTTTTTACGCTGATTTAACTTTCACGAACTTCAAGCTCAACATCACGATTGGTTTATTTTGAGTCACACATGATGAAAGTAATGATTTGAGGTCAGAAGTTCATTCAGTAAAGCTGTGACAGAATCAGCCAGTTTTGACTATTTCATTAAAAGACCGAGCTCATGAGAGTCATTTATTTGTGAATCAACCAACATGGAAAACATAATAGAAAGATCTTTTGTCAATTCATTTTTTCCTGCACTTCAATTGAGACACAAACACACAACTAAATCATTATTTCCTTTGCCGTAGCACTGTACGCTCTAAAAAATGCTGGGTTAAAAATAACCCAAGCCCAGAGATTGGGTAGTTTTAACCCAGTGGTAGGGTTAAATGTTTGACCAACTTACTTGCTATAGTAAAATGGCTATAAGGCTGGCTTAAAATGAACCTAAAATAGGTTTTAGGTTATTTTTTAGGTTATCATATTTACTAGAGGCAAAAATAATAATCAAAAGGTGAACATTTATTCATGTCATTTCCAACATAATTTGGGTTCATTATAAGCGAGTAATAAAATAATTTGGGTAAAATAAAACTACCCAGCAGGTCAAACATTTAACCTAACCGCTTGTTTTTATTTTTTTTAACCCAGCATTTTTTAGAGTGTAGATTCATCAGTGTGAGAAAACACTGTCAGACTATTTTAGTATGGTGTTTAAGAACTGCTAAAAGAATCAAATGTCTTGGAAATCCTTCGTCTCCATTTTTGTCAGTTTATGACCCCATCTTCTGAAAAAGCCAGTTTTCAAACGTGCCTCTGTCATATATCTCGTCTAAAGCTTCACATTCGTTTTTTTACAATTTGAGTAAAGTGTTTTCCAATTTGCCAATATTCTCCCTGTCACTCCCATGGGTCCACCTGGCCTCGAGTTTTCAGCAGACCGAAGGGCCGGAGGAGTCCGGAGAGACGCGGCAGTCTTTGAGCGATCAAGCCCATCTGAGACGTGTATCCCAGGAGCATGAATCACGTCCAGTGGCGTCTCAGCCCGCCACACGCATTGTTCCAGAGAGGAAAGGCATCTGGATCCCGCAGGATTTTTATGGTGTTGATTTAAACACAGACTTTAAGCATCTGCGCCTCTCTGTTTCGTTGCCCTCCCCCTTTTTCTGGAAGGTCTCCATGGTGACTGCCTCCGCTAATACACACACACATACACACACACACGGGACAGTTTGTACGAGGGGTCGGGGTTTGAAACGATGCAGGATTGATGACTCATATCAAATCGCAGCTCACAAATCTCTGACAGCATGTTAACATCTGCAAAGATGACTCTGATTGAAGAGGCTTGCTAATACTAGAAAAACATTGTTCCACCAAAGACTGAAGCGTAATAAACTGACAACAAAGACTGAAAGGGCAGTGGAGAGGGCAGACAATGAGAGATTGATGGAAAGCTTGGACAGAGAAACTCCTCTAGTTACCAAGCATTTCCTTCACCATTGTCCGGAATGTTGGCATCGAGCGCAGGAAGTGGGTTCTTTGTTTCCTATCTCCTTCCTGCTGAAGAGCTCAGAGGGAAGAGGAAGGCAGCCGTGAACGGTTCGTCTGGCGACAGGAAGCAGATTCTGAGAAGCGCAGAGGGTCTCTGGCAACGGCTACACCTCACACACATGACGGAGACACACAACGCCTCATACGGAATGAAATAAAGAGCACAGGATGTGAACAAGGTGCAATTAGGCTCTTTAGTAACACATGAGCGGTCAAGGTTTGGTCCAATTAACCCCTGCTGGTAGATACTGTTACTACACCTTTCTCAGGGCAAATCTTTAGCAACATTGTTCAAAAGTTTGGGGTCAGTAAAATGTTTTATGCTTTTACTCAGCAAAGACTTTAACACTGAATTCATAAAAAGTCAGAGTAAAGACACGATTTCAAATAAATGCTATTGAACTTCATAGTCAAGGAATGTTGAAAAAAAAATGTCTCACGGTTTCCACAGCAATACGACATTGGCAATAATAATCAAAAATGTTTCTTGAGCATCAAATCATAATATCAGAATGATTTCCGAAGGATCATATGACACTGAAGACTGCAGTAATGATGCTGAAAATTCAGCTTTGATCACTGGAATAAATTACACTTTAACATATATTCACTTAGAAAACACCTGTTTGAAATTGTAATAATATCTCACTGTTTTGTTGTTTTAACTGTATTTACTGTACTTCTTTGAAAAACTTTTAAAAAATTCACCGACCCCAAACATTTGAATAGTAGTGCGTCACAAAAAATGTATTATATAGTAGATTTTATACCAGCATCCAGATCATTTTTTGAAGGGCACTTAGATTAAGAAATGTTTCAGTTCTGATGGTTCACACACACTGTCAATGTAGAAATGTAGTTTGGTCTAGGACAATTACAATGATTTATAAGCCTTATGTAAGGAATAAACTCAGCATGTTTATTAATCTTGACTTAATTACAAGCCAAAGAAATTCAGCAACTGCAAACAATAGAAACACAAGCATTAACATCCCGTCAGCTGAATCACTGCTACAATACGACTGCTGATGAGCAAACACATTCAATACCAAATCCATTGACAGCATCTCTGGTGTGATGTTGATCACCACTGACTGTTATATATTGACTCATCTTTCAGTTTGTAATAACAAAGATTGTACAGTAACACATTTACAATGGCTGAACAGCAGTGCTTGCATGAATGAGTGTTTTTCAGCTGTAACATCTAAATTCTCCTTTTAACATCCACTTTGAGGGTATATTAAAAATCAGTACTTTGCTGATAGTTATATCACAGCGTTTTTTATCCATGTGCATAGAGTGCAGAACTTACTGGCTTTATATGGCCAGTCATGGTCTAGTCTTAAAAAACTTACTTACCCCATAACTTTTGAACAGTACAGGATATGTATTCCACAACATCTATTCTCTCAGGGCGTTTTCACACCTTACTTCGGTTTGTTTAGGCATATTTGAACATGGCAGTCTCACTCGGATCCGCACCAAAACAATCGCTGCGCGATCACCTGGACAAGGTGGTTGAGATAGCAATCCGACCCCACGGACCTCTGTCAGTTACAACTATTGATAGAAGTTTCAGCCTTTAGCCTCCTTGTTAGAGCGTCTGATTCTCATGCCAGAGACCTGGGTTCGAGGCCAGCACAGAGCGTACATATACATATGAATATATATATATATATATATATATATAAATATAGTTTATCATCTTGATGGATGATGCAGAAGAAAATCTGACCAATAAGAGGTCACATGTGACTTGTATAAACACATTTTGGTTCGCTTTGAAATGTTGCCTTGTGAAAGCGAACCAAACCATGAAGAAAATGCAACATTGTAAGAAATTAAGTCCCTGTTTTGGAACAAAGCTAATGACCTACAGGTCTGAAAATGCCAGTCCTTCTTTCTTCATTTACAGAATGAACAACAAGTTTTAGTTAACATACAGTAGAGTGGCCCCTGCCAGCTGAAGCTCTCAACACAAGGACCCAGAAGCCCCTGGATAAAGCCCGCTTTCTTTCAGAAAGAAAGGTTATAGCAGTAAACCATACAGAAAGTTATGCCAGAGCTGTAACCAACATAGACATTGAGGTTGACAACCCCGATAAATAGAAGTGGCCAAATTGTCCCGCTCCAAATATTTGATATTGTTAATGTTCTTCTGCTGCTCTCCATTATGCTCTGCTCTGTCTGTTGTTAGGATGACAAAGAGTTTAGAAAGTTACACTTTTTTATGGCCAATCAGATCAGAGGAGGCAGGGTTTACTGCTTTAATGGTAAAAGTGTGCATGTAAGATGTAAGTAGCTAAACATTTAATATTTGACGATATATATGTAATATGTTCAATGACTCACAGTGATGCTAATTACTCAACTTTTATCCAATGAAATTCCACCATTTTGAATTTAAAATATGCTATCATTTAAATTATCCATGTAACAACAACTGTTCAGGACATGGTTACGGCCTCGGGTTATGCTATCGCCACGCCAGCTTACAGCCCAGGCATCACAGGAATACAAGTGTAGATGTGAAGAGTATGAGCTTCTGAAAGTGTGATGTGCTGGAAACAGACTTTCCAGCACAGGACAGACTGGGTCCAGACTATGGCAGCAGACGCCACTATTCAGAGGATAATGGGAAGGGAGAATGGAAAAGGAGAACATTGAGGAGCTGTGAATGACAAGGAAAGGATATAGGACAGACAAGAGCGTGCCTTTTCATAGTATAACTTTTCAAGTGGACTGAGGAGTTGCAGTGCGTCTACACAGTACATCAAACTTTCTTCTTCAACTGAGCAGCTCATCGTCCAGTGTTTACTCTCAGCTCGAGTCCAGTGCTCATCTCTTTTAAGAGCAGTTGTTGTGCCACTAAAACAGCCCTTTCTTCATCGCCTAATCAGCTTTAATTACTCACACACTCAAGCCCTCTGTGTGTCTCATTAGCAGTGTGTGCTGGTCGCTCGTGTGGAACGATCCGGGAGGGTCTGCATGCATTCAGCGGCTCTTTGTGTGCGCTACATTATAGTATCTGTCCTCAGACCGTAATGACGCGTGTTAATCATGTTACTAATCTCATCGTTAAACAGAAGCTGGGGTTCGTGAAGTCTGAGACCTCGTGCATGAAGTTAATAAAATCAATTCAGTGTATACAGAGATGTGCAGAGAGCTTCTCAGGAGCTCAAACACTCTTGCATTCTATTGTTTCTACAAACAAAAAACAAAACAAAATGGCAATGTTAGCATTTGTTTCGCAAATGAACAATCATCTGCTACCATAATTTAGACATGACTTTTTCATTTTTTGCTTGATTTTCCATCTTTAAAAGAAATAAGATTTAAGAACAGAAGTTCCCCATTGTTGACAGAATAAAAACGTGTAAAGTGTGTAAAAGTGCTTTTCTCTATCATTAACATGTCTGGTCATGTTATTCATATATGTTCTCCTGAATGTTCAAAAAGTCCAGTTTATTAAATGTTTTAAAAGGGTTTTTTTTGTTAAAAAAAAAAAAAAAAAATCGGAATGTCACACGATCATTTCGCAAACATTATAGAAAAGTGACACCATGTCTACACCGGATGCGAGCGGCGCGACGCGTCAAACGTCAATAGAAACCATTATAATCAGCGATATTTTCTACACTGGAAGCAGCGCGACGCAACACAGCAAATTCCGACAGTAAACTGATTCCCCGTTCTATTTCTGACGTAGACCAAGTGCTTTGCAATGGTCAGTTTGACACGTTCAGTGTAGACAGCTTTTAGGTGTTGCGGCGAGGCACGATGCAACGTGATAAAAAAATCGCGTCTGGTTTAGACACAGAGTTATGTTTGATTGTTCTCTGAACATTCTGAAACAAGTAGTAAGTTGTAACTTTTGATATGAAACCAAGTTTTAAATTTCAAATATTGTAATTTTTTAAAGAAGTTTAAAGAATAAATAGCGTATAGTGTCTCTTTAATGTGTGGTGACAGATCGCTGTAGCTCCTTCAAGCGGCTCGTGAACCGATCATCTCTTCATTCTAGTTCATTTATAGCATCAAATAAACATGAATGAACATCAGAAGGAATGTTGTTTCAAGCGCAGAAAGACGTGAGTACACACAATTTTTCAAGTTCAAGTTCGTCAACGTTAATCTACTAAGTCCCCTGACTGCTTTGTCAGACAAAATAGCAGATTTGAGGTTATGAGTCAAAGTCCCAGTGAAGGGTCAATTGCCATGGAACGCGCAGCAATATTCAATATGTTTATGTAATTTCAACTGAAACAGGAAGACAGGGCGGGGGACAAATATAACAGCTCTGCCCTTTTTTTTAAAATGGCCAATAGCATCTTGTTTATACCACAGCTTGGCCAGAGCAGTTAAACTCTAAAATCTCAGTTTCCTCTAATCTACAACCGATTCTCCTCCTAATCTCCTCTATAACCCTTTAAAAAACACTTCATTCGAGTCAATGGAAAGCATATTTACACCGTATGAATCATTCCCTATCCTCTATGTATCCACTACGCGCCATTCACCATGTCAAAACTAGTAAATGTGTGAAGAAGTGACTGATTTCAGCCGCAGCTTCAGTGTCTGTTTGGAGGAGGGGACGGGACTTCAGATGTTAGAGAGCATTTGATTGGATGGAAGATTTGATGAGCAGCTGAAGTGCGATGTGATGTCATGAAAATCTGTGATCCATTTTAGCGGAAGTGAGAGACTAAGTTTTGAATGCTTATATTGGCTCCACTGACGCTGCGTGACTTTTAAAACTGCTTTTAAATAGAGAAGAGAATGTCCCTTTCTATTTCTTAAATAGAAACACGACGTGACGTTTTTAATTTAACGTCATCTTTAAAGTTGGCTCTGAATTGGCTCCACTTTCACATGACCAGAAACCACACCCACTGAGTGACCTTTGACCTCAAAGAAGCACACCTCTCTGCCTTTGATATCTGAGTGGTGTTTCCAGCACAACAAACAAAGCGCAAGAGCCACGTTAAAGCAGATGAACACAAAGACATTAACAATACTCCTGAATGACAATACTTGAGTTTAAAACAACAGATCCTACAAACTGACATCATTTGATGACTTATGACTGAACACACCAACCAAACATGACAACACTCAGTGAACCAACCTTTCTGCGTTTGCCTAAATGAACCTAAGATGACATGCACAGTGACGTTAAATGAGCTGTATGTGTGCTCAAAACAAACTCAAACAAAGACAAAAAAAAGATTTCCTTCCGTCTATAAAGTGTGTGTGTGTGTGTTTCCAGCTCCTAAAGACAGGTCTAGCCTGTTCTCACATTTTGTCTGTGCTGAACTCATGCAGTCATGTGAATGCTGCTAATTCTGTTCTATTGAAACTGCAGGCAAATCCTCTTCATTCACGCTCTGATTCCTGTCAACACAAGTACACACACCTCCTCCTGTGCGGAGGCATTTCCTCACCGCCTCACTTCCTGTGCCAGAGGAACCTCTGATTCCTGCTACAGAGAAGTATAAAGTCCTTGTGGTGCATGCAGCCAGAAAGCACACGCTACACAACAACGCCAGCATGTGTTTGGCCGAACTATTAGACTGGCTGAGAACATAACATCTTTTTACACAACAGGCTCTGATACAAATCAGGACGATTCCAAGTCCTGGAACCGTAAAAGTGTGGGATACGAGTACTTCAGCGACGACTTTTATGTCTGATTTTGTTCTGTATCACATAGTTTTCTTTTTGTTCCATGAAGGTCACATTAAAACTGTCTCAGAATGATTTTATTCATGCCTTTGGCTACTTTTTAAAATGCCTTGTATGTGCAGATTTTATTGTTATGCTATCGTCCCAGAGCCAGACCTTCAGTCTGTAAAAGTATGAACAAAGAGTGAAATCAACTATTTCATTATTTATTGTTTGAAAATGATTTACATGTTACACAGATGTGGTGTCATTTCCACCACAACTAACTACTTTTCCCCTAATGAAGTGTATCAAGGACACATCAGTGACATGAAATACCACACATGTGATGATGTGTGAATCAATCGTGGAAAAATCAGGCTAAACAGTGAAAATACTGGATTAGTGTAATTAGTGTATAAAAAGATGGGGTCTAGTATTTTATTTCAAAAATTTTAAAATGACATTTCACCACAGCAGCTATTAACCACAATACTACAGCTATTATTGTTAACTAAGGGTGTTTAAACGACAACAATGTACTAAAAATTCAATTCAATTCAATTCAATTCAAATTTATTTGTATAGCGCTTTTCACGATACATATCGTTTCAAAGCAGCTTTACTGAGAATGGATGTCAACATTACAATTTACAGAATGCAGTTAGCAAATAACATAATTTAGTTAATTAATTTACAATCAGAGTTAGCAGTGTGCTTAAAGATATTTAGCTCTACAGAATATTTCGGCAACTAAAACATCTGTCTGAGTTTGGTGTGCTACGACTCGCTCACTCAGAACAGCCAGTGACCGCTGCTTAACCCGCTCAGATCCGCAGACTCCCCTCGGCTGCTGATCCATAGGGATTTACCGCCGAAAACACAAGTCAAACTGCCACACTATCAGCCCATTTCACTGGCTTTCCATTTGTACATGATTATCCCAACCTGGGATTATGTGTGCGACACATGGAGTTTCTTAAGGAGCAACAGTGTGGAGAAATGCAAATGTAAGAGGATTTTCGATAAAAGCAGATGTGTGATGTCCATTTGTTCACCCGCTGGTCTTGAGATCATGATGCACAGCACAGTGCCTGAAAGTAATGGTTTATTTACTCACTTACAAAAAAAAAGACCAACATATGTTTTCATTATCCTTGACAGGTAAGAAATTGCAAGTCAGACCATCTCATGGGTTCCTAAAGGGCCTTCAGCAAACGTTCACTGCATGATAAAGGTCGAGACATGAGATGCATAATCTTCCTTTCAGTGCTTTTTAATATCTGCTAATCCATACATACTTTCAGTAGAGTTGAAAGGGAGAGTCCATGTAATTTCCGAGAGGAAGTCAGTGATTGAGAGACAGAGTAAACTGAGCCGTCGCAGTCTCAACAATAACTGCATGAGTCAACAAACCCCAACTGGACATCAGTCAGACTCTCTTTTCCCTCTTCTTTCTATCTGTTCATGTGTCATACTGCTGTCATACGTCCTTCAAGTGCCAGAACACACACATATGCATGCGTCTGCACATTAGTTTCAAGTGTAAACGTTTGTTGTGATGTCTGTGATGTAGGGGCTTGTGACTCAATCTACAAAATGCAAAGAAATAATAAAGATAGGACGCAGTGATGGATGTGTTGTATTACAGTGTACTTGCTCATTTGGGGCTTTGTTAACTTACACTCAGGGATTCTACAGAGAGAGATAATGATTCTGTCATTCTGTCCAACAAATAAACACGCCTGAAGGGTTTTTAAACTTCAGATGCTCTTAATGATCAAAGAAATTCAATTCTTTTCTGAGCTGCACACTTTCATTCTTAAAGAGGGCCAATAACGCCCCTTTTCACAAGATGTAATATCAGTCTCTGGTGTCCCCAGAATGTGTCTGTGAAGTTTCAGCTCAAAATAGCTCAGATAATTTATTATAGCTTGTCAAATATGCCTGTATTTGGGTGTGAGGAAAAAATATTTTGTGTGTCCCTTTAAATGCAAATGAGCTGCTGCTCCCGCACCCTTTCCAGAAGAGGGTGGAGCTTTAACAGCCCAACAACAGCAAAGCTGAAAATCTCACGCAGCTAAAATGAGGACGTGTTCATCTTTACATTGTTCAAACCGGAGTCAACAGAGCATGTTTCGTCATGTTAATCTTTTTCTCTGAATCGACCCTTGTTTGTGAGGCAGTCGGCCGTAAAATGACGGCATCAACAACACTCTTCTACAACGACTCTTCCTCTTCTCTAAAGCAGCCCAACACGGCCCTGCCCCCTTTGTTATGTGTTCCTGGGGGCGGGATTTATGTAAATTTTGGGGTTTGTGATATCACCAACCCGGGAAGAAGCTTGTTGTAGTCCATACCAGCTGTTTGTTGTAGCGATTTCTGTAAAAGAAAATATCTCCCTTTAAATTGAACTTTGAGTGTTGTAATTTTGCAGATGTTGTTTCTGTGTGTGTGTGTGTGTGTGTATACTCATGCACGAATCTGTTTTTCCTGGATCTGGTTTTAAGTGTGTTTGAGGGCTGGTGCTGTGTTTGGTAAAGGGTGTGTGTGTGTACATTTCTGTTCAGTTGTAGTGCCTGTAGTTTTTGTGTATGTGTGTGGGTATTCCCTTCATTATGGAGACCAAATGTCCCCACAGGTATAGTAATACTAGTAAATTTTGATCTTGTGGGAACATTTTTTGGTCCCCATGAGGAAACAAGCTATAAATCATACAGAATTATCTTTTTTGAAAATCTAAAATAGCAGAACATTTTCTGTGATGGGTAGGTTTAGGGGTAGGGGGTAGTGTAGGGGGACAGAATATACAGTTTGTACAGTATAAAAACCATTACGCCTATGGCCTACGCCTAATGTCCCCATAAAAAATGTAATGTGTGTGTGTGTGTGTGTGTGTGTGAGGTGTAAGGCAGAGAGTGTGTGATGTTTATGTGATTAGTATGTACTCCATGTGTATTTGTGCAATGTGTGAATATATTTGTGTGTGTTTATGTTAGGTATGTGTGTTTTATGCATTCATCTCTCTCGTGTTTTAAGGTAATATTTACTTGTTGAAAGTTGAGACAGATCTATCTTGATAACTTGAAGAAATTCCTGTCATTTCTCACCTGTAAAAATGCTCTTGAAAGAAGAGGGCATATGTGCGTAATAATGTCTTTAAGGTCCTAAAAACTGGCTTGATTTTCTTTGGCGAAATATAATACAATATGTATTCCTTTTCATTTTGAAGTGATATATGACTCAGACATGTTTTCTGTGATATTCATTGACAAAACCATCCGGCATTGTTTATCTAGACAGATACTGACTTTCACCAGTGAGACAATGAGTGGCATGTAGGAACATATTTTGGAGCTTATTCTTGTTGAAAGAATCTCCATAAACCACAAGTGGGACTTTCAATGTTGGAAAGGAAATCCCCGGATATCCACACCACAGCAAGCTAAAATAACTGAATGACTGGAGAACTCTTGTCTTTGTGTCAGTGTATTCGCTACAGGGAGAACAGACTGATAGTTGCACTTTATTAACTGTGAAAGAGTTCAACAACAAGCCAGAGGATGACAGAGAGGGAGAGAGGAAGACACAGATGAACTGAAGAATGACAGAAACAGAGACACAGGAAAGAAAAAACAGATGGAAGGAGAAGGGTGATGTGAAACGGAAACAAAGAGTAGATTTGAACTGAAACCACAGGATTTACTTTTTACTAAAAAAAGTTTCCCTTCTAATTTCTAGTAAACAATTGCAAAGAAACAGAAAATAATATTGAAACAAATGTGATTTTTTAGTCTCGTAAAATATACTCTAATAATCTGTTTTATTTACAACTTGATTTGGTTGTGAGTGCAGCGCACTTGCAGAGAAACACCGCCCACACGTTCTTCTGATTGGCTGTGATTTTGGATTGATTTGGTTGCGAGTGCAATGCATTTGCAGAGAGACTCCGCCCACACTTTCTTCTGATTGGCTGTGATTTTGGATCGATTTTCTCACGTCTCATAGTCATGTCGACACATTGCTTGTCGCTGGAATCTTTTCGCATTGCATCTGGTCACAGGAGTAAGTGGTCTGACTAGTGGACAAGTACCGCCAGACACTCAATGACATTGGTGTGTCATGGCCTGCAGGGCATCAGCTGGTAAAAAAATAAACTGTTCCAAAGTCCACCTTAATCTGGTATGATCTGGTTTTCCAGCAGGAAACAGAGTCCAGGAGAGACACAAAGAGAAGAATAGCTCATTACTAGCCCGCTGTGACCCAGTTCAAACTCTTTTATTTGTCTCTTGACTGTCCTACTCTGTTGTGGAGGAGTGTTATGGCCGGACCCAGACAGAGTGGGCATTGAGCAGCACACAGTATCCGAGCCAGCATGTCCTGTGGCCAGCCGGACCGCCCCGCACTGGCCCTCTTCTTCAAGAGCCGCTCTCAGCACGCAGCCTCTAAAGCTCCATTATTCCTGTCTGCATCGCCTCACTCTTTCTCTCTCCCTGTGTCGAAGCCTAGTGTACCATCCTCTACAAACTACAAGATAAGCTACTGCACTGAAATCTGTCCTGTACAGAATGCCCTTAGATAGACTACTAGCTATGGTACTCTATTGCAAAAGTATAGTATTTTCCGAAATATAAGACCTGAAAAGTGTTGTGACTTACATTCCAAAGCAACTTCAATAATCTTCACGCATACAAAACTTGCTACATTGACCCAGTGCAACTTGCTTCCTAGAAAATACATTAGCTTGATCGAAGCTACTTTATATTTTAATATACATGTGAAATATGAGCTGTTAATTTGTTCTAATGCAGCAAGTTAAACTCACAGCAAGCAACAAAATGGAAATTGCAAAAAATAACTTTAATTTGTTCAACCGTTCATTATTATTAGCTGCCTGACTGACTCAGACCACATCACAAATCAATTAGGAAAAGCTCAAAAGAATTGTTTGTTTGCAAACTGGACATCACTACTAATTCAAACCAGCCGACACAGAATACCAAACGCTTGAGTTCAGGGAAAATACAGCGTTGTAACCAGGATCCAAAATAATCTTTTTACAACCCCTGCCAATAGTGGGTGAATCAAGCAAATTCACTAATCATAAATATATCTTTAGGATTGTTCTCTGTGTTTGTGAGGAGCAACACAGGTCATGGTGTCACACATGAAACGAGTCTCTCAGTCAAACCGCACCTGTCACACAACACAAAGACACATTGTGCATATTTTCTTTTTCTTTTTTGTTCCACATATGTGTCGCCACATGGAGAAAAAAACCAGACATTAGTCATCATAGATAAACTTCTAATGAGAAATCATCAGAAGACGCACAAGTACTGACAGATGTGTTTGTTAGTAGACGCTCAGATAAATCTTACGAATTGAATTAATCATGTGAGACCAAGCCAATTGGTTGGCCAGTAACTTTTTACTCATATTGGTGGGTGTTCATTTTGGACCCCAGTTAAAGAATTGTATAACTAAAGTTTTTTTCTTCGTTTTCCACGTTTCAAAAATCTTACAATTAAAGGTCTTTGCACAAAGGTCTTTGAGTCTGAATTTCATATGCATTTTTCGTATTCATCATTCTAAAAATTCATCACGCACAGAAACCTTACACACCGAGTCCGATGTGAATTAATTAATCTGTTGCGAAAAAATTCGCAAAACAATATAAAATGGAGTCTTCAAGCAGTGAGGATGATTTTGTTGTCCTCTCTCTTCTTAAAAAGAGAAAAGGTACGAGGAAATATTGGGTCCATCCAATCCTGAGATTGCGTTGAGAGGAAGGAGAGTTCCACATCTTTACCAAGGAGCTGCAGGATTATCCCGAAATAATCACTGTAGGTGTAGGAAATACTGGTCATAAAAACCTTTATATCCCGTCTCTTTGTGTACCGCACTTTGTTTGTCATACAGTGCTTTGTGCTGTGAGATGAACGCCATTCTGGATTTTGGCGCTTGCTTGAACGGTGGCTCTGAATTGTCAAAACACCCCTCAAAATTCTTGATACAGATGCGAAAAATGCAGCAAAGGTTTCGGAGGTGTGATTGACATGACGTGAGGTCGTATTTATTTTTTAAGGTGCAAAAATTTCAGATCTTTATATACACTAATGTTCAGAAGTTTGGGTCGATAAGATTTTTTAATGTTTCTGAAAGAGTCTTCCGCTCACAAGGCTGAATTTAATCACAAATACAGTAAAAACAGCGAAAAGTACAATTTAAAATAGCTATTTTCTATGTGAATATATAGGAAAACTACTTCACTACTTGCAGTGACTCAACTGCACAACACAAACACACACACTTTGGCACTCAGTCTCCCCACATTTCTACATCCCTTTTTCTCTTTCATGCCTACCATCCCTCTCCCCCTTTCTTCCCGATAAACACAATCCCTCTTTTTCTGCACCTGCACACCCGGCTGAGGGCTCGCACAGGAAACAGTGCTGGAATCTGACCGAAGACAAGGGGTGTCAGTACAATGAGGGCATTACTCACAGAGTGTGAACTTTTATTCATGCGAGAACACACACATGCAAACACACATAAACACACTTCCTCCGCAGCTGCCATCTCCAGAGCGATTCTCCGATCTGGAAGACCCAGAAACCCCCTCTGCTCGGTGGAGACTACCACTCTGTTTCCACTGAAACCCAAGCCTACATTTTTCTAATCTCGTATCATCCACAGCCAGCAGACGCGTTTTGACCATTTATGGTGACCGCAGGGAAGCACACGCCGTAGAGCAACGCATTTATTTCACACTACATCACTGGATAGTTCTGCCGCTCCATCACATGGTCGCCGATGCTAACATCGAGAAGACTGGAGAATGACATCAGCTCAAAGACATGCAAAAGATCCCAGAGATGCCAAAACTCGCTTTATTATGATCGAAAACTATATGTGCCAGAAAGTCTACAAACACGTTTCTCAACCTTGATCCATCTGTCAAAAGTCAGATTTAGATTTTACAGCTAAATATAACTAAACTAAGCTGATGTCTTTGCTTGGTAAACCACGGTTTCACAAAAGCAGACCTTTGAGGTTATTCTGAGAGAACTACTCATCTTACAGATATGTAAAGCAACCAGTCGCAGTCAAACTTGCTTTACGTTCTCTAAAATAAAGGTTCCTAATGGAAGCAATAGAAGAAACATTTTGGGCTCCAAAAAGAATCTTTTAGTGATTCTTATTCTTAATGTGAAGAACATTTTAACAATCTAAAGTAGCTTTTTCCACAATAAAGAACCTTCCTAGGTTCTATGGAGGTTAAATGTTCTTCTTGGAACCACTGCTGCCAATGAAGAACCGTTACTTCTCATACCGTGACACATGATAAAATCCGCGATACGCGGCTATTCCATTTTAGAAACGGTTTCTATTTCACCGCAACGTCACAGCTGGAACAGCGTCACAAATAATATCTGTTTATCGATAGAAGCATCTAACGTGTGTTTGAATATCATTCTGTGTTCCCAGTTTTTCAGCTGTAACGAAAACAACACTGGCTAATTCAGCTCAGATATTGAAAATAAATAAATGGGCACAAGAACGTTCAAATTGTTAAATCATTGGGAACAAACAAGTGTATTCCATGACAAGATTGTTTCAGTCACCCCATATGTACTTTAAAAAATGTTTAAATGGTGTAATATTTATGAATTTTGCTAAGTACTTACTCATTTCCTTGTGTTAGCTCTTGCCAAGAGAGCCCGCCCACACTCTCTTCTGATTGGCTGTGGTTTTTGATCGAATTTATCGCTTCTCATTGTGGTGTCGCAAAAAAAAAAAAGAAGAAAGAAAGTTTGTTGGAGAAAGTTTGCAGACATGCTGATTACTTATGTGCGTTTGGCACAGTTTCAATCAAGATCAAATCATTGTTACGAAATTAAGATACACTACAACTTAATGAATCGTATGTGTCTTGATGTGTGTCGTACATCGAAGCAGTTGGTGATGGCGAGCTCTTAGGGACGAGTACATCATTGAAACTGTTGCTCTCTGGTCAAGTATGAAGAGTTGGATCATTTCAATAACGCTGCAACATTCCCTGTGAAAGTCCAAACAGACCACAAGTTTCTACCAATCAATGTGACCCTTCACAAACAGTTTGACTGACAGGCGATCTAACCAATCATGACCTTGAATCCGCCATTTTGTCTGACAAAGCAGTCAAGGGAGCCGGTACTTTGTACATAGTACATACTTTGATGTAATTCGACGATCAATCTGATGCATTTCGAACAAGCCTCTTGTCATTGGTTCATTTGTCTTCATTGTTCACAGGTGTTCCTTGTTAGTCATTTGTCTTGTTGTTTTTGAGCCCTCATGTTTGCCATGCATTTTTGTCTAGTATTGTCTGTGTTCTGGTAAGTGTTTTTAATTAATATGTTGCGAAAAAAAATTGGCAAAATAATATAAAATGGAGTCTTCAAGCAGTGAGGATGATTTTGTTGTCCTCGCTCTTCTTAAAAAGAGTTGTCAAAATGGAGTTGTCAATCCGCACCAAGTCTTTGATAATTATGAGTTTGTATTTAAATGTAATTTAACTTGCCATCAGTGGACTCCTTAAAGGTTCAACAAAAATGAAACTTGGTTGCTCACCCCCTCATGTTTTTCTAAGCCCATGACACTTAGGTTCATCTTTGAAACACAAATAAAAATATTATAATGAAACCTGAAAGATTTCTCTATCTTCTTCAGAAGACTTGGATTAAACCACTTGATTCAAATGAACTTTTTGACGTGTCAAAGTTTCATGTTCTTAGGCTATAACGCACAGTATAAAAAATGTATAGTCATTTCGAAATTCACTAAACGTGTTATTAGTGTTTGTTAACTTAAAGTGAGCAAATGATTGTGGGACTGAAGTGAAAGAATAAGGAAAAGCTCCTGAACAACTGTGTCTTTAGGGAAAAACTGATAACTGGATTTATAAGTTTCCATGATAGTCAATACTATCTCCAGCCTCTACTTCCTCCTGTCAGTTTGTGTATCACTATCTTGCCCAGAGCATGTTTGTGAATGACACCTCTCCTACAACCTTTCCGTGCTGCTCCATGATAACGCTCGACTCGAGCAGATAATACAGCACAGGAAGCTTTCTGGAAGCTTTTCTGTGTTTGTGTGTGTGTGCCCTCAGTCTAGTAAATGCACTTAAAAAATAAGTGTGCTGTTAGTATACTTCTTTTGAACTAAAAATAAGTATACTCTCTGTCTGCTTTTAATGTACTTCAACCTAAATATACCTAAAATTACACTTAAGTATACTGACAAATCTACGTATATTTAGCATATACTAGTACTCAATCTTTTGATTGAGATATACTTAAAAGTATAATTCAGTATTCTAAGTACACTAGGCTTGTAGATGTTAACTCGTTTGATTGAGTAACACTTTTTTTCACACTGTCTTATAAAACTGCATTGTTTACAAAATACTGATTTGTAAAGTAAACCGATCTGTTCACGTCACACTGTTTACATTCATCTCGAGTAATGGCGGCTTCTGCTCCTGGGAACGGAGAAAGTTCCATTCTATCACAAAAACCTAGACCATGATTATCAAAAGTATGGGAATACTTTAAACAGAGGCCAAATATAATGGTCCTTTGTTCCCTTTGCAGAACCGAAATGGCGTACCACCTGTGGAATTGGATCTCTGCCAAATTTTTGCACGCGCAAGATCATATTTTGAGCGTGCAAAAGGGCATTTTGTTGAGGACATTTCGTACAAGGGCATTTCGTTGAGTTGAGGAGAAAATCTTCGTCTCGCAAATAAGATAATATTTCAAGCGAACGGAAATCAGTTTTGCATTTCAAAGAAGTTTATTTGGATGTGCGCGGACGCTCTCTTTCGCACGTGCAAGGTTTCAGTTGCTCGCTCTCCTGATAACCCGCCCTGCGCGCTCGCTAAGACTCCCTGCATTACAGACAGCGCAAGAGGAAAAATGCATGGTTCAGGAGACGTTTGTTCAATGGCTTGGACACTATCAAAGTTCCTTTTAAGACTGTATAGAAAGTCTTTGACACTCTTCATTTTAAAGTTCAAATGTCTACCACTGGATGACCACACATAAGTGGCTTATTTTTAATCAAAATCAAATCGTATTATTACATAATGGCGTGTCCCATTGTTTCTACACCTCAATTAACTGCTAAAATAGTTCTAACTTCTTACGTAAAAAAAAAAAAATCACTAGATTTATAAAAAAAAGTAATAAAAATAATCGTTAGATTAGTCAACAGAAAAAATAAGATAATAAAAATAATTGCAGCTCTACTGAGAGCACACTTCGAGTGTACCTTCATAAACTAAAACGTGCTACAAGTATTTATATAGTAAACTCTCAGTACCTACAATTTCACTTGTAGTATTGTTGTGTACTCAACGTTTACTGTTACACTTAAAGTATATTTTAAATGTATAATTTTATACACTTAAAAAGTGGGCCTGTTTAGTCCCAAGTAGTATTGAAATAGTACACTTACTAGTACAATGATATTAGTATACCTACTACATAAAGTAAACTTAAAAACATACTTGAACATTACTTAAGTATACTTCATAAAATGAGCTTGAAGTATACCTATTTTTTGTAAGGGTAAGTAAGAGGAGATATACTGCATTAGCTAAGAAAACATGCTATATAAGGAGAGGGGAGAAGTTCCCAAAAAGAAAGGAAACTAAAGAAACAGAAGGAAGAGAGAAAAAAGAAATGGCTGTAAGCCAGAAGTTTTCTGATAATGAATAGTCCACCCCATCAGTCTCTCTCAGCTCTCTGCTGGTGTATGTTTGGCTTGATATGTGTGTGGGATAGGTGTGTGCATCAGCGCTTCTCTCAATCTTTGGGTCTCTTGTGGCTGGCTCTGTGTACTCATTTACCATCATAGCTGCTCAACAAAACACATATGCAAGAACTAATTGATAAAACAATAATACATAATGAAAGACAATAATATGATAATCCATTAATCGCATTTGCATTCACCAGTCACGTCTATATACGCATATCTATGGACAAAACGCATCTGAAATATAACAGAGGATTCAGTAAGATGCTGGAGGAAAGTGTCCTAAACATGAGAAAGCTTTACATTATGTGCTTCAGACAAAAAAAATTTACTGGAAAACAAGACAAAAATACAGAGAAATCGAATGATTTTTGCAGTGGCAGTGTTGACAGACTTGGTGAAAGACAGCACTATGAACCTAGCCTCACATAACCATGAGTTTGGCCTCCTTTGCAGGTTTTTCTGGCCAAGAACTGCACTTTATAAAAGCAATCACATTGTATCCAGCTTACAGGACTTTTTAAGTTGCAGGTACAGAGAAATCTGAATTAGTTTGAAACTATATAAAAAATGTTCGACCAATCATATTCAGCCAAATGTAAATATTATGCATCATATAACTGTACCCTGACAGCAACATGGTGTCGGCCCAGATCCGGGCTACATATGTACCAGATGTGGGCCGGATCTGGGCCGACACTAGGTTGTTCTGTGGGTAAGAACACAATATCATGTTTACTTGCTATTAAGCGCCTCATAAAAACAGAATGCTTCAAAAATGCCACTAACCTGACAAATAGTGACTTATTTTTCAACACGGTCTCACCCCTATTAGTCACACGCTGCCTTTTGGGCATTTCCCCTTCACGTCAACACTCCGACGTTGAGGGTACCCCTCTTCGTCAATATGCCGACGTTTAGGGTCTTCCGATAGATTTGAATGCAAATCCCTCATCTTTGGATTTTGACGAAAGGGGTTTAGGCATCCAGCTGTTTTCCTGCGCTGGAAAGTATTGCTTCAGGCGATTGATTTTGTGCTGCAAATGTGTATTTTGCAGTGGCGTGCGTCGTCGCATGGACTGTCACAATCATTGGTGCGGTGACCATACATTTTCGTGGGGCAGAAACCCTTGTCTGAATCGCTACCATGACTTTTATATATAATTTCATATATATAATATATATAATTTTGGCCTACATTAAAATGGCATAATTACAGGACTGCATATTTGCTGTAGGCTTAAACGTGTCTTAATTTAGGTGAGATATTTTAGATCTCATTGTGATTCAACAAACAGTTTTATTTGATTTGATTTGATATACTTTATTAATCCCACACTGGGGAAATTTCTGTGTTACAGGAGCGCAAAAATAAAGTAAAAAAAATTTAAAAATATAATGTCACTCTATTTGTCTGTTGTAGGCAACTTACCGTGGTGGAATCGCGCTCGGCAATGGTTTCTACGATCGTCGCACACAGTGTGACACGTTGCACAAAATTGCGCCAAAATATCAATCATAATGAAAAAGTACAGTCTTAATATTTTATATTAAGATTTGATATTTTATATTATAATTTGATCATGCTGATCCTTTTAAATGTTCAAGCAAGGATATAAAATAATTGATTGTGACAGTCCATGCGACGATGCACGCTACTGCAAAATACACATTTGCAGCACAAAATCAATCGCCTGAAGCAATACTTTCCAGCGCAGGAAAACAGCTGGATGCCTAAACCCCTTTCGTCAAAATCCAAAGATGAGGGATTTGCATTCAAATCTGTCGGAAGACCCTAAAAAGGCAGCATGTGACGAATAGGGGTGAGACCGTGTTGTATTTTTCCTCAGATGAACTTACTATTCCAATCTGTTCCAGTACATTTTACACACGACCTGTGTGCCTAGTCAGACAACTCTTACTATATTGTGTGCAGGATTACAGTTGAGTAACTTACATTTTAGAAACAATATTGACAAACAAATAGTTCCAAAGCAGAACTGTTGCAACACACAATAGTGGCATTTTGTTCCTGACAGATTCATTTTTTGAAGAAATTGATTGTATGAATGATTCAATGACTCACTCAAACACAGTTGCACTGAATATGCCTACTTCCCTATATAAAGTATAAAAAACACAGAATGTGAGATTCTGAATCTCAATGGATACTTTACACTTGTCACTTGAATGAATGATTCAATGACTCATTCATAATGAATGTCACTTGTAACTATCTACTGGCACAACGAAGTAACCTGCAGAAAGAGTCACTCAAAAATCCCTTAAAACACAAATTGACAGTGTGTGTGTGGATCAGCCATTGACTTTAATATCGACACTGTTGGAACATTGATTAATCAATCAGATCAGAGGATCGGGACTTGTATAATCGAAGATGGTAACACTTTAGTATAGGGAACAAATTTCACTTGTTACATATTAGCTTGCATATTGGATGATTATTAGTATTTGTAAAGCACATGTTAATGCCTTATTCTGCATGACCATATAGAACACAACCCTAAATCCTACCCTATTCCTAAACTCAAACGCTACAACAACTACCTTGCTAACTATTAAATTGAGAGTTTATTAAGGCAAAAGTTGTAGTTTGTAGTGAATGTGTGTTCCCCACAGAAAATAACATCAAATGACCAGTGAACAGACTGCTGGATGAACTGGTCAACTAAAACACCACTTGAAATAGCTGACCAGCTTAAGCTGTTATAACCTTGTTTGTCCAGCAGGTAATTGTTTGGAGAGCATCGATCTGAGTTGAAATGTTTCATTGAGGCATCTAAAGGTTAATGGCAGCTTTGAAGTGTGTCTCTCCCTACTGAGTTTAAAGAACATATCATCTCAGATTCACAGAGACAACAAAACCTTGAGGATGAAAGGGTCAAATCCGAGAGAAAACTCTGTAATACTGGTCAAACCTTCCTTCCATTACTCCTCTCTTTCATTACCTCATTACTCTTTCTTTTGTGAGGTCAGCTCTTGGTCTGTCAGATAAGATGAATGACTCCTCCTCCAGCAGATATTCAGGGTGACCTCGCTACAGTCGAGCATCGACGTCTGCATGTATCATGCATTTCAACAGACTGTGATACACACACACAGATATCTGTCTTACAATCTGGCAAAGGTTTGTCTGGATCAAAGACACATAATAAATCCATTATAAGTTATCTAAGGCAGCTGAGGGAGTCTCGTACCCTTCCCTTTACTCCCCCAGGTCTGGATTTGTCATGTAACCTCAGAGTGTAACCTTTCTTAATGAGTCGATTCTCACCGCCAGCTGCACGGACAGCATATGCTTAACACATTAACTGAGATACAGCAACCACTTGGAGGAACTAAACCAAACCCTATATACTACTATAAGTAGTAGTGTGTGTGTGTATATATATATATATATGTGTGTGTGTATATTTTATATATATATATATATATATATATATATATATATATATATATATTATATATTATACAATATATATTAATATCTATATGGCACTTTTTGCCCATGGTATCAGAGTGGCTAATAACTCTGAAAACCACTAGCGACAGTGACTGGTGAGCAAAAAAGTTAATCTCAAGCCATGTGTATATATATGTTTCAAAGTATGAAAAGTAATATAGTAATACTTTTAAATGTTTTTGAAGTCTCTCTCTCTCTCTCTATTTCTCTATGGACATACACACACACACACACACACACACACACGCAGTTTCCCTCCAGGTCAAAAAAAGCTTGTTTTAAGGGAATTTCTGACCATGAGAGGAAATACCAGCGAAGCACACGGCCTCTGATCACAGGAGCCACTGACTGACATGTCCTTCTGTACAGACACCGATAACACTGTTTATGCTGGTTACCTCAGCAAACACAGAAACACACTCACACACTCCTCCTGGGGCCAGTGAGGACAAACACATGCCAGACTCTCAGAGAACACAGCTCATTACTTCAATCATTCTCTTTCACGAAGAACAGAAACAAAAAGTGTTTCTCAGAGGATGCAACAGCTCCTAAACATCGGCACATATGGATCATCACTAGCAGAGGGTCTGTTTCCATGGATACTGCCAATTCCACATCCCTTCTATATGGTGTCCCTGAGCTTATTAGGTACAATCATTCACAACTTTCATTAATGGATTTGAAACAGTGATGAATGTTTGGTCTTGAGAGGCTGAATAATTCATATTTAACACAAAAGAGAAGTCATGGTGTCTGAGGATTTATATGCAAATTAGTGTGCATGTGTCCTATCTAAAAGTATTTGAATGGAAATTTAAGGATGGCCAAATATTTTCCAGCTAAGGTGAACATAACAGTCTTCAAAAACATAAAAAAACAGTAGTTTGATACGTAAGCCATATGGAACGCTAAACATGCCTGTTTTAGAACAAATGAGAGCTTTTTGAATTGCGCTTTACCATGTGTACGTACTATTTCTAGAGTTTCATCAATACCGCATTATTGTATCAGGCTGTGTAATGGTTTTCTTAATCTTGACTGCATAAAAATGATTGACGGCTGGATTTCGGCCCACTTGCTGATGAGTAATGCTGTAAATGTCCTGACATATATCAGGTTTTACACTAAAAAAAATGCTAAGAAACTTGTCAAAGAGATATATGGGTCAGTATGAAACAGATATACCTATTAAAATGACAGCGTAAGTTGACGAACACATTTCCCACAGACATTTGTTTGTGTGAGGTCACTGAGTTCAGCATAGCTCATTATCAGCAAGAGATGAGTCTATCCTACTTTCTTTTCGTCTATCAGCAGGATCTAATGTTGGAGCCCATTAAAAATGTCTTCAATCCCACATAAACCTAAATCTTCAGACATCTTGCCACTGCTGGTTTCTGCTGGTTTCATCAAATCTAATGTTTATCCCTTAGAACCCACACTACTGTTGTGTATTCAGCCACCACACATGGTCCGCCATCTTCTTCACACCAGGACGCCAGCTGCTCGCTACCCAATCTGTGCTCAAAATTCAACACCCACATACACACATGTATAAAGAGACATGTGGGCACACATACCACAAGCCAGCATGTGAAGTAAAAACTTTTGTTTTTTGGCACATAAGAGCTGTTGAACAGCACCATGACTTTAGTCTCACTGTAGGCCACACTGTGATAGTTCAGCCAAATATGAGCATTCTGCCATTATTTACTCAACCTCATGTTGCTGAAGTGCCCCTAATATCCTAATTTTGTTCTGCAGTCTCCTACAGCAGGTTTACATGGATACAAGATCAAAAAACACTTTCGTTGTCTCATAATATCCAGCTCTCTTTTCTGTCTGATAAAGGTTTGATAAAGAATTCGGTTGCAGTAAACCCCCCCTTTCTGAGAGCCTGCTCTGCTCTGATTGGTCAGGTGACCCAGTCCGTTGTGATTTGTGTCAGAAACCGAACTCTTATTATCATATCTGAATTTCAGCACTTAATTCACAGTGATACAAACAGTAAAGATGGCGTCGGTTTTACCGTATCAATCTCATCAATGCGGATTTACTTTGGCAGCAGAAAACGTCTTCTTGACATGAACAACACGAACCAAACTCTTCCAGTCTCAGATACAACTACAGTGTTTGGGGGTCAGCCAATGAAGAACATAGACTGGTATTATGCAAATGTACAGCACTCAATGCTTAGTTGGGGCTCCTTTTGCCTGAATTACTGCAGCAATGCGGCGTGGCATGGAGTCGAGGTGTTGCACTGCTCAGGTGTTATGAGAGCCCAGGTTGCTCTGATAGTGGCCTTCAGCTCTTCTGCATTGTTGGGTCTGGCATATCGCATCTTTTTCTTCACAATACCCCACAGATTTTCTATGGGGTTAAGGTCAGGCAAGTTTGCAGGATTAAGAACGGGAATACCATGGTCCTTAAACCAGGTACTGGTTGCTTTAGCACTGTGTGCAGGTGCCAACTCCAGTTGGAAAATGAAAAATTGGTCAGCAGCAGGAAGCATGAAGTGCTCTAAAACTTCCTGGTTTATGGCTGTGTTGACCTTGGACCTCAGAAAACACAGTGGACCAACACCGGTGGATGACATGGCACCCCAAACCATCAATGACTGTGGAAACTTTACACTGCACCTCAAGCAACATGGATTGTGTGCCTCTCCTCTCTTCCTCCAGACTCTGGGACCCTGATTTCCAAAGGAAATACAAAATTTATTTTCATCAGAGAACATAACTTTGGACCACTCAGCAGCAGTCCAGTCCTTTTTGTCTTTAGGCCAGGCGAGACGCTTCTGACGCTGTCTGTTGTTCAAGAGTGGCTTGACACAAGGAATGCGACAGCTGGAACCCATGTCTTGCATACGTCTGTGCGTAGTGGTTCTTGAAGCACTGACTCCAGCTGCAGTCCACTCTTTGTGAATCTCCTCCACATTTTTGAATGTGTTTTGTTTCACAATCCTCTCCAGGGTGCGGTTATCCCTATTGCTTGTACACTTTTTTCAACCACATCTTTTCCTTCCCTTCGCACCTTTATTAATGTGCTTGGACACAGAGCTCTGTGAACAGCCAGCCTCTTTTGCAATGACCTTTTGTGTCTTGCCCTCCTTGTGCAAGGAGTCAATGGTCGTCTTTTGGACAACTGTCAAGTCAGCAGTCTTCCCCATGATTGTGTAGCCTACAGAACTAGACTGAGAGACCATTTAAAGGCCTTGGCAGGTGTTTTGAGTTAATTAGCTGATTAGAGTGCAGCAAGTGAGTCTTCAATATTGAACCTTTTCACAATATTCTAATTTTCTGAGATACTGTATTTGTGATTGTCCTTAGTTGTCAGTCATAATCATCAAAATTAAAAGAAATAAACATTTGAAATATATCAGTCTGTGTGTAATGAATGAATATAATATACAAGTTTCACTTTTTGAATGGAATTAGTGAAATAAATAAACTTTTTGATGATATTCTAATTAAATGACCATCACCTGTATAGGATGAAACTTTATGAATATTACATGTAATGCTATTTTTCATTGCATTCCTAATTTTTTTCTTCATGTATCAATATATATCCATTCACGGTCAGTGCATACATATATTGCAGTGTATTGAAAAATAGTAGTTTCCCATATATGGAAATGTTTTACGTAATATATTATATTTTGCAGTATATTCCCGTATATTTCTGTTATGTAAGGGTCTCTGTTTCAGCAGCTCTACTCTGATGTAACGCTTACAGTCCTCTTCAATCAGCAGTTCTAGGATAATTCATGTCCTCTTCCTCATTTAGAGAGTACCAGAGGCAGAGACCTCATCATTTTTCACAGACAGGATTTACCGCCGCTTGCTGTCGCCTTCAGACAACACCAATTACACAGAGAGAGTCTCACACCAACCTGACTCTCGTCTCATACCAGCTTATGGAAACCTCATCCATGCAGCAAGCCTGAGGGGAAGTCAGCTCACAGAGAATTTGTGACTTCTGCAAAGGCTTTCAACTTTTCACTCAACTCTCACCGAGATGAATAATAGCATAAATATTGAGACTGACTTCAGCTGTGACCTTAGTCCATAACCTGAACCAGCGAGAAGATGTGATAGATCGAGGTAAGAGGAGGAGAAAAGCATGTGACCAGCACTTCTCAAAGTTCACAGGTCTCCACACTGCTCAAAGAGTCACAGTTCTCTTCATTCATCTGGGGCCAACACTGAACACGCGTAAAGGGAGCAAAAAAAGTCAGCGGCAGGGTGAGGACATGAGAAATGTCAGTGTAAATGGATATCTCTGTGCTGACTTAACAGTGAGCACACCGTAGTGTGTGAAAGTGCAGGTGAATAGCTCAGGGGCTTCAGTCTTCTGTCAGGGTCTCCTCTGACATTCTGCCGTTGACTCACCGACCGTAATAGAAGTTGACAAGCCTAATGACACAAGAGCTATCACAACGTTCCAGCTCAACATTTCATTACATGTACGTGTTTTAACCCTATAAAGCCTGATAATTGTACAATTACCTAATTTTTGGAAATGGAACAGTTTATTGTGCCTTTAAAGGGGTCTTGACATGACAAATCAAATTTTCCTTGATCTTTTTGATAGTCTTTGAATCATATCCTGTAAGTTCTGTAACTACAGAGCCCCGCACATGACATGCAAGAAAAAAATTGTGCGCACAATTTACTATTTCATACCCTCGATTTATAAATCCTGTGCATAATTTACTATTTCATTCCCTCGATTTATAAATCACCGGGCCACAATCATTTGCATATAACTGCCTATGGAGCAAGACAACACCTACTTTTACATCGTTGCATCGTTGGCCCCGCCCACTGTTCAGTCGATGAGCAGCGAGCGAGTCTAAAGTAGGCCTAGTTGTTTACAATAAGATTGTGATAATAACTTCACAAACCCTTTAAAAACATCTAAAAAGTTTGCGTAAATGATTTTTGAATATCATATTTGGTACATCAGGCTTTTATGGCTCATAAAGTCTGATATAGTGAGAATGTGGAGAAAATGACATCTTCATTTAATTCAGAGGCTCAAGCTGTGCAGAAATATGTAATTTGATGCAGATGCTGATATTTATATGGACAAAAAGTAAAATGAAATTCTGATGCTTGTAATATAAAGCTTTAGAACAGTATAGCAGATACTTACATAAAATGATCATCACTCTATATCTGCCAATAACGTCTTAGTAAGATATTTAATGTTTTTTTTTGTTAAACTTATGATCAAAGCTCTGTAGTTTAACATATAATGCAATGAAACACAATGAAGATTGAGAGATGAACAAATAAATCTTCCTCAAAAGCCTGATGATCATATTTCATACTCATGATTTTTCTAATAAATGATATCTGGATAATCAAGTAAACAGAAGTCGATTCAGTCCAGTACATGTTCATCTTGAAATATTACTGACAATATCAAAGTTATTCTTACATCTACTTGACAAAAAATCAGTGCAGATTTGAAAGACACATGAAGCACGAGCTGAAGGACGTTTGTACAATTATACTGAACGACTTTTACTGGCTATAAAAGTCTAAACTATCAATCAGACGACAGAAGGACTGTAGGAGATTGTGTGACAGGTTCATCAGCAAAGATTTTTGTAGGTTTTATAGGGTTAAATCTCCTTATTTAGAATTCCAAACATTCTCATCAAGACTAAAGTCCAACTCCGAACACACATGAAGATTTCTGCAGATATTTAATCAGCATGTAGTCGGAAATCTACAGCTGAGCTGACAGCATCAGAATTATCCACCGTGTGTGTGTGTGTGTGTGTCATCCAGGCTTCATTCCACTCAAAACTGTCATGAGGTGATTCATACCATCCCTGAGAGATGAAGGAAGAGTCGAGCCTTCGTTCCTGATTATCTCTCCTTCCATCAATCTCTCAATCTCAAAAACATCCCACACCAGCCTCTCTTGCCGTCTCTCAGTTTCTATATTCCTCTCTTCTCTTCACGGTGCATCTTTAAGATATGTCAGGGGCCATATCAGTATCAGCAATAATTATCAGGCAGATACTGTAAGAAGATCATATGTAAGGGATCAATATTCCAGACGGGTGTGTGCAGGTTAGAGCTAAACTGCTGCTTGACTTCAGCTTGGAAAATCCTGTGTTTTGTCAAAATTGACATTGGCAAGAGTTCACTGACACGCCTGTCCTAATGGCATACAGTTTTCGTTCAACCAGCTCATGAAAATATTATTCTCTGGTATAAACTTTACCTTGCTCTCTCGTCTTACAGGGTGTTGTCCCTGCACTTGTGACCATCACCTAGGGCAACAACCATGAAGATTCATTTTTCACATTTTTGTGTGTAAATTTTTGCTCTGTGTATTCAAGCGATGACCCAATACTGTACTCAGATGACTGCAAATATTCAAAACTACTCTAACCAACACACCATGGGTAAACATACACATCGGTCAAAAGTTTGGAGTCAGTAAGATTTTTGAAAGAAATTAATGAGGAAGAATGCATGAAATTGAGTGACAGTAAAGAAAAAAAAATAATTACATTTGAGCATATATTCACATAGAAAAAAACTCATTTAAACTGTAATAATATTTCACTGTTTTTAGTGTATTTTTGGTCAAATATAAATTAGTGAAGATACGAGATTTCCTTCAAAAATCTTCCCGACCACAAACTGTAGTTCAAGCAAAAAATCGTTCACATAAACTGTGACATTAATCCTAAAACCTGAGAGTGTGAATGTGAACATGGCTTGTTTATCCACGCGTTCTGGGCATTTCTGCCCTCTGAGGTGTGTTTGGCTCAAGAACCAGCAAGTTTTATTTCTGCGTGCACTCCATAAATTTCATCTTTACCATAAAATAACAGAAAACGTTCTGTTGCTCTTGAATTACAAGGAACCTTTAGGGCTTTTTCCAACTCCGAACATTCCAGATACGCCCAGTGTTAAAAGCGAGCCATGGATCACACCACACTTTAATTGCTTTAACAGCGAGATGGAATCTAATAGGGGTTCCTCTTTGTCGAATTCTCTCAGTAACGCAATGAGAGAGGCTCACAATGCCACATTACTGATGAGTTTTCCAAATGATGAAGAATTATAGCTTCATTTGTCATGAAACACAGGCCACTGCTTCTTAGCGTCAATACAGTTATTAATAATCATGTAGGGAGTTGTGTTGAAACTTAATTTTGGTTTCATGCCATTTAATTAGAGTAAATCAGTTTTCGTTTTAGCGAGTGAAAAAAAATCCTCACAGTTGACTTCTTCAAAAACAGATGCATAAATGAGGGGCAGGTTAAGCGCTTGCTCTGACTCTTGACCTTTGTACAGGGTCAGCATGTTGCCCTCAGAGACTCTTGCAGAAGCTGTTTGACTCAGTTTTATGGATCCAATCAGTCATTCTGCCACTGAATGTGCTCGCTGACCCTCCCATGATGCTTTATTTTTGAGTCTGTTATTTTAAATGTTCTGATTTCCTCTCTCGGCCGGTGCTTGTTTATATTGAGAGAAGCTCTGGCTTTGCTTTCGCCTGCTTAAGCCGAATAACAGACCAAAGCCAGCTGCCTCAGCAAAATATTAACCAGTTTATTTGTGTAAAGAGTATCCTGTCAGTTTGAGGTGAAATGTAAGTGCAGCGCTTGGTGTAAAAATGCTATTTTAACACTCAAAGTGTTGGTTTGATATAAACTCCTCCTGTTGCAATGACAACGTTCTATTTTATCCTCATAACAGCTTTTTTTTAGAAAAAGCATACTTAAAAGGAAAACCACTGTTACTATTGCTCATTCTTTGAGTTAGGGATTTAAATCATTCTAATTTAAAACCACATTGTTGTTGCTAGTTATATCCTTTACATAGTTTATCTGGCAGTCAATAAAACAGGCAGATAACTCCTGAAATATATATATATATATATATATATATATATATATAGAGAGAGAGAGAGAGAGAGAGAGAGAGAGAGAGCAAAACTCTTATAATAAAGGCACAGAGTTTTTCACAGGAACATGTAAAAAATCAAGCTGGTATATGATCTGCTGTCACCACTGAGATTAAGTGGGATGTGTGTTTTGTTCCATTGGGATAGCAAGATGACTGAGAGAGACTTCCTGATCAATACACAATTACAGAGAGCTGCAGAAGATAGCAACTCTCTGTTGAACAGGCCAGGCCGTCACACATACACACAGAAGCACACGTGACGTGAACGCGTGTGCTCGGGCCTCGGGCTCATTTCACGCTTATCAGCTGACATATACACCAGGAGGACAGGTCACATCAATACACACATACAGTGGCCAGACAAAGATCAGCGAGTCAAAACTAACCAGCAGCAGAGTCATTACACTCTGTCACTTCCTGTATCCCTAAACAACACTGACTACTGGCTCCTGGCACATACCACAGAAATCAAACAGAGTTACACTCTATCCACGTTCGAAAAAACAGAAGAGAAGTGACTCTAATATCCACCCTGCTGGAAAGATCCAGGGCGAATTTCCATCAAAAACTCTGCTAGTGACGTTAGCTGACCAGCAAAATCTTACAATTGAACCAAAGACGTCTTGCTGGCTTGCAAGTTAGGCAGACATAAGTACTCAAGATAACCTTGTTCCAGCTGTTTGCTAAGTTTCTTTGCTGTCTGCTACTGACTAGGTGTGGGAGTCAGCAGAGGACCCAGGATTTTTAAGTCATGACAGTATTATTTCTGTCAAGACAACTCTCGGAGTGTTTGGCATGGTAACGGATATGACAATGTTGATATGCTTGGCCTTAGTGGAATAGATCTGCTGCTGCTGCTGTTATCACTGCTATTGCTGCTGCCATTACTGCGTGGAGGTTTAGCCTCAGAGCCACACAGACCCATTACCTCATCGCCATAGACCAATGCTAGTCCGAACTTTTCTGGAAAAGTTTCCAAAATGATGTTGTTTTGGCCTGATTTTGTTCACGATGACATCACACCAGTTTGTTCTTTGAAGTCGCTTGAAGTATATCAGGAACTTTCTTTAGACACTGGAAAGAGTAACAGCTGTAAGAGCTGTATGAACATACCTCTCTCACTGCCCATACCCTGAGCTTTCAGATCTGAGAGAGAGATAGCCCCTATATGGTAAAGACCTGGGGATGAATAACTAAGCAGATGTCAAAATTTCCCAGCATGCACTAGGGCACTGGTGCAGGTTGGCTGCTCACGGGCTGTTTCCTCAATTGCAGCTGCTGTTCCTGAGAGAGAGAGAGAGAGAGAAAGAGATAGTGAGAGAGAGTGAGAGAGAGAGAGAGAGAAAGAGAGAGAGAGAGAAGGAGAGGAGGGCTGTGGAGGTGAGCCTGTCCTCCTGCACACTGCGTGACCCTGCGTTTTGGCTGCAGGCCCATCAAGCACAGTCTTCAGCTTTCTGGGCTCCCCTCAGAGAAACACGGAGCACAACAAATCTTCTCAGGCTCAGCCAGAGACCGCCATGTGTGAGAGCTAGAGCTGCCGGGGGCTCTGACAGGACAGCAGTGCTGTCTGCTTCCAGAACTGTCTCTGATATACAGCGGCATTGAGGAACACTGCAAATACTCATTTTATGGATTTAACTTGGAAAAGCTTGCACTAGCCTCAAGAGAACTCAGTACAAACATACACACTGAAACCGGCCTGGATGGGCTGATTACATGACCAAGCCATCAAAGAAAGCACAAAGTCACTTTTTCAAATGTTTGATAAAGCACAGCAGACTATAACTGGCTCAACAATCTCAAAAAGGTTTACACAAGGACCTTAAATGCGTCATTTCAAGAAAAAACCTGTTTTTCCTTTAATATTTCAATCTTTTCAAATAATAATACTATTTTACTATTTAACTAAATATGCCATCCTCCTGTCCAAAAACATTGAAAATAGGCTCCAGAAATCTTCACAGAGAGACAGGTAGGTAGGTAGGTAGGTGTGTGGTTGGTTGGTTGGATGGATGGACAGTACAAATACACATATGACTGGAACATTTAGTGTGAGGTGTGGAGAGATATCAGTCTTCACTCTCTTAGGCTTTGTAAGCCTGACTTAACCGCTTCTGACAGTATCCGACCACAACAGTCAACATTCTTACCACAGCGAGGAGAGGAGGAGAAACTGATGGAGGAAATAGGAGAGATAGAGAGACAGAAACAGAGAGAGGCAGCGAGATAAACCCTCAAACCACTATTCACACAAATGACAGTGTCTCAAGTTGGTGTGATTCAGTCTGAGTGGGTTTTTTGCCACATGTTATTAAAGGGACAGTAGAAGATAGGATATTTCGGGGCAGGGAGAGGACATGGGATCAGAACCCATATGTCTCATTTGAGGACCACAGCAGCGTTCAGTGTTTCTGCAGACTGAAAACTCATCTTGATGGATGTAGCACAGTAATAGATCTCTGGGGTGATGCCTTACACTCACTACAGGACTGAACCTCTCAGCATGTGCACATTTTTTAGTAGGTGTTAAGACAATGTATTTTATCATTTCAAAAGGAGGAGTATTTGTACCTTCCTGCTGTAGTACATAAAACAGATCTCATATGGATGAGCGAGTGACACTTGTAAGACGGCAAACAACTGAGAAACTGAGGTCTATAAAATGTGTTCTGAGTGGTTAATCACGTTACTGTGTGATCGATGTGTGAATCAGTGAGTTGTGTGAATCAGTGAAGTATCTGAATCAGTGTGGTGTGTGAATCAGTGAAGTATCTGAATCAGTGTGGTGTGTGAATCAATGAAGTATCTGAATCAGTGTGGTGTGTGAATCAGTGAAGTATCTGAATCAGTGTGGTGTGTGAATCAGTGAGGAGTGTGAATCAATGTGGTGTGTGAATCAGTGAGGTGTGTGAATCGTGAGGAGTGTGAATTGGTGAGATGTGTGAGCCAGTGAGGTGTGTGAATTAGTGAGGTATGTGAATTAGTGAGGAGTGTGAATCAGTGAGGAGTGTGAATCAGTGAGATATGTGAATCGTGAGGAGTGTGAATCGGTGAGATGTGTGAGCCAGTGAGGTGTGTGAATTAGTGAGGAGTGTGAATCAGTGAGGAGTGTGAATCAGTGAGATATGTGAATCGTGAGGAGTGTGAATTGGTGAGATGTGTGAATCAGTAAGGAGTGTGAATCAGTGAGGAGTGTGAATCTGTGAGTTATGCGAATCAGTGAGATGTATGAATTAGTGTGGAGTGTGAATCAGTGAGATGTGTGAATCAGTGAGGATTGTGAATCACTGAGATATGTGAATCAGTGTGGAGTGTGAATCACTGAGATGTGTGAATCAGTGAGCCGTGTGAATCAGTGTGGAGTGTGAATCACTGAGATGTGTGAATCAGTGAGCCGTGTGAATCAGTGAGGAGTGTGAATCAGTGAGGAGTGTGAATCAGTAAGATGTCTGAATCAGTGAGTTGTGTGAATCAGTGAGGAGTATGAATCTGTGAGATATGTGAATCAGCGATTTGTGTGAATCAGTGAGGAGTGTGAATCAGTGAGATGTGTGATTTGGTGAGATGTGTGAATAAGTGAGGAGTGTGAATCAGTGAGGAGTGTGAATTGGTGAAATGCGTGAATCAGTTAGGAGTGTGAATCAGTGAGCTGTGCGAATCAGTGAAGTGTGTGAATCAGTGAGGAATGTGAATCAGTGAGGTGTGTAAATCAGTGAGGTGTGTGAATCAGTGAGATGTCTGAATCAGTGAGTTGTGTGAATCAGTGAAAAGTATGAATCTGTGAGATATAGGAATCAGTGATTTGTGTGAATCAGTAAGGAGTGTGAATCAGTGAGATGTGTGATTTGGTGAGATGTGTGAATCAGTGAGGAGTGTGAATTGGTGAAATGTGTGAATCAGTAAGGAGTGTGAATCAGTTAGGAGTGTGAATCAGTAAGGAGTGTGAATCAGTGAGGAGTGTGAATCAGTGAGGAGTGTGAATCAGTGAGCTGTGCGAATCAGTGAAGTGTGTGAATCAGTGAGGAATGTGAATCAGTGAAGCGTGTGAATCAGTGAGAATTGTGAATCAGTGAGAAGAGTGAATCAATGAGATATGTGAATCAGTGTGGAGTGTGAATCACTGAGATGTATGAATCAGTGTAGAGTGTGAATCAGTGAGATGTGTGAATCAGTGAAGTGTGTGAATCAATTTGGAATGTGAATCGGTGAGAGCAAATGTACATTTAACACAAATTTGATCCACACAACAGATATCTTTATCTTTAAGTCAAGTCAAGTCACCTTTACTTATATAGCGTTTTTTACAATGCAAATTGTGTCAAAGCAGCTTTACAGTAATAATTGTCTAATAATTTTTGGCTGCACAGCAGCTCCCAAAGAAAATGGTGTCATTGTCCAGCTTATTCTATATATTTGAATTGATTCATTCTGTTCCAAAGATCAATAGTTATTAGTCTAGTTAATTTATGTATATCAGCACTGGAGAAAACAGTGATGTAATCGTTCGGCTCAGCTCAGTTCGCAAACAACAGCGCCAATGCAGGCATACTAAAAACACTGCTGAATATCAAGCAAGTGTCCCCAACTAAGCAAGCCAAAGGCAACAGCGGCAAGAAACCAAAACTCCAACAAAATGGAGAAAAAAACCTTGGCAGAAACCAGGCTTAGTCAGAGGGCCAGTTCTCTTCTGGCCAATAGTGAACACTTGCTTGATACTCAGGCAGAGTTACAGATCATAAGTCTGATTTGGGATCACAACAGTCAAAATATTTAATCCAGTTCCATCTTGTTTTAGATATTTTCATCACACCGGTATGGGACGGTTTGTTGGGGATCTGTGCCACTGGCTCACGTGTTGGTAAGGCCTTCACAAGGGATGTTGACACAGTTTCTGCTGACACTTCAGGGCTGCGTTGCTGTCGTTTATAGGCGCAGGTTCTCCATCTAACCTGAATACGGCCCGGATCCAGCTAATTACGGTAAATGGTAAACCTCAGGATAAGCAGAGAGACTAAAATTACCGTAGACGTCATTCTTCTTCTGATGTAACGAGTACATCTGGGGTTATAGGAAGTGTTCCTGGTTCCGGCTGACCTGATCTATGCAGCCAAACAATTCTTTAACGAATATGCAGACATAAATTGATAATGTGGCATGTGTATGCCAGGTTAAACAGATGCATCTGAAGGTTAAAGAGTGTGTCCTCTTTAAAAAGTCAAACCTTAAGTAATATGGAAATATAACAAAAAGCAGAAAACCACGTTCAAAGCTCATTTACCTTCCACAATGTGACATATTTCATAGTCAAGCAGAATATTCATTTGGAAACCAAGTAGGGCGGAACTTGATCATCAGGATCAGGATTTGATTAGATCATAAAAGGTAGGTGGTGATATAGCTTATTGAGTACATTTTGATTTCATGTTGTCGTAAAGTAATAGTCTTTAAATGGTCTTGCTGCATTAATAAATAAAATATTCAGTTATTAAGCTGACTGGCTCTGACCGTAAGTACTTTCATAAGCTTTTGGCTCATCATCTAACATCAACCTCAATCTCTATCCTCCTCTTCCCTCTTTTTTTTCTCTCATCCCTCAATTCATTCTCCCAACACCCAGGGAATCCAGATCCCCTCAACACAGTCTGGATCTTCATCCTGAGGACAGCAAATTTGTTTTATAAAACAAAAGGAGCCTCTGGCTTCACTCTCTCCAGGGAAGATGAAGAATGTTTCTCTCTGGTATGTGCAAAGCTTTTGCCAAGCTGAGTTTTTCTGTTCTGAAAGTTGGCCTCAAACTCAAACAGCACTAAGGTCACGGCAGTGCTTTCATCCTCCTTCCTTCAAGCGCTGTTAAACAGGGACACCGCAGCAAGAAAACTTGCCATTGCTCTTTGAAAAGTTCACAGCTAGACAATCTTCCGCTCTCGTGCCGTGCTAAAAAGAGAGGACTTTGGCCGGCTACTCTGATTGGACGGGACACATTCCATGGATTTTCTGGCTATTTGTTTTGCGTGAGCCTCCTGTCCGGTCCTGTTACGTGACGTGTTCCCAAAGGAAGCGCAGAGACGCTGAGTTAATATAATAAAGTATTTTAATGAGATGCAGGGTATATACAGAGAACTAAACACGTCTTCACACAAACGAGAACGGACAAGGACTGAGGGAAAACACAGGGGTATATATACAAGATCAAACAATGGGAGGAACAGCGTAATTAATAAGACACAGCTGATAATGATGACGACAAACGAGTGGCGGGAAAAAACCAAAACAAAGAGCACATGTGAAAGAAGAAAACAAAACAGTACGAAACAGAAACACATGTAACAGGTCCAGCCCTTAAATATAAACCACACCCACCTAGGACCCCTAACAGAAACAACGTCCCCGCAGAATCACCTCAAACTAACACTGATCTGAGAGAAACCCTTCAGTCATGTTTTTTCGTTTCCAAGCGGTTTCAATTGATTCAAATTACACTAGCGTTTCCAGACAGAAATGATTATTTTAATATGCAAAACTGTTAGCCAATCATAGCAGTGGGTATTTACTTCCAAGTCTTGAATGCGGCACACCCATAAAAACAGAGTTTTCGAAAGAGAGGGTCAAAAACAGGACAAAATAGCTTAAACACTATAGCTTACTTCTAAATAAGGATGTTTTTATGTAAAAATGTAGATAACGTTATTTAATTTTACGTTATTTACTATTTATACATCATTGTAGTATTTGGGGTTTTGTATTTTTAAATAATTATTTCCATATGCTTTTCATTACATTTTCATTATCTTTTTGGATATTATAGAGAAAACTGATATCATTGACCCGAGTTTGTACTAGGGCTGCCACTAACGACTATTTTTATATCGATTAATCTATCGACTAATTTATTGATTAATTGGATCGTCTAAACGATTAATTTTCCACCAAAATAAATTTTTCTTAAGAGCATTTTTTTTAACTTTCAACTTTGGCATTCAGGACACCATCAGTAAGAGCTGCAACCAGTTGTGGTGAGCAGGAATTCCTTCTTTTGCAGTAATTCAGTCACATGGCTTTGCCTACAAATGAAAGAAAAATAAATACAACTAAATTATATAGGCCTAAATGTAAACATTCAGAATGTAAAAAAAACATTCCTAATGTTCTTTTAACTTGGCAAACTCTTTTGATATTGTATATGAATAGTATTTATTAACTGTGTACATATTATAAATGAATTTGTATTTTTAAATGTAATTCATTATGTCATTTATGCCGTTATGTTATTATATCGTCACACAATGAAATGTCCTTAAAAGGGGCAGAAGTAAATTAATTAATTACGATAGGATACGTCAAGTGTGCACATTAACAAAGGCAGACACAGATCAATCAAATCGTTACAGAGGTTCTCAATTCCAGTCCTCGTTCACATGACGCGACGCGCCGCTTTCTCCTTCTTTCCAAAGCTCTAGCGCTCACGTGGCATCTGTCGTTGCTATGCAACCATGAACTGCACTCTGCACGATGACGAGGAAGTATCAGCAAAGGATTAATAGATTTCTAGCCCTTGCATTAGCTTTACTAGTAGATAAAACCCCACGCTGTACAGCTATGATCAGCTGAATGCTTGAGGCATTTTGAAATGTTGAGATGTTTTCATCTCGCCATAAGCTTCTATTATGAGAACATAGCATTTGAAATAATGAACTTGCACGCACAATAGAGGCGATGTGTGAACGGCGCCTTTAGCAGCTTAAAGGACAGGTAATTTTAAACGTTCTGCCTACAAATGCGGAGTTAATTTAAGGGACAAAAACACGGTGGCTGTGCCTTTTCCGGCGGCCCATCATCCAGAATAGCCCCTAACGTTATGTTCCGTCTTCAGATGTTCATGCATCGCACTTGTGCTGCTGTGGTACGCCAACGAAACCAGAGTGTACAAAGCACCTTTTTATTATCAGTAAGTACTATCATACTTTACACCCCTTCGGCTTTTGAAAACTGTTGCTTACAAGCTCGTTTGACATCACACTCGACTACGCTTCACTGGCAATCCTTGTGATTGCATGTAATGTTAACACTAGTGGTGTGGAGGAAACCACTTTTTGTTTTTTAAATGGAGAGTTTGGGTCTATTTATTTCTGATTTTCAGCTTTATAAATGGTAAGAATTTGTCTCGAAAGAATTCAGGGAATGTAAATTGATGGTTAATTATGGAGAACTAGCAGAGGCGTCCTGGTTCACACAACACTAATTTACCTTTGCATTGTGCTGGAAAGAGCAATTCAAAGTATTTCCGGGGTCTAATCAGACCTCCTCATAACAGGGTTTGTGCCTGGAGAAACAAACATGCTGTTTTTACTCATTAATCAGAAGGAGAATGTTATGAATTCCAGGCACACTTATTATGAAACCCAGATTCAGACTGTCTCCACTCAGATATAAGACAAAAAATAAAGGTTCTGTAATGGCATCAATGGCTCCATGAAGAACCTTTAACATCCATGGAAACTTTGCATTCCATAAAAGGTTCTTCACACTAAGAACAACAATGGTTATTTTAAGATCTGGGCTGTTTAAGTCCATTTTTTTGCCCTTCCCTCGCTAACTCAGTCTCATTCACTCAGTCGTTGCTTATGCTGCACAAGCGCCCACTACTGCCTTTTTATTATTTACATTTTTTTTCATTCTAAATGTTTCACGCTGTTACGGAATGTGTATTCCAATGAACGCACGAAGATGAGGATACACAGAATGTCTCTTTTAATGAGGAAACCAGGAATACATGAACAGCATCCACATCCACACACCAACGATCATGGACCAAGAGTGAGGGAAACACCGGGTATAAATACAAACACTAATGACAGGGACACAGGTGAAAGACATAACTAATGATGACAAACAGTTGATGATAATGAACTAATAAAGACAAAGAAGGAAAACTGGGTCACACGAGGATCACATGACAGGGCAGACAGACTGACAGGTAAACATGAAACATACAGAGTCCTTACACACGCACCATTTTATATGCCTGTATGTATGCTTGGGCTGTTGGAGAAAATATAAAAAAATGACACAAACAAAAATCTGTAAAAAAAAAAAGTATTAAATGTGGTTAAATGTCAAAATAACTACACTAGAGTTGTGTGGGGTGGGGGTATATTAAGTGCGACCTACTGTGACGTCACAATCGTGTTGCATTGTGGTCTATGGATTTGCCTGAAGTGAACATATTGAGTAGACTCGCTCCCTCTGTCAACATCGAGGTGCCAAATAAACTTCCCTCGCCCACTTGACAAAGTTGAACACACTTCAAAATGGCGGTGGGGATTCCCCCGAGGAGAAGTGCTTAGGGAAGTTTGCGAGGGTATGTCTAAAAGTGGAGTTAAATGCAGCCTTGTTTACTGAAAGGTCATTTAGGAACCCAAACGCTGTTATTCTATGGCAAGGCTGCAAAAAAAAAAAAAAACCCTTTTTGAACCTTTTTTTTCAAGGGTGTAAGAGCTAGTAAGACAGTACAAATCCCACAGCTGAATTTAGACATGAGTCCAGCTGTGTTGCACCTATAGTGTGATAATGGATTTTCTTTGTGGGCAGTGAAAAGACTTCGGACACAAAAAACCCCCCGCGACTGCAAAGTGCTGGCCATTTACCCAGAAATTACACACACATGGAAAAATTTTCATGCATCCCAGCGGTTGAGCTCTGGATTAGACTCACACGGCTACCATAAAAAATGTGTCGATTTTAACCCTCTATGACACTCTGAACCTATTGGAGCGACGCATTGTTTGGCTTTAATGAGATAAAGCAAAACAGATCAATCAAGCATATGTCCATAGCATTGACCTCTAAAAGCTTTGGACACATTGATCTGTGAAATTTTCATAGGAGCTGACCTCTGACACAAAGTCATATGGGCATTCCACAATTACGCATAATATTTACTCCCAAACTGTGAAAGGAGCGAAACATCTCAACGGGTACGGTCATGTGTCGACGTTCATAACAAATGTTTTCTCTCAAAACTCCAGGCCCATTCCCCAAGACAAATACAGGTTTTATTGTCCTCAATAAACCAATGTCAGGTGATTGTCTTTAGTCGACTGGATCAGATCATGTGTTTTATATTAGTACAGGCCACACTGGAGCCGATCAGATTGAAGCGAGAGTCCTCAACTGCTGTCCAATCACACACGGAGCAGTTCGACAGAGGTTATGAAACACTACTAAGAAATACTGAGAGACACTGAAAAGAAAATGATGACTACAATCGGATCAGATGGTGGACCAATTGACTAGATACCCATCGGTAAACTGATTGACCCATCCCTAGTTATCTCTTTGTTGATGTGAGATTTCCTAGGTCTTGTTCTCATGGCATATCTGAGAAGAAAGAGATTTTAGCAAAAGTCTCAGTTTCTCCTCAATCTGATCTCATTGTTGCATGGAAAAAAAACAATGAGATTCACTAAAAAAGGCTTCATGTGGTAAAATCTTGACTGATTGATTTTATTCACATAAAAACTATTTAACATCACTAAATCAACCTAGGTTACACCAAAACCTTTTTTTCTTCATGTGCCTAAATTGAAAATAAAAAATAAAAATGTGACTTTACTTCTGTTAAGCATCATACATAACAGATAGTCGTCTATATTGTTGAAAAGGTCTCAACTACCAGAATACAACGAGCATAATTGTTTCAGGTAGAGACTAAACTATACACATTTGACTTTTTGGCTGCGTTTTGGTTTGTGGCTTAAAGAGGACCTATAATGCCCCTTTTCACAAGATGTAATAGAAGTCTCTGGTGTCCGCAGAATGTGTCTAAAGTTTCAGCTCAAAATCACCCACAGATCATTTGCTATAGCTTGTCAATTTGCCCCTCTTTGGGTGTGAGCAAAAACACGCCGTTTTTTGTGTGTCCCTTTAAATGCAAACGAATTGCTGCTCCCGCCCCCTTTCCAGAAGAGGGCGGAGCTTTAACAGTTCAACAACAGCAAAGCAGGAGAATCTCATGCAGCTAAAATGAGGATTGTGTTCAGACTTACATTGTTCAAACCGGAGTCGACACTGATGGAGAGACTCAGGAAGAAGTTACAACTTTTAGATGTTTCTGAACGGTTAGTGGATAAATTTATGTAGTTGCTGTGGAGTTGATTCAACTCATCAACTAGCATGAGCCGTCATGTTAATCTTTTGTGCAAAACCCGTATGGACATCCACTATATAGAGCGTACCTGTTTGCCAAACAGTCATACACACCAGGCTAATGCTTATGATTGCTGTCAAATACTGTGAATAGTCTAATATTTTTCCAATATATTGTTCGGACATAAACGCTCATTTTTCAGCATTCCAGGGTCAACTTGCAGGCGATCCAAGCTAACGAGACTCTAAATAGTGTTCAGTGCTCGTCTGTGCAGCCAGCGACAGAACAGTTAACATGTTTTGCTCAAACTTTTGCCATGGCCTTAGAACTGGTTCACCGCCATCGCTTGCGAAAACAAAATGGTGTCGCCGTGGGTGGAAACATACAGATTAAGGGGTGGTAATATTATAACAAGATCTCCTTCCAAAACCACAAGGAAGCGAAATCTGAGTGGCTCATTTTTTTACTTGCTTGCAGAGAAAGGCTTGCCAAAACAAAGTTACTGTGTTGTCTTTTTTCACATTTTCTGGATTGGTAGATGATTTCTGGATTATAGCACTTAAACACGGAAAAAGATATATATATAACTATATATATATATATATATATATATGAATATATATAAAGTATGAATGTATAATGTTATTAGAATGTGATTTTTTAGGAAAATACATTTTTTATTAATATTAAATCAAAATAAGAAGTTTAATTTAAGGAAAACTAATAATTGTGGCTGTAACAAAGTATTTTTTAAGTTAGTTTTAAGTAAGTATCATTTTTCAGTGTTAGAACAGCTAACTTTGATTTGGTCTGTGCTGTTCTCCCTGTGGCTCTCAGCGGGGTTTTCAGAGCCCTGCATCTCAGCTCCAGACCGCTTTAGGATGTGATTGGTGTTCCACAGGCCAATCAGAGGATGCTGTGTGGTTTCAGCACCCAGACAGATGGAGGCAGCGAGGGATTCTGGACAGTGGACAGTCACTGGTTTCTGCTGAGATCAAACAACGCTCATTTCCTCATGGCAGAGCCGCTGATGCAAACACAGCAGGTACAGCAGCACCCCACAATATCTGTGAGCCTCTGTGAAATTGCATTCATGTACAGCTTTAGTATTATAAGCCAGCCTCACAATCAGCACACACCTGTAATGTTTAAGAGTGACCTATCATGCTTTTTTCCATCTGTCTTTAGTGTGTTGCTGTTTGAGCATTAAAAAGGTTTCCAAAGTCCCTCCAGTGGGAGTTATTCAATATATCAGTGTCAATGATTCTGAACAACCAGAAACGCCTCCATTGTAGTCTTGAGTTTTCTTCACAATATTCCTCATTTAAATAATTCATACACAGAATAAAGGGCAGGGCCTGGTTGAGTTAGTTAGTAGTGTGTTGAAACTGGCGGTTATGGTAAGGAGCGGAACATTTCCCAAACACACTCGAAGTGATTGACCAATCACAACACACTGCTTGAGCCGACGAACCAACAAATTTTGTGGAGATGAAATATGACCTGGACATCACGAGATTCGCCCTAAAAGACACTTTGGGTATGAAGCTTTATAGATGAAAAGTCATCCATCTTTATTTTGCACATATTTTCACTCTCTGAATTGGAATCTTGGCAAAAACAATGAGCTTAACATGTTTTATGTAGTCTTGGGATCAAAGGAATTGATTATAAAAACACTTGTTCAGTCTCACCCTAGACCCATGTGATTTGACAGCAGCAGTTAGCCGAAAGCCAGCAGAGGATCCTGGGAGTGAAATTAAAATGTGCACTAGCAATCTGCTCATGGGCTTTCAATCACACGCAGGACTCCTGCCAACAATAAATCAATTCACTACAAAACACACCGCCTCAGTCCTTCTTCAAGAGCCCTTAATGCACTAAACACCTCCTGAGAGAGCGACTGCGTGATAAAAACACAACGCAAGCCAGAGTATTTGTTAAAAAGATGAATGACACTTAATATACAGCATGCAGTGAAACACATACCAGCTCTGTTCCAAAACATAGAGAAATTTTAATATGCTTTATACTGTATTCAATGCAGCAAAATGCTGGTAAAAGAACAGTAAAACCGCCCAGTTAGCATAGCTATGGTTGTACAAAGGTTGTGATAACTTTTGCAAAACGCATACTTAGGGCACAGCTGATTGGTTCCTGCTGTATCTTGGTAAAACAATGCTCAACCTTCAAAAACTTGATCAGAATTTGCGGTAGAAATTGCAGTGCTTTCAGAAGCCCTCCACCTTCCCCAGCTCCACCTGTATAGATCTGCTATGGGTAATTCATGTATGATATATTGTATAGCAACAGCATGTCCTACTTGCTTACAGCAGCAAGTTGTCATGACACACTGTAAAAAATGATTAAGTTTTACTATAAATGGCAGTAAAAATGCTACAATAAAAACCAGTTAATTGGTTAAAAGTAAGTTTCTTTACTATATATGGTGAATGGTAATTGACCTAATTGACCTAACCTGTAATTAACATAACCTCGGTAAGACTATCAGCTCGGAAAATACGCTATTTTGACAACAAACACGTCTAACAAGACTTCCACATTCAGGAAAAAGGTGGATAGGAACAGAAAATATACTTCAAAATAAAAGTCACGGAACTCAAAACAGGGGAATTGCGACAAGTTATTATGTATAATTTACTGTTATTACAATAGTACATGTAACAAGGACAGTAAAATAAAGTGTTACTGCATTTTTTATTTGTTTCTTTCTTATAGTTGTGGTTTCCAGAATGTTTATACTGTGATGTTACCTAAATGAAACCAAAACTGAGGCTTTTACCCAATAATTTTGCATCTTAATAATTTTATATGTTTACCAGAGTATTGAGTTATAGCTTTCCAAAATCCTAACAATAAGATTTGCACCTGGGAACAATTACAAGAATTTATCGAATGTCTTGTGTACGTCACTTCTCAGTGAGTTCATTTAGTGAGACAGCTCAATAAGCTTTGAAACAGACCAATAATTTATGCAAATGATGTGAAAGCCTGGAAACCGGTCATAAACCGACAATATCCACCATGTGGTAACTGTCCAAGCAAAAGGTTTTTAGAAAGCGATCACTGCCCTTCAGAGTGACTCCATTAGCCTGAGCTGTAGACTGTGCTAACAGAAACACTGCTAAATAAAACATGACTATAGCACAAAAAGAAGAGTGAGTGTGATATGTTGAGATCTGGTGTGGTAGACTTATCAAATAAACCCAAAGCAGCAACATATAGTTTTCACACAGTGCGGTTCATTAATTAATGATATTTAATCTTATAGCATGAAACGAAAAGACGTTAGGCAAAAAATAAACATCAGAGAAAGAAACCAATAGAAAGCGTAAGCCATCTGTGACCTGGCATGTCATGCGGCGGAGCGCTTGAAAGAGAAGAGACCGTTTCAACAAACAGAACACGGCCCATAAAACAACAAACCCAGACACAAATACAAACACACACACACCTACACACGACTGCATAGTGTGCAGCACAACACTCTGAAGTCTTCCCATGCTTTCAGGCACAAGCTTAAAAAATTTATGACCCCCTCAGAAAATCTATTCTCCACAGCCGCAGGCCAAAGCTGGCGTATCTCGCATGAGTTCTTGCCTAAAACATCAGAGCTGATATATCTGCGGTGCTGTCTGTGTGCAAGTCAGAGGCCAGAGACAAGCTTTCTTTAGTTTAATGAGTCAATCAAACAAACACTTTTGGGTTTTTATTTGAGCATTTGGATATTTAAGTGTGGTTATCAATAAGTTTCTCTTATTGAAGTAATTGGTGTCAGTTATGTTAATCGCTCTCACTTTAAACACGTGTCAATGTACCAAAGCTTCCACATTTCCTGTTAAAGCTTGTTTACATACATATGCAGGGAAATTAATACGTCTGAAAAACAAATGCTGTAGAGTTTCCCTATATATCATCTTTCAAGAATCACAATCACTGACAGAAATATGAGATATTGAGTCAAAATATCTGGTAACACTTTACAATATGGTCACATTTTTTAACATGCAGGCTATTAACTAAAATAAACCAACTTTTTCCATTAATCTTAGGTAATACATATGCAAATGTTTTTGTTTGCTCATGTTGGTTCACAGTGAATTAACTAATCTTTTGATTGTAGAAATGTATTAGTAAATGTTGAAATAATAATAACTAAGATTCATAAAGGCTGTAGTAATGTTCATTTTTACTTCATGTAAACAAATGAGATTGTAAAGTTTTATCAAATATCCATATTCAGTTCTGAATGGAATGACATTTTAATCAAATTCGATTCTAGTATACTTCTAAATCTAATTATCTTACATATCTCATAAAAATAATAGAAATAGAATCTCTAAAGGGTCAGTATTGGACAAATTCAGCCTCAAATTACGTTACACCCTAATAATTCTAATATATAAAGTAATTGCTCTGGTTCTCTTTCACAAATCTTCACAATTTCACAAATAATTACAAAGAAACAGTAAGGAACATAAGTTAAATGTGAAATCTTGAAGTTGAAAAACCGGGAGTTTCAACACACTTCTAACTAACTCAGCCATGCCCTGCCCCTTTATTCTCCGTATGCTTTGGGCGGAAATGATTTAATTGACCCTTCGCCGGCAGTTTGATTGACAGGCGATCTAACCAATCATAACCCTGAATCCGCCATTTTGTCTGACAAAGCAGTCAGGGGAGTTAGTATTTGATGTTGGTGAACTTGAACTGGAAAAATTGTGTGTACTCGCGTCTTTCCGCGCTTGAAACAACATTCCTTCTGATGTTCATTCATGTTTATTTGATGCTATAAATGAACTAGTATGAAGAGATGATCGGTTCACGAGCCGCTTGAAGGAGCTACAGCGATCTGTCACCACACATTAAAGAGACACTTTATAAAATTACAATATATTAAATATGAAACTGTTTCATATCAAAAGTAACCTCCTCTGTCTTGTCTGTCGACGTGTTGTCAGTGTCCTCTTTGCTCCTTAATGTATTTTTCACTGTGTGAGAACTGTATGGTTTGTCGGGCATAGCAACAGTAACTAAAGGGGGAGGGACTTTGCGAATGGTCAATTGAGGAATATCGTGGCATGTTCATTCCCAGAAATCTCAAGTCTACAATGAAGGCGTTTCAGGGAGTTCAGAAACAGTGCTTAAATGAAGAGTTAGTCTATGTTCACACTGCAGGCAAAAGTGACCCAAATCCATTTTTTTTGCTCATATGCAATGGAACAGGAGTCATTCCAAAGATTTTCACACCGGTAGTTCTTTGATCTCAGCCAATGGATGGACAGTGAGCTCTTGATATCACACTGACAACTCTATACAAGCCAAACTTGATTCTTATAAAGTGGTGTGTGTTCCTGAAGAAACTTACTCAATAAAAAACACAACAGCTGGACAGACCACAAATATGGCAACAAGATGGGAATATGACTTTGATGTTGTTGACCATGGACAAAGAAAGTCTAACCAGCAATAACAAAGTTATATGTGAGACTATAAGCGAAATGATTCCTGTAAAAATAAAGAAGAAAAAAGAAAACTTCACCATTTGGTAGATGTTTGTACAGTGCATGTGTGTCTGAGGTTTATCCTGCAAGAATGGCACTGTCTTCTCCAAAATCAGTTATTGGTGATTTGAGCTGCTGAACTAAACAAACCCAAAACATGATGAACAAAAATGTGATACTGGACCTGCATGACGTTCACTAGCTAGTGTGTCACAATGATCTTTAACAGTTTCAGCAGAACTTTTGCTACTCAGAAATGTTGCTGCATTAGTGTTAATGTTTGAAAAAAATGAGATAAAAGAATCTCTAAAGGGTCGAATTCAGCCTCAAATGAATTGTTTGAACCCTAAACATGACAAAACCAATACTGTGACCTCCACACCAAAATCCCTCTCATTCTGAAGAAAACACAGCACGTCTTCAGTCACCTGACCAACCACATGACAGGCAGAGACTAGCGATAGACAAACCATGACCCGTGATTATACACCAAGATAAAAAGTCATTTTATGTCAAACTCATCACATGTCTTGACATAAGACTGTTGTCAGACTAGACTACACTTCTAGACATTGAGCGATACTATACAGATGTTCACTATAATGTGTTTCTGAGCCATTGCTACAAACTGGAGAGGTACGAGTGATGAAGGAAAGTGGAGAAATGACAAATGAGAGAGAGAATGAATTATCTGGACGGGCAGAGCCTCGCCGCAGGAGTTAATGCACACTATTTGTCTTCTTGCACTCATTTACGCCCCATCTTTCCACCACTGATCCATATCGAGGTCAACAGCTCGGCATGTCTGCATGGCTCCCCGGTCAAAGCCTAATGCATGAAAGAGAAGAGCAGGATATGCTACATAACTTCTCTAGGAGCAAGAACACATTGAACCTTGAGCCCTTCCAACAGTTCTGAATAATCAGCTCCGACTTGAAGGTGTTTGTATGTGATTGTTTTGGAATATATCATACATTTAAAGTCTGTACTACCTAGGGTTGCAAAGGGGCAGAAAGTTTCTGGTAAATTTCCGGAAACTTTCCACAGTGACTTAAATGGGGAATTTTGGAAATATTCCTATTTGGAAATTTAACAGGAATTAATGGGTATTTATGGGAATTAACTGGAAATTTTGGGAAATTTATACGAATTGCTTTAAAATGTATCATATACAAACATAAATATAAACATTTTCATTTGGTCATAATAACATGAAATAACATCGTAATTTCTTTTTTGCATCCAATTAATTCCAATTTATTAAATATGTATGTGTATATATATATATATATATATATATATATATATATATTTGCTAAAGTTTTTGCTTTTTTTTTTTTCTTGCTTTTTTTGTGGGCGGAGTCTACCTTGTGGCAGAAAACCAGTTCTGCAGTTTCAGTCTCTTATTTGAGTTTACATCTCACAACTCTGACTTTGTTTGTCCCAATTCAGAGTTTATATCTCAATTCTAAGAAGAAAAACCAGAATTGAACTCATTATTTTGCATTATATCCACAAAATTGGAGTTTATATCCCAAAATTCCAACTTTTTTCCCTTAGAATTGATAAAAACTCAGAATTGTGAGAAAAAAAGTCACAATTTTAAGATAAAAATATTTAAATGTTATCCATATAAAATGTTATAGGTTTAAATATTATTGCAAATTATATCTAATACTGCATATGTGAATATAGAATTACTACTTACATCCAATTCATGCTTTAATAGTAGACAAATCATTGCAGGTTTCATTACTTCAGTCTGGCTTGTAACCATAAATGTCTGTATTTAGCATCAAACAGCGTCTTCACCGACGGTAATCTCTCAAAATGAAGACTATCTTGTTTGTATTCCAATTCTAACATCCAAAGTCACATTTTTGTTCTCATTCCTTTGATTTTGTCCATTTTCTTCCACTTGTACCGCTGTTTTCCTGACACCACAATGTGCAACTGCAAGTCACAAAACTGCTCCCTAATGGTCTATACTGCAAATCACCTCAGTTAAACAAGTGAATGATTTAGACTGAAGTTACTCATACTCTTGCCTGTTACACTGAACACCAAACCGTCCCTCGAGCACACACATCTATTATAGCTGAACTTAGCTAACAATGTAGAGCAGTTTGACACGCATCCTTCATCCACCTGCTTCATCCACAGTCCTTAGCAGCACCACATCAATGGAGTCTTAAAGCTCAAACAGACAGGAGAAAATGCCTCAGGGTTCTCTGGGTTTCTGAGTCCTGAACTGCACTCAGTTTGACGTGTGATTCCTGCAGTTAGCCAAGAATAACACTAAAGCTGTCCTTGAAACCAACATTTCAACATACATGCTGGGAAGAATATGAAGCACATGATGCTTGATCCTCTACGGTGCAGCATCCCATCCCTGCTTTCTGCTCAGGACAACAGAAATGACCGTCTATTGTTTCTGACGCCTTCAGTTTTACTTCGCTTTTACAGCCATTAATGCCGCCATACTGAACACACAGCACGAGGGAAGAATGATTGGGCGGGTCTTGTTGAGTTGGGCCTGCTGACGTCTGTGAGTGAAGGGATAAAGGAAAACAATGGCTATCAGAGAGTGTGCAGGACAGGAAGTTATGCACACGCAAACAGGAAGCAGGCAGGGGTTCGGCTGTTTTCTGTGATCCCGTTGTGTTTTTTGTGTTCTTCGCTTGCGTCATATGGTAAAAAAAAATTCAAACCAAACAAAAATTACAATGCTGCATTCAGAAGCTGTAATATAAGTTTCTGGTGTCTCCAGAATGTGTCTATGAAGTTTCAGCTCAAAATCCTCCACAGATCATTTATTATAGCTTGTGAAATTTGCCTCTATTTGAGTGTGAGCAAAGACACAGTTTTTGTGTGTGTCCCTTTAAATGCAAATGAACTGACAAAATGCATTCAGCCTTACATTGTTCAAATCGAAGTCGACACTGATGGAAAGACTCAGGAAGAAGTTACAACTTTTAGACATTTCTGAATGGTTAGTGCATACATTTATGTAGTTGCTGTGGAGTTGATTCAACTCATCACTAGCATGTTTCGTCATGTTAATCCTTTTTCGCTGAATTGACCCTCGTTTGTGAAGCAGTCCGGTGTAAAATGATGGCATCAACAACACTCTACTACAACAACAACTCTTCCTCTTCTCTAAAGCAGCCCAACATGGCCCCGCCCCTTTTTGTTGGGGGAGGGGTTTATGCAAATGTTGGGGTTTGTGATGTCGCCAACTCAGGAAGAAGCTCATTGTAGTCCATTTTCTGTAAAAGAAAATATCTCTCTTTGCATTGAACTTTGAATGTCGTAATTTTGCAGATGTTGTTTATGATCAGACAGCAGCATTACACACTAACTAAAGATAAAAAAAGTGAAATCATAATCAACCACCACTTTAAGTAAATCTAGACTTTTCAGGAAGCAGTTCAGCGGTGACAGTATGAGCTGCTGCTATTTTGGATTCGCTCCGTCTTCCTTTATAAAAGAGTGAAACTTCCCTCAGCCTGCTGAGAAACTAGGTCTGGTGCTGCCGGGCCGTCCCAGAGCCAATCACATGAGATATGGGTCACAACTTCAGCACTGTCCGTATCTAAACTGTCCGTATCATTCAAAAGTTTGGGGTCAGTAACATCTTTTAATGTTTTTTTTTAAAGAATGATCACCAAGGCAGCATTTGTTATAATTTCAAATAGCTGCTTTCTACGTGAATATATATATATAGTCAATGCAATCAATTCCTGTGATCAAAACTGAATTTTCAGCAGTCTTCAGTGTCACATGATCCTTCAGAAATCATTCTAATATGATGATTTGTTGCTCATGATGAAATCTTACAGCATACAGTCAGATCCTCCTGATATTTCTGCTCTACAATAATACTCAACCAACAGAGAATTACTATATACTCAACCGACTCAGCAGAACGTATAATTATAATAAATGCCTCTATACGTAAACATTTTCTATAAAGAGTAAATCAGGTTTAATAGTATGTGGATGAGTTCTGCAACATGACTGTAACTGTGTGAATTTCATTACAATAACAGTCATCAAACTGCAGGCCAGTCTGCACATTCCCTTGCCTCAGAGATGAGTCGGCAGATCTCAAGAAAACAGGACTGGGGTAATTATTCAGACCTGAAGACACGCTCTGGATTAAAAGCATTATAGTTATCTATTATGATATAAAGGCAGTCAAGCTCTTGCGGGTTTGAATAGAAATAGAATTAAGATACTGTTCACAACGTCAGGAAGAGATTATATGGGAACCTACAGGTTTAATCAATGTTCCCAACGGCCTGTTTAGGGAAGATGTGCGGTACACACGCGCACGTGACACATGATGAAATGCAAAGCATGCTGTTGTTCTTGTCTGAAATTTCCATAGCCAGATAACAGCGTGAATGCTGAGCAGATCCACATCTCTCATGTCACTCAGCATAGATTTCAACAACCTGACAATCGTAATTCCTGCGATTGATCCAACACCTTCCAAATCACAACATGGACATTTAGATAAGTAATGCGCTCTGTTTGAATTACGCCAACCGATTATCAGATGTCCGCTGTGTTGCGTTGCTTTTATCGGGACTGAATGGTCAGTGTAATATGAAGCGCTGAACCTGCGTTACACCTTTCATCAGCCCTGTACAGAAACACACTGATGACAGATCACATATTTCAGAGCACATATGTCAACAGCCCACATCCGTCATACTGCATGAACCCCTATAGATAGTAAATCTGCTGAGCCCCATGGAGATGGGAAGGCTGCACGCGGAAATCAGCGACTCACCCTCGGAGAGCTCCAGCTCGAGCTCCGCCAGCTTCTCGCGCACCTCCGCCGGGAGAGTCATCGCTATCGCCGGCGACGGGTCCAGCATCATCATCAGTAATCCGGTGGAACTGCGTTCTGCCATAGTGATCCAGCTGGGTCAGACAGCTCCAGGACAGGTCCTCGCCGGCCAGAGGGCTTGTTGTGGCTCAGATCAGCTGGTGGAGAGAGAGGGGCGGGGCGGGCCGGGCGGCTGCTGGTCTCTTATCGCATGCAGATGTGAGAAGTATCGGGGCGGTTGCATATAGGCTGCTGTTTGCGTACAGCCCAACCGCTCGCACCGGAGATCAAATGTTAAAAAATAAGATCCACACCCTTCTTTAAGCCGGTTTTAGCGCTGGGTGGCTGAGCATGACTAAAGATTTCCGTAAAATTCTTCGTAAAACAAAGGAAAACTCGCCCAACTCTGCTCTTCAGCGCGCCACCATCGCCATTGCAGCAGAGCAGCTGGGAAGAGCGCGAGAGCAGCTCCAGTCAATCCTGTCTCACCTACACACACACGCACACACCGGTGACATACTACACTAGCTGTGCGCTTCACTTACTAAACTAACAATAGATGGTTCGTTCCTCGATACTGTAATTATAGAGTAAACTTGACGCATTTTATCCGACAAATAAAGTCTTAATGTGTCAAATGTGCATTGTGACTCTTAAGCTGAATGAAAACTTTTAGAAAACTATATATTGAGATATAGCCCTAGATATTGGCGTTAAAAAAAACACATGAACGGTGGATGGTAACAGGGTTAACTGCAACAGGGTGAGCAGTTTTAGTAGCCATATTAGCTTTATGCTCAAGGTCATGCTGATGATTCTTTAAATATCCACTTTTCAATAATCAGCTGCTGACTGTTCAAAATCATGGTAACAGGGTTGAATATTAAAGATCACCATCTACTGACACATTTAAAATATAAGCGAGGATTTACATTTTGTGACCATGTTGTTATGACAGAGGTTATGATGGTAACTGGGACTGGGTTGAATATTAAAAATCATCCCCGAGTGACCGTTCACATAAGAGAGGAGTTTACATTTTGTGACCATGTTATTATGGTAGAGGTTATGATGGTAACGGGGTTGGATGTTAAAGTTCCTCACCCACTGATATATTTCAAATATGACAATGTCATTATGACAGAGGTTATGATGGTAACGGGGTTGAATATTAAAGATCTTCACCCACTGACACATTTGGAAAAAAAAAGAGGAGTTTACATCTTGACCATGCCATTATGACAGAGGTTATGATGGTAACAGGGTTGATGCATGACATGTAGACATGACTTCAAGTCTTATTGTTTCAGTTAATCTGCGTATTTCCCAATTCTGCAAGGACGTGTTGGAAACACATGAACAGGCCCAAATACATCTGAATTAAGAAAAAAAAAACTATTAAAAAGTAAAATATACACTATGCTTTTGTTCCTAACAGTAATAATAATAATAATAACAGTAAAAGCGATTGTCATTCTTTACCCGTTCTAGAGGGACAGAAATATAAGCACACAGTATGACAGTAAAAGATGGAAAATGTATGAATTTGTATGAAAATTGGAAATAATGTATTGAAAGAATGAAATATTCAAATGAATTTATGACAATAAATAAACATCACTACTGAAAAATTTGCACCTTACATAATAGCAACATAAAACAATGTCAACATTTGCATCTTAAAAAAATAATAAAACCCATTATTGTTATAAATGATGTAATTTTGATAATGAGTAATAGTTTCCTGTAACTTTAAGTCAGTAGAAGCATAGGTTAGACAAATATCTTATTCAATTAAATTATTTAAATAAGTGTTTTTATTCATCAGTTCAGATGTTTGTTTAAAGCAAATGTTAAAACAAGTTAACCAACAGAGGTAAAATTCACTTCCAAAGCTGGATGACACTGCCCACATGTGGACAATATAGGACACTACAATGACAACCTGAATAATATCGACTGAAACATTGCAAATCATAATTGATACAATTCATATCGACATCATTATGATGATAATCGTTACTCAAACAACAGATATTCAGGCATAATCATTTACCTATACTTGAACGTAAGGGTTAATACACAATCCTCACAGATATACATTCTTCCTGAGAGTGTGTCTCAGATTTATTAAATACGATGATTCGGCAGATTTGTGATTGTGTTCATAAACGTCCCGATTCACCGCCATGTGCACGTCTACCAAATGAGTCCTCCTGAAACGAGAGAAAAGGCAATTAGTCAAACATAAAGCTTAATGGAGAATGATAAAGATCTATAGATCAAGTAAGGGATCCACGTTTAACTTGTAAATACATCACAATAGAGAAGAACTTGTGTTTCATGTTGACTTAAATCTCTCTCATAACTGCAATAGTGTGTTATCAATTGTCTTACCTCTTCTGTCCTTCCGTTAGGGAGGATCTCAGGGCCTGCAGGTACACAGACCGGTGGTTTGGCATCTCCAGCTGCTTCGCTTCAGTCTTGCAGTGACTCCAGAAGACATCAGCGTCCGCCGGGACAGTCCTCCGTCGGCACGAGGACACGGGCCCGTCTGTCTCCAGCTCTCCGTCCTCCTGACCTCCGCAACTCACACAGCCAGCACAAGTCTCATAGCTCTGGATGAAGAAGAGTTTGGGCTTGCCTGCCAGGCCAGGGCAGGAGTCTGAGGCGAAGAGGCGCCTGACGGTGTCCAGACTCAGTCCAGAAGCTTGAGAGTCAGTGGCCAGCAGATCGGAGGAGCGGATTCGGCTAATAATACAGCAGATGAACGCAGAAGCCCTGTAGTGACCTCGCTGTCGGGCCGCTTCCCTCAGTGTGGACAGCATGTCTCGCACACTCAGCAGCTTGTGTACGATCACGTGGAAGTGTAAGGCCTTAAAGGTTTGCTCCAGCTGAACTGTAAGAAAACAGAAGTCATTTCACAATGACACTCTCAAAAATAAAGCAGTGAAGGTTCCATGAAGAACCTTTAACATCCATCTACAAAAGGTTCTTTAGATTATTAAAATGTTCTTCAGACTAAGAAAAAATGCTTCTTTTAAGAACTGATGACTGAAAGGTTCTTTGGGGTAGCAGAAGTGGCTCTTCCATTGTGAAAACCCCTTTTATTTTTAAGTGTGTAAAGTCCCGTTCACACAATAAATATAACTATGACGATAACTATATTAGCGTCTACACCATATTGTCGCCTACTCGAGCTCTTTAAAGACTCGGTCATTTTTTTTAATCATTCATCAGCTGGAAAAAAAATTGCTCTGAAAGTGTTTCTAATGATATAGTGTCCCGTTATTGTTATAGTTGTCATGTGGACTTTTTTTTGCCTTTTTTTGTAACACATATTTTAGTAATCATCATAAATTAGGTATCTTCATCCCATTTTGAAATGGGACATTGTCTTACCATGAAAACGGAAGTTTAAATTTTTGTTAGCAAGCTCCACCCACAAGAGGGTGGTGTCATGTTTCATATTACACAATTTATTTCTTTATAGTTAAAACTTTATTAATCTTGAGAAAACACATATCATTGGAAAGGTGTGAATCTCAAGCTTTTGTTTTGTGATAAAAGTGATATTTGGACAGAAATGTATTCATTTGTAACAGGAGAATGCATCAAAAAAATTCAATGGAATTTGGGTGACACCTGGAGGCTGTTTTTGGTACATCGCCTGCAGAACATTTCATGGGAACTTCAATTTTTGTGGTTTCAACTTTAAATTTGGAACACAACTTAGACATATGGCTTTGATTTTATATACATTTTAGAATATTGTAAAAATTAATATTTTATATAATTTTCTTTAGTACAGTACACTTGATTTACAGTAAATTTAAAATTCTATAACTTAAAACTGTATCGTTATTTTTATGGTTACAGTTACTGTCATTGGTGTGAACGGGCCTGAAGTCTATTTAGCAAACAGATATTTCTAGTGCAACAATAATAATCAAAAAAAATCATTCCTCACAGATAATAGTTTACTATTGAATTAACTCGTCATTACAGTTACTAAATGTAAATGACTCATTCTGTTGTGTTTTGGCGAATAAACCAAACGTTGTGATATGAAAAGAAACATTTACCAACTATAGTAGGTTTTGGAAGAATGACTTTAAGACAGAAGTTTTGTACTAACGGTAATGATGCTGAAAATTCAGCTTTGATCACAGAAATGAATTACGGTTTACAGGTATTGTAAATTGTAATAACATTACACTGTTTTTACTATATTTTTTGATCAAATAAATGCAGCCTTAGTGATCATAATCTTCTTTCAATATCATGAAAGCAGTGTTTTCTCACCTGCTTCAGTGCCGACACAGTCAATGATTAAACACACTCCTCTGGGCTCCGTCTCCATACTGTACACCTCCTCCTGCTGGACATCAGAAAGATCAGATTCACAGTCCACACATGATCACATCTTCACACGGACACTCTTATATTTGGAGTCTGCAACCATAAAGTCTTACTAGGAAATAATGTCTATGTAAGTATCGTCGCCATCTTATTGGTAGCACTTGTTTTTACAGTCCTGTTACCGGTGTACATACTATGTACTTATTGCAGAAATTATAATAACTGGGTAATAACTATGTACTAACCCTGAACTTACTCCTAAACCTAACCTTAACCCCTGTAGTTACCTTATATTACTCAGTATTTTAATAGGCAAGTACATGTAAGTATACATACTGTAAAATAAAGTACAACCATGTTATTACTTAATAAAAATATTATCATACATGCAAAACTGTATTTCAGTCTACATACTGAAGATAATCTAAATAAACTGAACACGTATTCATCTGTACACAACACTAGAACTGTATATGAAGTATTTTGAATGTACTTTGCCCAAGGAATAAAAAGTTTCATAAAGAACAATCGATGTTCCTTGTATTGAACAAATACAGTATATCTTTAAAGCATGTGATCGGAGAACATATTTCTGATTCATGAGAAAAATCCATCTCAAAAGCAGGAGAAAAAGATTACCTGAGAACAGGAGCTAAAGCTAGCTGGTTGTTTCTTCACTGTTGTCTGCTTATCTATAAGAAATGATAGAAAAAAGACAGATGTATTATAATATTTAATAGGAAAGCAGCAGAATTATAATGAAAAACACATGAAATACACTGAAACCCAGCAATATTTGAACATTTCATATAGATTATTTGTAAAGCATATCAGAACGCTCCTGAAGTTACACTGAAAAAATAAAAAATAAACTGCATATTTTATGTGTTAGTTGTCTCTCCATTAGAGCTTGTGTTGGATCAACAGACTTCCCCTGAATGTAACAGTAACATAGCAACAGTAACTAAAGGGGGCGGGTCAATTTATTGTCTGAACAAAGACTTTTACATTGAGCAATACTGCTGAAATGTTAGGCTTCATGAGTTCCCAGCATGCATCACAGAATCTGTAGCTGCCTTCACAATCTAATTGGTCAAATTAAGCATTTTACATTTAGTGAATGAACAAATTCAAACTGACAAATACTAAAAGTATCAAGCTGCCTTGACTTTTTAACTTTTCTCAACAAATCTTTTTTACAGTGTAGAGAACATATACTGTGCTTTGTCTGACTTAACTCTTTCTTTGTGTTTCGCGACTTCACCACTACTGGAAAATGTGAAGCAGTGATGAAGTGGAGATTTGTCTGAACAATCTATGGGTATTTCCTTGAACTCACCACAGAATTTATGATTCGGCCTCACATTACAGGAAACTGATGAGAAACCATATGAGCTCTGCAGCTGTGAATGACACAAAAAATGAGAGTGATGTAAGTGTTACAGAAATATGAAACGTATAAAATGTTAAGAACCACAAAGCAAGTAAACTGAATCTCACCAGTGGTTTTACGCAGCGCTGTGGACACTCTGGAGGTGACGATTCTGCTTTAGTCTTTAGCGCTGCAAAGGTATTTTTCCCTTATTTAGAAAGGAAACCAAATCTAATAAATTCCATTTCCCCAAAAATTCTCATTCAGAAGTGATGATGTAAAGCAGAGTTACAGTTAAGAAGAAAGAGGAACTGAAAACTAACGTCGCATGACATTCCTACTACATCACTGATAAAGTATAATGTGAGTGAAATACCTGTACCGTAAGGCCAGCTACTTACTGTATAGTTTTAGGATTAAAGTGCCCCTATTATTCTATTTTAAATAGCAGTTTAAATATAGCAGTTTTACATGCATCCGAAGTCAAAAAACACTTTAATTGACCCTTCGCAAACAGTTTGATTAACAGGCGATCTGACCAATCATAACCCTGAATCCGGCATTTTGTCTGACAAAGCAGTCAGGGGAGTTAGTAGATTAACGTTGGTGAACTTGAACTCTTGAGTCTTTCCGTGCTTGAAAGAACATTCCTTCTGATGTTCATTCATGTTTATTTTGGTGCTATAAATGAACCAGTATGAAGAGATGATCGGTTCACGATTATTGTTTAAACTTCTTAAAAAAATTATGATATTTTAAATATGAAACTGTTTCATACGTTGCAAGTGTCTTCTTTGCTCCAAGATGTATTTTTCACCTCGTGAGAACATGATGTGTGGTGTGAGAACGCATGGCTTGTTGGGCATAGGGGGCGGGTCTTTGCAAACAGTCTCATAATATTCATTGCAGCATCAGCTCTGAAACGGTCGATAAAGGATTCGGTCTCTCTAAACCCCGCCTTTCTGAGAGCCTGCTCTCCTCTGATTGGTCAGATGACCCTGTCTACTGTGATTGGTCGACCACTTACAGCACGAGCCAGAAACCAAACTCTCATTATCATATCTGAATTTCAGCTCTTGATTCGCAGTGATACGAACAGCAAAGATGGCGTCGGTTTTACCATATCAATCTCATCAAAGCAGATTTACTTTGGCAGCAGAAAACATCTTCTAGACATGAACAACATGAATCCAAATTCTTCCAGTCTCAGATACAACTACAGTGTTTCAGGGTCAAAGTTCACCAGCAGCCAATGAAGACCATAGACTGGTATTATGCAAATGTGTTTCAAACATACGAGACTGGAATTATTGACGACTCGTTTCAGCAGTTCAGAATCACTTCTTTCTTTAGGGAGACAAAAACTCCATTTATCTGAACATTGAAACTTTACAGATCTTGTACCTTTACAAACATCTATTACACACTACAGGAAAGGGAATTTACCATAATAGGGGCACTTTAAACCTACAAAAACATCAATAAGGTCAAACCACTAGTTGGTCGGAAAGTAATTCCTACCTGTCTGCTGGTAGTGGCAGATCTTTCTAGCCAGATCAGTCCTGTGAATGGACCTCAGGCAGCTCTCAATGAAGTCCATCTTCTCACCAGAGAGCTGGTCGAGTTTCTCCAACTCGACTACAATGTCTAAAAAACTCTGCAAATGAATTTGGCAATTGGTTAAAATACATTCATGAATCATGATCCAGCAAACGGATGCTCAGAGTACATCATACCTGGACATTTTCCAGTTTATGTTTAGGTAAAGTGTCTCTCAGTAAAAACGCCAATGACTTCAGGTCCTCAGTGTCCATGTCCTCACTGACATCAGCCATCAGTGCTCTAAAAACACACAAAGGTTGAAAACTTTCTCTTCAACACCAGCGGATCTTCACAGAGGAGCAGGAGGGCGTTACCTGTATTCTGATACAGCATGGCCATTCTTCAGTATCCCCTCCACCGAGCTCTTGCTGGTGCTCAGCACTTCTCTCAGCAAATCGTAGCGTTTTATCTTCAGAATGAGCTCCATGAGGAACACACAATCCATCCTGGATTGGCTCAACGCCGTCTGCAGCATTCCTCTGGGATCTGTGGAGAAGCGGTCCGTGTCCAGAGCGCCACACAGGTAGGAAATCCGCCTGCATTCATCTGTGCTGAGCTCATCTGTGATCTGACTGATGGTGTGGGACAGGATGGACATTCTGCTCCAAAAATTCTCTGAGGACAAACACTGGAGGAAGAAATAATGCCTTTATTACACAGTCTCAATTTGGGTATGTGGTTCATTTGCTGTAATTTGGGGTTTTAGAGGATTTTTTGTATATAAAAACCCCTGGTGAGACAGATGACTCATTCTCGAGGGTAGTGAAAAGTTTGATTGTGAAAATACCCTCGAGTAGGGCTGCCAGACCAAATCCAAAATAAAACTTTGTGTTTAATGTATGTGTGTGTATTGTGTATGCTTATTATGTATATATAAATACACACATGCATGTATATATTTAACAAATACATATATATGTAAATATATACATGTATGTGTGTGTATTATACATAATAAATATACACAATACACACATACATTAAACACAAAGTTTTATTTTGGATTTGGTTTGACAGCCCTACTCGAGGGTATTTTCACAATCAAAATTCATTTGAAAAGGTATTATAGCAGGATAATAACATGTTGTAATAATATAATACATTTCATTCATCAACTGTTTTTTAGCTAGGGTAAATATTGTCACTTTTATTTGTATTTTCAAATGATATCAATCAACATGACTCATAAAACGATTCGCCTATCCTATAATAATAATTATTATAACGCGATTGTTTCCGCCAAAATACCGCAGTATTAAATAAATATTTTAAAGCTTTCTATTACTGTAGGACTAATTCTTTATGCCGACAGTCACACTTATAGCTTAAAACTTAGTTATATTACAATATGGATGTTATGGTTAGTCACGTGATAAAGTTTTGCGATCACGCGCCTAAAACGTTTTGTGGCTGCGCGTTTGTGTGGAGATTGAGTCGACACCTTAAAACATTCAGCAGTAAAAATTCAAACCATAAAGCTTACCTGGAGAGAGCTGGTCTTTTGGTCGAAATGGAGTCCATGAACATGAATAAGCTTTAGTAGTACTAGATGGAAAGAGGAAATGATGACGTTCGCTGTGTTTGACAGTTCCGTCATGGAAGCATGAAAATCACCACAGTGAATCAGGTTTGCATATAAGAATTTGACTTTATTTAACATTTCTTCCTACACCAATCGCCGAGACCTTACCACCTCGCATGAACCACATTTATTTAAAGCAGATAGCGTGACCGGGTTTTTTCCGAAGCGCAGGTGGAGTGAACGCCGAAGTGACCAAATTTACCTCATTCACATCTGTGCTAAATGTAAATGACCTGTTTGTTTAAAACTTAAAGTATACTTGTTGAAATTCAACTTTTAATACCATAAATTGGGGAAAGTGGACAAACTCTAGCACAAAGGTACCTGAAGCATCTTTTTGACATTACCTAAAAAATAAATAAACCTATCCTCTTTTCCCTCCCTGAAACTTCCTGTGTCTATTTGCCTCTTCATGATGATTTTTTTCCTCAATTGTAAGTCACTATGCATGTACCAAATGAATAAATGTAAATCTGACCTGTTATATAAGACTGGTGTTGATGGTGAATTCCCTCGGGGTTAGTGATATTTATGTGTACTGAGAGTAACATTAAAAAGTGCTTTTAGCAGAGAAATGGGAAGTGAGCATTGATACTTTAAGATCTGATAAAGTTACTCGTTCAGCTGTCAAGACATTAAAAGGCTAATCTAAATTATACATCAGTTGTGATTCACATAGCATTTCAAACATTTTCTCAGTTTTCACAATCTATCAGTTTAATGACAATTTTGATTCATACTTTAATATGTACAACAAAATAAAAAAAATACTGACATGGACTTTAAGTGAACAACAGTACATTCTTAAAGGGGAACCATTATGCCACATTCTTAAGATGTCCCCAGAATGTGTCTATGAAGTTTCAGCTCAAAATCCTCCACAGATAATTTATTATAACTTGTCAAATTTGCCCCTATTTGGGTGTAAACAAGAACACGCTGTTTTTGTGTGTCTCTTTAAATGCAAATGAGCTACTGCTCCCGCCCCCTTTCCAGAAGAGGGCGGAGCTTTAACAGCTCAACAACAACAAAGCTGGAGAATCTCACGCAGCTAAAATGAGGATTGTGTTCAGACTTACATTCAAATCGGAGTCGACACTGATGGAGAGACTCAGGAAGAAGTTACAACTTTTAGACGTTTCTGAACGGTACGTGGATAAATTTATGTAGTTGCTGTGGAGTTGATTCAACTCATCAACTAGCATGTGTTGTCAGGTTAATCTTTTGAGGAAATCCAGCAAAACTGCCTTTTTTTGAGTGTTCTTGTGGGCGGGGTTTAAGTAAATTTAAGGGTTAGTGATGTCACCAACCCAGGAAGAAGGTAGTCCTTAAAAAGCGATTTCTGTAAAAGAAAATATCTCCCTTTGCATTGAACTTTGAGTGTCGTAACTTTGCAGATGTTGTTTCTGCTCAAACAGCAAAATTACACACTAGCTAAAGATTAAAAAAAAGTGAAATCATAATCAAGGTCCCCTTTAAGGAAGTTCAGGATGTACAGGGAGTGCAGAATTATTAGGCAAATGAGTATTTTGACCACATCATCCTCGTTATGCATGTTGTCTTACTCCAAGCTGTATAGGCTGGAAAGACCTACTACCAATTAAGCATATTAGGTGATGTGCATCTCTGTAATGAGAAGGGGTGTGGTCTAATGACATCAACACCCTATATCAGGTGTGCATAATTATTAAGCAACTTCCTTTCCTTTGGCAAAATGGGTCAAAAGAAGGACTTGACAGGCTCAGAAAAGTCAAAAATAGTGAGATATATTGCAGAGGGATGCAGAAGTCTTAAAATAGCCAAGCTTCTGAAGCGTGATCATCGAACAATCAAGCGTTTCATTCAAAATAGTCAACAGGGTCGCAAGAAGCGTGTGGAAAAACCAAGGCGCAAAATAACTGCCCGTGAACTGAGAAAAGTCAAGCGTGCAGCTGCCAAGATGCCACTTGCCACCAGTTTGGCCATATTTCAGAGCTGCAACATCACTGGAGTGCCCACAAGCACAAGGTGTGCAATACTCAGAGACATGGCCAAGGTAAGAAAGGCAGAAAGTCGACCACCACTGAACAAGACACACAAGCTGAAACGTCAAGACTGGGCCAAGAAATATCTCAAGACTGATTTTTCTAAGGTTTTATGGACTGATGAAATGAGAGTGAGTCTTGATGGGCCAGATGGATGGGCCCGTGGCTGGATTGGTAAAGGGCAGAGAGCTCCAGTCCGACTCAGACGCCAGCAAGGTGGAGGTGGAGTACTGGATTGGGCTGGTATCATCAAAGATGAGCTTGTGGGGCCTTTTCGGGTTGAGGATGGAGTCAAGCTCAACTCCCAGTCCTACTGCCAGTTTCTGGAAGACACCTTCTTCAAGCAGTGGTACAGGAAGAAGTCTACATCCTTCAAGAAAAACATGATTTTCATGCAGGACAATGCTCCATCACACGCGTCCAAGTACTCCACAGCGTGGCTGGCAAGAAAGGGTATAAAAGAAGAAAATCTAATGATATGGCCTCCTTGTTCACCTGATCTGAACCCCATTGAGAACCTGTGGTCCATCATCAAATGTGCGATTTACAAGGAGGGAAAACAGTACACCTCTCTGAACAGTGTCTGGGAGGCTGTAGTTGCTGCTGCACGCAATGTTGATGGTGAACAGATCAAAACACTGACAGAATCCATGGATGGCAGGCTTTTGAGTGTCCTTGCAAAGAATGGTGGCTATATTGATCACTGATTTGTTTTTGTTTGGTTTTTGAATGTCAGAAATGTATATTTGTGAATGTTGAGATGTTATATTGGTTTCACTGGTAAAAATAAATAATTGAAATGGGTATAAATTTGTTTTTTGTTAAGGTGCCTAATAATTATGCACAGTAATAGTCACCTGCACACACAGATATCCCCCTAAAATAGCTAAAACAAACTAAAAATTCCAAAAATATTCAGCTTTGATATTAATGAGTTTTTTGTGTTCATTGAGAACATGGTTGTTGTTCAATAATAAAATTAATCCTCAAAAATACAACTTGCCTAATAATTCTGCACTCCCTGTATTCGAATATTTTCATCCACATAACTTTCTTAATACAGTAAGTTGTTGGCTTGTCATCTCATTCAGAGGGTTTTAGGATACGGCATTTCATTCATATGACACAGTATCACTGCCACATTACACAATATCACGTTAGTTCCTCTATTTCTTTTTATCTGTAGTATTTTATGGGAAATTGAATTGATTAGGGTTACAAAAATGACTGACGACCAACAACATCCATAATCTGACACATACACTTGGATCAAGAATAATATTTTACTTGGAGTGGTCATTTCAAGTTAAATTTTGGTGGCTCTAAAGGTTTGACCACAATATCCAATAAAATAAAAAAAAAAAAAAAAAAAAAAATCAGGCTCAGCCCAAATCAATTATTTTATATTTATTCTACAGACTGTTAAAGGGAAACAAAGCTGAATGAACACAGATATTAGAAGCCCTTCAATGGGCAGATGTCTTCATGGAGAAACAGGTTTCAGACCTGCCAACACAGAGTCTCTGCTAAGTGTTCAGAACACTATCAGTGCTCCGACTTCTTTGGAGGGAAGAAAGCGTACTCCACTGCCAGAGCCACCGCGAACGCCACAAACCCGGTCCTGAACCCACGCAGGAGGACATCTTTGAAGGTGACTGGGATTCCAAAGCTGCCCGTAAATCTCCACGCCTCATTCCTGCAACAACAGAAACACAGTCATCCTTCAGCCCTGCTTTACATTTAAAAAAGGCTTTACTTAAACTAAATGAACAAATATGAAACCCAAGTTACTTTTAGACAATCTGTTTTAATTTAAGTAGTTTTTAATCATTCTTATATTATGAACAGACAGACCTAGAATTAATTGACCCTTCGCAAACAGTTTGATTGACAGGCGATCTGACCAATCATAACCCCGAATCCACCATTTTGTCCAACAAAGCAGTTAGTAGATTAATGTTGGTCAACTTGAACTTGAAATATTGTGTACTCACGTCTTTCCACGCTTGAAACAACATTCCTTCTGATGTTCATTCATGTTTATTTGATGCTATAAATGAACTAGTATGAAGAGATGATCGCTTCACGAGCCGCTTGAAGGAGCTACAGCGATCTGTCACCACACATTAAAGAGACACTATACGCTATTTATTGTTTAAACTTCTTAAAAAAATTACAATATTTTAAATATGAAACTGTTTCATATGTTGTCAGTGTCCTCTTTGCTCCGCGATGTAATTTTCACCTCGTGAGAACATGATGTGTGGCGTGAGAGCACATGACTTGTTGGATATAGCAACAGTAACTAAAGGGGGTGGGTCTTTGCGAAGGGTCAATTGCCCACTTAACCAATCATAAGATAAGAATAAGTAAGATTTAAGTATTTTATGTTCATCCAGTCTGCAATTATTTGATCACAAATACAGTAAAAACAGTGAAATATAGTTACAATTTAAAATAACCATTTTCTATGTGAATATATCAACGCTGAATTTTCAGCATCATTACTCCAGTCTTCAGTGACATGACCCTTCAGAAATCATTCTGAAATTATGATTAGCTTGTCAATGTCTTGATTGTCAGTTTTTGCTGCTAAATGTTTTGTTTTTCACAGTTCAACATATTTTGAATAGTAATATATCACTGTTTCCATGCAAATATGAAGAAGCACAACTGTTTTCAAAATTCAACATTTCAACAATCAAATGTATCAAATCCCCATTCAAGGATGATTTCTGAAGGATCATGTGACACTGAAGACTGGAGTAATGATGCTGAAAATTCAGCTCTGATCACAGGAATCAATTACATTTTACAATATATTCACATAGAAAACAGCTATTTAAAATTGTAATAATATTTAATAATATTACAGATTTTTAAAATCAAATAAAAGCAGCATTGGTAAGCAGAAGAGACTTCTATCAAAAACATTTCTTTTTAAATCCAAAACTTGTATTTTGCAAGACCACAATCTGAGATCTAGAACAATGAACATTTGTGGTAACGACTGTGTCAAATGAGTTTTAGTTTGTTAGTTGTCCGTTTTTGGCCTTGAGATGTGCTTATTTTCCTAACAACAAGAGCCTATACAAATGGAGTATTAAGAAAAGCTCAACACATTAGCATGATATATATATATATATATATATATATAGCAGGAAATGAGCCACACATATCGGGCATCTCACCGAGCCCAAGGGTCCCTCAGTCCTCTCCGGGCGAGCCTCTGCTGCGTCGCTTCCAGCGGCGTCCCTTCCCACTTCCACACTCTGTAGTCCGGCATAGACAGTTTGCCGTGTCCGTGTCCATGATCCCCACCCATGCCTGCTGCTGAAGACACCTCACAATTATCAATGCGACATGTGCATAAATAAAATAGTTAAGCAGTGTCTCTCACTCTTGTTCAACACATTGAAGTCCGTAAATAATCTAAAACAACCAGTTCGAGTCACTGAACTCACCTGAACGAGCCAAATAAAGCGTCACTTTAGAGGAACATTCAAACGTGTGCTTAAAATGCACCCGTGTACGGCGGTTAAATTCATAAGTTGGCATCTGAACAGTTCATTCGTGTTAACAGTGACTGAAGCGTTCAGATACACACAAAAACACAAGCGAAGCCGCGAACGACCGTAAACAAACACCGATTCTGATACTGTATTCAGTACCAAACAAATAGATAATCCAGTGTAAGAGTTAAAACTGCATAAAAAGCGGTGTAAATAATTTGGTTGAGTGTTAAATGGCAGCATTACTTACCTTTTTAAAGCAAAGTGACCTCCAACACGAACGCTCAAGCTATGGTGGACGTTCCTTGTTTCTACTTCCGGTGGACGGTAAACGTCACTGTAGAATCAAAATAAATACTAAGAAACGAATAAGCATATATTTTCACATATGCATGCACAAATTCGGAATTTTTATTACAGTAATTTGATTTTAAATATTAAAAATAAATAAGTAAATACCCAACGGCTTAAGAAACCAATGACAGAACTTTTATTTTGACATTTCATCCAACCTCTGGGTCACGGCAATGAATGGTACGCATGCGTACTATCAGTTTCCAAATCAATGAACAGGGCAAAATCGTGACCATGGTAGTTTTATCGAAATGACCGGTCTTTTTATAGAGATTTATTTATGTTCACTTTATAAACGTGTATGTCCTGTCCGTGAGCAGCAGAGTAAATACATTTATAAACACAGATTTCAGACAGTCACCTTGTGAAAGGAGACGAGCGCAAAAACTGTAGCCGGTTGTTTTTTCAGCTCATATTTAACTCTTTGAGGATGGGAGTCGTTCTGCGGAACCTGCAGAATGTGGTTCCTCTGAGACGCGCCAGACTGCGCAAAGACGTGGAGATCCTGAGGCACATATTCGGCGTGCAGAAGTTTGACCTGGGCATCATCTGTGTGGACAACCGTAAGATCCAGCGGCTCAACCACATCTACAGAAAGAGAAATCAGCCCACGGATGTGCTGTCCTTCCCTTTCTATGAGGTACAGCCGAAGCCACGCATGTCCATTTTGAGTGACCGTTAACAAGCCAGTGTCAATGGAAGCTCGTTTCCGCCACGGAATTAATAATAATAACAATAATAAAAGTAATTGTGAATTCCTCTCACTTCTGGCTTTTCTCAGAATTGCGAATTTATCACATTTCTGATTTTTTTTTCTCTCAGAATTAAGTTCATATCTTACAATTTGGACTTCATAATGTGAATTGTGAATTTATCTTACAATTCTGAGGAAAAAAAGTATTTGACCCTTCGCCGGCAGTTTGATTGACAGGCGATCTGACCAATCATAACCCCGAATCCGCCATTTTGTCCGACAAAGCAGTGAGGGGAGTTAGTAGATTAACATTGGTGAACTTGAATTCTCCTCTTTCTGCGCTTTAAACAACATTCCTTCTGATGTTCATTTGTTTATTTGATGCTATAAATGAACTAGTATGAAGAGACGATCGGTTCACGAGCCGCTTGAAGGAGCTACAGCGATCTGTCACCACACATTAAAGAGACACTACGCTATTAATTGTTTAAACTCATTTAAAAAATTACAATATTTGAAATATGAAACTTTCATATCAAAAGTAATCTGCTCAATTAACCCTTCGCAAAGACCCGCCCCCTTTAGTTACTGTTGCTATGTCCGACAAGCACATGCTGCTCTCACGCCACACATCATGTTCTCACGCAGTGAAAAATACATCCCGGAGCAAACAGGACACTGACAACGTGTTGACAGACAAGACAGAGCAGGTTACTTTTGATCAACTTAAATTGCGACTCACAATTCAGACTTTATCCCCTGGTTTCACAGACAAGTCTTAAACTAATGCCAGACTAAAATGCATGTTTGAGCCGTTTTACCTGAAAGTAACTTGCACTGACATTTCTTAAATTATTTCAGTCATTGTTTTGTCTTAAAATGGACACCAGTAATGTTTTTTCTAGTGTACAGTTATTAAAGATACTTAAATGGCCTAATCCTGGCTTAATCTAAGCCCAGTCTGTGGAACCAGCCCTATAACTCAGAATTGCAAGTTTATATCTCACCTTTGAAGGAAAAAAGACATAGGAGAATATAAATGCATGTCAAAGTTGTGAGATACACAATTCAGATTTTATATCCTACAATTCTGAGGAAGAGAGTCAATTTTGATAATTGCGAGAAAATTTGCTATCTGACTTTTCCTCAGAATTGAGATTTAAACTTGGAATTGGAAGTTATAAAGTTGTTTTAAAAGGTGTTTGAGTTGAGGCTTCTCTCAATTGCTAAATTAGATTTCAATTCTGAAAAAGGCAACAGCAATTTTTTTCCTCAGAATTGCGAGTTTATATCTAACAATTTGGACTGTTTAACTCACAATTGTGAAATTACCTAACAATTCTATGGGGGGGAAAAAAAGGGTAATTCCGACTCAATTCTGATTTTTTTTCCCCTCAGAATTGAGATTTATAAATTAAGAATCGCAAGTCCATTTGAAAAAGTAATTGCGGGTGTTTCTCACAGTCTGACTTTGTAACTCACAATTGTGTATTTTTCAATTCTGAGTGGGGAAAAAAGGTAATTGCAATTCCAACAAATAGTCAGAATAATAAGCTGCAAGTTTATACCTTAAATACAATTCGCACTTTATAACTCACAATTCCAAGTTTATATCTTAAAAATCTGAGGAAAAAGTCAAGTCAATCGCGAGAAACTTCATCGGACTTGAGATTTAAACTTGGAATTGCAAGTTATAAAGTCAGAATTGTGAAATATAAACTTGCAATTGGAAGAAAAGCCAAAATTGAGATATCGCAGTTACTTTTCAATCTGCGAAGGAAACAAGCTTCAACATGTAGTCTGAGTAGCAAAAAAGAAAAAAGAAAACAATGGCTGAAGTGTGTTTCATTGTCCCAGGATCTGAGGCCAGGCAAGATCCCATGTGTCCAGCAGAGAGACGAGTATAACCTAGGGGACATCTTCTTAGGAGTGGAGTATGTGATGCAGCAGTGTAAAGAGACGTCCCAGGATCTGCATCAGACACTTACAGTAAGACAGATTTACACTTTCAGCCTGACACAGATCTCATGAGGGCTTGTTGAAATTCTTCCTGTGGTGTTGTGCAGGTGGTCACAGCACATGGAATCTGCCACTTACTTGGATACAGACATGAAAATGAAGAGGACTGGAACGAGGTACGAAACTTTAACTCTAGACTAATAACTACTGATATTTGCAACGGAATGAATCAATAATATACAGAATAAGCTGCACAATGACACCATTTTCTTATTAATGTAAAGCTGCTTTGCCACAGTCTGCATTGTAAAAAGCGCTATATAAATAAAGATGACTTGACCACAGTTCCATAAGAGGACTCGAGTCTAGCCTGTCATTCATCAGTAAACAATAGTTGAGGGAGGAAAGAAATGAATGCATCCCACTTCAGTTTTATAGCATTTTAATTGAGATTAGAGTAGATTATTGTAATATATTCATTTAAATCCTGGTTGCCCTGGCTGAAAGCACTGCTCTGAAGGACCTGCACATGCTCATTCATTAATGTGTCACTAAACAAGTCAAAGTCTAACTCTCTATTTCAGTGATTATTCCTCAGAGTGGGTTTGTATCTTAAAGTCAGTTTCAGTATACTAATTTGTACTACAATGAAGCTATTGAGTATTTCCATGGTTATTTCCCTAGAGGGAAAAACATACAAACACTAAGAATGCACTGACCAGGGCCCTTCACAATCTTGAACCAATAATTGTATAAACCAATAATTACAGTGTTTATGCAAGGTACACTGCCAGTTTTCTATAGCTAATGGAATTAAAACATCAACTGCAAGTTATGAAAAACGTATATAAATATGTAAAGGGAAACACATTAAAACATGTTTAGTTGGCAGTAAAGTAAAATTAAATCCAAATTAGTTGACAGCTAAATGCTTTTTTAGTAATAGTAATGTCCTGGCAGCATCTAGCTGTCAGAAAAACTAACACTGGCTTCCTAAATGCGAGATTTACATGATAAAAAAATAAATAAAAAAATGCTAGGTTGTTTAAAATCAAATTTGGGATTGAATTTGGATTTAAAAAAGAAAAAAAAAAAAAGTGACCCAATGGTTGGGTTTATCCTTAATAAATTTTCAAGGCAGCTTAGGTAAACATGAAAAACATCAATAATTCATGATAAGAGCTAATTTTAGACTATTGGGCATCGTTTTAAAAGTACCCGAGTCACACGACAGCTGAACAGGAATGTTTATGTATGTTAAGCCACGCATAAGAACATTTTTATTATTGATGTGCATCAACACAAACCGAAAGTTACATTTCATCATTGGGCATTTCTAATGAAACACGCTGGAGACCTGGACTGGAGTTATCGCTTTATGACTATGAATTTACTGCTGTCAAGAATAAGGAATTAAAATGTTACAAAATACATAATTTTTGGCAATTTACTTTTGTTCCAAAAGGATAGTTTCATTTTGCAGCCATAGCCACGTTGATCGCCTCTGTCTGCCATTAGAACAAGTTCACCCAAAAATGAAAATTCTCATGATTTACTCACCCTCAAGCCATCCTAGGTGTATATGATTAATCTTTGAGATGAATAGAGTTAATATCTGGCTCTTCAAAGCTTGATAATGGTAGTGAATGGCGCTCCTAATTTTGAAGCCCAAAATAAATGCATCCATCCATCATAAAAATAATCCATACTGTTCCAGGGGGTTAATAAATGCCTCCTGGAGTGAAGTGATTTGTTTTAAGTTTTTGTAAAGAAAGAAATTAAGTATTTAAAACTATATAATGACTATCTACTGGCAGACAGCTGTACTCATTGATTTGCAGCAGAAGTGTGACATTTGACCTGACACATGACGAATGTGAAAACACAGACGATAGGGCAAAACAGAACGCCAGTCATGAATTAGCAGTCTAAAATGAGAAATTTTAATGAGATGATTAAAATGTCAGAGGATTTCTATATAAGAGGAGCTTGAGTTTATTGCCTAGCTATATTTATTTGAGCCGTGAGAGGCGTCTAAGATTGAGATACTTCAACATCCTGCGTCATGGGTTACTCATTTGGCACAAATTAATTTGCGTAGGCCATCTGGCGGAAGCTAGTTATTTCAATTTAAAAAGTTTTAAATATGGATATTTTTCTTACAAAGGCATCACTTTACTTCAGAAGATCTTTATTAACCGCCTGGAGCTGTATGGATTATTTTTATGATGGATGGATGCACTTTTTTGGGCTTCAGAATCTCACCCCAATTCACTACCATTATAAAGCTTGGAAGAGCCAGGACATATTTTAATATTTCTCGATTGTGTTCTTCTGAAAAAAGATAGTCGTATACACTTAGGATGGCTTGAGGATGATTTCTCTCATTTTTGGGTGAACTATCTCTTTAAAAAAACCCATCACAGGCATTTCACCCAAATGTAAAAAACATTTCTTAAAACTGTAAATAACCTTTAATAATGACTCTTGTCCTAATTTGGTGATCATTTAACCAAACAGCTATTGTAATTTAAGGTTTGAGATGAAAAGCAGAAAAACAGCATGGATGCTATATTCTGCTGTCAGGCCAGTAGATGGCGATGCCACTTGGTAAAGAAATACTATTAATCTCAGTGCCCATATCTGATGAACATGGCAGTTATCTGAAAACACTGAGTATCAAAGTCGTCATCTGGTTCATGAATGCTACGGGATGTCTGGGAGATGCGCGTCGCGTTCTTAAATGGTCTGCCTGGAAACAAATTCCATGATGCCAAACACCCTCGTAGAAGAACTCCGTTATGTTTACAACTGTGACAATGAGCTCTTATCAGGATCAGCTGAATGCTGGATTTTCAAAAGTATGAGAAGTTTGCAGCTCCATTGTTGTTGAATCATTCATTTATTAGATGCACGTTGGTCCGTTATTGTAGGGCAATAGGGATATCAAGTTTACTTTCACGCCCCTAAAGCTGACGCGGAAGAAAACGAACTGTGATTGTTTGCGTTACATGTCAGTCAAACATCCTCATACGCATGCATGACGTCACAGTTTTTACAAATTCACAGTTTTGTAGTTTACGTGGAGAACGGTATTGTTTTCAAAAACATGCATTTTCAGGCACCCAAAAACAACATTGTTCTGTAAATGAATGGCAAAAAAAATGCATAAGTTTTCCATTTTTAGTGTCATGGAAATAATCACATTATGGTGCACATGTAAACGTAGCCAGTAAGCAATGTTTTTTGCTCATTCAGACGGGTTTTCCTGTTCTCTGACAGATGCAGCAGAAGGAGAGTTACATTCTCAGCGAGTTCAACAGACTGACGGGCAGCCGCCTCGAGCCCCTCACTAAGAGATCCAGCACACAGGACACGTGACGGACGCCAACTCCCGGAGCATCCCTGGGAAATAATCATGTCTGCTCCCCATATGAACTGCTGAGAGCGTACGGTTCTTGAATTAAATCTCACAGAAACAAGCTGGGGGTTTTTTCTAAATAATTTTTATTTTAAAATGTGTTTAAGGAAGTCAAAGACTGAATACTAAGCAATCAAGTAGAGCTTATAGCACTGTTTCAGAAACACAATCTCCAAACCAGCCCCTCTTCCATGAACCTACTCAGACGACCAGAACAGAAGACATGAATAAAGTGGTTACCGAAGACAAGAATGACAGTACAGCATAAATCAGACAGTGACTTACAAACATCCTAAAATAAATAACATCAGCTGACTTCATATGAAGCAGTCACATTGGATGCTTTCTATATCCAGTAAAGGCGTTTGAACATTTCTTCTTTCTGAAGACACACATTCAACACGACGGCTGTGCAACTTCACAACGTAAAGCTCTATACAGAAGGAAAACTAAACGGTTCACTAGGTCTGTAGGTGTCGGAGAGGCGCTCTTTAAAAAAAGACAAGCTACATCAATACCACTGAGCTTGTTAGATTAACATTTATAAAAGAAGAATAAAACAACAAACAGTCATCAGTAAAGCCTTGAATATAAACCGCTTCCAAGTCTCTCTCATCGCTGTAGGTCATATAAAAGCCAACTGGCAAAAGCAAATATTGCACCACATTTTCAGCTGCATATCAAACGAGAAACAGACACCCCGTATTCAATAATCCACCGAAACATACAAGAATAAAGTTTTGTATGCAATAGATCAGGAAGGAAATCTAAAATTTGCAGAGGGGAAAGGAGGAAAAAAAAAAAAAAGATTTCATAGAGAAACAAGCGGATTTCAAATATTTAATGCGTAAAACTTTACCAAAGGGACTTCTCGTATTAAAGGCAAACAAAACAAAAAAAATTAAAGGCCCAACTTCTTTGATGTTGAAGTTACACCTTTGAGAAACTCAAAAAGCTTTCAATATTTATACATTTAGTTTTCTTTGCTGCTCCCCATAAACATTTTGCACCTATATGAGTTTCTAGAACATTTACCCATCTAACTGCAAGTCTATAGTAGTTCACAGGGAGAAATAGGAAAGAGAGAAGTGCCCTAAGAAGGGGTTAAGTGTGTGTGGACGGTCTTCAGTAGCACTGATGAAGGGTGTGGCTTTACCCTCGGCTCAGCTCAGCGATCGTCAGGATCCACGTGGTTGATGGGATGTTAAAGCGCGATTATAGCGGCTGCAGCACTGTGCGTCCGGCTTCACCGTTCCCTCCCGCCTTCTCCAGCTCAGACAGCTCCTCAAACACGTCTCTGAACACAAACACACCTCATCAGATACACACAACTCTGGTTCTCTCATGAAGAAAACTTGTGCCTAATTCACAACTAGGGTTGGGTATAGTTTGAATCTTAACGATTCCCATTCTGCTTAACGATTCTGACTCTTGAGTCCAATAAAGTAAAAAGAAACAAACAAACATTCACATTCTAAGTTGTGGCTGAATACCATGAACATGAACAAAAATCAGTAGGCTAAAGAACACTTACAAGGAACTTTTGCTTATGGTTTACAAACCTCAAGGGGGAAAAACAACTAGCCTAACTACAAACCTGCAAACTGAAACAAAGTGAAAAAGTGACATGTTTCTGAACTAAATTAGTGAGTGGGTCAGGGGCCATCCTCCAGTATTAGAAAATTGTGATTTTAACATGTAAATGGAGCATTCTGTTGCACTAAAATAAGAACAAGTTTAAGAAATTCATGTGCGTACTAACGTGTTGGGAATTAGGCAGAGATTTTTAGTGAGAAGTTCTCCTGTGTGCGCAAATACAAAATAATCCACGCAATTATTAGTGAGACCCATTCATTTCATTTATTTATTACTTTATTGTAGTGGGGCCAGTGAAATCTGAATCATTGAATTCATTGAATCAAATTTTTTGAAAATATGTTTATATAAAAGGTTTAGTTTAGTTGGTATTTTTATTTTGTTATTTTAGTACTTAAACTAAACAAATCAGAAATGTCACTGAAGTATTTATTCATAATTTATTTTATTTCAGTTGAGGTTTATTTTATTTCAAGTAACGAAATTGTTTTAGTTTTAATAAATGTAATATCACATACTCATGGTGGCCTTATAAATGTGTTGATTACCTACATGTGGCAATTATTCCTAATTTTTTTCATGAATTCTAGTATGAATGTTATCTGTTCGTGACAAAATTCGAACGCAGATGCACGGTTAGACAGGCTCAACTGATGGTGTGCACTGAAGAAGAGACTGACTTGTGCATGTAGAAGAAGATGTATCCGCTCCGGTCACGATCCCTCTGAACTGTGGACTCCTGTGTGCGCGAGACGTCCAGATCATTGTACGTGAGCCACGACTGTTTCTTCATGTCGTACACATCACTTATATAATGCCCTACAGGAGGAAACAAGCAGCATCCAGTCAAACGTACCGCACTTGCTCTGCAGCGCAACAACGAGAACATGATGGTAAAATCGGTCCATACCTGATGAAGAGCTGCTGCCGATGTGACTGACCACACTGATGAGTCTGAAAGAGTTGGGAAGCTCTCCAGTCTACACAACAAATCACAGTTGTTAAAACTACGCCATGAAAACGGGCTTCTTAAAGCACGAAGAGGGTCAGAGACGCACCTCAGCGTTCCTCTTGAGCTCTTCAGCTTCAGCCTCACTGTACTCCATATCCAGACCATCTTCATTGCCCGAGTCGTCATCAGAGCACAGCAGCTCAGGCAGAGAGTTATTGAACTCTGCAACAACAGAAACAAGTTAACACACAAAACACGCACTCAAAGATCATGTGACTCAATCACGTCATACCGACCTTGCAGGCTGAGTTCAGTGGCTCTCTTCAGATCGTCATCTTCTCGCATCTCTCTCGCCTCCTGCGCAATTAACAGACATGCTCTGATTGTACAACAATCATTGTAACGATCGGTTCAGCTGTGCTGACGACAAAGATGAGCGACACTGGAAAGGTACAGCTGACAAGATTGTGCTGAAAAACTACAACTAAATATGTCCGTGCCACTTAACCCAAAAATCTAAATGGAGGAAAGACATATTTCATTAAAGTAGCCCTTTTATGCTTTTTCCATATATTCCCTTTCCTGTAGCTTGTAATAGAGCTGTTTGTTTGTAACTGCAATGTTCAGATAAACGGAGTTTTTTTTTCTCCTAAAACAAAGTAGTGATTCTGAACAGCTGAAATGAGTCGTCAGTAATTCCACTCTCACTTCTTGCTGAACCTACATACATTTGTAACAAATTTGCATAACGGCAGTATATGGTCTTTATTGACTGCTGATGAATCAGAGTAGAGCAGACTCTCAGAAAGGAGGGGTTTAGTGTGACCGAATCCTTTATGGACAGTCTCAGACACTGAGAAGACCTGATGTTGCCATGGATATTAAGAGAAAATGTGTTTTTTGATCTTGTATGCATATAAACTTGTTGTAGGAGATTGCAGAACAAAATTAAGAGTCTTTAAAATAGCATAATAGGGGCACTTTTTGCTGCAATAAGATAAGCGAAATTGATTCTTTAATGATGTCATGCATAATTACCTCTATTTGTTTGGTTGTGATTCAGTTTATCAGCATATTCTACAAACATGCTGAAGACACAAACGTAATTGGTGGGAGAATTTAGACTTTAGTGAAACATTGATGAAAACAAATAGACCAGGTTTAAAATTCACAGGATCAAGAATTGTAACATTCAAAGCACAATACACAACAAAGATATATAGAACGTATTTAAACCCAAATGTAGCACTCCATGTTGATAGGGTTCTTTATGGAACTATACATGGCTCCGTCAAGAGCTTCATATATATAGAACCTTTTTCATCATGAGATCAATTTATGGACTTAAAGAATTTTAATTCATTAATTTTAATGAATTAAAACAGCTTGTAAGCAATTTAATCGCAAGAAAAATTGAAATAATCCATCAAACAAGAAAGTATTACACAATTATTTAAAGGGGACCCATTTTGCCCCTTTTAGCACAATTTAATTTAAGTCTCTGGTGTCCCCAGAATGAGCCTGAAGTTTCAGCTCAAAATACCCCACAGATCATTTATTATATCATGTTGTAAATTTCCATTTTGAATGGGAGAAAAATCGTGCGGTTTTCGTGCATGTGTCTTTAAATGCAAATAAGCTGCTGCGCCCCATCCCGCTTTCCAGAAGAGGGTGAAGATAGTGCCTCGGATACGCCGCCAAAAACGAACATATCTGTTTGGTTTTGATCATCATCTCTACACGCATTTGTATATTAGATCCGTTTATTAAAGTGACAGCAGCATAAGATACGTATACAATATATACACTATATATGCTGTTAATATGAACCAAACAAATGAAAACCAGAAAATCACTCACTGGTCTTTGATTGAATTACTGTAGTACCTTTAATAATACATTTCTTCCTTGAATTCTGCTGTTAAATGCTCTGACAAAGAGATAAACATGGTAATAAGGCAGATTTCATCAGCAGTTGTGGGCAGGGCTTCCCCCTCCTCTTATGTAAACCTGGAACCGTTCATTTGTAGAGACTGTTTATGAATTATGGGGATTACAAAAAAGAGTGGGTGGATTTTTACCATTATAGGCTGGTTGTTTACGCACACACAGGACACACCTGTGCTCAAACACCTTATAAAAGTGAATTTTGCATAATAGGTCCCCCTTTTTAGACATTTCTCCTTATATAGAACCTTTTTGCCTTTTTTACAGGGATATGTAATTATTAAAAAATATATATATATAAAAAAATTCCTCAGGGTAGTGTAGAGGTGTATCGTGACTCTTACGTGTTCCTGCAAGCTCTGTGCGAGGGCCTGCTGCAGCTCCTGCTCCTCTCGCTCCTGCTCCAAACTGTACTGCTGCACCCAGTCCAGCTCTCCCTGCACACCTTCAGGCGTCTGGTTCTCCTTATTCTCATCCATGGTCAGATCTAGAGACTCCAGAGCATCTACACACAAACAGCTCATATAAGGCTCAGAATATCAGTCCCTCCAGAAAAATTTGGATTTTTTATTGTTGTGGGCAAAAATTCTTGATTATGCAGCAAGTTTTCTTAAATGCGATGAAAACTGTGGTTTGATCCTAAAGAGGAAAAAAAGGTGATTCACCCAACACCCTGTTCTCACTAGGCTGCAACCTTAATGTAAAGAGTCATTTCTTATTACTTCCTATGATACTAAATGACAGAATATTTAAGTTCTCATTCTGTTTTATTTCAGACCTTAATTAAACACATGGCTCAAACTTACAAAACATTGAGTCAAACAAGTATACAAAAGGAATATTCCAACAACTTCTGTAAAAATGAATAAATAAAATACAAAAAAATAAAATGTGTGCTTCCTGTTTTAGAGAGGTAGCTATACAAAACAGACATCTTCTGTTAAATTAAGTTCTTCCAATGCACAAAGTGCAATCTCTTACTTCAACGCAAATTATTTTACATGCTACTAATATACAGTAGGGCTGCAACAACTAATCGATAAAATCGATAATCAATAATGAAAATCATCGACAACGATTGTCATTATCGATTAGTCGGGTCTGCCCACGTGCACGCAAAACGTTCACCAGTCAAATTACAGCACTGAATAACGCATTTCTATGGAGAAAATGCATTTAAAAACAGTGGAGGAAACAGAGTGAGCTGCTGCGGGAAAGGTGCGTGATCCAAACTCCCCAAAACATTAGAACTCTTTATTTGAAGCTTCGCGCACCCGCATCAGACAGATGGAACGCAGAGAGAAGGAGACAATTAATGTTCAGCGTTTCTATTATTTACACAGGATAAAGAAATGACAGTAAGAGGTTATGTGTGTGTTCCTGCAGATCATTTCTCTTGACTGTTGGTTAACACTGAGTTTGTGTTTTTGATTTTCTTTATTAAAGAATAAAGAAAAAAACTTAAATTTATTATACCACTGCCACCTAAGGTTTGTGCTGCAGCTGCCCGAAACTAACGGATTACCAAAATCATTTTTATGTTTCTGTAGTGGTTAATCGACCAGTATGTGTATGCAGTTTAGTCACAGTAGTATTTCTAATGCTAAAATATAAATATTGTTGTAGTGAATTTTCAGATTTACTGTTTTACAAGAAAGACAGAAAATTGGGCATCTTTTTTCAGAATCAATGCCAGCAAGAATGCAAGCTGTTATCAAAGCCAAAGGAGGCCAAGCAAAATATAAGTTTTTTTGGACATTGTGTTAATAATGACTTTTTGTCAGATCCCTAGAATATTTGTGTTCTCTTTTCTGTGACGGGTAGTCTAAGAAATTAAGCACTGTATGTGTTCATAGCATTCATTTGGCACATTTGTTTGAGGAACATTGGGCAGGATGTGCAATAATGTGTTTTTTGTCAATAAAATAATAAAAAATAAATAAAACTAGGATTTTTATCCGATTAATCGAAAAAATAATCGGCCAACTAATCGATTATCAAAATAATCCTTAGTTGCAGCCCTAATATACAACGTCGACTTCCGTCTGTGGTCCAACACTCAGTTGCACGGAGTGCAAAATACTTCGCCCCCACTGTCATGTAACACACCGGGAAACTGCTTTGCGCTTATTTTCGTTGGCAAATGAGAATGATTTGCGTGCTTCATAAGGGTTTTACCATGGTTTCACCGCGGGGTTTGCAGATGATGTTCACGTCGCGTAATTACGTCACTTCATAAGGTTCCCATGGCAATGGGGGAAAATAATGGCGCTTTACTTGTGTGAAGTAAACGCAACATTTTTCAACTTTCTGCTAAGATGTGACTTTTTTGCAACGAAAATACAGGGATTATAAAATCATGCTAGCCCCGCATATTTTGCTTGCTGAAATCGGCAATTTATGCAGCGAAAGCGCTGCGTATTTGAAAAAACCCCCACATAAATATGCAGACTTTGGCTGATTGTGCATGAAATCAAGCAATCACATGATCACGTTTTTCTAGAGGGACTGGAATATACACTATACAGCATGTCATCATCAAGTCTACTGGCATGAAATCTAGTTAACAGGCATCAGTTTAGAGTCATGTACCTGCAGGCTGTTTCTCTCCATCCAGCAGGTCCAAATGATGAGTCAGTTCCTGTCCGTCAGCATCTCCAAACCCTGTGTCGGGACTGCTGGTCGGCTCGTCATCAGGGCATCCGGACAGACTAGTGTCGTGTCGACTCATCTCCAGGACGGCTGCCAGCATCTCATCATCATTGATGGCGTTAAACTCTGAGTGCTCACTGTGCTGCCCCTGAGGAGGTTAGATGGAGAGCAAGTTGGTCCGATTCATTTTAAAAGGCACAATATGTTAATAAATTTTACATTCTAGAATGTCTGTTTTACACCTTACACCATCTATACTGCTCATGACATGACAGGTTTACAAACACAATGTGGATTGATTAAGGAGAACCAGTTCCTCTCACCTCTTCCGTCCTGTCGTCTTCCAGATGATGCCTGCGACCGACTTTTCTGACGAGCTCCTCCTCACTATCAGAGTCGCACAACACACTGCCCGAGCTTTCTGGCTTTTGAGAACCTTTCCTGTAAACCACCCATTTAAAGCACATGAGTGTGAACACATCAAGACTAAGTTTAATCTTAGCATCAGATCAGAGGGACATTCTCACCGTAGTGTCGAAGAGTTGACAGACTGAGATGTCTTTAGAGTCCTGGAGCTGAAACGAGACGAGCCGTTAGCGAGTGTGAACAATGCTGCACTAAATGACAGTAAGTGAACGAGGCGTACATGGCTGTCTGTGCGCTCCAGCCGAGGCTGAGAGGGGGGCGCGTGACCTCTGTGCAGTGGGACAGCAGCGTCAGATACTTGGGGATCAGGACTTGTTGGCCCAGCTTGCTGTTTAAAGATAGCTGAGTGTTGTAGCTGTAGCGTTTGAGGTGAAGAATCAGCACCCTGCAGGAGACAGTCATTCCGATGTTTGTTTGCAATCAACCAAAATTCAAAGCTAAAGTTTGTGTGTCTGTTAATACCAACCTGGGAAGCCGGCTAAATTTGTGAGAGACAGTTGCTGCTTTTCCACTGCATTTTTCACAGGAATACTCAATCTCCTCCATCTACAAACACAGTCAGCAGGTCATGAAAATTCACCATATTGTGAAATAGAACTCACTATCCAAACAGAAATTAAACTCACACTGATTGTCAGTCACAAGCAGTTTATCGTTTACAGTCACAGGATCAGGGAAAACTGAAACCTCAAAACCTGTTTTATTTAGCCAGGCAAGAATTCAGAAAAAACATTCAATAGATTGAAAAAATAAAGGTTGATACAGTTGGACTTCGATATTTAGAGTCAGGAATGTTTGGAAAGAAAATGTGTGTTCATATTTTTGCATTAGATTTTGTGGTGATTCATACATAAACATCTTGACGCAACAATCAATCGTTTTATCTCATATAGTATGTTGACAGATTGTGCGTCTGCAGAAATAGGGGCCCGTACCCTGTGCTAGTAAAATTTAAAAAATAAAAAAAAAAAAAAAAAAAAAAAAAAAAAAAAAAAATTAATGAAAAAAAATATGATTTTTTGACGCCACGCCCAAAACAGGAACTAACGTGACACGAAAAACGGGAACGTCGGTAAAGGGTAACGCGCGCCGCGCGTAAGTGCGTCGTATCTCGTAAGTAACTGTGTGTTCGCACTGCACAATGATGTTATGTTAACCACGTAAACTTCATCTGTTGGCTGTTTTGCATTGGCATAATTTGAGTTTGAGTATCAGTAATCAATTTTTTTTTATTGTTAAGTAGAGAGGGATGGGTAGGCAGGGCAACGTAAATGTACGTTTTTTTTCTTTTTTTTTTATCTTTATGTTCTTGAAAGAGGAATAGGCGTCCTTTTTTTTTTATTTAAAAAATCAAAATCAATATATGGTAAATAATGTTTCTTTTTTTAAAGTAAATTCTCTACCTTTTTTTTGAATACATGCAATATGCAACATGCAATTATGCTCTATCAAATCAGTTTTGGAAAACGGTACTATTTTTTTTTTTTTTTTTTTTTCTCTTCTCTGCTCAAGGCTGCAGGCTGCATATTTGTAATTAAAAAACAAAAAAAAATAAAAAATTGTGAGATATATTAAAAAAATGTAAAATATTTTTTTTTATATGTGAATAATAGTAAAGTAGTAATTGTGAATGGAAGCTTTTATCATCATTACTCCAGTCTCAGTGTTTCATCATTCATTTCATCCTCATTGAATCATTGAATAATAAAACATTAACAAACCGTTTTTTTTTTTTTTGCACACACTCTTTGTACAAAATTGTGTACAATGTGTAAATAAATGTTTATATATTGTAAAGTAAAGAAGTTAATAAAAATTAATATTTAAATATAATTTTTTTTTTTTTTTTACCCTCTGGTTAAACAAAACCCCCCCCCCCCCCCCCCCCCCCCTAGTAAAATTGTCTAGAACCCGCCATGTGCGTCTGATGATTCACGACGTCCTGACTAGCCTGCTTACATTTTTTTCAGTCCTCCATGACAGGTTCCATCTCATCTGTGCCGTTGACCAATAAAGGAGCACAGAAGCTCGTCCGTACACAACTTTCAAGCATGGCAAAACAAATAAGACTACGGTACTGTTACTGCTAGGTGGAGTTATGCAACAGAGGAGGGACTGCCACGACAAAACGGAAAACGATAGATGCTGGAGGCACCTCAGAAACCCACGGAGTACTGAAACACTGCTTTGGTCAGTCTTTGTTTGCTTACTTATTTGATTCTCATTTTTACAAACGGTACAGATTCTTAAACCCCAAGGATTGATTGGTCTATCCTGTTTTCAGTTAAAGAATGAATGGGATAGGGCATTGTAGTGCACCTCCCATCCAATAAATTGCATTAATCTTTATGGTTTATTATTTTTGATATGAAACAGTCTCGGATTTCAAATTCTGTCCATTTTATTACAAAAAAAAAAAAAAAAAAACATTTTGGCCCCATTTAATGTGGCGTGACAGATCACTGTAGCATCGGAGTTCAAGAGAAGCGGCAGCACGTGACGCGCACGTGAACAACCTCCACTTTAATACCAGTTCAGCGTGAAATAAACGTGAACGAAAATCTGAAGGCATGTTAAAAGATAGTGCAACTTACCGGAATCCTTATCCTGTCTCATGTAATCGCTAATCGCTAAGTGTTTCAACCGCAAAAAAAAGGACATCAATAAAACCGCTTGTAAACAATGTCAAATTTACCTCAGACAAACCATATTCAGAGAATATAAACTTGTTAATCAACTAGATCAGTTAATTTTAACCTTCAGTGTTACAGTAAGGCATTACCAACTGACTCCATGTCTAGTAGAGCATTTGATGAGATTTTCTTTCCTTAGAAAAATTTGCCATGTACTGTGCCACATTTATAAACAAAATAAATCTACATTTAAATCCTTATCAAATTGTGAAATTTGTCTCAATACCCAGCCCTATTGTTTACGCACTTGATTCTGGAATTCAGTCGCTATTTCCGCTTTCGATGACATCACACACATCGTTAAAGACGGCAATTGTTTGGGAAGCAACGTGTAGTCTGACATAGTTCTTGTCCGTGAAACGACAAGAATGTAAGAGTCAAAAATCGCATAATCTGACACAGCGACTATCATAAAACAAAAGTACAGTGTAGTCAGAACCTGGCATTGGCATTATTAAAAAAAGTCTTTTCTTGAGTGACACAAAGTCGCAGTTTTATGTAACAGTAATGGCTCTGGGCACGTGACCAAAAGCAAAAAACTTACTGGTGAGTCTCATGCAAACAGTCCTTTAATGTTTTGATCGTTCACATTTGACAGGGGGTAAGATGTAGTGGCTCACCCTGAAAAAGAGATCCAGAGAATCCTGTATGGATCTCATAGGGAGTGTTTTCTTCCTGCGAGGAAGGTCGATGGACAGATCATTGAACTGCTCACGCTTCGTCACCACCTCTCCACAGCTGCTCGCCAGAGGAGAGGACTGAGTCAGTATCAGTAAAAATCAGATAACACATGACAGCTTTATTAAATGCTACCAACTTACCTTTTACATGTTATGGTGTGCTGCACTTCAAACTCCATGTTGACAGTAACAGGGCAGGTGTAGATGCGCGAGGTGTCCACGTCCTCAGCTAACCGCGCGCTCTGAGGCTCGTCCCAGGCCGACGGCTCATTCTTCCAGCTTTTGTTGATCTTCTCCACATCCTCTTTCAGCTGGTCCAGACACTGACTTAGGAACTCATGGGCATCCTGGGCAAAAACAGCTGATTGGCACTTGCGTCATATGAACATTATTTATTCAATATGTACACAGCTCACACCAAGAATGATAACTGTATCGCCATTCATACCAACGGACGATAATGTTTCGTTTAGTGGTCGACTGATATATCGGAGGATATTTGACCTTTTAAAAAAATATTTTGGCATTTTTCTGATTGGCTGATGGGTTAGAAGTGGGACTTTTATTTTGACAGGCGGCATTGAGAACGCCTAAGAACGGCAGTACCTGGTCACAGCGCTCAGTCTCCATCTACATTCATTTACGTCATCGAATATGTTATTTATGTATATTAAAATAATAAATAAAAAATCTCTACACAACAACATTGTAACCAGAGTTGCTAAAAACCTTCACCCTGACAAGAGTGATCAAAAAAAGGTTTGGTTTCAGTGACCAGGAACTGTTTGCATGTGGACAAACTGCCATATCACATTGGAAAAAGCTGCGGTTTTGAAAATGCCCATGTTCATGTGGACAGGGCCCCAAGATATAAGCCACCAAAAAAATAAAATATTAGTTTCACAAAAATGAAGTACCAAAATCTTGTGGGAAACACAGAATATTATTCCTTTATGGTGTTTAACATTATAGTTAGGTTATGGACTTTGTTTTTCCTCTCACAATTAGAAACATTAAAACGTTATCATCTTTGGTGTGAACGGGCCTGATGTGAAGAGTCTTACATTCTGCATGTAACCAGAGAAACGCTCAGCTGTTGAGGAAATGGCGTTCTTCACTCGTCGTAGAAGATCTTTCTTCACTTCTGGAGGGGAAACGTCTTTCTTAGCCAGCAGATGAGCAAAACGCCTTCATATGGAAACAAGAGCAAAATATCAATGGGCTTGTTTATTTTTTTAGTGAATTTTTAGCATTGTGTAAAATTAGTAGCTCATTTAGGGGAAAATGCCCCAGCATGAGAGCGTACTTCAGAAGGGCGTTGACGGGGACCCTCTTCCACTGGATGCCCTGCTTCAACAGGTCGTTTGAGAATGAGGGCAGGCTGAAGAGTGACTGCAGTATGGCATTCATATAACATGTGTTCCCAAGATTGGAGAATCTAAAGGAGAATCAAACAACAGTCATGTGATGAGCTATAGACAAAAAGTCAGCTGGCCAATGAAAACACTGGCCTCAGTAGAAATCAGCGCATTGAGGATAATAGAGGAGCTGCAATAATGTACATTATGTGAAACAATGTGCATTTTGTAAATCAAAGCATGTTACCCATTACATCCAATAAACAATAATGAACTTCTCTGAGCTTCTTTTGTTAACTGAATGACAATTACTGTCAACAAAAATGCTAAACATTCTCATTTGATTACCACCATTGTTGAAAAAAAAAAAAAAAAAAAAGTGTATTAAAATCATAAAACAATCCAGGGCTCCAGAGCAAAAAACAAAACAGCTGATTTTTTTTTGTTAAATTTAAAAGAACAAAAGAAAATTTAAAAGTGGGAGCTGAGCAGCTTTTCCAGCTTGAGAAGTAGAGAATTGTTCTCTACACAGAATCTGCAAAGCATCACTTGGACAATGAATGTGTGTGAGACATTTGGTTGCAACAGACCAAACCACATTCAGTCTTTCTTCAGTAATATTAGAGGATTAAATTTGCTGAAAGGAAGCTCTTTGATTGTTGTTATCTTGTCATGAATTATTTTTAGCTCATAAGCTCATTTAGCTAACAGGTTAAGTAAACAATGAATATGTAATGTAGTGCATATATTTGGCAAAAAGCTCCTCGCTATTGTTATATTTCCAGTGGAGTAATAAGTCTATGGTCACTGAATGTAAAGGGTAAATGTGACATGGCATTGGTGACAAGCTATTATTTTGACTCTCTACAGTTGAAACAGATCGATCGATTACAAGGCATTATTCATTTCATTAAGTTGTTCTGTCTTTCAAAAATGTTTTCAGATGTTCATTCATGTTTATTTGGTGCTGTAACTAGTAGTAAATCGTAAGAGATGATCTGTTCACATGCTGCTTGAACTGCTCTACAGAGATCCGTCACGGCACATTAAAGAGCCACAAAAACCCATTTGTTTGAATTTCATTATAAAATGGCCAGAATTTAAAAGGCGAGTCTTTATTAAAAGTAACAACTCTTGTGATTACTGAATGGCAAGTGTGCAACAAATAATGAACTTCACGCAGAAAACAGCATGAATTAAAAGATCTTGACGACAACAATCCATATATTGTTAGTGTCCACACAACTGACATGTTAAACCTTTCGGAGTTTATTCACTGCCTTTTCTGCACTTTTGCTTGGCTTTTCATTCATTGGCAGAAAAAGATGATCCGCTGTCGTTTTCTATCTCCCTAATGCTTGCACAACTTTAGGCTGCTTTTTATTAGCAGGTGAGCAGTCAACACTGGAGTAAAATGTTTTGTTCTTTTCCCACTGAAACTTTAATGCCGATCGTCTCATTTTCTTACGTCAACACAACAAACGATGTGATGCGTGTTCTGTGAAGAGTAGCCCATGTAAAAGCAAGTTATTAAATCATAACATGCAAGTTTAAATTATCGCCAGTGGTGATCTCAGCAAAAAAAAAAAAAAAGATTTAAATAAATATTTTTGTTTGCAAATCGCACCATTGTTAAGCACAGTCTGGAGTCCTGCAACCCAGAAAAATTCATTTGTATTCAATTGTATTTGACAGGGCCCTCTGTTAGTGAGTCACAGACACTCACCCTTGCAGTGGAGGTTGAGGCTGGGCCAGTGTGGATGGTCTTGGTTTGTTCCAGCCACCGTAGTCCAAAGTTGGGCGCACTTTTTTAAAGGGAGTTGAGTGATTGGGCAACATTAGGCTTCTTTTGGCAGACGGACACTGGCCTGTACTGCTGGGCCTGAAAATGAGAAGATTTAGGGAGCACAGGGTCAGATCTCATAAGATTCGTAGCATTCCACAGGCAAGTCATGCACTGATTTTAGGACGTTTCCACCTGATATTATGCGTTTTTGTCGATCGAAACAAGTAGATGAAGGAGACTCATCCCTGTTTACACCTAGTGATTTAATCAGTCTCTTCCGTCCACTTTAAACCACTTCTGTCCTGATTTCTTTGAGGGTAGGGTCTATGGGTGGGTAAATGCAAGGGCTTTTTCAGATCTAATGGATGAAATAAGCTCACTCAATTTACATATAAATGTGACCGGAGATGACGGAAAAACACACGGAGCGTATCAGCTTTCGTTTCTGCTCTGACAGCCGCAAGAGCGGCCGAACACTGAGTGCGTGTTAGAAATCAGGAATGGTGAGAAAACCTTGTCTGCTGAAGACTCAAGTTTGGTTTAAAGATGAAAAATGTACCAAGCACAAAGTTTAAATCCCGCCTGGCTAGATCAGTTCGGTGGAGAGTAGGCCTACTCTTTAGTGGCTGTTCGACCACATGAGCATTTTCACTACGAAAGCAATCCGGTCGAATGCATGAAGTGGACAGGTTTATAATGTTTTACACCACATATACACCTGTATTTAGTGTCATCCACTTGTGATCCAATCAACCAAAAAGCATCTTAATGCCAGGTGTAAACGGAGCAAAATTCTCAAAAACTTCAGAAATCAAACCAGATCTTGGTTCGACTTGCACATCTGATGAAAAGAGTTCCAATTCAGTAACCACTGATGAATTCAGAACAGGATTCAAACTGAAAACCTTGTGTGCTTTTAATCAATTTGGTTTTTTGAACTGGATTATACTAGTCACTCTTGTGCACTATTAACCAGATCAACATTCAATTCAGACTGCCATCTCCAAACTTTGATCAAATGCACGTTATTGCGGCGACGCTGTAGATTCAGTCTATTGACAATGAGTAACAACACTGAGTCTGAGGCTCTTTACCTGTCCAGAAACGAATGGGTTTGTGTGTAGTCTTTACTTCCTGTTCTGCTCCCATAAAAGGATGTTGGCTGGAGAGGAGCAGGAGTGTGTGGAGCTGAGAAAATAAAGCATTGAGCACATGTAAGAAAGCTGAGGGGGGAGTAGTTACAGTAGATAAACTGAAGAGGTAGTACTGACCAGATACTCTGTTCTCCTCTGACTGCTTGAGCTTCTCCTTGCAGCTGAGCAGAAACTTTCTCGAGGAGTCTGTGATGGCCTTATTGTTGCTGAAAACCAGCAGAGAAAAAGTTAATTCTCATTCAAGTATAATCAGCTCCAGCGTCTTACACACAAGCACAACTTCAGCACTATATTTAGCTACTTTCAGATCCCTTTAGCGCCTTTTACCATGAAAGATACATAGTGACAAATTTAGTGACTTTTTTTTTGGATAAACACTAGTTTTCATTAAGTTGGAAGATTTTGCCAGTAGTGCCCCATGTGCCGACACAGGATTGCCTCTCTCTGCGTCTATTCTGTGCAGTGAGTGGCAAAGTTAGTCTGTAAATATGTACATAGTTTGTTACTCAGATGCAGACAATGCACTGCATTGAGATCCTTTCCATCTAAACTTGTTATTTCTCTTATGCCTAGTAGTGCGTTATGTAAAATGTAGTGTTTTATGTAAAATAGGATAAATATTAGGGCTTCCCCCTGATAGTCATCAACGAGAAGAGGCTTAGTCAACCAAAACCGATATCAGTCAGTGGGCCACAAAAAATGGAAGTGGTGAAGTCACACATCTAGTGAAGAACAGATTGTTAAAGGCAGGAAATCTAAACATTTGCCTCAAAATCATTCATCGACCTCAAATATGTGGCATCTCTTGAAGCATGTAAGTAGTAGCAACTTTAAAAGTCAGCTCGCTCTAACGTTAACCTAGATAAATGTGCACCATTATTTGGCGCACATCCAAGTGTTTGTGGAGCGTGTGGAATGACATGGAAGCACCAAGTTGTTTTTTTGGTGGACAAAAAGTATTCATAATACCCAATAAGGATGAATCACTGTACTCACATGAACTGTTTTAAATATGATTTAGTAGCTTTCTGGGTGTTTGAAAGTGTAAAATATCTTTCCTTATAACTAACAGGCCTCACTGAGCCAACAGATTTCATCAAATATATCTTAATTTGAGTTCTGAAGATGAACGAAGGTTTTACAGGTGTAGAACGACATGAGGGTGAGTAATGACAAAATTTTCATTTTTGGGTGAACTAACCCTTTAATAACATCTTGTAGCGTGTGCATGTTTAAGATGAAGACAGATGTGTGATGCAACCAGATTCCATAATCTATTAGGATTTAAAAAGACCAGCTTTACTTCTGCACAGTAGCGTGTCAAAATGACTCAAGTTTACACACAGAGAGGACGTGTACCTAGAGGAGTCGTTCTCTTTGGGATAGTCCTCGGTCAGATCGCCATCAGCGTTCATCAGCCTCTTCCTCTTCTCACTCCTACAGGACAGAAATGTCTTTTAGTTGTGTTCAAGGCTAGTCATATGCTTTTCAAATTAACAAAACTTAAAGTGAAATACAACATGTCACTGAGCAAAGAGTATACACACTTTCTAGAGGCACTGTGCCCAAATCTAAAAGCATTGGCAGGGTAAATTTGCACACCTGTTCTCAGAGAGCCCATTGCGGCCGGGTGTGGACGTGACCCGGCTGGGACTCCCGAGAGGTTTTCGGGGAGTGCCATCCTCTCTGCTGTCAAGACTGGGACGTCTCGGTGTGATCTAAAAGAAATAACAGGTCAGTTACAGAAAAATCATTCATTATTCCACTGAAATTGAAATTTTTTGTTTTGATCATGATACATTGAAATTGATTCATTCAATCCAAGTCAACATGCTTAATCAAAAAGCCAATTAAACAAAATGTAATAAAAACAATTATACAATAAACACACAAACAATAATGTCTTAAACATCAACATCTTTATTCATCAAATTTATCATTTTTTTTTATTCAATACTTGTTTTAACAGTCTTTTTATACTTTTAGTTATAACTTCTTTTTTAAATTATAAGCTAGCTTTTTTAAGCTGTCTGAGCGTGACTTCGGGTATCTTCGCCGCAACGGGCATGGTTCTCAATCATTGTCATTTCCATCGCAAAAGCCTCCCAGTTAACAGTGTTCTCTTCTCACTGCTCCCACAAAGAGGTTCTCAATCGGATTTAAAGTCTGGTGACTGCTATGATTTAAGTCTGGTTGTTCCATATTTCTGCAACCATGCCTTCAAGCCTGCAATCTGCAACCATGGACTAGTGGGTATCTGTTGAATCAGGTATGTCCAAAAGTCTTCCAGTTGTCAGGTTTCCCTCACTCAGGTTTGTGCCTCAGGTTTAAATTCCCTGGTATGACAGAGAATGGTACTGAAGCTATCACACGCTGACACGCCCCGCTGACCCTTCCCCTGCAGAAGCCCCCAGCAACACAGCCAAATTGACCCCAAGCCCCCCTTTGGCAGGCCCGCTGTTGTTCTTTAGCCATAGGCCTTCTTCTCCTCCATCCAAACATGTTCATTCTCCATTTTGGTTTTTGGTTTCTAACAGTGTTCCAAAGTTTCAATTTTGTTCCCAAAACTTCCCGAAAACACTATTGTTGACTTTTGGCATACTCTTTTTCGACTGCACTTATTCTTTCTTCTTTCTCAGGGGCGCCTTCTGGGGGGTGCTGCTGGGGAGTCTGGCTTGGAGGCCCTTCATTGCGCAGGTGAGCAGAACCTGTCTGCTGAGACTGACTTAAATCCCTACATCTGACAAATCTTTTCTCAGTTCCTCAGCAGTCACACAGACTTACTTTACTTCTCCAGGTTTACGCTTCAGGTAGCGAAGTCAGCATCTTCTTCTCTCTTCTTTCTGCAACAGCGTTTCAAGTAACAGTGCCCTTTGCTTTTGATGCGAAATGATTTGAATAATGTGGTGTCTTTGGGTGGTTTTGTTTCTTTTGCAATTCAATCTTAGCCCATTCCCCCTTCCTGAATGTGAATCACCTCTCCTCTTCTTCTTGTCTTCCTGGACCATTCTCTTGACTTAACAAATGTGTGTACCCACAAATGAGTAAATGTCTAGAAGGAGCTGAGTCAACATTTTATTTTAAAATTCATTAATGGTTGGCTTATTAGCTTTATTGCTCTGCTCCCTGATCAGGTGCTTTCAATGAAAAATTGAAAAAAACACTTCAATGGACCTTGTTTTTCAGAGTGTTAGGTCTTTAGGGGGTTTGAATTTGTGTCAAAAAAAAAAAAAACAAAAAAAACATTTTACTTACTGTGTATTACAAAATTGATTGATGTCATTTTAGTTGCAATGCTTCTCTTAAAAGAGTCCTTAGGATTTCATTCTCTGAATTCAACAAATGTACTCTAAAAAATTCTCTAAAACCATTTTACAGCATGGGGGGTTGAATAATTTTTGACACAAACTGTATATAATATTTAGAAAGAGTTCATGAGCATCTACAGCCCTGTGATGTTGCGCTACCTGTTTCTCTGATGGAGAAAGGCCAGAATCATTCTGTGCTGCGCGATTCCCAAGAACTAATCCAAAACTAGCACTTCCCTGGTTCGTCTTTAAAACTAAGTAAAGATCAAAAACAAAAGTTAACGTGGCTCAAAAAACTATGGATAGTGATGTGGAAAGTACAAGAAGTAACGGGCAAAGAAACATACCTGCTGGTTTGCCGAGCCGGACTTTTTCAAGGTATTCCTTCATTTTTTTCGCAACCATCATGGACAGTTTGTCCATCATGACAACGCTTGAGTCTTTCAGAGTCAAAGTCACACGGTTTGGGCCTTGCATTTGATACCATGACACCTGCTTTACATTGTGATTCAGCTGTAACAAAAAACAAAATGAGTTTAAATGGCATTCAGAAAATACATTTAATGCTCAGATCTTAAACTTACACTGAATGACTGAGGAAAACCTTACAGTTGTTTCTTAAGCCAAATTTCTAAGGCCTCTAAATGATCAAAACTGCTGATAAACTTGTCACACACACAATCTACTACATGCCTTCTGTCATATGATTGATAGTTTAGACTTTATAGCAAGTAAAAGTGTTTTAGTATAAAGGGTATGCACGTGACGTCACCGTCAGCTGGAGTGACTGCGGTTACGCCCACTGAGTGGCAGCATTCGTTCCAGTGTGAATGCAGAGAAAAACACCTTAAAATCGGATAAAAGCTTTGCTATTGACTGTACAAATAGATTTGACAAGAAATCTGAGGTATATTTTCACAGACTGCTGAAAGCTACAGAAAAAAGCAAATGGATCGCTGCAATTCACAGAAACAACTGAACTCCAGACAGAGAAATTTGGATGTACAGTTATTTTGCATAAAAATGTTAGATTTGGAGGCAAAATCATATTCTATATATTGTTTTGTTATATTTACTGACAATAATCAATTAAATAATTTACCATCTTATATTCTGCATAATTGGGTGTTTTTAAATAAACGCTGACAAAAACTACAAAAGTTTTAGGACTGGATGACGATATAACATTGATATAAGTGATCACTCTGATCTGGACCTATAATGAATTTATATAAAGTGTTCATAGGCAGATTTGATTTATGTATTTCCCCGGCGTCAAAATCAAGCACATATAAATGTCAGGAAACACGATTCCTGGCTCGATGTCAATATCCATGGATTATTGGATCTTTGGTAAGTTGTAACAGGAACACCATGGAGTCCAACCTTCAGTTTAATCTAGTGCTGGGTGATTTTTGCGACTAATTGAAATTTAATGTTTTGCCTAGACTTTATTATTTTTAAATTGAGAAATCGCGATTTTGAATAAAAATGTTAGTGTTTTTAGAATGCCGTTTCAAGGGTGAAACGCTGCAAAAGACAAAAGACACGAGTGCAACTCCCAAAAATGTCATATTATAGTTAAGTTGACTAGTTAAATATATATATATAAAAAAAAATACAAAATTGTGAATCGTCAATCGTTCTGGAAAACAAAAACAAACAACCAAAAAAACTAAATTAAATTTTTTTTTGCCATATCGCTCAGCCTTAGGTCTGCACGATGTCATTTTAGCATCAAAATCGTGATGTGCACACACGAGATAGTGACATCACAGGATGTGCGATGCCTGGAACAGGGATCGATAATCCATATGGACCAGACACCACGGTTCAAAACGCAGGTGACTGATTAAATTGCAAAATTTGACCATCATACAATGAAAGTTTATCATTTGAATGTGTTTTTGGTCCAGTCAGTTTAAACATTCAAGAGATTTTAAACCATGAGAGCACACAAAGAGAAGATAATGATAGTGTGTCCGTTTACTGCACACACAGCCGAGCAAATGCACGTGAACACTGAATGCCGCTCTCTTCCATGTCTATTTGTGCCTGAACGGACACAGATGCAACAAAATGCACGTAAAAGACTGTCCTCGTAAAAACAATTTATAATGGCTTAGGTGAACAAAACAAATTGAGAAAGAAAACCGAATGTGTAACAGTATTTTGGATCCGCGCCACGAATACAGTCTTAAAGTGACAGCAACCCCAGCTGCTTTTGCGTCATGAATGTTAAATAACAAAAGACAAAGAGAAAAATCACTTTGTAGTTTTAACAGATTAATTGTTTAATTTACACAGTGAGACTACACAGTGTTATTTTACATTTGATTATTCAATTTCTATACCTGAATACTGTTTGTATCTTTGTTCTAGCGTTGTCAAAAGTAAAGACTTTGGTACTGAAATTTTAAAAACGTGACGAGCATATTCGTAAACACCTCTGATTGGCCATTGTGTTCACGCACTTATCAGTTATGTCTGTGATTGGTTACAATGATCAATGCACAGGAGCATTTGAATTGGAACGCATGAGCGTTTGATCCGGTCCGCTGATAAACGTCTGCTTTAAAACACTCTCACGTGTGTCCGTGCAAGCGCTCCGTGAAGAGCGTCACTGATGACTATTGCTAACATGTTTTTGAAGTGTTAATCATTGAAGCCAATCACAGACATATCTGATGAGCCATGAAGACAATGGCCAATCAGGTGTTTACGAACCCACTTAACAGTGCTCAAAGCGTCACAATTTTAAAATTTCAGTACAGACTTAGCAGCGAAGTCGGTACTTTTGACAACACTAGTTTGTACCATTATATTCATCTATGCTTGTACTTTGTTCATAAGTTTTCTTGTCGCAGAAAAACAAAACGTGGCAATGTCAGTTTTTTCCTACATCATGCAGCCCTAATTTAATAATTTGTTTTACTCATGTTTTTCAGTTAAATTCAGTCATGCCGCAGCGCTTTTGCCACTCACTCCAGCTGATGGAGCGTGTTCCGGTGGGAAAATGACGTCAATACATACCCTCTATAATTGTATAAACATCCTTCAGCTCGTGCTTCACGTGTCTTTCTACAGTCAAATCTGCACTGATATAATTAAAGCAAACTTAAGAATAACTTATATTGTTAGTAATATTTCAAGATAAACACTGACTGAACTGAAGCAACTCAGCTTTACCCGATTATCCAGACATCATTTATTACAAAAATCTCATATGATCAGACTTTTGAAAAAGGTTTATTTGTTCATCTCTCAATATATGTTTTAATGCAAATATCTATTGAACGGTTGGATTCTGGTATCCACTGATATATATTTTGAGTGATTTATCATCAAGTTATTAATCAACATTTATCTTTCTAAATATTAATTATTTGAATGACTTCAACACATATTAAAGCATTTATTTTCAAACACTAGAGAATATTGTCTATACGGCAGACTGAGAGAAAAGTGCAACTTATCAGTATGTTTTGGGAATATTTCCTGTTCTAGTAAAAGCCTGGGCCAACTACAACCTTGAAGAAGCTGTGAATCATGTGCATCTTTGCATGTGCGCAGGTCTTGTATTGGTATTGATGGACCAATATCACTCTGCTCGAGACCTGCAGACGCCTTTCCACAACTTAACAGGACATCCTGTGCCTAAGTTCAGAGTCCCATCGTCAGCATCCTGATGGATGGAGATACGCTTCTATCTGTCCATGTGTGGACATTTTTATCTGTTTTTCTTAGCCAATCAGAATCATTCAACCTGAAGTAATGAAGTAAATGTGAACATACGCAGAGCGGCCTACAAACTTCTTGTGAGACTTTAAGCTGGCTTATGCTGATGAAACTGCAAACTATTTTTCTGTAAAATTCTCTTCAATTTTTATTTTTTAAACTGACGGCGGATCTTCATTCATCATATCTGGTCTTTAACTGTAAAAGTCCCCTCCACTATGATAAAGATCCCATTGATTTTCATTAAAAGCATCAGAACTTCATCTTTTGTCCATGTTCCCCCCTCCCCAAAGTTTGAGCCTCTGAATAAAATGTAAATATTTTTTTCCTTCACGTCAAGCTATATCATATTTTGATGCATCCGATTTTTTATGGCTAATACTCCAAAAACACGTTTGCGTAACTTTTTTTTTAGATTTTGTCTAAAAAGGTTCAATAAACTTGTCAAATAAATTTGTCAGGAATAAAGGCAGAGACAGACTCCTGCACCTGAAACATCCTCGGAGCACCACCGCTGTTGAATTTCACCAGCAGGTTTATTTTGTTGTCTCTCTCGTGGATTTCAAAGATGCCCTCTCTCCATTTGGTGGTCCCCAGCTCGCCACATCTGATGCGGATGCGGACAGCGCCGCCGCTGGTCAGCTTGGGCACTGCGGCAGCCATGAGTGCGAGAGGCGCTCAAACTCCGGCTCTGGGCGAGCAGACGCGGCCAGTGATATTCAACAAAAGCCCTGACAAAAGACCAGAGACAATGAACAACGTGAATAAATCTGAGACGCGGAAACGTCAATATTAACGTTACATCCATTTAATAACGTCAGCGATGACGTTTCCACTGCAAGCGGCTGCGAAACGAGCGATTCACTGAAGAAAAACATACAATTTTCATCCTGTCTCTCACGCTACATCTCTGTTGTGAATGAGAACACATATAGACGTATTACCAAAAAACTGAACACATAAAAACTAAAACGAACTCCTATAACGACGACCCCAAAGAGAGAGAAAACAACCCCTGTGTCGGAAATGAATCCGACTCCCAAATAACAAACTAAAACATATTGAATCAAAGTCATACGAGTGAACCCATCGAGTGTAAATGTCATTTAACGATCTGTTTGCTGTGATAACAACATCCCAGACATTTAAAACCTTTGACAACTAGCGTTACAGCACAAGAGAAATTAGCATTAATGCGATAAACTCATTGAATCTACATCTTTACAGATATACCACGATTCAAAACAAAATCTCCTGAGCCACATAATTCTAGCTTTAAAAGCCCCGAGCTTAACTATGGCAAACTTTTGACATTTAAAGTCAACTAACTGACAAAGGTCATGCGTCAAAGCGATGCCTAAAGCTGTCCTTGATAAGATTTAATCATAAAGAGCCCGACGTCCCGCATGTTTGCAGAAGTTTCAGTGAGTAAAGACAGAAGTAAACAAACGCATCACGTCAAGACATTGCGCGCGCTTTAAATCAACTTGACTAGCTTCCCTGGGGAGCGCGCACACTTCATACATTCACGTTCCCGCTTTGAAATGAAGTAACACTCGTGTATTCCGCTGAAACGGGTCTTTATTTTGCAGTATCCTCACACGCGTCTGTGAAATAATGACACACGCATCATCCACACGCAGCTAATTAACTAGCATTAGCAGCCCAGGCCGTGTGACAGGCTTGGTTCAGCTAACTGACCATTCTGATCAAAACCCGGGCATATTCAGCGCATAAAACACATATCATTTACCTGCGGGAGGGTAATTCCTTAAAGAAAGCGAAGGGGAATGAATGTATCCTCTCTATGTGGCTCACTGTCAGTGTGTGAGTTTTGCCGGGTGTGATGATGTTATCTGCGCTCGAGTCCCACGAGCAACCGATGATGGCGGGAATGTGAAAATTTAGAGCGGAAATGGGAGGTGAGAAGAGGTGCGCAAACTCACGCGAGATTGCGCGGGATTTCAGATACACGTGAACACAACTTTTGCGAGAAAAATCGAATTAAATATGCATGAATAACAACCTAAGCGTAATCGGATTGCCACGCAAGCGAAAAAATATTACGCGTATAGAAGAATCACCAAACTGTTCTTTATTACGTCACCAGCGCCTCCTCTGATTGGCTGCGGAGGGAGCCGCGCCATCAGCGGGGCGGAAGTTCAGCATTATCCACGCAAGAAGGTCTTCCTTCGCTTAGGACTTTAATATCTCAGTTCAGAGAAAGAGAGAAGACTGTTTAAAACTGCGCAACGGTGAGTAATTTGTGACGTTTATTAGCTATCTATTACAACTGAGTTAACAAGTGAGCACATTTAGGATATGAGCGTTATTTCCTCCTCTCTAGGTCAGAAACTACGAGTTTAGCTATAATATTGTTATTATATTTTAGAGAATTTTTCATCTTTAACCTACTAGTACTTCCAGGATGTCCTTTATTAATAAGTAATAACTAGTAGTTATTCAGGTAAACTGTTATGAGAGTGTATTTGCATTGTGATCGAGATGAGAGCTGAAGGCCTTCTGCTGATGTGGCCTTTGATCAGTGAGATTTTACTAGTTTTGTTTACATGACCAGCAGTGACCTATCAATGGATGTGTGTTGTGTTTTTTTATCAAAAGTGATTTACAGTACTCTGATTGCAGATATTAAGTGTATATCTCAAATGGGATTATACTCCCAGTTACTCCATATTTCTTAGGACATTCAACTTTGACTATGTAACTGTTATTATGAAATTACACTACAGCTGAAAAGTCTGGAATAATTTAGATGTCACCAAAGCTGCATGCATTAGTTCAAAAATACTCTAAAACTGTAATATTGTGGAAAAATTATTACAGCTTTCTATATGAATGTATTGTAAAAGGTCATTTTTTTCCTGTGAATGTTCAGCATCATTACTCCACTGTCACATGTCAGAAATCATTCTAATATGACGATTTGATGCTCAAAAAACAGTTTCAGATTTCTGTGAAAACCATCATCTTCTCCATTTGGGTCATCATCATTATTATCACCTTCTCTTCGACAGGCATGTGATGTCCGCCGGCAGCATCATCCTTCAGTCACAGCGACCATGGCGGAGATTTCAGCACTGAACAACGGTGCTCCGATACCCCGCGGTCCCTACATCAGCATGATCACCAATCGGACGATGAACTTGCTGATCCGCGCCGCCATGCTCTTCATGGTGGGCGTGCTTCTAGCGCTCGTGCTGAACCTGCTACAGGTGCAGCGTAACGTCACACTCTTCCCTCCTGACGTCATCAGCAGCATCTTCTCGTCTGCCTGGTGGGTTCCTCCGTGCTGTGGGACGGCCGCAGGTATGTAAACACACAGCACACTCTGTCACATGCAGCAGTGATCGTCTGAACTACCTCTGTCCACAGCAACAGCACTGGCTGTGTGTGTATGCACAAGAATTTTATTTATGTACAAGTGTAAACATATTAAAGGATTAATTCACTTCTGAAATAAAATGTCCTGATTATTTACTCACCCCCATGTCATCCAAGATGTTTATGTCTTTCTTTCATCAGTGGAGAAGAAATTAAGCTTTACGAGGAAAATGTTCCAAGATTTTTCACCATATTGTGGACTTCACTGGGGTTCAATGGGTTGAAGGTCCAAATGTCAGTTTCAGTGCAACTTCAAAGAGCTCTACAAGATCCCAGACAAGGAATAAGAGTCTTATCTAGAGAAACCATTGGCCATTTTATAAAAAGAATAAAAATTATATACTTTTTAACCACAAATGCTCGTCTTGCACTGCTCTGCGATGCTCCACGCATTAAGTAATCACGCTGAAAGGTCACCGTAGGCAGAAGTACCGTGGTATGGTGAAATTCTTTTTTTCTCCTCCAACTTCAAAATCGTCCAATACTGTTGTTTTACCTTTTTTTGTAAAGGGCATTTGATTTAGTCTTTGCACGACTCCGGATCTGTACTTCCACGTAGGTGACGCATGACCTTTACCACGTGATTATTCCTCGTCTGGGATCATGTAGAGCTCTTTGAAGCTGCACTGAAACTGACATTTGGACTGTTGAACCCCAGTGAAGTCCACTATATGGAGAAAAATCCTGGAACATTTTCCTCAAAAACCTTCATTTCTTTTCCATTGAAGAAAGAAAGACCGCAACATCTTGGATGACTCGAGGGTGAGTAAATTATCAGGAAATTTTAATTCTGAAGTGAACTAATGCTTTAACTTGACCTGATAATGCCAAGATTCTGTTTTCTAGAAATCTGAATGACACACAAAAGATTTCTTCCAGAATATACAAAAGATTTCTGTTTCAAATAAATCCTGTTCTTTTGAACTTTTTTATTCTTTAAAGAATCAGTTTCCACTAAAATATGACTGTTCTCAACATTGATAATAATCATAAATGTTTCTTTAACATCAAATCATCATATCATAATGATTTCTGAAGGATCATGTGACACTGAAGACTGCAGTAATGATGCTGAAAATTCAGCTTTGATCACAGGAATAAATTACATTTACTTTATACATTCACATAGAAAACAGTTGTTATTTTGTAATAATATTTAACAGTTTTACTGTTTTTACTGTATTTTTGTGGTGTGATTGACTGTCACTCTTGTTTGTTCAGCGTTGATAGGTTTGCTGTACCCCTGTATGGACCGTCGTCTCGGCGAGCCCCATAAGCTCAAGAGGGAGTGGTCTAATGTCATGCGCTGTGTGGCCGTCTTTGTGGGCATAAACCATGCCAGTGCTGTATCCTTCTCACACCTTCCCATTTCTTGACCTTCTGTAACAGTCATTCTGTCAAGCTCCACTGTTGTCCAGTCTGTCTTAATGTCTCGATGTAATGGAAGTGGCGACAGATCGGTTGTTGATGGATGGAGGCAAGTCTGAATATGAGCATGGAAGAAAGGGGCGGGGTTTACTATGACAAAATGACTTGAGAAAAAGATTTTTCTACACTGCTGAGGACATTGAATTGATAATAAATGTGGCAGTTTTATATATGTATTTTTGTAGACCAAACTGTAAGTTATCATCACTCTTGTTTCTTCGACAAAAACCCGAAAGGATTTGCAGCTTTTAAAAAAATCACAAGGGGGTTTACTTTAGTGATGTGTTTATGTCTTAGAATCTGCCAATTGTTTTCTTTAACCCTGTTGCCAACAGAAGGTGGACTTCGCGAATAATGTGCAGCTGTCATTGACGCTGGCTGCTCTGTCTGTCGGCCTGTGGTGGACGTTTGATCGCTCTCGCAGTGGTTTTGGACTTGGTGTCGTCATTGCAACACTTGCCACACTTGCCACTCAGCTACTGGTTTACAACGGAGTCTTTCAGTGAGTTTCAGTCATTCGCCCTATAGCGCTGCAGGATATAGTCACCAACTGACTGAAGTATTGTTAAATGATTGGTTCACTAATTTAACGGGTTCAACGGGTTGAAGGTCCAAATGTCAGTTTCAGTGCAGCTTCAAAGAGTCCTACATGATCCCAGACGAGGAATAAGGGTCTCGTATAAAGAAACCAGTTGTCATTTTCTAACAAAAATAAAAAAAATGTATACTTTTTAACCAGAAAGCTAGTCTTGCTCTGCGATGCGTAACTCATGATGTAATCACGTTGTAAAGGTCACACGTGACGGAGGCGGAAGTACCGATTCAGAGTCTACTAAACAAATGTGCAAAGACTAAGTCAAACACCCTTTACAAAAAAAAAAGGTAAAACAACGTTTTCGGACGATTTTAAAGTTTCGCCCTACCACGGTACTTCCGCCTACGTCACGTGTGACCTTTCCAATGTGATCACGTCATACGTGGAGCATCACAGAGCAGTGCAAGATGAGCATTTAGAAAATTTGCCGATTGTTTCTGTAGATAAGACTCTTATTCCTTGTCTGGGATCATGTAGAGCTCTTTGAAGCTGCACTGAAACTGACATTTGGACTGTTGAACCCCAGTGAAGTCCACTATATGGAGAAAAATCCTGGAGCGTTTTCCTCAAACCTTCATTTCGATTCGACTAAAGAAACAAAACATCTCGGATGACATGGGGATGAGTAAATGATCAGAATTTTAATTCTGGAGTGAACTAATCCTTTTAAGGATCATTCATAATTATATTATTGTCTACATCAACCAATAGCATCAATGGTTTTATCATTCATCTAGACTAGATTATTACTAAGTTTCAGCCTTTATAATCCTGCACAGCTGTGTTGTTATTTAGATTGTATTTTGAATGTGTGCAGGATTAACACACAGAGCATTTGAAGATCTACTGTGACCTTCATCACAAGCTTTTTTTTGTATGTGTGCAGATACACCTCCCCTGACTTCCTGTACATTCGATCCTGGCTGCCGTGTATCTTCTTCGCGGGAGTGATAACTGTGGGGAATATCGGACGACAGCTCGCTCTGGTAAACTCTCGCATGTTCGCTCACACTTAATCGCACAATTAAGCTCTGCTACAAACCATAGTGAACTCAACTGTGTGTGCTGTCTACGTAGGGAGCTGCATCAAGATTTGACACTACCGTTCAAAAGTTTGGGTCAGAAAAAGGATCTATGCTTAAATTGATTAAAAGTGATGTTAAAGGCACATAAAAATATTACAAAAGATTTCTGTTTCATCTAAATGCTTTCTATTCATCAAAACAATGTATCGCAGTTTCCACAAAGATATTAAGCAGCACAACCGTTTTCAACATTGATAATAATCATAAATGTTTCTTGATCATCAAATCATCATATTAGAATGATAATGAAGGATCATGTGACACTAAAGACTGGAGTAATGATGCTGAAAATTCAGCTCTGGTCACAGGAGAGAGTAAATCACATTTTAAATTGTAATAATATTTCACAATATTACTGTTTTTACTGTTCAAGGAAATGCAGTCTCGGTGAGCAGAAGTCTTCTTTCAAAAACATTTAAAAAATGTTACCAGCCCCAAACTTTTGACATGTAATGCAATATTGTAACACATTACTTTTAAAAGTAATGTGCAATATTTCTTTTTTTAATGACTTAAATATTAATATGTACTTTTATAAAGTAATAAGTTACTTTACTTATTAAATCAAAAGTAATCTAATTAATACATAATGCACATTATTTGCAATACGTTACCCCCCAATATATAAAATGCAAATGTTTAGATGCGTTACCCAATTTTGGAAGCTCTTAAATTTGTGAAATTTGACTTTTTTTCCCCCAGCTGCTGCCTTTAAAATAGTACGCAGTGCATTGATTTGTGTTTCTTTATTTCCTGCAGTACGAGTACAAAGTCAGTCAGGAAAAGAGCCATCAGGATTAAGGGAGAATCCTCTTGCACACACAGGAAAACCAGGAAACGGGAGCGAGGCATCGACCAGACAGATCGATCTGACACTGAGGAGGAGCCGCTCTCTGTGTTTGAGAATGGACAGTGTTATGATTCATGCCTGCGGATCCATCCTCCTCAGACGCTCAGGTTATCCACTGTGTGTGACAGTAATACATGATGTCTCGTACACACCGTCTGCGCAGGCGCTGAATTGCTACTGGCTGCAGTGAAGTGCCAAACTGACTCTGACTGGTCAAACTGAATGACTGTCCTCTCTTCATGACTGCAGGTGAGGCCTGGTGTGTGTGAAGTGTACCATATATTGACTGAATATTTAGACACATTACATGCAAAGAGAAAAAACGTGCTCATTCACCCAGAATATGATCTTCCTGCTGTTGTTGTTGCCTCTTCCATCCTCTGTGACGGGTGGAGGAGAGTCACGTGGACAAAACACCACCATCGGATCTCATTCATCATAACCCATAAAAGTAATATGTAGTATTACGGCAGGGCATCTCATCTGTTACAAGGGCTGCCTGCTCCTGATCCAGCACTAGTGGGCGTCAGAGCACAACTGACTGCGTCAAACTGTATTTGTAGATGAAAATACAGGGAAGACATCAATATATTTAGTTGTGAAGGGAATTGGTGTCCCACAAGGTGTTTATTACTGATTTAATTACAACTTGTGATGCGTTCCACATCCTTCCCTGCTAGACCCAAACATCTCAGCTTTGACTGAAAAAGTCCTTACATACACTTCAAGGTCCGATTATAAACGGCTTCAGAAAATAAAATGATTTTTAATCGCATTCCATTGATTATTACCCAAGCCTTAAAATAACAGATAGATTGAAGCTCACAGTAAAACGCCTCGAACAGGCAGACCACCATCTGTGCACTGATTTTGGATTAATTAAGGGAGTTTTTTTTGTATTATCTTTATTTTCAAGGATATCTTAGGAAATATTGAGTACGAGGTGGGATCAACATATTATATTAAGTGTTACAATGAACTTTCACAACTGAAATAATTGTTTGGTTACAAGAGTAATTGCACAGTTCAGAAACTGGGTATGTTGGGGTGTTTTCTCATGCTTTGGTGATTTACTTGATCCATGGTTTGTATTTAACCACATTTACTGTTTTTTGAATTTGAAGTTACATGTTTGTTATTTGCATTATTAAAAGTGACTTTCTTTGAAATTCATTTAGTGTGTTTTATATCAAAATGTGCTTTTTCTTTTACATTCTGAGGCTTCTACGATCAGTGACTATTTAACCTTTCACTATTGGTGTAAAGTAAGGTTGCAGCTTTATTTGGCACTTAATCTCTATCTTTGGCATGCATAAAGTAATTTTTAAATTCATTCAGTTAGTAGAAACAAATGAAAAATGTATATAATGCAATCAATGCATCAGATGTATACGCCAATATACATCTATATTTAAGCTGTTAGACATCCACAAGAGTTAGAATGCTTCAATTAATATAGAACGGTGATTACACTGAACTACTTGTGCATTAAACAGATTTATTCCACTCCTTCCAGCCAATCAGAATCAAGTATTTAGAAAGACCCTGGTATAATGAACTTTAATCAAGGTGGGTCAAGCTCATGATAGATTTATCAAATACTTATTATGATATTATTATATTAAAGACTCCCTGTGATGAAATTCAAGTTTTTAATATTGTTTGCATGTCTATGTGGTGTTTCTAACACACTTTAAAACAAACCATCTGCATATTCATGTCAATATGAGTATTTTCTCTTAAACTGCATGAACTAAAGACAGTCTCAAAAACACCGTTTGAAATCGCTGGTGTTCGTGATGTCACAAACTACCTTGTAAACAATCAGGTCAATGCTTATTAACTGACTGTGCGAAGGAGTCTCAAGCTGAGCTGGTGGGGGGCGGGGCTAATTTGCATATTCATTTATCCGCGTATACTGAATGAGACAAAGGTGTAGAGTTACATTCACAACTTCATTTTATACTGGAGAGTCAGAAGATTTCCGCGTGAAAGAAGACAGAGTCTCAGTACACACCTCCTAGTACTTTATGGCCACAGACCAACTTTTCAGACTACCCAAGCAACTTTTTTTCCCCCAAAAAGCAACACATTTAGCCATTTTTAAATTTTATGTGGCAACTTTTGAACAGTGATTCAAACAATAAAAAATGCACATAGTTTCATCTAAATTACACAAAAAGAGGAAACCACTGAACACTTCGAACTGTTGTCGGCTGGTCGTTGATACATAGAATAGAATAGCTTTTTTCCACAGGTTGAACAGTTAAGTGCCCCTACTGGATAATAAACAACGTTTAGCACACCATACCTCTTATTTAAATGACCCTGCATTTGTGTATAACACATCTGTACATACATATGTTGTCTATTGTCTATCATTAGATCTATTTTTTTCTCTTTTTATTACTTGTCTGTCATTCTGTCTGTACTGTGGAAGCTTCCACCACCAAGACAAATTCCTATGAATGAAGCTCTTTCTGATTCTGAGTGCACTTTTATTAATGAAAAATTATTCTTGTGGAGAACAGCCAATGGTCTCCATCAAGAAAAAAAGTGTACTAAATAATGATTTTTTTTAATGTTAGGGTGTTAGGGGATAGAAAAGTATAAAATTGCAAGGCCAGCAGAAAAACAAGTCCATGTGTGTGCAGAGATTTAGAGCTGCATCACCGGGTCCTCCATATCTCAGTAACACTGACTGCTGTACACTGTGTGTGTTTAATCGATTTAACTGTGTCAGTCTGTGTGTGGTCCTGTGTTACTGCTCAAAGCAGTGGTCACTAACTCTCCACGGACAGTTATTTGGCAAAAATATGACTGTGCCTCACACACACTCCGCCTCGATCTATAAAGGTTAATGCAGAAGATCTGCTTCGCGCTCTAGTTAATCCATTCTTCTCAGTTCCAGAGTGTGTGAAGAAAGTGTTGATCTCACACAGCTGTTCGCCATTTATCTCTCCTCATGTCTTCTGAATTCCTTCAAACTAGATTTTCTTCTTTTTCAGTTTTTCACCAGTTTTAAAACTGAATGATAAATGGATGAATTACTTTGTGCTACACAAAGGCTTTCGCCAATATGTTTGGCTTGTTGCGACCATTTTTTTTTTTTTTTGTCAGGATGGGTTTAATTTTAAATGTCCATTAAACCTTAAAGCGTTTTTCAGCAAAAGATGAAAACTCTGTCATCAATCACTCAATCTAATGTGGATCCACACCCATACACAAATGAAGATATTTTTGATATTCTGTTTGAACTTTCCATCCATTGAAAATCAATGTAACCGAACACTTTGATTCCTCAAAAACTGTATGAGATGTTGTAAAACTAACATGTGTGAGACAAGATCATCTGGAGACAATATCGCTTTACATGATGAACAGATTTAATTTAGACTTTTATTCACATATAAGCAATGATCTCTTATCATTTTCCATCCCTTGATATACAGCGCAACCAAACTTTTGATGCCTCAGAAGTAAAAATCAATCCACATGAATCAAGCGGTTTAATCCAAGTCTTCTGAACAGCTTTAAAGTCACCATGAAATCAAAAATGACAAGTGTTGTTTTTTTTTATTGCAGTCTTTATTATAAATGATTTATCTGTGCACGTTATTATTATTTATTTTAAATTCATGTGCCTCATAATCTTGAATCAGAATAACTTCCCCCTCCCTCCATCTCTTCTCTGATGACGAGGGCGGGGCAACCTGTCACTCACATCAGATCCACCAATAGCAACACCTACATTTGTTCTTGTTTGCAAAGCAGTTTCACTCGGATATATGACAACAGAGAAGAAAAGACTACACTGTAAAAAAAAAAAAAAAAAAAAAAGAAAGGCAGCTGTGGTTGCCAGAACTTTACTGTAAAAAATACGGTAGTAACATTTTAGGTTTTACAGGACAGCAGTCTATTTTAGTTCAAAACTGTAAAATTTAAAGGTTCGTATTGTTTTTACGGTTCATAACCGTTTATTTTACACATTGTAAAAAAAAAGTTAAATTTACATTAAAAACCATTAACTGATATGTTAATTTACCAACCTCTTGAAGTACTGATATCTGTTTTGTACCTTTGTAATACACTGACACCACCAATCACAGTAGTGATGAATCACATGATGAATCAAAGCTCATCACAAACAGCTTTTCCACAAGCTGAGAATGACAATACTAAATTATATAAGCTGATATACACACACTGTTACGGTACGTGTGGTAGATAAACTCTCAAGACGAAGCCACATACAGGGCCACAGACTTTTAACAAAACTTAGTGACACCATGTAAACAACGTACAAGGACTGGACAGAAATAGAGGGCTTATATACAAGGAACACTAGGAGATAATGGGACTAATTAATGATACACCGCTGACAAGAATGAACTGATGATGAAATCAATCAGAAACCATAGTAACATAAAAGTGGAGGGAAAACCAAACAAGGACATGTAACACACATGACATTTTAAAAATGCAATAAGCATTAATTTAACAACATTAGATGTAACATAAAATGTACATCACTGATTAGAAAAAACTAAGAAAAACTAATATGAGTTATTTCTATGAAAATACATCAAATGTTAAGTGAATTGTGGGAATGTCAATTCACACTTTTTCACTGTAAATTATACAATGCCTTATTTTTCACTTAAAAAATTGGAAATTTAACAGTATTTTACTGTAAAATTACATTAAATGTACCGTTAGATCTATTAGTTATTCACAGTATATAGTACGGGAACTTTCTGTAAACCGATTAAATGTTTTTCATTGTAGCATTTTACCGTTAAAATCGCTATGATTTTTTTATAGCGTGTCACAACTTCTGTTTCATGTGACTTTAATTTAGAATTTTACTCATATATAGACATCAATCATTGTATATACATATAGATCACATCAAATATAGAAAACAAGCTTAATGTGAATGCATGGCACTCAGAAAAAAAAATCTCATTGGTTTTGGTTTTTACATTTGCATGTTGAGCTTTCATTTACTATATTTCAGGAACTCTATGCATGTTTGTTGATCGGAGCGTATATATATATATGTATGTATGTATATGTAGTAAACATACAATAAGATCCACAATTCCTCACAAACATCTCTCAAACAGAATATGAATACAGTCCGTTGTGTGAATAACACACACCCTGCTCTCTGCCCACCTCCACAGTATCTGAACACTAAAGGCTGTTCTCGTCATTTGTCCAGCGGGTTGTTTTCCTCTCGGGTGCCTGGCTGATGGTTGCTTCTGAAAGCGTGCCGTTAAATGAACAGCGTATGAGAAGAGCAGGTGTGTGGAGACTGACAGGAGGCCTCGTTCTTCTCACGACTGATCACAGATGGGGTGAGCTCCAGGAGTCTGGTGAAGATCTCTGATGGGCTCTAGGCCTCTGGAAGAACGGCACAAGCTTCTTCATTATGAGGATCTGCTGGACAGCCGTGAGAAGTTCACAAAACGTGAGAGTCGGCACAGATTATGCGTCATAATATATTAGCTGAATCACTCTTAATTTGACAGAAGTGAGCACAAGTCATTTAGAGAACATTTATAAAAAGTTTCCAGTGCACTGTAAAAAATTATTGTTGGTTTAACTTAATAAAGTAAGTTACTTGGTTTCTTTAAAATTATTAGTTCATTGAAATTAAAAATTTGAGTTAATAAAATGAAGGCGATTGATTTAATCGACAGAAACTCAAATTATTATGTCATCTAAATCACATTAATTATTGAAGCTGATTTGAGAGAAGAAGAAATGGCGTGATAAATCATGAAGATAATTTTTTACAGTGTAATAGCCAAAATTTCTTAGTAAATGTCACTGTTCAATTCACAGTTAACAAATTATAGCAATATTATCATCGTCAATGTAATAGTAATGATAATGATAATACAAAATTATGCATTAAATAAAAATAATAATTTTCTTTATTGTAAAAATTGTATAGAATTGATATTATCATTGTTATAACTAATCATAATAATAGATAATTATCATTATACATTAAATACAAAAATCTTTTTGTTGTTATATGAATTATATTTATTCATTTGGCAGACACTTTAATCCAAAGTGATTTACAAGTGAGAGGTTGCCCTTGGTGGGGATTGCACCTGGGTTTCTGGTGCATAAGAAGTGAGTGGTTACTTACTCACTATTAATATATCTATTAATAATGATCAGAATTCTATTATCGGATCTATTAATAATAATAATAATTAATAGATCCATTTAATAATAAAAATATACATTAAATAAAATTATTATATTTGTTATAAAAATCTTATATAAAATCGATGGTATTATTATGAATATGATAATAATGATGATAATAATAATAAATTATTATTATATATTAACTATAAATATAAAATGTTTTTTTACTATTTACATTATTAATAAATTTGTATTATTATTAATATGATTAAATAATATAATAATAATAATACATTATTATACATGTAATAAAGATATTTGTTTTATAAATTAAATTTATTATTATTATTATTATTAATATACTACTGATAATAATAATTATTAATATTGTTGTACATTAAATATAATTATTTAATTGTAACAGAAATATTATAATAATTATTAATATTATAAATGCGATAATAATCATTAGCAGTATTATAAACATTTATTAATAATAATAAATTATTGTACATTTAATAAAAATATTTGTATTGTCGTTTTATAAATTAAACAAGATTTTATATATTTATTATTTTTACAAATTATTGGATGAGAATGGGACAACAACACTGAGGCGCTTCATTAACACTAGAGAGCGCTGATTGACAAGAGTTGACAAGCAAACTTTCATCATCTTTTAAACCTGTTAGTTGTCCTTAGTAGTGTCCATGTGTTGTAGTCCTGGAGACCGGTCTTGAGACCATTTTTAGAAAGTGCTGGTCTTGTTCTGGACTCAGACTAATAGGATTTTATGTCAAGACCACAACTCTGAGGATATCGCTGGTGCATTGTCCGATTTATTTCTTAACTTCATTATTGTGATTTGATGTAAAACTTACTGCTTAATGCAATCAATAGGCTAACTTACTGCAAATGCCCACAAATTCAAGATTGCAAAAAATAACATAGCATATAATTAAGCCTAATATAAGTAAGCAATATCACAAGAGCCGTTTTCACGAATATTAGCACAATTGCAAAAAGGATATTTATTTTATACAAACATTCAATAAATTCTATTAAAAAAAGTTAATATTAAGCTTTAAGTTTTTTGCTATTTCAGCAACGAAATTAGTTCCAAACATATCCAAAGCAGAACTGTTGTACACCTCTGCAACACAAAGATGAATTTATTGATTAAATATAAGGCATTTCTCTGACAGTATATGAATCTTTTAGATGAATTTGAGGAGTGCTGGCCTTGGTCTCAGTTTAGATGGTCTTGACTACAACACTCTACACACACACACACACACACACACACACCAGCATCAGGTCAAAGGTCAGCTCTGTTTCTGATTTGCTCCACAGCCAGTGTGAATGAGAATGCATGTTATACTGTGGAAAGAGCTCATGAATTCACACACTTCACCTCAGTGTCCTCATTTCAGCCTTTGTTGAAGTTTGAAGCTAAGAATTACATCCAACCACAAACATGTCATCTTTTGGGCTTCATTACTTGCAGTGGTCTGTCTGCATTCACAAACTCTCCACACTTGCTTTGGGCAGAGGAATTCAATTCAGGAATATGTCCTGCAATAAATCATTTGAATTACTGACGGTTGACTTCATAAGCAGAAGGCTCGTTCTCAGCAAATACTGTCATTTTTGTGTTATGTGTCAATGTGCCCGTGATTTACTACTGGCATAATTAACAAGACACTGAATTTATTGACAGTATTTGATCAATTGACGCTTCACAAAAAACCCACCCCCTTTAGTTACTGTTGCTATGTCCAACAAGCCATGCGCCACACATCATGTTCTCTCGCAGTGAAAAATACACCGTGGAGCAAAGAGGACACTGACAACATATGAAACTGTTTCATATTTCAAATATTGTAATTTTTTTTAAAGAAGTTTAAACAATAAATAGCGTCTAGTGTCTCTTTAATGTGTGGTGACAGATCGCTGTAGCTCCTTCAAGCGGCCTGTGAACCGATCATCTCTTCATACTAGTTCATTTATAGCATCAAATAAACATGAATGAACATCAGAAGGAATGTTGTTTCAAGCACTGAAAGACGTGAGTACACACAATTTTTCAAGTTCAAGTTCACCAACGTTAATCTACCAACTCCCCTGACTGCTTTGTCAGACAAAATGCTGGTGAAGGGTCATTTGAATTCTTTTTTTAAAATAAAAGAATTAATACTACATAAAATAACATAAAATAGTTGTTTAATTGGACATTTTTTGTTTTTCAACAGAATCAGCCAGCAAATTTTTAGATGATTTAATGCAATTACCCCATTATTGTGATATTTTTCCCTTCAGTTCTTTGATTTATTATTCTGACATATCATAAAATGTTTTTGACATTTTGAAATTTGTCGTTTTTCTCTGTGTCCCTTTAAATGCAAATGAGCTGCTGATCCTGCACCCTTTCCAGAAGAGGGCGGAGCTTAGGTGTTCAGCCTTACATTTTTCAAACCGAAATCGACACTGATGAAGAGACTCAGGAAAAAGTTACAACTTTTAGACGTTTCTGAACGGTTAGTGGATAAATTTATGTAGTTGCTGTGGAGTTGATTCAACTCATCACTAGCATGAGCCGTCATGTTAATCTTTTTTCACTGAATTGAATTTATGTAAAATTTAGGGTTAGTGACGTCACTAACCTCATTATTTCCTCTGGTACAGTTGTGAGATAGTGTAAGTTTAGCTCCCTCAAACCACTATACGCACTTGTATTTGGCACAGATGTGTGTGGATTTCTCTGACATGTACAGTCGTGGCCAAAAGTTGAGAATTACATAAATATTGGAAATTTGAAAAGTTGCTGCTTAAGTTTTTATAATAGCAATTTGTATATACTCCAGAATATTATGAAGAGTGATCAGATGAATTGCATTGCCCTTCTTTGCCACGAAGATTAATCCTTAAAAAAACTTAATCCCAAAAAACCTTTCCACTGCATTTCATTGCTGTCATTAAAGGACCTGCTGAGATCATTTCAGTAATCGTCTTGTTAACTCAGGTGAGAATGTTGACGAGCACAAAGCTGGAGATCATTATGTCAGGCTGATTGGGTTAGAATGGCAGACTTGACATGTTAAAAGGAGGGTGATGCTTGAAATCATTGTTCTTCCATTGTTAACCATGGTGACCTGAAAAGAAACACATGCAGCCATCATTGCGTTGCATAAAAATGGCTTCACAGGCAAGGATATTGTGGCCACTAAGAATGCACCTAAATCAACAATTTATAGGATCATCAGCAACTTCAAGGAAAGAGGTTCAATTCTTGTAAAGAAGGCTTCAGGGCGTCCAAGAAAGTCCAGGAAGTGCCAGGATCGTCTCCTAAAGAAGATTCAGCTGCGGGATCGGAGTGCCACCAGTGCAGAGCTTGCTCAGGAATGGCAGCAGGCAGGTGTGAGCGCATCTGCGCGTACAGTGAGGCCAAGACTTTTGGAAGATGGCCTGGTGTCAAGAAGGGCAGCAAAGAAGCCACTTCTCTCCCAAAAAAACATCAGGGACAGATTGATCTTCTGCAGAAAGTATTGTGAATGGACTGCTGAGGACTGGGGCAAAGTCATATTCTCCAATGAAGCCCCTTTCCAATTGTTTGGGACATCTGGAAAAAGGCTTGTCAGGAGAAGAAAAGGTGAGCGTTACCATCAGTCCTGTGTCATGCCAACAGTAAAGCATCCTGAGACCATTCATGTGTGGGGTTGCGTCTCATCCAAGGGAGTGGGCTCACTCACAATTCTGCCCAAAAACACAGCCATGAATAAAGAATGGTACCAAAACACCCTCCAACAGCAACTCCTTCCAACAATCCAACAACAGTTTGGTGAAGAACAATGCATTTTCCAGCACGATGGAGCACCGTGCCATAAGGCAAAAGTGATAACTAAGTGGCTCGGGGACCAGAACGTTGAAATTTTGGGTCCATGGCCTGGAAACTCCCCAGATCTTAATCTCATTGAGAACTTGTGGTCAATCCTCAAGAGATGGGTGGACAAACAAAAACTCACTAATTCTGACAAACTCCAAGAAGTGATTATGAAAGAATGGGTTGCTATCAGTCAGGATTTGGCCCAGAAGTTGATTGAGAACATGCCCAGTCGAATTGCAGAGGTCCTGAAAAAGAACGGCCAACACTGCAAATACTGACTCTTTGCATAAATGTCATGTAATTGTCGATAAAAGCCTTTGTATGAAGTGCTTGTAATTATATTTCAGTACATCACAGAAACAACTGAAACAAAGATCTAAAAGCAGTTTAGCAGCAAACTTTGTGAAAACTAATATTTATGGAATTCTCAAAACTTTTGGCCACGACTGTAGTACTGCTGTAGATCAATGACTCTGTTATGATCAGAGAGACTTCATCACTGCAGACCCAAAGCAGGTGCCTGTTGGGGTCGAAGGTCAGGACCTCAGTGTGAGCCGGGTCAGATAACTGGTTTTAAACGGTGTGGCAGCCACCTGTGCAAAGGTCAGAGGTCAGGGGTATCTAGGCCACCAGCAGGAGTTGACCAGCCACACAGAGACTGTGGGAAACAGAACAGATACAGTCACACACTGCTGTCACGACACATTCACAAAACAGACTACACTAAATACAATAGCCATTAGAGGACCACCAGATTTCAAAATTAATGGTTATCAAATAAATGTTGTTTCTTGATTCTTACCTCCAATCCCAAATAAGTGGTAACAACCTAACAAGTATCAATTATTTGTCGCTAATAATAACCCTAACACTAAAGTAGCTGAGAAATACACAAATGAAAATAGTTCAATAAAAAAATTAAAGATGGACACTAATAGCCTTAAATATCGAATATGATTGTACCACAGTAATATACTATAATAGTATCATACTCTTATAATACCATAATAGCAGTAATAGTGTTTTAGTATTCAAATAAAATACAACTTATTTTATACTGTTTTTCCACTAACAGTTGAAATATTGAGCTTGACGAGGCCAATATAAAGCATAAATATTATGAACTACTGACAAAGACTGTAAAAGAAACCTAATACTGTTTCAACCTTGACTTTTGTGATGTCACATCTGAGAGAGAGAACCTTTGTTCTTAAAAGAGAGAAATGCCATTGCATAAATGAAAGGACATGAAGGTGAGTAATTAATGACAGAAATTTGATTTTTGGGTGAACTAACCCTTTAATGCCTTAACTTTGACAGCCCTAAATTAAATACATTTCAGAACAGTGAGAGCAAGAAGAAACAGTCATCCATCCTTCCATTTCCTCAGGAATAGCACTGGTTTTTAATGAGAATATATGAGTGTGTGTGTGTGTGTGTGTGTGTGTGTATGTTTTCTCCTGCTGTCCCTGTTGAGCATGAGTGATCAGAGTTTCCCCATGCACAGTGGATCTGACACGACATGGCAAGACCTTTGCATGTTTAGGAAGTGAAAAATCCCTCTTCTCTTTCTTAAGCTCTGCGGGAGGGAGTGAGAGGGAGAAAGAGAGAGAGAGAATTCTTACTGAAGAGGACACAGAGCGAGACGTCTAGACTGCCAGTCTGAACACTGGGGCTCCTCGCTTTGTCCCCTGAGCATTTCTCATAGTGATGCCTCTCTGTACGTGCATGTTTGTGGCTTTACTTAAAACTTTCCCTTCGGAACATCCTGGGATGTCCTCAATTAGAAAAGAATATTCATAAAATAAATAATTTTATTTAAATGCAAAAATTATTTAGTTATTTTTTTTAAAGTTCAGATTAGACTAATAAGGGTGTACCAATAGTGTGTCACAAAATATTGCAACACAAAATTGCAACACGTGTCGTGTGTAGTTCACCCAGAATGAAAGAGTAGACAGATTTGATTTACATCAGAAACCCAGAAGGTCACACCTTTAAGCTTCTACATTTATTAATAACTATTAAGAAATTAAAAATAAAATGTATTATTTAATCAAATACAATATTTAAATCTTTTTTTAAATGTCAGAGATTGTGTGCAAGCATGTGTCTAATATAATTGACCCTTCTTCGGCCGTTTGACTGACAGGCGATCTGACCAATCATAACCCTGAATCCGTCATTTTGTCTAACAAAGCAGTCAGGGGAGTTAGTAGATTAACGTTGGTGAACTTGAACTTGAAAAATTGTGTGTACTCATGTCTTTCAGTGCTTGAAACAACATTCCTTCTGATGTTCATTCATGTTTATTTGATGCCATAAATGAACTATTATGAAGAGATGATCGGTTCACGAGCCGCTTGAAGGAGCTACAGCGATCTGTCACGACACACTAAAGACTTCTTCAAAAAAATTACAAGGCTTGTCGTACATAGCAAAAGTAAATAAAGGGGGCGGGTCTTTGCGAACGGTAAATTCTATATTTAAAGCTGAGCATCATGAAAATTTCTATTCTGGTGTTATATCATAAATATCTGTTATTCGGATATAAAAGAGGTTTTAGCTATGTGCAGTTAATTATTAATTATATTTTGTCGTAAAGTCACCATTTGTGTTTTCTTCTGTGATATACATATATATATATTTTTTTTTTTTTTTTCTCAATTTTAGCACTTGCTTTGGTGTATATAGAATTAATTCTATATAATATTTTCAGTTGTTCAACAGATACATAAATTAGACAAACTGCGAAATTATTACATCACCATTATGTAATATTAATGCTCATATTATCGAAAAATGCAGTACAAAATAAACATTATTAATTTTGAGCTCATGGCACTATTGTATTGTGTTTAATGAAAGCGCAGACCAAATTTTATTATGCTCATGCAACAATTTCTTCTAAAGTTGCCTTGAGTTTACTCAAACTCTAATTACATTATTGGTTTAAGGTTATGAGTAATAACATGAACATTTTTTTGTAACATTAGTGCAGACTTGTATATGTTTATGTCTTTCATGCTGTCGGTGTGTCAGGTGTTTAGTACAGAGCAGGTGGGGGGTGGGGAACGGTCGTGGGGTTTCCTTCTTGCTATCCTATTTAAAACAGTTACTAACCTCTTTCCTTATAAACCTTTGACCTTTAACCCTGTGTGGGTCATGCGGCTCAAAGCAACTGTGCAGCCGCTGCCACCCACAGAAGCTCATGCGAACGCCGCTACTGCAGACATGCGTGTTTCTACTGTGAAATCACTTTCCCACATACACAGATAAACAGGTCCAGATGCTCCGAAGTCCTTCATACATTTCAGCTGACAAGCTTCCAAAGACAAAACTGCATGTGAAATAAAACACTCTTTACATAAACATCATAAACATAAACATGATAAAATGTTTATTTATGAATTTAAAATACTATTTTAAATGGTTCAGAATAGTTTTACATAGTTCATGTAGCAACCTGTAATAACCAAGTTCAGATACATTAAAAAATGTTAATTGCTTTGAAATTGGGCATGTTGTTGCTATATTTAGCCACATCAAGTGATTCTGGCAATAGACACCATCTATGATGAAGAACAGGATTTCTTTCTAGTTTTGCTCAAGAGCAAAAGAATATGAAAACGCCTCAGGTTACGTATGTAATCATAGTTCCCTGAGAGACGTTGCGTCATAAAATGCTAGGGGAACCGCCTCCACGCGAACCGGTGACTGAAACACATACCCAATCTTGGCAATATCATACTGACCGGCGACAGCCAATGACATCATAACAATGCGACCCACGTGTATATAAGGGGTGCCCAGAGAACACGTCATCCGCTTATCGTCTGAAGGGACTGTAACCAGGCAGGGCCGAGGCATGGCAAAGAGACGCAACGTCCTCATTCCCTGTTTTCAGGGAACTATGATTACATATGTAACCGGAGACGTCCCCTTTCAAAAGGGAACTTCAAGTTGAGTCATAAAACGCTAAGGGAACGATATACCCACGCCGCCAAGCTGAGGGGAGTGCATGCCAACGTTTGGCAATGATTACGGTCAGAATCAGGCAAATTCAAATGAACTCCATACCTTAAATATAAAGGCCTGCCAAGGCCGCACAAAGGCCTGGAACCAACAACTTCAACAGAAGTGGTCCCTTTAAGGGAGCGTGGATAGGGGGCCATGGAAACAAAGGTCTCTGGGGAACAAAGTCAACCCCCCATGCCACCAGGGAGGCTGACCCGACTTCTAGCTGTACTAGTCACCTAGTCTGCCAACAACCTGAGTCTCTAGACAACAAAGTCTCACAAAGATGCATACAGAAAGAGGGTCTGCAGAAAGGGGAGTAGACCAGCTCCGACCGGATCCTAGAGACAGGCATCCTGAAGAGCAGAACTCAGTGAAGTGCTATCGACCCTTGCAAGCGAGGTAATTTACTCTGCTCGATACTAGGATCTACAAAGCACCCATGTTTCAAGGCGCTAAGGAGGCTGTGCACTCTAAAAGGGAACCCTCATGAGGGGAGGAGTGCTCACAGCGTGAGGGCTGATCTAAATGGGAGGCCTTGAGAGAACCCTTCAACCTCCGACCAGACTGAGGGAGCTAAGTACTGAAACCCGCCCTGAGAATGAGGAGAGTACAAGCTCGACCTATTAGGTTGACCAGGCCTATAGGCTAGAATACGAAAGCTGAACTAGGTTAGCCCAGCCAGCAACACTAGGAGCGTGCGGTCTCAGGGAGGCCAGCAAGGCCAACCACCTGACAAGACCTTGCTGACTGATACCCACTGCTGGGGACTCACATCAGGGAGTCAATGCTACCTGGTATTGAGTCTTGATTGGCAGAGAAGTAACCATACTGTGGGAAATTCGCCTTCAGAGGGGCCTACTAAGGCCAAACATCTCAATGGCAAACGTTTTCTGGCTAAATGTAGTCATTGCTAGCTGCCATGGACCCACTTACTAGGGGCTGGCTCTCTGGGAGGCCTGCTAAGGCTAGCTACCTGATAGCACGACTAACTAGCTATCCAATGCCTCCAACCTTGAACTTGCACACAGGCAGGCCTACTAATTCCTAAAGTGGCCTGCTAAGGCAAACAAAAAACAAAACAAGCAATGGCTGCTGTCAAATACCCACGTTGCTGGGGATATGCCCTCAGTGATTTACAATCTAAAGCAAATCCATGCACCTCTATCAGAAAACCCAATGTAACACCCGTTTGCACTTATAATAAATGTCAGTGTTATTGGGGATTAGTTTCCATGGTAAACGCAGCCATGAATGCTAGTGGACCAGTTAGGTTCGACTATGGAGCCTGTAGTAAATGTAATGACTTGTGGCACTAAAATGATCAGAGCTTTTCTCTTTCTTTCCAGCTGCTTTTTTACTATTATACATTATATTATATTATAAAAAGACATTTTAAACAATAATAACAAAAAAAAGTTGAATACACAATTAATAATAATAAGATACACAATATACTGGTATGAAAAAAATAATTGTTAGAAGAAAAAAACTATAGGTGCACCTTGGAAATTAAACACACATCTGCATGTATATCAAATTGTTCACGTCCATTCCACGGAATTTGAAAACACAAAATTTTCCAACCACATCAGTTTGTTTCTTTCTCAAGGGAAAAAAAATATGATGGGAAACAGTTCAAGGAGGTCTAATCATATCATATGGATATGAAGTAAAGGAAAAATAGAAAAAATAGGTCCTTCAGCTGATTCAGGAACTAATTACTTAGTTTCAGTCAACGAGGGGAAAATAAGATATGCGAGTAGAGATCCCACCTCAACTTGAAGAGAATATTTGAGTTCACCATAGAAAGTTGGGTCAAATTAGTATCCAGATCGTGGGAGGCTCGCCATCAATTTAAAATCCAGACCAAATCCGGGGTGAATAGTGATTCTTACAGTTGTTTGATCTCAAAGACGATGTTTAAACACATATTTTCTACAGCAGTTCAGCTCTAACTCTTATCACAAAATGGAGGATTCAACTCAAGTTCTCAAAAGAGCAGGCTTAAAGGGCCAGTACCACTTTTTTCATATACATAACACAACCAAAATGGAAAACTCAAAACAGCTTAAAAACACATAAAAACATTTATCTCCGTTTGTACCCTTAGAAATAAAGGCATAATTAGGACAGAAAGAAAAAGTTATGCATTTCATTTGTTTTATAATATAATTGTTTAATATAATATAAATTAATTGTGAAATTAATAAAATAAACATGAAATGAACTAAAGCAATGTTCTGTCTCTCTCTCTCTCTCTCTCTTTTATGTAACTAAATCACCTGTGCTATACCAATCTAAAAAGTACCCGTACCATAGGGGACTTGCTCACAAAGAGGCCTCCTAAGACCTTCTTATCTCAAAAGCAAGTCAATGCTACCTGCTAAGAACCCCAAACCATAGGGGTTTTGCTCACAGGGAGGCCCGTTAAGGCCTACTACCTGACAGCAAACTTCTTCTAGCTGTCACATAACCAAAGTGCAGGGGACTCGCTCACAGTTACCCGGAGCATGTCTTGTTGCTACAACATCCACTCTGATGGGGCCCGCTAAGGCCTACTATATGAACGCAATCAAAATACCTACCAGGAACCCATTTATTGCAGACTGTTCACAGGGAGGCCTGCTAAGGCCAGCTACCTGACAGTGCATGTGCTGGCTGCTAGGAGCCCAACATGGTGGAGACTCACTCTGAAGGGAGGCCTGCTAAGGCCTACTACCTTTTAACAAGTCAAGTAGTAGTGATAGACAATTAAACAGCGCTTAAGTCTGGGACCTATTCACATCGCCGACAAGCAGTGTACTCAGTAAAAACAGTTTTTATCCTTTAAGCAATCCTTTACACCAACATGTCCTGGAGGAGGCACTTGGCGAGGTTGGAGGCTTGTGGCCAGCTTTTATGGGCACTTGTTTCTAACGTGGAATAAAATACAAAAGGTGATTCTGAATTCTGACTTGCCAGATATGAAGTCAAATTCTGAGGGAAAAAGCAAATTGCTAGTTTATTATTCGAGAAAAAGTCAGAATTGTGAGATTTAGTCAAGTCAAGTCTCGAATCCCTTTTTCGTTTGCTTATTTGTGTGTATGTGTGTGATATATATATATATATATATATATATAAATATATATAAAAAAAATGAACAGTTTATCCATTTTCACAACCCTCAAAGAGCCATGTATTGACATTCATGTAATATATATTTTTTATTTTTTCGTCCTTTAACATGTCTTTAGCAAGATAGTAAGATATTAATACATAGAAGATTTTTTGATGGCTCAGTGCAGACTCTATTGACAGCAAGATAATCAAAGCGACGAGAATACTTTTTGTGCGCCAAAAAAATAAATAAATGATGACTTTATTCAACAATATCTAGTGATGGGCAATTCCAAAACACTGATTCATGAAGCTTTACAAATCTTTTGTTTCGAATCAGTGATTTGGTTCACATATCAAATTGCCAAAATCTGGTGAAATATTGAAATTTTGAATCACTTATGACGTACCAAAGCCTCGTTTACTGAAATCATGTGACTTTGGTGGTCCAAACCACTGATTCGAAACAAAAGATTCGTAAAGCTTCATGAAGCAGTGTTTTGAAATAGTCCATCACTTTCTCTTTTTTTGGCGCACAAAAAGTATTCTCGTCACTTTATAATATTAAGGCTGAACCACGGTACTCACATGAACTGTTTCAGTATCTTTCTGGGCATCTGAAAGTGTAAATTATCTTGCTGTCAATAGAGACTCACTGAACCAATCGGATTTCATGAAAAATATCTTCATTGTGTTCTGAAGATGAACGAAGGTCTTATGGGTGTAGAACGTGAGGGTGAGGAATTAATGACAGAAATTTCATTTTTGAGTGATCTAACCCTTTAAATAACTTCACTATTTGGCTGTTTAAATATCATACACATTCATAGAAAAGCATATTTCAAATATAATGTATTCATTTTAATTTTACACAAGTCAGGGTAGGAATTTTCACCTAAAACAAAAGCTATGAACGTCTTTCCTGAAAGTTATGAAAGTTTTCAAAAAAAGTTTTCTTCTGAAACTTTTTCCTGTCTATAAAGGCTCCCTTTTTTATTTTTCCTCGTAGACCTAAAGACTGTAATCCACGAGTCTCTAATTAGGAGAACTTGTCAAATCTCATATCATCTGCTTGTCGAGAATTTTTGGTTACTTAACTGCAACTTGAGTGTCTCTCTGTGAATGTAATTCTTAGAGCATTAATTAGGTTCCATACAGCTATATAAAAACAGAAGTAAGGAACTGATGAGCATCTGAAGGAGTTTTGACCCTCAGTGGTCAGTCCAGGCGACGAGTGTTACTGCTGTTATTGGAGGCAAATATAGACAGTGGTTGAGAATCATATGCTTCAGGATAAATGTGGCAGAATATGTGTCTGTGGTTTCTCACAAAAATTATTTAGTCATATGTCAAAGAGTCAGATTTTTAGCAGTCCCAAACAACTGATCATTTATAATTATTATTACATTTTGGATGTGTGTGTTTGTGTGTGTGTGTGTGTGTGTTTGTGTCTATTTCAGATGAGGATTAATGACAGAACTTATGGCCATCTCATTAGAATATGAAAGCAGACATGCTGGTGAATGATTCAGTGTGTGCGTGTGTGTGTGTGTGTAGCAGATGGACTCCGTCGTGTTGACTTTTGACCCTGTCGTTGTAATGAGGGCAGATAGACTGTGTTTCCAGCATGTGGAGTCTCCTCTGAACACACAGATTTGGAGTGAGAGGTTAATTAATTCATTTCAACTCATAATTATCCCATTAACCTCTGTAATGCTACTGAACATCAAATCATTTCCTCATTATACTTAAATGATTTACTATGGCCAGTTAATCATTGCAATCTGAGCATGATTGATTATTATCATTTAATCAATAGACAACAAATTCATATTCACACTAATAAAGTAATGAACTAACTAACACAGATAGCATATAAAATAGATGAGTGTGAGATAACAACATGCGATAATGGTAATGAACCGGCCATATCTCAGCACCAGAACAACATAAAGACAGGGGGAGCAGCAACTTCCTAGCCACGCCCTAGCAACCATTTAGTGTACCCTAGCAACCCTTACAGCAACATGAAAAAGCAATATGTCAGCACCAGAACATCGTACAGACATGGGAGTTTGCTCTCTTACAGTTGCCCACAACAATCTACAAACTGCATAGTGCCAAGTTTTGCCATGGCAAGCAATTGTTTTGTCAGAAATGATACATCTAGTGACGTATTCAATGCTTCACATGCAGGAGAACAACTGTACATCAACAAGGCCTGCGTTTTTACACAACAGTTCAATAAATAAAAAGTCAATATTGATGTGCTTACATTCAAGTCGCAACGCACTGCGAGAGTATATAGGTGTATGAAAGTTTAACGGTTTGTTTTGGTAATTGAATAAAATCAATGCATAATTAACACCTGCATCCACCTGCTTACTTAATCTTTCTTATTGACTACTGCTATCTAGAATTATAATAAACATGGACCAGTCCTTTTTACATTGAATATAAACTTAATATATACTTATATATATATATATATATAAAATTGAAAAGGGGTATATTTTACTGGAGTAATATTTCATCAGGGTATCTGAACTTTTACTCATGTAGGACTTGATTTGTGTACATCACCCACCATTACATATAATCTAAGGTTTATAATGATCTGTGGAGGATGTACTTGAAGCGTATTTATCATTCACTTTAAAACGAGTTCAGCCGCTGTTTCCTTGGCAACAGCCTTGCACGTATAGCTCTCCTCTCTCTCAGAACCAATGAGGCGAGTGATCCCATAATGCTCTATTACTCTCCTCTCTCCCGATCCTTTTAGCACCAATCAAAAGGTCAGAGAGCATGTGCTCCCCTTTCCCTGATCTCCCTCACACATATATCAGCTGATGACAGTAAAACAATGATAAATGGAGTGTTGGGTCTCGGAGAAGCCATTTCATTTCAGCTGTGCTTGCGGAGAAGACTTGTGTTGTCAGAAGTGTGAAATTATACTTTGCTTCTTCGCTGTTGAATTTTTACATAATAATAGATAATAACATATTATTACTTCCTTATTATTAATAAGTTATTATGTTTAGCTTAAACACGTAACAGTGTGTGCATTAGCCTAAGGCGAGTATATTCTGTTCAGCGTCACTGAGTCATTACCTGTTTGATTGTATCTCTCGCTGTCTCTATTTTCCAACCTTTCCTCAGGAATCAGTGTGTATGTGTACGTTTGTATTATGGATGATTCCTGTCATGTTGCCCTGTTAGTTCTGCTGGTTGACCACCGACTGGCTGATAGCATCTGAACTGTCACGGCCGATCCCAGCCCGAGATTTATTACTGCTATCCGGAGCACAGTCTTGTCTGCACTTGGCTGGCTCATCCTTGTCTGACTGTGTGTTTTGCGTGTCTGTGTGATTTGAGGCCATATGTCCGCTCACTCACTTTGTCCGGTTGGAGAAATAATAATAATAATAATAATAATAGGTAGCTACTGACATCCTGCAGACATGCACACACTGCAATTTAAACCTGGTCTGCACTGCATCAACAGTGAATGTCAAAGAAGGAATTTTACCGTATATTATACAGATGTGATGTGTGTTAAAGCGAGGGGTGGAGACCATTGATTGGCATGTGTTAAATATCGCTATTTTATGCTTTCCTGTGCAGATTTTTGTTCCAGGATTTCTGGTTCCTTTGTCCATGTTTGAAGACAACTGAAAGATTCAGATAGTTGTGGGTAGCCTATATATAATAGGCCTACATTTAGTAGGGATGCACCAATTTTTGGCCCATTTTAACAAACTATTTGGCTGATTCCAATACTGATATTGATCTACATTTTGTCATTAAAATAGATTACTGTTTTGATCATGTTTTAAATAAGCAAAGTTCGAAAATGCATACTAGCTAGTTTATTGCTGTATCATCAAATCATCTTCATTGAACATGGATCCATTTAACATTCAACAGGCCAACATAAATACATAAATACAGCAGAACAAAGATGCAAATAAAATAAACGGTGCTATTCAGGTAGGTCTAATAGTTTTTAGGTACAGAAATTTTATGAAGTAATCAATTATAACACTGCTGTATAAATTAAATATATATCATATAGAATTATATATATATAAAACCCTAACCCTAACGTCATTTTGTTTTCGCAAGCGATGGTGGTGAACCAGTTCTAAGGCCATGGCAAAAGTTTGAGCAAAACATGTTAACTGTTCTGTCGTTGGCTGCACAGACGAGCACTGAACACTATTTAGAGTCTCGTTAGCTTGGATCGTCTGCAAGTTGACCCTGGAATGCTGAAAAATGAGCGTTTATGTCCGAACAATAAATTGGAAAAAATATTAGACTATTCACAGTATTTGACAGCAATCATAAAAAATCTCCACAGCAACTACATAAATTTATCCAATAACCATTCAGAAACGTCTAAAAGTTGTGACTTCTTCCTGAGTCTCTCCATCAGTGTCGACTCCGGTTTGAACAATGTAAGGCTGAACACAATCCTCATGTTAGCTGCGTGAGATTATCTAGCTTTGTTGTTGTTGAGCTGTTAAAGCAGCAGCTCATTTGGGCTTAAAGGGACACACAAAAACTGTGTTTTTGCTCACACTCAAATAGTGGCAAATTTTACAAGCTGTAATAAATGATCTATGCGGGATTTTAAGATGAAACTTCACAGACACATTCTGGGGACACCAGAAATTTATATTAAAACTTGTGAAAGGGGTGTTTAATACATATTAGAGTTACAAATGTTTTTTAGTGAAGAGTAGTGAGCTTTTTTTATATATATTTTGTCTTTTGTTTGATTAACATTAAAACACAGACAGCAGTGCAGCAGGAATATTAGGCTGCTGTCACTTTAAGAGCTGCACAGATCCAATACACAGATACACCATGCTTTATTTCTCAACATTTACTTAAGCCATAATCGTCTGTGTTTACTAGGATACTCGCCAAAATGTCCATTTTGATATAATTTGTGTGAATTTGTCTGTTCCAGCACAAGAAGAAGCAAAAGAAAGCTCAATTCAGCATTTGAGCAGTCTGAGACGTGGCTTTGGATGTGTGCGCACACAAAACTTCTCATGCGCAGAGTACCAAATTGAGTTTTATTTTGCATCTTCTAGCACTGGCCCAATCGAGACAGTGACAGTTCCTTAATTGTCCTGCCCTGCTATAATTTGCACAGGTTTTTGTTTTGGCAAGTATTATATAATTATTTTACCCCGATAAAACGAGCAGACATTATACAACTTTGCGCAGTTAATTGTTCATGAAAGGTGATATGCCAATGGTTTTAAATTGATCAAAAACCACACAATAAATATTGGCGGCTGATACATCAGTGCATCTCTAATATTTACTACTGTCCACAATTAAGTAACACTTAACAATTTAATGTGTATTATTTAAAACTTCATAAAAATATCACCCATGACTTTGAATAGCTATGTTTCGTTGGATTTTGCACGAGGACCTTGATAAAATGCAGGAGCTTAAAGTCAGTTTGACTGATATGGGCTAGTTCTAACCATTTGCCTGGAGGTCAAAAGCACTTTATCTGATGGTTAGTGTTATCTCCTGCCAGTATGTTGACTTTGGGATGTGTAGATATGTTCAGTGAATGATGTTGGTAGGCCTATAATTATCCCCAACCAAGTTGTCCGGTGCTTCTGTATAATACTGTCACATCAGACTCTGATCACCAGTAATGAAACCCTTCCATAATGAACAAACGACACTCCATTAAGTCACTCAGTCACATTTCCTCTTTTGAGAATTCACCCTGTTATCAGTCTTTAAGTGTTTCCTGGGTTTTAAACTAAGCAAGCTCTCTTCTGCTTCCTCAGGAATTGAATTTTTCATATGGCTTCGTCGAATGTGTTATTTATTATATATAATAGTTTGTGTATTAGAATGCACCTGTAACAAACAACAAAAATCATTAAACAGAAAGTAAAATGTTTAAATGAGACCCTTGACAGCAGAACTGACATTTCAGTTTGACATGTCCGGGTTTCTAGAAGCGGAAGTCGTCATAGTTGGGTAAAATTCTGTGCGGTGAATGAGAGAATTCATTAAATATATTTTTTGTGTGTCCCCATTTTCTCAAACACCAAAAGAAAAACGCAATAACTGTGTTTCCACGACTTTCAAAAAGAGGAGGAAAATAGAGAGCGATTGATAACGGCGGTCAGAAGAGAGAGAAATGTCAAGTTTCCCGTCTCCCGTCCAGCTGCTGCATTGAAACACCCTCACAGCAGCGTTAACGAGTTTTTTTTTATTTGATGAAAAGGTAATACAATACTAGGTATAGTGTTATAAATGTACATACATTTAAAAAAAAAAAAAAAAAAAATGTATAAAAAAACTTTGCAAGATTTACGATGCTGATGACCGTTAAAACGCGTCACAGTCCGTGAAAAGGGTCCATGCACAACTACAAAACCAACGCTGTCTCACGACAAACTCGGACGTATTTTACGAGGTGGCTAACGTATGACAGCCAGGGGGGACGCTAGAAAATATATAAATATATAGGACTCACAAACAGAATCTATTTTAATTGCTTTCTTATTATGTGAATGAAATATGCATATTATATACAAAAATTACAATTAAATTTAGTATTCTTTTCTTTTAAACCAAATTTTATTTTTAAAACCAAATATAAAATTTTCTAAACACAAAGAAAAGGTGATGTTATCAATTATAATTTTAGACAAATCTTTCCAAATTCTCACATGAGCTCAATGGTCACTCGTACGAATTCATACGATTTGTCTAAACCCCAGTGACGTGTACGTTTAGGGGCGGGGTTAGTAGTAGGTCATTTGTATGAATTCATAAGCACCTAGTAAAATACGTAGCCTACTAATTGCTCTGAGCTCAGGTTGTACAAAACGATTATGTTAGGTCAGACATAATTAATGGAATGTATTAAGATTATTTCAGACCTTCTCATCCCATATCTCCTTTTTAATCTCAAAATAATCCCAGTGTTATTTTAAAACTCGATTCAATAAAAGTGATCATTTTGTAATGTGGTTGTCAATATTTAGGGCTTGTTAGGGCTTGAATGTAGTTTTTTTACTATGATTTTCAAAAATTAAAATATAGTAAGTTGGCTGTTTAAAGTTAACATCAACTATACAACTATAGTAGCATTGAATCACTTAAACACGGCTTATCCAATCAGAATTCAAAGTTGAACAATTACTTTTATCACATGTGACATGGTAAAGGTCACATCCGCGACCCCACAAAGCTACTTAGCAACAATATACAGTTAGGAAATTGTTCATTTCGTATTATTAATTATTTAAAAAAAAAATGAACAATTGTGTCTTTTGATGATGTATCGTTTAAAGTAATATTTACTGTGATCTTATGAGTGATATAATGTGTGTAAGTGTACTATATCTTATCACTAAACCGCGTTGCCATACAATTTTTAATTAGTTTTATTATTTTTTGGTTCCCATGACACGGGGTTAAGCCAGGAAACGTTCTTTTACGGAAATAGAAATTTTTTTATAGGTTCCAATGTTCGATTAACGTCTTTATTCCGGTATACTTTTAAACTATTTCTCAGTAGTGCCAACAGCTGTTATGTCCCAGGCTTTTCCCAGAGTTTACTTCTTTGTACGCACAGACAGTCATGAACATAAGTCGAATGCCAAATACACCCATATATCATGATTTAAAAATAAAGTGATTCGTTGTATTCACACACATCGAGGAACTGAAGCTCGGACCACACACTATGTCATGACAGCGTTTAAATGCGTTATTCACGGTCCGAGAGGAACTCCATTCCAAAAATACTGTCGTCGGTGGAAACCCAAGCTTCTAGACACAGATGGGATATGCGCGCTCACTGGACGTCACCTCGGCCCGAGTGGAAACTGTCATACTGAAATATGGCTCGTGCGCAACAGTGACATAATGCACATCTACGATTAGACAAGCTTTTCTGAATTTCAGACGACTCGTCTTTTATTAAATAAATCTAATAGCTGCGCTATAATTTGAGCATTCTGTTCTTCCAAAAATCTACTTTTCATATACAGCAGCTGAAGATTCGGGGGGCAATGCGAGAGGAAGAACTCGTCCAACAGTAAAGCTATACGCAGAATTCACAAATCCCCCAATTTAAGACAGGTTTGATGAAACTCACTGCATAAAATGATTTATACAATTAAACTTTTGAATAAATCTGATGGGATAGGTCTCTACAGCACCCTTCACCGTGACAACTTGCCCCGAACCAGACAAAAAAACGATGTATGCTAATTGCACACAGATATTTCTTCGCAAACTGTCGCTTTGACGTGTGCTTAAGCATAACAGTGACTGTCTGGGTTATTTGAGTGTGTGTGTGTGTGTGTGTGTGTGTGTGAGTGTGTGTGTGTGTGTGTGTGTTGGTGTGTGTGTTCACCGGGACCTGAGAAATGTTTTTCTTTGAATCTTCTTTTTACAAGTTCAAAGCTGATGAAAAGGTGAGTCAGATACCACTGAGGAATAAAGCCAGCAGCTCAAATTTCACGACCATATATCGCCATTGCTCTTATAATCATATGCTCCATGACACCCTTAAAGAAGTTTTTTGTAGATCTTAAAGGTTAATTGGTTCTAATTAAACCCATTATTTAAAAATCTTAGGAAAGATTGTCAGAAATCTACTCAAAGATTTGCTCTAATGTAGTATTTTTTGACGTATATTCCGAAGATCTAAAAACTTGCACTTACTTAAGTTGAACCAGCGCACCAGCTGAGCTCGACTAATTCATATTCAAAGGCCCACACTTAAAAATGTTTTGTGGTTCTCATTCACCTTTTTCCATCATGCACTTTATGAGTAATGAATATGTTATTCTACGAACGCTTATTTTTTCTATACTAAGGCGCGCGCGCGCACATCTTCCTTTTCTTTGCATTTCACCTCAGTCTGCATCATCATTGCTCATGTTCCTTTGTTACAAGTCGCTAAAAGCGTGTGTTAAATGCACATATGTACATTAATTCATTAATTGGTCTTTTGTCTCAAAATATTGTCATAGGCCGGTCTAATGCTTATATTTTGGCAAGTATTTTTTTTGTCAGCTGATCCAACACGATCTCCTAGTACTTTTTTATCAATAGCACGAGTATTTGGCGTTATTACGTTAAAATGACTTTTTGTGTGCATTAGTTACGCAGTTAGTCGGATTAGTGGTGTGGGGTAGGGGTGCATCTATGCACGCCGAAAATTGCTCATAACATGCACTGGCGTGGCATCAACAAGCAAAGTGAGCTTTTTAGCAGTGATTGATGGCGAATAACATCTGGCAGCTACATCTCGTTTGCTCATATAATTCGTTTCCGAATTCTCCACAAAATCGATTTGCTGGTGACTATAGCAATTCTACATTCTGAATGTTGTTAACGGCAAAGACAGGTTTTGGCCATGCTAGAACCAACTGTGGCAGACATTACTTGAGAACGAAGAGTTACAGACAGGATCACCGTAGTTTATTATTTCTAAGTCATAATATGAAGGCTATTTCTATTGTGGTTTTAAATAGGTTTACAGGCCAAGATCTCAATCAAGTGTGACTCACTTTTGAACTTGACAGTTGCTAATTCCTGCACTCAGCCGAGCCTGTCCGGGCGCGTCTCATGGGCGATATAGAGGAGGAGACAATGAAGGTGTGAGAAACCACGGATCCAAAAACGCGCGTGATGTATGTTCAATGCTGATGCCATGTGACGCTGCGAACTGTTGCCCCGGGCAGAGAGCTCCAAAAACAAACAGTGATTCCCATCTGGATAAGGTGTTCACCTTTGATTAATCGGTTACAAAAAGCCAAAGTATGCCCACAAAACAGCGGAAAAGTCACTGTCTCAAATTCTCAGAGCGGCTAAACAGGAGATAAAGCGACTATACATGGAATTACAAACAAGCTCAGCTATATATCATTATTCAAACGTATGTGTGCGCTCATATTTTTACACCACGTCTTTGTCTTCCCTCATAAATGTGATAATGTGTACATTTCTTTATCCTGATCTTTTTATCAGTCTTATTTAAATATTGTAAATGTTTAGGCTTCAGATGCTGTTTTTTATTTATTGAAAATGCAGCAGACTATGGGTGAAATGATCAAGGTGTGTGTGGAAATGTTATTGTGTAATTACACATGCAAATCACGCGAGAGAAACTTCATTGCGAAACAAATTTGACTACATTGGTGCTCTGACGTCTGTCTCTGAATAAAAAATAAAATAAAGGGACAAAATTAGGCTGCAGAAGTTCACGTTTTGCAGGTACAAAATGTTTTTATTTGGATACAGTATTAAATATCTTGTAAAGAATAATATCTGATATCAGATAAGTCTCCCACTATCCCATGCCCCATTTTAGAAAATGTAGCCTGTACTGTAATCTGGATACATTAATCGAACAACATCTTTGGCACGAAGAAATATTGCTTTTAACAGCGTAAAAACAAGCTTAGATTAGTGGCACGTGACAATTTCGAACAACAAAACGCGGACCATCTGAATTTGAATTGCATCCTCAAAATAAAAATGAGGGCTAGTTTTCATTAATTCCACATTTTGAAACCTATATTGTAAAAAATAAAATCACCCGCTCGTCCAAAAATGTTGATAACCCTTTTGTAATGTCTGGTCAGGTAATTTATTTTTCCCGCCTCGCTTCACTTGGTCGACTCTTTCGTTTCTCTCTGTCTTTAGTTGCCGTCCTCTTCTTGAACGGTGGTGGTGGAATGGTTGTACAGTCCCTGCGCCATTAGCTGCATGGCCAGGCCGTTCTTGAGCCCGCTAGCCTTCTTGATTTTAGCGCGTTTGTTCTGGAACCAGATTTTAATCTGCGACTCGTTGAGGCTGAGCTCTCGCGCCAGGGCCTGCCGCCTCTGCTCAGTGATATAGCGGCTCGCCTGGAACTCAGCCTTCAGTCTCTGGAGCTGCTCAGCTGTGAACGCCGTTCTGGGTCGTTTATCCTCACTGTCGTTTTTCTTCTTTTTCAATTTCCGGGTCCTTGGGCCTTGTGTGGAGACAACAATGAGACGAATCCATGAATATCAACCATCTCATTAAATGTCAAAGCCATTTTGGACTACACACACAATAGGGCACTGGCGTGTTGAGTGTTGTTGTCATGCCACACCACTGGAGTAACACAGCCGAAGAGGTTCTTCACTTTAAAACCATCATCAGAAGCTTAGAACTAGATTTCAACATATGTTAAGCGAATTGTTGCTTCCGTTTGTGGGTAAATTATTCATTTAACTTCTACGCTATAGATATATGAATTATACTTTTATGATGTTGATGGTGTTACAAAATAATAAATACTGACTGAGTCTACTGTTTTCTTATAGAAGCATATTCTTTCTTAAAAGTAAAGTTGTTTACTGGCATTGGTGAAGAGCCTTTAACATCATGGAATCTCGACTAAAAATGCTTTAGATTTTTTTTAACATTGAGGACTGAAAGCATTTTGTTATAGATAAGATAAATTAGCAACATCAATTATATTAGTTTTGACGTCCAATGCACTTGAACTTGTCTTAAATGCAAAATTCAGCAAAGCGACAAAAGCAAAAATGCCTGGCGACTTTAAAAAGGTTATACGACCTTTCTCGGAACGAAAAGAAACGTTCAGTCATTCATTTTTAAATGAGACAGAGACCGAGAACATCTAATAAAACATTAAATCAATTATTATGAATACGCTTTAAGCTAAATAGGTGAGAGTAAATAGCACAATTGTCATTAATTTATAACAGTATTAAAGCCTCAAGCTTAAAGCTAAAATTCGAGCTCAATCGAACGCATTTAAAACAGATTACTTTTTATTCAACAATTTGGCCCGTATGGTAGTTTTTGTTCGACGTTTATTATTAAACAACGTTTATTTGATGCGTTTGAAAAGACTTTTTCCAAGATGACGATTATTATGATTATTGTTGTCGTTGTCATTTTAAAACTATTTCAGTCTTAAATCCTACAAACCGCGTGTTAAACTGTTTTAAACATTCAGACTTGGCTTTCTCTAGTTTCTACTAACTTTACTATCCGCTTATTATTATTATTAGTCAAGGTTTCCTGAATTGTATTGATTAAATAATTAACGCAAATATTCTAAAGTTTATTCTATAAATAATGGGTTGTTTATGTTTGGGTTAAAATTTGCGTTTTAAAAGTCAAACATGGGTTGAAACAACCCAACATTTATATACATATAGAATACTTGCATTGATCATTTAATATATACATGCGCGGCATTTAAAAATTATTAATATTTTACAAACGGAAACCCATCATTGGCTCTGGATGGGACATGTTGTAAAAGAAAATCACTTCTATTGTGGTTTAATCTGTCTAAATGAGGAAGGCCAGTGTGATCCCGGTGTGTGTGTTTTCCTCAGCTCCAATATTATTTCTCATGGAAGTAAAATTTCAGCGATCGAAAGTAACCGAATCCAATGGACTTTCTAGAAAGAAAATACAGAAGTATTTGTTGCCAGATGCCTTACCAGATGAAGGCCGATCAGAGTATCTCGTGCAATAAACCCAGGCGGGCCACAGGGTGTCTTTACTGCGCGAGGAGGTTTCACCTGGGCTATTCAAAGAAACGGGTGACGCTGAGACAAGCCCACATTTCGCTGCGTTCCCTCTCTCGGCCTCATCTGCCCTGGAATGCCTGCTGTTGACCGGAGACGAAACGGTGGACGAGGCTGATGATGAAACACTGTCGCTGCTGCAGTTGGAGTCCGGGCACGGCGCGCGGCGCACAGCGACACCCCGCACTCCCCTCTCCGACGCGTGCGCGTCTGCACCCCGCTCCCTTCTGCAGCCGAAGTCCGGTCTGAGGATGTTGTCAATGAAAAAGTTGGTGGTTCTGTGCGTGTGGTTCGCAGCCGGCGGAGAGGGCAGAGACACGCTGTCATCTTCACTCTGATCCCGCTGCTCTTCCATAACAGCTTTCCTCTTTGATATTCGCTCCAGTGGTTGGATTGTAACCGCTTGTGTTCCAAATATAACAAGGGACAGTACAATGCTATCTAGGTATCCATAACAACGCGCTAATTCCCCGCGAAAGTGAGTACATTTTGCAAGTCAACTTGTTGACATAACGCTCGCGTGTTGTCTGTCACTTTGAGGGTGTTTTGAGAGGACTGACAGCGCACAGTGCGCAGCGTTGCCAGACCCGAGTTTGACACCTCTTTTTTTCTGGAACTCTACTCGTGCACAACCACTCTTAGTGGCCACTAACCGGAAACACATCAGATCGCACAGATGAGTGGGGAGCCTATCCGTGACAAAGGAGCTCTACGCCACGCGTGTCCGCGTCCAATTCCGTTCCGCGCCTGTGCTCGTAGTTATTAAAGACGGCACAGGGAGCGCGCTCAGTTCTGCCTGCTGTCACGATCAAATTCACCCACAATCAAAACATGTCTTCAAATATCTTAGCCATTTACAGATTTTGAGAATAAATAGTTAACAAGATTGTATCCAAACAGTGTGTGAACGTTAAATGGAATTATGTCCCATTTATAGCCTATATATTTTACATTTGATTATAAAATCACAAAAAATCAAAACAAAATCTGACGGTATATACAACAATACTTTGCTAAAATATAGGCAAACTTTACTTTTAAAGCCAAAGCCGCTTGATAAGTGGATAAGAGAGTGCTTTAATTTAAATAACCAATACATTCTGTAGGCTAAATGCTAATAACAGGCTAACAGCCCATTAAAACATCAACCTGCTACTCATGATGTACAGCCTACACGAAAATTAACCACTCCACGGGTTAAATGAAACCAAAAACCATGGTATATTTGTAATAAAACTGTGGTTATAATCAATCCGCCAAAACAACAACAACAACAACAAATGGTTGCTACACTTTTACTAGCTATAAAACTAGTTAATTTTCCTTACATTTAATTTAGACCTCATCCAGGACAACTGAAAGTCAGTTTGGAATAGCCTCGTTTGCAATATTTAAGTCCTGAAATACTTAATTAATTTCTAATTAGGACAGTATTACTGGCTCATTCTGAAGAGGCGGCGTCGGTTAGGCGGGTATAATGGCTGAATTGTCCGCTATCTCTCTCGCAGCACGCGCCTTAAGAGCTCGTGCAGAAACATAATTTATAGGTTTTAATTAGCGTGCATTCAACGCGATCAGCTGGGCGTTCATCACACAGCAGTGAATACAGCACAGTTCACGCGCTGCCACAATGCACGCGAGGAGCGTTTAATCAAAGCTCTGCAGCGTTCACGATGACGCTTCGCCTGTAGAAAAAGCTCTATTTGCATAAATGGCTGAACTGACAGCTAAATGCCCGGTGATTAATTTTATCGCCCGCATGGCAGAGTTTTTGTGAAAATATGATGAATGTATTTTTTCATTGTTAAACAAAATGTAAACGACCCCTGGATATGGTCCAGTGACTTATAAATTGTGCTCAGTGTTTGGTCAATTTCAGACCAGATATTCCCATGTATTTAGAAAAAAAATCGAGGGAAATCGTTATTCTCAGAAATTAATTTCTAGTAGGCTAAAGTCTGAAAAATAATAGGTTGTTTCAACGCAAATTTGGCTCAAAAATAGTCAAACAGCTTTTGGGTTAAATTTTTAACCCAACGGTTGGGGTTTTCCATATTTGACTCAGTATTTTTAGTGTAGCCATTCCACAACTTTTAGAAATGTTGGACTTCAGCAGTTGCAATATATAAAGCTGTACCTGTTAAATCTTTTTGGATATTGATTTAAAGTTATGCAAACACAATATAAAAATGTTCTAAATTCTGCTATAAATGTAAATTATGGCTACATAAAAATACACGTGGTGAATGAGCCTGTATCTGTAAGCAGAGACCTGTTGTGACCCGCGAACGATGAGATGGTATCGGGGCACGACAATCATTTTTTCACTTGACTTCAACACAGTAAGCTTGGCTCATATGACTGTGCCTTCTCCAGGTTCTCGCCGTGCCTTTTAGACATTTGGATCATGTAAAGGTGTGTAAAAGTAGACAGCGAGTAACCACATCACAGATATTGTTACCCTCAGTCGGAGGCCCGGGCAGAGCACATGCGTTCAGTCATGCGTGAAGAATGCTGCTCTCGCGGAACAGATGTGGATAAGTCAAAGCTCTTCATATTATTCTAAACCGATTTTGGCCTACATTTCCACTATGGTATTAGGCTCAAATTCTTCAATTATAGGCGACTAAACCAGGCTTGTTTTTGTTTTAGGCTACTCGTTCTTCGACATCGAAAATCGAACTCTTATTTTGTGTTTGTCATTTTTTAATTATGTCAACAAAAAAAAAGTTTTACATGCCCCCATTTGAGGAAAGCACATGCCAAAATCTCTTATGGAAAACCGGAGCATCTTTAAAAAAAAACTTTAAAGACCACTAGTTTGACGTTTCTTTATTGTAAAATAGTATAGTTCATATCTGTTGTGATTTTAGCCAACCATATGTCTGAAATTTTATTTCATTGGCTAACCGACACTAAAAAAGCAATATAATGCTGGGTTAAAAACCCAATTTGGGCTGAAAATGGACAAACCCAGCGATTGAGTTGTTTTAACCCAGCGGTTGGGCTAAATGTTTGTTAAAAAATGACGCTGAAAATGAACCCAAAATATACTGGAAATTAACATTTATTAATGTGTTTAATAAATTAACATTTATTTACAAGTTTAATGAATAATAATTAAACAATAAACATATATTGCTTATTGATAAATGTTCACCTTTGGATTATTATTTTTGCTTCAAGTAATTATCTGATTTTTAATTTCCAATATACATTGGGTTCATTTTAAGACAGACATATAGTCATTTTTAAACAATAGTTAGGTTAAATAAAACTACCCTGCAGGTTATGCAAACATTTAATCCAACCGCTGGGTTTGTCCATTTCCAACCCAACTTGGGTTGTTTTTAACCCAGCATTTTTTAAGAGTGGGGGAAAAAAGGGATATCTGTGTAAATGCTTCCAACTCCAGTTTTATTAGATCAGTTGTGATTAGCATGTTTGTTCTTCCATACAGTTGAGGTGGATGAATATGAACAGTTCAGTTATATATACTGCAAGTTATATTGCAATATTTTGCGTCCTCTCGTGGTCAGTTAGAATAGTGACGCCACAGAATGTCTTACATTTCGACGGTTGTTTCACCGTTTTTTAAAGACAAAAGGAGCTAGATTTTTTAATGCATTTTGATTGTTGCAGAGCCATTGAATTCTATTTCTAAATTTAGCCAACAAAACAAGCGACTATAGCTTATAGACATTACAGACATTGCAAACCATAGTCATTAAAACCATTACCAAATGGTTTCCAGGAGTGTTTCATGCCATATTCCATAAGGACCTTTTAACATGACACCAATAGAAGACAACAAATTAGTAGTAGAGACCCACAGGGACATTTACAGTTTCCATTAAAACCAATACAATTCCCATTATAGGCCTAACCATTAAAACCATTCCAAATTATGAGGGATTTGATGGACAAACCCAACCATTGGTTTAGGCCTTGTGGATACATTTGTATGGAGAAGGAACTGAATGGTCGGAGGAAAGTGGAAATTTTGAAGGGACAATAGTGGTCTAAAAGAAGAGCAAGAACACAAGACAAACAGTGCATTATATAAAGATAAACCAATCCAAAACATAATCAAAGCGTTAACCATCATCTCTATGTTAACACTGATTTTAATTTGGAAAATTGCATCTGCTTAATAAATACATTATTGTAGGACAGCAGCAGTGGAATCACTCTATTATGAATGCATAACTGTGCTTAGGTCATTCACTGATGTTTGTGACATATAGCTGCAGGTGGCAAAGTTATAAACAATTTTACATTGTTAATACATCTTTCTTCAAGAGCATGTTTGATTTAGTTTGCCCAAAAGTGTTAATTAATACATAAACTAACATGCAGGAGCTAACATGTGATTAAGGTGGTGTTATTCATGCAGTAATTCATATGACTTAGTTCGTCATTGGTTATTGATTAATACATACCTCATCATTAGTTCATAGTCAAGTAATTATTAATTCAGTAAAGTGTTACCAAACTTTTTAAATAAATTTTAAACTAGCTGTTGGGTTTGTCCATATTTGACCCAAACATGGGTTGAAACAACCCAGCATTTTTTATTTAGAGTGTACATTCTCACAATGAGTTTTTTTCCTCATCTCCCTCTTTATCACTATACCCTCTTCAGTGGAACCCTGTTACAATCACACTTTCCACTGCTGCATAATACTGATAGTCAATTAATGCAAAACCTTTCAGAAGGAACTGACCTCACAGTCCATGACATGCACATGACGTTTAACTCGATGAACACATTTGTTGGATCCCAATCAATAGGCTACTTGGTTCATCATTGACCACATGCTGCTCAAACCACACCTGTACACCAAAAGGGGGCAGTGAAAGACCAGATAATATTCCTCTGAAGAAGTCCTTTTGAAGCTTTCATCTTGTTCAGCAAGATATTCAATATCATCTAAACATATTGGCATGGCTGAAAGTTCCCTAAAACAAGAATTCTTTTTGTCATTGGATTCATTAGCTTACATGTTCATGACAGTGCATCATATCCCAGAATCTGCACATCTTTAACACAGTTGAAGAATCCATTTAAAGGCACAATATGTAAGATTTTTTATTAAAATATCCAAAAACCACTTGCACAGTGTTTTATATTTCATTCAGCTGCGTACGCATTATCCTAAATGTTTTCAAGAATTTGTAAATTCAGAGAAATTCATCATCTTAAATAGTGCCCCGTCTCTCTCTCTTGTCGCATGTCAGCGACGTAATATCTGCGTTATTCCTGGTTTCTGCTTGTACTGCAAAGTAACCATGGCAACAGACATAAACAGCTGTGTAACGTCTAGCAACACGCTGTTGTTGTTTCGTTCAATCATTATGAACCATGGTAAGCAAACTTTGGACAAAAGGCGAAATAAAACGAGGATCAATATCAGCGTAGCGTTTCAGAGATGCAGAGAGCTTTGCAATAAACTTTGACTTGACAGACGGTGCCTTTGCACGTTATTAGACAAGGTAAGGAAATGCAGGCTACATAAGACTAATCAATGTTATATAACTCAATACGACGAAGTGTAAGAATATCATCAGTATGATACTGTAATGTTGATCTAGCTTACTGTTAAGTCTCAAACAGAAAACAAACTCATACTAAACATTACAACTTTCAGCACACTCAAATGCAGTTTAGTATGATTGTGTAACGTTAGAGCAAGTGAAACAGCGCTGTGTTTCCTCACAGTTTTAATTCGTCAAATAAACTGACCTGTATGAGTAATATTTAAGCACTTATGAGTAGTTCAGTAAAAATGTCCTCGTTTCTTTATATCCCCCGGGACTCGCGTACGCCACTGATATTTGTCTCTCATTAGTAATCGCGTCCGTGATTCTCGGCCACGTCCTGCTTCATACCACAGTCATGTTAAAAACATGCATTCACTCATCCATAAACATTATTTCCCCATTAATATTATTAGATCCATCGGCATGACGACGAGTTCCAGGATTCCATATTCACTGCGTCATCAATCTACGCCTTTGTTATTGTTTTGAAGAGTTTAGTGACCTCTAACAGTGAAAAATACAGACTGTGCCTTTAATTCTGCTTAGTGTTTACTAATGCTAATAAATTGCACTCACTCTGAGATGATTGTATTGCAACGATTTCATCCTTGGATTAATAACTTCTGCTTTTATTATTCTCATTTGTTATTCATTATGGATAAAAGCATAGTTACATGAATACATGTTTGATGAAACTTTCATTTACAAAATGAGACATTTTGATATAAAAACAAAAAATTATTGTAACATTGTATCATTTTTACCCTACCATCAGCATCACAAAGACAAATGTTGTACATATGGTCATTATCAAAAGAAAACTATAAGAGCTTGGTGTCTTTTTTCACATTGCTGTGAAAAGAAAAAAATCCTATTAAGAGGTCATACAGATTCAGCATTCAATCCATATGCTAAAAATACATGTATAGATGAGCTTGTAGACATTTATGAGAAATTGAGTAACGATTGATTGTTTACTGTTTGTCACGACTGAGCCAAAGGGGAAATGGAAAGTAATTTACCAGAATACTTCAGGAAGCAACAGAGGAAATAAAATGAGTGAGTTAAATGACTGAAAGTTAACTACTTTTTGTCATTCTATTAGTTTTGCAGTGCCTCAGAGTAACTACTTCCCGGTTTTTATCAGTATACAGAGGTAAAAAGGGACTTACTATTGTCTTAAAGCAAGCACTGACAAAAATTACAGGAAAGAGTCATGGTGTGACTGTGACAAAAATGATTACTTGCACAATTAAAAATATTTAGCTCTTTCGTAACAAAAATGTGAAAGACTCTCAAATGAGATCTTCCTTCCCCAAGATCACATGTTAGAGAGTACAATATGACACTTTAGAAAAGAGGATCAAAGTCTGTTTAATCCCAAGGTTAATAAAAATCTTGTGGCAGAGCAGTGATGGGTCAAGAGCACTGATAAATGGTCATATTTATGTGAAATAATAGTGTAATATAAAATGGATTCTTTCGATCCTGGATTTTGACTGGTCAAGACAACATTACAGTTTCAAAAAGCATAATTTACTGTATATTAAACTATTACATCTGACCTTATATTACACTTATATTTCATACGATTTATATTGTACTGTAATTGTACTAAAATGTTCTCAAATCTTTTGTTTCGAATCAGTGGTTCGGAGCGCCAAAGTCACGTGATTTCATTAAACGAGGCTTCGTTGGTTTATAAGTGATTCAAAATTGCAATAGTTCACTTGATTTAGTTTGATACGTGGTCCAAACCACTGATTCGACACAAAAGATTCGTAAAGCTTCATGAATCAGTGTTTTGAAATCGCCCATCACTTGATATTGTTGAATAAAGTCGTTATTTTGTGTTTTTGCAGCACAAAAAGTATTCTGGTCACTTCATAATAATAATAATAATAAGGTTGAACCACCGTACTCACATGAACTGTTTTAAATATGTTTCAGTATCTTTCTGGGCATTTGAAAGTGTTCATTGTCTTCAAAAATATCTTAATTTGTGTTCTGAAAATGAATGAAGGTCTTATGGGTGTAGAACAACATTAGAATGAGGAATTAATGACAGAAATTTCATTTTTGGGTGAATTAACCCTTTAAGCTTGTTCCTGTTTATAAGTAGTGCTTGGATCTCACTTGTGTTTTGCCAGTCGTTGAATGTATGTATGTATTCCTGGTTTTTGCCCGTGTCCCTGGATATCTTGATTAGTTTGCATCGTTGTTTCTGCTTGTATATTTGCCCTTTGATTTTGTTTTTCATAATTTTATTAAAGGTGCAACATGTTATTTATTTGTTAAAAATTATCCAAATTATAATATTGAGTCAATACATCATCAATCCTTATTCTAAAACATGTTTTTGTCTTAGTCTGATTCACTGTGTTTATATTTTAGACCTGACGGGATGGTTTTAAAACTGTAATCACCATCAGAACGCGGCAGAGCTCGTAATTAAACCAGAATCAACACTGGCTTGGCTTTTTGGAGATGGGAACTGAGGGAATTGAAATGTTCCATAAGTGACATGGAGATGGCGTTTTTATTATTCAACAGATCAGTAAGGTATTTTATTGAACAGATAAACTGCCATATGTAGCTCTCTAACAGTTCATGGTAAAGCATTATTTATTGTGAAGGCTCATTTCATAACGGCTGTTGCTGTGCTGGAATTTTCAGAAGAAAAATAATACATATGAATATTTGACTTCCAGGCCGCAGGGCATAAACTGTCAGTCCTCACTCAGCTCATACACACACACGCCTACAAACACACAACTGCAACTTTTACAGAAACCTCAGCAATTATACTTCCTCATTTACTCTCTAGATTTTATTTATTAATTAAATAAAATGCTTTCCTATTCCCGTTGCACAAGTTGCATGGTTCAATGAGCGAACTATGCTGAACCTGCTGAAATGTTCCTATAAATTTATTTTCTTTTCCAAATGTGAATTCTGAATAATAAATAAATTTCCCTACTAACCTTTACATTTAATTTTTTTTTCACTCACTGATCAAATTTCATACCTGTTGAGTTTCAATTTATAAACGAATTTGAGTAATACACAGGATTTGCTTGTGTGAGTGTATCGCTTGTTAATGGGGTACTTGCCTTATAATGAAATGTAAAGGTATAGTATGTACAAATGTTGGCCACTAGAGGGCGTACAGTCAAAACAACATCGACAACGGCGTAGCTTGAATTATGGGAACTGTCGTCTTCAACGCCACCGCTGATTTAAACCAGTCAGATGGGAACCGTATATCATGTTCACGGACGAGGAAAAGTAGTAGTTTTGTAAATGTTGCGCTTGATGACGTTATTTTATTTCATTATATTGAATTAGCTGCGAGTAAAGCAAGGTTTAACACTAAATTGGTTGTCATAGATGTTACAGCATTTGTCCAATTCATTTGTGTGATAACGCTACACAATTTTACGTGTTCAAAACAATCATAGTAAAAGTACAGTTGAACATACCCACATCATTTGCAAAAAGGCTGATTAATATTTATGTATAACACATACTATATTAACTAACATTGTTTATCACATTGGGTGAAGTGTATGGCAATGTCAACAAACCAAATGCAATAACGCTGTCCTTAATAAACATTACTGGTACAGAATGCCACTCATTCACAGTTTGGGCACATTTGTTGTAGTGACACGTATTTCACTAAAGCTTCAGTATAAAACTAAATTACAGCCAACAGTTGACTAAGACTAAACCTGTTGATTGATATAATAATCACAAGTTTTCTGTCAGTAAAGGAATCCAAATATTTACTCACCTGTCTATTAAAACACGTGCAAGATCGGCGTTGGAGTTTGTCACGCGGTTCTCTCCATTTAGGAAATGCGACACTGATGTTGATCCTTGTGTTATTTCTCGTCTTGTCCCAAAATCTTCTTGGGTCATTTGGTTGACGTTTACGGGACTTGTCTTTGTTGACAGAACCAGCAAGAAACAGTAAAGAATAATTGTGTTCCGTAACTACTATTTCAACATTTGTCCATGAGACTATGTTGTACGGTGGCCGAGAGAGCTCAACGCGCTGCGAATAAGAAAACACATGCAAATAAAAAAAAAAACGTGATCATCAGTTTGACAACACATGTGCTGCAAATCCTCACAACACATGCAAACTCAAAAACGAGCTGCATATTCAAAAACGTGAGTTTCTAGCAAACTGAAAAACTTTATTAAAAATAATAAATACATGAAATAATGTACACTTGTTTATTTTTGTTTGCAGTTTTTATAGTATTTCATGATTGTGAACACATTGTGCACGCAAATGCCGTACACTATATAGGGATTAGTGAATAAGTGACGGGTGAGTTGAACTGGTTTTGGACACACGTCCTAGTAGGGTCCGTCACTTTTTAGGGTCCCCCTTGAAACATTTCCGTTGTGTTTTGTGCTCTTTGCAGCGCTTTTTGTAAATGTAGCGCGTTTTTGCATATGCAGCGCATTTTTGAATATGCAGCGCGTTTTTGCATATGCAGCTCGTTTTTGAGTTTGCATGTGTTGTGAGGATTTGCAGCACATGTGTTGTCAAACTGATGATCACGTTTTTTTTTATTTGCCAATTTGGGGTATTGTAAGTACTCAACTGAACAAAATATTTAACACTGGCCTTTTTGGATATTTTACTGCAAAATTTTTACATATTGCACGTTTAACAATGTTAAACATATTTAATTAGTCTTAAATGCAGTAACAGTGCTATTACTATTAAGAATTTTGGCATAAACATGTAAAATTCATACAATGAAATGATTATAAATGTAAAAAAAACAGGTGAGTAAAATATTTAAAACAAATAAATAAAGGTCCGTCCTGATATAATTCATAATATTCCTGGAATTTTAAATATTTTTTCAGACACTGATTTAAAGTGGCATTTAATCAACTAGGGCTCCGTTTAAGTCCGTTTTTGTCAAAACGTTCCCCGTTCACACGGATCCGCAAACAGGACTGGAAAACACTATATTATTCATGCCAGGCCAGTAATCCAATAGTATTTTAACACGCATGTGCACATTATGTGACGCAAAACACGTTACAATAAGATTCATTAGTTAAACATTAGTTGATCTATTTTCTATCATGAACTAACCATGAACAATACATTTGTTACTGTATTTACTAATCTTTGTTAACATTAGTTAATGAAAATACAGTTGTTTGTTCATGTTAGTTCACAGTGCATTAACTAATGTTAACAAGATTTTAATGATGTATTAGTAAAAGTTGAAATTAACAAAGATGAATAAATGCTCTATAGGTGCAATTCCTTATTAATTCATATAATGCGCATTATTGTAAAGTGTTACCAATTGACATTTTTGTAGTTTGCAGTGAGATAATAATGGTGTCATTTTCAAAAACTCCAACTTTAAAAAACCCTTTTAAAAACTTTGCATTTTCAGGCTCCCAAAACACAGCTGTCATATAAATGAATGGCCAAAACGCATAAAAAGTTTTCCATTTTTAGTTGAAAACGGTGTTGTGAAAATGTACCTTAAAAGCAAGCACTGCGAGTTGCTGTTGTGACGCCACAGTTGTGTTGCATTGTGGTCTATAGATCTGCCTGAAGTGTACATATAATGGTTGTGCAAGGGTGTTTTGAAGCTGGAGCAAACTTTTCCTGAGAGTTCGCTTTTGAAAGCGGGTTCGAACTTACAAAATGAACTTCGTTTTGGCCTGATTTTGTTCTAAATGATGTCACATGAGTTCATTCTTCAATTTCTTGTGAAGTATATCGGGGCCTTAAGTGCATTGTAGTAATTTTTGTCTGTAAGTAATACAGGCTAGCGTTGATCAGTTCTCAGACTCGGCTTCAGTTTAAAAGAGCACAGAGCATCTTGCTCCCAGTGGACTGGAGCTCTTTATAAATGCTACGGTATCCCGTCCTCTCTCATTATTATTACCATCATCGACCGCATCATTTATTTATTAGTGCGGCCTCTTACCCCTTCAGAGGACCTCACTCCCAAAACCACCCTTCCTTTACCCAGGGTCCAACAGCTAATGAGGGGCCAGACAGACACAGAGAGGAGAGGTCCCTGGAGAGGAGAACAGGAGCAGAGAAGCCCTCTGAATGATAATTGTGGATCAGTGTCTCTTAAGATCCAAAATGCAAGACAGTGCTAGTTAAAGAAGGATCGTGAGAGAGATTTGTGAAAGGCATAGGGTGGACAGAAACATAACATAAACAAGAAACATTTTGGAGTCAAAAGCTACTTTAAGCCCTTTATTTTTCTGAGTTATGAGACAGGACAGTTTTAAAAGAGCGCAGTATACATGGATGACTTTGTTTAAATACATTCATATTGCACATAGACCTAATATATTTGCATACACATTTAATTCATATACACATTTTAAAAAAAATAGTTTGACATGATTTTCAGACATTCGTGGAATATATATATACATCTGTGTGAGGAGAACTGACTTCATTCATCCACTAAGAATCACCAAAACACAGATATGGAGCAAAAACGAGTTCTTGGTGTGGGAAGTTTTCTTCTTTTTATTCAAGCACAGCTAACTCCCACATCTTCATTGTGGTTACAGTTATTAACTCCTATTCCTGCATGTGGACAGTCAAAAATGCTCCTCTCACTTCCGGAACATCTCACCTCATCCAGCCAGATGTTTCCAGCTCCTGCAGCAGACACACAAAAGACAGTCCTGAGAAGATTAGACTGTATACCATGAACCATTAAGTAAAACCCTGTAACCACAGACAGATACATCACCTGCACCAGCTGTGTACACCTGGGTGGCCCTCTGGTAGCCCAACATCCTGCACACCACCAAAGCATCCACAGAGTCAAAGCTGTCATCACACACTGTTCCCCAGGCGCTATTATGCAACACCTCGACTCTTCCACGGGTGGCGCTTCCCACTAGACGAACCACAGCTAGAGACAAGTATACACATGTGAGACTCACTGTTGGAGTGCTGCAGTATAGTATATGGACATTGTGCTTAGCTAGTTTTGTTTGCTACATGTTTAAGCATTGATATGTCATGCTAAAGTGACTGTTATTTTGTAAAGTAGAGCCTTAAATCAACAACAACAACAAGAACAAATACAAGAATCTCTGAGAATTGAATAGATGTCAATAGTGCTGGGTGGTACACCGGTTCATATGGTAAACTGGTTTCAATTGACCCTTCGGAAAGCCCCGCCCCCTTTAGTTACTGTTGTTATGCCCGGCAGCCCATGTGCTCTCACGCCACACATCATGTTCTCATGCAGTGAAAAATACATCGTGGCGCAAAGAGGACACTGTCAACGTATGAAACAGTTTCATATTTAAAATATTTTTTAAAAGAATTTTAAACAAATAATGGCGTATAGTGTGTCTTTAATGTGTGGTGACAGATCACTGTAGCTGTTCAATGGCCATTATGCACCATGTAGAGTGTATAGAGAGCGGACTTCTTCTTACACTACAACTTTATAACACAACAATAAATAACTCACAAAACTAACTCTCTTTAATACTGCCAATATCATGTAGAGCCATATGATTTTCGCAATGCAGAAAACCAGGATGAAATCACAGCATCCAGTCACAAATGGACTTACTCTAGAAAGCAGAACGTCACAGTATTTGCCAATTTTTGGATGAATAAATCAAAAGTAGGGCTGTACAATGAATCAGATATCGATTCGGTCGAGAGTCTGTGAATATTAAAGCTAAAAAAGAGTGCTATTGAAATCTTAAGTCTAAATGAGCGCCGTAGTTTCGTCTACTACTACACATACTCGATGCTCGCGGTGATTTCAGTGTCTGCTGTCTCACTCTCTATACATGAACTTCATCTGCAAAGCTGCTGTTAGAGTCACTTTATGAACATTTCACCGTTTAATTTGATAAAACTATCGATGTTTTTCGTATCATGATCCTGTCAAAATAAAAGTTTGGTATAACTTGAATAGAAGAAATATTACTGTTGCACAATAGAGTGTACGTCAATTAATAGAGATAATAATAATCCAAAAAAAAAAAACGTGATAAAGATTTTTGGTCAAACCAACTAGCACTAAATACACTAGCTATATTTTCTGGATAACTGGAACCAGTGGACCAATCGCATCACAGCATCTCAAATGTTGGTTACTTCTCCGATTGCAACAACTTCTATTTTCATTACAGATATTTTGCACCAATCTCACAGGAAGTTACATTCACAGCTTAGCTAGTGACATACAGAAGCACAGAGAGATGAATCAGTATAGATGGAAATTACCAGGCAGAGTAGCGCTCGCACCCTTGGGTCCTACGTCACCCTTCTGACCCTTCAGACCTGTTTAAAACCATCATACACGTGTGCATTCAATCAATTCACTCACAAAACAGGTGAATAATCACATAAATTCACTCACAGATATACCCAAAATATGCCAAAACATACCTTGAGCTCCCTTTTGCCCTAATAGACAGAGAAAAGGAAAAAAGTCAAGAAACAGAAGCAGATGGAAGTTGCCTTCTTGTCATTAAAAAACAACTCACCTGAATCCCCTTTACTTCCCTTTACTCCATTCAGACCCTGAAGTCCTTGGGCACCTATATATAACATCAAACTCAGATGATGGATACATGATACAAACCCAATGTTTATCATTTGTTCACTTGTTTGTGTTTATTTACCTGGCAAGCCTTGATTTCCCTTTTGCCCTTGATCTCCCTTTTGCCCTGAAAACAATTATTTACCCAAAATGATTGACAACAGCATATATCACTTTTAAGTGCATGTGTTCTTAGCACTCCTACTATACCTGGAATGCCAAGGCCATTGTCTCCCTTTGATCCAGGTGAGCCTTTTTCTCCTGGTCGGCCTTGCAGACCACTTGGACCAGAAGGCCCTAAAAGACCAACCAACACAGATTAGGGCACAAATGAATCAGGAATTATGAAAATTCAGGGGTGCACCATTCTGCCTGAAAACAAAGTCACATTTACAGGGTACCAGGATGATTCAATGAGCACTTGTGAGGAAGAAATATAATCTCTGTATTTACTGAAGTTGCCAAGTTAGTAGTATCAAATGCTAACATGATACTACTAACATGGTGGCATTCATGTGCGTTCATACGATCGTGAATACGATCTTTCTGACATTTCTTGAACACACAGAGAGACTGACTCATTGTTCAGCCCCTTCTGATCTGGGCTATGGTGTTGTATTGTTTCTGTACACAAGTTATCTTACCTCTTACACCTGGAGGTCCCTGCTCTCCTCGCACACCACTGGGACCTGGGTCTCCTTTAGGCCCTGAGGAAGAGAGATTTCAAGAATAGTGTCAAATGTAGAACAGTCAAAAGTGGTGTTTAATAGGCAAGCATCACTAGTACTGTTCAGACTAAACAGATTAAAGTGAATTTGTGGTGTGGTTTTACTTTTATAAGTGATTGAATGTGCTTTTTTATTGGTGGACAATAAGAGAGGAAAAACAAATCGTAATCAGAACGTCATAAAAATTGGGTTGGCTCTTTTGACTTGGGGTTGTAAATAACTCCTTTACAACCAACCAGAATACCTTACCAACAACCTACCAATGCCCTAGAAATTACCCAAAGCACCCTAGCAACTGTACTGCAATGTATCATTCAGAAGTGCATTGTATCATTTTATTTTTCTTCTTGTTATTTTTTAGTAGTAGTATTAATTAGCAGCTTTAGACAAGCTATGAAATCATTCAGATCAGATTTCTCTTTCAAGAAGTACCTGGATTTCCACGTAGCCCTGGTATTCCTGGAAAACCAGTCTTTCCATCTGAGCCTGGACGACCGTCATTCCCAGGTAAACCTTGTGTGTACAGATAAAATACCAGAAAAGTTTCATTAGAGCAGCAGTAAAACTCTTGCAGCATGGAAAAAATGTGCAAGGGCATTTACTCAACACATTTTCCTGTTTTATTATTACGGTATGGATTATTAAACCGGCCTTTGATCACAGCAAATAGGCACCTTGTATTCCTCTCTCTCCTGGATCCCCCTTCAAGCCTGAAACACCTGGAGACAAATAAATACAGTCAGGGAGAGATGTGGATCTGCTTTACTGTTCCAAAGTGAAAGTGAGGAGGTGATTACCAGGTGCACCCGTAATGCCGATCGGACCCCTTTCCCCTGCAACACCTGTGTCTCCTCTCTCTCCTTTTGCACCTGGTGTTCCAGGCTCACCTACCTTACCTGAAATAAATAAAATTATTTTCAATTAATGCTCGTTGCTTTGTAGCATTTTGCATTGTATTCATCAAAGCAGTGAATGCTTCAGCATTACTAAAGAACAATTATTTACCAACCCAATGCAGCTTGTTAAAACCGATGAAAAATTAACATGCTTTTCAAGAGAACTTAACACCCTTACACATATGCATACAAATTCATATACTGTAGATATACAAAAATACACTAACCTGGTGAGCCAGTGTTTCCTTTCTGTCCTGGTATTCCTGGGATTCCAGGAGTACCTGATACAGAAAACAGCTGGAGTATAAATACTGACTGCTCAAAGTGTGACATCAAAATATTAAAAAATACTATTCACACACATCTGTTGGAAAAAAGGATTGAAGACACCAAAGGTCAAAATACAGCTTTAGTTCGGTTCAGTGTTTATGTCTGTTTTGACCAGCAGGGAGTGCTAAAACCACACATATTGTGAAGGAACATGTGGAGTGTGATTGGCTCTCTTCTGGTCACTGAGCTTTGCAGCTGGGTTCCAAAGAAGAGACTAATCAAAATGAGCAGGATCTCAAAGTTTTTGGGTGCCTCACAGATGTTTGGCAAGATGTTCTGGATTTAGCTATTAAGGGCTGTGCAGGTAAAACCTCACTCCTTATCTACGCCTTATCATGGCGGTTGATGATGGTTTGAATCCAGTGCAAGAAGGACCCGTAACATTGGTGCCGTGACCCGGAGGGGAGTGAGGTTTAGGGGGGTGAGTGTAATGGAGGCCAGCTAGTAACAGCTTTGCAGGTAAAACCTCACTTCTCTGCCTTCCCATGCCGAATGATGATGGTTTGAATCCCATTCAGAGCGGTGCAAGTACCATGAGTTACATTGGTGCCATGACCCGGAGGTGAGTGACGTTTAGGGGGGTAAGTGTAATGCACAAGAGGAAGTGATTTTTAGCATTCTAATGCTAAAAATGTAGATTTTTTGGTGATGTTTTGAATCCTGTTCGAATCCTGATGTTTGTAAGACCAGTTACATTGGTTCCGTGACCCGGAAGGGAATGACGTTTAGAGGGGTGAGTGTAAAGGATGCCAGCTTATAAGAACTGTGCAGGTTAAACCTCAAGGGGCAGTGGCTTTAAGCGCCCTGGTTGACGATGGTTCAAATCCCGTTAGGGGTGGTCCGAGTTGGAACAGGTATATTAGCATAGTCTGCTAATATCCCTCAAAAAATCTTAACTATATTAAACAGTTAGATTTTTAATAAATTGTTCAAATAACTTTTAATAAGTTGTTTCACTAAATTTTAAACTTTTTTGAATTGTTCAATCTGATGCCTCATGCTAAGAACTGTAGTCAAAGATTGGACAAATAAGTCATGAGTATCACACTTATTAGCCATTGCCTAAATACTGCCATCTACTGATGTTACTATTGTTAAATTAGAGAGCGAGGATGAATGAGTGACGATATTTTCAGGACATGGATAATCATAAAGAGCAGAAGTGATTGAAAGTACACCGTTACCTTGTAATCCAGGTTGTCCAGGTCTTCCAGGTGGACCAGATGGACCAGGCGGACAAACCATGACTATAAAATATAAAGAAAAATAGTGACCACAATATTGTGGGACACACCTATGGTGACTCCGGACTAAATGCTTTAAAGGTGTCATGAAATGGAAAATTGAAATGTTCTCGATATTTCCACAAAGAAGAGATTACTCTACAATAATAATAATAACAAAAACATAATGCTAGTTTCATACCTTAAAGCTAACTCAGCAGATGTGGAAAATGTGGACTTTTGTTTTCCACCCTACTGAAACACCAGGATTTGAAATCGCTCTATTCATAACGTCACGATTTTCCTTCACACACATGCAAATAAAGCAGGTGTGCCCTTAATAACTCATGTCTGTCCATCATCACAAGAGCAATAACGCTGAGAGGGTGAGATGTCAAGAAAAAGAAGACCGTGGATGTAGACAAACTGCAGCTCCAAAAACTGTGCATGCCCTTCCAAAAGATCACACTATTAGAAATGCCTGACTGAAGTTGATTTTAATGATGTGCCTGAGTAACTGAACGAGGATGTTTTTATTTGTACAATATGCTGCTGGTTTTTCTACATGTCAATTAGTTATAGCACTGATTACAGCATCCTCAAGCCATTCTAGGTGTGTATGACTATCTTCTTTGAGACGAATATTAAATAATGTTCTGGCTCTCTCAAGCTTTATCCATATTTAAAACTTTAAAAACTTAAATAACTCGCTTCTAGAAGAGGTCCTTATGCACGTCATCTTACGCCAGAAGAGAATACTGACAAGGTCCAGAACTAGTGAGCACATTACTCCTATCTCGGAGTCCTTGCACTGGCTCTCTGTCAGGCTTCGTATAGATTTTAAAATTCTCATGCTTACCTACAAGGCCTTGCATGGTTTAGCACCTCAATATCTGTCTGAACTTTTAACTGTTTTCACCCCAAGGCAAAATCTCCGCTCTTCTGAGTCTGGCTTTTTAATTGTTCCTTCAACGTTCTATGTGTGATCGGATTTCTTTTCTGTTGCTCCAAAACTCTGGAATTGTCTTCCCACTGAGATCAGAGAAATGCGGATTTTCTTAGTGTTTTTAAATCTTCACATAAAACTTATTTTTTCAGGCTAGCATACAAGTGAATAATCTGTGATTTTTTTTGTTTCTAAAATTGATGATGTTTATTGATGTATGTTTATATCATTTTTTATTTTAATGTATTTTATTTGTATGTTCTTGTGAAGCACTTTTTAAAGGCGCTATATAAAATAAAGTTTATAATTATTAATGCGATGTGGGAGTATTGTGAGCTTAGACGCCTCTCACATTCAAACATATATGGCTGTGCAACAAACTCAAGCTGCTCTTCTCTTATATCGAAATCTCCTGACTTTTCTCTTTAAAATTTCTTGTTTTAGACTTTGTGACCGGTGGTTTGTTTTCGCTCCCTCCTCTATGCTTCGGCATTTGTCATTGGGTCAAGTCAGAGTTCACTCTTTCACCATAAATTCTAAATGAATAAATATGGTTATTTTTCTCACACAAACGCATCACTTCACTTCAGAAGGCCTTTATTAACCCCTTGGAGTCATATGGATTATATTTATGATGGATGGACGTGCAAATTGAGGGTGAGTAAATCATGGGGTAATTTTCATTTTTGGGTGAACTGTCTCTTTAAGGTGTAAGGGAAGGGTCAACAGTCTCATTATAGATGTAATTGCAGAAACTAATTACAGCAGTAATTTTTTTAATATAAGTTCAATGTAAAAACGTACACAATAAGTGCATTGTATCATATTATTAAATGTTAGCACATACTATAGTAGTTAAAGACTAAAAAATAAAACGGGACACTAAATAAAAAAATCCGAACATGTATTTCATGACCCCTTTAACAACTGAAATCATGGCAGATTCTGTAAATAGTTTCTGGTCAACCAATAGGATTTCTCTTGTGTGTTTGTGTACCTCTTTGTGCACTAACGTTGAGCTGGTTTAGTTGAGTCCTTAGTTGTTCTAGAGTCCCATTGTTTCCACACAGATCGGACAGACACTCCTGTTAAACACACACACACAAGCCAAACCTTTAGCTCTGACACAGAAAACAGGCCTTTGTATGGCATAAATGAGTGATGGTGTACTGTGTGTGTGTGTGTGTGTTTGTGTGTGTGTGTACCTCATCAGAGCTGGAGCTGGAGCTGCCCAGCTTGAATGCTTCAGCAGGCTTGAGTTCATCTGTTCTGGCATTAGCTGATAAACACTGATCGTGAACCCAAGCCTCCAGAGTGAAGACTGCATACAATACACATCACACAAAGCAGATTATATCATAGAACAACATAAACATGTGATTATTCATGTACAGTAGTTTTTTTTAGTAGACCCTTCGAAAAGACCCGCCCCCTTTAGTTACTGTTGCTATGTCCACTCTCACGCCACACATCATGTTCTCACACAGTGAAAAATACACCACGGAGCAAAGAGGACACTGACAATGTAAGATACAATTTCATATTTCAAATATTGTAATTTTTTTAAAGAAGTTTAAACAGTAAATAGCGTATAGTGTCTCTTTAATGTGTGGTGACAGATCGCTGTAGCTCCTTCAAGCGGCTCGTGAACCATCATCTCTTCATAATAGTTCATTTATAGCATCAAATAAACATGAATGAACATCAGAAGGAATGTTGTTTCAAGCGCGGAAAGACGTGAGTACACACAATTTTTCAAGTTCAAGTTCACCAACGTTAATCTACTAACTCCCCTGACTGCTTTGTCAGACAAAATGGCAGATTCAGGGTTATGATTGGTCAGATCGCCTGTCAGTCAAACTGCCGGCGAAGGGTCAATTATACTGAGCAATATTAAGTAACTACATGTACTTACTATAGGGTTATGATTTGATTCAGGGTTAGTTGCATGTAATTATGCATAATTTATGGTTATTACTACAGTAACTACATGTAACATATGTAACAATTACACTGTAAAATAAAGTGTTACCGAAATGTTTTGCACGGATTCCTCCTTAGTTTTTCCCATGAAATTTCGCCAAGCAATGATAAATGTGACTAGGCTATAACTAACAATCTACAAACTTCATTGCATTCTATAAAATCTTCAATATGTTTCCTTTTCTTCATCAGTTTTGCTCAATGTGTTTTAATCAGCATGTGATTTTTAGTGCATGTATGAAGATCAGACATCAACATGATCCAAGTCACAATGCTTCTTCTTTTTGTTCAGTTTATCTATAATTTTATTACTTTAAAATCTAAAACTTGCTTAAAAATTATACTGTAAGTATATAATTCTTGCACCAAATCGGTGCCACTTGGTTTGATATTTTGTATCTAATGTAAGGACATTTATAAATGTTTAATTTTTAAATGTGAACTTATTTCAGTTCTGTATCACCTTTATATGCCAGCCATGAGTTCAGAGCAATCAACAGCAGGAAAAACACTGTGAGAACAGGAATACAGTGACATTTCTTTGCTGGTTTCTTCATCATTAGCTCTGGAACAAACAATGCAGAACTCTGGATTAAACTACAGAAAACTGATTAATTATAAGTCATATGATCCTTTGAAACACAATTATTTTGTGCTACGTATACTACAAATACATTTACATATTTATGTGCTTAATAAAGCTGTACTTATGGTGTATTAAACTGCTATACTTCAAATCTGCTAAACTGGAACAACTAATTTTGTTAATTGTGCATAAATAGAGCTGAGATCCAACTAAAGATTTACTGAAGTAGATTTGATTGAGCTAAAGTTGAACTCACGCAAGTAAACTTTGGTATATACTTTATTATATAAAGATCATACAATCCTTAGTGATATTAAACACTTTTTAGGCATGGTATTAAGAATTGTGCATTATACAATAAATAAATACTCCATATAAAGTTTAATTATAAATTTATATCAGTAAGTCTTAAATATGTTAATGGATGGATGTAGACTCAGCATGAAATAAATGTTTTTTAAATAGATTTTGCTATAGGTAGGCATGGACATGTTGTGCCGTTTTAAGTTATGATATGCAACGTTTATGGATGGACAACATGGACAAATATCAGACCGCTGAATGTCAAAATTGATCAGAATGAAAAATCCCAGAAACACAACATTTTAAAAAGTGTCAGTGTGTCGTAGACTCACCAGTCTGCTGGATGTCGTAGCTGTCGGCCTCAAAGAGCTTCATGTTGTTGTCATAAAGAGGGTTTGCCTGGCTGAATACAGAGGCCTTCCCTTCAATCCTGTCCAAGTCTGTCTCCATCGGTCACTCCACCACACACTGACCTGAACACAGCCTGGTTGACAGTATAAAAAACAACACTAAAGGGGGAAAAAAACATATGCTGGCTCATCAAAACTTCAGTCATCTGACAAAAGAGATGCTGGGGAAATGAGTTGCATAAAATGTTTTTCACGATAAGTTTCATTTCTTAAAATAACTAAACAGGAACGTACACAACTTACGGTTACCAAAAGTACTTAAAATTGGACATACAAACAATTGTATTGATTATATACAAATATATGTGTGTGTGTGTGTGTGTTCCGCACAAGTATAGTAGTCGTGGCCTAATGGTGAGGGAGTAAGGCTTGTAACCTGAAGGTTGCTGGTTCAATTCCCATGCAAGCAGGAATTGAAGGTGGGGATTGTGAATGAACAGCACTCTCTCCACCTTTGATACCATGACTAAGGTGCCCTTGAGCAAGGCACGAAACCCCTAATTGCTCCCCTTGTAAGTCGCTTTGGATAGAAGCGTCTGCCAAATGAATAAATGTAAAACTTTTGACCCAGTGTAGAGATTTTTGTTCCCAATGAGGAAAAAAGCTTATAAATCATATTAAGTGTCCATATTTGACCCAAATTTCGGTTGAAACAACCCAGCATTTTTGTGTAGAGTTTATACAGAATAAAAATCATGTCTATGGAAAGTCCCCATAAAATGTGTACATATGTGCATATGTCCTTCCAGTGAGAATGATAAACTGTCTCTTCTCTCGCTCTGTGTGAGAGTGTGTTCCTGTCGGTGGGTAAACTGGCTGGTGATCAGGCCATCTGTTTCGACGGAAAGCTTTGAACAGAACCACAGTGGTGCCCCTGACCTCAGATCAGCCCTCTCTGCTCACACTTAACCTGCGCTGACAGAATGACCTTGTTTACTGTACTCAGTGTTTTGTTTATTTGTATGTTTGATGACCACACCACTCAGTTGCTGATGTGTGTGTTTTAGGGTGATTGATGACCTTGGGTGACCCTGTCAGTGTCTGTGAATATAACCCTCTGTGGCTGCATGTGTCCTCTCTACACAGAGAAGCTTATATTTGTCACTGTAAAATACAGTCAGTATGTTTAGATTTTATTTGCACGTTGTGTCTGTGCATTTGCATGTTAAAAGAGCATCATGTCTATATAATCTGATGAACTACACTCACCTAAAGGATTATTAGGAACACCATACTAATACTGTGTTTGACCCCCTTTCACCTTCAGAACTGCCTTAATTCTACGTGGTATTGATTCAACAAGGTGCTGAAAGCATCCTTTAGAAATGTTGGTCCATATTGATAGGATAGCATCTTGCAGTTGATGGAGATTTGTGGGATGCACATCCAGGGCACGAAGCTCCCGTTCCACCACATCCCAAAGATACTCTATTGGGTTGAGATCTGGTGACTGTGGGGGCCATTTTAGTACAGTGAACTCATTGTCATGTTCAAGAAACCAATTTGAAATGATTCAAGCTTTGTGACATGGTGCATTGTCCTGCTGGAAGTAGCCATCAGAGGATGGGTACATGGTGGTCATAAAGGGATGGACATGGTCAGAAACAATGCTCAGGTAGGCATTTAAACGATACCCAATTGACACTAAGGGGCATGATGAATCCTTGTTCTCATTCTGTTTACGACAAATTCTGACTCTACCATCTGAATCTCTCAACAGAAATTGAGACTCATCAGACCGGGCAACATTTTTCCAGTCTTCAACTGTCCAATTTTGGTGAGCTCGTGCAAATTGTAGCCTCTTTTTCCTATTTTAGTGGAGATGAGTGGTACCCGGAGGGGTCTTCTGCTGTTGTAGCCCATCCGCCTCAAGGTTGTGCATGTTGTGGCTTCACAAATGCTTTGCTGCATACCTCGGTTGTAACAAGTGGTTATTTCAGTCAAAGTTGCTCTTCTATCAGCTTGAATCAGTCGGCCCATTCTCCTCTGACCTCGAGCATCAACAAGGCATTTTCGCCCTCAGGACTGCCGCATGCTGGATGTTTTTCCCTTTTCACCATTCTTTGTAAACCCTAGAAATGGTTGAGCGTGAAAATCCCAGTAACTGAGCAGATTGTGAAATATTCAGACCGGCCCGTCTGGCACCAACAACCATGCCATTCTCAAAATTGCTTAAATCACCTTTCTTTCCCATTCTGACATTCAGTTTGGAGTTCAGGAGATTGTCTTGACCAGGACCACACCCCTAAATGCATGGAAGCAACTGCCATGTGATTGGTTGATTAGAAAATTGAATTAATGAGAAATTGAACAGGTGTTCCTAATAATCCTTTAGGTGAGTGTATATACCTCATTCTTTTTTAGTCAACCCACCAAAACACCATCCTTACTTTTCATTGATATGCTCAGGAAATGTGAGCATTTGTTCCCCTCCATTATATTATATTCTTTCCATTATACATGTGAATGGGCAATTGGTCTTGCGAAAACACAATAAAATAAATAAATTTCACTGCGGTACCCTAGAAGAACCATTTTTGGTTCCACAAAGAACCTTTCAGTGATCAATTCTTAAAAGAACCATTTTATTCTGATTGTAAAAGAACATTGTTAAAAGCTTTCCATCATAAAAAAGCTTTTATGGAATCAAAGTGTGAAACATCTTTGTCATCTGTGCCGATGTTGATTTCAATGTAGAATTTGTCAGTAAATTTCAAGAATGATATAATAAAATCATATATTTATACATTTTACAATTGTATGTTATCACATCAAAATCACAAACCTATACCTTTTTTGTATTTTTGTGGTTTTAATTCTTGAGTTAACAAGCTATTTCAGAAATTGATTTTTTTTTTGTACAAAATCCACAAACCTGCAATTTTAGTATGCATGTAGAATATTTGGTTTCCAGATACAACAATTATGAGGTCTGCATGTTATTTTTCTGCTCTGTAATGTCTCATTTTAGACTTACATTTGTAATTTAGTATTATAAAAAGCAGTATACCCACTAACATAAAAATTAAGCACCATGCAATAACTATGCAGGCGTTATATCGAAGCATTAGGTGTATTTGTTCATTATTTGCTTAGGATTTGTCTGCATTTGTTAGGTAAATAATCATCACACACCTGGAGAAAATACTGATTGCCTAGAAGATAAAAATCTCGATTATGTTTAGATACACATTGCGCTTTTCACACGAGAGCCCTTCAACAGTGTCCTTCACATCACAGTCTCATCATTTACAAGAAACTAAATCATTGTATCCCCTTGTATGGATGGTACGTTTAGATCTTCACATTTAGTTATTATTAAGGAAGAAACAACTACTTAATAAGCACAAATAAACATACTGCTGATATAACGAAATCATACAGGAAGTTGAGTTTGATGCGTATCTTTGATGGTGAAACTGAGGATTTTCTGTTCCTCATCGGAGGAAGTAACTTGAGGATGAGAGGCGATTTTCAGTGATGACCCCTATAGGGTCATCTGTATCTGTACTTCTGCTTTCTCTGTCGATACAGAGTACAGTGTGGTGAAATGTATACAAGTAGGTTTCTGCAGTTACTAGCATATTTAGGGGTTACAGTAAGTCTGATGTTAGGATACAAGTCTTTAGGATTAGGATTAGGACATTAGGATTCTCTTTGAAATTGAAAAACTCAAATCAAGTTTCCCTTTTAGAGGGAAAGTTGTATTAGCATTACTGTGCCTACTCAAAAAAACGAACATATTATGTTAACATGAAAAGACCAGCGGACAAGTTACCTTTGCAGTGTCCACTGTTCCCTACACGCCTTTTTAGCTCAATCTTTGTAATGGTCACATATGTACTGCGCTTTGCACTTACACAACTGCCTAGTAAATTTACAGCAAAACATCAGCTAAAACAACAGAATTTGTGGCATATATTTTTTATGTCTCTATAAAATCTGGGCTACAATGAGGTACTTAAAGTGGAAGTAAATGGGGCCAATTCACCCTTTTTTGTAAAAGAAAAGTTGGGACGAGTAAAAATAATTTCATGAGGTAATCAACATTATACCACACATTGTCACTAATCAGGCCCGGACTATCCTGGGGTGGGTTTCCCAAAAGCATCGTTAGCCAACTTCGGTCGCAAGTTCCATTGAATGCTATAGGTAACGAAGGAACTTGCAACCATAATTAGCTTTGGGAAACGCACCTCTGCATGTTGTCATGGTAACTTGTCTGAATTCATGGTAAATCCACTGTTTGTGTATTGTATATCTAAGGGCCAGTTGCTTAAAAGTAATTTTATCGTATTTCGGTAATCGGATTGGATCAAATCGTTAAAATGGGATGGTCAAAAAGAAAAAGGGATTCTGAAATTAGATTAGATCACAAAAAGTTTGTGTTGTTCAAAACCTTTTAGTAAGATTGGGATACCTTTGATACAAAAAAATCTGGATTATACTGATCCCATTAGTAGGGTGTATTTCAGGAGCAAAACTTTAAAACTGGACCAAAAACACAACATATCATATAATATATGACATAACTGTTACGTAACTGTTAAAGTAATGAATTAGAAGTAGACATTAGGGTACATATTCAGCAAAAATGGATTACCTGATCCTAGATACAAAACATGGGATTTCCAAGTGAAGTTATTAAACGTAATTCCAGGAGGAGTACGCCCATCTAATCTTCCAATTAATACCAAGGTATAAAACCAGCATCTTACCTCTTCCTGTTGTTAGTTCCCTCCTCCTAGATTATCCTTTCCAAGCCCCTCTATATCAGTCAGAAAGCCAATTATGTTTACCGCTTACACTAAGATTATATGAGCACATGAACTTGTGAAATTCAGATCATTCTAATCTAGATTAAACTTTTTAAATAACTGGCCCTAGGGCATATTTATATGGTGGTCTCAAACGTGTTTATTTCATGGAGATCGAATTTTTGAATATGTTGGCCAAGGCAATTTTCATAGTATTCAGTGCTCTGCCATCTGTATTTGCTCAGTAGCTTTCAGCTTCATTTGCCACAAGTTTGTTTTTGGTCCTACAAATACGTGAATGGGCCACTTATGTTTTTCTAGCTGTGGATCCACCATCACCCCCTTTCCTTCCTCCAGACGACCCCTTTTCAGGGCTCTGATGGTGCCGACTCTGCATCAATGTATGTCAATGTATATTTTGATTGCACATATACACTGCCTGCGATTTAAAATCTCACTGAAGATGTCTGAACAGAGAGGGAGAGAGAGGGAGAGAGAGAGAGAGAGAGAGAGAGAGAGAGAGAGAGAGAGAGCTCTTAACACCCTGTTCTGTTTATCAAGATAATTAGAATGACCTGTTTCCCTCATGGACAACAAATCAAACATTATCAGGGGAGATTGTGGCTGAAAATTTAAAAATCAAAGCAAAAAGAAGGAGTGTATTTTTATCTCTTTTTGTTTTTCCATTCTTAAGTGAAGAGACAACATGTCTAGCAAACCATTTTGTTGTGTCTCTTCAGATCAAGTTGTTCAGGTGTCAGGCCGGTGGTTACTGGGGCGAAAGGGAGCATGTGACATTGTTTTATTGGCTGTGACAGCAGCAGAATGTAGTGTCGGTCCCAGACAGCAGCTTCACCTCAATCAAAGCTATAAAACACACCTTACTCTGTCACACACACACACCTCTATCAACCACTCTCTTTGTCTCTGGCTCGCTCTCATCGTAGAGTGGTTATTGAATGTGATTTAACGGTTATGGAGGGACCTGGAGAAGAGAGGAAATGTAGGAAAAAGAGAGAAGTGTATCCTAACATTGTCCACTTTCTTCTGCTCTAAAATCTCCACAGCTTCCTATTGACCAAACGGCTCAGATAAATCTGATCACTCTTTACACAAACCTGCTGCGAATGACTTTGCATGTGTTTGTGTGCATTTTCACAGAGCCTTGGAGTCTCTTTACATTCTGCTTAGCTGGGATTCGGTTTCTCACTCCGACCTTGTCCTCTGTCAAGATCTTCTCCTGCTTATCATCTTAAACACAATGGCACACCAGGCATGATTAATAATGAAGAAAGAGAGGGGAGAGAGAGATCCCACAGGAACATAGAGGGGAGGGGACTTAAAGATGGTTTCAAATACTGAAACGATAAGACTTTTAGGTTGTGAGTAATTTGTGCATGAGGAATTGCACTTGTCTTTGAAGAGTAAAAGCACAGGTGTCCTCATGTGAAACTTCAGGATAACTTCTCTTAGGTTATTTTCCAGATTTGACCCTTCGCCGGCAGTTTGATTGACAGGCAATCTATCCAATCATAACCCCGGATCCACCATTTTGTCTGACAAAGCAGTCAGGGGAGTGAGTTGATCAACGTTGGTGAACTTGAACTGGAAAAATTGTGTGTACTCACGTCTTTTCATGCTTGAAACAACATTCCTTCTGTGTTCATTCATGTTTATTTGATGCTATAAATGAACTAGTATGAAGAGATGATCGGTTCACGAGCCGCTTGAAGGAGCTACAGCGATCTGTCACCACACATTAAAGAGACGCTATACGCTATTTATTTGTTTAAACTTCTTTAGAAATTAAGATATTTAAAATATGAAATTGTTTCATACGTTGTCAGTGTCTTCTTTGCTCCACAATGTATTTTTCACTCCGTGAGAACATGATGTGTGGCGTGAGAGCGCATGACTTGTTGGGGATAGCAACAGTAACTAAAGGGGGCGGGTCTTTGTGAAGGGTCAATTGGCACAGAAGTCCCAACTTAAGAGTGACCTTGATGAATGTCATTAGTGTGTGTCACGTTTAGGTTGTAGAAAGCACAGGAAGATGAAGACCAGGTTAAAAAAATCCATACGAGCAAACAATCCAAAAGGCAGGTGAGCAAACACAACTTACGCTTTAACATCACCAGACAAATGAGAAGTGCAAACACAGCAACCTAAATAGCAAGGCAAACGAGGGTGATTAATGACAGTCGGCCGAACTGTCTGTTACCATGACAACTAAAGAACGGCGGGAAAACTCAACAATGGAAAAAAGTTACTGATGTAATATATATTATATAGATATTTATATAATCAATCATGGCAACATATGTGTTTCCAATACTTTAACTCATTTAACCATTCTCTAATTTTCCATTACTTTAACTCATTTAACTAATTGTCAACAATTTTCTCCCCATTTTTTATGATTAAGATTCAAATAGGAAAGTTAAAAAAAAAAAAAACTAGAGGCTGATTGGTTCATGTCGCATTTGCAGAAAATTAGCTTGTTGCTCACAACATTTAAATGGATTGCTGCAGTTAGCACCCGTTTCATCTCTGCTGCATCAAATGCCTCTGCTGCTGTTTGCAGTACGCTTTCAGTGTACTCAAGTTTAAACTGTATGTAACGATTAAACTAAATTAAACGAGTTATGAATGAAAATGCATTATAGTTTAAATTTATATTGAAAATGCAATTAGTTGAACTTAGAGTTTTGTTGACCAACTGAAGGATAAGGCTACGGTAATGGTACGCTATGGTAATTCAAAGTGCTTTATATAAAAATGAAAAAAAAAAAACCATAAGAATAAAATGGAATGCATAAGAAATACAAAGATTCAAGCACACAATTACCTCTGTAATATTTGGCCTACACGGGTACCACTAATTTGACAGTATTTCAAAAAGGGTGGCACCAAATTAATATTGTGAGTTTTGGTCACATGTCACTTACGGTGAGTGTGAGAGTGTCTTACAATTCGGTTTCACTTTATTTTGATGGTCCCTTCAACACATTCTGTTGACTATAATAATGAGCCATGAGTCAAACTCCGCTCCTGGAGGGCCACTGTCCTCAAGAGTTTAGCTCCAAAACACCTGGAAGTTTCTAGTAATCCAGAAGACCCTGATTAGCTGGTTCAGGGTGTGTTAAATTAGGGTTGGAGCTAAACTCTGCTGGACAGTGGGCTGTCCAGGAACTGAGTTTGACACCCCTGTCCCAAGTCCTTGTTGGTAAATTAACTGCGAGCACTGAGAGTTGCTGTTGTGACATCACAAAGGTTTTACTTTGTTGGTCTATGGATCAGACTGAAGTGTAAATATGAGTAGACCAGTTTCAAACTCAATTCCTGGAGGGCCACAGGTCTGTAGAGTTTAGCTCCATCCAGCTCAAACTCATACCTGCTTGGAAGTTTCTAGTAATCCTGAATGCTTGTTTGACTTGACAGATCGGTGTATGACATCCAAGTACCGTGAGAGTGATTCAAAAGCATGTGGCGCAGTCAGCTCTCTAATCACTCTTGCTGTATTTTGATGTCATACACAGATCGGTCTGTGCAGCGCTGCTTCAAGTTCAACAAGTCTCTTGTTTAGCTGGATCAGGTGTGTTTAATTAGGGCTGGGGTAAAACTGTGCAGGGTGTGGCCCTCCAGGAATTGAGTTTGAGACCGTTGGAGTAGACTCAGTCCCTTGGTCAAAACAGAGGGGTTGAGGGTCTGTCCAGTTGACAAAGTTGGATGCACTTTAAAAAGGCAGCAGTGATTCCCCAGAGGAAAGTGCTAAGGGAAGTTCACGAGTGTATGTCTAAGGGCCCATTCACATTAAGAACAATGACTATAGAGATAACGATAATGATATAGTTCTAAATGATATAGTTCTATAGTACTTTGTTTTTATTCCACTATATTGATTTGTCAGCTAAATTCACTGTCAGATTAGATCGATTACACACTCGAAACAGAGCATGCTGAGGACATCTGTTATGTACTTCGTGTCAAATAGTTGTAATTACGCACTTGTAATGAAAATGTTGCAATTTAGTACATTTAAAATGCATTAACTTTAAATGTGATGCTGAATAACTAATTACAATTATAATCAAGTACTTTACATGTACTTTAGTGTTAGTCAACATATTGCCTTTTATTTCATTAATATTTTATCTGGAACAATATATGTATTTTAATTTATACTTTCAAGATTTGAAGTACACTACAAGTGCACATTCAGTTCAGTTACGCACACTTCTTTTTCCACAAGGTGTGTCATAAGAGTTGGTGTTGATGTATTAAGTTAACTGTATAGTAGCAGTTCATAGTAAAGTAATCAGGTAAATGGGCTGCAACAGTACTTCAGCTCTCAGACTTTGACATTTCATAACAGCATGCGATTTGAAAGGTTGCAGAATGTCAAAGCCTGTCACAGTCTAAAGAAAGGATTGTCCCGTGTCTGGAGGATCTTTTTAAGAGTGAATGATCAATTGTAGAGTTGACTATGTAATGCTATGTTGTCAAGGAAGTGTTTTACAGTAGGCCATACCTCTTCTTTATTATAAAATCCCCTCAAGACTCATCTTGAAACCAAACTAAACATGAAATTGGTGGAATAGTGTCCATATACACCAGAACAGACTATTTCTAACATTTAAGCAATAAAATCAATGCATGTCATGGTATTATTTTGTCAGTAGAATGACAGAAATAAATGGGCTGTTTAACAATGAATTCAGCTGTTATATGTGGCTGTAAAGTTACATTTTAATATATTAATTTTAATAAGTGTTAGTAATTAAAATTATTGTTATATACATTATAGGAATGTACTTTTTCCCCAAGTATCTCATAATTATAATCAGTCACTGCAACAGTTTATCGTCAATTCAAAATACATTTCTGGTTGAGGCCAGTCAATTTACTGAGAGAAAATACAAAACCACATAAGCACTGGGTGGCATAGTGGTGGAAGAACCCACCGTGAATAACAACAAAAGTTTTGTGGAAATGCTGATTTGGTCAATTTTGGTAAACTTTCCCTGAATTGTTGAATGACCTGGACATTTTGGGCATGCTGACAATTACAGTTTTGTTTCCGTTTCTTCAGAAGTCAGAGTTGTGACATTGTAAGGGATATGTGGATCTGAAGCATTGCACAATCCACCAACGTTTGTAGTCAATGGGAATGGATGAATACATTTATTTTTATTTAATATTATATATATAAATGATGGTGCATCTAAATCCCAGTGAATCACAGAAATGTGTGAGAAGGACACTTGTTTAGTAGAAAGAAATACTCATTTTAAAAGCATGACAGGAAGGTGGTGGTTTTTTAAATCTCTGGAGAACACTGTTGATGTGCTAAATGTGCTCCTTGAAGAAAAAAAGATTTTCCAAAATCTGCTTAACGTTTCCCAAAATAGGCTACAACTGAAGCACATTAGTCAATCTAAACATCACAAAATACTCATATCAAGGCCATATAGTTCAGAATGTTACAGTAAAATGACACAACATGAACACATATTGCGGTTGGAGTCTCACAAAAAGGGTAAACAGTGTATCTAGTGCCATCTGAAGGCAACATATGCATACTTTTGAGTTGTACGGTTTTCATGTTTCATGCTTTTTGCTTCGAAAAAGTGACTGAAATTAGCTGAGTCTCATACTCAAGCCCCTCGATTGCATGTAGCCACTCAATGAATGAAAGTTAGGGAGGATTATGCTTATTTAATAACAGCAATCAAAACAGACAATATATATTAACAGCTTATGCCTTTAGAGATTTCATCAGATACTCTCTGTCTCTTGACCATTTTGTTCAATTGTTTCTATTGTTCAAAAGGACATAAAATCTTCAGTTTCCTTACTCTACACCCTGAGGTTATATTTGGTGTGATGTGCAAACACATATCTTGACAAAGAAATTGTACTGCCATTCACAAACCTGTGGCCTCATGGGCTAGTACAGCACACTAGTCGGGAATTATTCAAAATTGGACGCAGTGTGTGTATTCTCCCCTGACTCTAATCCTATAATCACACACTTGTCATTTATTTATGCAATCAGAACAGCACTTATAATCTGTGCAAACAGTCAGTCAGCCTGAAATCGCCTCTTATACCTTTAAATAGGCACGATATAGTGAACATAGTGAATGTTATTGAGTGCACTCACGCAATGCACCGCAATAATGAGTGTACAAGAAATGTACGTTCAAAGGGTAGAGAATAACCATAATGCACTGAGAGTTGTACGACAAATGAATTGCATGTGACCAGAAAGACTACAGCTGAATCATCCATCCATCCATTTTCCAAACCGCTGGTCCAATGTGGCTACAGTGTAATATCATACAAGTATAAAGTCCTTTAATTGATTATGAAATTGTTTAGTTAAGGTTTATACATGCTAGTTTCCATGACGGAGTACAAGACATATAGTTTATTTACCACTGGAACTGCCAGGTTGAAAAGTTTCAAATTCCCTCAAGTGCACTATATTAGTGGAGTAATACAGGGAATACATTAGGAAATGAAGGTATAGGGGACGATTTCGGACACAGGCAGTGTCTAGTTTTGAATTTGTCTAACCTCAAAGACTGTTCAAGCTCCTGTATTTTCTTCATTGATAGTCTTCGCTGAGTTTCCTCCATAGTGGGGTTGCATGGTGTACCAGTAACAGGAAAACCCCAGAATATATTTTATTTTAAATGGTACCGTATAGTGATTTAGCTAATTTCAGTATTTGATACGCTGCTTTTCCGATGTTCACTGCTAGATAGCAGTGTGCTTCCCAAACTGACTCGAAACCGGCAAATGTGACAACATAGAAAAATAAATAGATAAAGCAGTTGAATCTCTCTCAACACGCCCAAAACTAATAAAGAGGCCAGTAGAAGTGAAATCTGGAATTACTTTGTTTATAAAACTGATGAATGGCCAGACATAGAATGCGCAAATCGACTTGCGCCACAAGAGTAACCCGTGATGCGATGTACGACGCAGGATGTTGGAGTATTGTAAACTTAGACGCCTCTCGCAGTTCAAACAATTAGGACTAGGCAACAAACTCAAGCTCCTCTTCTCTCATATCGAAATCCTTTGACATTTCTCTTTAAAGTTTCTCATTTAGACTTCTAATTCGTGACTGCTGTTTTGTTTTGCTCTATTCTCCCAAATCAATGTGCACAGTATGCGTACGTTCATCCATCAAAAGCAAGTTATTTGAATTTATAAAGTTCTAAATATGGATATTTTTCTTTAAAAAACGCATCCCTTCACTTCAAAAGGCCTTTATTAATAATTTTTTAATGGATGGATGCATTTTTTTTTGTCTTAAAATTTGGGTTCCCATTCACAATCATTATAAACCTTGGAGGACCAAGGATATTTTTAAATATATCTCCGATTGTGTTCGTCTGAAAGAAGAAAGTCATATACATCTAGGATGGTTTGAGGGTGAGTAAATCATGGGATAATTTTAATTTTGGGGTGAATAATCCCTTTATATGTGCATAAGTGGTCACTAAATGAGTTGGTTACCATATTCTTCAAAATATCTTCTTTTATGTTCCACTGAAGAAAGTCTTACACGGTTAGAACAACACACAACAAAATTATGACAGAATAAAGTCTTTTTCAGGCAGCAATTATTTCTCATGTGGCTGTCTTGAAAAAATAACTTTACATGGCTCCTCAGAATGAAACTCGTGTGTTCAGATGGCCTCACATTCATTCTCTGTCAGGTCACCATTATGTTAAGAGTGTTTACTGCCTGTCTGCCGGCCTTTTGGTATTTAACATTAAACTTTGTTGTTTGGAATATTCTTATTCTGTCTTCATCTTTCTAAAATTGAATTAATGCCAGATTTTTTCATATGAATTTCAGACATAGGATCTGAGGACTAATTCTCATTTTTCTAGTTATTTTGCTTGATTTTCAGAGTAAATCATTCATACGTACCAGAGTACTCTTCAAAAACGGTGCTTAAAATCTCTTGACAAACTAGAATATGTAAACGACATTTGTATATATTTGAAATAAAAGATATAGATTGTACTTATTTTCAGCTCGCTTATTTTGTTCAAGATAACGATTTTTTTAAGTCCACAAGTCATAAAAACGAGAAACTATGTTTCTAACCTAAGGGTGACCAGATTTCTCATGGTGGAATATGAGACGGGTGGTGAGCAAGGGTGATTTTATATATATAAATCATATAAATTATTGTTATAAATAACTAATTTTAATTCAAACAAATTACAAACAATATGACAAATTCGATAGAGATACAAAATAAATAAACTTGTTAAACAAGAGGTTAATTTACCATGTATACCATGTTCACCATGTAACATCTTTTGTTGTTTGATTAATGTTAATGACAGACAATATTTTATTTGGCTACTGTCCCTTTAAGACCGAATTCATGGGCATAATATAGGCCTACTTGATTGGTTGGGCTGTTCTCGCTTTACAGAACAACACTAGGCTACTATACTAGTCGTTCTAAGATCACCCAATCGTAACGAAATTGTAGCAAAGTTGAAATATGGGACAAAACATTTTTTTTCTTAACAAGTCAGGATACAAAAATATAGCTGAGATACGTGACTGTCTGTTCACCCTTATTCTAACCACACCTCAAGAGTTGTCATTCCAACCACACAAGTTTGCGAATGTTTGTTTTAACCATGGTTTCGGGAAACGCCAAATCATTGAACTACGTTAGTAACGACGGAACTTGCGATGTTAAGTGCAATGCTTTTGGGAAATACCCCAGATCTGATTTGTGTGTAAATTGGAATAGTTGCATTGTTTTTCGCAATGACCTTGTGTTGGTAGGCATATGTTAACAACAACAACAGCAACATACAGGGGTTTGCTATACAGATGTTCTCTTATTTACAACTTGACGACCACTACATCTAATGAGGCAGCGGCAGAAACACAGGAGGCCGCCATGAGCAGATTTATTCCGGGCTGTCATCTCCGCCGGATTCAAAACATGCTGTTATATTGTCATTCTGCTCGTCCAGCACTTGCAACAGCACAAAATTGTTTCTGGAGTGATTTTCAGTATGTTTCCCATAACAACATCTGACATCTACATGGCGTGAGAAATTCTGGGATTTCTGGTAATGGGATTTCTAGCAATTATAAATGGTTGCAGACATCCAGATCCCCTGGATGTCACTAATGCACAGTTGACCTGCTATCTTCACCTGACATAATAATCTTGTCAACACTTTTTGCCAGACAATGAAGTAGAGCAGATGCATAGTTACTAAAGCTACTTTTAATGCTCGATGCGTGAAGGTGTCTACTGACACACACGCACACACACACACACACACTCAGGTCTTGTGTGTATAATTACCATAATGAAACTCTTATTGAGCTTAAGAGAGGTCAGCTGTAAGTGGCCTTTAGCTAATGAGAGAGACAGAGGCATTAAGGGACAGACAGATCAGCTACACACACACACATACACATATAGAAGAAACTATGTGTGTGTGTTTCAGAGAGGTGGGTCCATAAGGTTCAGCTCTAAGTACATGTATAATTCATATAGCTCTTTCTTTATCTTGATTGACAGCATGCCCCCAAAACCCCTCTTCCACAAACCCCCTCGCACACACGCCAGTCTTTACCCCGCACACCTTAACAGTCACACACATACTGAGACTATCACTAGGGCTAGGCCAGGTTCATGTCCAATAGATATGTGACAGGGCTGATGGCTGTGCTGATGACAGGATCTCAGATTGTTTGGCATTGCTCCTTAAAGAAGACCAGACTTCTTCCAATGCTTTGGAACGACCATCTTCTTTCACATCAGAAGATCAGATCCCCTGTCGCTGAGGCCCGTCGGCCATGCAGTCCATTGTGAAGAAGTGCGCTTAAAGGGATAGTTCACCCAAAAATGAAAATTATCCCATGATTTACTCACCCTCAAGTCATCCTAGGTGTATATGACTTTCTTCTGACGAACCCAATCGGAGATATATCCCAAAAAAATATCCAAAGATTTATAATGGTAGAGAATGAGGGGCCTGTTTTGAAGCCAAAAATAAATACATCCACCGATCACAAATATTATACGGCTCTAGAGAGTTAATAAAGGCCTTCTCAAACAAAGCGATGAGTTTTTGTGAGAAAAATATTCATATATAAAACTTTATAATCTAAAATAACTAGCTTCCGCATACTGCTCAAGTCGACTTGTGCCACAAGAGTAACCCGTGACATGATGTATGACGCAGGATGCAGGAGTATCGTAAGCTTAGACGCCTCTCGTGATTTGTTTTGTCTTGTTCTAATACTCTGAGCTCCCGTGTTCATCATTACGTCACACATCAGGTCAGAGGTCACTCTTCCGCCACAAATCGATGTGTACTGTCATATGCCGGAAGCTAGTTATTTAATTTATAAAGTTTTAAATATGGATATTTTTCTTACAAAAACCCATTGATTAATCCTCTCGAGCCATATGGATTATTTTTTATGTTCAGTTCACGACCATTATAAAGCAAATATAATATAATGCAAATGAAATAAAAGGCCACTTAATTGAAGTTGAAGAGAGACACATTCATGACTGTTTCTTAACACTTAAATTGTACTTTCTTTTTAATATTATCAAATGAAACGTTTGACTTGTAAGTACATTTTAAATCATTAAGTTTTAATATGGTTTAAAGTATACATATTTTGATTTTATTTTGTTACAAAATGCAAAAGTAACACATACCTCCAACATCCTGTTAGTTAATCCTGAACAGGGAAGCTGCAGCGCTAACCTGAACCCTGGAGTTCGAAGCACACATCAGGCTGCTAGAAAGCAATGAAATTACTTTTACGAGTCATATTATTTGTAAATATGTCATTATATGTTTCAGTAGATATTTAACCAGTCACAGATTATTTCTGGAGGCTCCCAAAAGCATGAAATTTGTGCTGTTTTGTGACTATGTGTGTTCTTCTGTCGCCATCAGTCAATCAGCATGTCATGATGTCATTGTCCTGCGGCACCAGAGTCATCAGTCACATGGCTTTACGGCTCAGGTGATTGACTCAGACTGTGTTCTTCTGCAAAAACACACATTGCTTCCTTCACAATTTTCATTTCAGCATCCCGTGTGAAGCTTCATATACGAGCAGTTTGGATGAAGGATGGGTTTATGTTATCAGTTAAATACATGGTTCATCTAAAATGAAAAATTTATTTTTGCCCTCCTCTAAAGTTGGCACCTAAAGTAAATGCCAATGTTTGGAACGACATTAAGGTCAGTCAGTAATGACAGTGGAATTTCACTACTAATTCTGTTTCTGGAATTACAATCATGCACACACAAACATACCGTATATCTCTAATCTATACTGACATCTACAGCCTCTGTAGTGTTGCTCTATAAAAAAGGGAGGAAATGTATTTAGGAAACTAAGTCTATAAAAGAGTGCTTATGTGTCTAAACTTTGTAAGTCACAACGAGAGGACAGGACGTACGTGAGCGTGTGTCACAGTCAGCCTGTGCTCAGGGAGATGCAGCTGGTACCAGAGTCTGTGTCTACGGGTCTGCAGGCAACATTTATTTTTAACTCTCTTTCTCTCATAGACACACTCATATTTCTATGCTCAGAATTAATTTGCAATAATGAATTGAAATTTGCTTGTGAAAAAGACAATTAAAAGAAGTAATATACTTTAAAGAGTGCGAACCCAATGTGATGTTTTCAGACACTTAGTTGCTTGGTAATTGCAATAAAATGAAAATCTATTATACTGTTGTTTAAATTTATATGCTATTATGCTTTTTTGACTCACTTAAGTGCAGCTTTTCATAATTTAATCTTTGGATAAAGTACACTAAAGAATACACTGACAAGTAGTGTTGTAGTCAAGACCACTTAAATCTAGACCAAGTCGAGACCAAGACCAGACCAGCGCTCCTCAATTTCATCTGAAAGATCCACATTTACTGCCTGAGAAATGTCTTATTTTTAATCAATAATTACAACTAGAATAATAAGACACGATATAGAGCTGTTACCAATCAATTGAAATCACTAAATTCATCTTTACACCGCAGAGGAGGAACAAAAGCCGCATCTGAATTGGTACAATTACAAATGCATAAATAATGTTGAGATTAATGTTATAAAAATGAAATTTTGTTCATTGACAGCCCTCTTTCTTTTGATATTGCTTATGTTATAATATGAATATCTAGATCTTATACAAGAACTTTTTTGCAATCATATCTTGAATTTTGTAGGCGTTTGTATTAATTTTGGTGACATTTTTGACACAATCCCTTGTTGATTTCTGACCCGGCACAACAGTAACCAAAAAATGAAATTCGAAATCAGTTATTGATTGCATTTGAAGCAGGAAGTTTTACATCCAATCAAATTAATGATGTGAACAAAGAAATCAGACAATGCAACGGCAATATCCCTGCAGTTGCCGGTCTTGAAATAAAATCCAGAGTCCTTTTAATATGACCAAGACAAGACCAAGACCTTCAAAAAATGGTCTTAAGGCCGGTCTTGAGTACTATAACTCTACTGATGAGCATTTATGGTAAACTAATATTAATGTGCTCGTGTACCCGCCGAGAACAGCTTCACATCGGCCAAGTGCTTCAGGTATTTGCTGCTGGCTTGTACGTAGATGGTGGTTAAAAATATAATTAATTTGGGGTGTATCAAACAGGCAGTCTTTGGTCTCATTAATCTGTTACTTGTCCCAGAACAAAACACTTTGGTTTAAGGGGAAATTTAAATTTCATAATTTTATATTTGGGCTATATTGAACCTAAATCCTGTACTTGAGTGTTATGGTTGTACGTTTGATAAAATTGTTTGCTTGTGTTTATGTCTTTTATAATTGTTATTGTTGTTAATTTGTATTAAAAATTATTCAATAAGCATTATTTTATATAAATAATATGCCATATTTGGAATTGAGAAATATCAATGAAAGTTACATTATTACGCCGTTAGATGTCGGCAAAGACTCTCTTTATGTGTGAGTCAGAACAAGGAAGTTGTTTTGGCACTATGGGAACTTTTAAGAGGACAAAGATGTCACATTCCTGTGGACATTCAAACTGTTTTTTTTATGATGGATATAATATTATGAACATTGACCTAATGAATGCCATATTAGAGGTAGGTAATACACTCGTTTAGTCAATCTCTCTCATCATACCATAATACTCTACATAATACAGTAAGTGTCATTGAAGCATCTCAACATTCCTTCGTTACTAGTTCTAAAGTGACGTTTTAGTTATTTAGTTAATTAGTAAAGGAGGCTTGGTCGAACTGTCCATTTGAGATTTGAATCCGTGGCGGAAGGAAGTAGTTCTGCACAAAAGAGGGTTTTAGATACACTCAATTGTTGTTCTTATTTATTTACACACTCAATCCATCGAACTGTTGTAAAAATGTAATATCACACTCGTGGCCGTGTAATATGGCTGCATATCAACACACTCATCCATATTGTATATTATAACAGTCATTAGAAAAAGGGTGAGAACAAAAAGTTGCAATTACACTGCAGAGGAATAGTGTTAAAAATACATTTTAACCACTGATTCTTCAATTCACCATGTAATGATGTTTTTCCCTTGCAGTGTTTTCTTGACATAGTGATAAACTCTTTCTGGCCATGTTTTAGGGCGAGCCGAAGAAGCCAGTAGGCGGGATTATGCAAATAAGTTACATGATACTGTAGCCACATCACAGAGATAACGGCAGGATTACAAACGTACGTCTACAAGTTCACATACATTAAAATTAAGCATGCATCTTTTTCACAAGGGATAGTTGCAACTTCAGTTAATATTCATTTCTTGACCTCAAGTCAAACATCATTCCTCATAATATTAGTATGCATTTAATTAAGTCACAGTTTCTAGCTGGCTCTCATGTTAACACGTTAAACATGAATAAGGAATATTCCAGATAGACTTTTTAAAAACATTATCTGGTCTATTTTAGATTGATCAACTCATGAAGGATGATGGTACTTTCATGAGAAACAGCATGCCATTAAACACTGACAGCTAAAATGACTCCTGTTATAGATTTCGGCAATATACATCAGTTGCAGCTGGACTTTAAAGTCTGAAACACATATTTAAACTAAATTTCTGACAGACGCAGCTAGCTGGAGAGTTAGATTCAAAACAGGAAAGAGAGAGAGTGAGAGTTGGCTTTAGGATGGCCTGGGCTTCAGTGATGATGTTTAAGGATGATGGGAAATTCCTGAGGTTGCACACACACACACACACTTACCGTGTGAAGTGTGAAGTCAGTGGTCCACTGAGAGCCCTGGGGGTCGCTGCTCTTGATGACAGATCACCCAGAACTCCATAACAGCTCATTATGTAAAAGCCTCATGAATAGAGATGTGACGGGCAGACCGCAGCCGTGAAGATCGAGGCAGAAAAGAACAGAAGATGGGCGCTTCTGCATCTCAGATTTATTTCAGCATTATCAGCCATAATTCAGTCACAATGATGAGCTGCCTCGGGCTGAAACGCCTCACGCTGGACAGCAGATATAAAAAAAATGCACACAAATCACACGATGTATGATTATAACTGAACAAAGCACATGATGTATGGAATTAAACACCAAGATAGTGAGAGGGATGGAAAAACGCTGGATTTTGGTCCAGGGGCGTATAATAGAGATTGTCCCCTCATTATTCAGATTAGTGGTCCATGAACTGTTACTATAAAGGTGTTAATAAAGAAATATTATTATTTGCACAGTATAAATAATGTAAATAATAATATGATGTATAAGTATACATATAATATAATATATAAGTATTGTAACACTTCAGGGTCCAGTTCTCACTATGAACTAGTTGCTTATTAGCATGCAAATTACTAGGATATTGTCTGTTCATTAGTACTCATAAAGCACCTTATTCTGCATGATCATATTCCTTAATTCCACCCAATACCTAAACTCAACAAGTATTTTACTAACTATTAATAAGCAGTAATTAGGAGTTTGTAAAACGCAAAAGTCATAGTTAATCATTAGTTAATAGTGAGAATTGGACCCTAAACTAAAGTGTGACCAAACGTTTTGTATAATTGCTGTATTTTGCAAAATAATGAAATGAGGAAATATATTTTCTGGCAGAGGTAGGGGCAATTGACCCTTCGCCAGCAGTTTGATTGACAGGCAGTCTGACCAATCATAACCCCGAATCCGCCATTTTGTCTGACAAAGCAGTCTGGGGAGTCAGTAGAATAACACTGGTGAACTTGAACTTTATAAAGTGTGCTCACGTCTTTGAAACAACATTCCTTCTGATGTTCATTCATGTTTATTTGATGCTATAAATGAACTAGTATGAAGAGATGATCGGTTCACGAGCCGCTTGAAGGAGCTACAGCGATCTGTCACCACACATTAAAGAGACACTATATGCTATTTATTGTTTACATTTCTTTAAAGAGTAACAATATTTTAAATGTGAAACTGTTTCATACGTTGTCAGTGTCCTCTTTGCTCCGTGATGTTTTTTTCACTCCGTGAGAACATGATGTGTGGCGCATGCCTTGTCGGACATGGCAACAACTAAAGGGGGCGGGCCAAAGTTCTCTCAGTTACACGATGCGCCAGCAGGTGGCAGTATGCAACAACATATATATTTGAGCAGCGCATTCTATCTGTGTTCATGTTATGTTGGTCAGAGTGAAGATATTTCTTCATTATTATTCTAATTTGGGCAGTATTGTGTGTGTTATTGAAAGTTTGAACGTTTCTAAATATAAAATGTTTGTATCATTATGATTATTTCGCTTATAAGTGTGTTATTATATTTGTTATCATTATCATTATTACTAACAGTTTGTAATATCTTTACTTCTTAAAGTACCTGATTGTTCGTCAATAAGCGGGGATTATGGTGTTAATTCGTGCTTTAACGACGTCTTTTTGACCTGTGCAATTTTATTGTAACTGCGTCATTAGTTTATATCAGTTTCACAAAATGGCTTAGTGGATGTAAAAATTGTTCATTTTTGTCCAAAACAAGAAACCAAGTGAAGTCTGGCACAATCATAATTATTGTGAAAATGAAAAAAAAAATTGTTTGTGTTTATAGTAGTAACTAAGTAGTAACTGATATTTCATTCATGATTTAAAACTATTTAAGTTTAGGCTCTTTGTGAATATTTTGAATGAAAGACCAAGAGGATTTTCCATCCATACTTCTTTTCCATTACAAACATGACACTGTTACTCACATGTACTTTTATTCATATTGTTGAATAGAACACTATATCACTCACATAATTACCTACAACAAAGCATGCTGACACACACACACACACACACACACACACACACACACACACACACAGAGCTGAAGAGAGCTCAAACACCAGGCAGCTACTGCTCATAAAAATTACATGAGACGATTTAAGAAGGTAAATGTCAGCAGGAACTAAAGAAACACCCAGAAAACTCTCTCTCTCTCACACACACACACACACACATCACACACTGAGTTTTAGATAAGCTTAAATGGCAGAAAGTCTCTTACGTACTCTGGGCTTTTGTGTCTGTTTTGCTTGTTGACAGTTCTGCAGATGAGGACGGAGATGTTGGTCCTGTTGATTGACAGCTGTCATCTCTTAGCAGATAAAAGGCCTCAGAACAGCGTCACATATTACCACATCATTTACTGCGACACAGCAGACCTCATTAGCTTGTTAGAGGGCGAGTGCGTTAAAATCTTTGAAAAGTCCTGTTAATGGCCTGGAGTCGTGAGAATTGATCTTCAATAAGTATGAAACCGTCTCATCAGGAAACATTCTTGCATCCACCGCTTAAACTTCAATCTTGTGCAATATTTGACAATATTCATTTATTTCATTATTTTGTACTTTATGGTACTTTTTTAGTTAGTTTTCATTTAATTACATTAGTTTTTACATGTATCATGTATCTGCTTGCTCTGTTTTAATATTGTTGTAGTGTTTACTCTTTTGTAAAAGAAGTGCTTAATTGTACCAAATGTGCACTTGCAATGTACTTCAAATCTTAAAACTATTTATATATGTTTAAAAAACTGTATTTGCAGACAATATAATATTAATTAAATAAGAGTGCACTTTGTAATAATAACTAATTTAAAGTACATTTCAAATATTATGTTTTAATAATATTTTGTTGTGCTTATTTTGATTTGTTGACCAACATAACCTCCTCCAACTTGATTAGTTCTGTTTGTTATTAGGAATCATGAGGTTGGATATACGTAAGAAAACTGGACAGCTGTCTAGTTTTATTTCCTCATTTGCTATTTTAAGACAGTAATTCTGACCCAAGTGTTAGAGACATTCAGTATTGAAAGCAAATGTAAATGTTATCCGTGCAAGGAAAAGTAATGTTAGTTATGATTAATTTTAAAAAAAATTAAGTTAAAATTTCTTCCACAAGTTCATATATTTAATATGTACTAAACTGCAACTTCATCATAACAAATGTGTAATTACAAGTATATATGAATATGTGACATTCAATAAAGATGATATTAAAGTATATTTTAGTTTATCATAAATGCTTTTTAGTTCATTCAGCAGTAACTTTAGCCATATTTCAATAGACAATAGAAGTAATTATGAAATTATATATAAAGATGTATTTAAGTCAGTCAATAAAACACTCTAAAGTTCAGCTGATTGCATTTAAAATAAATTTAAACTATTCTAGCAATCCTGTTGGCGGCACCAGCCTATGACATCATACTACTGCGCCTCAGGGAACCATGCTTACAGTCATAACATAATCGAGACATTCCCTTTTGTAAAGGGAACTCGCACTGCATCCTAAAACACTAAGGGGATATCCATGCTGCCATACTGAGGGGAGTGCGTGCTGAAAAATAGCTGTGACTAAGAACAATTATAGCAGTTCCAACTGAAATGCCAGAACCACTCCCCCTTCTGGTCACACACTAGTATTCCCTACGGCCACTGCCTGAGCTACACGTCTCAATGAGAAAGTACTTTTGTATAGTATCGGAAGGATAGGATTTGTCAAACACTGCTCTAGGGCTTGGAACCAGCATCTTCACTGGGAAGGGGTTCCTTTAAGGGAATATAACCAGGGGCTGAAAGGACAGTCACATTTAGGGGGACATTTTGTCAACCCCAGAGCAACCAGGGTGGCTAACCTTGTCTGACTTGAGACTTAGCCTAGCCAACAACCTGTCTGTTTCCTAAACAGAGCCATGTACCGTATTTGCCTAATAAGAGGTAACCAGATGAGAGGGACTGCAGAAGAACCAGTATCCAGCTCATATCGGACAAAGAGACGGGCATCCCGGGGAGTAGGACTCAGTATAATGCTTTCCAGCACTTACAAACGAGGGGAGTTGCTCTGCTCGACCCTTCTTTTTCAAAGCACTGTGGAGGCTGGGTGCTCTGCATAGGGTTCCTAATGAGAGGAGTACCTCCAGCGACCAAGGGGTTCACAAGAATCTCTTGACCATTCAGATCAAACTCAGGGAGCAAGGCTCTATAGGACAATCCTCAAGCTAGTAGAGTATCAACCAAACTCTGGGGCTAGAATCAGGGAGGCTACTGTGGAGCCTGCAATGCAAACTTAATCTGTGTACCCTGGGGAGCCAGCGTAACCCCTCTTCCCAGGTCCTACTCGACCCGCTCTGTGCGGGCCTCGAACTCAGGTCGCCGGCATGGGAGTCGGACACTCGAACAAGGAGGCTAAAAGCTGATCCGCCCCTACTCTCGAGTGTATAAGACACAAAATGTATCAGATTTCCTCTATTCAGGGATGAATGTATTTGACAAGATCTAACAGTTAGAGAGGTGTGCTGTGTGTGTTAGTGTCTCTTTAGCATGCGTTAGAGGGGAGTGCTTGACCTTTAACCTCTGATTGGCTGAAGCGTGCTGCGCATTAGAGAGAAAGGTATAACGAGTGATGGACAGCATGTTGGACGGCATTGCAAGTGGCTTCAACTTAGAAGCTCTTTTCCCACGATTCCCTTAAAATGTACCATGGCTTTAGTATCTTGTAGTATTATTTTTATGGAATTTGGATTTTGCTAGAAATATAAGGGAATATGTTTCATTTTGCAGACTCTTCTCATCTGAACGGATTTATTTTACTCTTCAAAGAAATGGAACATTTTGATACTCTTGTCAGAAAACATGCTTAAAACTGAAGAATCAGATTATGAGCAAAATATCAACGTAATAACATGAAAATTGTTGCATTACTTATATTTGGGGTTGTAGAGACCAAAGATATAAATTGTGATATAAGATCAAAAATATAAGATATAAAACATGAACAAATACAATAACTTTCTCTGACTGTGATTTCTGCAAACTGTAAACACACCAAATGCCGGATGTTTATTTGGATTTGTTTATGTTTTTTATTTTATTAACACTGGAACACAACCACCACGAGAAACAGCAAACCTCTACATTTAACATCTTACAGAGAACAAGTGAAACACAAGGGATATTTATACATGGGGCAAACAAGCTTAAAGACTAATCAACAGAGAAAACTACAAAACTGCAAACATAGCCACAGGAACATGACACAGGATTGAACACAGAAACAACATGAACATAAAATCCCTTCAACATAAAAGTCCACACAACACTGGGATCGTGACACACTACTAGAGTCCTGACTTATGTTTGTTGGCCTTTTTTTTTTTTAATCAGCCCTGAACTGCCCTGCAAAAAGCACTGAGCCCTCTATTGTTCAATAACTTGGTGACAGATATTATGAGTTTATCTATTACTAGTAATGATTACAGCTACTAGGCAAAAAAAATCAAAGACAGAATCGAATCGATTAATCTTCATTAATCCAATGGAGCAAACCAACCATGTGACGTCACAGGAACTGGTAAGCTACCTAGTTTTTTTTTTTTTTTTCATTTTCCAAAATGGCAGCTATGGGGTAAAGTGAACCAGCATTTTAACTTACCCCACCATAATGCACAGAAGTTAAAGAAAGTGTCTCCATCCATCATAAATGTACTCCACACTGCTCCGGGGGTTAATAAAGGCCTTCTGAAGTGAAGCGATGTGTTTGTGTAAAACAAAATCCATATTTAATAAGTTATGAAGTAAAATAGTTTCTGCCAGACTGCCTTCTGAATTCAACCTAAGATGAAAGTGCCAGGCTGAGAACGTTTATGACTAAAATGTTTATTAGTTTCAATATCATTTGTTGATTCACTCTAATTCAGTTTATATTTAATTTTACTCATCAAACTCTCTGTTAAGTCTGTTTTGGGGAAGGTTACAACTTTGGTGGTCAACATATTACTTCAGAAATGCAAACAATTAAAGATATTGGAATGTCAACTTAATTTGTTTGGTTTTATGTTGTTTTAGATTTAAGAAAAGAAATATGACTATTTGTAAAAGAAAATTTGATTATTAAATTACTTTTTAAAAGAGGTCAATTATCTTTACAATTTCAAATGGGTTTGACTCAGATTCAGTTAGACGGTGCCCAGATGGTGCAACTTACCCACTAACTCGGATCAACTTACCCCTAACCTGGGGTAAATTGAACCACAGGAACACTTTGCATAAGATGCCATATTTTTAGAGCCCTTTGTCACGGATGTATTCTAATAATTTATACTGAGGACCACATGAGTGTTAACAAAATGGCGCATCTTACCCCACTCTCCCCTTACATCATTATTTACACGACAGAACACGAGGGCCAAACAAACGGGATTCTTCTAAGCAGCTTCTGGCGATGTTTAACAGGAGATGTGTGATTGTGTAGGAGACTCAGTGCGAGGATGAGCAGTTAGGCTTGATGGAGCTGCACAGAGTGTCAGCACAGCGTTCGTCCACGAGACCTAATGATGAAATAAAGTTGCTGTGACGGAGACGCTTTGAATGATGTCATTACTGGAGTCTGTGTGTGAGTATGTTTGCAGTTGCCAGTGCTCCTGCTGACTTCCTCAAAGCCCTCCAATGTGTGACAGGTCTGTTACCCAGCTGCTCCAGTGTGTGTGTGCTGTTATATAGTAAAGAGTGGCAGATGAACTGAGAGAAATGAGCAAGGGGAGAGTGAGAAGGAGAGAAAAAGTGATGTGAGCCCCCTGGCTTATTTTTCTTTCACTCCGTAACTACCAGCTGTGCCTCCTCACACGATCACAAGGATCGCACTTACACGTCGCACATACACAGACTAATAAAAGCTCATCAAGGCCCGTGTTCCTACACAACTCCCCTACAAACTCCAAAATGAACAGATGGGTGGCCAGTCAAACACTTCAAATGCATAATCCAAGACAAAACCAGAATTATTCAGGTGTTCTCCGGATTCATTTGAATTCATGAGTTGTGTGAACAGTCATACAATTTGGCTCTTTTGTCAAAGCCAGTAAATCTTTCGGATCAGACAGAGATGTGTTTTGCACAAACAAATCAAACTAGATTAGCAGAGTGCTAGAAAGACAAGCACCAGAGCGTTTAATTGCTGTAATTGTGTGTGTTAGGTAAACATGTATGAAGGATTAGTCTGGCTGTTTGTAAACTGAAAGACATGTTTGTGAGAGCAAAACTCTCATATTCCTGCTCATCTTAATGGCAGCGTGTAATCAAGCGTTCATATATAAATAGATGGATTCACAGATGCCCTGTTGTTGTTTAAGGATGTTTATTAACCTTCTCTTTTAACCAGAACGTAAAACATCTGAATGTACACGTACCAAGTATTCATCAAAAAGCAGCAAACTCAGTGTTTTTGGTCAGTTTGATTTTCCAAATAACAGTTGTTGGAAATGTGGTATTATGTGCACTTGATTTGGTTGGTTTGGCTAGACATCATGTTCTCTCTCTCTGTGTCTTTGGCCGTGATGTTTGGCATGCTCAGTGTATCAGCTGGAGGTCTCCGAAGAACCTGTGTGAGGTCAAACGTCAAGTCCCAGAGTTCACTGCCGAACTACAACACTTCATTAAAACACACACACACATTTGTTATTTAAATACAAATTGAAAACGCACTGCAACACTCTATTGCTCAGTTATTTGTAATTGAGCTTAATAGAGGGTTAGTTCACCTAAAACTGAACTTTCTGTCATTAATTCCTCACCCTCATGTTGTTCTACACCCGTAAGACCTTCGGTCATCTTCAGAACGCAAATGAAGATATTTTTGATGAAATCCGATGGTTCGGTGAGTCTCTATTGACAGCAAGATAATTTATACTTTCAGATGCCCAGAAAATGTTAAAAACTATTTAAAACCATCAAACTGCCAAAGTCCCATGATTTCAGTAAACGAGGCTTCGTTACATCAAGTGTTTCGAAACATTTCTAAATTTCAATAGTTCACTTGACTTTGGCAGTTTGATAAAGCTTCACGACGCAGTGTTTTGAAATCGTCCATCACAAGATAGTGTTGAATAAAGTAGTTATTTAGGTTTTTTTTGCAGCACAAAAAGTATACTCGTCTCTTTATAATATTAAGGTTGAACCACTGTACTCACATGAACTGTTTTAAAAATGTTTTAGTGTCTTTCTGGGCATCTGAAAGTATAAATTATCTTGCTGTCAATAAAGACTCACTGAGCCATCGGATTTCATCAAAATGATCTTCATTTGTGTTCTGAAGATGAACGAAGGACTTACGGTGTAGAACGACATGAGGGTGAGGAATTAATGACAGAAATTACATTTTTGGGAGAACTAACCCTTTAAAATACAATTCAAAGGGATAATTCAGCCATATTTAAATCCCTTCATTTTTAGAAAAACATTCCCTTTAATTTTCCCAAGGAGCATAAATGCTTAAAAGCTGTTTGTTCAGCTTAAGATATCTGGCATTAGACCAAAATATGCTTGTCCATATCTACATGAAACCAAATGATCTAACACCAGGGATTGCATCAGTTCAGACTAGGGGCTCACAAAAGCACTTGGAGAACTGTACAGATGTGCTAATAATCATCAAGATGTGGTATCCTGATCACATCCTGTGCATGTTTTGCAGTTAACTATTTTTAATGTTTCGTTTAATTGGGTATAATAGCCAAACACATGACATCATTAAACAGAAAGGGACAAATTCAGACAACACACAGGCTGAGTTCAGATGATCCTTATATTCCCAGCGACACTATACAGACAGGAATGGCAATGGAGTGTCGCGCGGAGAGAGGAGATTCACGAACAGTCCGAGTGAAACTAGGCGCGTGGCAGCTCAGTCTGGATACAGAATGAAGCCAGAAAATGTACTGTATTTGTTGTTGTTGCCTCCGTGCGCCTTTCCGCCGTCGAGTTTGACATAAATCTCGTCGCCAGAGTCCAGGTGCAGCACGACACTGTTGCTCGCGTAGTCGTAGTTCTGATCGGCGTCCTGCGCGATGGCGCTCGCGCGAACCTGTTCGAATAAACGCAGAATGTCATTCAGTGCCATTGAATTCGCAGCGCTGTAGTTTAGGAGCAAAATGTGTTTCGAAATGAATGGATCTTCACTAATAAAAACCTTACATTTCGTTTTAATGCTTAACACAGAAAAATCTAAGTTATTGTAAAGTTGCAAGTATTAAAGATGTATAGTGTTTATAATAATAATTAATAGTAGCCTACTTTTGTTTTAATTAATTTTGGATTACCGTCTGCAGCAACAAACAATATTATTATTATTATTATTATTATTATTGTTGTATACTACGCCAATGCGTTCGACTGCTCTTTATTTAGCAATGCATTTAATGCGTATTTTAATTGTGCGATTCACAATAGTTGAGCAGTATTCCCCAGAGAACCAGTGTAGCCTAATTCACACTGTTGCCTCCAACAGTTAAAAATCAAAGAAAACTAAAAAGAAGACAGTTTTATTAGCTCGGACCATGCACTTTTTTTCTGCCTATGATGCTTAAAATGACAGAAGGCGTCTGAATGCAGTCACATTCCTTCACCAGTCGTGCACGTGTTTGATACGCGTATTTCCACGCGATGCATTTGATCTTCCACTGAACAACCGTAACTAATTTGAAACTTTCTCACATAATTCATCGACTTGTCAATAAAGTGAAAATTGATTTTTTTTTTTTTTTTTATTGATGTACCTTTCGATTTATCTGCTGCTAAAGTGATTTATGTTACATAGCGCATTATGTGTAACTTTTGTGCTCGCCGAAAAGTAGTTTAAAAACACTGTTTAAATGTGTCTATGTGGAAAAAATTCTTCTTCAAGCATTAATTCGCATCGTGTGTTTGCTGTTTTGCTCCTGCAAACGTTGTAGAAATACCTGTCCGTTTTTACAGAGGTCTGCCCACATGCTTGTCCCGTCCCCTCCGCGCATCAACACATGGTAGGTGAAGTAGTAAATCCCAGACACCTGACACGTAAACTTGCCAGTGGTGGGATCATAGTGATTTCCGACATTTGTCACTACATCATCAAACCGGAGCACCTCGTAGCCTTCGTGAGGGTTCTTGAGACCCACGTAAAACGCGATCTTGGTGCTTCCTAGCGCTGGTCCAACATCTCCTGTCTCCGTCCTCGCCGTGCCCGATGTGATGCCGGTAAATCCAGGTCTGCCGGAGTCTCCTGGTGGTCCCCTTGGACCGGGTGGACCAGGTTCCCCAGGTGGACCCCTGGGTCCCGGTTTGCCCGGACGCCCCGGTTCTCCTCTAGTCCCTTGAGCGAAAGATGGTGGGATGGCACTGAGGTCCTGCATCACCTCCAGCGCCGTGGCGCTCGGTTTGGGGTTGTACGGATCACAGATCATCCGGCAGGTGCCTATCATTTCGTAGTGCGCTGAAACCACAGAGGTTTGGACCAGAAGCGGAATTGCGATGACCAGCGACACGATCATGACGATGCCCACGACCGCGCCAATTACTCGCTTGCTGTGGAGCACCCGGGAAGCTCGCGCTAAAAAGTCCGGCTCGTTTTTGGAGGAAATGGTGACACGCGAGCTTGAAATTACGACAAGAAAAAAACTCTCTCCTTTCAATGTATATAAAATGAACACACTCCCCTCCGTCCCTCCTTCTCGTGACCTCTGGCAGAATAGCACTGTCTGTGCCAGAGTTGTCAGAGAAACTATTGGCTTTGGCACGCGCGCTGGAGCGCGAGACGGAGCGGTGGAGGTTGCGCGCGGAGAGAAGACGCGCTGACTGACGTATAGCGACGCTGCGGTTTGGATGAACGATGCTGTGATGATAATCTCTCATATGAAGCTATGAATAAATCTAGAGATTAATCGTGCGTAACAAAACACATGTTCGCGTTCAACGGAATTGGGTTTCAACCCTCTTCTCTCTAAAGGCTTGTAATAATTAGTTGTGATAATTGCCATTCTTAACAAGTTTTAGTTCAGTTCTCGTTTTTAATTCTGAGCAAATTTGTGCCTAATTCTTCAAATTCATCACATGGTGCCCACAAACCATTTACTTAGCCCTTAATTAGCACCACAGAAGCACCATTTTATTTCATGTAAAAACCCTCAAAAATGGGAGCCTAACATATAAGTTAACTGGATGTATTGAAGTCGAACATGTTTAATATCACTGAATCAGCAAACACAATCATTTATACCGACAAAAGTAACTTTTAATGGCTTAAATCGTGCTTTTTAAAGTGTACCATGAAATGTGAATATGCTGATTGTTCAATGCTATGGGATATATTAAAGTATCTTAACTTTACTGTCAGATTCCATCCCTGTTACCATGGTACCAACACCTTTGGAAAACATTAGCATTATTTGCTACAATGCTTTCGTTACAGTAACCTTACTGCATAGTGTTTTCTTCAAGAATGCATGGATCTGGTGCACATTTTTTACAGTATTTGTGAAAATAAATACGATATAGATTTTGTGTGTTTCTGTTCTTGAACTGTAAAATTGACATTTCTATGGAAGGACATGAAATGCCAGCTTGCTATTTGCTTTTTTACTAAATATAACTCTGAACTTGAACATGATATTTAACTTTCTCTATATGCAATAATAAATATAGATATATATATATTTTTTTAAATTTGTTTTGACCCACATGGAAGATAGGCGCAATAACACAAAATCCCTTTTAATATAAAAAGTAGCAAATTAAATATAAAAGCAGTGGAAAAAACTGACATGCCTGTCAAAATTCTTTATATGGAAGCAAAATCACATAAAAATATTTTGGATGTATTTCAGGGTTTAGCCTAGAGAGAATGTTATTTATGCATATATACAATATGCCTCTCTCCATATGGTGATTTTGTCTTTGCACCATCATTTAGTTTAGGCATTACTGACAAAAAAAGGATAAAACTATCAAGATATCACAATGGAACATGCAGCAAAATAATAACGCAGTAATGACTCTTAAGAGATAAAGAGATAATTCTGTCAGTGGTACAAGGTGACCTTGAGCAGGTTGATCAGTGTTTCATCTGTGCTTCATCAGAGAGAGTGACGAGGGAGGATTCACTGAGATGTTTTTGCCCAGGACAAGCACATCGTGAGAGATGTGACATGTAAGAGAGAATCTGTGCTATTCCATTTGCTGCTCTGATTTCTATTATGTGTAAAAAGTTCATGTGTGTTTGTCTCTTTGTATCATTGTGTGTGACTTTGTGTATAAACTCATCCACTCATTGGGCTGCTGGATGAGGGTCTGACTGCTGTGACTCAGGGCTGTGTGTGTGACAGAGACCACAACCATGAATAAACTGGCACACACACATTCTCTCTCATCACTCACACATGGCCATGAATATATTAGCCCTTATACACGTCCACTCATAAATAAACCTGTGCTCTCTCTCTCTCTCGCTCTCGCTCTCTCTCTCTCTCTCTCTCTCTCTCTCTCTTTCTCTCTCTCACACACACACACACAGACATGCACACACTCCTGTTCTGCCTCGATCACTCATAGTGCTCAAAGAGGGAGTAGCCTGAAATGTGTTTATGCGTCCTAGGACTTAATCAATAGAAGGACAACTGGAGAGTGGGGTAAGATGAGCCAGCAGGTAAATAGTAGACTCTAAAAAGAAATGACCATAACTTGAATAAATGCATGGCTGCAATTTTCAAATTAAAAATTCTAATATTGTGTGTAATACATTATTAACCCTGGTACCGTGTCGCCTCCAGGCAACATAGTCTCTTTTAGTTTGTTTTTAATATAATAAGACACCAAATTATTGATGAAGCCTATCACAGGGGAGAGGAACTCAAATACTTATCAATGAAAGTGCAAAAGTGATCACAGTACTCACAGGCGTCTATTTTGTGTCCGGTTTCAGCACATGTGGGCATGTCACAGGGCTCCATATTTTCTCCAATGAAAAGTGCATTTTTCACTTATTTGTGTCCAGCTAATCACTCACAAAAAGCATGAGTCACCTTCACAGGTGAGTAAAGAAGTATCTTCAAGAGCTTTACATTATAACTTTCATAAAACTTTTATTTCATATAACTTTTTTTTTTACATTATAATTGTAATAAACAAAAGCACACCTAACTGGTGTTGGTCCTCAGGGGACATTTGCAGAGTTTGTGCAGAAGGTGCTGGAGCTCAATAGATCGGCTAGCACCATCTGCCCAGTGGAGGACATCACCAGCCCCACTCCGAACTCTCAGCCAGTCATCACCAGGACAGATTCGACACCAGAGTGCACAGCAGATGGAGATCACGAGCCAGACAAGAGGACTGAGCCAACCATCGCCCGGAGCCTGAGCCTCACAGTTAACCTGAGCAGGTGTGTTAGCCTGCAACATCATGTGCTGCCGTGGGACTGCTAATAGAGGTTGAGGGGATGGAAGAAGACCCTACACACACTCCCACCACTGAAGGTGAGCTGAAGCTGACCTTTGTATCTTATTAATATTTTAATCAGGATGTTTACCTGAATCTGCTGTCCCCACTGGTCCCGTCCAGCTAGAAGTCTCCTGTGTCTCCAGAGTTCTCACCCAGCCTCCCTCTTCCACCTCCTGTTCCAAGGTTAGCCAGTCCGTCAACCCCACCTCAGCTCATTTCAGTGTAGAAATGCCTTTGGTCCTCTGGTCTCCAGCTCCACCTAGTAGAAAGGATCCCACGGCTCCACCTCCAGCAGCTGATCTCGTCACTCCACCTCGGTCATGGCTCCTCTTTCCTTCATCATCTTCCTTACAGGTCTACTGAACTCCCTCGTCCTTCCTGCATCGCCTTGGTCAGACACTGCTCTGCCAGCACTACCTCCAAGACCATTGTGCCATTTGCTCTCCATCTTCACCTTGGGCTCCACCTCCATTGACTCCATCTCAGTCCATTGTCTCCCTGGTGTTGACAGCCAAGCCTCCACCATGGTTCCTCCCTCCCTCGACTCCACCATGGACCATCATTCTGGCTGTGCTCTGCGTTCCTGCTTTACTTCTTTTGCTCCTGGCTTCTCCACCGTCATCGCCACCCTGGTCTCTCCTGTCACCAATTCTTCTGATGTCCTGTTCTTTCCCAGAGCCATAATTGGTGTTCCTTTCATGTATTTAAGCCTGGAGTTTTCTTAGTTCTGTGTCCAGTATTGTCAATGTCATGTGGTTGTGTTTATTCTCTCCTACACTCTCCTGATCTCCTTAAGGTTTTCATATGAAATCATATTAAGCTAAACACCGTTCCGAGCTGGTTGCTGTGGAGCAAACTAAACCACATGACAGTTCAGGCAGTATAGATTCCTCATTCTATAAAGAATATGCACACATACATAATTTTAACTGAATGGTTTTCATAACAGCAGGCTCAGATTAAATTATTCTTCATTGGATGGTGAGTAATGAGGATGTTTGATAATGTATTCATAGTTTATTGTCAGGTATGGTGACCCATACTTGAAATTTGTGCTCTGGATTTATCCCATCCAAGTGCACACACACAACAGTGAACACACACAACCAAACACTGTTTCATCTTACCCTACAGTGAACTATAAAATTTATCAGTTGAATTTAGACTGACCTGAAATGCAGCAGGCTATTAAAATGGCAGCTCTCCGTTTAAACTTGGGTGTTTTACAGGTGTAGATGGCCCTTTTTTTGTGGTCCAGAGGCACAGTGAATCAGCATTGACTCCACCTCTGCCACAAACAGCCCTAATTATGTCAAAAGTACTTGTGCATGTTTGGCTGTATGTGTGTTGTGTGCAGATGAGAGTTAGTCTCTGTTTTTACAATACTGCCTGCTCTGTATATATATATATATATACAGAGATGAAGACAGTAACACATACAGAGAGAGAATGATAGTATTTGTGTGAGAGAGTTTGGTTTTGCTGTCATTCAATTGTCTTGACTTTCACACACACACACACACACACTTAAAAACTGCCCTACTCTCATATATCTTATATTTACTCTGTGCAAACATATTTTAATTCACTGCGGTTTTGTGGAATGAAGATTCACATCCCTATTAGTCACTCATGATTATGTGGCAAGAGGTTGTCAAGGCTTTACTCAGCAGAAGAATTATTAAAAAATACTCACCAGTTTTAAGAAGTGCAGATGAATCTGCACAGAGAAACAAGGGGAGATGTTCTAAGAGTCTGCTGTCTGAGAGTCACAGTATTTGACAAATGGTAACCAAATAAAAAGACACGAGTAATGGTTTTGAAAAGTAGTGTTCTTTCACAATGTGATAGTCTATAGCCAGCTTAAAAGGAAATTAAAATGTGCCGATTTAACACTGTATATGCCTTTGATCTCTGAAACGTGAAATGTATTGATTAGCATGATACTTTAAGTATCTGTTCTTGGAAGAAGTGGCAATTGACCCTTCACAAAACCCATGAACTCTCACGCCACACATCATGTTCTCACAAAGTGAAAAATACATCCTGGAGCAAAGAGGACACTTACAACGCGTCGACAGACATATGAAAGTGTTTCATATTTAAAATATTGTAATTTTTTAAAGAAGTTTAAACAATAAATAGCGTATAGCGTCTCTTTAATGTGTGGTGACAGATCGCTGTAGCTCCTTCAAGCGGCTCGTGAACCGATCATCTCTTCATACTAGTTCATTTATAGCATCAAATAAACATGGATGAACATCAGAAGGAATGTTGTTTCAAGCGTGAAAAGACGTGAGTACACACAATTTTTCCAGTTCAAGTTCACCATCGTTAATCTACTAACTCCCCTGACTGCTTTGTCAGACAAAATGGCGGATCCGGGGTTATGATTGGTTAGATCGCCTGTCAATCAAACTGTTTGTGAAGGGTCAATTATGCTAAAAAACACCACTTGCTGTCGGTCACTCACCACTGAAAATCACATCAAGGGAAATTCACATTCACCGTTCATATTGTTCATTCATGTTCATATTATTTGTCTAACAGTTGTATTTCACTTGTGAATGATCTATGTATGGGACTCTGTATTAAATTGAATGTTTTTGCCCATTCTAGGTGAATGTATTATTGTATTCAGTATTTAAAGCTTCTTTAATCAGATTTGATATAAAGCTTACCTAATCACCATGTTCAAAGGCAGAGAATGAAAATTGTCAGGTAATAATGCACTTCTACATACTGACAGACAACAAAACTCTCTGCCTGCACACACAGACACACACACACACATATGTATGTGTGTTTAAATGTCAGTGTGCCGATAGCAGTGAATGTTTCCGGCTCAGGTCCATAGTGCGCAGTGAACCCTGCATACATTAACACCCCCTGAGGTCATACACACACTTAAAATGCTAGCTTTGCCCTTTATGTGCACACACATAAATACACACACACATATTCATACATTCACATACAGTGAAGGGGGTCAAGTCTAGGTCAAGTATGGTCTAAGACAAGACTATGGTCTGTAAAGCTGGAATGAGTGTCTAACTTGTAATTAATAATATATCGAAAATATTGACAATCAAGTCAAGTCATCTTTATTTATATAGCGCTTTTTACAATGCAAATTGTGGCAAAGTAGCTTTACATTAATAAGAAAATGGTGTCATTGTCCAGCTTATTCTATATAGTATTGATTCATTCCATTGCAAATATCAGTAGTTATTAGTCTAGTTAATTTAGGTATAGCAGCATTGCAGAAAACAGTGACGTAATCGTCCGGCTCAGCTCAGTTCGTATACAATGGCGCCAATGCAGGCATATCAAAAACACTGCTGAATATCAAGCAAGTGTCCTCAACTTAAGCAAGCCAAAGGCAACAGCGGCAAGGAACCAAAACTCCAACAAATGGAGAAAAAAACCTCGGGAGAAACCAGGCTTAGTTGGGGGGCCAGTTCTCCTCTGGCCAACAGTGAACACTTGTCCGATACTCAGGCAGAGTTACGGGTCATTAAACCGATTTGGAATCGCAACAGTCAAAATATTTAATCTTGTTCCATCTAGTTTAAGATCTTTTTGATCACGCCGGTGTGGGACGGTTTGTTGGGATATGTGCCACTGGCTGATGAGTCGGTAAGGTCTTAACAGAGGACGAGCTAGTTAACACAGTCTCCTGCCAACACCACAGGGCCACATTGCTGCCGCACACAGGCACAGGTTCCCCGTCCGACCCGGACACAGCCCAGATCCAGCCAATCACGTTAATTGGTAAACCTCGGGATAAGCAGAGAGACAAAAAATTAGCGTAGACGCCATTCTTCTTCTGATGTACCGAGTACATCTGGTGTTATAGGAAGTCAATGCATCTTCATACGCTTGTGAAGAGCGCATATTTGTCTTGAATATGCACTTGTAGTGTACTTCAAATCTTAAAAGTATGTTTAGTTACACTTTATTTTAATGTGCCCTTGTTACATTGCAATTATGCATACTGAGCAATATTAATAAACTACATATACTTAATATAGGGTTTGGTTTAGTGTTAGCTGCATGGAATTATGCATAATTAAGTTGTCTTGAAAGAGCCAACTTACTGATATTGTACTTAAGCTTATTATTATTCTTCTTAGACTAAATTTCTAAACGCTACTCCTCCTAGACCTTTCAAGCTACAACCACCAAACTCGGACCAGACCTTCAGACTATTCTGACTCGGGTTGCTATATCTTTTCAGACTGGTCTGACTGACGGTTTTCCTAAAAACTCTGATCAAAATTTGGAAAAATCCCATTGACTTTCATTGACGGAATGTTCAGATGAGCCAAGACTGTTCAAACTCCAACTGTCAAAATTCAAATTTAAACTGCCAATTAGACTCCATGAAGCTGCCATTCTATGTACTATTTCTAATCCATTTAAACTCATTCAAACTCAAAATCTGTCTATCATCTGACTATTTCTATCTATCTATCTATCTATCTATCTATCTATCTATCTATCTATCTATCTATCTATCTATCTATCTATCTATCTATCTATCTCATAGCAACCAGCAACTACATAGCAACCACCCAGAACAACCTAGCAACTGCATAGCAACCACCCATAAAACCGTAGCAACATCCTAGCAACGAGCCAGATTACCCTGGCAACCGCATAGCAACATCCTAGCAACCACCCCAATCACCCTAGCAACTGCATAGCAACACCCTAACAGCCACTCAGATTACCCTAGCAACCACATAGCAAACACCTTAGCAACCATCCCGATTTACCCTAGCAATCCATTAGCAACACCTTTGCAACCATCCCGATTACCCTAGCAACTGCATAGCAACACCATATCAACCACTCAGATTACCCAAGCAATCACCTAGCGACACCTTAGCAACCATCCTGATTACCGTAGTAACCGCTTGGCAACACTCAAAAATCCCTAGCAACCACTCAGAATACTTTAGCAACCGCATAGCAACACCCTAGCAGCCAATCAGTTTACCCTAGCAACCGCATAGCAACACCTTAGCAACCACTCAGATTACCCTAGCAACCGCATAGCAATACCTTAGCAACCACCCTGATTACCCTAGCAACCACTCAGAATACCTTTCCTATCTATCTGACTATCTATCTATCAAAATTTCTAAAGTAAAACTTAAACAATTTCAAACTTTAAGCTTTTAAAACTTCAAACTATCTAGTCTTTTTCAAGCCAACTTAAAGTTTGTTTGAACAAACTTTTCTATCTAGTTTACTATTACTATACCAAATACATCTAACATGTGTAAGAATGACACAAAATAAAGTGTTACCAATATGTTTTACCAGTGACCAATGTTTCAGAGAGCTATTAAAAGTTTGCGAAGAAACTTATACATTTTTCCCTGTCTCCTGCCTTTGACATCTCAGCTCAGGATAGTCACTAGAGAGGGGTTTGAAGGTTCAATTAACTTTTTATGTCCCTTTACAAGATGTAATATAAGTCTTTGGTGTCCCCAGACTGTGTCTGTGAAGTTTCAGCTCAAAATAAACAACACATTATAGATTGTCACATTTGCCCCTATTTGGGCGATATTTTGTCCCTTTAAATGCAAACGAGCGGCTGCTTTTAGAAGAGGGCGGAGCTTTAACAGTTCACACTTAGGTTGCTCAACAACAACAAAGCTGGAGAATCTCACGCAGCCAAAATGACGTCAGTGTTTAGCCTTTCATTGTTCAAACCCATATATATTCTCCCTGTTATGTTCAGTGTTTGTCGGTTCTCGTCTTTACGTTACTGTGGTGTAACTTTGCATTCCGGATTGGAACTTTGCCCTTTGGATTACACTACCTGTTATATTATCTTCTTCGTCCTCGTCTTCCTGTCAGTATACACCTCAGCGTAACACACTAAGTGTCTTCCTTCAGCTACAAGATATAGTTGAGTAGAACGACATCCAAATTTAGGAGTCATTCTTTTGCACTTTACGCTGGAAATTCTTACATTAAATGGAATGTATAATTAGATGACAAATGTGTATCCAGTAATTAGCCGATTGTCTTGTGTGCGTTCGTCCATCACTGCAAATGTATAGAGCTTCTAGCTTGTATGTTTATTTTGTTATTGTCATTTTTATGTGATAGTCTGCAGTGGTTGGATGTTGGTGTGAAGCACTACCAGGGGTCGTGTAGGCCAGGTTAAAGTTGAGCTGGGGGGAGGAACTGCTCCCAAACTGTCTAACTGACCCAAACTCCCAGCAGCATTTCTACTTTGTGTTTGTTGAAGGGGGACGCTGGTCTGGAGGCAGGCATCACCCCTGCCAAGAGTCTTTCCTCACATACACACACTGTCAAATAAACTCTACTGAGTGTAAAGAGCTGATAACCAAGAAATGTACATTTCACTTGACATGTTATGGTGGCATGGTGGTGGAAAAAATATATTTCAAAACTTTCGCGTTTGCTCGCAAAACTTGCATTCCCCCAAGAAACATTAACGTTTGCTCACAAACAGCTCAAAAGGTTCGCAAGGTAATGCAAAGTTCCTCAAGGGAACGCAAAACATTTGCGAGAGAACGCAAAAGCATAATTTTCCCTCCCATCTCATATTTTTTCCCCGTCACCACGTCACTTCAGGGGCTTCGTAACATGGTTTATTAGAGAACACACATGTTTCTGTTGATCAGTGCTTATTCAGTAGCCTATTGTTATTCCAAAAGCAGAAAATCTTGTATTGAAGGTTCTGGCGTTGAATAATCCTGGACACATACAGGTCAGCAGGTTTCATCCTCTTCATACTCTGGTTTGTTGCGTTCCCTTCGATTCTGAGTCACGTCTCAAGTGCGTTTGTCTGCTGTTCATCTACGGACACAGTAATGCAGCATGAAGGACACATGTCTACGCCAGTTATGTCATCATACTGTAAGCATACTCAACATTTCATAATGGTCACAAATACTCCCTGTATTCACTGACATTGTTAGTTCATAGTTTATGCTTTTGTTTCATGTCTAAATTGAGTTGTTTTGTTTCATGTTTTAGATATTCATTATTGTAAGTAAACTTCTCTCTGGTTCTCTCACCAACATCTTCATCTACTCTGTTACAAAGTACATTGTACCTAACAATTTTTATGTATGTACATATTATTAAAAGTCATCCAATATAAAATGGGACCAAATGTTAAAATGAACAAACCAAATTCAATAAATGCTTTTATTGTTATCTAAAACAAATGATCACCAAATTTGCATCGGTACTATTTTCTGCAGAGAAACAAATGGAACACTATTATTAGCAGTTTTGCTGTGGACAAGATTATTTCTGACCCAAAATACCAAGATCACACTTTTTAAATGTGGGTGTCTAAATATGTCCAATAGAACACGAATTTGCTTCCATTTTCAGCTGGTGGCTTTGGTCATACAGAAAATGTCCCCTGGCCTACACTGACATGTTCTGCTGGGTTTTCTTTCACTCGTTCTTTTTATTTATTTCTGTCTGTCTGAACTACATCTGTCCTGAGGCAAGGTGGAGTGTGTCTCCACACCAAAACACATGAGCTGACTTTGCCTTTCAGGAGAGAGAGAGAGTCAGATAGAAAGAGCTAGAAAGAGAGAGACCTAAAGGAAGGTCAGCTGTGGGGATGTAAATAATGCTTGTCTAAATTTGCCTTTCAAACACAGTATTTGTGAGTGACACAGAGAGAGAAGCAATGTGTGAAATCACTCAAATGAATCTATGACTGTGCGGATAACAAAAGAAAAAAAGAAAATATCAGATGAGTTTGCACCAAGGCAGACATTCATAAAGAAAACCAATAATTCATCTGAAATGAGAATTATGTCATCATTTACTCATCATCACGCCGTTCCAAACCTTTCTTTCGTGGGCGATGAAAGGAAATATCCTGACTGGCTGTGTTTTCCACAGAATGAATATGAATGGACATGGATGTAGATGAGCTTCAAAAAAAGTAGCCTGTATGACTCATGCTCTGAATTCAAAGTCTCCTGAAGGCATGGAATAGATTTGTGTGATGTAGACTAAGTCATTTTGCACTATAAATCTTCCCTCAAAACAACCATTCGCAAGATCAGGAACAGTATAAGGTTATGAAATTTGCCATTTTGCTACTGTACAGTAGTACTAAACTCTCATTATGGAGACTTTCACTGTTGGTGAGCCTAAACAAAGAGACTGAGAACAGATCAAACAAAAGATAAAGAGACGTGATGCCAAGAAAGACAATAATATGTAGTTCAAAGATACCTTAAATCCTTTAGCATTGAGAACACTAAAAACTATGTCTGAATATCTTAGATCATTTATATTGTAATTTTAATTATTCTGCATAAATATATGTGATGATTATATGTAATGCGTATTTGATATTGTACATTATTGCAGCCAGAGGTTTATTTTCTGGTAACGATTCTCTGATTGTTCACTGTAAAACAGTTGCTTATGTGAAAAGGAAATATTGATTTATATTGAAATGAATAAATTGATATTTGAAACACAGCTATATAGGAAACAACTCCTGAATAAGCATTCATATTTGAAATGTTTTGTTATAAATATAGGCTACATGAATAATATTTTCCCATTGCCTGAATATTTGAGAGCTCAGTTCATTATTCTCTCTTGGTGCAGTTCTGCCATCTGCTGGATTAAATTAGAAGAACCAGAGAGACCAGCGAGTAGCTGCATGTTCATAACATGCATTTTAAATTTTAACCTTTCACTGAGATCAAGGTAAATGTTTTGGTCCCACTTAAACCTACCAAACCTGTCCTAACCTTAGAAAAAGTGCTTAAATGAGAAATAAATATCTGTTGTGGTGTTTAACCCTTTCTTTCATACGCATGGGTTTTGATGGTATTTGTACATCATCTAACAATTGGTATGCCATTGGTATGTGGGTTTTTTTTCTCCAAATCAAGATGACCGATGGCTAGTCAGAGATGTCAAGTTCCACCAGAATATCAATCCATTTGAAAGCGTCAGAAATACAATTGTAAATTTACAATCTTGGACAACGTTTTATTATTCAGCCTCAATTATCGCCCCTCAAAAACAATTGACCCTTCGCAAAGACCCGCCCCCTTTAGTTACTGTTGCTATGTCCGACAAGTCATGCGCTCTCACGCCACACATCATGTTCTCACACAGTGAAAAATACATCCTGGAGCAAAGAGGACACTGACAACGAATGAAAACAGCTTCATATTTAAAATATTGTAATTTTTTAAAGAAGTTTAAACAATAAATAGTGTATAGTGTCTCTTTAATGTGTGGTGACAGATCGCTGTAGCTCCTTCAAGCGGCTCGTGAACCGATCATCTCTTCATACTAGTTCATTTATAGCATCAAATAAACATGAATGAACATCAGAAGGAATGTTGTTTCAAGCGTGGAAAGACGTGAGCACACACAAAATTTTTCAAGTTCACCAACATTAATCTACTAACTTCCCTGACTGCTTTGTCGGACAAAATGGCGTCAATCAAACTGCTGGCGAAGGGTCAATTGTAGTGCTTTACAACTATAGGACAGAAATAACTAAATACGCTGATCATTACATCTAATTCAACTAAACTAACCCAGTAAACTTCTGAAAGAGTTGCTACCTGTTACAGAAGAGCCTCTTCTCAATAATATTAACTCGTCTTTATCTCAAGGTCCCAAGACTGTTCAAGCTGGCAGTTATTAAGCCTCTCATTTGAAACTGCTGTCATTAAAATTACAAATGACTTACTTTTTCTGTACTTCAATACTAGTTTTACTTGATCTCAGTGCTGTGTTCGACACTATAGATCATAAAATACTCCTAGACCGACTACAAAATTACACTGGTATTCAGGGAGAGGCATTAAGGTGGTTTAGATCATACCTATCAGACTGTTACCATTTTATCTATTTAAAAGGGAAAAAATCTAAGATAACGTCCGTAAATTATGGAGTGCCGCAAGGATCGGTGTTAGGCCCTCTGCTATTTTCAATATCTATGCTGCCACTGCTATGCCGATGATCCTCAGTTATGTAATTCATCACGACCAGGTAAAATCTCTAAATTATCCAAATTGAGTGCATTAAAGATATAAAACATTGGATGACCAATAATTTTCTTCTATTAAATTCAGATAAGACTGAGGTTGTGTTGAGGCAGGCATATATATTTATATTATGATATATTTTATATATATATATATATATATATATATATATATATATACATACAAATCTTTTGTTTCAAATCAGTGGTTCGGAGCGCTAAACTCACGTGATTTCAGTAAACGAGGCTTCGTTACATCTTAAGTGTTTCGAAATTTCAATAGTTCACGTGACTTTGGCAGTTTGATACGCAAACCGAATCACTGATTTTAATAGAAAGTACAAAAGAAGAACATTTATCTGAAATAGAAAGCTTTTGTAATATTATCATACCATTCAAAAGTTTGGGATCAGTAAGAGGGGTTTTTTTTTTTTGGAAAGAAATGAAAGAAATTAATACTTTTATTAAGCAAGGATGTATTAAATTGATCAAAAGTGACAGTAAAGACATTTATAATGTTGAAAAAGCTTTGCTATTTCAGATAAAGCTTTGATCACAGGATTAAATTACATTTTAATATATATTCAAATAGAGAAGTTGTAAAAAATATTTCACAATATTGCTGTTTTTGCTGTATTTTTAATCAAATAAATGAAGCCTTGGTGAGCAGAAAAATCTTTTGTAAAAACATTAAAAAAAATCTTTTGACCAGTAGTGTGTGTATTTATATGAACATTAAGTCATACATTTCATTAATAGAAATTGTATAGAAAGAAATATAATATAATAGAAAAAGTGCTAAACTGAGAAATAAACATATGTTGGATTTTTAATATGAAAAGAAATGTAGTTTTGTTGTATTACATGTTTATTCTTATTTTTAACCATTATTAAAAGTCGCACAGTAACCCAATGTCAGTGCCAGCATGAAATAAATTAGAAATTAAGATAAAAGATAAAAAGAAGAATTTTACTTTTGCTAAAAAAAATATACCTGAATAACTGAATAATGTTTGCTTAAAAATAAAATTCAATCTTGATTAAAGAAGCTTAAGTTTGAGGCCGATAAATCCATCAGTGTCTGAAGAAATGTATGTTGTGTTTGGAATGTCAGAATAGAAATGAATAGAAGAATAGAAATGTCAAGATCTATTAACTTAAAAACAGTCAGCTTCAGTTATCTCCTTCCTCTGGAGTTGGGCTTACAGACTGTACATGTGAAACACCATATGCTGTCTGCACAGAGCAAAAGAAGTTGAGCTTCTCCTCACAGTCTCTGTGTGTCCAGACTCTTGTTTGCTTGTCCAGGGCTCCACAACGAAGGTTTCTGGCAGGACACTGAGGCCGTCCCGTCTGAGGCCAGGCCGTGAAGTCGAAATTATCTTCATTGACCCAGAGCCACTCTCCTGCTAGAAAGCGCAGACCAGTCCACACAAATTCAGTTTTAGCCTGTGTGATTCTCTGTAAAGCAGAATTCATCCTGTTCTCTGAGCTCAGACTCGCCAGATCATTGTAATGTGTTCTGCAGTATTCCAGAGCTCCTTCCCAGCTCTGGCTCTGCTGCACCAGAACAAACTCTGATAAGTTCATACAGAAGAAGGCATATTTATCGGTGCATTTTATGTCATGCAGTTTCTTATAACCTTTGTGTAGAAAAGCACAGTCATAATCTTCAGGTTGATTATTACTAGTATCCCAGCTAATATGTGTTGCGTTTTCACCTCCGATCCACTTCCAGACTCCTGATTCTCTGTAGAGTCCAACCCAGGCATCAGAAGTTTGACTAACTGCATCTTCCAAAAATTGCTGCTCCTCACGTACATTAGTGAAGGTGGACAGGTCTTGAAAGAAAGTTTTGCAGTGAATAAATGCAGAAACCCATGGCATCTTCTGATTCACAAAGAAATGTTGTTTAACGAGAGCGGAGGAGAGTCCGTACAGCTCCAGGATTAGGAGCACAGTGAGTGTCGTCTTCATCCTCATCCAGTGAAGAGGTTTTGTGATTTTTCAATGATCAGTTGAGGACAGATCTGTGCATGGTGACTCTGACTCTCTCTTACTTAAACTGACATACAGCCAATGACAAAAGGGTGTGATGGTGCAACCAATCACAGCACACCTTTACAGACAAACAAAACAGCTAGCTGCATTTAACCAATCAAATAAACCTCATATTTAAGAAACTGTGGGCAAGCAAAACTGGCATGAAACATTTATGCATGTGCTGAACAACATACAAAGGATTTTTTTTCCTCTTTGGTCTGCTAAATCTCTTCAACAGACACAAAGAAAGAAGACAATTTCTTGCCAATAGTCTCCAGCTGTAAACCCTTCAGAACATACAGTATTTTGCAAAGTATCCTGGAGTTTTTCCAATTCTTTTCAAAAGTGTTTGGGAGATTATGTCAGTGACTCTGTTGAAATACTCAGTTGTGGAAATGCAAACCAGATCTAATAAAGCATATCTTCAATAGCATCCAAACAAACTGAAAAGCATTTGCCTTTGGGCTTGGCCATAGCTAATGAGGTGAAAGGTGTGAGTTATTGCAAGTTGCAGGCAGGATTGATGTAGGATCTAACATAATTAAATTAAATTTGTTGTACAAGAGATTAACTAGAGAGCAAGTCAGGTTTGTTTGTTTGTTTGTTTTTGGACAATTCTTAGGGAGCACTCTGAAACACAATCAAGGAAAACAAAGTTGAGTTTTGCATGATTCAGGGACATCTATATGCTAAAGAAGATACTTCGACCTCAGAAATCTGGGGACTTCATATTGTATTTACTACTCACATTGGAGACAAGCAAACAAATTGGATAGTTGGAAAATTATTTAAAACTGTCTTTAAATGTCACATGTATGTTCAGCTTAGTTCACCTCTGTCTTATCTGTATCAGTTAATTAGTCACAATGGTTTCAAATTAGTTTATCTCTGTCCAGCCGTGCCTGTTTAGTTCCTTCATTATCTATGTGTATTTATATTCCCTATTTGGTTCAGTCTGTCACATGTATGTCATCTAGTCCTGTCTTGTCATGTTTAGTTCTAGTCTTCACCATGTCTAATTAGTTTAATTGTCATCACCTGTTTCTATTTAGCCCTCGTCATCTGTGTGTGTATTTAAGTTCCTCCCTTTGTCTCCCTCATTGTCTGTAATTGTTTGTGACATGCACACTGTGCCGTATGTTCTCCGTCTGGAATAAACCTATCGGTTTATTGTCTACCTGCGTCTCCTGCCTTCCCTAATGGTTACAGAATTACAGACCTCTCAACGCAAGAAAAAAATGGACAAGATGGACTCACCCTGCAGTTACTGCTAAGCCCGGAGGCTCGACCTCACCTGGACTACTGGGTCTGGAGGTGCACGAACGACGAATGCTCCGCCTCCGCTTGGTAGCACGAGGTGCGCTCCGAGGTCGGAACGGATGTGGATCTTTTCCGCACCCAAATCCCCACCCTTGTGTCTTCATTCCCGGTCCCGTCTGGAGATCTCCTCCTGTTTCCTCCGCCTATCCCAGTCAGCCCCCTGGATCCGTGGTCACTGCTGCTAACGACTAGCTCCTTGGCTCTGCCCCCGGCGCTCGTCCCGTGCGGCTCCTCACCAGCACCTCGGGCTGTCCTTTCACCAACAAGGCTCGAGGCAGAGTCCCCGGCTTCCCTTCAGGCCTCCAGGCCCACATCACCACCTAGACCCTTCAGCCCGTCACCTGCACCTCGACCCACAGCTCCCTCATCACCTCCTCGGCCCGTCAGCCCGGAAGTACCGCTGGGCCCCCTCGGTCCTCTAGTTCGGCCTCCGGGGGTCGACGCACAGCTTCCACCACAGACTTCCAGGTTGGCGGCTACACCTCCACCCGTCACCCGTCAGCAAGCTCCTCCCTCCCGTCAACCTCCCTGTCGTCCTCGATCACCACAGCTTCACCCCTTCAGCCAGACCAGTGTCGGCTCCTCGGTCCCGCGTGTCAGCGGCTCGACGCCGACCCGGAAGTTTGGCGCCGAGCCGCTGACACGCGGTCTGTCGGCTGAGAAGCTCCGTTGGTTCCTCCACCCACTGCCATGGTTCCGCCGCCATCGATCGGCCCCAGAGCGTCATTCCACCCCACTTCCTGATCCCCTCTCCATCACTGGTCATGGCCAGTCCCCTGGATCCGTCGGTACTACTGATGTGGTCCAGCTCATCTGCTTTTCTTCCACTGCTCACTTCGTGCAGGTCATCTTTCTCGTCTCAGGCTTCCCCTCCACCAGCTCCACTTGGGCCTCCAAGCCCATGTCTCCACCTCAGCCTGTCCATGCGCCTCATCTTCCTCGCCTCGGGCAACCCCTTCACCAGATCAGCTTGAGGCCGAGTCCCCGTCTTCCTGGATACTCCGCTGGGCTCCCTCGTCACTCTCCAGGTTGGCCTCTGGTGGTCGACACCAAGCTTCCGCCACGGACTTCCAGGGTTCCGGCTACATCTACATCCTGCACCCCTATGGTGTCATCGGGCTCATCCCTTCCTCAGACCTCCCTGTCGTTCTCACTCACCCCATCGTCAGTCCAGTCGCCACCTCAGTCCAGGCTTCCAGCAGGCTTCCAGGCCTGCAATGTTGCCCTGGTCCATAAGCCACTATGTTCTGCTGGTTCCTCCACTCACCATGGTTCCACCTCCGCTGATCGGTCCCGGAATTCCGTCCGCCCTCTCTGTCATGACTCCATCCTGGATCTTTCCACCTTGAGCGTACCATGGTGCTTGTGGCCAACTCCACCACCTCCATGCCCTCTTTCCTCATCCTGAACTTTCGATATCAGGGTGTGAGGTCGCCCCTTTCCGAGGGGGCGCTATGTCAGATGTATTTTCAGTTTAGTGCAGTTCTGTCTTATCTGTATTAGGTCATTAGTCACTATGGTTTCTAATTAGTTTATCTCTGTCCATCCATTGCTGCTTAGTTTCCTCACTATCCATGCGTATTTATACTCCCTGGTTCAGTCCTTTATCGGTTAGTGTTTGTTATGAATGTTCCCTCACTCTCTGTGTTCGTCATTCATTAAAGACAGTTTGTGTGAAAATAGTATGTTACGCCGCCTTCTTGCCATTGGATTATCTGAGTTTGTTTAATTATAGAACCTGTTTGAATCTTTCATCTTCTTCACATGAACCTCGGAAAAGAAAATTTTCCTAATAAATATCAATTTTTTATCATTCACACATTTTTGCATGCATTACTTACTTAGTTTTAGATGATAAGGTGTGGATTTGGTTTTCAAGTGAACTGTGAGTGAATGTAAATGTGTTTTTGCAGCGATGTGCCTTCTGTACAAATGTCAAAGCTGACGTAACAAAACCAAATAATTTGTAACCAAAGTTACCATCTACATATCAAGCAAAACACCTGTCTGACTGAGAGTATGGGCCCTCAATTTGCTGTTGAATGCTTTATCAATGAAAATGAAAATGATCATTTATTATTATTATTACAGTTACTGTATAAAATAGTGTCCAACACTACTGAGGACTAACTGAGTACTACTTGTACTCAAGATGGCAAAGTCACACTAGTGATAGCAACATAATACAAACAACAAAAGAAATAGCCTTCAATCAACATCCAAAAACATTCAAAACATTTGCAACTCACTAGCATGAAGGGCCAGGTTGCTGGAAGTTCAACACATCAACACTAATGATCGCTTGCATGCAAAAGATGCCAGCAGATATATAGGCAGTTTCCTTCCACAGATTCTTACCCTTTCTGAGATAATTAGGCCCAGTTTACGCAGAATGCATTTTTGGGTTCGATTGCACTGCTTCAAGTTGGCATGAAACTGAAGTTGTTTTAGTCTTTTCTTCCTTATTGTGAAGTATGTATCTACAGAGCCCCTAAAGGGACCTTTGCAAAAATAAAATGTATACAGACATTCTGAAATAGTTTTTTGTGCGCACATGATACATTTCACATTGAAATTTATCTTCATAAAATTGTAAGTATTGATGCGTATTAATTGATAAAGATCTTGCTCAAAAGTATGAAGAAAATGAGAGCATGGATTCCCATTAATTAATAAAGATTTATTTGCTCAAATTTGCTCAATTTGCAATATATATCATGGCCTTATGTCCACTTTAAAGCATTCTCTGTGACGGCTGAGAAACCTCTTTCTTCATTCTGTTCTAACAGCGCTTATCATGAACAGAGCCATAAAGGACTTTAAATATAAAGGGAGGCACACATATAAAAGACGAAAACCACATTTTGAGCAAATACAGCTTAATTCATTCATTTGCATCCACACTCTCACTTTCTTCATAGGCAGTGACGCACAAATTAAATAGGTTATTGTATACACAAAACATTGTAACATGGGATATGTTTCTCATGCACATCAGAGGTTGTGTTGATCACTTTTAATTAACTGTATATCAATTATTCATACTAACATTTGGGAAATATTGAGCCCATTGATATTATTTCACTTTTCAAAGTAGTTATGTGCTTGAACTGGCACCTCCATAAATTTGTGCCTAATGATTAGGATATCCACGAATTGAGAAGGCTCTAAAAAAAATATTTTGCACTTTGTGTGTTTCAAAGGAACACAGTGATATTATTAGGAAATTGCACAATAATATCACTGTAAACTAGATAGACCAATTCATATTTAATGGCAACAACAGTCAACAGTGACTACTACCTACTTATTGCTTCCATCAAACTTAAACTGTGCGAAGCAGCCAAGCAGTAACAGCCCAGAAAACAACCAGGTACTGATAAGCTGCAATGCCCAAAAGTTATCAAAGAGGTCACCATTGAGTTAAGAAACTGGTTTGTAAATCTGGCCAAAGAGGAGAGAGATCAAAGCATCTTCAAATGGGAATCCATCAAAAGGGCCTTTCTAGAGACAGGTATTAGTGTCCTGTGCTATGAAAAGGTAAAGCAGTGGATAACACCTTGAACCTGGCAAAAGATAGATGAATGTAAAGACTTGATGCTAGCCACATAGGCACCAAAACCTCTGGAAAGGCCCAGGATGTATACAAGGTCAGAGATAAAGAAAAGTGGCTAAAATGACTAGACGGCCTTTGTAGAGGAGCTAGTAGGAGAAGCTGCACTTGCTGCTGTGAGATGAGTGTTGTGTACAAGATGACCACAACAACGGTCTGGTAAAATGCTGAACCAGTCCATGCCTGTTGGCCGGTTGGCAAGTCAAGAATGACTCACTACCGATCAAAAAAAAGCTGCAAGACGGGTTCAATACTTCCATGAAGTACTTCCAGCTAACAAACCCAGAGGCATCCAGTGGACCTCCTTGACACAGCTTGAATTGGTCATGAACCGATTTTCTTTTTTAATTTTATAATGTTCTCTAAGGTCCACTTACAATGTTATCCATTTAGAATTGTATCTTTTCAATCATGTTTTTGTTCCTCTCTTTCAAAGACTCAAAACACCCACTGCTCGGGTAACAGTTTTGCATTTTAAAATAGTTTTCAACATCCCCGCCATTAAACGTGTGCAATTGTTTTGAAAACTTCTGAAGTTGAAAAATATCTCTCAGTAGCCAATAAGAACACACCACTGCTAGCCCCGCCCCCGCGAGACAATTGTGCCAGAATATCGAACGCAAACTCTGGGATCGTAAATGAAAACTTCAGAAGCGTAAATGAAAACTCTGGCAACGCATCTGTAAGTACAAATCATCAAACGAAAATGGAGAAAACAATTAGCAAAACATGCAGTGTATGAAAAACGAAGTCAAACATTTTGGTTGCAATTTAATTTTTTTTCAGTTTCAATTCATTTTTTCATTAGTTTCTTAAAAAGTTACGTTCGTTTTTATTGGCACAAAACTAATCCCATAGGCCTGAACATTAAACTCTTCCAAGACCAAAGTAATGTACATTTATTACATCCCTAATCCACCAATAATTGTCAATAATGAACCAATGTCAACAAAGTCAACAGTTTAACATACCAGCCTCGTCAGCAAGGATAACGCAAACCAAAGAGACATACAACCTTGGAAAAGCTAGAGGTGCAAAATTTCTTCATTTGTCTCCGAACTGGAGTTGAAATTGTAACCTGGTGCAGCTCCGCCCCCTGCTGGAGCTGAAACAGGGAGACATGCTGAACAGCTACACCTTTACTCAGCAAAGAAAATGGTTTGCAATTTTGTTTTGCAGTCTTTTGCATAGGAAAAAAACACAAAGATTTTTACAAAAAAATTCCCCAAAAATGTTCTTTAAGAGAAAATGAAGAAACATTTTTTAATGTAATTTTCTTCTTAAATACATAGTCTGTATTAAATATGTATAAATGGTTTTATGTTTAAACACACTCTTGTAAATATATGAATTAGCAGTGGCTGCGTTCAAACAGTATTCAAGTCTAAAGGTTTTTTCCAGCACTCTGGAACAGAAAACTCCTTTCATAAATAGAAATATGGTTATATTTTATTCTGTTCACCCACACTCACTCAATAGGCAAAAACTCATACTGTATCCTACAGAGGGCACTGAAGAAATCAATGTCTTTCTTGTTAAAAATTCTGCTTTGAAAACTCACAGAATCAATGAAATTTTAAAAAATAAAATAATACACCGAATGTTTGTCTTTTCATAAAATGTGCTGAATTGTGATGTTTGATACATTTAAGAGCAAGAAAATATGGTAACGCTTTAGATTATACAGCCCGCTGTCACGGGACTGCAGCAGAGATAAAACTGGATCTTTATTTAAAATCAAGCTCAAATTCTTCATATAACATGCAAGAGCTGGAACAGGAACAGAGCAGACAACTTAACACTACATAGAACTGACAATGAAACAAAAGAAACAGAGAGCTGAAATACACTGCGAACAGAGGAACTCATGAGAATAATTAACAAGACACACCTAAACTGAAACTCAATATCAATCTTTAAGTATGGTGAACAGTCAGGCAAACTGGAGAAAGAACCAATAAACGCACTGACAGCAAAAGGGGCCTGTACCACGATGGTAGTTGATCGGGGTTATAGGATTAGTTTCAAGTTGACAAAACCAAACCACTCCAATGTGGCTTTGTTGGTACCATGATGCTGATCATCAACTTTCTCTGTCAGCTCAGGCTTTGATGAGTTTGTGGAGCGTGTGCACATGAATGCGTGACATCAGTGGCAAACGGCTAATCACAAAAGAGAGAAACTGTGATTCACCTCTTGCGTGAGAGCCAGCGATTTTAAAGGAATTTAAATGCATTTTAAACTAATGAAAATACTTGTCCGTGAAAGAGGACAAATACAAGAAATTATCTGTGATATCCCAGCAGTTGTCTTGCAATCTTTTTAGTCTGAGACCAAGACAAGACCAAGACCTTCAAAAAATGTTCTTAAGACTGGTCTCGAGTACAGCACTACTGTATAGGGAGAACCTCGGGAGCTCCATTTAGCCCAAGCTGCTGGAGGAAATGAACACTATGGGCTTTCATTGTTTGGCCACCACTGTGCAAGAGAACTTTGACAACCTAAAGCATAACTTTCTTTGAGCAGTTGGGTTTGTCTAGACAGATCTGTGTGAACGGCAAACTCACCATTAGCACTGCTCTGGAAGTGTCTTCAGGCACAGTTCTTTCCAGACTTTACAGGGCCGCTTGAAGTTGCTGGATGATTTTGACCACATTTCCAACATTTACCCTCTGTGATCCAGGTAACAATCTGGGTGGTGGTTAGTCTCTTGGCTTTATCACATGAGTTGAGATAATGATCGCAATGAGGACAACAGGGCTTTGGCTTGGAACTGACTTTCGCCTATGCAGGTTTAGAAGACTTAAACACTATATGATCACCAGAAGTTTACTGTGTTAAGTTAGATGTAAAACCACTATACAATCAACAGACGTATGAAGGAATGAAGTCTGTGTGAATACTGCTGGTTTGCTGTGTCTTTGTATTACAGGTATGTGTATATGCCATGATGCTCCACTCTGTGTGGGACTCGAACCCCAGTCTCCAGCGTGAGAATCAGACGCTCTAACAAGGAGGCTTCAGGCACAGCAACTACTAGCTGCCCTCCGTTACACTCGCACAACGACAAAGAATCATCTGAGCCACTTGGAACAGACATGTAAATACGTTGGAAATGGACTCTACAGGGAACAGACTCCACGTACATCTTGTGTGAATGTTGGACATGACACAGGATAAGATGTAGCTGCCTGTAACTGTTACAAGTTGCATGACAGCAAGATGGGATTTATGTTAACACACAGGTTATAGAAGGGGTATAAGAAGGTTTTCATTTGTATTATGAGAGAGTTATTAGAATTATATACTGGCAGGATTACAAATTTAAGAATCTGTTTAAGATCTGCTGATCCCACTTCCTGACATAACATCATATGAAATACTAAGGTGAAGTACATTGTATTTAGCCTTTTAAGGTAAAGATGATGACATCAGATGAATGATTCTGTTAAGCAAAGTTTATAGCAAGAGTTTTCTGCCAGTTCCTGTTGTCTGTATTGTAAACAAATTAGCCAGATTACTCTCGCCTTTTCTCTCTAATGGGTCTTGGAGCCGCTGTCCCACTCTTTGAATATTTATGCTGATTAGGACTTGCGACAGTCTAGGCCGGGTTCCTATACCTGAATCCTTCATTTGCATGCTTTGTTTAAGGTTGTCAACCAGGTGCTCAATTTCTAAGCACTGCCCCCTAAAATTTACATAAACTACAATCTTCTCTCCCCTGCCATACTGCTATGCTATTTACACCAAGCTTCAGAACAGGCTCCCTGTTCACCCATGCTCATTATGGAATGTACAAAACCATTTTGTGATCCAGTCAGCCCCTTTCATGGACAATACAAGGGTTACTCTTTAACTGAATGCAAAATAAATAGGACCTGTTCAATATATTTTCAAAATTACATATTCAATGAAGTAAAACACTTACAGTGATAAAGTTTACTCAAATTAAAATCCTTTTATCATCCTCATGTCAGTACATCTATCAATATACATTAAGTGATAATATGGAATCTTCTATTCTGATGGTGATTCAAAAACTGTGTATAAAAATCATCGAAGTTAACTTAAGGTTACTTGTGTCTTCAATACGTCACTCTGATTGGTCAGTTACTGCATTTAGCATCAGATATTTCCTATATTTTCATAAGAGATGCTACTTAAATGACTCTAGAAATGCCAACTGACTTTCATTACATTGTATTACATTACATTACAACCTGAAATGCATAGTATACAGTGATTAGATGCCGTAAAACATTATTATAAAAAATTATAATAATTAATTACATATAATTTAAAATGAATAATAATAATAATAATAAAATGGTTCTAAAAATAAGCAATATTTCCTTTGTGATTCAATAATTCCTGCTTCAGGAAGCTACAGTTTACTGAATGGAATTTAAATGATCACTTTAACAATTTCTCATAACTAAAAAAAGTATAATCTGTTACACCCTATACCGCTCCTCTAAACACAACAACTACTAACAAGTTTATATGATTTAGTTATAAAACAAAAGAACATGTTCTTACAAGCATTCTTATATGCATAAAAGCCACCTCAGTCAAACAAAAACTAGTACTTTCATCCTTTGAAAGAAATTTCTCATTTGTTTTTGGGTAGGAAATTCATAGTGGAGCGCACAGTTTTCTGCAGTGAGCCCTGAGCAGGGCTTCCTTCCAGTAAGTGCGGAGCAGGAAACGTAAAACGGACTGGTGTGGAGCTGTCGAGTGATTACTGAATGCAAATTGTTGAACCAATCCGTTCTGCTAGTGATCCAATTGGTCTTAAGAAAGAAGAAAGATGGTTTACAAACTAGATAGCAGTAAATAGTTAGCAGCAGTGTTGATGTTTATTACTAACGAAAATGTTCATCAGTTGTTAAACAGTGACGTACCTTCTAATGACAAAAGAAGTTGAGCTTCTCCTCACAGTCTCTGTGTGTCCAGACCCTTCTTTGCTTGTCCAGGGCTCCACAACGAAGGTTTCTGGCAGGACACTGGGGCTGTTCCATCTCAGGCCAGGCCGTGAAGTCGAGATCATCTCCATTGACCCATCTCCAGTCCCCAGCTAGAAAGCGCAGACCAATCCACACAAATTCAGTTTCAGCCTGTGTGATTCTCTGTAAAGCAGAATTCATCCTGTTCTCTGAGCTCAGACTCGCCAGATCATTGTGATGTGTTCTGCAGTATTCCAGAGCTCCTTCCCAGCTCTGGCTCTGCTGCATCGGAGCAAACTCTATTTTCATACAGAAGAATTCATGGTTTTTATTGCACTTTTCATCATGTAGTTTCTTATGATCTTTGTGCAGAAAAACACAGTCTTCATCTTTACCAAGCTGATTCGAACTATCCCAGCTAATATGTGTTGCAAATTCACCTCCGGTCCACTTCCAGAATCCTCTTTTTTTGTGCAGACCAATCCAGGCATCAGAAGTTTGATTAACTGAATTATTTAAAAATTGCTTTTCCTCCCACTCATTGGTGAAGGTGGACAGGTCATGATAGAAAGTTCTGCAGTACCATCGTGCAGAATACCATGTCATATCTTCACTCACAAAGAAATGTTGTTTAACGAGAGCGGAGGAGAGTCCGTAGAGCTCCAGGATTAGGAGCACAGTGAGTGTCGTCTTCATCCTCATCCAGTGAAGAGGTTTCGTGATTTTTCAATGATCAGTTGAGGACAGATCTGTGCATGATGACACTGACTCTCTCTTACTTAAACTGACATACAGCCAATGACAAAAGGGTGTGATGGTGCGACCAATCACAGCACACCTTTACAGACAGAACAAACAAAACAGCTGAATTTAACCAATCAAATAAACCTCATAATCAAATAAACCTCATAATAAAAAGAAACTGTGAGCAAGAAAAATTGACGTAATGTTTGTTTTTCATGTGGTCCCCAGTTTGGGTAAAGTAGTGGTTCCGGATTCTCATATGAAAAACATACAAATAGTTTTAGTTAGTTCTACTATAACCCTTCAAAATAACAATATACTTTCAAGGCAGGGCCATCCTTAGGGAAGTGCAACCGCTGTGACCCCGCTCTAGAGGGGGCCCCATAGCAAACAGATTGACCCCACTTTTCCTGTTTCACGGCATTCTGATACACCTTTAAAACTGGTCATCATCTCACTTTCTGTCATGCTCTCTGTTTTAGAGAGCCAGTGGATTGCTTTTACAAATACAAAAATGCAAATCACATCCAGAAAAGCAAATGTGAATGCCATCCAAACAAGCTGTCAAACATTTGACTTTAGGATCAGTGGTACAGAAAGCAAACATTTACTCTGCATTCTCCAGGGTAAAAAATCTGCAGGCACTGACCTAGGGCATCATTAGCCTAAGAGCTAATGATGAACACTAATAACCACCTCCTTTTACAACTTATCTATACAGTCAAGTCTGTCTCACATATGGAAACTAACTTGCTTGGTTTGTCTCTGGCTAAGTAATATATAAATAAAGAAAACACACATTAGCGATGTCCAGAATTTTCTATATTGCACCTGCTGGTTTTATAGGTAACAGATCTTGCCAAGTCAAGGATCTCTAAAGCTATTGCTTCTACCTACAGCTAGAGAAGTGAACAAACATTGTTTGCCTTGTTAATGATAAAACTGATAAAAATAAAAAAAGAAACTGTCTCACAATGAAAAAGGGTCCCAAACAAAAAATGTAAACATTAGAATATGAAGGCTTACTACAAAAAGACGTTGGGTTTTTGACACGAGTCAGCATAAATGATACAAATACATGAATGGTTCCCTTTCAAATAGGAACTCACAGTGCATCCTAGGGTGCTTTGGGGAACGCCTTCAGCGTGACCGGTGTCTGAAGCTCGTGTCTAAATGGCTGGCTGACGAAGGTCTTTGATGTCACTACCAGTGTGACCAGAGCTCTTTCTATCTCGAGAACCCAACAGGATGTGGAATTTTCACACCAGTTTGAGATGCTTTCATTGTCATTAGGCAACATCTAGGGTGTCTGGATTTTTGAGATCCAACGAAGACATTTGTTTCTGAGTGGTCACAGCCAGCCTATATTGATGGCTATATTTTTATGGTTGAGTGTAAGTGGAATCCTTAATAGTAGGATTCCCGACTCCCTATGAGAGAGCTCGATTTGTTGCTTGAGTCTCAGATCATATTACAGGTTTTACAAGGATTGTAGCTAGCCCTAGCTGTTAGGCAGTGACATCAAGTGGTATGGCTCTCTGTGACTATGGTAGTCAATGGGCGGTGAGATCTCTTTGGTTACTGACATTCTTCCAAATATCTTTCTTTGTGTTCAGCAGAACAAAGATATTCATACAGGTTTGGAACTACTGGAGGGTAAATTATGACAGAATTTTCATTTTTGGGTGAACTATCCCTTTAAAGTGCTTTGTGCTTGCCTCGTTTACGTCAAAGGGTTAGCAGCCACCTTGAGATTATGGCTTACATGTCGATCTGGTTGAGGAACAAGAGACAGATCTGTCCTATCACCCGTTCTTTCTCCAGATCGTGATGTCATTTTGCCTGACCCCAAAGTGTGCCCGGCACCTCATTGGCTCGAGCAGTGGACGGTGAAGCTCTTGTTTCTGTTGGCATTGAATGTGAGTTAGCTGCATCTGGATGTTACTCCCGTGATGACAAAAGCGCAAAAGGAACTACTCGAAGTGGTGACTCATGCAGTGGCCAGATTACAATTAGACTGGCCACAGGAACAAGAGCCCCACAAATGTTGTAAACTAGAGGACAAGTTTCTGTGGCCAGGGGGAGGGACCTCAACATCACTCTCTCCCCTTCTTTGAGAATCTCCATAATGAGTTATCTCATTCATGGGGGAAACCTTACCTCATTCATAAGCCATATTCGACTATTGTGGGTGTGAAGGCATGCTGTTATACGATGATTCCCCATGCCATTGGCCATTCAATGGGTGTGTTGGTTCCCATGGAGAGACATCTGTAGATGAATATAATGGGCATCAAGGACAAAGACCGAACCGGGCTGTTTGGTGACTTCGTTAACCATTTGTGCAGTTCCTTCCTCGTGGCACTCAAGGAGAGGGTCTGTCGGGCACCCAGCTCTAACCTTGTCCTTCTTAGAGATGAGAGGAGCCAAAAAAAAGAGAGGAAGGAAGTATTGAAATTGATACCCTGGTCAGAGGCCTTAGCAGCATGGAAGCTACTGACGGTTATTTCTCCTTGGGTCCTAAAGACAGTAGAAAAAGGTCTCTGGGCAGCAGCATCCACAATGATGCATATGGACCATATGCACCTGAGATCCATTTTGTTGTGGCTCAAAGCCAGGGGATTTCATCCAAGGGTCAATCTCAAAGGCAAATAAGATTTACATGCTGCTGACTACTTACCCTTTCTATGTGCGTCATGTCATCGCAAAATGCTAATGACAGGTGCCTCTCGATCGGCCTGAGGAGTGGTCTTAGGTGGCCATTCAGCCCAAGGGATTTGGAGGGCCATCATCTCAATTGGCACATCAACTGTCTCAAGATGATGGCTGTATTTCTGGCCCTGAAATTCCTCCTTCAGCAGCTGAGAGGCTACAGCCCAAATTGTGGAACCTACATGTTTGGCCCCTGAAGGGTACCATCTGAGGGACACTGGACTTTCAACTTTCACAGAGTCCATTCTCAGTGCTGGGGCTCCCTTCATGAGAAGAATCTATTAAACTCATGTATGGAACCTTTTGTGTGCTTGTGAGCACACACTAAACAACCGTGAGTGGTCCAGACAACAACTTTCACTTTCAAGTCGAAGGAGATGAAGGTGGCAGCCCCAAGGTATCCTGGTAGTGGATGCCAACATCTGGGTGTCGACCAGTGGAGACGAGTGCCAAGGATCCGTAGGTGCCGACGGAGGACCGCAGGAGCCGAGAGACATCGCTGGGTGGGGTTAGGGTGGGAGTTGCCAGCCAGTCCTCAGTTCCACTGAGGTCCACTGACGTCTCAGGCCCACAACCCTGGTCAGACACGCTTGAGGGCTCCACTTCTGGTGAACTTTTTTGGTGAACTTTGGTCCTCAGGCTCTGGCTCACCTGTCGCGGTGGATGGTCTGGCAATGTCTGTGAGGGCTCTGACGCATTCTCCGTGGTTAAAAGGTGGTAACTTTAGCTCTGGGTCCTGGATGGTGATGATTGAACACACGACATAAAGCTGTGATGAACGGTGTCCACAGTGACTGATAATCGGTGGCAAATGAACAAAGAAGACATGACAAATGAAAACAAACTGAAAGTCCATGAAAACAGAAACTAACAGAAGATAACAGTGACAGGCATTTAAAAGTTTGAAATAATTTAGACTTTCTTCTTTTTTTTTAATGGCTGCATTTATTTGATCGAAAATACAGTAAAAACATTTACCATTACAATATTACAATTTAAAATGGCTATTTTCTGTGAATATACAGTAAATGTAATTCATTCCTGTGATCAAAGCTGAATTTTCAACATAATTTCTTCAGTCTTCAGTGTCACATGATTCTTCAGAAATCATTATAATATGCTGATTTGATCCTTAACTAGCATCAGTTATTATTTGCGCTGAATTATTAATAATGTTTTTTTATTATCAATGCTGAAAACTGTTTTTGCGTGTTAATATTTTTGTTGAATGTGATACTTCAAATTTCTTTAGGATTCTTCAATGAATAAAAGTTCAAAATAACAGCAAAGCATTTGTAATAATTATAAATGTCTTATATTGTAAATTAAATCAACCTAAAGCGTCTTTTTTGAATAAAAACATTAATTTCTTTCTTTATCTTTATATTTGTATTAATCTTTCTATTTTTTATTTTATTTTTGAATGTAGTATCACGCTTTCCACAAGAATATGAAGCAGCAAAACTGTTTTCAACATTGATTATAATCAGCATTTCAGTAAAAAAAACAACAACAAAAAAACTAAATAGCATTTCTATTTCTGTATTGTTATAATTTTATGTTAGTTAGTGGTGTTAAAAATAGGTTTATGCATAATGAGCTGGTGGGTTCATGGTGTTGTAGAGTGTTGTACACCAGGTGTGATGAGCCGGTCTGTGTCAGAAAGTCCAGGGCCACTTTTTAGCCACAGTCCACCCCCGACCAAAGATAATAAATAAACAGGGATTAAACCAGCACTGAAACTAAATACAAAGAACCAAACTAAACAGAACATAAATGTGGCATTACTTTGTTGGTGTAGTGATAAAACATTGAATGATGAGAAAGGAACACAAATACATTTAATTTCCATTGCATTTCCATTATGGTTCCTACTGGGGGGGGGGGGGGGGGGGGGGGGGTCAGTGCGTGTCTGTGACTACTGATACAAAAGGAACTTAAATTGCTTCATAGAATTAAGTACATTTTACAATTAAGTGCGTGTCTGTGACTACTGATATAACCAGCAGCAAAAGGAACTTAAATTGCTTCATAGAATTAAGTACATTTTACAATTAAGAATTGTATTCAAAAATGTTATTCCATCATGTCCATCACAATTACATTTTTACGAATTAATTAAAAAATCTACGTACGTTTTGCTTTTATTGAAATTAAAATGCTTTGATTTCATATTCTTATGTAGTTTCTTTCAAGAGGCTTTGCAGAATTTCTTTGTCCATCTCTTTATGTTCAACCCTGTGATTTACAAGTGACATCTTAATAGTCTTTGACCACATGATTTAAAGTTTCTCTTTCATTCTTTCATTATCAGTAATTCATTATGTTTACACTTACCAAGCTCAGTACTTCTTCAATAGTTCCAAAATTTCAGTGCCGTAAAAATTGGGATACATTTAATAAATCAACCATTAAAAAAAAAACTGTTGACCACTATTCAGAATTTTGTAACCCCAAAAATGCTGATCTTTGGCAGTTTACCGTCCCCTGGGTCTAAGAAGTGAAAGTTCAGGAGAATGTTACAGTACATACACCAGGCAAATGTATGTCCACTCATCTGTAACTATTTCCCATGCAAACATATTCATTCATTCCTTACTTTGTTTTAAAGAACAAGGTCTGGATTTGTTTTTGAAATGAACTTTGAGTGAATGTAAATGTTGTTTATTTGGAGTGCACTTCCATACATGCATCATACCTGACATAACAAAAGCATGCAACTCCATTACATATATTTTTACAATACTGTGCAAAAGCCACCATTAGATGTTGTTTTAGCAATGGTATAATGACCATATATAATTATTTCTCAGTCTCTTTATTAGAACATAACCAGAAAATCCAGTATATTTGTATGAAGTATTAAAACAAATCAGAAAAATGACTCTATTGGCTAAAGTGGCAAGTATTTAGTGACCTCCTCTTACACTTGAACAACTGCAGGATCCGGCTCTCTGGAAGGCCTAGAAAACTTTCAAAATCTGATGAGAAGTTTCTCAGATTTTCTTAGAGAAACTGGATGTCCAGGAGTCCTAAAATGTTTATTTTTTCTGTAAGTGTTCTGAAATTCTTCTTCTTCTTTTTTTTTTTTTTTACATTTTGTGTACATAATTTCTTTATGTTCTATATCATGTATCATCCTGTATGTTTGTATCATAATGGTCATTGTAACATAATGGTGAATGGTCATTAAAACTTTGCCAAAACAACTGTCACAGTCACGTTTAGTTCAGTCTTGTCTTGTTTATCTGTCATTATCTGCACCTGTAATCACTTATCTGTCTAACCACCTTCAGCTGTGTATTATTGTCATCTGTGTATTTAGTTCCTGCCTGTTCCACCAGTCATTGTCTTTCGATGTTTGTGCTTTGCACACTGTAATGTGTTCTCTCTGTTATTCCCTGGAATAAACCTATCTGTTTGTTGTTACCTTCGACTCCTGTCATCCCTGAGCGTTACAACAACAACATATATATACTTTTTTGTTTGTTTTGTTTTGATAAGCCAAGAGGATATATTTACAGTGCCCTCCAGAAGTATCGGCACCCCTGTTTAGGATGTGGTCGTGGACTTCTAAAAATTCTACTTTTTTTTTTTTTTAAATAACATAGAACCCAAATGCAAAAAAAGAGAAAAATCCAACCTTTCATTCAAGTACATTACTTTGGTGCTAAAAAAATCACACATTTAGAAAAAAAACAACTTGAGATCATGTGCAGGCACGTGCCTCTTACACACTCGCACGTGACGAACAATGGCGTCTGTGAACTGCAACGAACAAGTAACCATGCGGTTCACTATGACCACATTTTAACCACTTAGAATGAAATAAAAAAATTGAACTAATACATACACATATCATTTTTACAAGGAATAATATCTTTTACCTTTTATATTCGATTTTTGCTCTCACACAGGCACGTGTGACCAACAATGGCATCGGTGAACTGCAATGAATAACCTGTCTCACTTGCACTGCCTGTCACATGCATAGTATAGCTTTCTCTGTCAGCGACGAGGGATTCACATATCATAAATGCAGGGAAATAGTCAGGCTGACAGAGAAAATCCTGAAAAATCCTGACCCTTCCTAACCTGGGCCCTGGGTAGTCAAGGTTCAGCTCTAAGACTATGTGCCATATTACTAGAGAGAAGAGCGGCACCACCCCAGGAAGGATGAATACCATCTCTTTTCAACAGGTCAGGTCTACCCAAAAAACTTTTCCAATTGTCTATGAAACCTATATTATTCTCTGGACACCACTTAGACAGCCAGCCATTGACTGATGATAGTCTGCAAAGAATCTCATCTCTCTGTCGAATAGTAAAGGGGCCAGAGCAAGTTACAGTGTCTGAAATCGTACCTGGGAGTTCACACACCTCTTTGATGTTAATTTCAGTGATCTCCGGCTGGTGAAGTCGAACATCATTTGTGCCGACGTGAATAATAATCTTAGAGTATTTATGATTAGCATTAGCCAGCACTTTTAAATTTGCTTTGATGTCAGGTGCTCTGGCTCCCGGTAAACATGTGACTATGGTAGCTGGAGTCTCTATTTTCACTTTCCTTGTAATAGAATCGCCAGTAACTAGGGCCCTTTCAACATGATTCTCAGTGGGTGCGTCACTGAGTGAGGAGAACCTGTTTAATGTTCTAATTGGAATGGAAGAGTGGTGTTTTTTCCCACGACTAGGCTGCCTCACGGTCATCCAGTTGCCTTGCTGCACTGGCTCTACAACCAGAAGCAAACAATGTACAGAGTTCACTAAGCCCTTATGTTCTTACTATCCTCAATTAAGGTTTAGATGCATGTCTCTAATTGTGAGATTTTCTGTCAGCCTGACTATTTCCCTGCATTTATGACATGTGAATCCCTTGTCACTGACAGAGAAAGCTATACTATGCATGTTACAGGCAGTGCAAGTAACAAATAAAGGAGAAGATTACATAGCTTTCTGTGTTCGTAGACTTACCACAGTTGTTTGATGAATTCAAAGAGGCATGGATGGTAAGTTTACAAACTAGCGTAATGCTTACATGTTGTGACATCAGATTAATGTGATAGGCAACATTACACAATTTCAGATATATGGTGATGACAAAATAGACAACAAGCAATGATAATAAATAGATTCTAAACAAAGCTATATGGAGCAAAAGATGCAAACAATTCAGCAGCAAGGCAGACAGGAGCAATTATTCTATACGTTAGTTCGGTGGCTGGTACGAGACACTTGTTGTACAATGCAGTAAGCTACATCAATATTAGAATATCCTATAATTAAAATCTGGATGACTTGTGTTGCTAAATGGCATGTAGTTAATTGTAACAAATACTGTATGATGTATTACTGTTACTACAACTAAAGCTTATTAGAATATGAGATCCAGGATCCAGATCCAGGGGGTGGAGATGGGTAGGTTTAGGGATATGAAAAGTTGGATATGGATCTAACCTTGCCCTCCTGGAACTATGTTCTACATTGAGGACCTTCTTTTGAAGGTTGTGATATTAATGTTGTCCACAAGAGGAAGCCACAGGATAAGGAGCAACAGAAACACATACAACAACAGACAACTGAAGGATGAAACAGAGTAACTGAAATACACAGAGATGATAACGAACAGGTGTGATGATCAGATGAGTTTCCATGACAACTGATGGCTGGTGGGAAAACTAAAACAAAGAAACTCATGTTACTGATGAAAACAAACTGAAAGTCCATGAAAACAGAAACTAAGAACAAGCAAAACTGAGTGTGTGTGACATAATGCCCTTCCTGGAAAGTGTGACTTTGTGGCTTGAGGAGGAGAAGGAGGAGGGCGTGGAGATGGTGCAGGGATGGTGACAAGAGATGGAGAAGGGATGGTGATGAGCGGCAACAGAGACCCCAGCGGCGATGATGGTGGATGTCCAATGGCACAGACCCAGAGACAACAGCTCACGGCGGAGTCAAGGGAGGGAGGAGCCAAGGTAGAGTAGAGGCTGATGATGAGCGAAGGAGGCGGAGCCAATGGAGGGAGGAGCCAAGGTGAAGTAGAGGCTGATGATGAGCGAAGGAGGCGGAGCCGATGGAGGAGGAGCCAAGGTAGTGAAGAGGCTGACGTCAACTGGGGGATGAGCGACAGAGACGGAGCCGATGGATCCTTGGGCGCAGACGGAGAACCGATGGAGCAGAGTGGCATTGCTAGTACAGGAGGTGAAGGAGATGCCACGGTGACGAGCATCTAAGGTGGAGCCAGAGTGCCCAAGCACTGAGGCGATGCCATTGTGTTGGTACCCGAAAAGAAGGAGGAGCCTGCTGCAGCTATATAGGGGTGGAGGAATGGACCATAGTGGAAGATACGCAAGTCTGTGATGACTGACCAAGGGGGAGCCGGTGGGATGAGGGAACCATGTGGAGTTGAAAGGCAAACGGTGTTGTTGTGGCAAATTCAATGTCCCTTCAGTTCTGGTCTCAAAGAAAACTCTCAGAGTCGAATCTCCAGGTCTCCATGAGTATTAACTTTATTGACAAGCAAAAAAATGAGATGCCAGCTGCACATCTGATCATCTCACTTGCGACTCACACTCACAATTCACAGTTTTAAACAATTATCTCATTTGCAATTGCCTTGAAAGGGAACAATTCTTTGGTGCACTGGATTGACTGTTGAGTTAGCAAAACTGGTTATTTCTTGAAGCCCGAAAGGTAACTTGAAATTTAATCCTGGCTAAACTCTAATAAAGAAAAAGAAAAATGAATGTCTGTTTTTGGCTGGATAAATTATAACCTTCTTCTGTATGTCTTGAAAACTATGTTGACATTTGTGGAGAGGCCTTAGATAGATTCTTCCTGTCAGATTTTGAGTTAGTTTCTCAAATCAATCAATTAATGAGTAATCATGGCAGAACACAAGGATCAAATACAGGAAAAGAAACCTAATACAGATAAGTCATGACAGTGTCAGTATTCATACTCTTAAGCAGACTAAGTTAATGCTTATTTGGGGTAAAAATACAAACTCTGTACCTTATAATGTTTTTTATTGGTGAAAATGCTATGCTATTGGTGAACTATGCTGTATTTCATATATAATATTAATATACTATTATAATGAATACAACAATTGTAAACCGATTGTACATGTAGATTATTTATATATGTTCTGTTTTATTTTATATTAATTCCTTCTATTAGTTTTGATCCAGATGTGTGTAGGCAGCTGGGTGTTTTTGTCGAGAAGAGAGAAGAACCACGTACACAATCTGGACTCTATAAACAAAAGAAGAGAGGGTATATTCAATCACAAATTCTAATTTGCATAATAGAAGACTTGATGTTGTAGACGATATACTTTATATAGTAATTATTTTTTAAAACACATTTTAAAAGTGGAACAACTAGTCCCAATTTCCTTTAAAAACAGTTTATGCTGTTCAAGAGACTTACCATCTAAGACAAAAGAAGTTGAGCTTCTCCTCACAGTCTCTGTGTGTCCAGACTCTTGTTTGCTTGTCCAGGGCTCCACAACGAAGGTTTCTGGCAGGACACTGAGGCCGTCCCATCTGAGGCCAGGCCGAGAAGTCGAAATCATCTCCATTGACCCATCTCCAGTCCCCAGCTAGAAAGCGCAGACCAATCCACACAAATTCAGTTTCAACCTGTGTGATTCTCTGTAAAGCAGAATTCATCCTGTTCTCTGAGCTCAGACTCGCCAGATCATTGTGATGTGTTCTGCAGTATTCCAGAGCTCCTTCCCAGCTCTGGCTCTGCTGCACCAGAACAAACTCTGATAAGTTCATACAGAAGAAGGCATGACTTTTATCGCACTTTTCATCGTGCAGTTTCTTATGACCTTTGTGTAGAAAAGCACAGTCATGATCTTCAGGTTGATTATTACTAGTATCCCAGCTAATATGTGTTGTGTTTTCACCTCCGATCCACTTCCAGACTTCTGATTCTCTGTAGAGTCCAACCCAGGCATCAGAAGTTTGACTAACTGCATCTTCCAAAAACTGCTGCTCCTCACTTACACTGGTGAAGGTGGACAGGTCTTGAAAGAAAGTTTTGCAGTGCACTCTTGCAGAAACCCATGACTTCTTCTGATTCACAAAGAAATGTTGTTTAACGAGAGCGGAGGAGAGTCCGTACAGCTCCAGGATTAGGAGCACAGTGAGTGTCGTCTTCATCCTCATCCAGTGAAGAGGTTTTGTGATTTTTCAATGATCAGTTAAGGACAGATCTGTGCATGATGACGCTGACTCTCTCTTACTTAAACTGACATATAGCCAATGTCAAAAGAGTGTGATGGTGCGACCAATCACAGCACACCTTCACAGACAGAACAAACAAACCAGTTGCATTTAACCAATCAAATAAACCTCATGAAACAAATAAATGTTATGAAGTTAAACAACTGAAATTAAATTAATTTAGCTTCAATTTAATTCAAACATATAATTCTTTCATTATGTTGTCACAATTTCAATCATTTCATTGTGTTTGACAAATTTACTTAACACAGTTGAGTTACATAAGTGATTTTTTAAGTTTTAAAGTAGCATTTTAGAACTGATGTCTAAATGTGAAAGATGCTGTAGGCCTATAAAGTTTGAAATTAAAGTTTCACACAAACAAGAGATATCACAGAAATATTTATTCATTACTTAGACCAAACTGCAAACTCAGCTCAACTCAATAAACACATCACACTTACATAGTTTGCAAAGCATTCTAATATAACTCGTCATAATCTGCCATAATGTGACTTCCTCTCAGGTTCTCAGAATTATAGACCAAATGCAAATAAATAATAATAATAAAAAAAACTAGTAAAACAAATCTTGAAAACCATCAAAACACTCAGATAAGCATTTGCCTGTGAATAATGAAGCACAACGCAAACATTCACTTGTAACTAAATCCACAGTTGCTGACATCTCAACTAAGTGTTCAATCAACTGCCAAATTATTGGAAGAGAACTACAACATTTACATGTACTTTTACATTTATTCCTTTAGCAACTCTTTAGCCAAAGCAGCTTACAAATGAGAACAATAAAAACAAAAATTAAGAAATTAATCTAAGAGGGGCAAGTAGTGCTGCTACCCTTCTGAACGTACAATAGCAGTACGATAGAGCAGAAGTGCAAAAGTAATACAACACATTACAGAATCAAAATCTTCTGTTCACCATCTTTCTTTTTCTTTTTCCACAGTATGTATGTATGTGTATATATATTATAATAATACTAATATATATATAATATATTAGTATTATTATAATATATACGTCGTTTATAAGACGTAACTGAGTTGCACAGATTGTCGCTGTAATGGGAAATCCCCTTAAAGGGTTCACGCAAAAATGACCCTCATGTCGTTCTACACCCGTAAGACCTTCATTCATCTTCAGAACACAAATTAAGATATTTTTGATGAAATCCGATAATGAACACTTTCAGATGCCCAGAAAGATACTGAAACATATTTAAAACAGTTCATGTGAGTACAGTGGTTCAACCTTAATATTATAAAGCAACGAGAATACTTTTTGTACGCCAAAAAGCCCCAACAAAATAACGACTTTATTGAACAATATCTAGCGATTTCAAAACACTGATTCAGGAAGCTTTACGAATCTTGTGTTTCGAAACATTGATTCGGAGCGTCAAAATAACGTGATTTCAGCAAACGAGGATTCCTTACGTCATGTTTCGCTATTTCAATAGTACATTTTTGATTTTGGCAGTTTGATATGCGAACCGAACCACTGATTCGACAATGAAGCGACTCAACGTTCCTTCGTTATAGTTCTAAAAAAAAAAAAAAACCCTATCCTTCCCTTTTCCCTTCCTACTCTAGCTTATGGTACTGAGCAATGTATGAAACTTGTATTGTGAGCACTTCCTGTGTCTATTTGCCTATTCAAGAAAAATCGCTTGTTTGTATTCCTCACTTGTAAATCGCTTTGGATAAAAGCGTTTGCTAAATGACTAAATGTAAATGTAGTATGTAAAGTAATGTTTTAGAATTATTAACGGAGGCTTGGGCTCACATGTTAATATGGAAGGATATTCCGGACTATTTTTTAAAAGAAATTGCAAATGTCCACGTGTGAGTGTGTGTGAAATGTGTGTCTTATTGAGGATTAATAGCTTGTAGACTTAAATCTCCAATTATCCAAATTTTATAGGAAAAAGCTAAAACGAAATAGTTTGCGTATTTGCATTACATTTCCATTTGGGCTCATTCTCAGAAAAAAACATTATGTGTGGCCCTGTGACTAATGATATAATGACATTAAAATGAACTTACATTACTTACTTTAATAAATCAGAAATGTTTCAACTAATCCATAAAAACTCCATATAATCAAGTCATGTAAGCAGTTGTACCTAAAAGCATTAGACATTGTTTGTTAGAAATTTAGTGAAATATATTTGATGTAAAAGCTCGGAAGTCTCGAATCCATATTTCAGGGAGGACAGAATTTAAGAAAATAAAATGATCCAAAAGGTGTTCTTTAAAATAACCGACCTGTGGATAAATTAGCAATATTTAACTCTCAGTCCTTAGACTTTTGTAAATTGTAGATTTATTTAATGCAACTACAGATGCTGCTGGAGTAATAAGTGTGTTTTTGGATTTTAAGTGAATTCTTAAATGTAAAGTTTGTTTTTGTTGTTCCTTAGCTTTTCATACATTCATCTTTATACATAAAATCTGTCAAAACACACACACAAACTCAATAAGTCACTGATAACTCTTAGTATGAGCCAAAACAATAGGAGCCTGTCTGAGAGAAATATTCATCATGATTTAAGATGCATATTGGAAATAGTCATCAGAAAGTCAAACTAGCTATCGACTATGTAGCTGTGTCGTGGTAAAGCGACTCATACAGTGAGCTTGTGGGTACAATAAATTATTCTAATTTAATCATTTTCATATTCTGAACAAAGCAAAATCGATTGGTGCTGATGTCATTGTCTTTGTCAGCCACTGGGAAACATGCTGACATTTTACATGTAGTTTACATGTTTGCATTTGTTCTATTAATAAGTGGTGATCCAGATGTGTGCAGGCTGTTTATGGGGGAAGATTCTGACGAGTGGAGCTGAACTGGGTACACAGTCTGTCACTGGTAGATTCAGTAAAGGTAGGAGAAGATGAGAGACCACTGCCTGCAACACACACACACAAACACACAGAGTGAGAAGGAGAGTGTGTGAGAGACATATTCTAACATTTAACTCATTAAAAATAGTTCCTCCAAACTTCGGTCATCATTTACTCACCATCATGTCACCTAAAAACAGTTTTTACAGTGTGAATGACTTCTGTGTAACACAAAAGGAGACATTCAGAGAGATATTCTAATCTCTCTTGATAGTATAACGAAAGCGAATGAATAATAACAAAATAAAACAATTCCCTTAAAGTTTCCAAAATGGTCCATATGAAGGACAGACCAAAATGTATTTAGTGAAATCTTGACATTGATCTGCCATTGCTCATTCTTGATGCATGGGGTAGTCGTGGCCTAGTGGTGAGGGGAGTCAGGCTTGTAATCTGAAGGTTGCTGGTTCGATTCCCACGCCGGCAGGAATTGAAAGTGGGGATTGTGAATAAACAGCACTCTCTCCACCTTCGATACCATGACTAAAGTGCCCTTGAGCAAGGCACCTAACCCCTAAATGCTCCCCTTGTAAGTGGCTTTGGATAAAAGTGTCAGCTAAATGATGAAAAAAATGCATTCATGAACGTGCAGAAATGAGTCCGATCAACAAAATCAGTCTGAGCGATACATTCATGAAAGTGAACTGATTCAGTTCTGGAGTTTAACTCATAGACTGAATGATCCAGTCATAGCAGTAACAGATTATCAGTGAATAAATAGTGGTTGGTAAAAAAATAAAAATAAAAAGGGTTTCAAATCATGACTTCAGAACACTAACATAGCACATAAGTCATATATTTTACGGTAAGTTTGCGATATTTTTATGGGGTTTTTGCTTGTAAATTCCAGTTCCCGTCACTCGTTTGAGTATGCTACTCAAAATATTCTCTTTTTATGCTTCACAGAAAAAGAAAGTCATGGCAGTTTGGAACAACACAAGAAAAGCTTCACACACGTGTTCCCAATGTTTTACAAAATATTCAACATTGTACTGTGAACTCTTTAGTCACTTACAACACTAATGGCATGAATAAATACGTAAATGAATTAGCACAATTAAAATCAATTTATGTCAGTAATGTTAAGGCTTATCAGTCTTTGTTCAGCACAACATTAGCTCTCAGTCTCCCTCACTCACCTCTCATGAGGTTGTACATGTTCAGGTAGTTTGTTCCTGAGTCTAAAATGGCATACCAGCTACGAGAGACAGACCGGCCCTGAGGAGAGATTGAACGTTTCCAGTAAGATTTAATATTTGTCAGGACATATAAACACAGCATCAAAATGGAGTATGTTGGAGGTCACCCTCACCTGAATATCACAGGTGTCTGGGTCTGGACTGCTGAGGTTGAAGGAGATGTCATCCACAAACCTCATCACAGGAGTGGTGTGTGTAGCAGTGATGTCCTCTGTATTAACAGACACCAGCTAAAGATATGAAACAAAATCAAGCTAAGTGACAATTATCACAGTTAGAAGAGAATAAGCATACAGTTATGCCTACAAATAATGGAGAACAGCAAGAAAACAAAGCACAAAATAATACTCTGAAGTCCAAGAGCTCCTAGGTGAGAAAAAATGCTTTTGATTGTTGTTCAGAATATTTTGGATGTTTTAAGCCCTTCAGACCGGCGATGTTCAAGGTTATAAAGGTGTGGTCATTTACCGTTGCTTGACGAAATTTCACAGGCGAAGTCCAGTCGTTTCAGAATCCGCAGGAGTTTTGTGTGAGGGCGAAAAATTCACACAGATTTTGCTCATGTTCCAGTTGGTAACTAGAATTTGATGCTGTGCCGTGAATTTGTATTATGTTAATATTGTGGTATTTATGAAGTGCCATGGGGTACCATGTAAATACCCAGGTGTAGGAATATGGTAAGTGGTAATTTAAAGGTGAACTATGTAGTTCGTCCGCTAGAGGTCGCCTGTTCAAAACAAAGGAGCAGGTTGTTAATGCTAAGTTTGAGCGAGGAATCTTGGGACATGTGGTCTTCACCTCACAGCCAGTGGAAAAGAACCGGACTCGGCCAGAAATAATGTTCATGGATGCGATTATTAACGTAACTGTAGTATGAAGCAGAGCAGGATGAGCATGGTATTACACTGTTACAACATGTCGCATTATTAGAACTATGCTTTTCTATGACGTTAGCGATGTAAATACATCGTGGAACAAAGAGGACACTGACAACGTATGAAACAGTTTCATATTTAAAATACTGTAATTTTTTAAATAAGTTTAAACAATAAATAGTGTATAGTGTCTCTTTAATGTGTCGTGACAGATCGCTGTAGCTCCTTCAAGCGGCTCGTGAACCGATCATCTCTTCATACTAGTTCATTTATAGCATCAAATAAACATGAATGGACATCAGAAGGAATGTTGTTTCAAGCGCAGAAAGACGTGAGTACACACAATTTTCCAAGTTCAAGTTCACCAACGTTAATCTACTAACTCCCCTGACTGCTTTGTTGGACAAAATTGCAGATTCGGGGTTATGATTGGTTAGATCGCCTGTCAGTCAAACTGTTTGTGAAGGGTCAATTAACCCTAAACCAAACCCTCATCCAACCCTTAACCTTATAGTACGTACATGTAGTTAATTGTCATTACTCAGTACTTAAATGTATAATTACACTGCAACACTGACACCTTAAAATAAAGTGTAACCCAAAATATTTTAACTTGCCCCACCTATCACATTTCACTTTCATTCTTTCAGGGTAAATAAAAAATTTAGATTGTAATAATGAAACGAGGCCAAATAATTGTACTAGATTTTGTGAAATGAATGTGAAAAAATCCCCAAGTGGATTTACACAAGTGAAAAGCGTTGAGTTGCCTGTTCTCCCCCGAACCATTACAGCCGTCCGGCCACAATCTTTAGTCTTTTTCTTTATATTCATGCACACACTCACAGAATAAAGGCATCTTTGGCTCTTCCCAGGACATGTTTCTGTTGACCACTCTTTAATCTGGTTGACCAAGAGGGAGGAGACGTCAAAGCAGGGAATACCGATTTTCCTAAAATAACCAAATAATACAGGTTAAAAATAAGAAAATAAACAGCCTGAACAAATACTGTCAACTCAGGGTAACACTTTTTTGCCATTGAGAGGACTTTATTATGCACTGAATTATGCAAAAAACAGCCTATATTTATGTGAAATATAAGAAAATACATTCAATGCAAGAATAAAATAAATAATTAAATATAAAGAAAAAATCATTTATAAATAAACTAGCCTATTTTAAATGTTTCTACAAACAGGGAGTCTGCAATACACATGTATTATTTATGTATAATGTGTTTTATCTGGACAATTTGGCCTATTGCGGTTACGAACCACTCCACAGCGCACTGTGCATGGAGCGGACCGGCCGCCAAAGCGCACAGTATCCCGATCCCGAGAACCAGTGCAGCCAGCACGGACACACACACCACCATCGCGCGGTGTGAGCTGCACCAGGAGTCGGCGGAGCGAGAAAACCCCTCGTCGCGTAACAAGCCTGTGCTCATGCTCGCCGCGTCCTTATCGCGGCCGTACAGATGTAGGATCCAGATCAGCTGAGTTCGCTGTGCGGGTCTACAAAATATTAGCACCAAGGACGGTCGAGGTGCCCCACTTCACATGAGAGGCCTAAAGTAGAGTCCAATGCATGTCTCTTCCCGGCATGGATTATGCGCATTATTTATAATCCCGTCCAATAACAGTTTATTTCTAACTGGAGTCCGTTGCGTGTCAGGGGCGTTAACAGACGCAGCGCAACTGCATGGAAGGGGTCTCGAGACGCACCTCAGATCGATCACTCGGACCAATCAGCTGTAAACTCGAACCTAGAATTCAGAAAACATAAACATGCCGCGGCGCAACGCGACGCTCTCCAGATAGTGAGTGTATGATAAGGAATGTCATTTTCTGCACGGTCTCATATCTCTACTGCACAGCAACGGAAGCGCACCGGTTTCACAGGACAGTCCAAGAGTCACCAGAAAAAGTTATTTGAAAGTGGTGAGTACACGTTAAATCATATAGTTCAATGGATTTTCTGGAATTACCACTAAATTATGATGTAATGTGAAAGTTAGCATTTACCCTGCGGAACTGAGCATGTATGTCTCCCACCCCTTTAGTAGAAACGAAACTTACTGACAACACATTTGAAAGGCGAAAAATAGAAGCTTCTAACACGCTCAACAACAGTAACATGCCACATGCCATATGTCTTTAAAACAAACAAACAAACACTAATCGTCATAGGCAAATCAGTAATGTAAAATGTTGGTCATTTTTGGCACTTTTCTTTCACATTTTGTTATTTTTAACAATAAACATACAAATGGTTGAGCTTAAAATTGTCTTCTTGTTATGCTGTAGAAAGGGGGAAAAATATTGTTAGAGAATTTTTTTGACTATTAAATTATTTTGATATGGGGACGTGGTTGGGCACAAATATTCTATTGCAATTGAAAACAAGTTAATTACACTCAAGCATTGTGTGAAAGGGTTAGTTCACTCTAAAATGAAATTTCTGTCATTTAGTACTCACCTTCATGTTGTCTCAAACCTGTAAGACCTTCGGTTATCTTCGAAACACCAGTTAAGATATTTTTGATGAAAACTGAGGGTTTCTGAAGCTTACATAGTAAGGAACAGTGGTTCAACCTTAAAGGGTTAATTCACCCAAAAATGAAATTCACCCTCATGTAGTTCTACACCCGTAAGACCTTAGTTCATCTTCGGAACACAAATTAAGATATTTTTGATGAAATCTGAGAGGTTTTTTTTTATCATCCATTGAAAGCAACGAAATTAGTATGTTCAAGGTCTAGAAAAGTACTAAAGACATTGTTAAAGTAGTCCACGTGACTGCAGTGGTTCAACCTTAATGCTATGAAGTGACGAGAATAGTTTTTGTCTGCAAAAACAAAACAAAAATAACAACTTTATTCAACAATTTTTCCTCTCCCTTGTCAGTCTGTTAAACAGTTGGCGCAGTGCTGCTTTGCCATGTTTACGTCTGAACACCGGCTCATTATTGGCTGGCTCCTGTGTCAGCATCACATGCATGACTCGTGCTGCTCACGTGAAGAGGCGTCGGCCAATACTGAGCCGCCATTCGGACGTAGAACCTTGAAGCTGCAATGAAAATAGCATAGCAGAGGAGAGACCAATTGGTTGAATAAAGTCGTTATTTTGGTTTGTTTTTGCGCACAAAAAGTATTCTCGTGGCTTCATAACATTAAGGTTGAACCACTGCGGTCACGTTGACTATTTTTTTAACTACTTTTCTGGACGCTGAATGTTGTAATTTCATTAATTTGTGTTCCGAAGATGAACGAAGGTCTTACGGGTGTGGAACAACATGAGGGTGAGGAATTAATGACAGAACTTTCATATTTGGGTGAACTAACCCTTTATAGGAAATTATTAATATATCTAATACTATATCAAACATAGTTCTGTCTTCAAAGAACATGAAATTAGTGCCTTTATTGCTTTAATGGTAATGGGACAGCAATCTGAAATCGACAATTATTTATAAACTCAAACTCTTCCTCTCAGGTTCATTATGGCAGAAGATTTGACAACTCCTTTGCTCTCAGACTCTGAAGTCACCGCTGAAGCCCCTGCTCTAAAGACCAGCCCTACAGTGGCCATACTCGGTTCTGGAGACTTTTCTCGCTCACTGGCCGTGCGGCTGGTAGCTTGTGGTGTTCGAGTGGTGGTTGGGAGTCGGTGTGTGAATCGCATCCCACCAGGACTGTTCCCTGATGCAGTGGAGTTGAGGAACCAGGAGGGGGCAGTATCACAAACAGGGTGTCTGGTTTTCATGGCCTTGTTCCCTGAGCATTACCACTCCTTGCTGGGGCTACAGTCTGCACTTGCAGGGAAGGTGCTTGTGGATGTTAGTAACGCAGCAGACATGAATAACCATGGACCTTCTAACGCAGAGCGACTAGCTGAGCTGTTTCCAGACAGTCTGGTGGTCAAAGGATTTAACACAGTTTCAGCCTGGGAGCTGCAGACTGGGGCTCATGATGGAAGCAGGCAGGTCAGGGCTGTTGTTGTGCTAATCTGTATTTGTGGAAAACTAGTGTAAGGTTATTTGAACTCTTTGAGCTTTTACTTTTCACTACTGTAGGTCCTGATCTGCAGTAACTGGACGGAAGGGAAGAGGAAAGTTGTGGAGTTGGCACGGCAGATGGGGTTCCACCCGGTGGATATGGGTGGTTTGTCTGCTGCTCGAGAAATTGAGGTAGCTCCATTGCGCCTATTCCCATCTTGGAGTGGCTCGATTGTTGTCACCGTCCTCCTCTTTCTCTTCTTCTATGGCTATGGTTTTCTCAGAGGAATTCTACTGCCATTTCTAGCACAAGGACACAATACTTTCTACCGTCTCGCCCTCAGTCTGGTGAACGAGAGCCTGCCAGCGGTAGCCTTGGTGACCCTGACACTTGTATACCTCCCAGGCTTGTTTGCTGCATGGTTGCAGCTCTGGAAGGGCACCAAATACCAGCGTTTCCCATCCTGGTTGGACAAATGGTTGCAGCGGAGGAAACAACTGGGCCTGTTGAGCTTCCTGTGTGCAGTGATGCATGCCATCTACAGCCTTTGCCAGCCACTGCGCAGAATTACACTCCACAGGCTCGTCAATACTGCCTACAGACAGGTGCGCGTACAAAAAATAGCCTGAGAATAAGTGTTTAGTACGTCATTTAAAGTGCCTAAGTATACGGTATGCTCTGTTTTTGTATGAACGAATCAGGTTAAAGCAGGTGTAGAGGAGCCTTGGGATGAGCTGGGGGTTTGGCGATCTGAGCTCTACCTTTCCTGTGGAGTGTTGGGTCTGGGCGTCCTCTCTTTACTGGCCATCACTTCCCTTCCCTCAGTGGGGAACACCCTCAATTGGAGAGAGTTTACATTTGTACAGGTGAGCCCATGTCTACCACAAAAGTGTTTCCCAGCCCTATTCCTGAATGCACAACAACAGTACACATTCTGCATCTTTCCCTTATCTGACCCATCCATTTCAGGTCTTGGAGTTTTTACGAACAAGTTGAATCAGGTGTGTTTGATTAGGAAGAGTTTGATAAAGTGTAATGTTGGTGTGGCTCCAGAAACAGGGCTGGGAAAGACTACTTTGGTACAAATATATTGTCTACTGGCCCCTACTCTGCCTAAACCAGGGGTGGTCAAACCTGTTCCTGCTACCTTCCTGCAGAGGTCAGTTTAACCCTGTTCCAACATACCTGCCAGACTTTTTAAGTCATCCTGATTAGTGTTGGCGCTTAACTTGGCAGGAAGATAGCTTTCAAGGTGCAGGACTGGCTACCCCTGGACCAGGGGGTAGGCAAACCTGCTCCTGGGGGTACCATCCTGCAAATTTCTCTCCAACCTAAATGAAACACACTTACAACAGCTAAACTAGGTGTTCGGGATTACTGTAAAGGTGTGTCGGAGCAGGGTTGGAGATGAAGAATACATGAAGCTAGTTTAACCAGGACTTTCATCAGGATTAGTTATCCCTGCCCTGGCCTAAACCTTCTGTGGACTTGTACTCAAGTTCTAAAAATTTGCTGGTTCATGTTTGTAATGTTTCTCAATTTTACGAAAGCAAAGAATGACCTTGCAATCTCTCGGAGACCTGCCTTATCAGGCTACCTTAAACAAACTCAAGAACTCATGACTTGTCTTTGTGAGAATATGATCTTGTTGCTTAACTGACTGTCCCAGCACATTAAAAGTAGTGGGACAGTACCACTCAATGCACAATAAATAAAACATATCACTGATGTTATATATTATTAAAACACTTACTAGCATATTATTATGTATGCATGTAAATGATTATGTAAAATATTACCTATGCTTTGCCAGTATTAATATATCTTAGACGTTAACGCTTTAAAGCTTGCAGCTAGAATCTCTTGAGTTAAGTGAAAACTAGAGAAGTTTAAAAACGTATAGGTTTCCGTACATCATCCGTCCACAATTACTTTTTGGATTTCTAACTGTTCGATTCTCTAAAGATTGGATGGACTTCTGATTTGATCTGCTGTACTACATGTTGATGTTAGCTAGTTTTGGTCCATTAATTGATTGATAGTTTACTTTTAGGCCAGTAGGAAACATGAAAATGCTGCTTTGGGTGGAAAGCATAAAAAAACACAAACAAAAAAAGAGATATTATGACGATTTCAATTGTACATAATTTTGGTAGTGTCTTTGATCAACATGCAAATGAACATTCAACCCACAAACACAGCTTTTGAACATTTACTAAATTTGAATAACGTTTTCTCTTCTTCTTTCAGTCAGGTTTGGGCTATGTTGCTCTGACTCTGTCCATCATGCACACACTCTTCTTTGGCTGGGATTTTGCCTTCCACATTGAGGCATATCCATTCTATATGCCACCCACCTACGTATTGGCTGTAGCTCTGCCCTGCATCATTCTGGTGTGCCGCTGCTTTCTGCTGCTGCCATGCATCTCCACCAGACTGGCACGAATCCGCCGCGGATGGGAGAGTCCACGCAACTGTCCAGTCTTACAGCACCACCATGTGGTGGCTAATGGAATACCATAGAAAGTCTGGGAAGAAATACTAGGAGGAAAAAGGGAGGACTTTTATAAGATGGGAGTGCTAAACAGTGCAGTGGCCAAAAGTTTAAATATGCAAGTTAAGAAAAAAATCCAAGGGCTAAATATAAATGGAAAATGTTTATAAAGTATTTTGAGACTAGTCAAATACTCTGACTTATTTAAATCGGCCTTACCTGGAAATGACATTGTGCTGAGATATTCCAGCCTTTAATAACTCCTGACTCAACTTTTCCAACTCTTTCTTTGTACTGAACGGACTTCATGTGTGCCTTAAAATATTATCTACATTATATAGTGAGTATTAATAATGACAAACATTGCACTGCATTTATGCGTAAAAACTGTTGTAAACAAAGCCTGTGGGAAATGACCCTTTATTATTAAATATTAAAAAAAAAGTGTTTGGATGTCTGTGGATATTGTACAAAAGTTTTTAATTGAACTTCCAAACAATAATGCTTATGGTGTTGTGAAAGCATGATTCATACCTTCAACTTTATTTAAACAAAAACAGCAAACAACTTCCAACATGTCATTTAAATAAAATATATGGTATCTGATTTGTTTAAACTGAAATAATAAAAATAAAAACAAATCTAAAATAATTGGTACTCAACATGCACATTTCGACTCTGAAAATAAAGAGTATGCTTACCTACAAAAATAATTATTCTTTGACAACATAAAAACATCACTCAAAATGTGCCTTGTATATCTGAAAATGTGCGGATAACACTTGAATGGCAAGAATACAATATAAAAGGAAAGCTATAGATTAAATTAAAATAGATGTTTCAATCCCACTTAGAGATCACAGCAGAAAAGAAGTGCCTCATGGTGTTGAATCGTGATCGCCATCACCATTCTGTCTGTGGATTGGCCTTGAACCTTTTATAGTCTGCCATTTTGAAGAAGGCAAGCTCAGTCTCATTGGCTGTGAAGAGATGAAAGTTGTTGAAATAAAGATTTCAGCAGGTACACAACTAGTCAATTACCAGAAGTGGACAAGTTTCATTTGTTTTTAATATATAGATCATATGGCATATGGCCTTCATATATTAATGTTAATCATCAACGCCATTTAGTTTATTTCCCTTCACCAAAACAAGCTCCAAATATTGCTTTTACATACCAACACCACATGCCCGTAACCTGCAGCCATCACGCAGAATCAACTTTTCATCATCCTCTAAACTCATTACAAGCTCATTCGTCTGAAATCATCAAAAATACATAATTATAAATAATTATCATATTAGGTTAATTTACTCATTTTGTTTATACAGCTATTCAGCATCACCATTAGATTGTATCTTTAAATGGGAAATATAGAGCATGAAGAGTGTCAATTTAACCCACTGGATCCCATTTTATAAGCACATTTCTATGATATCTTAAGTATCAAATATGATACTCAACAAAAATTACATGTGCAAGCTTTTTTAAAAATATATTTTGTGTAAAAGTTAAATAAACTCTTCCATTTCAAAAACGATTTTTCTGACTTCACAGAAGAGCCTGCCGCACGCCAACATTTGAAAAAATGAATTTGAGTGCGCAAAAGACGTGATGTGTGAAATTTTTAAATAAGAAGTGCTGGGGGATGGCCAGATTTTCCAGCTTTTTTAATTTTTTATCTCTAGCTGATTACATGCCTGATAAACCTTCCCAGTAGGCTACTTCTGTGACAATATATTTGTAGCACAGAAATAACGATGCTGTGTGGACGAGAAGACGTTTTTTTAAGCTCTGTCATTCATGATAGGATCAGCAGCAGCAGGAATGAGGATGTGTAGGTGTTTGAATCGAAATCGTGATCTTTTAACGACTAATCGTGAACTTCACACGGTTGAAGAGCTTAAGTACAGCACTTTTCTCCCAACTACGATAGCACACGTACATCTCTGAGACGTCTATTTGATGTGCGTTTTTACGCCTGGAAGACGTATTTTTTTGTATTTGCTCATCTGCAATACGTCATTTCCTGTCAGATGTTAAATAGACGTTTAGAAGACGTCTTTAAGATGTTTATGATTAAACTGACATCTTAAAAACATCTATCAGATGTTTGTAAACAGTATATATTTAGTTACCTTTGCTCCATGTGCTTGGTGTATGATTTTCATTGTGTCTGCAACAACACAACAACAGAATGTTAAATCAATAACTGCGATATTTTTGGTTCAAAGTAGTGAGTAAATGTAGACTTACCAAATTCAAACTTCTTAAAGGGTGGAGGCAATCCAGCTCTGGTTGAGACGTCTTCAAAGACAGAAGTTCTTAGTTACTCATTATTTGTCAATGTTTAATATGAAGCACATATCTTATTTACTGATAAACATGAATCATGGGAATTGTTTACAGTCAATCCGTTGTCGTCGTGTCTACCTTGCTTAACAAATGTAATAAACTCCTCCACCGTCTGATCTAAGTTTACTTCTTTGAAAACCACCGGTTTAAAGTTGCGATGCTCAAAAGATCGAACCAGACGCACCGTCAGAACCGCCTGATCGCACATCTCGAGCGTCGTTACAAGCTACACGGAATAAACAGAAAGGATTATAGCGTAAAAATAAACATCTGTGAATGACCCTGAGAAGAACAATGCTAGATAGAAGAAACGGCGCGAGCACTTCAATCTTTAGCGGACTTCTATATTAATAATAACGATTTCAAAGCGATTATTTCCAGCATGTTCTGTGAAGCGACATTCTTCTAGACCAAACTAGCCGCGGTCTGATGCATCGATCAGGCAAGAGCAATGGAAATGCGGAACGATACAAAATCAGCATGTGACTCCTTCACTGTGGAAACTAGTGGTAAAGAAAAATAAATGTCTCCAAAATGTTGAGCAGTCCGTTATATTTGAATATTGTATAGCTTGTTTTATGAGCCTCTATTTTTTTTATAAACACTATTTATGTGTATATATTATTTATGGAAAGCAAAAAAACATTTATTATAATTTCAATACTATCCATTCTTTAAAAAAAAAAACACTATTTTTTTTAGATTTTTTTTTTTAATTTTGGAAAGTAATTTGCATGTAGATCAAAGTACCAAATAACTTCATGGCTGCAAAAAATGGAATGAAAAACACAATGTGCCCCAAAAAATGTAAATGTAATTCAACTGAAAAAATATTTGTGGTTAATTTTAAATATATTAAAATATACAGGTCTGGGTGATACTTATCAAACCAATGATCTGTTGTTTGTTCAATGCAAAGCCAGAGATAATAATCAGAAGACACGTCAGGGTAAAAAGAAGCGCAGTGTGTAGCTGTCTGTCTGAATAAAGGCCATCTCTATATTTGCTCAGTACTCTCAATCTGGCATCCCTGGCGTGACCCTGTGGCCTAGTTAAAAGAACCTACAATTTAGTGAATTTGATTGGACAGTTGGCTCGGTACATGCTCCAGCAGCCAATGGGGAGAGGGGGCGTGGCCACGTTCGTGACACTCTACACTACGGCAATCGCCTGAGCGTTGCTGCCGTTCACACACAGCGGTTTTGAATCACATCATTTGAAGCACACCAACACACTGAAGCATCTGCAACCATGTCTGAGGTCAGTATGAACAAACTCGACGCTTTTGCTCGATAAGAGGGTATTTGAGCCTTGCAATGGGCTGTATATATAATTAGTACTTGGTAAAGAAAGTGACATGCAGCTGTTTCCATGGGCACTCGTGAATTGGTAAGCATTTCATACGTTATAAATATGAAGACGGGTTTCCCTCGGTCAGGAGTGGTAAATAAATGTAGTAAATGAGGGTATAATACAGTATGCGTGTAGACCTGAAGAGAGAGCGCCATGTCTGCGTGGGTGTGGCGTCACCGCAACTGAGATATTATACAGATCGAGCGCGTTTGTGTTCCGCTGCGGGGTTTTTAATGCATTTTGGACCGTTGCATCGCGTTTTTACGACATCTTATAGCGATGGTGACCCCAAAATCTTGTATTATGACTCGAATGACTTTCACAAAAGGAGATGTTACCATTCATTTTCAATGTATGGAAAATTATTCAATAAAAAGTGAAAGGTGACATTATTAACACCTCGTTTTTTTTTTGTTGCTCGGAAGAAGGTCTTAGGAACGACATGATCTATGATGTCAGGAGATTAATTTTGGGCTGAACGAAACCTATAATAATTGGGTAAATGTCGTGACAGGTTTTTTTTTTTTTTTTTTTTTTGTTATTGACCAAAGGCTTTAAAAATAAAAAGGTAGTACAACTAGAACTCTTTTATTTAATCCAAAAGGTTTTAATTATTTTTTTCTACATATTAGGTATTTTAAAGATTTTTAAGTGTCGAAAGGTCATTCGGTTTAACCGTCCAAAGGCCAATACAGCCGATTCATTTGTAATTAAAATATATTAAAATGTAATAAGTGTTTTATTCTGGCATGGTTTCATAACATAAAATTATATGTTGAAGTCATTGCTTTGTTACGAAAATAATGTCTGGACAAATTATTTTCATTGATGTCATTCGGAGTAACTAAGGGACCATTTTGGATCAAGTCATGTAGTCAATATCATGTAACAGGATGTGACATCATTCTGACACTTGCAAAGGACCACATGGTCACTCTCTTTTAACTGTTTGAAAAATTCATGTTTTCACGTGCTCATACACATATCTCAAAACTTCAGGTCATTCGGTACAACCGCTATAAAACATTTAAATGCTATATTTTAAAAACTTGTACTAAATATAACATTTTTGAATGTCCTTTTGTTAGCTAGCTTAGATATCCACCTGTTAGCCTTCTTTGAAAATATAGACATTCGGTAAAACCAAAATTTTGGTTAAACCGAATGACTTTTTTTGGTGACAAATTTTGTTACAATGTGACAAGCCATGTTAATTAATTATAAAAACTACATAATCTCACTGTTAACACTTAATAAAACTTTAATTAAATTAATTATATCTCATTTTTTTTTTTTTTTTTTACATTTTTAAAAACCTTATTTGTCAATGACCCAATTTAACTTTGAAGAACATGGAAACTTGCAACTTTTATGGAAGTTTTCTAATCAACTAAAATGTACTTTAATTACATGATCTTTGAGATTTTTAAAATGACGACTTGCAGTTCGTTGATAGTTAAGTTGGATGAAGTGTTATTTTAGTATTTAGAGCATGTGGGATTTTTTTGGCCGTTACACATGAAAATTAACACGTAAAATATGTTAACGGTTCTTCTCCAAAAATACTTTTCAGTTAAAGATGTGAGAAACGGCCTTTAGCAAGTTTGTCCTAATGCACACTGAAATCTGATAACGTGTTTCCATATTAACATTGAGGTTTAGCTACTGGTTAGTGTGGTTTACTGTAACTGGAAATGGACGATGACGAGTCTTGATGTGTGTGTGGCGTAATCACTGCAAAGAATCACAGGCATAGTAAAGTATGTGTAGAGGGATGGAGTTTGACCCCGTGATTAGAGATCTGCTAAAAGCCTTTTTTATTGTGTGCTGCTTGCTCTTGTGCCATGGTTACGTAATCACTTGTTACACACCAGCACTGTGAAGCAAGACTAGATTGGCTAGGAGAAGCAAGACTGAGAATGCAAAATGGCCATTGCCGAAATCTTTTCAGTCTTCTTTGTAAGAAATAAGAATGCGAGCTGAATGCATTTGGATGTAGAGGGGTTTGTATGGATAGAAATGGCAAGATAAATGCACAAATTCTAAAAAAGTGCACACTAAATGTATGCGCTCAATTGAGGCAGATGATTTCTTCATCCAATAAGACGATGTGCTTATAAACTACGATGGAAACACATTTATAGAATACATCCCTCGATGCGCAACAAACAAATGTGACTTTGCCTCAACAGAGGATGTGATTGGATAACTGGATTAACCAGCATCTGGACTAATTGCATCACAGCATCTCAAATGTTGGTTTGATCGTTCTGAAACGCCTGAGACAAAGTCTGTCATCACAATGATTTGGTTTAGTTCCCACCAGAAGCATCTCACACGATTGCGTTACCAAACATCAGCAATACTAAAACGATAACTAAAAAAAACCCTGAAACAAGCCCACTATAAAAATAACTAAAAAAAGAAACAATTTTACACAGTAAAATACTGTTTTCCATTGGAACAGTAGTATACCGTAAAATAATGCATTCCGGGTAATATTTGTCATTTTAAGAAATGAGGCCTATAGGTTACTTTTTCAAAAATGACAAATAATATCACACAGAATGCATTGTACTATACTGTAAAAACAATGCATTTTGGGTAATATTTGTCGAGTTTGAGAACGTATCGTATAGGTTACTTTCTCGAAAACGACACATAATTTTACCCAGAATGTATTGTTATATTACAGTATACTACTGTTTTAATGAAAAAACTATTTTACTGTGTAAATTTGTTTAGCTTATTTAGTTACTTTTTAAAGTGTTTATTGTTTCATCTGTGCGCTCTGAGAAGAAAGTCATTTAAGATGGAAGAAATCATTTCTTCCCCGATTGCAGCAACTTCCATTTTTATTATTTTGCACCAATTTCCCAGGAAGTAATGATTTTGTTCCCTTGAATAAACGGGACACTGCTTTATTCGCAAATGTTTTATGCGATATTCCAATTTTGAAAACATAGCTAATAGGCCAGTCCTTTTAATGAATCAATAAAACCACACTCATGAGTCACAGGATTGAATCAGTCTGATGAATCCTTCACTGAATCAACTCACTCACTGAACTGCAAGTTATCATCATAACTTTCAATGATGTCTCAAAAGTCTTAAACTTCAAGGGATAGTTCACCCAAAAATGAAAATTCCCCATAATTTACTCGCCCTCAAGCCATCCTAGGTGTAGAGGACTTTCTTCTTTCAGACAAACACAATCTGAGATATATTAAATATATCATGTCTTGTCCTTTAGAATGGGAGTGAATGGAGGATGAGATTTTTTGCACTTTTTTGAGCTTCAAAATCTCATCCTCCATTCACTCCCATTATAAAGATTGAAGGAACCAGGATATTTTTAATATAACTCTGATTGTGTTCATCTGAAAGAAGAAAGTCATATACACAGAGGATGGCATGAGGGTGAGTAAAGCTTGGGGTAGTTGTCATTTTTGGGTGAACTATCCCTTTAATTCATTATTTTTGACTGATTGTCCATATAAGACAACATGTAGTTGTAGAGAGTTCTGTCAGGTCACGTTGTTCAGGTCACGTTGTTGGTTTTCCACAGGCCGAGTTTCAGAAAGCAGCAGAGGAGGTCAAACAGCTGAAAGCGAAACCAGCGGACGCTGAGATGCTGGAAATTTACAGTCTGTACAAACAGGCCACCGTAGGAGATGTGAACACAGGTGAGCTTTTCCTCAAACCCATAAATGTGGTCTATGCTTGTCCATAAAACTAAATTGCAGCTCTTTAGAAAGTGTGTGTGTTTCTTTCCAGCTCGACCAGGCATGTTAGACTTCACTGGCAAGGCCAAATGGGATGCCTGGGAGGCAAAGAAAGGTCAGTCTCTCCTCCCTGCCACCAGAGGGCAGCGAGAAATCATTTTAAATTTGCACTTTCTCAGCATCTTAACGTATAGAACTGTAAATGATCCGTGTGTTTGCGCGTGTGTCTATCTCTCTCCTCTTGCACAGGTATGAGTAAGGATGATGCTGTGAAAGCATACATTGCTAAGGTAGAGGAGCTGAAAGGGAAATACGGCATCTAACAGACGGACCCATCACTGCCAGCCTGCCTTTACCAGCACTGTTCTCATATAAAGCGCCTTAAGGCCTCCAGTGTGTCCCTCACGAGGATGTTACGGTTACGCTGTAGCACGCAGACTCCGTTCTGTGTGAGAGAATAGGCACATTCCTCGCAGGCCAAGAGAAACTGTCCACCAGCAACCATGTAGTGAAAAACACAAATGTATGCAATACCATAAAATCACTTTTTCAAAAACCCTGTGTTTATTTTGATAAGGAAAAATCATGTTAGATTTTTTTTTAAGCAAGACCCCTCTGAAAGTTTTTCTGATTAAAAAGACCTGATGAAATAATCAAATGTATTTACTCTATGTGCATGTTGGATTTATTTCAGTTTGTTGTTTCAAGACATAAGTGCACTTATGGAAAAAAGCTGCATTTTGTAGACTGTACTTGAGATGTTTTCCGGAAATGTACCTGACTGCCACCAGTGTGTTGTGGGAAGATCTTATTTATCATCATTCCTAGTTAATATAGCCAATACTTGGCATGATCAACGTCTTATCAGTCGCTTGAGGTTTCTAAGTTATTAGCTAGTCAAAGGTCACATCAACTGACTAGACGGCTTTAAAATATTTCTCTCCAGTGGGTTCATGTGATGGATGATGTAAAAACATCAAGAAAAGGGTTTCGTCAAGCTATCAAAAATCAAAATTAGCTTTATTTGCCAAGTGTGAGCAAACACAGGAATTAAGTGTTGATTTCAACTATGAGTGTGTTTCTATCTTACCTCAGTCTGGAAAGGGATCAAAGTCTTTTTGCTAGAGAGCATAAATTGCATTATGTTTTGGGTCACAGTCCCCCAAAAGGGACTTTGGCCGCTCAATAATGATAATCAACAGTTTAATCTGAAGAGAAACACTGTTTAGTCCTTGACAACAACAAAGACTTAATTAGTTATTCTATTATTGTTCCCATTACATTTTTATTCGTAAAAATTAGTGATAAACTTGCTAAAAAAAATCATACAAATAAATCCTATTACTACATAGTTAATGACTATTTACTCTTTAATTCGAGTTTCCTTGGGGAAAAAAGGCCAGCTTTTTTTCGATGGATTTTTACAGTTCAGACTGGGACAATAGTAAATATATATATATATTTTTTTACTGAATAATGAAAATATGAATGCATGTTAAAACGTTTCCAAGATAGTTTCGTTGCCTTCATATAGCTAAAATAAAGAAAACAAGTGATCATGCAGGGCAAAAATGGGTGAAGTTGAAGAAACTCCCAAATGCTGCCTCTCGCATAATGATTAGTTACCGAATACCGTGCGTGACCGGAAAACTAACACGAGCGCCCGTGATCTGCGTGTCAACGACGAGACGGGCGGGTTTGAAGACTGAACTACTTCTGCTCATCGAAGTCAGTTAATGTTACACTGAAATTATACTGTACTTTCGACTGGAGTTGACTTGGCTTCTTCGTCTCGCTTCTCCTGGTCTGTTGGCTCTAACGCATTTTGAAATCAATATGACGGCAATAAAAATCAGGGTAATGCCTTTTAAATGTATTTTAAATGTTTATTTTTACGTTTAAAGTGAAATTTTACGTTTGCTTTGGATTAAAGAGTAAGATTAGCCTTCTTAATATTTAGCGCAAGCTGGTAAGGTAGCCTATATCAAAACAAAATGAAGGGTTGTTTATGGTCGTGAGCATTATTTTTATTAGCCTATTTGCAAAAAAGCAAACAAAACAACAACAACAAAAATACTAAACTACATATTTAGGATAAAACAGCAGTCTGGCAGCTTTCAGTCAGAAACACTCAGAAAAAAGAACTGGGTGGTACCTTTTAAAAGGTACATCTTTGTACCATATTTACTCCGAAAGGGTGCATATTAGTACCTAGGCCTAATTGATACATATTTACAGTACCTTTTCATTGGCCTACCGCCCCAATGACAGCTTTTGTCAGGACCAAACACATTTTGGGGGGCAGGAGCTCGAGTGAAAAAAAGGGCACCCCTCTTATAATTATTTATAAAAAGTTAAGTTACATATTGTTGATCATCTCTTAATTAATTACACCATATAAGACAATAGGGTTGTATCAACAAAATCCATTTTACCATTTATCAAAATCTACACTGCAATTCAAATTGCCTAAAAATGTTGTGAGATTAATGTTCTAAATAACCGTTTGAATATATAAATATGAAATGTTGGGAAAAATTAAATGATACTATCATATATGAAACTAAAACGACATTAGGATGGGTCGAGTCGCAATAAGTGAATCACAGTGTCCATTAGTGCCTTGGCTGAACATCGGCACACAAAATTGGAAACACTTCAGGATTTTCAAAGTTGTCATCTGATTGGTTAAATTCTACAGGATTTCTGTCTCGATCTTTAATGGTCCGTCCGCAAACAAAGCTTTTGTGATTCCAAACCCCCCTGTGTTTACAACAGTGAAACTGAGGGATTACCATGATCAACTAAACGCTGGATTTTGTAAAGTCCGTGGCTCCATTGTTGCAGTAAACTTGCACAACGTTCCTGAATGAATAATTTACTTGGATGCACACCGGTCTGTTATTGGAGGGACATCAATTTTACATTTTCACGCCCCTATACAGGACGTGGAACAAGACGAATTGTGATTGGTTGCGTTACATGTCAGTCAAAAGTGTTGATGGGAGTGGAAAATTCTTTACTGATGACACGGAAATGAAAGAACACAGACGTAGCCGGATCATTTCCATAATGACCAAATTAGCGTCTGGTTTAAGACATGCTTTTTTGGGTTGTAAATTATGGCACAAATACCTTAGTAAACCTTAGTAAATCACCTTGCTTGTGTTAAGTAAATCCTGACAGTATTTTAACGGCAAAAGAGGATTTACGCTGGCGCAAGCCGCTGGTAAATCTGGCCTAAGTGTCCACTGACTTTATGAATGAGTCATTGAATCATTGACTCGCCCGATTTGTTCAAAAATGGTGAATCACTGAAGAACAAAATGTTGCGTGCTACTGGGAGACACAACGTTTCTGCTTTGTTTGGAACTATTTTCGTTGGCAAAATAGACAATGTTGTATCTAAAAATTGTCAATTCATTTAATCAACTTGTTTATTGAACTGTTAAAATTAATATCACATTTGTAATGGTGCTCGCATGACCAGCTTGCTTGTTGTTAAGCTAAATGGAGGCTGTTGACTAAGTTAGGCTGGCTGTATTGAGATGTTTTAATTGACAAAGAGTGCCAAAGTTTACAGCAAACACCATCATTACCTGGCTGTCACCAAAACCAAAAAATTATAGGAAAAAGGGCACTTTTCTAATCAGAGGCCAAAGGGCAGGTGTTTGAGGACCACTTGGGGTCTATCTGTGCATGTAGCTTTTTTTTTCTGAGAGTGAAGGGTGAACCACAGCAGGATGTCATGTTGATACAGATGTGGACCAGATTTCTTCTGATGACTCTGTTTCTCTCTAGGTCGGGGCAGTTCCACACGGGAAGTCCACGCCTCTTTTTTTAGACGTATTTTGCCGCAGTCTCATTATCCTGTGTACATCTCTGTCAGTCGTCCTCTCGTCTGTTGCGGTGTGTGACGGTCACTGGCTGCTGGCCGGCGGACACATGTTCGGTCTGTGGTACTTCTGCTCTGTGGAGCAGCAGCAGAGCTCTGAGTTGGGGTTGCAGAGCTTTAAAGCCTTCTCTAACTGCACCAGACATATGGAGGAGGCAGGGGTGGACGGTCTGGGTGTGGGCCTGGCGGTGTGTCGCTCTGTGATCACACTGGCTGTGGTCAGCGCCATATTCGGACTGGAGTTGCTTGTGATGTCACAGGCGAGCGAAGGGAGGGATTCAAGTCGGCGCTGGACTCTCGGGGCACGACTGGTGCTGCTGGCGGGACTAATGGCTGCCGGAGGGGTCGCAACGTTTGTACTCCTGTTAGGGACATTTGCAACACTGCTTGGGTTCACGCTCACCTTCTGGTGCCAGTTCACGGCCACCTTCCTGTTCTTCCTCAATGGAATGGCAGCACGGCACATCCAGCATATTGAACAGCTGCTGCCCCTAAGTGGACATCCTGACAAACTGCAGAAATAAACAAGCTGTTGTTGGTTCATCTTGAGCAGCACTGCTCTATATCTGCATTCTTTTGGATCAAAACTGAGTGATTTTGATGGTTTGTCAATAATTAGTTGAATTCTTTAAAATTGAGCCCAATGTAGCATTTTTAATATGAAGAAATTTACCGTATTGATATAACACAGGTGTTTTCCATGTATTTTTTAATGACGCATTGCACGATTGTGATGTGTTTTAGGGTTAAAAGGAAACTTGATGGAAATTTTTCTAGTTTTTTTTTTTTTTTATGGTTACACTTTAGTTTAAGGTCCAGTTCTCACTATTAACTATGAGTTTTGCCTCAATAAACTCCTAATTACTGCTTATTAATAGTTAGTAAGATAGAAATGCAGAATCATGCAGAATAAGGCATTAATATGTGCTTTATAAGAACTAATAAACCGCCAATATCCTAGTAATAAGCCGCTAATAAGCAACTAGTTAATAGTGAGAATTGGACCCTAAACTAAAGTGTTGCTTTTTTACAATGTAGATTGTAAGAATAATTCATGTGTTCCATAGGAATGTTTTTCTAGTCTGTTTGGTTGTGTTTTATTTATTTTAATCTTAAATATTTCTTTCACAGCAGATTTTTTTCAGTATATCATTTTTTGTCCTTGATTATTATTGCCATGTAATATAATTAATATTATTAATAATCACCAGCAGTTGACAGCTGACTCTGTGAATAAATGATGACTCAATACAGGTAGTTTTTGCAGTATTTTTAATTCTCTCATCTATTGTAAACATCTCATTTCATGAGGAGATCTCTCTGAATTTCATTTAATAAAAAGGATGTTCTTGTCGTTGCATTTCTATGTATTTCATAACTCTCAGACCAACACGTGATTATTAGGCATCGTTATTATCTCAATATTTACACAGCCAAATACTAGGATGAAAAAAAAAAAACACATTTAAGGTGTAAAGATATGCCTTTTTACTATTTTAATGTTTCTTAAGGTTCACTTAAAGTTAATACAGTTTTTTGCACACAAAATAGTTATATACTTTTAAAACATGATGCTTTTCCCATGCGGTCTCATATCAGAAACGTTAGACTGAAACTCCTTTAAGACTATGATTAACGTGCTTTTCATGTCTTCAAATGTGAGGACATGAGGAAACAAAGTAGGAAATGAGAAGCACGTGGTCACCTTGTGACACAATGTTCTGCTGGGAATTGATGAAATGTGTTGTGGATGTGTTGTGGAGCTGGTCAGATACAAGTGACTATCAAAGTGTGGAAAACTCGAATGCTCTTTTGCAGTGAGGAGGAATTTTTACTGTCTAAAACACACTGTATTTTTATACAGTATGTCAAGCTCTTATACACAGATCAGGCATAACATTATGACCACCTTCATTAGGAAGCTGTTCGTCCCCCTTTTGCTGCCAAAACAGCCCTGACCCATCGAGGCATGGACTCCTCTAGACCCTGAAGGTGTGCTGTAGGATGTTAAAAGATCCTTTAAGTCCTTTGTGGCAGGTCGCAAGAGGCCACCAGGGAATAGCGTTTCCATGAAAGGCTGTACATGGTCTGCAACAATGCTTATGTCGGTGGTACATGCCACAGTAACGTCCACATGGATGGCAGGACCCAAGGTTTCCCAGCAGAACATTGTCCAAAGAATCACACTGCCTCTGCCGGCTTGCCTTCTTCCCACAGCATCTTGGTGCCATGTAAGAGAAGCACTCGGAGCCCGTCGCCGGTTCACAACTGTTCCTTCCTCGGACCACTTTTGATAAGATCCAGACCACTGCAGAGCGGGAACACCCAACAAGAGAGATGCTCTGACCCAGTCGTCTGGCATCACAATTTGGTGAAACTCGCTCAAATTTTTTTTGCCCATTTTTCCTGCTTCTAACATAAACTTTAAGACAAAATGTTCACTTGCTTCTCTAAAAGAAGAGATGATCGGTGTTATTCACTTCACCTGTCAGTGTCATAATGTTACGCCTGATCATATGTCAATAGTTCAAAGAAAATGTGATTCCTCATGTCATAATATTATCACATATTGTCCCGTCTTTACCTAATATTGTCATCTTTGTCATATACCGTATAATAATTTACTTTTATAGCACACATGCATTTGTTTCATAATAACTACGACACCATGAAGAACAGACATATACAAGATAAATAGTCATTTCCATAAATTATCAGTTTGTTATGGCCATGAAGCTTTTCTATCAGTCATCTGACAGCTTCTTTTTTTTCAGTTTTAAATGGACTGTACACTTCTGATTCATTCAGCCATTGCCACTCTTAGATGAAAAGGTTCTATATGGTTCCGTCAGGAGCTTCATATATAGAAAACTTGTAATGGGATCATTTTATGGACTTAGTTTGAATGAATTCATTTGGTTTTAATTCTTCCATCCAAAAAGCTGTCATAAAAAATATTATATATGAATGTTGACTCAACAGTCCTGATCATAACTACCAAAAATTCATTTTTTTAACCCATTTAAATGCCTATTTGTTTACATAATGTCCCTGTTGTTTTTATGAAATAAAACAACGATAACAAAAACAATTATTTTACATATACATATATACATTTGTTTGTTGGTGTGGGGGGTGGGGGTAGTTACAGTTTTAGCAACAACATTAATATTTATGCATGATTATTTTTTGTGCATTATCAAATTAAACACACACTCACACACACAATTGGCTCTATAATACAGCAGAAGCAGAAAACATGAAAAAGCGAGCGATTTTCTCCATAGGTCAAACCTGAGAAATGGCGCCATCCGGTGGAAAATAGTTTAAAACAATTTTTTTGAAGCCTAGCCAACTGAATGAAAGCCCATTTACAAAGACAGCATGATTTTATTCTTAAACAGCACTGGGAATAATTTTTGCTGTTTTAATGGATTTAAATTGGGTGCTTTAAGGTCCTCAGAGTAACTATTTTGTGAACCTAGTGTAAAATAGACTCATGAAAAGAAATGAGGGTAAAATATTAAAATTCCAATAAAAAACACACTTTTGGCTAAATGTACGCTGTTTGTATGAACATAGCCTAAATCAAAAAAAACTCTCCAAGGCCACATAAGGGTTAATAACATTAAAATTTAAAATTGAGAGTGGGGCTGTGGCATGAGTTTTGTGCTTGTGCCGTCGGTTGGAGTTAGATGGCTGTGGTCAGGTGACCTGTGTGCTGGGACGTGTCAGCAGTGAGACCTGTGTCAGCGGCAGGCCACTGTTGCTCAGGGAACTGTGATGCACCCTGGGATCACCATGGAAACGCTGCTTCAAGCGCCACCGTCTCCACCGCCTTTGGACTTCATATTGTACCTGCCAAAAGGTAAAGGTCGATAGTTGTCAAGACTCACCATTGAAACATAAAACAGAGCCGTCTTGTTTCTTATACCTGGAGCGGGATCTGATAATGACAAATGTGTCTAAAATGTGTGATGTATTAAACTCAGTCCATCCCTGGAAAGTGTAATCGTAGATAATTTTATTCAAATTTCATTTTTTTAATTCACTTACCTCTCCATTTAAAAAGCAGTACAGCAGTGCGACAATAAAGCCCTGTAATAGCAAACACAACATGAAGCAGAACCAAAAGACAACAGTGGATCATTTTATAAAGTCAGAGAGAGATAAATGACAACAACCCCCAATAAATGTACTGTACAGGATTTATATATTTATTTTTGTCCTTTTCCTGAAGCATATATTATACTATATATATAGTATAACCTACTTTGCCAGCGTACATACAGTAGGCTATACTCACGTAAAGCAATATATACTATTCAGCAAATCTCGTCCGCTTATGGAATCTCACATTCTGATTATTTCTTTTTTCAGAATTGCAAAATGTAAACTCACAACTGTGAGAAATAAAGTTATAATTTCGATTTATAAACTCACAAAAGTGATAAAAACTCAAAAGTCTGACTTTATATCTCGCAACTGCGAGTTTATATAACACAGTTGAGAAAAAAAGTCAGAATTGTGAGATGTAAACTTGCAATTTTGAGAAAGTTTTTATTTTTTATTTAGTGGCGGAAACCAGCTTCCATATTATCCACATACATATGTAATACACTTACGTAAATATGACAAATAGATAGAAAATCTAAAATGCTTGATTTTATGCATTTTATTGCAAAATGTAACTATATTATCACGCAGATCTGTATGTAAAGTCCAACTGAATCTGCATACATACTACATACTCACATAAGGTGATGTGTGTGAGCATGAGAGAGAGGTGGAGTTGTACATCACCTGTGTGGATGCTAATGCTAGCTCAACGACATTCCAGATTTTGAAAGTTAGCACGCTCACTCGATCCGGGAAAAAGGCAAAGAGCACATACTGCAGCCCAAACAGGGACACTAAGAGAAATGTTGATTTCGCCAGCTTCCTACACCATAAAAAAATAATAATAATGATCTTTTTCATACACTCATTTATATTTCAATCATACAAAGCTGTTTTTTGTGCGATTTCTGTGACCCTAGCAGTACCAAACAAAATCATGCATATTACTTTTCTGTCACAGTAATTACCGTCATTATTTTTTTCCATTGCATTTGGTACCACCTTTAAATGCTGAATATGCTATTTTCTCTCACCTGTGATGATTAATTTCATTTCCATGCATGTCCGGGGCTTTCAGTTTTGCCACTAACGTCCGAATAATACTCAGAAAAAACAGCATGTTTACCTGAAAAACAATTTCCCTTGAGATAATTAAAATGACTAATCAATGTTGCATTAAGTGTTGGATGTTTCAAAAATATTATAAACATGGCAGGACAGTATTATGACTAATTCTTTAAAAAATATATGCAGAGAAAGATTTTGTAAGCAGAGCCATTTGAAAGTTAAAACACTGTTTAAATTTGGCAGAATAGGCCAGAAACTGTAACTAGAATGTTTGCTTACTGTAATGAAAATTATGACTGGAACGCGCAGTATCCACCATATCCAGCCATGATCTCTCGTCTCCCAGCATCTGACACACACACACACACACACACATTGGGTTTCCATGTTTTATGGGGACTTTCCATAGACTTAATGATTTTTTTACTGTACAAACTGTATATTCTCTCCCCTAATCCTAACCCTACCCATCACAGAAAACTTTCTCCTTTCTTACATTTTCAAAAAACATCACTTAGTGTTAAATATAACCTGTTTTCATCATGGGGCCAAAACAATGTCCCCATAAGGTCAAAATGTACTGATATTGCAATGCTTGTGGGGACATTTGGTCCCCATAATGTAGGGAATACCAGACACACACACACACAACATACTGTGTGTTCTCATGCACAACCATGCTGGTTTAAAATAGCCACTCTTATATAATACAAATACAATAAATTATCTTTTGTTGTTTTCCAGAGGAGGCTAGTATAAACAAAGAGAGTCCCTTGAGCGATCAGACTGAGCTTAAATGAGTATAACTCTGAAAGGGATTTCTGAACGTGCGTGAACGTACCCTTCATCCTGGTGCAGGTATTTGGCCAAACTCCAGCTGATAATAATGAGCATTGGGATACCTGTGGGAACAAAATTTAATCAAGCTTTAACTGTATATCTAATATTGCCAGGGTGAGACCTAAAACAGGGGCATTCTCACTTGACATTGTGTTCCATTGACTTTCATTCATCCGTATGCAAATACAGGAGACATATGCGCTGATCTTTCCCAGCATTCATCTTTTGTTGTTGAAGTTTGCATGACCTGTGAAATTGTATTTTGACCTCTCAGCTAAAAATCAAATTGAAGCTATTATTTTCATGCCTTGAGTAAATAAATATGCATGCTTAAAGGGTTAGTTCATTAGTCATTAATTCCTCGTCCTCATGTCATTCTACACCCAAAAGGCCTTCATTCATCTTCAGAACACAAATTAAGATATTTTTGATGAAATCCAAGAGGAAAACAAAACAAAAAAACAACTTTATTCAACAATTTCGTCATTCTCCTATGCTATTTACACTGCAGCGCTTCCATATTTACGTCCGAGTGCCAGCTCAGTATTGGTCGGCTCTGGTCACATGAGCAGCACGACGCAGCCAATAATGAGTCTGTGTTAAAACCTGACAGTGCTGCAAAGTAAACAGCATAAGAGAATTACACAGAAGAGAAGATATTGTTGAATAAACTCGTTATTTTTGTATTGTTTTTGTGCGTAAAAAGTATTCTCGTCTGTTCATTATATTAAGGTTGAACCACTGTAGTTACATCAAATATTTTAACAATGTTTTTACTACTTTACATGTGGTAATTACATTGCTTTCAATTGAGGATAAAAACCCTCTCAGATTTCATCAAAAATATCTTCATTTGTGTTCTGAAGATGAACAAAGTTCTTACCGGTGTAGAACGACATGAGGTTGAGGAATTAATGACAGAAATTTCAGTTTTGGGTGAATCTAAGTCTGTTTAGTTCCATCGTGTTCTGGTATAGTTCAGGGGCTGTATTCACAAAACATCTTAAGGCTAAAAGTAGCTCCTAACTTGTCGATTTACGAGAAACTCTTAAAAATAATGAGCATACCAGTCCTAAACTTAGGACTTCTAAATTTTCACAAAGCATTTTAGCGCTGAAACCAGCTCCTAAATGTGTGAAAAGTGAGACGTAGTCAAGAGGACTCCTAAGACCAAATCACAAACGAACCTAAAAATGTGTCAGTAAATCAAACCAGTGATTAAATTAAATAAATGTATTTTAGAAACATTTATTTAATCTATTAAATTAAATATAGAATGCAGTCAAAGAATGCTCCCTTTGCAGTCACTGGAGCTGTCAATCAAACAGCATGAGTTTATTAGCGCAAAAACTGTTGTTAGAATCAACAAATCTCTTATTTACATTGAGTTTTCACTGTTAGTTATGACTAGTTAAGTTAGTTCGTTTGCATAAATTGAGTTGCATTGACAAGATCACTGCAACCTTCCATGCCAAGATCTAAATATAATGCCATAGATCTCAATTTAATGCAGAACTTTTCACGATCAGCAAACTGCTATCTAGGAGAACTCTTAGAGGTAAGATAAAATGTTTTGTGAATACAACCCCTGATGTTTTAGTGATTTTCCGCGGCTGTACGAAGTCAAGTTCACACAGGAATCCTAGCAGAATAACCACAGGTGTAGTGAATCCCATTAATTAGCAACATGATCCACTGACAGAAAAGTGTCCATTTTTTCTGCAGGAAGGCACTTACCCCAGCCGAGCAGGATGTACCAGTGCAGGCGTCTCTTCTGTGAACGCAGTGAGAGGTTAATGAGGCTGTGGAGATAATGACCTTCCACCAGCAGCCAACTGTAATTTGCCAGGATGCAGTAATTAGACAGGAACAGTGCCACTTTGCAGCCAGGCTGAGGGAAACCCCGGAAACACAAGAGCTCAGAGAGCTTATCTGTGCATTTATTTAGCATTTATGTGTACAGTCTAATACATTTATGTACATGTGTTTGTTGTGTGCAAGTGTACCGGATGAGAGTTGCAGTGGTAGTACTCCTGTGAGTAATGCAGTGCAGCATCTCTGATGAAGATGAAGATGGCTCTCAGGATGAAGGACAAAAATAGCTGCATATGGATGAAGTTACGAGTGCAGTGCAGCTTCCTGGAGGAGGTTGGGATGGAGAGAGATTTAAAGAGAAGATGAGGCCTATAGCACTCGCAATGAAACGTGCAACTCATCATGTAAATAAAAATGTGTTTAATTCCGTCTGGCATGTGGAGTTTTTCTAAACGTACCCAAATGTAAACGTGAAAAACGTTAAACATCTTTATCATCACAACGCCAGCCTGTACAAAGTAACCGCAGCATGAAACTTGGAACACGAATGGTGGAATTCTTTGGCAGAAGAGCGATGGTTTAGGCTCAGACAAATTTGCTTCACTTCAGGACACTTTCCATCTTCCATGTTCTCGCTCAGAATGACAGCTATTTTAATTTTAACTTCTTTTCAGATGATTTACGGTTGTTATCACTAACTGGAGGAGAGATTCTCTGCACTTGAGGAGCTTCACACTGAGAGTAGATTGTGTGTTGCTTTTAACAGTTTGTGTGTGTTTAACATGAACTGTAACTTCCTATGTTGTCTTGATATGAACATTTGTATATGTGAAAGTTTGTGTTAGTGTAAAATTAGCCATACACACATCTAATTGCATATTTATGCTCAGTTTGGGCCTCTGAATAAAACTGATGTATTTTTTCGTCCTTGAGTCTGAGCTCCACATTCTCACTATATGAGCCACAATCTGATGTATACAAAACAAACAGCTTTTAAAAATTAATGTAATGATGTGCGTGTTTAACATGAGCTATATGTTGTTGATTTGACCGTTTTCATGTGTGAAAGTTTTGTATGTATATTATTGATGTTTGTTGTTTTTTATCTTTAATATTGGTGTTTGTGAAGGCAAGTATTATTATTAGTGCATACTTAGAGGTACTCCACTATCCCTTCAGGGCATAACACTGTTTGTGAATATGTATGATACCTCAATGCATCGCCTCACAAAAAAGAAATTTATTCAAGTGTGTTATTAGTATAGTTCTTTAAAAATAAAAATAAGTATACTTTCAGTCTTTCTCAGAAATAGACTTAAGTGCAATTTTAATTACATTTCTGAGAAGTGTATAAAGTATGCTTGACTTAAAGCATAAAACTTTTTATCAGTATAAGTTTAAAATGTTGCCTTTTTATGAAACTTCCCTACATTCAAGTTTTGATAAAGGATGCTTGAAGCGACAATAAAATGTTTTTTTTTTTAAATGAAACGAGTTAAAGTACAGTTAAAGGTATGTTTAAAGTAGAAAAAAATAATACCCAAATAGGAAAAAGGTAGTAGTATACTTAGTGCAAAAATAATATATAAATAGTAAATTGTATACAATAAATTTACAAGTTCACTTGCAGTGTAAATCTACTAAACTAGTAGTTTACTGAGAGTACACTACAAAGTGTATATTCATATACTAAAAATGTACTAGTATTACAATAGTTTAGTACTAGTTTACACATAGGTACAAATGAGAAATATAATTATGAACTAGTAACTTTTACAGTATGTGTACTTACATGTATTTACAGTGTTCTTGACTATTAAAATACAGAGTAATATAAGGGGTTAAGGTTAGGTTTAGGTGTAGGTTTAGGGTTAGTACCTTGTTATTACCCAGTTATCATTATTATTATTATTATTATTATTATTATTATACGTACATAGTATGTACACAGGGAACAGGACTGTAAAATAAAGTGCTACCAAATTTTCATATAGACTTGGGTATGTTGAAGAAGGGCCTAGTTTTAACTTCAACATGCCGTACTACTAAATATTTTTGCGTTGTGCCAATAAAATGAGTTGAAACATAACTCTATGTATAATCTAAATATTTATCGGAAACATCAGAGTAGGAGTAACAGCTGGAATAAAATAGTAAATTGCGCTCAAGTTTTACCTATATGATAATGTTGACATTTACACACACTTATGTTTTAAGAGAGAGAAACATCATGTGTATTAATTAAAATTTTGTTAGCGGTCTAAATATGTGCGACGCTCCGTGCTTGTCAAATAAAATCAGCTATAATATATAAATGTCATTTCTTATGATTTTTTGTATCACTATTTATTTATTGATCCTCATCCGTTTCTGAATGTTATTCACATATAAAAATACCAATGATTTTATGATTAAGTAGTAACATTAACTTTGAATCGTGTTTTTACCGTTAGGACATTGAGTATTATTAGTGCACTTGATATGCTCATAAAACACACACACACACACACACACACAGACACAGTGTTACCTGAACACACACAACACTGTGAGAGCAATGCTGAGTGAGACGAGAGAGATGGCGTATCCCACCGAATAAATGATCTTCACATAAAAAAAATACTCGTGTGAGACCAGCACCTAAGAGAAGAGAGATTTCATTTGCATTATGTAACATTTAAATTTATATTTATTTAATGAGAGTGAATGTTCTTTTGTGGCTCATTGAAATGTTATTGTTATTGTACATGCATTTACAGTCTGCCTTTCGTTCATTTTTAATCTCTTCTAAAGTGAAATTTCATGTTTGTTAACTTTTATGAAAAAATATGAGCAGGGAAATAAAGCGTTTTTTGATATTACCGAGTCAGTGGGATTATGAAAGCTGTCATTGAGCCCATGGCCGCAGGCGAGCTCGTACGGCGGGAACATTTCAGACCAGCCATTCTCAGTGCAGTTTTTCATCACAGCTCCTGCAGACAAGAAACAAACAACACAATTACAACCCTGTACAACAGCTTATCCCTGAGGACCCCAGAAATAAAATATATAAGCCCATAATCAAATACGTCTACCATAATCAGTCATTATGCTGTTTTATTAACCCTATAAAGCCTACTGTATCATATTCGATAGAAGAATATCAAACATGAAAAACTTCAACAAAGTTCAAAAACAATCTACTCCATGCCTTCAGTCATCTGATTGATTGTTTGTATTTTTTTTAGCAAATAAAAGTCATTTAGTATAATTGTAAAATCGTCAACCTTCAGCTCATGGTTCATGCGTATTTCTGCTGTGAAATCTTTGCTGATTTTAAGAAAGTGAAATTAAGAATCACACTTTGGTATAGGGAACACATACTCACTATTAACAACGTTTGCCTCAAACTCCTATTTACTGCTTATTACTGTTTTTTACAATTACTAAGACCCATTTCTCAATACTTGGGTCACTTTTTCAAATGAACAGAGGATCATTTATCATTGTTTTGGCAGAAAAAGATGACACCTTTCAATTTCCATTAATTCTTTTCTCACTTCGACACAGCAAACGTATTTGTATTCATTTTGCTGACATTTTTAAAATAGTTGATTTCTGACCTGGCACAACAGTAGCAAAATATTAGAAGTTTTTATAGAATTAAGTTATTGATTGCATTGGAATCGGGATGTTTCATCTAATGAAATTAACTAAGAAATCAGACAATGCAACGGCAATTTAGCTGTCTGGTCTTGACCGGTCTTGAAATAAAATCCAGAGTCTTTTTAGTCCGAGACCAAGACAAGACCGACACCAAATGCGGCCAAGACCAAGACCTTCAAAAAATGGTCTTAAGGCTAGTCTCGAGTACTACAACACCAGTATATAGGGTTAAAGAAATAATATTCAGGAAGGCATGTTTGTGAAAACCTGGAAGCCCCTGACCTTTGACCCCAAGAAAGTTGGGGCACGGGCGTGACACAGTCTCTCCCACTTCGGCATGAGGCCAGCAGTTCAGATCATCCCATAAAGCACTGCAACCTGTTCAGAGGGGATGGAGTAAATCTAGGAGTTTCCATATATTCAAATAGTAAGAAGTTGACATTACATCAGATGTGCCAGAAGAAACATATTAGCCTACATGGGGGAGGTGGCAGGCTTTGAATATTGTTGTGTAAAGTGGAAATTTTGCCAAAAGAGTGGAAGATGTTAGGGGTGACGAATGTCCATACTTTTAGCCATAATTTTTAACCAAATTAATATTCATAAGCTAGACCCCTTGTTTAAATTGTTCATTCACCCCTGAGCCTTACTAATCTCAGATAAGAAAGAGCATGTGAGGATTACTCTTCATCATTTGCAGTCAAATGCAATCTTTTTGCGTTCTTGCACTTGTTACTTCTTTCCCTCTCTCTCTTTGAATGGCGCCGCCTCTCCTTTAGCCCTTTTTGCTGTCTCTCCCTCCCCGTCTGATAAATGGCAGGAAAAGTTGCGTAGGGTTGTAAATGTTTCTCTTGGTATTTTCTCCAGTGAAATATGGAGAGGAGAGTTTGTGAGGAGCAAAAGAGATCTGTACAGCGTTTTACTGTTATTGTGATGTGCTTGTGTTGACAGGTCTGTATAGACTGCTTCCTGTGTATGTAAAGGACGGACAATATTTTGAGAAAGAATTTCTGCTTACAGAGTGAGGAACTTATAAGCCCTTTTCACAATGACAGTTTTATTGTTGGAGGTCTGAGAGTGGCCAAGTGTTGGTCGTTCCTACTGATGGACGACTATTCCAGAAATCCTGTTATGCAACATAACGGGGTTAGCACACGGATAGTGCATAAGTAGTAGCATAAGTAGCAGAATAATTAGTATACAACACTCAAAGCTAAGTCTTCTTGATTTATTAGGTGAAATGTACTTAAATCTTCAAGATGGCTGAAGTCATTTCAACTTGTCAAATTGAGTTACCAATACTCAAATTTTTTTGTTACCTATAGAGCTCCAGAAGTTTATGTCACACAATCTAAACGCCGCCATTTTGGCAGGCCATCAGGAGAGCGGCTGTAGCATTGTTATCGATAGTGGTCGAAGAATAATTTAAAACCAAACTGTTTAGACCTTACAAACCTTACTATTTCAACATGTTGGACAGCTGTTGTGCGCCAGGATGCCAGAACGGGCGGGGGAAAGCAAAGGGGAAATCATTTTATCGTATTCCTAAGGATCCCGATTGACGACTGAAATGGTTCACTGCAATAAAACGTGCTAATCAACACAACAAAACACAAGATGGTTGTTTTAAAATGTGTAAAAATAACTGGGCTGATATTGGCTATATAATAATTTTCAGTATACACATTAAACATAAATTTTCACACGTTTCCATAATTTCTAAAAATAATTATTGATTATTTCAAGGGGCAACTAATGACACCTCATTTGGATATTTTCATGTTTGGGGAAAAATGTGGGAATTAAACGGATTAAGATTTCATGACTATTATGATGTCTGTACTCACAGTGATAAAGCTGTGCTGACTACGTTACCTACAAACAAGGACAGCTTGGGTCGATCGCGTTACCCAACAACACAGTTGACTTCTGTGTTCCAATGACAACGAAGCAGATTTTAGCCGGAAAACCACAAAGTTTAATATTCATCACAAAATTAGATTGCGTTCATTTGTACCCCTCCAGGCTTTTGTAGGCTTTTAAAGAGTCTCCGGAGTAGGACAAGGGAAAGTTGATATCAGGATAGGAAAGATATCTGTTCATTTATCGATACATGCTAGAAGCATTATAGGAACCTGTTATGTTTAATCTAATAAGTTTTGCTATGTGCAGGTCTTTTTAATTAAATTCATGTATTTTAATTAAAATGTGCAATGAACTTTGTTGCCTTGAAACTCATGCTGGCACTATTCATTTCATATTCGCTCCCAGGTGTTTCTGCCTGCCAGTGTAGCAGAGGCCGGCTAGTAGTTGCTGTGCAGGTAAAACCTCACTCCTCTGACCTCAAGAGACGCTCTAGCGACAGATGCTAGAGGTTGCAGCCTTTAGCCTCCTTGGTAGAGCGTCCGACTCCCACGCCCGAAGACCCGGGTTCTAGGCCTGCTCGGAGCGGGTAGAGAGAAGACCCGGGTTGGGAGGGTTTCATTGGTGCCGTGACCCGGATGGGAGTGAGGTTTAGGGGGGTGAGTGTAGCAGAGGCCGGCTAGTAGTTGCTGTGCAGGTAAAACCTCACTCCTCTGACCTCAAGAGACGCTCTAGCGACAGATGCTAGAGGTTGCAGCCTTTAGCCTCCTTGGTAGAGCGTCCGACTCCCACGCCCGAAGACCCGGGTTCTAGGCCTGCTCGGAGCGGGTAGAGAGAAGACCCGGGTTGGGAGGGTTTCACCAGCATGGTGGTGTAAACAGAATGGGTCACGTGACGTCCGGATCTCTATACAAACGCAAAGTTGTATTAAAGTGCCCCATTATGGTTTTTTGAATATTACCTAACGTAATGTTGCGGTCTGTGAATGTAAACGATAAATAAAGTTATTGGCTCCGAAAAGAAATAAATGACTAAACGAGTCGTCGGGAATTTGAATCAGACTCCCATGATGGCTACACATGATAAATCATATTAGGCATTAGGCAAATGTGTTACCCTATGTTGTCTGCCTGCGAACAACTTGACCTGCCCTCAAACACTATAGCTGGCGGTTCATGTTGTGTACATGTCATGTCGAGAAGACGCTGTTTTCTGCTCTGATAAAGCAGTAAACACTTCCAAAGGATGAAGACATGAAGAGTCAGTGGTTAAAATGACCAGAGATACAAGTTTTGTCAGCTTCTCAAATCTCCATGAGGTCTAAATGGGATTTACAAAACACTTATCCAATGTAGATGGGACAGTACACATTTTATTTGGACATACTTGCTCCTCAGAATCACAACCTATGTAAAATATGATTAATTACAGATGTATTTATTTTGTAAATAAATATCAATCAAAATATGTTGTTTAGTGTTTTATATTGTGTAGGTCTAACCGATCTAACAGGTCTTACTGAAATACTTGTGCTAATCAGCTGTTGGCCACTATTACTTTAAATTGTGTCCACTAATGCAGAATGTCTGTGGTTCTTACTACTCTTAGTAATTATAAAGGATGGAGCAAGATTTGTTTTACAAGATGTCATTCACATTAGTGCTCAGCCAATGTATGTGCTGTTATTGATACTGTTAATAATACAGTTCCCACATGTACACTACAATAAATTAGAAATATACATTGGTTTGCTGATGAACACACTTTTTAAAATTGATGGTGAGGAATTACAGTTGCAAAATCTCATATTGCATGACAAACTGAGTACCGCATCACTGAGAAACGTTGATCTTGCGATGGAGGTTCGGGTTGACTAACTAGTTTCATCATTGGACTCACACTTGGATTAATATGTTAAAATCGATTCTGTTGTTACTTTCTTTACGATATGTACAATAGCTGAGGACTGAGGAAGCTTACGGAGCGGAGCTGAAGTTCAGTTATGGTAATGTGCGTTTCATTTCCGCAAATGAACTGACAGTGGCAATAGTCACAAATGACCCGTGAGAAGGTCGCAGGCAGTTTGATTGACAAGCGATCTAACCAATCACAACCCCGTAGCCACCATTTTGTCCAACAAAGCAGTCAGGGGAGTCAATTGTGTTATAATGCTTACAATTCCTGACACTTGCTCACAGAACATTGAATTCTTCTACATCTTGCCTACACTCAACTACAGTATCTTACAGTAGATGGATCATGTGAGCTCCACGCTCTTCACTCCTATTGGCAGTTACCATTGCTTCATTTGCACAAAGTTCTCTCATCTTTGACATGTTGCTGAACACGCCCACATTGCAAAGCCATTAGTCTCTGTTGCTCATGTGACCATAAAACAAATTCTAAATTATTCTCATATAGGTAGTCGTGGCCTAGTGGTGAGGGAGTTGGGCTTGTAACCTGAAGGTTGCTGGTTCGATTCCCACGCCGGCAGGAATTGAAGGTGGGGATTGTGAATGAGCAGCACTCTCTCCACCTTCGATACCACGACTAAGTTGCCCTTGAGCGAGGCACCTAACCCCTAAATGCTTCCCTTGTAAGTCGCTTTGGATAAAAGCGTCTGCTAAATGAATAAATGTAAATGTAAATATACTTAGTCACTCCAAATCACTATAGGTGTAAACTAGTATTAGACTTTATGATCCTGTCACATAAACACACACACAGACCCTCTCTCAACTGAAAATGCATCCTGAGTAGGCAATAGTTGTGCCAGCATTAGACCAGCAATTGTGTGTGTACTCACTGCGCTGGAGGACATAATATATATCTATAATCTGATAAGGATGTGATTTATGGAATATGGATTATGGAGGCCCTTCTCTAAACTTCCCCCCAGATATCACATTACACCTCTTAGGAACACACATAAACACATATCATTTTGTTTGTCCACGTAAACGACAAGTATAAAGGGCATTAGGTGCCTTGATGTGAATGGAGCAGGCTTGTGGAAAACACTCTGGGCATATCGAAAATAGCTGTCCTCTATATGAACTCAATATTCTCATTATGTGCGTGTGTATGAGAGAGAGAGTGAATGCAATGGCTCGCCTGTGTGTGTGGACCCGGTCTCTGTCAGGTTCTCTTGATAGATGATGTTGTAGCAGTTTTCCTCCTCTCTGCGTAGCATGATGTCTAGATCACATTCTGGCGGAATGGCACTCACCTTCACAAACACACACGAACACACATATTTGCATCAAACACAAACCAAACATTACTTAACTACATTTGTTAACATGAACTAACAATACTTCCACATCATTCATCAATCTCAGTAAATGTTAATCTCAACATTTATTCACTTTTAACTGTCTCTTATATGGTGTACATTTTAGGACATCCTCAGACTTCAGTCACACAGAGAAAAGGCATCATGCCTCAGACTGAAAGGCTTCAGGAAAAAAAGACGTCAGATGTCAGGTCTCGTACAATTAGGCATCAGACGAAACAGCCTCAGACTAAAAGGCATCAGTTTGTTTTTGTTTCTTGTATAACTTTCTATTAGCTTTTATCCCATCATAATGCAATCCTTCAGTCTTTTTCCTTCTCCCCCTTATTTATATTTAACTGTAACTACTCCCAAATTGATGTAAAGTGTGTGCGTGCATGTTAAATATATAATATCTATCTATTGATGGTGTTCATGTACACTATTTATGTAATCCCTTGGCAATGTTCTTTGTTTAATGTTATTCGTTTTTAAAGGATTAGTTCACTTTCAAATGAAAATTACCCCAAGCTTTACTCTCCCTCAAGCCATCTTAGGTGTGTATGACTTTCTTCTTTCTGATGAACACAATCAGAGAAACATTAATAAATATCCTGACGCATCCGAGCTTTATAATCAGTATGAGCAGAAGAAAGAGTCTCCATCCACATCCACATCTTGATAAACACATTCCACACTGCTCCAGAGGGATAATAAGGGCCTTTTGAAGCCAAGCGTTTGTGTAAAAAAAAAAAAAAAAAACATATTTAACAAGTTATGAAGTAAAATATGTCACTTATGCCAGACTGCCTTCCATATTCAAATGAAGGAAAAAAACGGAACTGAATTTTTTTTAAATTAAATTACAAAAAATAAAAAAAACAACAATTGTAGTTAACCATGGTAACCACAAATTAACCATGGTTTTGCTAAACTACAGTTTATGTTATTTGTAGTAAAACTATTGTTATACGAATGGTATCAATCCGACACAAAAAAAAAATCATAGTATGACACTTTTACTATAATAGACCCATGGTTAATTTTTGTAAGAGTTCACGATAGTTTGCAACGCAATCTAGTTGCAATGTGCTGCTTAGCCACAGGCTAGTGAATAATATAAATTTACAAAATAATCTCAGTGGGATGTGTTTTATACAACTTAGTGTAACATTTAAGAGTTAGAAAACTGCGTGCATGTGACGTCACATTGAGGGGGGGCAATTCACTTCCTTCTAGGCCCGTTTCGTCTGACGCCATTTTGTCTGAGTCCGTTTTGTCCGATGCCTTTATGTTCGAGTCCATTTCGTCTGAGGCTTAATTGTACGAGACCAGAGACCTGACGTCGTTTTTACTGCGACCTGAAGCCTTTCGGTCTGAGGCATGACGCCTTTTCATTGTATGACTGAGGATGTCCTAAAATGTACACCATACTGTTAACATTAGATAATGCACTGTGAGCTAAAAATTAACATACTTACATTAACAAAGGTTTATAAATACTGTAAAAAAAAAAATTACTGCTCATTGTTAGTTAATGCATTAACTGTTAACAAATGAGAAAGTGTTATTAACCAAACAACTCAGAATGCAAGGGTTGAAATAAAGATTGTTGGTTCACTTTAGACATTCTTCTAACTACAAGTAACTTTGCAACGAGGGACATGTCAGAGTATTAGTAACTCAGAGTATTAGTAGAGGGATAGACTGTAAGGTTAGGGTTATTAGAAGTTGATATTTATAGTAGATAAATTATATAGTTTTAGTAAAATGTCTAAAGTGGACCATAAGTGTTGCCAAAATATAAAAAGGTATAAAAGGTTAATTATATTTCGCAAATATTTTAGTAACAGACTCGAGACAATCACATAGTTAAGGTATATTTGAACAAAGGCTGAAGTCATTTATTGATCAAATAGCCTATCTACTGGGGAGAACAATAGTTTGATATTTAAGTAATTTTTTCTGTTCATACCATATTACGTGAGAACATTCCCTTCTATGTTAACTATAAAAGGATAATAAATAAACTTTATATCGTATAAAACATTAGTATCTGCAGTGCGTCACCTGTAGAGGCTATAACATGTTCAACAAAGGCTACTGCTATGAACTCACGTGCGAATAGACGTGAAGTGAAGCAGCGACAGCAACCAGGTGTAAAACGGCAGTGATCTTCATTTACAAATCTTCTGACGGCAGAACTCGACAACAACCCAATGATTTCCGTCTTCTGTTGGATAAATCTCCAGGCGCTCGGTCACTCTGAAGGAAAGTTTCATCTCCTCTCGCGCATTCCTTGACGCTCGAGCGCAGTGAACAGACATGAATGTGCGCGCTGCGCGTCCGGTCAGACTCAGGGCATGAACGACTGATGATCTTCGCTGACATCTCCAAACATCTGTCTGACTATTAACTGCGCTCAGGTGCGCGCGTCTCTCAGCACAACCTCTGATTCACTCCTAACCGTCTTCTGCACTCAGTTATTGCACAAAGGAAATGTTATCATATAATCAGAAATGTTGTGTGTAACGTCTTGTAAGTGCACTTTAACAAAGCAAGAAACAATCAAATTTCCCTTGAGTAATTGCATAATTGTAATTAATTTCTACTTTTCTGAAGATATTGTAAAATGTGCAACATTTTCTGAAGAAAATGTGTTACCCTCCATAATGCTATGCAATTGCTAAGATGTTCTGAATGAATTTCACACTTTAATATTTGATGATCTATATATGATTGCTAGGGTGTTCACATTTTGACATTGGTTGCTAAATTGTTGCTTGGATCCATAAATGGAATTAAATGGGATATTTTTTCATGTTTTCCGGAATGTTTTCTTTTTTGCATGGATTAAAAAATGAGACATTTTTCTTTTGTGAAATGCAAACATGAATGGAATGGAATTTTTATTTTTCGCTTAACATTTCACAAATAAAATGTAACACTTTGATTAAGCATCAACTTTGTAAGTAGAAATGCTGAAATATTATTTTCGTGTAAAACAATAAAAAAAAGTTTTATTTGCAACATCGAGAAATCCTTTTTTAAAATAGTGTATCATTTCAATTTGAGCAATAATTCTGACAGTAATCACTAATAAAAACATTTCAAACAATCTCAATCTTAAATCAAAATTTTGAATACAGGACAACATGAGGTGTGAGTATGTGCCTGGTCATGGACTATAGAATGATATATGTGTTATAAAACAGTTAGTTCCAGTTGATATATTTAATTGGCCGAATAACGGCATTCCCAGTGTGCTGATATGCAGTCTAATGGTGCTGGAACTGTTCACTGTTTGTATCACTCCGCAAAAAAAACCTGTCAAATAAAAACTGCATAAACATAACAGACGAGAACACATGCGAGCTACAGCGACAATGGAGGCCAATTTGTTTATGTCATTTTTACCAAAATAACTTGCGAGATGTATGATATTCCATCATATAAGGAAAGTCAACAGTGATTACAAGGTGTTCGGTTTCATTTCGCCTATTTATCTAATCCATTCTTTGTCTACTAAATTTTCAGACTGCCCAAAATTTGCCTTGTTTTAGCCTAGAAGTCAGGGCTGTGTTTGGATGGCTATTAGACACTTTTAAACGCAAAATAATTGGGTGGGATGTTACTCAGTATTATTTTTTACCAAGTTGTTATCTAAAAGTAATATCACATTATTGTGAATTTGGTCTGAATATCAATATAACATGAGGTTTTGTTCCAGTTATTTGGTTTTAAATCACGTCAGTATTTCATTTCCTGTGCTACAGGATGTGCTGAGTTTCATTGAAAACACTCCCTGTCCACACCAAGTGCCAAATGCTCAAAACTGCGCATGCGTCCAATGCCTGTGTATCCGTACGAGTCAAATGAAGTATACTTTCCAAGGCTGTACATTTGACTGTGCGTGTAGTCGAGCGTACATGTAAAAAAAAAACAAAGTGTACCTATGGCTTAAAGGTTGCATCAGTAAGCCAGTAGACGGCGACAAGTAACTGCTTTTATGAGTGAATCATTGAATTATTCACTCAACCAGCTTGTTTAAGAATTCATGCAGGAACATAACAGTGTTACATGGTTGATTCTCCTTTGTGGCTTTGCAAAAACAGACAATGTGACAACTCTAGCTTATGGAACTCTTAGGAACTCTAGTTCCTACTCTAGCTTATGGTACTGAGCAATGTATGAAACTTGTATTGTGAGCACTTCCTGTGTTATTTGCCAATTCATGAAGAATCGCTTGTTTGTTTTCCTCACTTGTAAGTCGCTTTGGATAAAAGCGTCTGCTGAATGACTAAATGTAAATGTATTTCTTTTAAGATGTAACCCAGGTTATCTAAAAGTAATATCACATTATTGTGAATTTGGTCTGAATATCAATATAACATGAGGTTTTGTTCCAGTTATTTGGTTTTAAATCACGTCAGCATTTCATTTCCTGTGCTACAGGATGTGCTGAGTTTCATTGAAAACACTCCGTGTCCAACCAAGTGATATTCAATAACTGTATGCAATAACTTATATGGTGAGTGCTTAAACAACCATTTAATTAATGATTAAACATTCTCTCTTTCTTTCTCTTGAGTTCTAGAAGAGATGATATACTTATATCACCCATTTAAGCAGATTTAGATAAACCCTTATTGCTCTTTATAGCCTTTAATAAAAAGCCCTGCTTTCCAATATTCAGAAACAGCAAGCTGTGGCTCACAGCTGTTTGCTGTATTGCTGAGCTGATGTTCCATTTGCCATATTTGGAAATACAGACACATTTGGAGCATATTATGAAATAAAGAATTGATGTAAGTTCTCAATAAGTACTGCCTTGACTTTAAAATGTAGGACAACAGGATGTTCTTGAACAAGTAACAAGCGTTATGGTTGGTTTTGGTGGACAGAAATGTACCTGATGTCAAACCTTTTTCAGTCTCATATATACTTCCCAGGTCCCACACGCACACACAGGCCTCCAGTATGCGGAAGTCTGTAGATTAATGTCTGCTGGTCCTTCTGCAAACTGACGTGTACTGTCTCTCAGTGATCAATGAGGTGCTTTTTTATTGACTTGATAACAAGGTTATTCTCATCAGACAAAAGCGTGTCTGTGTGAACTTGTCTTCACAATGAAAACAAAAGAGATTGGGTACTGCTGCTTCCTATGGTAATTTTAGCATCTACCCAGGTGTGTACAAGTGCAATCAGACAAGTGATGTGGGTTCATTGCCTCCTTTCAAAAAATGCTGCAATTGACCCTTCTCCGGCAGTTTGATTGATAGGCGATCTAACCAATCATAACCCCGAATCCGCCATTTTGTCTGACAAAGCAGTCAGGGGAGTTAGTAGATTAACGTTGGTGAACTTGAATTGGAAAAATTGTGTGTACTCACGTCTTTTCACGCTTGAAACAACATTCCTTCTGATGTTCATTCATGTTTATCTGATGCTATAAATGAACTAGTATGAAGAGATGATCGGTTCACGAGCTGCTTGAAGGAGCTACAGCGATCTGTCACGACACATTAAAGAGACGCTATACGCTATTTATTGTTTAAACTTATTTAAAAAATAACAACATTTGAAATATGAAACGGTTTCATACGTTGTCAGTGTCCTCTTTGCTCCGCGATGTATTTTTCACTACATGATGTGTGGCGTGAGAACGCATGGATTGTTGGGCATAGCAACAGTATCTAAAGGGGGTCTTTGCGAAGAGTCAATTGATCGCAGCAATAATTTTTCTTCAAAACACATGTTGTGCACTTACAGCTCCAAAAGTGTTCAGACATTTAAGTGCATGTTAAAGTGTATTGCAGTACGAACAGTACTGAGATGCATTTATCATCAACTAAAAGTTTCTTTTTATTATATTTATTATATAATAACATTAAATGTAATATAAAAAACACACTATAGTTAAAATTTTAATGAAGTACTTTACATATGCATTAGTATGATGGTCAGCCATAAGTTTACTTCTTTAAATCACGACAAAACATGATTTTAAATGTATTTTAATGTAAAACTTTCAGTTTGACTTCCTCCAGAAGTGTACTGAAGTGTGTTAAGAAAGTATCTCTCTTTAAGTGCACTTAAGAGATCTTTTATTTAATTAATATTTTATTATCTGCAAGTACAGCATTTAAAAACATACTTCTAAGATTTGAAGTACACTACAAGTGCACATTCAGCACGCTTATTTTTCATAAGGGATTTCAGTAAAATATATCAAATTCAGTAGCTATATGTCATTATATTTCAAATAAAGGACAAAATTAGGACAAAAGCATTACATTATTTATCATAACATTTATTATATAACACTGTGGTTGTGAAATGTTCATGTCAACATAAGATAATTAACATTTTAGCAGATTTCCCTGGCGTTTTGTTTTCTCATATAATGACCTTCAGAATGTCCAAATGCTTTTTTATTCGCACAAAGCTGACAACTCCGAACAGCATGATGTTGTCACATTGGAGAATTAATTTTATGGTGCGGTAATTTCCACAGACAAGATGAGCTCTCACTGTAAACACTGTTGATGCCACGGTCGTAACTGTCATACTTCATTGTAACCAACAAAGTATCTATATATAGCCAAGCAGACATCAAAGGAGGAATTGAAATGTTGCTGATGAACACTGGGCATAATTCAAACCAAAGGAAATTACAGCCAGTGTCCAGAGTGAAGAAACATTCTGTCAATGCATCTCTCACACACACACTTCTGTCTGCAGTGATTCACGGCATGGTTGAAAGCTTTGTGTGGTTTACTTGAGTCTGCAAATACTCAACTTCATTCGCAGCAACACCATAACTCCTGTACACAGCTAAGAAAATTTCATACACACTTATATTTGATCAGTTACCAGACATAAATTACACAATTCTGACCACATTAAGAGGTTAAAATGCTTATTCAGGGAACTTTTTTTCTCTCAGTTTAATTTTATTAACCAATTGATTTGTGTGTTTCTTCTGGTTGAATTTGTTAATTCATGCTCACTTAAAAGAATTTTCTGGGTTCAAAACAAGTTAAGCTCAATCAGCAAACAAAAACAAACAAAAAATTGTGAGGAACTTACAATAGGAGTGATGTTTGTGGGATTTAAAAGCAGAAATGTGATGTTTTATTTATTTTATAAGACCATTTACAATATTTTTTCTGTTTAACTATGTATTATTTGAGCTGTAAAGCTGTTTAACCTGTTAAATTTCACCGGCCCACCGGTGGACCCACAGCCATTCCAAATTTAAAACAGTAATATCTGCTGAAAAATTAAATCAGCATCTTCATAAAGCTGGTCAGCAGAAGGCATGAAGTGCTCAAATTTCTTGGTAAAGGGGTTCAGTTACTTTGGTTTTCAAAAACACAATAGACCAACACCAGCAGATGACATTGGACCCCAAATCATCACAGACTTTGGAAACTTGACACTGGACTTCAAGCAACCTGGGCTATGAGCTTCTCAACTCTTCCTCCAGACTCTAGGACCTTGGTTTCCAAATGAAATACACTTGCTCTCATCTGAAAAGAAGACTTTGGACCACTGGGCAACAGTCCAGTTCTTCTTCTCCTTCTCCTTAGCCCAGGTAAGACAGCTTAATAAGAGGAATATGACATCTGTAGCCAATTCCTTGACACGTCTGTGTGTGGTGGCTCTTGATGCCTTGACCCCAGCCTCAGTCCACTTCTTGTGAAGTTCACCCAAATTCTTGAATTGATTTCGCTTGACAATTCTCATAGGCTGCAGATCTCTGTTGGTTGTGCATATTTTTCTTCCACACTTTTTCCTTCCACTCAACTTTCTGTTAACATGCTTGGATACAGCACTCTGTGAACAGCCAGCTTCTTTGGCAATGAATGTTTGTGGCTTATTGAAGGGTGCCAATTATTGTCATCTGGATAACTGTCATGATAACTTCCCCATGATTGTGATGTGTGCAATTAAAAGAAACAAAAACTTAAACTACTTCAGTCTGTGTGCATTGAATTTATTTAATACACAAGTTTCACAATTTGAATTGAATAACAGAAATAAATTAACTTTTCCATGACATTTTAATTTATTGAGATGCACCAGTATAACACATAAATGGCAATCACACAGTACATCTCTCTTTGAAAGCTTAAACCCAATAAATATATTTATGATTTTTGTCTTTTAAGAGCAACAGTCCATGACATGATGTGAATATCTGTCTCTCTTTAGTGGCTGTAAGAAGCTGCATTACAAAACAATGTTTATGAATTTATAAAAACAACAATAAAAAAGGGTTTACAGTGCTTTTTGTTTGCAAGAGGGGACATTTTAAGGTTGTCAAAGTAAACCATTTCATGATTTCTTACTAGCTATTAATCCTTTCTGTTAATGTCTCAGTACTTCCTTTGTGTCAGTACTATGGCCTTCAACATAAACAGAAAATAATTACTGTTTAAAGTCTAGTATCTCTTATATTTGTTCTGGATTATAATATAATATAATATAATATAATATAATAATATTCTGATAAACATGTGGCTGTCACAGGCTGGGTGAAAGTGAATAAAAAGCTGTGATCAAATTCATTCTTTCACACTGTATCTTCATTTTGTATAAGATACATGATAATGTAATTTTAGTCAATGTAATTTAGCTTTGGTTTATCATTTTGTTCAGTGTTATGTCGATAAATACACGACAAGTACTGGCATTACATCATTTGCGTTGTTGTCAGAGAAGGATATTGTTTTAATGGGATTACGGAAATGTTGACAATATATACACTCTACAACACAATCTATATACAAATTAGAACCCCAAAAATATATATGCACAATCAACACACATATGATACACTGACTAGCATCATGCATGAGCCGTACAGTCCATAAAAGTCAGTAAACAAATATACAACACAATAAAGTGATACATGAGGTCAGCCGACAAAATCAAACTGAAGGTGCAATGGTTTCTGCTTACACTGAATGACTCTTCATCCAGGCTGGTTTGATGCTGGTCGCTCATTTAACACTGAATATACTGCTGTGCAGGTGTGCTGCTCTGTTCATTCAGGATAACAGCTTACTGAAATGTGTGTGTATGTGATGCATGTACTGTACATCTGTGTCATTCAACTTCAATTAGTTTACTTGTAATTCAATATTACAGTACTGCTAATATTGTTGACTCCTGTATGATAAATTGCTCTTCATTTGTAAGTCACTTTGCGTCAAAGTCTCTACTAAGTGAATATTTAATTGTTTCTGGTTGGTATAAACAGGATCCAAACAGGAAATGGCCCTCGGTTGACAGTAGGCTCATATTTTGAGTGATAAGCTGATTAGATGTGATTTCAGTGTTTACAGATTCTCCGTTCGCCGACAGTTTGATTGACAGGAAATCTGACCAATCTTAAGCCAGAATCCGTCATTTTGTCCAACAAAGCAGTCAGGGAGAGTTAGTAGATTAACATTGGTGAACTTGAACTTGAAAAATTGTGTGAGTACAAGACGAGCATTTGTGGTTAAAAAGTATGTAAATTTTCTTTTCTTTTTTTAGAAAATGTTCGATGGTTTCTCTAGATAAGACCCTTATTTCTTGTCTGGGATCATGTAGAGCTCTTTGAAGCTGCTCTGAAACTGACGTTTGCACCTTCAACCTGTTGAAACCCCGTGAAGTCCACTATATGGAGAAAAATCCTGGAATGTTTTCCTCAAAAACCTTAATTTCTTTTCCACCCAAAAAAGAAAGACAAACATCTTGGATGACATGAGAGCGAGTAAATTATCAAGAAATTTTAATTCTGGAGTGAACTGATCCCTTAACCACTGCATCTCCGTGCAGTTCATGACAGTATGGCAATAGTCTGGGTTGCAGTGCTCTCTGTTGGCTATCAAAGGCATTGCAGCGGGTGATCATGACATCACCATAGCACAAGTAAAAGTAAAAATATAAATAAAATAAAAATTTGCAAAATAAATATATTTTTTATTGCACCAAATGAACCTTCACAAAGACCCGCCCCCTTTAGTTACTGTTGCTATGCGCCCTCACACCACACATCATGTTCTCACGCAGTGAAAAATACATCATAGAGCAAAGAAGACACTGACAACGTATGAAACAGTTTCATATTTAGTTATATTTTTATAATTCATATTTGATTATAATTTTAACTGTGTGTGTTTTTTATATTGCTATGGAAACTTTTAGTTCATGATAAATGCATCACAGTACTGTTGGTGCTGCAGTACACTTTAACATGCACTTAAATGTCTGAAAGCTTTTGGGGCCACTGTAAGTGCACAACATGTGTTTTGAAGAAATATTATTGCTGCGATCAATTGACCCTTCGCAAAGACCCCCTTTAGATACTGTTGCTATGCTCGACAGATTGCCTGTCTATCAAACTGTTTGCGAAGGATCAATTGTGTCACATGCCTGTCTTGGATTTTGTTTGTTTATCATTTAGTCACATGTCTTCCTTTGTTCATTTGCCCACCACTCCTTTGTTTCTTAATTTTAATTAATCTCATTTACATATATTATAAAGTATATATTCCTGTTTGATCGTTGTATCACACACCTGTATGCTATTCAGTTCATTATCACTGTGTTTTTAAGTTCTTCTTGTTTTGCTCTTCAGTGGTTGGTTATTGAAGCAATGATGTCAGTACGCATTTCTTTTCTAAGAACTCAGCGTTATATGAAACATTCAAATACAGTCATTTAAAGCATTTCAAGCATATTGAAATATTCAAATAAAAAGTTATTTGTGTGAATGCATTGTGCTTTTCATTCACTTAAGTTAATGAAGTTAATGGTTGAACCGGCTCATTCGGTTCTTGAGTCGGACATGCTATGCTGAATTGTGCGATTTGAAACAAAACTACAGCCACGTCACTATGTCTCCGTTACCGATTACAGATGTATTGATTTTAGTCACGAAATCTATTTGATTACACATTTTAAGTAATGTATTCTGATTACTTTTGTCCTAACTCATTTATCACATAGACTTTAATAGGATTGTTTTGTATCATATTGATTAAAAAATACAAATAGAAATAAAACACATCATAAAATATCTTATTTGGATTTGTGTTATATTTCTCATTTTATTACAATATCACAAGCGCATTTGTGTACATGTTTGAAGCCGAGTAGCCGACACAACTAGGAAAATTAAAGAAAAACTATAAGAATTCAAAGATTCAATAAATCATGAATAATTAACTGACATTGTGTAAATAATATGATCATGATTATGAGCATCCATTTAATCCAGATTTTTTATTCAAAATCCAGAATACATATAATCATTGAATGTCAGTGAAACCTGTTGTTAACGAGTTTAACCGCCTACGTGTACATTGTGAACTGCGAGTTTCCATAGCAACAACATCCACGCATTCTCACCCTTGATAGAGTTCGTGCGCAGCCGCCACTATTGGGGTAGGTCGCCCGGTATTTCCTTACGTCAGGGACAACCGGCTGGTTTTGACTCAAGCGGAAACTCAGTTTTCTTCTGTGCGGTGTTGTGGGCGCGGTTTCAGGAAGCCGCGCGGCTATTGGGCACCTCACGGATCCGTTAACCGACGAGAGTGCCTGTTTCGCCGCCTGTACGGAAGCCGAGCTGGAAGAGGCGTAAAAATGTCTGGTTCGTGAGTGAATCGTCCTCTTGAGTCGGATCCTTTAAATGAATCATTTAAATCGGTTCACAACCGGTCTGAACAATTCCTTCACAAAAAGGACCGAATCAATGTTAACGTTTATCGAGTCAACTACTCTCCAACTCTTTGAACTTTTCAGCGAAGAGACGTGAAAGTTAGTATTGTTTAATGTAGCTACATTACAACCATGAGAGTAGGTAACAGAACTGGGATAGACCCGAAATAACTATAGGCTAAACACACCGTTATTAATAAGACTTAACTGGAAATGTGCTTATTGCGTTATTTGAATGGAGAGCAGAGCATGTGTGTTTCCGGTGTGTGTGTGTGTGTGTGTGTGTGTGTGTGTTGGGAACACAGCATTTAAAATAAAAAGAAAAGGGGAGGTAAAAAAATTGCTAGGCTACATTAAGGGGGAAAAAAAAGTTGTTATTCTTATTATCAGTGTTGGGGGTAATGCATTACAAGTAGCCTAATTGAGTAATATAATCAGATTACTTTTTCAAATAACTAGTAAGGTAACACATTACTTTTACAGTTTACAACAAAAAAGCTACTTTTTCAAATAACTAACGCAAGTTACTACTTTTTCTGATTTATTGACTGACAGCCCTCCTGTCCCCATGTTTAGAGAAATAAAGTGCCGATGTTATGTGGGCACTGTGTAAATGATCTAATTTAACTATACTAATAAGCAAAAATTACTTTAGATGAGAACTAGATGAGGCTTCAGGGGTTAATAAAGGCCTTCTGAACCGTTCATGTAAAAAAATATCAATTTTTAACAAGTTAAATATCTAGCTTCTGCTAGACCGCCTTCTGTATTCAACGTATGAGGAAAGTGTAAAACTCTTGCAGTTCAAACTGCTTATGCTACATCCTATACCTTCCCTATTCAAGTTTAACTGGCGCAACCCTAGTTTATACTTTCTTCTTTGACTATTGAATATGGAAGGGAGTCTCGTGGAAGCTAGATATTTTACTTCATAACTTTTTAAATATTGATTTTTTTTTACACAAACACATCTCTTTGCTTCAGAAGGCCTTTATTAACCCCCATAAGTGTGGAGTACATTTATGATGGATGGAGACAATTTCTTGAACTCATACTCGTGAACCCTGTTCACTGCCATTATAAAGCTCGGATGCGTCAGGTTGTTCATTAAAATATCTCTGATTGTGTTCATCAGAAAGTAGAAAGTCATATACACCTAGGATGGCTTGAGGGAGAGTAACGCTTGGAGTAATTTTCATTTGAAAGTGAACTAATCCTTTAATCCAGATCGTCAGCACAGTTGAGAGGTTTGTTTGAGCAGTGCACTCTGTACAAGCATAAATATACATTTCCTTCAGGCTGAGGCTTATTCATTTAACTTTTGGCATGAAAGCCAAAAATACAACTTTTTTGTTGTAATTAAAAAAGAGAAACAAGCAAGCCCAGCCCAGCTGAGAAAAAGTAATGTAAAAGTAACGTAACTCATTTCTTTAAATAACTAAGTATCGCAATTAGTTACTTTTTTAGGGAGTAATGCATTACTTTTAAAAGTAACTTACCCCGACACTGTTTATTATTATTCATGAGTTTAAGAGATTTTACAGCATTGGAATTTTTAGCAAGAAAGACATCAAGTCTAGTCAAAATTGTAATTATAAATAATATTGGCAGTGCAAAACAAAGAAATTTACAATAAGTTCAACAGCATTACTGTCAGAAAAATAAATAGCCATTTGTTTCAGGGAGCAGACATGGCCTTTTCCAATTGTCAAAAAAAAAAGTGCAAATTATAGCTTATTATGCAGTGGCTACCCCTAAATAGCAATATTTTATATTATTATTACTATTACTATTATTATTTATTGCAAAGAAGAAACAGCACTGCATTTGAAATACAAATAAAAGCAAAGAGGTTAAGAACCCTCAAACTGTAAGAACGATAAGATCATTGATCTTAATACATTTAGGCTGATATTACAATTCATTGTTATTATAATAATTCAAAAAATATTGTTCATTTATTATTTAAGAGATTTTACAGTGTGTGACAAAATTCAAGGAGCAGGTGACGACCTAATTACGTCATAATATAAAAGAATCAATGAGTCGTTCTTTAACCGATTTGTTCGAGCGGACTGTTCGGTTCGCCGAAATGAGTCGGACTTCAAAAGAGTAGAGCAGCGGAGCGGAGGATCCCCACCCGTGAGCATGGCGATGTGTTAGAGCATTAATGAAGACTGGAGAGAGCAGACACAGATGGGAAACACGAGTATGCGCTTCAAATGATCTGATTTTAACGGACCGTGTTTCAATCCGCCGTTACCGGAGGCAGTCTGCTGGGTTTCTCCATGCAGTCTTCGTTTACTTCTATAGGATGGTGAGCTGAGCAGATGAAAAGCACAAGTTATTGGTGATAGCCTCTATTCAACCGTCTCCCGTTGTGAATTATAGGCGCGTGTGGGCCGCCGGTGCTCCGTGATAATGAAGCGCTGCTGCGGGAAGCTTGTCTTTGTGCGAGGCGCGCTCGTGTCCGCGGACAGGCTCGATTAAACGCCCTAAACATGAACGTCAGTGCCGTGTGAGTTTATTTTGATTGTTCGATCTGTTCAGAGATGCGTGAGTATAAAGTGGTGGTCCTCGGGAGCGGCGGGGTCGGTAAATCCGCCCTCACCGTACAGTTCGTCACCGGGACGTTTATTGAGAAGTACGACCCGACCATCGAGGATTTCTACCGTAAGGAGATCGAGGTGGACTCGTCGCCGTCGGTGCTGGAGATCCTGGACACGGCGGGCACGGAGCAGTTCGCGTCCATGCGGGACCTGTACATCAAAAACGGACAGGGCTTCATTCTGGTCTACAGTCTGGTCAATCAGCAAAGCTTTCAGGACATCAAACCCATGAGAGACCAGATCATCCGAGTCAAGAGGTGAGACCCATTCATGTGTCGGAGCTTTGCTTGTGATGACATGGCATTTCTTTCCCAAAGTGAATACGGTGAAAATGACATTCAAATGTTTTCTAAGTTGAATGTGTAGTGAGATCTCTTCTCGAGTGTTGTTGGGCCTTCACAGGCCTGTTGCTCGAGTCGTGATGTGCCGCATTCAAGTGTTTCATGTCTGCATGAAAGATTCATGCACTTAAAGAGGAACAAAGTATCAATATGCAGGTCTCATGTGTTCAGCAAGATGATTTAGTGATGAGTACGCGAACAAATCACAGATTATGATGTTATAGGAAGTATTTGAGATTTAAAATGGCAGTTGTTTTGTGGCTTTTTGTCCATGTGAGCTTTGAGAAAGCTAAAAGCTTGTGAACTCAATATTAGCGTTTCACTTCTGGTAAAACGGGCTAAAACACTGATGATTCATCTTGCACTCAGGGGCGTGATCTTTATTTGTCCAATCAGACGCCTTATAGAATGAGAAAATCCCTCCCCTAATAACACTTAAAAGTCCTCCTATTTATTTATTCTTACCTTAAAATAGCTTGAATGTAAAAATACAAAATATGAGGCAAGGGTGCTGTAGCCCTTATTTATCATTATTATTATTATTATTATATTAATAGGACATTCACTTTGTAGATTCTTTATAGATTCTATGAATTGATTAACAATAGCGAACGTTACTTACCTGGAACAGTTGGTGAAAGAACAGAAAGACAATAAAAATATAGCTGCGAGCAACAATTATTGGGGTTCAAGCACTTTAAGGCCCTTCAAGCGCATGTGTAAGAAGGTATTATATTTTATGTAGCAAGCCTGTAACCATCCCGATCATGGAAAAGACCATTTACAGCCAATACAGGCAATTTAATATTGGAATCCTATTCCCATAAAAGTTTGCTTGTTTAGAGTCCTATTTGCTCACCTATTTTCGTGAAGTTCCGAGTTTTTGTTTAGGATTTTATAAACTTTTGAGTACATTTGCCACGCCCTTTTTCCAAATGATCCAGTTACAGCTATCCAAAGGGGAAAGTTGAACTTTTTTTTTGATAAATATTGATCTAGGTTCCAATCACATGAAAAACCTAAGACACGTTTGCAAAAGTAGGTTTTTCTTAAATGTACTCGGATATTAAGCGATTTTATTGACAGCAGTGTTTCTTGAGGCAAAATTATTCATAATGAGGAGCACTAACATATGATATGAATATCTTGTAGCCGATTTCTTTCAAAATTCTTACAGACCTCTAGGACTATGAGTCAAACTGGCCCACGAAGTTTCGTTCTGATCGGCCTCCAATAACCTTGTCTAATAGACACTCAAACTTCATTGGCCAATGGCAGCCATGTTTTTTGAGATACACCAACATCTTCATAGACGGTCATGGCACCTTGGACCAAGACACTGTATGCCGATTTTCAATTCAATTGGAATAATGGTTGCATGGTTATAGCTGTTTTCATGTTTTTTTCCTTGTTGTAGCAACACCAAATGGTCAAACTGGTGATCATTCTGTTCACAAGTTCACAAGTTATAGCCATTTTAGTGGCCCCACCCTCATCAAACATTTTGGCGGCCCTTAGAACACTTGTGTAACTCCACACTCCCACTAACCTCACAGTCACCCTGAACCCAGTCATCTGGACCAGAAATATATTTATACAGATCTGCAAACAACATCTAGCACACATTCCCATGCAAATAATATAGATCGGCTCTCTCACGCACATGCCTCTCCGAAAATATTGAATAATTGAATGGCATAAATATTTCACACAGTAAAAGCGATGCATAATGAGACAGAGATAGTGGGAGTAAGAGACGTCTGTCACCGCAGTGCTGTTTGTTCTTGGGAGAGTTTTGTCTTTGAAGGTTTAGGGAAATGAATGACTAAAAATGATTCTAAAAAGCAATTGTGAATGTTATTATCCATAAGCAGATGTAAAATAAACTGCACTAACTGCAGACATCAGTACTACTACAGTAATACTTCATATAATGCAGCTAGTTGATAATGACAAGTGTGCTATTCATTTGCTGGATGATAAAAGACCAGAGTATTGTGGAGATTTGGATCTTGGTTTTTTTGACTTGCACCAGAATATAACCACATAGCAACGCCCTGGATACAACCCTCAACACCCAAGCCATTTTTTCAGTCATGCAACACTCACATTTTCTTCAAAAAATGTAAAAACAGGTTTAGCCCATTCTTGACCCTGTTTTTTGGTTCTGACCCACAACTGATGAGAATCAAAGTCCAGTACAGGCTGTCATTCTGGAAGTACTTTAAATTGTGGCACCATTTGTGGTTCGCTAATAACGGAGAGTGTTTGCAAGGGGTGTGGCTTCAATGACCCCACCCTCCTCAGCCTCCGCTGCATGGTTAGTGGTTGTGGGTAAAGACTTTATTTTGCCTTAAGGGGAAAGCTGAACAATGCACTGTGAGTTCAGACGTGAGTTGCCGGAGTTATTTTATGTCTGCCCTGAGAAAGAAAAGACTAGGCTTATCAGAATGATGGAAATTTTCATTTAAAAATGAGAAACTGAAAAATGCCCATCCCTATTTCATGTTTTGAACTATTGTTTCATAGTCAAAAAGAAAGAAATGTATGAAATTTGACAAGCTCTATATTTTACTGGGTAGAAATGATTTGTCAGGTAAAAAAACAAAACAAAACAAAACATATAAAAAAAAAAAAAAACGTGAGCGACACTCTTAGAAGAAAAGGTTCTAAATACAACCTTAGTGTTCTTTCATCAGGTGCTTCGGAACCTTTTATGGATTCACATCATGGAATCATTTTATGGATTTAATTTTAAGTGATTTTGTTAGCAGCTCATAAACATACTTTTATCTCGACAAAAAATTTAAATAACCCTTTAAACATGAAAGTGTTTTGGAATCATTTAAGACGTTTCTCCTTATAGAACCTTTTTGGCATGAAGTGTTTAAAATTGAGTCAAGAACTGTAGACCTTTTTTTAAGCGTGAATAAACCATGGAAAAACATAGTTGTGGAACGCATTTCATTTACAATTATTTTAAATTTTATAGATTGTCACTCCTAGTTTACGTACATAAACAGTTTGAAAATGAGCAGCTTTGTCATTACAGTAGTTCTGTTATGACAACTCGAGATTGGTATGGTAGCAGAGGTTTGCACGGTAATGGATATGGCAGTGTTAATATATTATAATAGCTATACTGCTGCTCCAGAGCAAGTACGGATTGCTGCTGCCAATACATTCACAGACACCGCTGTGAGCATGTACCATACATGATTTAACCACGTAGCAGATCTATACAGGTGGAGCTGGGGAAGGTGGATTGTTTCAGACTGCTAACAGCAGCTCTACCGGTATTTGTTTGAATGTTGAGCCGCTGATGCAACAGCAACCAGTGAGTATGTCGATAATGATGTGGTCCCTACTAAAAGACCTATCAGTCTGCGCCATCTAGAGTTTCATGCCAGAACTAGGTAAATGTATTACAAATATTGACAATGGGGGGCTTGGAGTGAAAAACATTAACGGCCGAATTAACTAGGAGATATCGTGACATCTATGGGAGCTTCACAGCAACAGTATGAACAAGTGTTTTCTGTCATAGCTGGTAATATGTTGTGTACTTCAGCATGGCCGTCTTGACACACTTCTGCAAGGTGCACTTTGCAGTAATGTCAAATAAATTATTCTGTTAAAGGATGTTATTTTAAAAGTATGCTGAAGTGTACTTCTTTTTCACAGGGGAAGTGTCCCTTTGATAGTGTTTAAGGGTGCTGATAGAGACTATGTATTTTGCAGGTATGAGAAGGTCCCTGTGATCCTGGTGGGGAATAAGGTGGATCTGGAGAGCGAGCGGGAGGTGTCTGTGAGGGAGGGCCAGGCGCTGGCGGAGGAGTGGGGTTGTCCATTCATCGAGACCTCTGCCAAGAGCAAAACCATGGTGGATGAACTCTTTGCCGAGATCGTACGGCAGATGGACTACGCGGCACAGCCGGATAAAGACGATCCGTGCTGCTCCTCCTGCAATATACAATAACCCCCCAACACACACACACGCAACTCACATTACAGTAGCTTTGATGGACCTTCTAGTGTCAATGGTTTTCCATCATTCTCTATCTACAGACTGACAGTAACTTTGAGGATTTTTTTGTCACTTTAAATTCTGACTGACTCAACCACAGGAAGAGCACTTGCCTTAGGTTTCACGCTGCCTGTCTGAGCAGGATCCTTCAGTGGAGATGAGTTGGACTTTTAAGTTCTTGGTCTTATGGTATTGATGATTTTATCTGAATTTGTCACCAGGTCAGAGAGAGAGAGAAAGAGAGTCAGAATCAGAAGGTTCTTAGCCATATGCCTCTTATAGCCATATAATAATTTAATGTTGATTTTCTTATTGTCCATTGATTTAAGGAAATAGGTCCCTTAAAATCATCATCAACAATCATCTGCTGAGGTAGAAAAACAGTCAGGTGACTTCAGCTTTGTTCCAAAACCTATTTGGATGCCTACCTAGACAGAATGGTAAGGCTCAAAGTATTCCTCTGTTTTTATGCACATACAGTTTATGTGACACAGATTTCACTATCAGCATTGTACATGCGTACTGTAAGCACACGGCTTGATTTTTCTAACCATGTTAGTCCTAACGCTCAGCCCACACATGGTCATGAATTTCTTGGCACCAAATTTTTTTTCCAAAAGATGGCGACACTGACCTGGCCCATTTCACAGATGAAAAGAAAGGGATAAACAAAAACAAACTAGTGGAGATGACAACGACAGCAGACAGATTACAAGGACATTTTTATCGGTCAAAATGTCTGGAGAGAAATGGGGAACTTTTTAGTGCACTTGTCCATGCACGCTATCAAATGGAGTGTACTAGAATGGAAACTGGATGAGAAAAGAATCGATATTACAAAAAACAATGCAAATATTAAAAAATGTGACATTTAAAAAGGGTAAATGTCACTCGTTTTTATAAAGTAACTGTCCAACAGGTTTGCTGGGGGGTAATTGAGAATGAATGGGGTAAAGACACGTGACACGAGGCACATTCATGATTGAATGTGATTGGTTACAATTGGATGATTGTTTCGTGCCATAAATGCAGAAATGCTTAACTTGATCAATTGTACTTGGTTTTATAAATAAAACATTTCATAGTTATAACAAAAAAAATATATTATTTAGTCTCTTTTTTATGTAATGTTTAATTAACCAGGAAAAATAAGAAAAACAGACATTAATTTACATTTACAAAATGTAAAAAAAGAAAAAAAGCGAGTACTTCGTAATCTCATTAAAAAAAACCCCACTGCAACCCACTGCTGCATTCGAATATTTGGGCTCATAAAAACTAAAAAACTAATTTGATTATTCATTAATTTATTCATTTATGTACTTAGACAAACTTTCTTACACTGTTTTGTGTTTTCTGTTCACAAAAAAAAGCAAATAGATTTTCCCCCAAATCATTTAGCCACCCATTGTTAATGGCTATAGTCACTATGATTTTTGCCAAGTAAGACATGTTCCTCGACCAACATATTTTGCTGATCCTGGAACAACATTCTTGCCCAAAAATCATGTTCATCTAATGTCTAGAAAGTTCCAAATCAGTCCCTGATGAGGTTATTTCAGTTGTGTGTAGGCAGATCAGCAGGTTTTGGAACAGAGCTGTTGTCTTCATACTGCTTCCATTCAAAGTCAGATGTTCAGAAGATGATGTAAGGATGCAAAATGACAACTCTGCTGTTACCTTTGCAGTAGAACAATTGTGACCTTTTTAGCAACCAAACTGGGGAGAAAACATTGCTTTACAACACTAACAAGTGTTTGGTTGGCAATCAACGTAGAAAGTCATTTATCTTGTTTTATATGTTTGCTAAACATGTTTTATCATGCAGTGTTGGACTTTTTGGCTCATTTGATGCATTTTATTTGCTTAAATGTTGAATGTTTTTCTGTGTAAATCTTGCTGACCATTCAATCACGAGTTTCCAAGCTAGAAATCCAACTTCAAGAGACTTTCTATTGCACTTTTCCCAGTAGGAATGTCAACACTTAGAGTTGAATGGAATGCAGCATATGTCCCGGTCACCAATTGGATGGGTCATACGGGTGGGGACGTTTGGGCCTCCACATCTGGAGACACTCAACTTTTGCTAATTTAGTGAAACTCTGTTTTGACTCAGAATATCAGATATGGCACTGTATGGTGGGTCTCTTTTTCTGTCTCTCTCTATTTTACCACCACTTTCTCACTTGTCTATTCAGCATCTCAGCTTATTTCTGCACTTATTCTCCTTATTCTGCTGTGGTTGTATGGCTTATTGATGATGATGGTTATTGATTGACTGTGTATAGATTTGTACAGAGGCTGCCAGTTTTTCTTGGCTCCCTCCTCCTGGCTGGGCTTGAGCTTCGATCTCAAGGCTGAACATATAGAGATTACGGAGATGGATGGTGTGTGTGTGTCTGTGTGTATGTGTTTGAATAGAGAGCTCTGAGTCAGTATTGATTTTATATTTTTTTATGTGGACGTGTGCTCAACTCTTCTGAATGACTGAATGGTGACACTTTTTGTTTGTTTGGCACCTAAATAAAGTGCATCCGACACTCACTCATTGCAGTGCAGTTTCTGTTTTTTTTGCCATGTTTTAATACACACACCCAGTCCAAACATAAACTATAGGGAGAAAAGTGTCACTATATGAGGAAAAAATGGGTCGTTCTGAAGAGCTCAGTGAATTCAAGCGTGGTACTGTGATAGGATAAGGCTGTTTGTGAAATTTCATCCCTGCTGGTTATTCCACGTTCAACTGTTAGTGGTGCTATTGGAAAGTGGAAGCGTTTAGGAACGGCAGCAACTCACCCACAAAGCAGAAGACCACGTAAAGTCATAGAGTTTACCGATCACCGAGTTCTGAGGCTCAAGTCGCCAACGTTCTGCTGATTCCACTGATGAAGACTTCCAAACTTCCACTGATAATAATATCAGCAGAGAAACTGAGGCGGGATCTTCACGGAGTGGGTTTCCAAGGCTGATCAGCTGCATACAAGTCTCGCATCACCAAGTACATTGGCTAATATTAGGTGGTGTGTTGTAAAGCACACCGCCACTGGACTCTGGAGCAGTGGAAGCATGTTCTGTGCAGTGACGAATCATGCTTCTCTGTAAGTTGGCTGGGCGAGTCTGCCTGCATTGTGCCAACAGTAAAGTTTTGCGGAGGAGGGATAATGTTATGGGGCTGTGTTTCAGGGGTTAGGCTAGGCTCCTTACTTCTTAAAGGGGACATATCATGAAAATCTGACTTTTTCTGCGTTTAAGTGCTTTAATCTGGTCCCTGATGCATCTACCAACCCCCAAAAATATGAAAATTGACAATCCAGTAACTTTGTTTTGGCAAGCCTTTCTCTGCAAGCATGTGGAAAGATGAGCCGCTCAGATTTCACTTCCTTGTGGCGTTGGAAGGGGATCTTTCTGTAATATTACCACCCCTTAATCTGCACGTTTCCACTCATGATACCGCCATTTTGTTTTCGCAAGCGACAACAGTGAACCAGTTCTAACGTCATTGCAAAAGCTTGAGCAAGGCATATTAACTGTTCTGTCATTAGAGTCTTGTTACCTTTGATAGCCTGCAAGTTGACCCTGGCAAGCTAGATTGCTAAAAAGGAACATTTCTGTCCAAGTGATATTTTGGAGAAAATATTAGACCATTCACAGCATTTGACAGCAATAATAAACATCAGCCTGGTGTGTATGGTTCTGTTTGGCAAATAGGTATGCTCTATATAGTGGGCTTTCATACATGTTTTGCACAAACGATTAACATGACGGCACATGCAAGTCGATGAGTTGAAGCAACTCCACAGCAACTACATAAATTTATCCACTAACAGAAATGTCTAAAAGTTGTAACTTCTTTCTGAGTCTCTCCATCAGTGTTGACTCTGGTTTGAACAATGTAAGACTGAATACCGTTACTGACAATCCTCATTTTGGCTGCGTGAGATTCTCCAGCTTTGTTGTTGTTGAACAACCGCCCTCTTCTGGAATGGGTGCCGGGAGTAGCAGCTAATTTGCGTTTAAAAGTACACAAACAAAAATGCCTTTTATTTAATCACACGGAAATGATCTATGGGGTATTTTTATCTGAAACTTCAGACACATTCTGGGGACACTAGAGACGCATTACATCTTGTGAAAAGGGGCATAATAGGCCCCTTTAATGGTTCAGCATACCTAGACATTTTAGACAATGCTAGGCTTCCAACTTTGTGGGAATAGTTAGAGGAAGCCCCTTTTCTATAAAAGTGCAAGGTCCATAAAGACATGGTTGGATGAGTCTGATGTGAGAGAACTTGACCTCAACCCCTTTGAACACCTTTGGGATGAACTGGAACGAAGATTACGTCTACTGGATGAATGGGCAAAAATTCCTACAGAAATACTCCAAATCGTGTGGAAAGCCTCTCCAGAAGGGTGTAAGCTGTTATAGCTGCAAAGTGGGACCAACTCCATATTAATGTCTATGGCCCCTATCATACACTCGGCACAATGCGACAGCAGGCACGTCACGAGTGTTTTTTGCTAGTTTCAGTCTGACAGTTATTTTCATGTCCACGTTTTTTAAATAGCAAATGCACTCGCGTCCATCTGTTCGCCCATGGGTGTTGGTCTGAAAGCAAGGCGTGTTCAACTGAAAACGACTGCACCATTGACCAACAAAAAATCTGGTCTGAAATCAATCGTTCAATATTTTTTTGTCATTTATACAGCACGTTAGTAATATGCGTCGATAGGCGGGTGCACATCGTGTGTACACTCTGCTTGTTACACACACACACACACACACAGGGACACAAAGCAGCACACAAACATGTCAAATATTAAAAATAAAAAGATTACAATGAATAAAAACATAAAGATAAAAATGCCTACATGTCATAATGGATAATCATTGCATGTATCAGAATTGTCTATTTGCAGTAATGGTGAATGAAGTTGGGTAATTATTTGACCAATCATGTATTTAAACTGATTTGTCAGGTTGAGGGTGTCTATATTCCACCATGTAAATAGTGAATCCTCCATGGTGCAACCACACCTGGCTTTTTAAAGGGAATGAGAGATGAGACTCTGATCGGTTTATTTGCACGTTATGCCCAAAAAATACCCATGACTCATTAAGATACTAGGTTCAACCCTTTAGGACCATGCGCCTGGCACGCCAACCATTTTTTTCGGCCGTTAAACTAGCAAAAGTGGGTTCAGACATACCCTAAATGCACCTGCACCATGTGCTTCAGACCATGTGTTTAGATTGTTAAAATAGGGCCCTATGTGTTCAGAATTCAATGTCATTAAAGTCCCTGTTGGTGTAATGGTCAGGTGTCCCCATACTTTTGTCCATACAGTGTATTCCCGCCTTATAAATAAAAAACATTTGACAAGAACATGTTACAAGGACAAAAGCGGGTCCTGCAGTTTGTGTGATAAAGTGCTGTTTGAATATCTGCACACATATGACAGGTTCTGTTCTCCATCAGGCAGGTTTTGTTTATTTGATGGCTGTTTAATTGTTTGGTTGTGATAGATACAAGTGTGTTATGTAACATTTACCAGATGATTTCCATCTAAACTGACTTTCAGGGTTTACGCAAAGACATGAACAGCACTTTTGAAAAATCAGTTTTAAAGTGATGCACATTCACATGAGATGAAGAAGTAGCCTATTAAAAGCTGTTCTATTTTACATAGAGCTGGTCTCAACAATGGGAGAAATTAGTCGTGAATTAAGGAATCATGTCTTTGGGGCAGTTCTGCTGTTTAAGTCAAGTCTAACTATGGTAAACCCAGGGTAAAGATGAGACAGGCAGACTAATATTAGCATAGATGGCATTCTTCTTCTGATGGAGCGAGTACATCCGGTGTTATAGGAAGTGTTCCCACTTCCAGCCGACCTGATCTATGTGGCCTAACAATCCTGGATGTGAAAACATAAACTGATAATGTGTCATGTGTCTGCCAGGTTAAAGAGATGTGTTTTTAGTCTAGATTTAAACTGACAGTGTATCTGCTTCCCGAACGATGCTAGGAAACTTGTTCCAGAGTTTAGGGTTTAGAGCCTTGGGTTGATTTTGATATTCTAGGTATTATCAACTGGCCTGAATTCTGGGATCGTAATAGACGTGAAGGAATACAATACATTAAGAGCACTCACACTCAGGTACTGGGGAGCTAAACCATTTAGTGCTTTGTAAGTAATTAGCAAGATTTTAAAATCTATATCATGTTGAATAGGGAAAACTAATCCCATGCTTCCAAATGGTAGGTACCATGTACAATGTGAAAAGCAATGGTCCTAGTACTGAGCCTTGCGGTACTCAACACTGAACATGTGAATGTAATGACAATGATGAATTAATAACATTTAATATAATATTTAAAATGTAATATTATTTAATATTAAAAAACCTCTTGAAGCATCTCTTTCAATAGCTTACTCAGTATAGGGTCTAACATTTTGTTGATTTTGATGATTTAACAAGTTTCGACAGTTCTTCCTCTCCTAAAGAGAAGAATGATTGGAATTATTCCTCAGGGGGTGGGTAGTGCAACGTCTGATGCAACACTGTAGCAGATGGTTGCATGGTTATAATTTTCTCTCTAATAGTATTAGTTTTGAAAGATTCATAAAGTCTTTGCTGTTGTGGTGTTGGGAAGTGTCTGAACTTGTTCAAAAAAAAAACCTCAAAAAAAAAAATACCTAGAGTTGTTTGTTTTCGGAAAGAGAGAAGGAAACTATAAGGGTTAGTTCACCCAAAAATGAAAATTCTGTCATTAATTCCTCCCCCTCATGTCGTTCTACACCCGTAAGACCTTCGTTCATCTTCAGAGCACAAATTAAGATATTTTTGATGAAATCCGAGAGCTTCTGATCCCTCCATAGACAGCAACGAAATTACTACTTTCATTGTTGAAATGAGAGTGCTGTCTGAGTCCACACTCTGTAAAAATAATACAATAATCTTTATTTGCAAAATATATTTTTATGGTTTACTGCAGTTATGTAACAAAAGTGTTGTGTACCGAAGCATAAGAGATTTATCATTGCATACTATGTACTTTTTGTAGTATGGTGAATTCAGGGTCATTGGTACACTTTTTGTCATTGAGATGACTTGGGAAAAGTGTCCCAATCACCCCGAATTCTTGTAAAAGGACAGTATATAGTCACCCTATATACTGTAAAATATATAGTATGCTCTATATTCTAAAATTTAGTTGATGTACAGCCTTTATGATTCTGTGCACAGACACAAACTAATGTGTGGAGGGAAGTTTGTGTGAACAGTGAGCTGCTGTTTTCTGTGGTAAATATATCCCCTCTCTGCCCACTCACTGGACACAGGGACGCAGGGAAACACAGCCAAGACAGGACATGGGAAATGGACAGAGGACACAAGAGCAGAGAGGGGGAGATTCAGCCGTTTCGCGTGAGGACACCAGCATGAGACTTATTGCTGGCTGTCATGGCAACCGCATGGCAACACATGCTGCCAATTTCACACTCTAATTTGCAGTGATTTCATTGGCCAGAAATGGTTAGTGGGGGAAGATACAGACACACATCATCCTTCAAGACGCTCACACACGCACACACATCCTTAGCTGCTTGTACGGAATGTGATCTACAGCTCACTTGTTGCAGGAACCTGATTTATAAATGCCATAAAGACACTGAACTGCCCACAGATTTCTGGCATTTCTCATGTTGTTTGTCATTGTGTGAATGTCTGCTTGATCCTAGCATGTGTGCATCATTTTATTTATTTATTGTGAAAATTACCTGCTGACTAAAGTATTATCTGACTCATAACCAAACAAATGGATGGATAGAAAATACATTACCTTTATTTATTTATTTGAAAATAATAAATACTTTTATTCAGCAGCGATGCATTAAATTGAGCATATCAGAATGATTTCTGAAGGATCATGGGACAGGAGACTGGAGTAATGATGCTGAAAATTCAGCTTTGATCACAGTTTACTATAGGTTTACATAGAAAACAGTTATTTTAAATTGTAATAATATTTCAAAATATTGCTGTATTATTGATCAAATAAATGGAGCCATATGGTGAGCAGAAGACTTCTTTTAAAAACATTAAAAAATACTGAACCTGAACTTTTTGAACGGTATAAGTTATGAAATTATGTGAGAATAGTGTAATTTACTGTCAATACACAACAATGTTTCACTGCAGACCAATCAGAATATAACAACTTATTATGAACCTGCTGTTGAGATTAAAAAATAACAACTTTGTCTTCATTTTCATTTGGGTTTAGCTAAAGAAGTTAAACATGTTTTGTAATGAGCAGATCACGTAGAAGAAATTAAAGTGTATTTTAATATGTCACACAAAGATGCCATCTTTGGAGAAAATGGTCACTTCTGCTTTAAATTTTACACAGTTTGTTATTTTTTTGTTGGACAAAACAATTGTTTGATAATTGCTTTACTAATTTGGCTGTAAAGCCTATTATTGGCTTCAGTGGCAGATTGCACAACTTACCCTAGTAAAAAGACTTACTATAGAAATAATATACTTAAGTATGAACGGGAAAATGCTTTTATACAGTTAACTGCATGTTAATTGCGATATCATTAAAATGTTTTATAGTTCAAATTTTGGAGGTGTTTGAAACACAAAGTGTTTTTTGACCCTCTTAAGCAAGACTTGAGTACAACTTTATATGTAATTTCATAATTACTTCTATTGTCTTTGAAATATGATTAAAGTTACTGTTGAATGTACTGACAAACATGGTAAACTAAAATATACTTTAAAGTAATATCTATTGAAACTTGTATGTCATGAATTAAAATATATAACGCAATTATAATGATCCATTCAAATATATATTAACTTCAAATGTTTACTCTAAAAATTACTGGATTAAAAACAACCCAAGCTGAGTTGACCTTTCACAAAGTCCATTGTCTTCGCTATGTCCGACAAACCATGCACTCTCCTAGTTACACATCATGTTCTCATGCGGTGAAAAATACATTACAGGGCAAAGAGGACAATGACAACATATGAAACAGTTTCATTTTAAAAATATTGTAACTTTTAAAGAAGTTTAAACAATAAATAGAGTATAGTGTCTCTTTAATGTGTGGTGACAGATCGCTGTAGCTCCTTCAATCGTCTCGTGAACCGATCATCTCTTCATACTAGTTCATTTATAGCATCAAATAAACACGAATGAACATCAGAAAGAATGTTGTTTCAAGTGCAGAAAGAAATGAATGCACACAATTTTTCAAGTTCAAGTTCACCAACATTAATCTATTAACTCCTGTGACTACTTTGATTTGGGGTTATGATTGGTTAGATCGCCTGTCAATCAAACTGCAGGCGAAGGGTCAATTGGGTTGTTTTAACTCAGAGGTTAGGTTAAATATTTGCCCAAAGTGTTGGGTAGTTTTATTTAACCCAACCATTGTTTGAAAATGACTATAAGACTGGCTTAAAATGAACCAAAAAATCTGGCACATAATTACTAGAAGCAACAATAATAATAAAGATTTATTAATAAGCAATTTAATAAATATTTTTTGTTTCATTATTACTCATTAAAGTTATTAATAAATGTTCGTTTCCAACATATTTTGGGTTCATTTTACGCAGTATTTTTTAAACAATTGTTGAGTTCAATAAAACTACCCAGCAAGATGGGCAAACATTTAACCCAACACTGATCAAAACGATAATCAAATACTGCACACGTGCTTCAGTATGTTAGTCAACACACCAAAATAAGTGTACTTCTGTAAAGCACGACAAAAGACTAACAATGATTACTTTAAAGTAAAAACTTTTATTTTTACATTATTACAAAGTGCATTTAAAAACGTATAACGGTAGCATGTGGTCTTCTATATAGGCTGATTAATAATCTTTTTAAATATACTTTGTGAGGTTTGACGCTATAAGTGCACACTCAACATTTCTCGCACTTCTTTTTCACAAGTGTAGAAACGGACTAATTCGTCAGTGCAGTAGAAGTGATGGGTGTGTGATGTAGTTCAGATCCGTTGGACTGCGTTATGCCGCTTCGCTCTGCAGATGGCAGCAAACGCGCGCTCATCTCGTCTGGTGGCGTTGGATCTGTGCTGGTCTCTGTCAGTGTAAATCCCGTCTCTCCAGCCGGCCGACATGGCGACTGTGAGGACGCTTTTATGCTGCACAACAGCCTGCATCTGAAGCGGCTCCCGGCGGGCAGCTCCACGGCATCACCGCTGCACTGCGCGTAATTGTGGGCAAACGCACACTTGGACACAGTGGATTTATAATCGGGGTAAGCGTATCGATTGTTCTACTCATTCACAGTGCTCTGCGCTTGGAAGAGATTAAGGGGTAAATCTAGCCACAGATTTGAGCCTGAGAACTGCCGTGACATTGCTGAAGCTCCGTGCCGTTATATTTCCATCATGCGCTGACACGCGATCTGCTGCATTCACTTGGTGATGCCCCGTGCGCAACGCTGATATCGGGATAATATATTTCCATAAAGACCTTGAATTATAGCCTACGTCAATAGACCTGTCCTGCGCTTTGTTCAGCGCACACCGCTTTTACGCGTACGACGCGATGTGAGCGCGCGTTATCGTTCCCTTTTGACGCGCTGCTCAGCTTCTTCTGCCACTTAATTCTGTGCATTGCGTGCTATGAATGGTTAAAATAGCGTCTGGTCGTTAAATCAAAGCCATCTCGTGATTTCTGAATGTTGTCGCGAATGTATAACATCATTTAGTCATTTTAAAACAAACACTGTAAAGTAGATTTTTAATTTCAGTAATAAATAATTGAGTGAACGCTATGTGACGTATAGCCTGGACGCGACGCGTCGACACGCGCGCTTTAGAAGAATAAAGCGCGTCACATTTTCATTCATTTTACACGAGGTTGAAAATCCACGAATGGATCTATGATAGAAAACGGTCAGCTTTTTAATTATTGGTTACACGAGGGTTATCGAAGGTAAACAAAAGGAGGTGTGCCGTTTGAAACCTATTGAGCCATTTCTCAGAGCGTTTTTATCGTCTCTATTTTCTTAATCGTGGCTTTTTGTAAATTATAGCCTGTACTTCTCGCTCTCATGATGTGTTCTGCATGTGGCAGCTTCATCCCAGCCAAACAAAAGACACCAGTCTGAAGATGTACATCATCACCATCAGAGCCGTTGACTTTTCCAGGGCTTTTGTGGCATTACTGAATGAATGGAAATTTTAAACACTACTGGCAAGGTATTGGCTGTGTTTCTGCTGGTGGAGTTGGTTTTTGCAGTCTGGCACTAGTCTGACCTTTCACCCTCCTCCTCTGCTTATTGCTTCTCCAGAAGCTGTTTTATTGATAATAGACTTTATTACACAGCTCGGTGGAATATTTCATTCTGATTGGTCAATCGCGCCATACCTTGCTGCCTTCACGTGCTTTCACAATGATACGAGTTTGCTAGGTAAAAATTGCACATGAAACTTGAATGCGATGAGCTCGTAATCACGACTTCAGAAGTGTGAAAATTCCGATAGCACGCAAAGGCAGCATTATTCCTCGGTAATTGAAGTCAGCCACTCTACTCTTGCTAGGAACTGGTTTTCTTCGTCAAAGTTTTGCTTTTGGTGAAGTAATAATATATTAAAACTCAGTCAAATATATTTTTTGTGCACCCTTATTTGATTGACCCTTCAATTAACCCGGCTGTTTGATTGACAGGCGATCTGACCAATTATAACCCTGAATACACCATTTGGTCTGACAAAGCAGTCAGGGGAGTTAGTAGATTAATGTTGGTGAACTTGAAAAATTGTGTGTACTCACCTCTTTCTGCGCTTGAAACAACATTCCTTCTGATGTTCATTCATGTTTATTTGATGCTATAAATGAACTAGTATGAAGAGATGATCGGTTCACGAGCCGCTTGAAGGAGCTACAGCGATCTGTCACGACACGTTAAAGAGACGCTATACACTATTTATTGTTTAAACTTATTTAAAAGTTACAATATTTTAAGAATGAAACTGTTTCATATGTTGTCAGAGTCCTCTTTGCTCCAGGATGTATTTTTCACTCCATGAGAACATGATGTGTGGCGTGAGAGCGCATGAAAGGAAGCAGGTTTTTGCAAAGGGTCAATTATGCCATCCAGTATCGTGGACTCGCTCTCTCTTGATTCAAATTTTGCGACTATTGTTTTGTACACTGTTGGATTATAAAATAGCAAACAGGTACGATTTTAAAACAGTTTTATTTCAGATCAGTATCACTTATCCCATTTAATAAGCGGTGTGACGTGTTCCTTAAATATCCATTTAATTCGAATTTTGCCATGCTAGCAACTGCTTTGTTTAAAGAGCTAATAAAATATTTTGTACATCCAGCCAGTTGTTTTCTCAGATTAAACCCCTTCAGGCTGATGCAAGACCTGATCACAGGTTTATTCTGAGATAACAACCGGCTGGATGCACATTATCCCTTACATAAAGCAGCCATTTTTTGTCAGAGGTCTGTTTTTACGATCCACCTTGATTCATTACAATCCTATTTATTTTATTGATTTATTTTGGAGGGATATTTGAGCACAAACCAGTGGATATTGACTGTTTGGAAGGCTCTTTTGAAGATCACTTAGATATTAGTTATTGCAAACGAAGAGAGCCGGTCACATACAGTCATCTGATCCGCAGAGATCAGTGTTTGTTATTTCATATTTTCTCTAACTCTCTCAGCTGCTCACTTTCTCTCTTCCGGTCTCATTTCCTCCCCTCTGTTTCTCATGTTGACCCTTGGTTTAGAAGTGATGACATCAGTGCTCAGGCATGTGTGATAAACAGTGAACATGATGGGAGCAGAGAGGGACAGAGATGAGAGGTTGGATCTCTGTAATGGGTTCATTAGAGAGCACTATAACATCAGGCCAAAAAGACATGTCAAGAACCATCAAATACACAACCTCCTCATTTTCAAATTTTCATTAAAGTGCCTCTATTATGCGTTTTCATGGATTCCCTTTCCTGTGAAGATCTGCACAGATTCAAAGATTAAAGCTCAGATAAATGGAGTTTTTTCTCCTAAAAGAAAGAAGTGATTCTGAACTGCTGAAACGAGTCGTCAGTAATTATATGTCTTGTATGTTTGAAACGTTTGCATAATGCCAGTCTATGGTCTTCATTGGCTGCTGATGAACTTTGACCCTCGAACACTGTAGTTTTTGAGAATTTGGTTCATGTTGTTCATGTCAAGAAGATGTTTTCTGCTGCCAAAGTAAATCTGCTTCGATGAGACTGATATGGTAAAACCGATGCCATCTTTACTGTTCGTATCACTGCGAATCAAGAGCTGAAATTCAGATATGATAATGAGAGTTTGGTTTCTGACACCAATCACAACAGACTGAGTCACCTGACTAATCAGAGCACACCAATCACAACAGACTAGGCCAGAGCAGGCTCTCAGAGAGGTGGGATTTAGAGAGATCGAATCCTTTATCGAACCGTTTCAGGCACTGAGAGAAAAGAGCTGATGCTGCAATGGATATTATGAGACAATTAAAGTGTTTTTTGATCTTGCGTGCGTGCAAACCTGCTGTAGGAGAGGCAAAACAAAATTAGAAACCTTTAAAATAGAATAATAGGGGCACTTTAAGTCCTCATTAATATCCTTGTGGAAACATTTGGCCCAGACACCGCTGGCAAAACCTGAACCAAACACACACAGTGTTAGTACTCCTCACATTGTAGAAGTCGAACTATGACGTTTGTGTGTGTGTGTGTGTGTGTGCAGGCTGAGTGAGGAAAACCATGGTGGAACAGGGCCAGGCGTCGTTGGCGGGGCAGAGGTTAGGTGCACCAGAGACTCTGGGCATCAGCACCCTGGAGCCCGGACACAAACCGCCTGCGATGCCACCCGGACGCCTGCTGCCCATCAGAGTCGTGCTGCTGGATGACTCGGAGGAGATATTCGACATATCGGTGAGTAATGTATGGACATGTAGGACGGTTCAGATCAATGTGATGAGGATGTGATTTATTAAACACCAGACAACTTTGAACAGACACTCTATTAGCGTTACTGGAAGAACGGTTGTTCATAACTTTGAGAGAACTTTGCCACAACGTTCTGAGAACATTAGTTGGGTTCATGGGAGTGGGCGTTCTCTGCAGAGCTCTTTTTTAGCGTGATTTGCTCACTGCCACTCTCTGAATTGTGTAATTGTCTCTACAGCATCATGGCTAATGTTTTTTTCACCATGCAATTCAGCTGTTACTGTAGGTAATCACAGTATGCTGATGTACAGCCTTATCGCATGGCTATGAGTGTGTTATTGCGTTTATACAACGGTTTTATGGCACGAACGTGTAAATAGATAGGGAAATAAGAACAGAGTGTCTTTGAAAGTGTCTTTGAGCGAGCATTATTTGTGTCTGATATTCATTCATGTCCAGAATATTATATCCATTATAAAAATCTGTTTGAAAGTGCACTGAGGAAAGCGATCTTTATATTTGTCCTTTTTACAGTTAAGGGAATTTTCCATAACATACAGCATTAAAACAACATCATTTGTTTTCAAAGTCCCTTTCAATTTAAAAGTCTCTTGTGACTGACTGACTCATTCACTCATAGTTTGCATATTAATGTAACTTTCACTCAATCCATATTATGCACTAATGGAACCTTTCTCAATACCAAATACAGCATATTATTTACATGAAATAACATTTACTGAACAGTAATTTTTTAATGAACAACAATAGCTATTATAGATGACCGTAGGAAATAAACACAGTTGTACTATTCAGTTAAATGTACAAAAGCAGTGCTGTACAGGATGTAAGTTAAATATAGCCTTAATATTAAATTGCTAAATTTAACACAGCCCAATTCGATTTGCTAAGCAATAAGTAATAGATGAATAAGACCAAAGATTGCCCATTTTATGTACCCAAAATGAATGATATCTCATGTTTATATAGAATAAGATAAATCCCCAAAGAACTGGCCGAGATGAAGCTGTTCTTGGCGGGTTCTCAAGTACTGAACGGCTGCTGACCTGGAGCTCGCATCTCCGAAAATGTCTAAACAAATAGTGAAATAGACGCTATGGTTAAATATGAGTCACATATTTCAGGTCTAACTATATTCTCGCCGAAAAAACTCTTAATTACAGTTCGTGGTCCAACAAGTGTAGTATTGGCAAAAATCATGGTGGATTTGTTCGGCTGTATTGACTGTATTGAAAAGGTAGGAGTGCTGTTATCACTAGAATATCACATGGCCAATCAGATTCGAGAACCAGAAAGAACTGTTGTATAAATGTGAATATTTTACAAATAAGTTATATTGTGAGTATATATAGAGGAGAATATAGTATCTGTACTAAACATGATTGTGATTATTAATAGACTTTGTGGAACTGGTTTAATTGGCTGTAGGCGTGAGGGAGACTTTGATTGGTGAAGGAATGTGAGAGTGTTTCATGAAGGTGTTTAGTTATTCTGTGCATGCCTGTGCTAAGCCATATCTAAAATTATATGTTATTTTTCTCTTGTACTTGTGAAACCTCAGAGAGCTGAGAGAATTTTTATTGTCCTTTGGTTTGTTTGGCTGGGCTTCAGCTGCTCTGAAGTTACTGAGTAAAACACACACACACGCACACACAGACACACACACACACACATTGCCATGGTGTTGCTATGGAATTGCCAGTGTTTTTATCCCTTTACCGTGCGCTGAGTGGTTGCTAACTTTCTTAAATCAGATGATCCTATCCACAAGTCTCTAGATATGACTATACGACTCCGGGCCTTCATTCAGTGGAAGTCGTTTTGTTTATTTAATAGTAATGATTGTCAAATGCAGTCTTGTGAATGTTATCCACCTTGTTTTTAAGGTAAGAGCGGGCACAATTTGATTTCAGTCTCTGCTCTGGTGAGAGCACAGCCTCGACTGAAGTTTGTTTATTATTGGCCTCGTATACTGTGTTTGTTTTAGAGCTCAAGCTGTCTCTCTGTGTGAAGATGATCAAGTCCCTGAGGAGGATGTTCCTCCATTCTCCTTATTGACTCAATCAATATGTTAGTTAGCGATTTATAGATGAGCTGAATAAAATAAACACTGGTTTGAGTCTTAAACACCCTGTCTCATTGCCCCCTACTCTTAAATAGGGCTCTTTTTCAGGGAACAGCTATTTGTAGTGGTGTCTGAAATAGGATTCCTCTAGTAAATTGGAATACTCTATTTTAAAAAATCCTCAATTTCAATTTGCCTGTGCTGAGTAACCGGTAAAATACCAGGAAGTGACTCTTTCCACGGACGAGAAATCATGCATCATGACACCGTTTTCTAAGGTTGCACGAGATTAAACCCGTTTAAAAATGATAATATAGCATAAAGCTATTGTGAGTTTACAAAGGCTGCGAATCAATTAAATAAATGTGGTTTAATATATATACGCGGAACGGCACGATGAGTTTAACAACACTGGCAACACGGATCTCACAGTTCATATCCGGACTGGAGCAAACATGTTTTCATGGACATATTTCATATACCCTCCTGCTCCAAACATGAACCTCCACAGTCTATGTGTACATATTTCATCACGTATTCTTCAGATGAAATATATGTGCAAACAAGGACACAGATACATTGGTACTTCTGATCATGAACGGTGGATTATTCTGATACACAGAAGACAATAATGTACCAAATATTCAAAGAAGAATGGGCAAAAAAGTAACTATGCCTCTATTCTTTTATTCCCCTGAGTGTGTTACAGCTTGGTGTTTTATGCCCCCTCCCACACTCCCACTTTTCCACAGCATTACACTCCCTTTTCTTGAGTCTTCTTGAGGTGTGAACAGCCAGGCTAAAGGGTTTTTATTTACACTTTAAGATTTCGGAGGCAGCCTGAGTGAAAAAGCTTCTGGAACAAGAACAAATGAAGGGCGGGGCTTGATTTTGTCCATTGGGAATTGACTGGATGGTTGTGGTTTGCTATTGGTGGATCTCATTGAGTGACAGGTTGCCCCGCCCTCTCATCAGAGAAGAGATGCTGCGAGAGAGAGAGAGAGAGAGAGAGAGGGGATCTGATTCAAGATTATCAGGAGCATAAATTTAAAGTAAAATAATGTGCATGGATAAATCAATGGTTTAACTAAAACAAGTTCTTAATTCATGGCCACAGTATCTTATTTTTCTGCATGTCATGTGCAGGGCTTCATAGTTTTGTGTATTTCTGCTCTTCTTTAATCTTCACCTCAGCACTGAAAAGGTACTGATAAATCAGGTCACTTACACACACACACACACACACACACTTTCAGCATCTTATCATACTGACCTTTATCCTGCTGGTGGGGAGCTACAAATTTTAGACATAAAAGTAGGACACCTTGCCAACAAACGAACACAACCATATTTACGTACTTGTACATAAGTGGCAGAGAAGCTTAAAGGAACTGCTGTACGAAAGTATTAGGGAGAAAGAAGAGATATAGTATATTAAATTATATAGATTTGTTATCTGTGACCTCAGGATGGCATCTGTGCATGTGTGTGTGTGTGTGTAATGGAGATTTCTGTGTTTGTGATCATGTGCAGGAAGTTCCCACTGTTGTCCTCATACATCTGTTTCTGACATTCACGCTGGATGAGCTCTGTGTTCAGACACATTACCAGGGTCATTCTGGGAAACAGATGCAGTCTTCCAGTGTTATAAATTGATTTCATAAATGAATTTCTGTAAGATTTCAAAGAAAAACAAGAATATGTTAAATGTTTGCTATGTGTTGTCTCAAGCCAAATTAATACACTACCTTTCAAAGGTTTGTGGTTGGTAAGATTTCACATAAGGCAACATTTATTTAATCAAACATTAAATACAGTAAAAACAGTAGTATTGTAAAATATTATTACAATTTAAAAGGACTGTTTTCTATGTGAATATATGTTAAAATGTAATGATAAAAGCTGAATTTTCAGCATCATTACTCTAGTCTTCAGTTACATGAGCCTTCAGAAATCATTCTAATATGATGATTTGATGCTCAAGAAATATTTATGATCATTTTCAATGTTGAAAACAGTTGTGCTGCTTCACATTTTTGTGGAAACTGATACATTTTATTTTTCAAGATTCTTTGAATAGAAAGTTCAAAATAACAGTATTTATTTAAAGTAGAATCTTTTATAACATTATGAATGTCTTTACTGTCACTTTTAATCATTTTAATGCTCACAATTACGGACTCCAAAATTTTGAACGGTGTATAGGCCGTACGGTGTCACATATGTTGGGTTACAGTGATTATGCATACATTGAGTTTTTACAATTTATTTAGACATTTTCTTGTTTAATAGAAAAAAATATATATAATTCTGTTGTTAATAAAATAAAATTATGGTGATATTTGATATTTTAAGCCAGGAATGTTAAAATGGAAAAAAAAAAGAACAATAATAATAATAATAAAATAAAAGTTAATTTCTTGAAAGGCTGCTGCTGTCATCAAAATTTATGGTATATTAAGTGGATCAATAAGTTTGAGTTTTGATGCTTACAGGCTTATAAAGTCAGTTTCATGAAAAGAAAAATGGTTTAACTACATGCCTGTAATAACATAAAGTAAAAATTGGCATTGATGATTGTTTTATTAATGAAGTAATGAACAGATTATGAAAAGTCATGAAATGGTTCCCAAAGACTTCTAACATCTCTTTTGCCCATTTCTATGCCCTCTTCAACAGCTTTCGGATGATTAGTCAGTCCTACTGTAAACGCACGCTGTTCGTTGTGCAAGAATTTGACTTACTGAACCTTAGTAAGAGTTAATGCAAACAGACAGTTCACAGTTTCTGTGAATTTAAATATGATGCTGTCTCGTGGAGTGAGAGTGAGGTTTGCACCTTCATAAAGTGTTTGGAGTGAAATATCTTATTGTTAATTTGGTCATATCTCTGGTAAAGACGTTGCTCTCTCTTTGTGTTCTCTGTCATCTCATGGGTCATGATGAAAGCAGTGTGTATCTTGTGTTTGACCACAGTCATTCACTCTGACTATCTGTTTGCGTTGCACAGTATAATTTGATGTGAAAATCCAGCAATTATCTCACATTCTTCAGTTCTTACTTTCTGACATACTTCACCATCATTCCATAGATGGCAACTTTTTTACATTGTGTTTGTCAATGTCACTACTAGCATAGTGTATGTTATTTGTATTTGCCTGGATGTCACGGATCAATGCATACTGTCAGTGAATGAATATAGACAGTCAGGTCATCCACACTCCAATCCAGAAGAGGGCGCGCATAGAAATGCAACACTGTTTGCTAACTGCCAGGAAAAAAGAGCAGAAGAAGAGATGATCTAAACACCAATCCAAAACAAGACTTCAGATGGCAAGCAAGAGCTTGCTAGTTGCCTATACACTGTTTCAGTTCATTTTTGGTACTTGCTTCACAAGCATAACAGAAAGAAAACCTGGACAGCAGAAAACGGCAACCTGTATGTCTTCTCATGCATTGTTGAGCCTCCAGAAGCAGAGGAGAAGGAGGGTTCATCCTGTGCAGTCGAATACCCTTCTTTCAGAGGTCCCAATCCCATTGATCCAGGAGGACCTGAGTCAGGAGGTCCTTAGTCCAGTGGTCCAGGAGGGACCACAGAGGTCACCTCCGATCAGCTAGAAAGTCATGTTGTGCCCACAGAAATAAATCCTGTCATGTTCTCCAAGACTGTTCTTGTTCCAGCCACGGAGGCCATCCCTGGGGATCCTAGGAGGCCATTCCAGAGTGTCCGAATCTTAGTCCATTCAGAGGCCATCCACCTCCCGTCCTGCCATGCTCAGAGAGTGAAGTGCCCTGCCAGTCCATGACCCAGAACAACAGATCAGCCCCCATTCACCCGTGCTCTAACCTCCATTTCAGGTGCAACCTGCCACCCTAACCACACCAACCAGCCACCCCAGCCCAGCTTCCCAGCGCAAGTAAGCCCTGCCAGTCTCAGTGCCCGTCTCGTCTCCCGAGACCCACTAGACTCCCACAACAACCAGGAAGTCCACTCCCAGAGTCACCTCCTCATCCTTGTGTCTGTCTGTCTCTATGTCTTCTACTCTGTCTCTGACGTGCATCTCTCCTCGGTCTGGGCTCATCCTCTCATCCCCTCCCTCCCTCTGTTTTTCCCCCCCCCCAAAAAAAACCCCCCCCCTGACCTGTTTTTTGTCACAACACCTTTTTGAAGTCCCCACACTTTAGTGGGTCCCTGTTTCTAGTGGTGTAAACTAACTCATCCCTCATCCCTCCCCCATCCTCTGTGTTGTCTCCTCTGCTGTGATCTCCATCTCACCAAAGCTCTCTGTCTCCCCCTAACCTATCCCCCCTCCCCCATTACCATTACCCCCCCTCCAGTCCCGTTTCCTGGGTGTACGGTACTCCAAGTTTTACCCCTCACCCACCAACCCACCCTTGGCCCCCGACTAACCCAGTGCCCCCTTGGAATCTTTCGCTCAGTGTGGACGCCTGGAGGCATCCGTTGGATGGTTCTGCCCTGACAGCTTTGTTCAATGTTTCTTTATTTGTCTTGTGCCTGAACACATGGCTCTATCTTTGTTTGTGTTGGTCATATCTCGTCCCACCTCCTTGTTTTCTGTTACCCCCCCCCCCCCTTATTTAGTCCTTGTCTGCTTGATTGTGTTCACCTGATCCTCATGTGCTCTACTCCCTTCATATTGTGCTCCTTTCCCTCATGTATTTGCTGGTTCGTTGCATGCATTACAGTCAGATACATGTTTGCTTGCCTAAGCTTGTGTTTTTTGTTTAACTGCACTAAGCTCTTGTGTGTTCTTTTGATCGCTCTAGTCTTTCCCTATTGTAGTTTAATACTCTAGTCTAGCTTCATTTTTCACTTTTTTTCTTTTTCTTACTGATTTTGGAACATTCATGACTTTCTTTTCCCTCGAGTTCCCTGCCTGGTTGCTGTTTTGTTTTTTATTTCCTTTCATTTGTAAGTTTCTGTTATCTTGTCTAGAATTCTTGTTTTGTTGTTTCGTTTTCTTTGTTACACTTCAGTGATTGTTCTAGCCCCCTTGCTTAGTTTCTGTAGTCATAGTATCGCTTGTAGTTTTATTTTGCTCTTGTTGTCTTGTGCCTTGTCTTATCTTTTGTGATTCTTGTGTTGGTTCCTTCCCTGCTTCCTGTATTCTCCCTATCTGCTGATGCTCTATGCCTGGTGCAGCTTCAGTTACGGCTCCAAGTGTCAAAGCCTCTGGTGCATTGAGCAAATGCCTGATCTCCAGTATTGGTGCTACCTCATCTCCTCAGTTCTCCTCAGTTCTCCAGTCTAACATGAACCGGGTTTGATTTTAGAATCATCTTGCCTGCCTGTTGTCCTGTCCTTCTGTTTGGATTGTCTTCACTCCTCACCTTCATCCTTATGCCTAGTCTATTGTTGTCAGTAAATGTCACCCCCTTGCTCATTTGAATGTGGGTGCTCTCTCTAGTAGATTGCCATGACAGATTCTTGACAACTGTATGTGAATTAAATTGAAAAATGTGAATAGTATTTTTCATGTGTTTATATGGGGGAAGTGTGTGATGTGATATGATGCAATCTGTAATGACATGTCTTTAAGGCAGATTCAAGTGCGGCCTTTAGCGGACCATTTGCTATTTCTGTGTCTGTACAATTAAATTTTTCTGTGTCTGTACAATTGTCTTTATGAAATATTTCAGTTCTTGCAAACCGAAAGGGCTGAACAAATGTTTCAGGATGATTTTCCGCTGACTAAAAACCAGTTTCTGCAGGGCTGAGTTAATGAATAGACTTCACACACACACACACACACACACACGTACGCACGCACACACACACGCACACACACACACACGCCTGTGGCATTTTTACCCGCCTCTGTTATCTTGTGACCTCTCAGTAATTGACTTGGCTCATGTTAACTAGAGATAATGGGTCAGTTCTGTTAGTAGAGCGAGAGACAAAGAGAGAGACAGACAAAGGAATGTGTGTATTAACTGTTTTGAAAGTATATTTATCTTTCTTGGCCAGTTCTCTCCTTTAAACAGTATGCCAAATTAACATTGTGGCTAAAAAGGTTTAAAGGCTCCATATAGCTTTTAGTAATACATAATTGAAATTTACAGTGTTTCTCTTCAGACAATGTAAGAGCACAGACACAACTAATGGATAAGGACATTCATTGTCAAATATTTTCAGTAATTATTTTATTTTTTATTGATTTCCTTTGTGGTCCTAGTATGTGTGTGTTCATTTGTGCCTACAAGGAAATGAACAATGATTGCCATCTATTTTAAGAAAAATCAATTTGTTTGCTTCCCTCTTGCTCTATTCTGTTCAGATTTCCTTTCTTATAGTCTTTCCCTTGTGACCTTTTTCTCTGTTTATGAACTCTTTATGTCACTCACTGTCTCTCTTTATGATGTGGCTCTGTACAGTGAGATGATGAGTTAATAATCTTGCCCCCTGGTTATGATAACCATGGCAACCGTTGGAACCAATGGGAACCGGATGGAATGTTCATCTCGATGGAATGTTCCAGATCTCACTGTCATTGCTGCAGATATTTGCTCAGACTTGTTTCCTCAGAAGGGGGCGGGGCAGTGGTGATGATATCACTGAACAGTATTGTCTGGACTGTCAGTCTGGGCTGTTACAGGACAGTATAGAATCTAACAAGCAATACATTCTATGTTAATCAGAGTTTCTGCCCTAAATATTGTTGTGATGGTGTTTATTTCTTGTGTTGCACTGCATGGTTCTGCTCGCAGCCGAAATATCATTGGTCCAGAATTCAAGATCAGTTGTATGGGACACCTCCAATACTCCTATTGCGATTTTGCCACATCAGAAAGTTTTTTGATCTGTGTGGATAGACAAATTCACAACTTGTTTAGAATACAGTGTAAGAATTCTTAGCTGAATCTTACATTTGCTTAATTGTGTAGAAGTACTTGTGTGCTTAAAAGTATCTTTTTTTTAAGAAAAAAAAAATACTTGCAGATAATATAATATTAATTGACCGTTCGCAACGACCCCCTTTAGTTACTGTTGCTATGTCCGATAAGCCATGCTCTCTTACATCACACAACATGCTCTCCCATAGTGAAAAATACATCGCGGAGAAAAGACACGTCGACAGACATATGAAACAGTTTCATATTTAATAAAGTCTAATTTTTTAAAGAAGTTTAAACAATAAATAGTGTATAGTGTCTCTTTAATGTGTGGTGACAGATCGCTGTAGCTCCTTCAAGCGGCTCGTGAACCGATCATCTCTTCATACTAGTTCATTTATAGCATCAAATAAACATGAATGAACATCAGAAGGAATGTTGTTTCAAGCGCGAAAAGACGTAAGTACACACAATCTTTCAAGTTTAAGTTCACCAACGTTAATCTACTAACTCCCCTGACTGCTTTGTTTGACAAAATGGCGGATTCGGGGTTATGATTTGTCAGATCGCCTGTCAATCAAACTGTTTGCGAAGATTCAATTAAATAAAAGGTAATTTAAGTGCACTTAAAGAGAGACACGTCTATGTCTACATATCTTAACACACTTAAGTACTCTTTTAAAAATTATACAAGAAATTGCATATGAAAATGTACTTAAGTAGGTGAAAACGGCACTCTGAAGTCCAGCTTATTGTATTTAATATAATTTTAAACTCAAATATTTTTTGGTTTTACAGTCCTGTTTCACATGTACATACATTATACTTATCGAAGTAATTACAAGAACTGGGTGATAACTATTTACTAGTCCTGAACCTACCCCTAAACCTAATATTAACCCCTGTAGTTACACTCAATTCTTGGTAAGTACACAGTAAGTAAATTGAAAGTGCACATACTGTAAAATAAAGTGCGGCGTATTTTTATTTAATTTCAATTAACAAGCAATTAAGTGTCCAAAAACATTACATTCTGTTCACACTTAAGTATATTCTTTTGAAGTATATAATTTCTGTAAGTACTCTTTTTAAAAGTATATGCTGAAGTGTACTTCTTTTTCGCTGAATGATTGGAAATGTTAATACTGAATAATTAATAAAATAGTCCAGCCAACATGCAATAGTTTGTCTCTGAAAAGTAATTCTGAAAGTTCTTCAATAGTCCTTTGCAGCACCTTAGATTGAGAAGGAAAACTTTAAGAGGTTTTGGCAGAAAGCCTATTTGCCTCTTACATTTATGAAATCATCTGTGTGTCCTGTTGTTAACAGCATCGATCATCTGGACGGGTTCTCTTCGAGATGGTCTGCATGCATCTGAACCTTGTTGAAGGTGATTACTTTGGCCTGGAGTTCCAGAGTCATCACAGAAGAATGGTAAGCCAGAGATTTTTTGCTTGAGGTCCAAGTTTTTCAAGTTTTTCTTTAAAATGCCAAATACAGACCATTTTCCACCATCTCTCTGACCCTTATAATTAAATGGATTATTTTACTGCTGTAGAAGCTCGGTGAGCTCAGCATAAAATAAGTTAAAAGTGGGCAGTCATACGTTAATCTATTAATCTGATGTCAGACGTGGACTTTATGCAATGTTATTGTTACAGTGTGTATGTGTGTGTATTTTAATGAACTCTAAGCTGAGATTGTGTTGTTTGAGGCCTATATAAAGATCTGTGTGACAGTCGTACTCATCTCTGCTGTGTGCTCTACTCCACAGGTTTGGCTGGATTTACTAAAGCCCATTAGAAAGCAGATCACACGTAAGAAGCCTCACTTCTGTGTGTGTGTGCGTGTGTGTGAGAGAGAGTGAGTTTAGTTTCTCCACAAGACTGTGAGTGTAACACATTCATGCAAGGCTTATATAAATGTGTGTCCAGGGCCCAAGCACACCGTCCTTCGGTTTGTTGTGAAATTCTTCCCCCCTGATCATTCCGTGCTGCTGGAGGAGCTGACCAGGTGAGGCCGTCACTCCACTCTCCGTCAGCTCATGAGGCGTTCATGTGTCTCTCACGTGTGTTAAAGGGATATTTCATCCAAAAATGAAAATTATCCCAAGCTTTACTCACCCTCAAGACATCCTTGGTCCACATGACTATCTTCTTTCAGACGAACACAGAGATATGTTTAAAAATATCCTTAGTCATCCAAGGTTTATAATGGTGGTGATTGGGGGGCTGCATTTTGGAAAAAAAAAAAAATGCATCCATCCATCCATAATCAAAGTAATCCACACGACTCCAGAGGGTTAATAAAAGCCTTCTGAAACAAAGGAATGCATTTTTGTAAGAAATATATTCATATTTAAAACTTTATAAACTAAAATAACTAGCTTCGTCAGCGGACGACCATACGCAGAATGCGCAAGTTGACTTATGCATAACCCGTGACGCAATGTGTGACGCAGGCTGGAGTATCGTAAGCTTAGACGCCACTCATGGTTCAAACATATAGTGCTGTGCAACAAACTCAAGCTGCTCTTCTTTTGTATCGAAATCCTCCAACATTTCTCTTTCAAATTTCTCATTTTAGAATCCTAATTCATGACCGGTGTTTTGTTTTGCTCTCTCCTCTGTGCTTCCACGTTCGTCTTTGCATCGTCGGGTCAGAGGTTGTTCTTCCACCCAAATCGACTTGCGCATAATGCGTAGAGGACTAAGGATATTTTTAAATATATCTCTGATTGTCTTTGTCTAAAAGAAGAAATTCATATACACCTAGGATGGCTTGAGGGTGAGGGTTAGTTCAGTGGCTGAACTATCCCTTTAATACGCCTGTTTTCCCTCAGGTACTTGTATGCGCTGCAGGTCAGGCAGGATCTGGCCAGTGGACGTCTCACCTGTAGCGACGCCAGTGCTGCTGTTTTGGTGTCTCATATCATCCAGTGTGAGTTACTCTGACTGCGGTTCATTTGTCTGTGTGTGTGTGTGTGTGTGTATGCTGATGCAGCCTTAACTAGCTATAACCTTCACTGAAATAGATCGTTCTGATTGGATGAGGCAGACTGAAATGTATGAAATAGCCCACTGACACACACCTGTAACTGCACAACTGTTGAGTTCTGTATTAAAGGTGCACTATGTAATTTTTACTTCCGCTTGGGGGCGCTAAACAATTCAAAACAATAAAGGCGTAGATTGATGACGCAGTGAATATGGAATCATGGAACTCGTCGTCATGCCAATGAATCTAATAATATTAATGGGGAAATAATGTTTATGGATGAGTGAATGCATGTTTTTAACATGACTGTGGAATGAAGCAGGACGTGGCCGAGAATCACGGACGCGATTAGTAATGAGAAACAAATATCAGTGGCGTACGCGAGTCCCGGGGTATTTAAAGAAACGAGGACATTTTTACTAAACTAAAGTAAAGTGCTGAAATAATACTCATACAGATCAGTTTATTTGACTAATTAAAACTGTGAGGAAACGCAGCGCTGTTTCATTTGGTCTATCATTACACTCTTATTCTAAACTGCATTTGAGTGTGTTGAAATTTATAATGTTTAGTATTAGCTTGTTTTCTGTATGAGACTTAACAGTAATCTAGATCAACATACTGATAATATTCTAACACTTTGTCGTGTTGAGTTATATAACATTGATTAGTCTTATGTAGCCTACATTTGCTTGCCTCGTCTAATAACATGCAAGAGCGCCGTCTCTGTCAAGTCAAAATTTGTCACAAAGCTCTCATCTCAGAAACGCTACGCTGATATTGATGATACTCTGATATCCTCCTTTTATTTCTCCTTTTGTCCCAAAGTTTGCTTGCCATGGTCCATAATGTTTGAACAAAACAACAGCATGCCACTATACATTACACAGTTGTCCGTGTCTGTTGCCATGGTTACTGTGCAGCACAAGCGGAAACCAGGGATAATGCATATATTACATCACTGACAGGCGACGAGTGACGGGCACTATTTAAAATTGTGAATTTCTTTGAATTTACAAATTCTTGGAAACATTTAGGATAATGGAAGTACACAGCTGAACGAAATATATAACCCTGTGCAAGTGGTTTTGGTTATTTTAATATAAAAAATGTACATATTGTACCTTTAATACATCCAGTTGCTATGTTGTTAGCCAAATGAAAGTCTACAGTTGGGCTAATGAACTATATTACTGTAATATTTACTATGATTATAATTACTAGTGCTGAAGGGGTCTTAACAATACCCCATGGTAAAATTACTGCAATGCACAGCCTCTTGTGCCTTTTCACTGTATCAACCTGAAGACTGGAGTGTTGCAATAAACACCACTTACTACTGTGCAAATGGAATAAATATGTATATATATTGGACTTGCCACAGAATAGAGCAAAACATAATGTTTGAAAGTCCTGATCTGTGTTATATATATATTTTTTAGTGTAAAACTCTCACTTACTCTATCAGTCAATTACTCATAGTGAACCTGTGTGTGTTGTTTAGCTGAGATTGGGGATTTTGAGGAAACTCAGTGTAGACAGCATCTGCTAAACACCAACTACATCCCTGACCAGATGGCCCTGATGGACAAAATCATGGAGTTCCACCATAAACACATGTGAGTCTCCAAAACAAAACACAAACACTCGATGTTTAAACACGCAGATCATCATCTATTTGATTTGTTTGTGCATTTTCATCTGTCATTTGTAGATAGAAATATAGAGATAAAAATGTCGGATGTTCAGAGAACATTAGTAGATTAAAATTTCTTACAATAGGTTTGCATGCATCCAAACAAATCTTTCCAGATCTTTTACACTTACAAATAGCAATATCACACACTACAGGAAAGGGAATATATATAAAAAGCATAATAGAGCCACTTTAAGTACAGTAGAGCAACACAAACACCAAGCCGTGTTATAACTTTGTGTGTTTGTGTGTGTTTAAGTGGGCAGACTCCAGCAGAATCAGATTACCGTTTGCTGGAGGTGGCGTGCAAGCTGGAGATGTACGGTATCCGACTTCATCCTGCTAAAGACAGAGAAAGAACCAAACTCAGCCTGGCTGTAGCACACGGAGGTGTCCTCGTGTTTCAGGTACATGCAGTCACACACTCTCACACACACGAGCAGCAGAGTGCTTTAAATGACGCGAGTTGTGCTTTACTCAGGGACACACCAGGATCAACAACTTTAACTGGTCTAAAATACGCAAGCTGAGTTTCAAGAGAAGGAGGTTTCTCATCAAATTAAGAGCAGACCCTGGCGTGTAAGTCTCACTTCTGATTGTTTATGGCTGTGTATTACTGTTTTAGCATGGATATGTCATTATATTAGGCTCTTATTATAATGTCCAGTTGTAAGCTGTCTGTCTGGTCTTGTAGCAGAATGTTAATCAGGATACTCTGGAGTTTCTGATGGCGAGTCGGGACTGCTGTAAAATGTTTTGGAAGATCTGTGTGGAATATCACGCCTTCTTCAGGCTCTTTGAGGAGCCCAGACCCAAACCTAAACCGGTGCTGTTCAGCAGGGGCTCTTCCTTCAGGTTCAGGTACGACATCTGATGAAACATCGTGAACCCTTGTAAAAAAGAAGTGCTCTCAATAGTATTGAATGTGCACTTGCAGTGTACTTCAAATACTTCAAAGTGTGTGTGTGTGTGTGTGTTTTTGAAATGTACTGGCAGATTACATATTAATGAAATAGAAGGCCAGTTAAGTGTACTTAAAGAGAGTACACTTTTATGTTTTATGTTTACTTACGCTCTTCCTATGAGTCCGCACTTTCATGACATAATGTCAACGCCTTTCGCATCAACGCCGTGACATAATGCTTGCAAGCACCCTTCTGAAGCCTAAAATTGACAAAAGCGACACCCTACGTTCTTGTGGGCTTAACAGACACGTACACGCGGCAGCCATTGTTAGTCCACAGGATCTGAATGTGCTTAGAAGTGTGCCATTTGGGACAGGGCCTTAAACACACTTTTAAAAAATGTACTTTGTAGTAATGTCAGATTAAAAGTTTTACTTTTAATTAATATAATTATGAAACAATAGAAGTAGTTATGAAATTACATATGAAGATGTAATTATGTGCCGTGCTCTAAAGTTCGGGTAATTGCAGTTAATATAAATTTAAATAATAATACATTTTTGTTCAATTGTAATTAAGTGTCTATTCTTTTGAAGTGTATTATTTCTATAATAAATACTTTTAAAAGTATGCTAAAGTGCTATGTCTTTTTGCAAGGGTAATGTTGATTTGTGGAACTTTGCATTTATATGTATACATATATTTTTTTTGTTTGTCTGTTTTTGTTTTTTTACCCTCTATATTTAACTCGCCATTTTTGCCTCTGTACCTTTAAGACTCTTAGGATACTTTTTTAATATACATTTTTTATTCCTTATTGTTTTGGACGTCAACGGTACTCATTTACATGGAAATCACATATTTGGATTGTGACACTTGCATTGTGACAGGTTCGCGACACAATTTGCACAGAATTGTGCTGAAAAAACAACAAATGTTGGTCTGTAATACACTTTTTCTAGGCACTCTTTTCTAACTGTGGAATGCTTTGAAAGTAGCTAGTTGGCTACTTTTGGAAACATGTCGTCTAATGCACTTGGACTAATTACCCCCTCTTCTCTGCAGCGGTCGAACACAGAAGCAGGTGATAGATTATGTGAAGGAAAATGAGTTTAAAAAACTGCCATTTGATAGGTGAGTCTGGTCTGTTATTTTAATGAATGGAAAATCTGCAATTCAGCCCTGCCGTTTCTTTAAGATTTATTCAGTGTAAACTTGAAATTCTGTGCGGTTCATTGTGTGTGTGTGTGTGTTTGTTGTTTTCTCCTCCAGGAAACACAGTAGAGTGCAATACAACAGTAGCCTGTCTCCTCTGCGTTCTGCACAGCACCAAGTGCCAAATCAAGTTAGTGTTTTCACATATGCAAATTTTCAAGGCATTATCAATTAACAGAGATGTTTTTAAGGAATGTTTTGGTTTCAGTACAGCTTAAACTCACTCTAAAGCGTTTGATGCATAGTGTCAATTACCAGAGAATATAACACAGGGGTGTCCAAACTTGGTCCTGAAAGGCTCCTACTAGCCTCAATACACCTGCACGGAAATTTCTAGCATGTCTAGTAAGACCTTGATTTGCTGGTTCAGGTGTTTTTATTTGGGTTTGGAGCTATTTGACACACACTGGACAGGAGCAGGGTTAGACACACCTGGAATAACACCAACATGGTAATGGTACTTAAAGTGCACAAAGCATACAAAAAATACTGAAGGTACCTTTAAATTAGCATGATTCATATTAAATAATAAAAATAAAAAAGTAAAACAAACCAGGTCTGAATCAATTGCCTGGGCCCTTGTGATCAGTTTGCACTATATGTACTGAGGAGCCTCTTTGCCCATCCTCCTTTTGGCTTAAGGGCCTGGCATCCAACTGCATGGCCTGAAGCTTTGGTAGGATGCAGGGCAATGATCCCACTGGTCCAGTTTATAATGCTCCCTGGGTGGCACTGACTGGATGGGTTAAATGTAGAGGACAAATTCTGAGTATACAATACTTGGCCTTCCCATGTCACTTAGTTCAAAATAATTTAGCCCTGGCAAGGATACAAGAAAGGGGTATGATGTAACTATTCGCATAGAGCAAACTCCACCCATAACCAGAAGTTTTAGTATAACCAGAAGTTCCTCTACCTTGACAAGGAGACAGGGTTGCCAGGTTTGAGTAACAAAATCAGCCGAATTGCTATTCCAAACCGGTCCAATCACGGCCAAAGCTAGCATACTCGTGTTTGGGCTGGTGGGGGTGGTTGGTTTTCTTCAACCTGTGGACTAAAAAAACGATCCATGGCTACAGTGTAAAAATAGCCCAGTTCCACTGCAAAACCGTGGACTTGGCAACACTGCAAATAGTTCCACCCTAAAAGGGCAGTTAAATAATTAAACTTAAATAATTCATGAACAAGCTTCACATTTATGCTTCTAAACCCTCTAGACTTCCATTACAATTGCTTTAATGTAAATGACAAGTCGATTACTTTGTGGTAATCATAGCCCATAACTTGTATAGAACCAGTAATATTCCAGAGGCTATAATATTTAGGCACTCATGGAAGACTTTTATCTTTGTCTCTTCCTCTCTCAGGCTGTCAAGCAGAGCTGGGATGGCTCATTTTTAGCAAGCTCTGAAGACTCTGCAGTATTAAGACCATGTGGAAACTCCTCCCCGTCAACTCAGCGCAACGGATGCAGCGACCAAACGTACCCCATTAAAGAGGACAGCAGAAGTCAGGCAGCTAAGCAGTCCCCCATCAATCGAGCAGGTCTGGCGTCCCGCGCAGCCAAAGGCAGCAGCTCATCCATTCCTTATATTGACTGCAGTGATGCAGAGTTTAGTGAACAGGAAGTCAGAGGTCGGGTCAGCAGGTCACACTCACACACGCGTGATGGCAACAGTGACAGCGCTTATTGCACAGGGTTTGATTTGCATTGGAGACAAAAGCAGGACAGACACTTGGGGAAGTTCAGGCAGAAAGAGTCTCCGCCTCTTTCCCCTGTAAGCCAAGCCGAAAGCCCCGCCCACAGCTATCCTAGCCCCTCCTCTCCAAATCAAAGTGCTAACATTTTTGAGTCATCATTTTTTGGAGGCAGGGTACGTGGACCGCTTCATAGCACACTAATGGAAGAGTTGGCTGCAAAAAGCCCTAAAAACCACCACACAGGCACCAGGAGCCTGACCTCTAGCCCTGCCCCCTCCTCTATTCAAAGGACCAGCTCACTAAGCCACACCCAGTATAATGGACACCCGGGTGGAGCTTTAATTCAAAAGCAGGACGGGAGGAAAGGGGTGGACTTTTTAGTAGCTGCTCCCCAATAATGAATCGTTCCGCAAACAAGTCCCAGAACGCCGTTAGCCAGTTAGACAGAAACACGCGCGTATTGAATCAGCCCCACAGTCCTGTTCTCTCCCGTTCTGAGAGAATGGCCATGTTGGAGCGCCGAATGCTGGCCAATGGCCTCACGCCTCCTGGCAAGGCCAATCTCAAACTAAGCTCCCCGCACAGACGCTTCGGGGCTGTGCAGATGATTGATGGCTCCACCAGTAGTGGCACAGACACTAGCGACTCTGAAGAGGCGGAGTCTACTGGCTCCTGCAGCCAGTCACTAGGGTTTGAAAACCAAGCCGCCCGTAGGTCATCCCCCATCCCCAGAAACAAGTACTCCTTCGGAAGCTTGCAGCTGGATGATCTTGATGATGAAGGAGGGTGTTTGAACCTCAGCGATGAGGAAGGGATGCAAGTGTTTAACTGCTAGCATGCTAGCATGAAAGCTTCATTGCAGTGTGCCATGCCACACTGAGTTTTCTTTTCCTATAACCTGAGACGGCCTTAGCTGTGTAACAAGGTGGATATTCTTCCCTTTCTTGAGGCAAAACTCTACAGTTCTACTGTAAGTGATTGTATCCAGCCTCTGTATTAAGCAAGAGGGGACTTTTGTTGTGCCAAGTTCTGCACAGAACACTAATTACTCACAGTTCTGATGCTGCAATAAGCTGGAATAATTCAGAAACTCAGAGTGATGTTGTCACTCCCTGGAGTAACTTCTGTGTTGGAAGCATGCAAGGAGCCATAACAGGTAGATGTGACCGTGATTTTGCCAAGTAAGACATGTTCCTGGATCCACATCCTTGTTGGCCCTGGAGCAACTTTCCTGTCGACCAATCAGATGTTTGGGTTAGGGTTAGGTTTAGTCTTCGAGTTAAATCTGGGGCTCCAACAGCATTGTCAACTCATCATTACACCCGGGCTTTTAGGGGTTGTTAATGGTGAGGCTGTAACATGAAAGAGTTTGAGGGAGAACAGTTTATGGGGCCTTCATGCCTCGCCTTTATGAGGAACACTCTCCATAAATCATTACTTTTGAAATTTAGACTTTTTAATAATGTTAGATAATAGAACTCGGGTCCTATATTTGAAATGATTGTTGTACATTTAGAACTATGGTCTTCGAGATCCACTTTCCTGCAAAGTTCAGCTCCAACCCTGATCAAACTCAACTACCTGTAACTTCCTAGTAATCTTAAAGACCTTGGTTACCATGTTTGGGTGTGTTTAATTCAGGTTGGAGCTAAACTCTACAGGAAAGTGGATCACAGGGGCTAGAGCTGCCCACCCCTGTCATAGAAGCATGTGTAGGAACCTTAGTATTCTCTCAGAGTAGGGGTTCCCAACTCTGGCCCTTGAGGTCCACTTACCAACCTTAATCAAACACACCCAAACAAGCTATTCAAGAACTTGAGGATTATTAGAAAGTTGTAGGCAAGTGAGTTTGATCAGGTTTGCAGGAAAGTGGATCTCAGGGGCTAGAGTTGCCCACCCCTGTCATAGAAGAATGTATTGGAACATTCTCAACTCTGGCGATCAAGGTCCACTTTCCTGCAGAGTTTTGCTCGATCCTTAATCAAATACACCTGAACAAGCTAATCAAGATATTCAGTATTACTAGAAAGTTATAGGCAGGTGAGTTTGATTAGAGTTGGAGTTAAACTCTGAAGGAAAGTGGACCCTGAGGGCCAGAGTGGAGAACCCCTTCTATAGAGTAGCGGTACCCAACCTTGCTCCTGCAGACTACCTTCACGCAGACTTCAGTTGCAACCCAGCTCCACCACACCAACCTGTTAATTTCAAGTAATCCTAAACACTGTGATTAGCTGGTTCAGGCATGTTTGAATGGCTTTGTAGCTAAACTCTGCAATATGGTAGCCCTCCAAGAGCAGGGATGGCTGCCTCTGGTGTAGAGCTTCATCTTCATTAATGTTCTCAAGCATCAGTTTGCCATTTGTACGTGTGTGCTGGCAATCGCAGCTGATCTTCAATGAATCATTTGAAGGACAGTTTGATTTTTGAAGCTTAACTCATCCTGAGCTTTGGTAAAAGAGCTTTATATAATGGTCTTCATTGTGTGGCTCATTTCTCGCTCTGCCTGAGCCTGGTAAATATCTCTGTTTACTGTGAGAAACCAGAAGATTCAGAGACTGGACATTTTTAATGGTATCTTATAAAATCATGCATGATTTTTAATTAGGTAGATTTAAATGTAAGCATTTTGAATATAAGGTTTTTTGTCATGTTGTGTCAGAATTGTGATGAATGTATTTGTCAGTAAGAGATTTCAGGTGATGAAATTCAGTCATTATATAGGCTACTCACCTTCATGTAGGTTTCTTCATATTTTCTTCATATTTTCTTCCTTGGAACTCAAAAGGAAAAATTCTGAAGAATGTTCACAATACTCTTTTAGAATACAACAGAAGTATACAGTTTATAGGTCACATTGGACCATAAAGGGTTTGGAATGACATGAGAGTGAGTAAGCAATTACAGAACTTTCATTTTTGGAAAAAAAAAAGAAATGTGTAATCATAAAATGAAATTTCTGTCATTAAATCCTCATCCTCATGCCATTCCAAACCTGTAAGACCTTCGTTCATCTTCAGAACATAATTAAGATATTTTTGATGAAATCCAAGGTTTCTGAACTGCACATAGGCAAAAATGCACATTTAGAGGTCCAGAAAGGTAGTAAAGACATTGTTAAATTAGTCAATGTGACTACAGTGGTTCAACCTTAATGATAAGAAGCGACGTGAATACTTTTTTGGGCATAAACAAAACAAAAATAACGATTTTATTCAACAATTTCTTCTCTTATATGTCTCTTGTGCTGCTGAGGTAGTGAATGCAGACCAGTGCTTCCGTGTTTACGTCCGAATGGCTGCTCATTTATTGGCCTGCTCCTGTGTCAGCATCACACACATGTGTCGTGCTGCTCACATGTACAGCATCGGGCAATATTTAGCCGGCGTTTGGACGTAAAAACACAGAAGTACTGAACTGAGCTCACTATGTGATCAGCATTGGAGACTGACAGGGAAGAAAAGAAATTGTTGAATAAAGTCATTATTTATTTTTTTTCCCCCCACAAAATGTAGTCTCATCGCTTCATAACATTAAAGTTGAACCACTGTAGTCATGTTGACTAATTTAACAATGTCTTTACTTCCTTTCTGGACCTCAAAAGGCGCCTATGAGTGCTTCAGAAACCCTCGGATTTCATCAAAAATATCTTAATTTGTGTTCTGAAGATGAACGAAGGTCTTACAGTTTTGGGACGACACAAGGGTGAGTAATTAATGATTACTCGTTAGTTCATTCTATAGAGAAAGAGTGTCATATGAGAGCACTTGTGTCTGCTTCACTCTCCTTCCCTCCCTGAGCACCTCTACCTTACCTTGCCCATGGGTTTAACTTTTCTCCTTCAGCAGGGATTAGAAAGGCCATTTCGTTTAGTTTTAATTGATATTTTAACAAAAATTGCATACCTGCTGTAGATTTTCAAAAAATTCAGAAAAAAAAAAATGAAAATGTGATACTGCCAGCTAGCACAAGTATTTCTAATCCCTGCCTGATTTTTCACTCAGCTTTGCTCTCACTGCGCTATTGGCTGATATTCACCTTTGTTTTATATCTTTTTTTCTGAAACAGCTTGAGCTTGTCATCCTTTTCATTTATGATCAATAAATGCTTGTTATGTTGCTATGCTGGCATTTAAAATGGATGAATGAATGAATCTTTGTAACTACTAGTGTTTTTAAATGCTGGGCTGCATGCTCTCCCTTCCTATGGCTGTTCTGTTCTATTTCAATGAAAGCTGAAAAGCAGTGCATTGTGGTAAATTTTCACACATGAAAATTTGAATATCCTTTTGTATGTTTGTGACATGACTGATCTTCTTTTGTTTGTTCACACAATGATCAAATTATACACCAGGATTGTTTTCAAATGCTTCCCTCAGATTCATGGCCTGAGAAAAATCACGCCACCTGCTGTTGATTTGTGTGAATGACATGTTGATGATCTTTCTCACACAATGGCTATGTTTAGAATGGAATACAAGCATACTGCGTGCTACACATAGTATGCATAGTATATGAAACATGAAGAACGTAACGAACATTTACATACTGTTGGCACAGACTGTACCCTAACAATAAGGCACATGTAATCCAGAGAGTGGCCTACAGTTATCATGTAGAAAATAAATACTAATTTTTTGAAAAAATATCTTACATTTTGTCAGTCTGATTACATCCAGTTAATTTTTTGACACTGAAAATAAATCCTACACAGTGTACTGTAGTATTGCACGGACGTACTGCATACAATAACCATGCATACTTCAAAACAAGTATGCAAACTGCCATTCTGAACATAGCCGTTCCCTCTCCTCCTTTGTCTCATTCAGCACTGTTCAAGCTTATTCTCTGTTCTGATGTTTCCTGCCTGTTTCTTCTCAATGACCTTTGGTTCTGCTGCTCTTTATGAACCACATAGACTTTTTAACAATGTATTTTGTGCACTAGTGTCAATAAAGTTACAGTTGGCCTTTTAAGACTCAGGAATTGTTTTTTAAGCTCATGAAACTAATATTTGTCATAATCCCACCCCTCACACCCCCGGCCTCCTCCCTGCTGTCTGTGGCTGCACAACGCATGTCTCGCTCTCTGTCAGCACATGTATGTATATGAAGTGAAGTATACATGCATTAGTTCACGTTTTATGTATGTGTGTATGGTGCAATATGCATTGTTCGAATGGTTTACATGGATGAGTTTGTGTTGTATGTGCACTAGTTACAACTTTGGACATGTTGCTTATTATTAGAAAATGTTTTTCATATTTCCAAGTAATCAAAAATACATTAATTATGTAGTGAACAAAACACGAAAAACTCCTCTTCTTCAATGCTCATTCACTCAAAGTGCACTTTGTAAAAACAAAGGAAACTTTTACTTTAAAGTACATTTTACCAATATTTGGTTGTGCTTTACAGAAGTACACTTATTTTGTTGTGTTGACTAACATACTAAAGCACATGTAAAATTCTTGATTATTACATTTAAAGCTCATATATTTTAACCCCATAACTGACATCTCAACCGTACGGTAGAGTTACAAATGTTAATTACACATTATAAATTATTACAAATATATTTAAATACATGGCATTCATTTTCAAAGTTTCAATAGAATTGACATTAAAGTATATTTTAGTTGATCATAAATGATCATCAGTACATTCATCAGTAACTTTAGCCATATTTCACAGACAATACAAGTAATTATGAAATTACATATAAAGATGTACTCAAATCCTACTTGTGTTGAAAAAGCACTCTAAAATTCAGCTGATATAATAGTTCATTTAATATAAATGTAAGCATCTGAAAAAATTACATTCTGTTTGCACTTTATTATTACTAATTACAGTATCCTTGTTAAAAGTTGCAGTTACTATAGTAATAACAGTTAAGTATGCATACTTACATTAAACTAACCCTATAGTAAGTGCATGTAGTTAATTATTATTACTCAGTACTTAAATGTATAGTTACAGTGTAACAAGGACACCTTAAAAGTGTAACTGTAAGTATATTATTTCCATAGTAAGTACGAAGTATGTTAAAGTGTACTTCTTTTCAGAAGTGGGGCCCAACTCATCCATTTCAAACATTTATTTTGAGAGCTTTAAGCTTGTGAGAAACATGTCCGAACCTCTGTTTGGTAGTGTATATGGCTTCACTCACAGCTGCTTCATTCATCATGACTGCACTGCTGTAAGGAAACACGACAGGCGGATTTGGGCAAGTACTGAGAAAAAAACCCAGTAGGAGTAGAGTTTAGTGACAAGTGCACTTCGAGAGGGACCATGAACACTCAGTTTATTGTTTTATTTATTTATTTATTTATTTATTTATTTATTTTTTACACATTTAGACTTTAATTTTTATAACCTTTACCAAGAGTACTATGACAATGCCATGGTACAATTTTGATAAAAATCATGATTTTATATAATCACCAAATGGTTCTCCAAATGGTCATGGTTAATATCCTAAAACAAAAACATGGTAATATCATGGTACTTTGTTATTGATGCATATTTGCATGAATAAAATAAAGCAAAATCACAATGAATATCCTGTGAATCTGCCTCAGATGCGTCCTAATGGTCTTCATCTGTGTCTGTCTCTCTCAGAGGTGACGTGTGCTTCGGTCACATTAGTTAACGGTCACGCTGATGACTGTCGAGGAGCGACGCCGTCTCCTCTCATCTCGCCCATGCTCAATGACAGTGGAGCCATACGCACTGATGAGGAGGAGGACCACAGGAGGAAGGTGAGAGCTGTTCATGTCACTGACTGTACAGTCAGTAAAGTGTATTTTGCAAGCAGTACCATGCGATATCTATGGTATTGTTGGATTATAATGTGAATACATGGTATATGAATACACAGGGCTACAGGGGAGACCGGGCCTAGTTGTCACACTTTATACTCCACTGACGGTTTAGTTTAAAAGTGATTTTCTATTCACATTATAAGGGTAAGTTGTCACAATGGGAAACTGCATTAAACAGCATATTATTGGCAAATTAATATATTTCAGCAAAGCCATTATGATTTATGAAAATAAATGTATGAAGCATATGAAGCATGTGACAACTTTCCCCGACCTAATGTTTATGAAAATACTCTTGTCTTAAGAATATAGTTCAAATCTGCTCATTGTTCAAAAGCTCGGCATCAGTACGTTTTTTTATGCAGCAAGGATTCATTAAAGCTACAATATGTAAAATTTATGCAGTAAAATATCCAAAAACCACTAGGCCAGTGTTATATATTTTGTTCGGTTGAGTACTTACAATATCCCAGATGTTTCCAACTATTTGTAAATCGTGAGAAAATTGCGATTTTAACCAAGGATTCGGGATGTCTGTGGGAGTCACCTGTAACTGGCGTCATATCCTCGGTTTTATTTTGTAGAAACCATGTAAACAACAAAGACGCTTTAATATATTACATGTTTTATTAGACAAGGGAACATCTGTTTTGATACATTTATAGACAAAACAAATTATTGTAATATAGCTCATATATAGCTGTTTAGTCTTATTGTTTAAATTTAATTTTCTTGATTTTCTGCGAGTGCTTTACCATGACTCAGAGAATGGTCAGTCTTGTATCAAGTAGCTAACACAGCATAATCAGATGCAGCTTTATTTTAACAGTAATACAGAATTTTCTCCATTATACAATACGTTTTAAAATTAGTTACATGATATTTATCAACACAAGCCATCCAGCATTTAATGATATTGTAATATGGATGTATCTCACTGCAGTGTGAACAAGTGACTCACAGCAGCCGCGAGCGAACGCTCAGAGTAACGTTATAACATCATTTTCAACACACTCAAATGTATCTAATATGATAAACAGAGCTGTGATTCCTCAAACTCATGACCGGAAAAGCAGAAGCGGCGTCTGTGTCATAATAAAAGTCCCGCTGCTCTCGAGGCGTGTGACGCGTTCGTCTCTCATTATCAATCGCTCCAGCGTCTCGTTCAGCTCCACAACACTCGCTCCTGCTCAGCTTCATACTACAGTAACGTTAATAATCGCATCTGTGAACATGATTTCTGCTCGAGTCTCATCCCGATTCTTTTCCACCGGCTGTGAGGTCAAGACCACATGTCCCAAGATTCCTCGCTCAAACTTGGTATCATCAAGCCACGCCTTTGTTTTGAATAGGTGACCTCTAGTGGACAAAAAACTACATATTTCAGCTTTGAAACTGATCAAAAGTGACAAATATTTATAATGTTACGAAATAATGCTGTATTGATGTAAAGTAATGATGCTGAAAATTCACAGGAATAAATTACATTTTACTATATATTCACATAGAAAATAGCTATTTTACATCATAATAATATTTCCAAATATTACTGTTTTTACTGTATTTTTGATCAAATAAAATGAGCAGAAGCAGGAAGTGATATATTGTGCTGATGTGTGTGTTTATGCAGATCTGTCCAGCTGATAAGGCATATTTCATTGCTAAAGAGCTGCTGAGCACTGAGAGGACGTACCTGAAGGACCTGGAGCTGATCACAGCGGTAAAAACTCTTTATCAGATCTCCACACACACAGCCATCAGACCCTGTGGATCAGGTGTGTGTGTGTGTGTGTGTTATGAGCAAGGTCGTAGGCAGGGTTTTATAATCAGCAAGGTTCCAAATTTGAGTTAGGGGCGTTCAGGGACATGATCTCTTGAGAAAATTTTGATTTCTCTGATTTTGCAGGCCAAAAATAAATTGGATAGCAATAGCATTAAAACCGTCGATACGTCCTCATCTCCATCACTCTTTCTTATTCTCTCAGTCTCCTTATCTTGCCCTTTCTCTTCCTCTCCTAAAGCTGAGCTCTGTCTTCTCATTTTCATCTGTCAGTGAAGAAAGTAAACGTAGGGTCAGCTGATATTTATGTTTCATGAATCATTTTCTTAGATAAGTGAATTTACTGAAGGCGACCAGGAAATAACTAAGTAACTTATTAAATTCATTCACAATTTCTACACATTCATTATTAATCTTATGCCTAATACGATGAAAATGGCTTTGTTAATGTTTCTTGTCCCCTCACATTAGTTACTAATTATTACGTCACATGAATCATTTAAATTACACAGGCTTATTTTCAAATCAAAATGATGAAGTTAGACAATAGTTTGAATTGTGTGAATCAAAGTGTTCCCACAATGATGGCTATATCCGAACTTGTCCTTGTGGGGACGTTTGAAAATGTGAAGTTTTCTGTGATGGGTAGGGTTAGTGTTAGGGTAGAGAATACAGTTTGTACATATAAAAATCATTATCGCTGCATCCCAGTTCACCTACTTGTGAACTTGCCCTAAAAAGTATGTTTTGTGAAGAAAAACTACATACTTTTGAGTGTGTAGCAGAAGAGTATGCGAGCTTTGGGAATACTACTTTGTCATAATTGCGTCTTTAATGGCCGCTCTGTCGCTTAGTTATGTGCATCCTGTATCCGTTTGAACAGGCATTTCAATCATCTTGTCACAGTAAAATTCCTCCACATTCAATTCAATATAATTTCCTACCGTTTCGGAGAGAAATGTTGTCTGCCGGTCATGGGAGAACTTTCCTCATGTTTGCATGGTGCATTTAAAAGTTAATGACCAAACGCATCATTATAAAAGTTCACGATGCTATTGCAGATGATATATAATGTGCATAACATTTAATAAATATTTTTTCATCAAGTTAGATATTGGTTATTATTTAAACCCCTTTACCTTGACCACTCTGCTTAACCGTCCGTCTCACACATCCGTCATGTTTGTAGTTTTTTAACATGTTTTAAGTGCTCTGGAGCTCAAGGGCGGAGCTTAACCTGTTTAATGGGTGGAGAGATAGGGTTATGGGTTAGGGTGTGGTTGGGGATACAGCTCCACCCATCATGCCCACAGTAGGTCAAGAGAGGTGGGAGCTGGAGCTCTGCTGGAGGTTATGGCTCTGCAGCGAGTAGCCTCTACTTTTTATTCATGTTTGTAGTTCTAACAGCACAATGGGTTGTGGGTGAGTGTGTTAACAGTGTGTTAGAGTGCACACAGACCTGCACTTCGGATTCTAACCGGAAAAAGTAGACCATCCGGGCATCTTTGGAATACTAATTTCAACATACTTTCATTTAGGACACACTTACTCTATTTTCGAATACTATTTAGGACAGATATTATGTGTTCATCATATTAGGCTCAAGATTAATAGTGAATGTCTATTTATTGTGAATGAATTTAATAAGTTACTTAGTTATCTAGATTTCCTGGTCACCTTCAGTAAATTCACTTGCCTAAGAAAATGATTCATAAAACACAGTTCATCCAGACTAAATTCATTATTTTCCTCAAAATTCTACAAACAATACCCCATAATGACAACATCAAAGAAGTTTGTTTGTAATCTTTGCAAATTTATTAAAAAATCACTAATAAGAATTAAAAACCACAGAATGATATTGTGTTGTAATGTGATCAATGTGTGTGTGTTAGTTTCAGGGAGTGTTGGATAAAGAGGACAGTGTTCCTGACGCTCTGAAGACACTGTTGAGCTCCACCTATGAGCCGCTACTTTCCCACCACACACACTTCCTCCAGGAGCTCGAGGAGAGACTGTCACTGTGGTGAGAAACACACACACACAGAAAGGATCAGGAAACATGATTATTCTGCAGTCTATTATGATCGCCACCTGCTGGTCAAACCAGACCATTGCTCAGGAACTAAGTGTGCGCAAGAAGTTGAAGAGATGATTCTCCTAAAACTGAACACTGGGTCACCATTTACTCACCATCATGTCATTCCAAACCTGAATTCCTTTCTCCTGTTTACCACAAAGCAATGTGTTTGTAATGTATTTTAGGGAAGGCCGCAGCAGTATGCAGGACAAAGGAGATTTCCAGCACATAGGAGACCTGCTGCTGAAAACCATACAGCACCTGAAGGTGATTCTGTGTGTGTGTGTGTGTGTGTGTGTGCAGATGTGTGTTCTCAGTCCTGTTACTGACAGTGTTGTGTGTTTGTCCTCCTTCAGCCTCTCTCGGCTCAACTCCAGATGAGCTCAGAGTGCGTGTATGCGCTGGAGAGAGCGTGCGCTGCGTCCCGGCAGCTAGAGCACATGTGCCGTGAGTTTGAGATGCAGAAGGTTTGTTACATTCCATTAAACGTCTTTCTGCTGAGTCCTCTACATCGCCTGCTGCACTATAGACAGATCCTGGACAGACTCTGCAAACACCAGCCGCCAACACACATCGACTACAGCCACTGCAAAGGTGAGAGACACGCTTTGGACATAGCTAGGGTTGTAGAGAAATCAGTGATGAGAAATGTTCTCTGAAGACCGGTGCTTATTTTAAAATGGCCAAACGTTTGAAGAACAGTAAAAATACTGAAAATGGGAAGTTAGATAGAGAGGTGCTTAGAGAGAGAGAACACTTTAAGAGTTTTTTTTTTTTTTTTTTTTTTTTTTTTTTTTTATAAATTTTGACCTATATATATATATATATATATAATGCAATTAAATCCAAGAAATAACAATACCACAATAAAATATATGGTATATTGTCTATACAGAAACTGACAAAACATATAATGTTTTGTCAAAACATTACAAATAATAACAAATGTGTAATATAACTAGCTAGTCTCCCATTATATATTATATTGTACAGTATTATATTATATTTTATAAGCAATTATTTATTTTAAGATTTTTAAAATGTTTTTGAAGTATTTCATTCTCACCCATGCTGCATATATTTGATTAAAAATACTGTAAAACAGTACTATTGTGAAATATTATTACAATTTATTCCTGTAATTACAGCTGAAGTTTCAGCATCATTACTCCAGTCTTCAGTGTCACATGATCCTTCATAAATCATCCTGATATGATTATTTGATGATCAAGAAACATTTATGATTATTATCAGTTCTGCTGTGCTGCTTCATATTTTTGTAGAAACACAGAAATTCTCAGGATTCTTCGATGAATAGAAAGTTCAAAAGAACAGTATTTATTTGACAGAAAAATACTTTGTAACATTATAAATGTCTTACCTGTCACTTTTAATCAATTTAATGAATCCTTACTGAATGAAAATATTAAATTCTTTCAAATAAAAAAATTATGCTGACCCCAAACTTCTGAATGTTAATATATGTGTGTATTTGTCTACACACACTTGTTTGTGTGTGTTCTAGCTGCATTGGACGATGTGTGTGACCTGGAGGCTGTTCTTCATCCTGCTCTGGTGGAGATGGAGAACTATCAGAAACTCCTGGAACTTCAGAAGGATGTGATCGGCGTTGAGCGCCTGGCCGCGGCGGGACGTCAGCTCATCAGACTGGGCTGCCTCAGCAAACTCTCCGGGAAAGGCCTTCAACAGCGCATGTTCTTCCTGGTGAGATTTCACTATACACATACACACACATCTACGTTTAGATGATGGAAGCGACTTCCCATTCACTCCTAAAAATAGAGGTTCTTTATTGGCAGTGAAGGTTTCATGAAGAACCTTTGGCTTCCATGGAATCATTACATTCCACAAAAGGTTCTTTATAGTCCAAAAAAGTTCTTTAGATCATTAAAATGTTCTTTGCACAAAGAAAAAAAAACACTGTAAGGTTCTTTGGGGTTCTTCTATGGCATCACTGTGAAAAACCCACTTGAACGTTTATTTTTAAGAGTGTTTTGTTCTTAAAGTAAGATAATTACAATAACTATATAACTAACCAAGGCCTAATACTCGTGTTCATTTTGTTAATGAAAACTATGGCGAAAATGATGAGATCACATCAGCATCATTAAACAATAAAACCCCACAAGCATTCATGTTTGGGGTTGTCAGATGTCAAGAGTTTAAATCACAGCTTTCCTCTTAAAGCATTAGTTCACTTTCAAATGAAAATTACTCGATGATTTACTCTCCCTCAAGCCATCCTAGGTGTATATGACTTTCTTCTTTCTGATGAACACAATCTGAGATATATTAATAAATATCCTGATGCATCTGAGCTTTATAATGACTGTTTAAAAGGATACATTTTCTGCCCTGAACTGTTTCATGCAACTCGATGTCTTGTTTCGTTGACTATAAATTTGAGCAATACTTGAGCAAAACTATCAATTTACCCATGCTGCATGCATGATGAAAATGTGACAAAGTTTTCATTGACTAAAACTAGACTAGACGTCAACTAAAACTAAAAACAGGTTGATTAAATATGATCAAAATGGTATATTTAACACAGGACTAAGACCAAAGGCCTGTTCACACCAAGAATGATATCTATAATGACATAGATAAACGGTATCGGAATCAATTTCAGAATGTTTTTTTCCAGCTGTTTTGGCTGGACAGCCAATCAGAATCCGTTCTAATTTAAGGGTTCGCGTATTTAAAATGGCTGACGACATTGCGCAGAAGTTAATCGCTGAGGTCCAGAAAAAGCCACCGCTGTTTGACAAGTTAAACCCCCTTTTTAAGGATACCTGAAAGAAAATGGATATAAGGAAAACAATCGGTCATACCTTCGGAATAAATGGTGAGAAATATTAAAGTTGAGATCATGATAGCAAACAGTGTTTATAAAATCACCTCAGGTATCCAGCGCTAGTTTCGGTAACATTGTCTTGCTTCCTTTGAAGTTGCAGTGAAAAAGACTTGACGTTGTTTTTATTCTACTATATTGATTCGTCAGCTAAATTCACTGTCAGATTAGATCGATTACACACTCGAAACAGAGCATGCTGAGGACACCTGCTGGTTAAAGCTGTGTAAATGCAACAAGAACAGCGAAAACATGTCCTACACACTTAGAAACCGCAGTGGGTGAGATTAGAATAAACAGATCACACCAAGAACAGATGGTTCTTGGTGTGAACGCAAATATAGTTATAGTTATCATTCGTGGTGTGAACGGGCCTGAAGACTAAATTAAAAATATAGCAAAAAATACATTCTGATGAACTCTTCTTTCTCTTTCTATGTGGAGCCAGTTCAATGACGTCCTGTTGTACAGCACTCGAGGAATAACTTCAGTCAATCAGTTCACAGTGCACAGACAACTTCCTCTACGCGGCATGACAGTAAGACCTCATCCGTCTTTGTGCAGATGTTATTGATCAGCCATGAAAAACAGACGTGTGTGTGTGTTTGTGTGTGTATTTGCTGTGTTCAGATCCGGGAGAGTGAGGATGAGTGGGGCGTCCCGCACTCCTTCACACTGACGGTGCAGCAGCAGTCACTGGTGGTCGCCGCATGGTAATGCTGAAGACTCATACACAGTGTCTGTGTGTCATCAAGTGTGTACTATAGTACGATGCATTGTTGGAGAAACTAACTAGCTACTTATGACTGTTTCGCGAAACCATAGTAACTTTGTCACACGTCCTCGTTTGAACAGCGTTGGTTAGAACTGTTGATAATAAAAACTGCTAATGAATCAGTTTGAGATCAAATTAATGTCGCTGTAGCTTGAACCACACGACTTTGCACACGACTTTGCATCATGTGCTCATTGTTTTCACATTTGAAATTGATCGGATCAGTACAGTTTCTTCAGTGGAGGCAGGAGTGTTAGAGATCCAGATTTGGTGGATGATTCAAAAACACTGAGATTTCTTGTCTCTTGTAGGTCAGAGTCAGAAATGGAGAAATGGATGGAGGATTTAAAGATGGCGGTCGACATGGCTGAAGAGTCTGACGGACCGACCTCTGACCTGCTGACTCCCAGCAAGGATGTCAGTAAGTGACATGATCAGATCCCACATTCTCTACCTTTCTTACTAACTTTAGTTACTGTAAAATTAAAATTGACCAAATTTACTTTACATTTCAGTTGTTCAAAAAAATTATTCCCCCCTTAGGTTGTGTTTTTGTATTAAAAAATTTTTAGATTGAATTTGTAATTGAAAGGAGAAATGAAATCTAAAATGAAAAACATCAATTGACAACTAAAACAGTAAAATTCAAGTAAGGTTTTAAGTAGAAAATTAAATTATTTTCAAATTATTCATTTACACCATTAAAACATTCAAGCAAAAGAATCAGGCCCAGAAAGATATCCACATCCTAGACCAGAGGTCCATTTCAAAATGTCTGTGAGTAAGAGCTCAAGCACATGCAGCACAAATAAAGCAATAATAGCTTATAAAAAGCAGCTTTAAAATGAACTGTCTATACTCAGTTCCTTCTGGTCATTTTACAAACATTTTGACAGTCAAGAGAAAAGAGGAGAGAATGAAGAAGAGAAGTGAAGAGTCTTCAGAGAAGAGGCAATTAAGGGGAAGGATTGCAAAAAAGAGAAAGAAGATGCAACCAAAAAAAAAAGAGAAGCATCAGGGCAAAATTCAACCCTTCGGGTCGAGCAAAAAAAGAAGATGCAAAGAGAAAAGAAAGATGCTGACTTTCGACTGCAGTGGAGAAGACTGCTGACTGCTGTGAGAAAAAGTGAGTGGAGAAAGAGGAAGTGTGACTGCTTGTGAACTGCTAGAAGATCTGCTCAAAAAATTGTCACAGATTGTAGCTGAACAATACTGCTGCAAACCCTCCCGTAATGACAGCCTGCATGCCCTATGCCCCACCCCCAAACTCCAAGTGTCTCCTTTGAAAGCTGGAAAGAATAAGAAGAGAAAAAATGCAAATGGACAAAACACAGTGTGGGGCACCACAGAAGAAGTTGGGAGATGTTCTCAAGACTGATGAAACAAATGAACAATGGAGATTCGATGTTTGCTACTGTGAAGGGATGGAGGGAGTGAAAAGGAAAACCTGTTGGGGAAGAAATCCTTGCCTGGTGGGGGGCAAGGCGGGGGGTCAACATGTTGGTATTGCTTTTTTTGCTGTGCAAGGTACCAGGTATGTGTTCAGTGTGCAGGAGAATTGGGAGGACAATCTCTGAGGAGACTTTGGACAACTGGTGGGATGCAAAACTGGGGCTTGGGGGAGGTTGGGAGATTTTCGTCAGCACTTTGACCCAAAGCAACTTCCCAAGTTGTCCAGATTTTTTGTGACTGTTATTTTGAAATGATTTTTGAAATGGCCATCACTTAAATCGCAGTCACCAGACTTAAATCTGTTAAAGAAAGTGGAAGCAAAGAAAAAGAGCAAAGCTAATGAATGTGACTGAAGAAATGGAATGTGGGCCCATGCGATGGGATACCGATGCCCCGTAGCGTAGCCTGTAGCTCGCTGCAAAAGCACTGCTTCACGTGCTGTTATGTAAATAAAAGCTTGTATAACTGTTGTAAGATGTGTTATTAAGTATTAAGATTGAATTACTGGGATGGGAATGAATAAAAACTGAAAATGATTGAGAAAGAGAAAAGACATTTATATCATTATGTATATTTATTGTATGTTATATGTGTACCCTAGCCTCTTTGATTTTGATTTAATTTTAAAGCAGGATGAATGAATGATCAAAATCAATGGTCAAAAACCGGCAAAAACAATCAATTTCAGTGGGGGTTGAATAATTTTGAACACAACTGTAGGAATACTGCTTCTTGCTTTCATCAAAATCTGACTTTCCTTTTTACCAGCTTTTCTTGATCAAATTAATTTTAGTTTTAATTCATTAATTTTCAGTAGGTAAAACCAAGGCCTTTAATATTCTTATTCAATGTCCCATTTCACTTTGAAATATGTCACATTATGCTGTTTCATTCATTTATATCAGTCCTTATGTCCAATAATATACTTTAAAAGTATATACTTAAGTGTGAACTGAATTAAATGTTTTCAGACACGTAATTGCATATTAAATAAAGATTTAAAAAAGTTTACATTTATATTAAATACAATCAGTTGAACTTTAGAGTGCTTTTTGACCCACTTAAGTATGACTTAAATACATCTTCATATGTAATTTCACAATCCTGTTGTCTTTGAAATATGATTAAAGTTACTGCTGAATGAACTGACAAACATTTAGGATAAAGTAAAATATACTTTAATGTAATCTCTATTGAAACTTGAATGTCATGTATTTAAATGCTCTTGTAATTGAACATTTGGAATGATGAAGTTGCAATTTAGCATATATATTAACTTTAAATGTAATGTTGAATAACACACTACCATTAAAATTATAATCAATTGCTTTATTATGTTAGTCAACACATCCAAATAAGTGTACTTCTTTAAAGCACTACAAAAGACTAAAACATAATGATTTGAAATGTACTTTAAAGTGTTTATTATTTGAGCTCATTACGAAGTGCACTTAAAAAGTGTCAAGAAACATAGTCATGAAAGTGTATCTCTTAAGTGACCTTTCATTAATATTATATGATCTGCATGTACAGTCATATGTTTTTGAGATTTTGAAGTACACTATAAGTGCGCAATCATGTGTGTTTTAGTAATGCGATGACTGAATGCAAAAGTTATGTAGGAAAATGATGTGTCTCAGGAGATAATTATTGCTTTCCCAGAATTCTCAGGAGCGTCTGAAGGGGAGTCGGAGGATGATCTTTGCGGGTCTCGAACATCTTTGCCGCGTCACGGCAACAGTTCAGCGAACACGCTTCACCGTGGCAACACTACGGCACACGTGTGTTGGCATCGCAACACCAGCGTTTCCATGCTGGACTTCAGCATAGCGATGGAGGTACGGTATCAATCTTGAGTATGAAAACGTGTATTAAATTCTTTATAGCTCCTCATCAACTTCTCTGTGTCTGACAGAACAAGCTCTCAGGAAATCTGCTCAGAAAGTTCAAAAACAGCAACGGCTGGCAGAAACTCTGGGTGGTTTTCACCAATTTCACCCTGTTCTTCTACAAAACTCATGAGGTAAAACATCAACATACACACTCACTCTGTGAATGTGTGAAATATCTGGACTGACGCTCATTTCTTTCTGTAAGGACGAGTTTCCTCTGGCCAGTCTGCCGTTGTTGGGTTACTCCATCACAGATGCTGCAGAATCAGAAAACATCCATAAAGATCACGTCTTCAAACTGCACTTCAAATCTCATGTCTACTTCTTCAGAACTGAGAGTCAGTACTTTTTCGAAAGGTACAGCAAAATTCATTATTTTACCGAGAAATATAGTAAACCCAGTAAAGCCTTATAAATGTATTGGTTTGGTAAGACTTTATTTTACAGTGTCCGTGTTTAACATGTACTTCCTAGAGTAAATTATGCATACTTACATGAAACTAACCCTATATAAGCACAAGCTGCTTAATGTACTTGGCTACACTTCCTTAACTGTATTATTAGTTTTTATCAAATGATATTCATGATTTGAACAACATTTATCTGAAATAGAAAGCTTGGTAAACTATTAACTATGACTTTACCCTTAATAAATGCCTAATTTACTGCTTATTAATACTTAGTAAGGTAGTTGTTAAGTTTAGGTATGGGGTAGGATTACGAGATGTAGAAAAAGGTCATGTAAAATAAGGCATTGATATCAGCTTTATAAGTACTAATAAATAGTCAATATTCTAGTTATATGCCGCTAATAAACAACTAGTTTAAGGACCCTAAAATAAAGTGTTACTGAAAGGTTTTGTAACATTATCACTACCGTTCAAAAGTGGAAAGAAATGAAAGAAATTAATACTTTTATTCAGCAATGATGCATTAAATTGATCAAAAGTGACCGTATAGACATTTATAATGTTGCAAAAGCTTTATATTTCAGATAAATGCTGTTCTTTTGAACATTGATAATATTAACAAATATTTCTTGAGCAGACTCTCAACTAGTTCATAGTGAGAGTTGAGAGTATTACTTTTAGACAAACTGATCAAAAGACCAATAAACAAAAGCACTTTAAAAATGTAATATAATATTTGGTTATTATTTGGTCTCTGTGGATGCTGCGCAGTAATAAACACAGTAGATAATCTGTCTCACAGCTGTTATTATTATTATATTGTGTATTTTAGCACAGCTGGAACACTGTATTGACCAATCAGCATCCAGGACCAGGACTACCACACATATTGTTCCCTTTGTGCAGTAAAATATTATTTTCTTGTGCGGTGTGGAATATATTAGCAGAGTTAGTGTAATTGCATTTCCTTAAGCAACAGATTTGCACGATCACATTACTGAAACCAATTTTTGCAGGCAAAAAAGTCAATAGTGAAGTGACGAATGAAGAAGTTCTGATAAAGCTCACACATGAATCCGATGGGGAACGCTTCCCTCACACGAAATTCCTGACTACACAAATTCCTATTAAGATTACTGGGTTTCACCTGCAGAATTTCCTCATACAGATGTAAATGTGACCGAACCTTTAATGCTGTAATGTGATGTCATACAGTAATATTTTCATCTGTGTGTAGATGGATGACGGTGATCAGAAGTGCTACAGTCTCTGCCAGCAGAACCCGCTATCTGAACCGGACAGAACTGGACTGAACCACATAGAACCTGCCGTCTGAACCCCACAGACACTGCCATGTGAACAGGACAGAAAACAACACAAGCCAACAGACCCATGCAACCATCTCAGTTTGTGTGTGTGTGTGTGTGTGTGTGTGTGTGTGTAGGTGTGTGCGCGTTATGACAATGTCACTTTTGTGACTGACTTTTTTTTTTTAAATAACAGTGTTACATAATATGATGTTAAAGGGGAATGTCACCTCTCGCTTAAAGGGTTAGTTCACCTAAAAATGAAATTTCTGTCATTAATTCCTCACCCTCATGTCGTTCTACACCCATAAGACCTTCGTTCATCTTCAGAACACAAATGGAGATATTTTTGATGAAATCCGATGGTTCAGTGAGTCTCTATTGACAGCAAGATAATTTACACTTTCAGATGCCCAGAAAGATACTAAAACATATTTAAAACAGTTCATGTGAGTACAGTGGTTCAACCTTAAAATTATAAAGCGACAGGAATACTTTTTGTGCGCCAAAAAAACCTAAATATCTACTTTTCAACAACATCATTTTTTTCGAATCAGTGGTTAGGAGCGTGAACTGCCAAAGTCAAGTGAACTATTGAAATTTTGAAATGTTTCAGAACACTTATGAGGCAATGAAACCTCATTTACTGAAATAACATGACTTTCACGCTCCGAACCACTTAGAAACAAAAGATTCGTAAAGCTTCATGAATCAGTGTTTTGAAACCGTCCATCACTAGATATTGCTGAAAAAAGTTGTTGTTTTTGAGGTTTTTTTGCCAGGAAAAAAGTATTCTCGTTGCTTTATAATATTAAGGTTGAACCACTGTACTCACATGAACTGTTTTAAATATGTTTTAGTGTCTTTCTGGGCATCTGAAAGTGTTCATTGTCTTAATGGTGATGCAGGCCTCACTTAGCCATCGGATTTGATCTTACGGTTGTGGCATGACATGAGGGTGAGAAATTAATGACAGAAATTTCATTTTTGGGTGAGCTAACCCTTTAAGTTCAGATATCAGCCTCAGGCATGCTTTATTCATTTGTAATTTTGCTGAATTATTTGTGTATCTAGTGGGTTCTTAGCTCCATCAGTGACATTCAATTTTTATTAAACACTCTTAAAAATAAAGGTTCCAAAAGGGTTTTTTCCCCCAGAGATGTCATAGAAGAACCATTTTTGGTTCCCCAAAGAACCCTTTAAGTGATCAGTTCTTAAAAGAACCATTTTTTCTTAGTCTGAAGAACATTTTAAAAATCTAAAGAACCCTTTTCCTATATATAGAACCTTTTGTCCAATGAAAAGTCTCCATGTGGTTCTTAAAAGGCACAATATGTAAGATTTTTGGACTAAAAAAAACACTAGAACAAATTTATTTATTTTATTTACTTGTGTGCTTACATCATCCCAAATGTTTCCAAGGATGTTTAAATCCAGAGAAATCAGCCATTTTAACCAGCACACGGACTGTGTCCGTGCGTCACCTACCAATGAAGACATATCCGTGTCACTCTCAGTTTCCGGGTTTTATTTTGTAGTTTTATTACAGAGGGGAGCAACTGATAACATCCATGTCATCATAACTAATCAATGTTATATAGCTCAACACAGTTAGTCTTTACAGTGATTTACATAAATTACAATTTAATAACTTTACATAATTTACAGTGAATACCATGTTTTACCATGACTAATATGGATCTATCTTACTGCAGTGTGAACAAGTGTCTCACAGCAGCCGCCAAGCAAACACTCAAATGCATCTAATATGATAAACAGAGCTGCGTTTCCTCGTACTCATGACTCGAAAAGCAGAAGCCACGACTGTGTCATGATAAAAGTCCCGCTGCTCTCGAGGCGTGTGTCGCGTTCGTCTCTCATTATCAATCGCTCCAGCGTCTCGTTCAGCTCCACAACACTCGCTCCTGCTCTGTTTCATACTACAGTAACATGAATAATCCACGAAATCGAGTCGTCATCAAGCAATGCCTTTGTTTTGAATTGGCGACCTCTAGTGATGAAAAATTACATAGTGTGCCTTTAATGGATCCATCACTGCCAATAAAGAACCTTTATTTGTGAGAGTGAAAAGCTGAAAATCAGAACAGATCATGGAGGATTTCACACACAAGTACAGAGATCACCCTTGCACTTTAGATAAATCACAAAAACTGCATTATGGATATCATAAAAAGGCCTCAAATATTTCAAGGTGCTATGTTCATGATTATTTTGGGTTTGAATATATGACATAAGGGAAACTGAGGTTTATTAGTGCATAGATAGGCCTATTGATTGCATGTGTTGACATACTGAAGTCATTATCTTGAGAAACTGTAAGTGTTAATAAAGGCTCCGAGATGAAGAGAGGTGGAATTCCCCTTTAAACTCATGACTTTCCCCATAAACACACAGGTGCTTTTTAATGTTTGCTTTTTGTGTATATCACGAACAAGCATTTCCTGCATTTTTTTACTGGGCTTGTATAGAATCTCATTTTGTAAGCGATGTTTAATTGTAAGCGTAAGCCGTAAGTGTCACTTGTTGCCGCTAAAACGAGGCGGATCCATTTCAGTGCCATGGTTTTTATAGTACAGATTTATATGTTTCTATGTTTTAGACTTCAGCTGAAACCATGTTGGGTTCCAGAAGCCAATGTGCCAAAACCATTTTGGGTATTTCTGTTTGTTTCCATATTGGATTGAATGGTCAATAATGAAAAGGCATTGAGGATTTAGAGGCAAGTTATGTACTTATATTTATAGTGTTAAAGTGCCATTAAGAGCATAACACACACAATATTTTACGTCACAGCATTTATTTCCATCACCATATAGCATTTGATAATGAAGAAGAGAGGATATTTTGTTATTCAAAGCTGTGAGAAGATTGACACCCCTCACTGTCATTTTAAGAATATCATTTTCACCAAAGTAAGAAACATTCACTTTAGATTCAGTATGCAATGAGCCACAACTGTATATTACAGGTTAGTTTAGTCCACAGAAGAAGTAAAGCTTTAAAATATGCAGATAAACTTCTTTTAGTTTCATAAGGCCCAAACACTGCTCAAATGAAAGGAAAGACAAGAGGAGAGAGAGTTTATTGGAAATGAAAGCAATAAAACCTCATTCCAAAAACCGTGTCTGTGCTCTTTCATTACACTACCTTGGCCAGCAGAGGGAAGAGTTACATCTTCACTGAGCTCATTTAACCCACAACAGAGCAGAGTAAATCTATTTTATATAGCTCCATGGACACATCATGTATATGTGTCATAAAATACAATAATACATGATGTTTTAGTAGCCAATATATTTATGATTCTTCAAAAACCTGCCACAGACCAATGTAGGTCATCTGATGTTTCATACAGTCGATTGATGATGAACATAAAGCAGTGCAACAACTCTAAACTGTGTGATGAAGAATGTAGTTATAATGCATGTAAAATTCAAGATATCAGGGAAAAATGCCCCTGTATGAGTTTTTGTCTCATAATTATCATATGATACAGGTAAGCAATACCACACAGGTAACAAGAACAATAGGCTATCATACTGAATGAATCTGCGTTTTGAATGAATGAATGATTCAATGACTTACTCATTTAGACACTTACTGCCACCTACTGGTGAGTTTCATTTCATTAAAAAAAATATTTCATATTTCAATATCAATAAAAAACCCATTAAAGATAGGTTATAGTTCACCAAAAAATAAAACATTTCTCATCATTTACTCACCCTCGGGGTCATTGAACTTGAAACAGAAAATTTTATATAAATTCTGTTGAATCAAAACAAGATATATTCCTTTCTAAAGCTACTTTTTGTTATGATGTTTTTATCATTTAAACAATATTGACTTTCAAATATCTTTTGAGGGTAAGTAATTTCATAGACTGTAAAAAAAGATGGACGACGCACCTTCACTTTTTTCTATTGTAGTAAATGAAGCTGCCAGTGTGTCAATATGGGGGTCTCGAGTCTGCGCATAGTGAGCACCAAGTGGAGACGCGATATCAAGGTCCCGCACACACTCAGAACAACTCATGTCAGTGTGAAATAAACAGTTATGGAAATGTGGAAAATAAAGTTAAAACTCCAATCTCCTCGCGAAGATCCAGAAAAACTCAAAAAAACTTCAGTGACTACTTCACTCAGAGAAGCTGTCAATCATGACGTACCATCCCCGTTTTTATAGCATCAAATAACCAAACTTATTTTTTGTACTTCTTTTAAAATAAAAAAAGGAATAACTAACACAAGCGTGATAAAAACTACATGACAGAATTAAATCTTTGGAGAAGAAAAAATGTTTAAAGTGTAATTTGATTGTTTAGTTTGTCCCATTACATTTCATGGGGTGGGGGCGGGGTTTATGAGCTACATCCAGCCACCTGGGGACGATCGAGACGCTTTGGCTTCTCTTTCTAGGACTCGTGTGGCACACTCAGTAATTTCTCAGGCAAATTTGATGCGTGATAAATTTGTGATTAATTTCGGCTAGATTAATTAATCGCCATATCGTGTAATTAGATAAAAAAAAAAAAATAATCGCTTGACAGCACTAAAAAATTATAAAGTTTAAAAATGATAACGTAATCTTGAATCTTTATTTATTTATGTTCTTCTATTTTTATTTCCTTTTTGAGTGTTTACTGTTTTATTTAGATTATGTGTCGTCTGTTTTGGACCTTGAGTCTGTCATAAAGTTTGATGATGATGATGATGATGATGATGATGATGTCAGAGTTACTCTTCTAGTGTTACGCTGTTACTCGAGAGGATTTCCTTCCGTTTTCTGATGGCGTGTAAAGCGCTCCTCTAATGAGATTTCACACAGGTTTCGACCTCCTGCTGAGATTTACCCCCCTGTATTACTGCTGACATGAGAGGCTGATGCTCGTTTGATAAGTGAAAGCGAATCCGTATATAGTTAAGTCTTTGAATATCCATTGATTTGTGAAATGATGTGAATACACTGTATTTAGCATAATGTATTGGTATATAATTAAAGATCAGTCGCGGCAGCGAATACTACGGCGAACACTTAGCTCATGAATATGAATTAATTCACGTGTACGTCGCTCTTAAACGTTCATGAATAATACATGAGGTTGCGATGACGTTCCTGTGAACATTCCAACTGATATCGGCTTTGCTCATGAATATTAAGAAGCAAGACTAAGTCGTAGTAGAAGTGGTAAATACACTATCTGAACAGGGGAGGGAGTTCAGACTCGACGGGATTACGCCTGATTTCAGCGGCGTGTCTTAAACCTCCCACAAACACATAGACACGAGAGCATGACAGCACGAGAAAGTGCTTCGTTTACTTATAGGAGACTTTAAACCTCTGGAAATACGGATTTAAGGATCTGTCGCGTTCATGAGAACATGAGAGTTGACGGTTGGACTAGCAGAGCGCTTTTAAGAAGGATTTTTACATCTCGGATACTCGCAAAGGTGTGCGCCTGTAGTCGGGACAGCGAAGAAAACGGACTTTGAATGTTTTTAATTTATTTATTTAATGGTCTAATAGGAATTAATGAAAGTTTGTCGTCCGAAATGTCAGCTCCAACTCATGTGGAGACGCGTAGATTTACCCGCGGGCTCAGTAAACCGGGCACGGCGGCGGAGCTGCGGCAGAGCGTGTCGGAGGCGGTCAGGACCTCGGTGTTAGTGGTGAGTATGGTCTGTTTATACTGTGGTGTTGTGGTTAAAAGCTGCAAGTGGTATCAAGACGTTGTGGGCTCGAACCTCAGTCATAGGCGAGCTCAACGGATCTGTCAAGGGTTGACCCTGTGAGAAGATACACTTTGGATATAAGATAAACGAATAATTTGTGTGCTATCGCTACTGGTTGATATGATGTCAATGTCACATGCACCAATTTTCCTCTGCGTTGGAAAAAAAACTCATTGTGAAGAATCAAATGCACTTTTTTTGAGTGATTTGACTATTTTGATGAAGAAGTCTCAGAATATCATCAGGCGTCAATGCAGGTGATTGTTTATGTGGCCTCTGAGAGATGATTTAAAAAAAAAAAAAAAAATTACTAATTAAGGGAGAGTTCATGTACTAAGTTAAATCCTTTGTTGTATTATCCTGAATGATGGTTCCAACTTTCCTTTCACATCTTTTGGATACAGAAATGGACTTCATCCAAGCCGTTGACAGGGAAAGAGAGTCCGAAACACAAGCGGTCGCTCCTTGGTGTGATTTATTATTTGTGTATTACAGAGAGGATGTGAGAGAGGCAGTGTATTTCTGGAGGACAGTTTGAGCGGACATCTCAGTGTGATGTAGAGGCTAAAGATCTGGATTGGTACTTAAAAGATATTTGGTTTAAACCCCACTAGAGTTTAGCCTTGAACTGTCACCTGTTTGTCTTTGAGTAAGAATCTTAACCTCAGGGGACTGACCCTGTGCTGTAAGTCGCTTTGGATAAAAGCCCCAGCTAAATGACTACTTAATTATTAAGTATTCTTGCACATTTCAGGTGTTCCCACTTAACCCAACAGGAAGTGATTTGAGTCCAGACCTGTGTGAATGAGTCATCGAAACTCAACTTTTGTTTCTTAACCAGCAGCTCAAATGCTGTGTGCAGAATGCATACTAGTTTACTACCTACTGTTAATGCAGTATGCATACTGTGCACAGTTTCTGTACACATGGAATAACTAACTAAAACCAAAATTATTTAAAAAGAAGCAATTTATAAAGGGTAAGCGAAGACTTGAACTTACATTAGCGTTATAAAAACAACATAAAGTGACAGAAACCATCTTTGGAAAAAAAATATTTGAAGTGTAAATTGATTGTTTAGTTTGAATCACACCCCATTAAATTAAAACTTTGAAAATGTTTATATTTTAAGATCGCATGAGAGCGTGTTGGAAATATTGTATCCCCCAATATAGTTATTTTTGCTTGAAATAAGGTTGTTCAATTTCAAGAACCCTTGGACTAAAAAAAATTTCAACACCACAGCAGAAACTAATACTAGCCAAACTAAGTTATCAAGCTTATTGAACACTTACACAGTCAGTAATAAATTAAGACCAAAGAAACAATAAAAAGCAAACAAATAAATACAACAGACCAAAGTGACCAGTTATGTTTATGTGAATATTTGGCACAACAGGCATTTTGACATTACTTTGACAAGTGCAATAAACAAGAACTCCGTTCAGTACAGGCGGCTTTATGTGTGCGCCCACAGAAATCAGGTAAAGCAGGGGCTTTAGAGAAAATAATTCGTATTACAAAAATAAAATGATGGAAATGTTACACAATGTGACATTAAAAAGTGGAAAAGTCACTCTTTTTAAAGAATCTGTCAAACAGCGACACCTGCAGGTGAAGTTACAGTGGGAGGCTTGCCTCCTCTGAGTCCATTGAGTTAAAATAGACCCCCTAAAGCGTGCGCTGGCCGCTGGGTTTAGCGGAGGTAATTGAGAGTGAATGGGGGAAAGTCACATGAGGAGGCAATGTCTCCATCGAGATATGATCGGTTATGATTAGATATGATGTGATTAAATCCCGCCTCTTGATTTCATGCTCATTCTCGAATCGGCCTAAATGACGACGGTTAATGGGATTTAGCAACATTAGTTCACAAATAAAATATATTGTTGAAATTGTCACCACCTTTTGTTATTTTTTTGGAATAAATGTAAAAAAATGTGTAAAAACAGTAACTTGGTGAAAAATAAAACATTACATGGTGTATAACTACAAAATAGAATTGTGTTTGGCCTCTCCTTTTTTATGTAATGTTTATTTAACCAGGAAAATTAAGTGTAACAGGGACATTAATTTACATTTGATATATAAAAAAGTGATGAAACGCATGAAATGGATAAACTTTCATGACAACACAATACTGCATAACCATTAAAGAGAAAATAATCTCAACAATTCTACTAATTGTTACATTTTCTAATATCACCAGACTTCTTCATCTGTACATGTAATCTGCAAAGTGCAAAATAACGCTTTTGTTTCCTTGATAGTGACTGGACTCTATTAAGATTAAACATCCTATGCCGTGAGGTCATGTGACAGCAATAGAAAAGAAACGTTTAGCGTTCCATATAATGCTCTCTAGGCAGTGTGCAGTATGCTAGTCTTCCATGCTCTGAATCTGATGATCAGATCTCTGGTCTCAATGAAGCATATGGTGGGCCAAGAATGTGTGTGTAACTCCACTGAGTTCACACACGCTTACATTCCTGCATTATACATGTACATACAAATGAAATGAGACTCTGTGTTTACTGAATAAAGCCCAGATTGTGTCACGTTCACATGGTTTGTGCTCTGACAGGCCTCTGAACACAAATGTATTGTGTATTGGACCCACAGATATGTGTTTAGGCGTGTAAACTATAAGTGTGGCTGTATTCATTTTGCATTTCATCATGAATCAGGTGTTTGGTTTGATTCAATCTAAACCACTCTGGACTGTGGGATTGATTTCAAAATCATCCTCTCTGATGTCTTCAAGTACATATGAGTTGAGTTTTGTGTTTCAAATCATATAAAATAAAAGTGGTGTGTGCCTGTGCAAAACTCACTGCCACAATGCTAGGGTGTTGTGAGTGGTTGCCAGGGTGTTGCTAGGTTGCTTTTGGATCAAGTCCAAAGAATCAAGCGGAGTCTTCAAATGTGGCTTGGCTTTATTGCAAACTAATGGCATATTCCTTTGATTAACAACCTCGTAGCTTGACGTATGTCCACCTTAAAGCAATCGTTAAAAATCATTGCCTTTATGGAGAAAATGTTTGGGATCCCGACTATTGCACTCAATAGGAGTAGTGGTGCTGATTTTAACACTTGGGGTTAATTTCTGCTGTGCACTATAATCAGATCTGACTGTTTTACGCTTTTGACTAATCATGGACTTTGTTCGGGTAGGAATTAGGCACTTTTAGTGGCTCTGAAAAACAAAAGCACACAGATGCTTGATGGGTTATGTTTACCCCAAACATTCAACAGCAGTTTATATATAAGCCGTATTTAGTAATATTAAATAAGCTCTGTGTTGGCACATCAAATATATGATGTCATAATAATAAATGACATTTTCAATGTGCTTAAATCATTTTGTGTACTCAACCAGCTTGCGAGGTTATCTGGGTAAATGTCTGGTTACTAGTAATGACAGTATTTTTGCTTGTGCTACAGGCTACATTTGAAAACCCATTTCTGTGTTTTGGCCTGCTGTCCACAGGTTTCTATTTACAACATGTTTTTGTAGCGGTGAGCAATGTGGCCAATCACAGACGTTCTGTTGAGATCTTGAATGCAATGGCAAATCAGGGGTTCTTAAGTTAGTCAGGATACACTCACTGCTCCGAGCGCAGGAGTTCTTTTCTACTGCTGAGTTTTGGACGCTCAGGAATCCTCTCAACAATGACCCAATGTAAATGAGAGATTCAGATATTGGATTATCAGAAACAGGGTCACAAATTATCAGACACTTAGGGTAAAAATGTCATCAAAATGAATATAAATGACACTCAAATTCAAGAAATTGGTGCAAAAAATGCCTCTAAATTAGTTCTTGTTTTTAGTATTTATAATGATATATTAGAGCTGCATGATTCTGGATGAAATGAGATTCACGATTTTTTTTTGGTTTCAGCGATTCTGAATATACACCCAAACAAAATAACATGTTATGTACTAAAGGTTCTGACAAAATATAAATTGCTGGAAAATGTCTGAATGAATTTTTAAACAAAATAGTTTTGAATGAATTCAATGACTCATTAATAAATACGTGTTTCATTACTGGATGAGTCAGTGTTTTTCAACGAATATTTTGAATGAATGATTCAATAACAAATAAATTTAAGTGACTTGTCACTACCTAGTGGCCTAATGATGTAATTGATTCAACCGTTATTTGAAGCGCCAAGTTCGTTCCAAAAGGTAGTTTGCTTTATTTTGATCGCTATCGTATACATCTGTGTTTATATACTAACTTAAAACTTATATCTCAGTACTTCTGTGATAATTTGAATGTTTAATACAGAAATAACTAATGTGTGGTTCAAAACTCTCTGGCTCTGGCAGCACAAATTCACATTTGACTGTCCTTGAATGATTTTGTCAAAGGTTTAAGATACGGGCAAATCGTTGTCATTAATAAAATAAGATCGCGTGGGTGCTTGAATCGAGATCATGTTCTTTTTATGATTTTTCGTGCAGCTCTATGATCTATTTGAGCAGTATCACACAAGCAAGAATGCTTTCACCAAATATCTGCAAATATTTCACCAAATATCATTGCAAATGTAATGCTGATTTTGTACAACAGTTTAATAAACACAAAGTTAACATTAGGCCTTAGATCAATTAGGGCAGTGGTTCCCAAACCTGTCCTGAAGGACCCCCAGCACTGCACATTTTTTATGTTGCCCTTATCTGACACACCTACTTCAGGTCTTGCAGTCTCTACTAATAGGCTGATGAGTTGAATCAGGTGTGTTAGATGAGGGAGACATCCAAAATGTGCAGGGCTGGGGGTCCTACAGGACATATTTGGGAACCACTGAATTAGGGTATTCAAATAGTTTTCGTAAAAGTTCGCTAGAAAAAAAAAAACATTGCATCTTGAGACAAAACAATGGCCCTGATACATTTTAAGAAATGTTAGTGCAAGTTACTTTCAGTTAAAATGGCTCAAACATGCATTTTAGTCTGGGATTAGTTTAAGGCTTGTCTGTGAGACCTGGGGTAAGTGACTTTTATATTTTAGGCACAGCATTGTCTAATTTTGTGCATCTCTGAGCAAACACACAGCTGTGTTTTGTTGATGAATGAATAGCCTTTTTGAACGAATCGGGTGAGTGAATAATTCAATGGCCAATTCATAAAAACAGTGGCTGCGTTCGAAATCACATACTTCCCTACTATATAGTTGTTGAAAAAAGTATGTGACAAAAGATGTGTGTCCAAATTCACAGTACACATAAAAGAGTGGAAATCAATCTAAGGAGTCAAATATCACCCTGTAATGGGAAGGTTAATTTCAGTCATTGATCAGAAGCTGCTCTTAAAAGGAAATGTAAGTATAGAGTCCTGATAGCTGCTAAAGATAAATGTTACCTCCATATAATACATAGAAGCATTATATGTACAATCTTCATATTACATTTCTGCAAAGATGACATAATCTAGTCGTGTTTATGCAGCAAAACATGAGGGCAGTTGTGTTTTAGACCATACATTGAAAGGTGATTGAGTGTGACTTGTGAGTGGTGAGATGTTTTGCTAATGAAATGATCTTTATGAAATGAACTTTCATGAACGTTTTCAGTGTGGATGAGAAACGTTTGGAAAATGCTAATGTTTAGTTTTTAAATTAATTGTAGGTGTAGCCTGAACTCTTGTCCAACTGTTTGACATTGATGAACTCTAGCTGTTTGTCCAGACAGCATGTGTTTATGACATCTGAAGAGCCATGTGTTGTGGCTCTATTGTCTGTGAGATGCTGTTCATAACTGTGTGAGTGAATCGGGCAGGAGATGGAGCTGAGGGACTGGTCATCCTGGTTCGCACTGATTCCTCTCTGCCAGCGTTCGAGCTGCATTGTTCAGAGCGACTGACCTCCACCACGGCACTTCCTTCCTCATAAACACACTCATATAGATCACATTACAGCTGCTCCTGATGATGAGTCTCTGCTTCACATACTGCTGGGAAACAAACACACACACACACGCACACCCTCTCTCTCTCTCTCTCTCTCTCACACACACACACACACACACACACACACACAGATACCATGGTTCCCTGGTTTTCAAGACATGCACCGAAAATAAAGTCTTATACCTACATGGATTAAGATCCATAAAATGACCATGTCTGACATTAACCCATGATAAATAAGAATTAACACTAAATTAGAATACACTGGGGCCCTATTAATTATTTTATGTACCATTTTTAGTTTCAGGAATGCTAACCGTCTTTCTATTGGTAACCATCCAAGCTGCTGAAAGTGTCTATTATCCACATGAGTAAAACAATGAAATCCTAAACCTACTCTCTACAAATTTATTTTGAAATATTTTTTTTATTTTATTTTTTTATTTGTAACTTGGCCATCCACATGCTGGATAAATCAGTCATCCATGAGCAACAAGCATACTCAAGTTGACTTGGTACTAGGCCTGCAACAAGTACCTTTAAACTTTACTTATCTAAAAAAAAAAAACTAGCATATCTAGCTATAAATTTAATTCGAGCTTAACTTTCCCCAAAACTTTCCAGGCCATACTTACACCACTTAAATTATCCAGAACACAACCAAGAGAATTGACCAATATTCTATTTACAAGTTCACAACTGTCAACTTTGACTACTAACTCATCTGCCTTTCTTAACTTATATTTAGACTCAAAGAGAATAGTTTGTGTTTTACCCCGATGTAATAACTTATTTTTCGTCCTTCACTTTAACAATCTCCTCACCTAACTTCTACTGTATTCTATTAGTCTCTTTATCCGAGACTAATAAAGTAGCATCATCTGTATATAAAACGTATTACAATCACACACCTCTTGTATATCATTTATATATAACAAAAACAAAAGAGGCCCAAGTACACTGCCCTGAGGGACTCCATTATTCACATTTTTAGCCTCAGAAATTATTCCTCCAACTTCAACCTTTTGCACTCTCTCTTGTAAGTTTAGGTTTAGATTAAGCCTCTTATAGCCTGATCATGTGATCACTTCTTATAATTTTGAGGGTCAGTATGTTCAACAATACATGCTAAACATAACTCAACAACTCAATGTGCTTTTTTTAAGATTGCTTTGGAGAAATTTTTAAAGAAGACACTCAGCAAATTATTATTAAATTGAAAGCTTTTCAAAAAATGAAAGTGTAAAAAAGTTTGACCCACATTCCATAGATTTTTTTTATGCATTCTTGTCTCAAATTAATACATTTATTAGTAATTTTTTAATATGAAACACAACACACAATTTCAAAACAGGTATAAGCTGTCGAAAAGTGACAGGAAAAAGGTGAATAAAAATACATAAACATTGACATGTGGGCAATCTTTCCCTTGCTAAGTTGTACAAAATAATTCTTAATTGTCATTAAAAATACGTTGAGCAACACAGAGTACAGGAACACATTTTGCTTTAGTTCATAAAAGTATGTACTTTATTGCTTACACGTTTAAAACATAATAAATATTTAATACCAGTTAAATATATATTCTCATTCTTGACACTATGACACACTCATACACACACCTAATTTTGAAATTAAGTACTTGCGCATAAACCATTATATCAACAGGCTCTCTGTCCTTTCCTTTTGTTTTTCAACTTCCCCTGTCAAAATTGTATTATACATTTTTTTTCATTATATAAATGAAAACTCATGTAGAGACTCTTTAAAGCTTTGAGTTAACTGCATTGTCATTGGTCAGTCATTGACTAATGAGAAGTGAGTGTGTGCTGACTCCAGGAAATGAATGAACTGAATCATACGTTAACAAATATACTAAGAAATAAAATCTGAGTTGTTTTATTGGCTCACACGTTTTACACTCCGTCTGAGTGTACAGTGTGTTTAGATCGGGAGCGTGTGCTTGATCGCAGGTTGATTTGAATGTGGTTTTCTATGGAAATGCAAACCAATGAATTCCAGGTCATATTTCACCCCAATACTTGAAGAAAAAATAAGAGATATTTTGCATGAAGAAATTTAAACCTATTTTTAGATTCATTAAGATTAAAATGCATTACATTGTGACCTCGTGGCTGTAATGAAACTGACTTGAAGGTTGAGGATCGCGGTCCAGAAGTCAGGCAAAAGGTCAAAATAAGCAAATCAATCCAAATGGAAACAAAGAACAGGGCCGAGGCAAACAAAGATACAAAAACAAGGCATGAGAGAATCAGGTGGGCTCAGAAATGCAGCGAATACAGACATTCAAGCAGTGATGTCAATTGCTTTCAGTTGAAAGTAACTAAACTGCAAGTCCACTGAGCTATATTAAAGGCACAATATGTATTAAAATATCCAAAACACTTGCACAGTGTTATATATTTCGTTCAGCTGTGTACTTCCATTATCCTGAATGATTCCAAGAATTTGTAAATTCAAAGAAATTCACAATTTTAAATAGTGCCCGTCACTTGTCGCCTGTCAGTGATGTAATATATGCATTATCCCTGGTTTCCGCTTGTGCTGCACAGTAACCATGGCAACAGACACGGACAACTGTGTAATGTATAGTGGCATGCTGTTGTTTTGTTCAAACATTATGGACCATGGCAAGCAAACTTTGGGACAAAAGGAGAAATAAAAGGAGGATATCAGAGTATCATCAATATCAGCGTAGCGTTTCTGAGATGAGAGCTTTGTGACAAATTTTGACTTGACAGAGACGGCGCTCTTGCATGTTATTAGACGAGGCAAGCAAATGTAGGCTACATAAGACTAATCAATGTTATATAACTCAACACGACAAAGTGTTAGAATATTATCAGTATGTTGATCTAGATTACTGTTAAGTCTCATACAGAAAACCAACTAATAGACCAAGTGAAACAGAACTGCGTTTCCTCACATTTTTATTCATCAAATAAACTGTATGAGTAATATTTCAGCATTTGAAAGTCGTGACATATTGTCAAGAATACTCCATACTCAAAATTTGAAGTGAAAGTGAAGTGAAAGTCAAGGTATGGTCAGGTATGGTGACCCATACTTGAAATTTGTGCTCTGCATTTATCTGCACACACACCCGGAGCAGTGGGCAGCTATTGCTACAGCGCCCGGGGAGCATTTTAGTGCTGTTTATTCACAATCCCCACCTTCAATGCCTGCCGGCGTGGGAATCGAACCGGCAACCTTCACGTTACAAGCCTGGAGCAGAGCCCCTAGAAATACATAATCTTTAGTAAAAGGTGAAATATTTATGCGATAATGAAGAGAAACTTGAGCTGAAGACTTAATTCTTAGTACTCAAACTTATGAGTAGTTCAGTAGAAATGTCCTTGTTTCTTTAAATCCCCCGGGACTTGCGTGTGCCACTGATATCTGTCTCTCATTCGCAATCGTGTCCGTGATTCTCGGCCACGCCCTGTTTCATACCACAGTCATGTTAAAAACATGCATTCACTCATCCATAAACATTATTTCCCCATTAATATTATTAGATTCATTGGCATGACAAGTTCCATGATCCCATATTCACTGCGTCATCAATCTACGCCTTTATTGTTTTGCAGTTAAGTGACCCCTGGCGGCGAAAAAAAATACATATTTTGCCTTTTATTATAAATACAGATCAGTGGGCGAGACATGGAATCTAGATAAGATTTGTCACTAGGCTTTTGGGGGAAAAAAAGTCTCGAAAGGGGCGGGGAAGTTACTAAATCTAGTGACAAAATCACAAATTGGCAGCACTGCATGCAAGACCTAATGAAGAGTGATTGATGACTGACTTTTATAGGAAACGGCTGTGAACAATCATGGCTGAATTAGACCGAGCAGTGGGTTGTGGGTAATGAAGTCCTTGATGTCATGGCAGTAGTCTGGGGTGGAGTGCCCTCTCAAGGTGGCTATCAAGGGCACTCCAGCTGATCATGACAGTGCATTGACTGCGTGAGAACACTTGTTTGTTGAACTGCCTATAATCAAAACTAGGTTCTGAGATTAAATATGATTTTTTTAGTTGGTTATATGGTTGACCAAAGATTTAGATATTTAAGACTTTGAGCTTAATATTTTTTACTATACATTTTACAGTTTGCATGTCTGTTTTAGTCGCAAATGTAAGTGAAATGCACTCACTGCCATTAAACAAATAATTTACCGGTCGAGAGAACGCTTCAAGGATGTTGTGATGAGTCCCAATTGACTGCAAAGACCCGCCCCCTTTAGTTACTGTTGCTATGTCTGACAAGCCATGCGCTCTCACGCCACACATCATGTTCTCACGAGGTGAAAAAAACATCATGGAGCAAAGAGGACACTGACAACATATGAAACTGTTTCATATTTCAAATAGTGTAATTTTTTTTAAAGAAGTTTAAACAATAAATAGCGTATAGTGTCTCTTTAATGTGTGGTGACAGATCGCTGTAGCTCCTTCAAGCGGCTCGTGAACCGATCATCTCTTCATACTAGTTCATTTATAGCATCAAATAAACATGAATGAACATCAGAAGGAATGTTGTTTCAAGCGCGGAAAGACGTGAGTGCACACAATTTTTCAAGTTCAAGTTCACCAACGTTAATCTACTAACTCCCCTGACTGCTTTGTCGGACAAAATGGTGGATTCGGGGTTATGATTGGTCAGATCGCCTGTCATCCAAAGTGCCGGAGAAGGGTCAAATCAGAGGCTGCATCCTTCGAAGGCACAATGCAACACAGCGGTCTGACGAAGGCTGTCCCATTTCAAAAAATTCTTCGAATTATTCCAAGAGCAATGCTGGATCCATATTCCAAACCACAATATTTTCCCGTATTCAAATCAGTGATACACTAGTCATACTCATTTGAATGTTTAGATGGAGTGTTTTTGTCCTGGAAAAGATCCCAGAGCTCAGATCACAGTCTGCAGCTCATCCACTCTGCTATAGAAACATCACAGAGCCATAACAGATGAACGAGAGGTGGACAAGAGGGGCTTGTTTCTCCCTTTTGAATACCTCCTTGAAAAATAACTGTTGTTATAACATGAATGTATTGATGCCTGCCAGAAACATGATGTAATAGGCCTAACCTAAATGATACAACAAATGTCTTATCATTTTAAGAGGTCTTAAAGTTGAGAATGCAAAAACAGGAATCACGATACAGTCTAATGTGATTGGCTGTGAAAAGGCTATAATTGCAATAAAATAAATCCAATGTTGCACCGTTGCGCGTTCTAAAGGCTGGTTTCAGAACAGTTCGCAGTCAGTGAATATGTCACATTTACTGTATGCCATTAAGAGTGCATATTTTTTACTATTAAATGAGCAGCCAGCAAAAGTAAAGCATATGCATTTCAAAATAAGAGTTCTTGTGTATTTCAGGCTTGTTTATAATTAAAAGTAAACTAGCTAGGAAGGATTGACTAACTTTATTTAACGCTTATTATTCAGTAGATACAGTAGATTTTACATACCTGTTTGGGGCGGAAAAAGTATTTGTCAAGCCCTGCATGGATATTTGGCATTCTCACACACACACAATATATCTCGCTGACTGATTGGTGGTTTGGCACAAACTCATATGATATATGTGGATTTTGGATGGATAAATTTGACTTGGGTTGCTCAGTCTGGCAAGGGCTCAGTTTAGACTTGTCTAAACTGATACAGTCTTAAGCCAAGATAATTTTCCTCCACATTCAGCCTGTCATATTTTTCCCACACATTCAGTATCTAGTTTTCCTCACTTCATTCACTGACTCTCTGTGTACATTTGTTAAATCACAAGCTCTAATCTCATTAGTTGGCTTTACATAGCTTCCACAATCAGGTACAGTGTGCTATTGCAACAGTTACATTTCCCTTACAAAAAAAAGAGAAGTATACTTAAAGTAAACTTGAGTATATATCTTCCAAGTTTACTTTATGTTGCTAATATCAGTGTTGTACTAGTATTATGTGTGTTAATGTACTATTTTAAGACTTAATGTACTATTTAAGACTACTTTTTATTTTAGAAACGTATACTTGTAAGTGTACTTTATTTTGTACATTTTGAGGTGTACTCTACTAGTTTCTTTAAGTGAACTTTACATCATACTTGCAGTTTACTATTTTTATTTTTGCACTACACAGGTTCCTATTGAGGTATTAATGTTCTTAATCTTGGGATTAAGAGCAGGTCTGTTTTCTTCATAAATGAAAGTGGTCAAATATTGGATGGGGAAATGTAACGCCATTATGACAACTCACATTGACATCCCAGTTCAAAACTAAACAAAAACACATAAAAAATATTGGCTACTCTGTCAAGACAATTACAGTACAAGCCAATAATACTTAAAAAACTTGATTATACTTTTATTTAAGCATATATTGATTAAGAGAACTGTCCAAATATATTTGTCAGTATACTATAATTTTGTAAAGTATATCTCTGATAAGAGCATACATTTTTGTTCTCTTATAATAGTTATATTACATGCCAGTGAATCTATAGAGAATCTGGAAGCAGTGCCTTCATATAAGTAAAGTGTGTAATATCTTTAAAAGCTTTTTCCCATCCAAGTTTAAGATGTCATTTGTAGGTCGATCGATTTGTTGAGGTATTCTGATCTTTCTGGTCCTTCTAGATCAGCAGTTCTTCTGAAAGGATGCAAACAAACTCCACCTGCTCTGTTCTGTGGAAAGAGCTTCTGTTTACTGAAGGAATCTTCATCTTCTCTCGTGAGAGCTCTGAAAGCTCAGGTTTAGATCTTCCCTTATTGTCTCTATTCATGAGTGGATCTCTGTCAGACAATCTGACGTTAACAGATTGTTTGCAGGCATATGTGCAAAGAGACACTATAGGAGTAATCCATACCAATAGAGCAGTTTAATCCAAGTCTTCTGAAGAGTCACAGTTGCTTTACATGATGAACAGATTTATTTTAGACTTTTATAAACATCATCGCACACATATACAGTATAGCACATCACAAACTCAAATGGCATTTTCATCTAATTCAAAGACATGTTTCCAAAATTCAGAATGTAACTAAAGATTCAGCTAAACATAATACTGCGTGAGACTGTTGTCTTTTGTAATATGATTAGAATAGGAGAGGCTGGAACATGTTGCAGTATTAGGAAAGTTTACAGAGTCAGTTTACACAACTTCCCCGGCCTGCAGCAGAGCTCTGTCCCGGCCCGTATCCAGACCTGAGTCAGACAGCCGTCCGGTGGAGCTCCTCACACGCCTCCTCCACTGACAGGATGAAACAAAGACCTGTGCTGGAGTCATTCAAACACACACACACACACACACACTCATTTGGTACATGACTAGAATAAAAGAGGTTAAAATTAATAACAGAGCTATTTTATTCAACAGTTATGTCATTTATTTTCAGACAGACTAATTACACTCAACTAAAAGCTGAAATATTTGTGTTCAACTCTGTTGCATATAAGGTAGTTTTCATGAACACTTGTCTTCATGGCAAATTTATTCAAGCATATATGTATATATATATATATTAACAGTAAATAAGCTCCTCTAGTGTTGTTTATAGCTAACTTAACAAACTGCGAATATCAGATAACTTTTCTGAGGTAAATGTGACGTTAAGACATTAAGACTGACGTTAAATGAGACAAAAAGTCCCTATACTGTATCTTTCAACATACCATCTGATGTTCATGCATGTTTTTTCATGCTATAACTTGTATAAAAGTGGAAGAGACACACAGTATGAGTTGCAGTCTGAACAAGTTTTTCCGTCCCCTTTTGATTAACAGGATATAATCAGCCCTGGTCATCAGCTGTTTTTAAACAATCTGTTGGCCAATTGTGAAAATAATTGCTTTTATCTTCCTATACATTGGTGCATCTCTTTTTTTATATATGCCGTTTTGGGGACCTGAAGATGCAAACTTTTGAAAATGTGTTTTAAAGGGGTCATGAACTGCATTTTTTAAAAATTGTTTTATAATGTTTCCTACGGTGCACTTACAATGTTAGTTGGACGTGTACATCAAAAAATGGTCCTAATTTAGATATAAAAGGCATTTTCCTACCCTAATTTTAACCTCTGATTTGAACGCTCTGTTTGAAGGACCGTGTCTGCTGTGAGTTTTCAGTGTAAACGCCCACTGGTGTGATTGGCTGTGAGACTTTAGTGTAAACGCCCACTACTGTGATTGGCTGTGAGACTTTAGTGTAAACGCCCACTACTGTGATTGGCTGTGAGGCTTTAGTGTAAACGCCCACTGCTGTGATTGGCTGTGAGGCTTTAGTGTAAATGCCCACTGCTGTGATTGGCTGTGAGACTTTAGTGTAAATGCCCACTGCTGTGAGGCTTCAGTGTAAATGCCCACTGCTGTGATTGGCTGTGAGACTTTAGTGTAAATGCCCACTGCTGTGATTGGCTGTGAGACTTTAGTGTAAATGCCCACTGCTGTGATTGGCTGTGAGACTTTAGTGTAAACGCCCACTACTGTGATTGGCTGTGAGACTTTAGTGTAAATGCCCACTGCTGTGATTGGCTGTGAGACCTCAGTGTAAACGCCCACTACTGTGATTGGCTGTGAGACTTTAGTGTAAATGCCCACTGCTGTGATTGGCTGTGAGACTTTAGTGTAAATGCCCACTGCTGTGATTGGCTGTGAGACCTCAGTGTAAACGCCCACTACTGTGATTGGCTGTGAGACTTTAGTGTAAATGCCCACTGCTGTGATTGGCTGTGAGACCTCAGTGTAAACGCCCACTACTGTGATTGGCTGTGAGACTTTAGTGTAAATGCCCACTGCTGTGATTGGCTGTGAGACTTTAGTGTAAATGCCCACTGCTGTGATTGGCTGTGAGACCTCAGTGTAAACGCCCACTACTGTGATTGGCTGTGAGACTTTAGTGTAAATGCCCACTGCTGTGATTGGCTGTGAGACCTCAGTGTAAACGCCCACTACTGTGATTGGCTGTGAGACTTTAGTGTAAATGCCCACTGCTGTGATTGGCTGTGAGACCTCAGTGTAAACGCCCACTGTTTTTTGGCTGTTATTGGCTGCATCGTTGCATATGAAATTAGCAATATGGAAGTATTACACGTGGAACAGTGGAACTCTCTTGAAAACTTTTAGCAAGTTTTTACTATTACAGTTCTCGAGGTTAACTAATTGTGAAAAGTTCTGCATTACATTTATATCTATGGCATTATAATTAGATTGTTGAATGAAAGGTTGCAGTGATGAACATTGTAGCTGATCACAGACAAATTGTTGAACACATGAAAGCAGTCATAACTTGATTTCTGCACACTAACAAATAACAGTGATAAACTCACGCTGTTTGATTGACAGCTCCAGCGATTGCAAAAGGAGCATTCTTTGATCACTTTCTATTTATAATTTAATCACAGTTTAAATAACATATTATTTTCAACCTATTAAGAGAAACAATGTGAAGTTGACCGTTTAGTCACTGGTTTGATTACTGACAGACAAAGAACATCTCACTGTACATGAAACATTAATATCAGATCAGGCATTTGAATGAACACAGTTACTCACAAATTGCTGCTTTACTGTCGAGTCCATATTGTAAAAGTCTGTTTGCAAATTGCGATTGATTTACCAAAGAATCCACAGTGAAATGTACTGAATACAAATAAATAAAGCTCAGCTGAGACATTCACAGTGTTGAAAATAAGTAACCATATTTCTAGAATTAGGATGCATTGAAAGGTATTTTACAATAAGAAAAGGTACATTGCAATTTTAGTCCTGTATCGCCCTTCTCGTCATCTCACTAAAACACTAGTGGACGGGGCTAACGTTGGAATGGTGAAGTAGGCGTTGATTTCTTCTGCAGGGATAAGCCCATTACACAATGAGTCATGTTCAGTCTACAGGCCTGTAGTGTTTCTTTACAAAGTCACATCGCCATCTACTGGCCTGGCAGCAGAAAACAGCATTTTTGATCATTTCTGTGCATCCGTGTGAATGGGGATCATTTTGACAATGTTGTCATCTGTACCTCAAAAACACAAAGGAAAAACGTTTCCATTTATATTGCATCGTTGTTCTGTAAACGCACCTAGAGACTGAAAAGTACACAAGACAGAACCTAAACAGAGACAGTAGTTACCCAGAAATCACTTTGTTTTCTCTATGGAGTCACAACATCTCTCAAAAAGTATGAATGAACACGAATGAAAGTAAGCACATCGCACATTCCTCGTTGCTTTCTGTTCTGAGCCATGTTTGATACGCTGCTGAACGTGTATGTGTCTGATGACACGGGGGCTCACAGACTTTGTGATTTTCTTCCGCTGTGATCAAAGGTCATGTTGACTTGTTTCCCTCTGACTGCAGCTACTGTATAATCTTAAAAAATCTCCATCCTTTGTGGAAGGGTCGAGAAATCAGACAATGTCTGGATAGAGACTTCTTGCGTTCTCGTCCCCTTGTCTCATCTGTGTTTGCTTAGTTTTTGCTTTTTCTATTTTTACAGTCCTCCTCTGAGGTTGTTTTTCAGTGAGGGTTAGCACCCCAGTCAGTGTTTACTCTGTGAGCGAGTGTTTGCTCATTGTGAATTCCTGCTCTTGAGAGGGATCTCTGGGAAGAGTTTTACTGCACCGCAGGTCTGGATCTGAGTTTCAGACATCTCACATGACTCGCCCCAGTGCTGTGAACCCTACAGAGGGCAGAGTCAGCTGCAGCATTACCCTGCGCTGTTGGACGATCTAATGCAGATACACTCCCTTCATTTCAGTATTTGCTCCATTTGCCGACACTGTTGATAGTTTACAACCTCAGTACTGTATGATTCCCAGATGTGCCTGTCTGTGCGATCAATGATCCGACTTTGAAAGTGTGTGATTTTCACTCATGATTTTGTCTCCTTCATGAAAAATGAAGAGCAATTTTTTATTCAGTAGGTCTGATTAAAAAATGTTTATAATGCCGATTAATTAAACCCTTTTAGTATACCTAATAATGACTGAAGTCATTGTAAGCTTTTGGATAGTAATGACTAGAAAGTGAAATAGTAAGTGTTACTTCATCTTTCTGAAGGAATGACTAATTATTTGGATCAGTATTCTGAGGTGAAGAACATGTAACCCACTACTAATGACTCAAGTGTTACCAAATCCTTCATAAGGAATTCCTATCCAGAACCTTATTAGTCATTGTTAGGAGTTTTTGTTAATATTGCGTTACTCATTTGTTTCTGTGTAGTTAATCATTAATGATGGAACAGTTTTCTGAAGGGTTTCTTCCTAACCTGAAAATTACTTACATAAAGTGGGATCATAATCTTTGCTAGATGTACAGTGTTAATAACTGTGGAAATGCGTCATCACTAGGGATGTGCCTGAAGCCGAATACTATGTTCGGAAAGGAAATGACACATGATGATACAAACAAAAATAAATTGAAATGCTTTTGCATTCTCAAATATAATGTTGGGTAATTATTAGGGGTGTAATGATACACAAACATGACGGTTCGGTACAGCAGGGGGAGAAAACTAAACATAAAATTGCTTCTTTTTCTTCTTTTCTTCTTAAACAGTGGTTTATGGAACAAATTGTGTCTCTCGCTCTTGAAATAAATTCATTTATAATTAACATTTTCTTACGAATTAAAAAAAAATCTCTTCTAATGCTGTAGCCTAATTTTCAAAGGCATTATCCATTTTCCATGCCTTTCCAAATTCGGAATTAAGCTTCAGGTACATCCCTACTCATCACAGTCTGTGAAAAGAGTCCACTGACAAAAATGGCTTTAGTAGTCATTATGTTGGTTGTTTTATGTCCATGTCATTGAAGATGAGTCTGTTACTGGGCTGTAGTCCACTGCGATATAATTACTTTGCTTTACATACTTCATGAGATTTACACAGGGTCTGTTTCATCTGTGCTGTTTTGACCGTTGTTAGACAGATGCAGATTTTCAGCGTCTCGCAGCTCGAGCGCAGCGTTTTTAAGATGTCATATCAAGTAATTCAGCTTTGAGAAGCGTGTCCTGAGAGTCCTGAAAAATGTGTCCCGTGTGAACATATCCTTATTTTCTGCTTCTTGTTCGAGTAGATGTGGTTTGGCAAGGTGAGATGCTAACAAACAAAACAACCTCAAGGTCCTTTTCAGTTCTAATCTCAAATACCTTTATGACACTGCAAAAGTAGTTTCTACTCACTTTCTCTCTCTGAGATTCTATCAATAGTCATTCCTGCCTGTAGTTGATCAACTTGTCTCACTGATCAGCTAATCAGCTGAAATGATGCTCTCGCTGCCAGTTACGCTGCATGCCTCACATTCCTGCATGTGTGTTTACAGGCCGGCCGTCAGCATATTACGTCTGTGTGTGTGTGAGTGGATCTGGCTGCAGATTTGAGGGGATATTTTCTCCCCTATAGATATTTCTCTGTGCAATCTGTTTGCAGTGAGTAATGTGCAAAACAGCACTTTACAAAACCTCCATCATTTCTTTCATTCTTATTGATTTATGTTTAGGTGGAGCTCTGACCACAGTTCTCTGGAAAATAAAATAAAGCCCATTATGTCAGGACTGTGAAATGCTGAACCTCCACCGCCCAGCAGATAAACACCTCGCTCACAATCTTTACATCTGTCAGACAGGGGTTCATGCCGGTTTTGGTTTATGCCATAGTCTCGCAGAGCAAGATTTTTGTCTGTAGATAAAGTCTGCTGCATATCGTAGCCTTTTCGCAGCATTAGTCTTCTAATGTACAACCACCAATCTCATCATAGATACACATATATATAAATATTACAGTAAATGTGACAGTAAACGTACATTTCTTTATAATGTAATTCATACATACAATATATTTTGAATGAACATGTTTTTAATTTGTGAATTATTTTTCATTTTGTTGTAGTTTTAGTTAACAATAACACTGGATTGTCCTGATATCATAATGAAAGAAAACTCATTAAAATGAAAGGAATCTTGAAATAGAAGATTGTCATAATCTTTAGCCAAAAACAAAACAAAACTATGACGCAGTTAAAATAGTACAATAAATGTTTGTCCATCAAATCAAAGTCATGTGGTGTGAACAAAAAAACAAATTAAGAAATCATGTGTGCCGAAATCAATAAATGTTTTAAAATATCAGAAAATTGGATGTTTTTATAGCATGGCATGATTAGTTAGGTTGTATAATAAAACCGTGAAAACGAAACCAAACTCAACACGTACCAGATGACTGTATGAATAGTTTGAATAAGGTCTGTCATGCCAACAGGCTTTATGCCAGTTAACTGACTGAGAGACAGCAACACACACACAAACACACATATTTTATGGGGACTTTCCATAGGCATAATGATTTTTAATCCTGTACATACCACACACACACACACACACACACACACACAGAGGCGTGATAAACGTGAGATATTACTTGACTAAGATCTTTCTGCTCCCGAGTGAGTATTCGTGTTAGTCTTGAGATAAAGTTGTCTGATGTGTCGGGCAGTGTTATCTCCACCGAATGAAACAGGAAACGGCATGAGGCACGGTGCTATAAATGGGGTCATGTGACTAAATGTGTTTCCTGTACAGGAAGGGTGTGTGTGTGTGTGTGTCCATGGGGCACGGAGTTTCTGCTGCATGTGTGAACAGATGGGACATCAATGATGTGATAACCTTTGACCTGAGTGTCTCCTCAGGGCTGTCGTGATGAGCATCATTTCACTCCTCGTCTACAAGCACAGCTCAGCTCGGCTGTGATTTATGATGCTTCAGAGAGGAAGGCCGCGTGTCCACCAAAGCGTTTTGAGCCAAGCCTTTTTTCTGAAACAACTTGCTTTGGTTCCTATGATACAGAATATCCACAGAACTGTTAGTATCTGATTTCACACATAGTTTGTTTCTGAATATGAAAATGTTGTCACAATGTAAAGTACTTGCTCTGGCCCTCATTTTAAATGATTTTGGTCCATGTTTGTTTGTCGTCGTCGTCGTTGTTCAAGCAGGATGTGACAGATGGTTGGTCAGTGTTGTATTTGTCCCGCCCCTCCTCCACTGTGATTGGACATCAGGGTAAAAAGTGACAGTGATGAGCACTGTGTTTTACCCAAAGTTGAACATTTTTCAACTCTCAGCGACCAGAAAACACATTAGTGTTGAGGTGACGCATTACAAGTATCTTGAGTTATGTAATCAGATTACTTTTTCTATTTACAACAAAATATCAAAGTAACACAAGTTACCTTTTCTCATTTTTTGACTCACAGCTCTCCTGTCTCCATGTTGAGAGAAATAAAGTGTAGAGGTGTTGTTCGCTGTGTGAACATGGTTATTGTAGTTCTAGACTAAATGTGAACATGCATTTACTCGTCTCATTTGGATGAAAACATTCAGTATTTCTCAAAATGAGTAAAAACAGTAAAATGCAGTCTCTGACTTAAGCAAACCTCTAATAATTAACTATAATAAATTATACAAATATACTTTATGCATTTAATCTCACTTTATTAATAGGTTAGTTCACCCAAAAATAAATTTCTGTCATTAATTCCTTACCTTCATGTCGTTCTACACCGGAAAGACCTTTGTTCATCTTCAGAACACAATTGAAGATATTTTTGATGAAATCCGATGGTTCAGTGAGTTTTAGACTTCAGATTTAGAAATAAGTGTATTGAACTTTCTTCTCTCGTATTCTATTCTTTTTTTTTTTTTTTTTTTTTTAATCCCAAACGTCAGCATAGCTAAAAGGTTTGTTTGAGCAGCGCCCTCTTTTGTACAAGTGTAAATATGCATTTGCTTCGGCCTGAGGTTTATTAATTTAACTATTGTTGTGAAAAGGCCTTGACATTTTTGTTATTAAAAAAACAAACAAGCAAGCCCAGCCCAGGTGAGAAAAAGTAACGCAAAAGTAACATAACACATTACTTTTCATAAAAAGTTACGCAATTAGTTACTTTTTTAGGGAGTAACGCAATATTGTAATGCATTACTTTTAAAAGTAACTTACCCCAAAACTGCTCGTCACTGGCTGCAGTTTTTAAATACGCTCCCACTGAAAACAAGTGAAAAAAATAGACTGGCCTTAGGAAAAAACACTTTGGTGGAGACTTATATGCGTCTTCTCATACTCTGCTACAGTACCTTCTCTATCAATCATCTTAAATCATCCTGTGTTCTCTCCTCTGATCTTTGACAGGTTTGTCTGGTCTATTCTCAAGTCTTCTCAATATCCTTGAATGAATAATAATAATAATTCCTTACATTTATATAGCGCTTTCCTGGGTACTCAAAGCGCTTTTATATATGGAAGGGGGGATTGAATCAAAAGCTGAAAAGTTGAATCATACACTTATACAGACTGTACATGAAGTAAGAGTCATACTTACAAAAACAATTCATAAGTTTTATTTCCAAAGCACCATACATTACAGTGAATTCTTATGATTAAATGTTTCAATGACAAACACATTTTAAAGTCATTTTTCGCCACCTCGTGGTGAAACAATGTAAATGATAAGGCAGTTATTTGAATAATGATAATTCTATCTATGATATCTAATTCTTCTATGATAATTTGAACTACTGTATAGTAATATTATTATACAGTATAATATAATAATACTATGAGGTACTCTCTCTGATCAGCGGCAGCATTGACACAGATTTGAATGTTGCGATATGATTTTGTCAAAGGTTCAATAGACAGACGAATCGTTGTCATTTATGAATAAGATCACATGGGTGTTTGATTCAAGATCACAATCTTTTAAAGATTAATCGTGCAGATCTACTGTATTACAATCTATCTCTCAGGATTGATATCTGATGCAAAGCATATACGAGTAACATTTAGTGCATTATTACTATGTTATATTCATGATGTGAGACACCAGAACCGCTTGAAAAGGATATGATGTCATGTGACATGCATAAATAAAGACACATTTTGCCCTTCGACTTCTGTCCATCTCGTTTATAAGTACGAAGAACTAAAATAAAGCAATTTAATTTAAATTGTGGAATAAAAAATAAAATAATATCATCAACAAAAAATCGCTATTTTTTTTCTCCCATGTCCTGTCTTGTCTCTTCTCATTTTTTTTTCGTCTCCAGTGTTCACAAATCTTGCCAAATCTTATTACATCTCATCTTTTCTCAAGTTCTTTTCTTATCTGATCTAATCGTCTCAAATGTATCATCTGTAATGTGAAGTTCAGGTGTAGTTCAGAGTCCTGTGGTTTCGTGCAGATGATCGCAGCTCAACAGCAGACAAACGTTTGTGAAGCTTAGATGTTGTTACCTGATTGTAGACTGAAGATTGTGTGTCTGTTCTCCTGAGAGAGTGTCGAGAGAGGGATTGGGGTTATAAATAGATTAGCTGGACATGCAGAGACACGCTCAGACGTCCCTTAAACACTCTCATTCCTGCAGATGAGTGATTCTTGATTCAGTGTTCAGATGATGACTCTGTGAACATGAGTCAACACTCATAAATCTGTCCTGAATGAATGGAGATGCTGAACTGACAGGAATGATAAGCGCATAAACAGAGGTCAGGTGGGGTGTAATCACTGTAATGTGTTGTTTTTCTAACACTAATGAATGTTTGTGGCATCTGTTAACACTTGTTTTTGAGATTCAGCTCTGTTTCCTAAACACTGGTGTGGTAGACATTGATAAGTCTAGGAACACTGTATTGTGTGTGTGTGTGTGTGCGCGCGTTTTTGTGACATATCAGGACACATGTGTATAATGACATGGGTATGACACTGGTATTACAACTTCAACGTGAAATATGAGGACATTTCATATGTCCCCACTTTTCAAACAGCTTTAAAAACATACTAAACAATATTTAATTAAAAAAAATTTCTGTGAGGGTTAAGTTTAGGGGTGGGGGGGGTGGGGGGGGGCAGAATGTACCGTTTGTACAGTATAAACCATTACGCCTATGGAATGTCCTCACTTTGATAGCAAAACGAACGTGTGTGTGTGTGTTGATAGATCAGCTGCAGTGTGTTTTACAGCCTGCAGGTGGCAGCGGTGCTGTTCTCTTATCAGCAGATGTCTTTCCATTGTTTTCCTCATGTTGTACATGTTTTAGTAACAGATATGTGTGTGCTACAAATGATCACATTTAGCTCTTGTGTGTGTGTGTTGCATTAAGAATGGAACAGAGCAGAATGGGGCATTAATCTGTTTGTTAGTAAATGATCTCTATTCTGCCTTAACTTGTCATGTTTTATGTAATTACACTGCAAAATCAACACCACACTTACACACAATGGAAATGAGGTGTTTTGAAATTATTTTTCATTTTAAAGTCCCCCTGCAGTCAATATTTTTATCCCTTAAAACTCATTTTGATCATCAAAATGACATATTTAAACATTTTTTTCCCTGTGAACGTAATTCGACACCCTTGTTTTATTTAGTATGCGCGGAAAAATGAATATGCTAACAAGCTCCGCCTCTGCTCAATCACAGAAGCTCAGATTACCTGATCCACTCACTCAACTTTATTGTGCTGAAACACTTTGAGCATCACCGAAAGTAAATAGAGAAAAGCCCCGTCCCGCTCGCAACGTTTATTGGCCACATGTTTGTGATAGCAGGAAAGAGAGACGTCTCTCTTGAGTAGGTACTTATTTTTAGTTAATAATTACTTCATGAGTATGTTCTATATATAGAATGAATGTGTGTATGTAATCTAGCCATGATGTCTTTATCATGTGACCTACCGGTGTCAGTCACTGGTCGCTTCACTGTCATTCACTAACCCTGCCCAGTGGCTTCATGGGATCGTAAAGTGTCCATCGTCAGCACACTTCAGAATCTCACCAGAAATAGTAGGTCATCCGGGGACTGTTTTATGAGTACTGTGAATTCTGACATACTACTTTTTTGTCACTGTTTTTCACCTACTGTATAGCAATTACTAGAATGCGATTTCAGATGCAGCCCGTGTTTATGAGACATCGTGTTTTAAGGAGAAAATACTCAACAATGGTGTTGACATATGAATTTACTGAGGCTGTAAACATGCAGGGCGAAGCCGAGCTCACATGATCAAGGTCTGTTTGTGTCTCTTAATAAAAATAAGACAGGTTGGATTTTGGAAGAAATACATTTACATGTCATTTGAAAAAGACAAATCATTGCTTTAGTCTGACAAAATATTTTGAACACACTTTCTAAGAGCATACTGACTCGCACTTCATGGAGAAAACAATCGGAAGTTAACAGACATTTGAGATGGAAAGCACACACACACACACTTCACACATACACACTCTTTCTCTCACTCTCTGTTTTCAGGAGTGTGTGTGTGTACGCTCTCTGGGGGTCTTTAGCAGAAAGAGCTCTGCTTCTTGGAAGTGTGTGTTTTGTCACATTCCGAGCTCCACCCTCTCCGTGTTTCCCCATTCCTGCAGCGAGTGCCAATTACATCAGGACTGATTATGCAACACGGCCTGCGATGGTGTGATGATGTAGATGTCAGGGGTCAGAGGTCAGACCTCACAAGAAAATCCCCCTTTATCTAGATATCGGTCTAGGTACTGATAATATTAAAAGCAAGTGTCTGTATGTGCACTCAAATCCTGATCTTTTCTCTTCACTTTTCTTAATTTGTCTTCATCAGGTGGTGTTCAGCAGTGTGCCTTTTACAAGTAATGCATTATAATATTGTGTTTCTCACAAAAAAAGTGGCTATTTGCTTGTTATGGAAAGTAATGTTATTTTACTTTTGCGTTACTTTCGTAGATATTTTGTTGTAAGTTTAAAAGTAATACGTCTTTTACAAGTTACTTGTAAAAGTTACAAGTTACAAGTTACAAGATTACATACACTGTAAAAAAAAACAAAAAAAAAACTGTTAAATTTATGGTAAAAAAACAGAAGCTGTGGTTGGCAGAACTTTACCGTAAAAAGTACGGTACCAACGTTTTAGGTTTTACGGGACCGCTGTCTATTTTAAAGGTTTATATTGTAATAACTACAGTTCATGTTTATCTTACACACTGTAAAACATTGTTAAACTTCGAATCACTTATGATGTAACGAAGCCTCGTTTACTGAAATCATGTGACTTTGGCGGGCAAACATACGGGCAAATCAAAAAATGAATATCCCTGACTATACACAGTTTCAGCTAAAAAACTTCTTGATTTTTTTTTCTTGAACCGTTCTACTTTTACTTAAAAAAAAAAAAAAAAAAAAAAAAAAAAAAAACTCCTACATGTTGGATGCCTGAGGGTGAGCAAATTAACAGCAAAATTTCATTTTTGGGTAAGCTAAAGTCATCTCATCCCTTCACACTCACAGAAAGGTGTTGTCCTCGGGGCATGACTGAGGAAGTGTAGACTTATGACGGGCAAGATCACTCTGTGTGTGTGAGACCGCAGCTGTGCTAGTTCCTAACCTCCCCCCTCATGTCTCTGTATAGTAAAAGATAACACACACACACACACACATACACTGTCTTTTTGTGGACTCTTAACAGTGTGTTTGGGTTTATTTTGTGTGTGTGGAATTCCCTCTCAGCAGATGAATAAACAGGGTGTGCCCACAGACACATTTAAACCTTCTGTCCCACTACTCAAATCACATACTCCAGTAAAAGTACAGTTGCTATTGTAAAATATCACTCCAATATCAGTTTTACTTCAGAAAAAGTACAAAAGTTGCTTACTTTTCACACAGACACTCAAGCTCTGAGGATCTCCCTGACTCAGAATGACTCTCTCTTAGCGAATCATTGAATCAGTGAGTTGTTCACCAGAGAACAGCTGCAACTGCATCGGTTTGATTCGCAAATGAATCATTGTATTTTACTTACCAATTCAACAGGTTCTTTGTAAACAATCAGCTTGTTCATGAATTTGGACGTTGCTATTGTGTCTTGTGAAAATTTCTTCGATTTGACATAATGTGGAACGAATGATATGTTTCAGTGAAATGTATTCGAAGTAATCGGCAGTAATGAGTGTTTCTAAACTAAGCAATCACACACAGATTTGTGTGCCTCAGGGAAGAAACATCATTAGGGTTATCTAGGGACATCTCACTTGTTTCTCCCAGACAACAATGAAAAGAAATGAAGAGCAAATGGGCACTTTTGCTTTAGGATCCTGAGAAATATCCTTTCAGGAGAGATCTTATGGGGTTATTTTCCCTCCTAAACTATTGCGGTCACGGATCAAAAAATAATAAGCGTGAATCAAATTTTAATGCACAAAATGGAAAAACAGAATGCAAAATGATCAGAAAAGTAAACATTGTGGTCACGGATCAAATGATAATAAACGTGAATCAAAAAATTAAAAGCGCATTAAAAAAAATAACGAGCATAAATCAAAACTTTAAACACATTAAAAATTAAATTGCACAAAACTTAAACTTATGTTCTTAAGAAATATGTTTTCATTGGTTTAATTACTCTGTATTTTATGATCTCTTACATTTTCTGCTCATATTTTATTTTTTTGCAACTTTGCGCTGTTTTTCTCCTCGCTGCTCTTTCCACGTTCTGCGCTTGTTTTTTCCGAATCTTGCAGTTCGAGTTTCATGTAAATTAGGGCGGGCTTAAGCGTCAGCATAGTTCTAGATTGACAGCTCCTCCTCTAGCCAATCAATGGGGACTTGATGTACTGACGCTCACTGCCTCACTAGTTCAGGGAAAGATAACTGTCAGCTGACCTCTTTCGAGCTGGGGTCAAATCTTTCTGTGGCAGGACACGGTTATACTGTATATGTACCTGCAACTCAACCTGTCACTGTTATACACGTCTACCTGGCGATCCGTTTTCATTAAATTCACCATCCTAACAACGACCTGTCACAGTTTTGCCTGTCTGACGATCCATCACTGTAATGTTCACCGGCTTCACAGGCAGTCTGCCTTCATGTGCTCTTGGAATGGAATTATCATAAATACTAGTTTAATAGTTAAAAACAATCAGACATAAACTCCCTCTCTGCTCAAAATGTGAATGCGATGAGCTCAAAGAAGTGTGAAGGACGAAATTTCCGATAGCGTGTGAAGTCAGCATCAGTCACCTTTAACTCCACTGGACCTGCAGCGTGAGACCCTGCTGCCACTGCACTTCACTGCATGTGTGGCTTTTACTGTCTAATATTTTTTTTTTTTTTAGTATTCATTCTATAATAATAAATATTGCTTGTTGCCTCTTCAATTCCTGTTGTTTGCACAAGAAAAGATAAATTAAGTACACACTACCACACTAATACACACTAATTGCTCAAAGTAGTGAAGATATGCCATCGTGAATACATAAATGTATTTATTCAGGATTATTACTACAGACAGGTGAAGATTATTTATTTATTTATTTATTTTTTATCAGGTTGAAGGTAAACTCTGCAGGACAGAGGCACTCGAAGACCGACGTGCCCATCTATTCCTGATCTATAATATAGTTTTTAATGTTGATGTATTCAAAATTGAGGCTATATATAAAACATTAATCGTATGCAGTTATGTAGCTGTGTAAATAAATCACTTCACAGATTAAATCCACCTGTTTTCTGTAACCATCTCCTCTGTAACACTATAATTTAGATGATTAATCTATTGTCAAATCTAGTGCAGTTTATGCAGAAATTCAGTTTTAGAAGTAATTTATCAGGTTACCTATGATCGTTTGACAACAATTTAGAAAATATTTGGTGCATTTACTGATCGCCAAAATACAGAGTAATTAAACCAAGGAAACACATTACATAAGTTTAAGTTTTGTGCAATTTAATTTTTAATCTGTTTAAAGTTTTGATTTATGCTTATCATTTTTTTAAATGCGCTTTTAATTTTTTGTTTATTATGATTTGATCCGTGACCACGATGTTTGCTTTTCTGATCATTTTGCATTCTTTTTTTCATTTTGTGCAATAAATTTTGATTCAAGCTTATTATTTTTTGATCCGTGACCGCAATAGTTTAGGCGGGAAAATAATCCCATAAGATCTCAGTCTGTCTCAGACTGCACTACTTCAATTATCGCACAACATTTCTAAGTTTTCCATGTAATACTTAGATTTTCAGTTTTATTTTTGGTTACGCTTGATTTGAAGTTGTTGTTGTAATTATACACATAAGAACAAACCACATAAACTTCAGGGTTTGGGTTTGATTTAGGGTTTATTGCTTGTAAATATGCATAATTTACTGTTGTTACTGTAGTAAGAGTATGTTACATGTAACAAAGACACTGTAAAATAAAGAGTTACCTGATTTATATATATATATATATATATTTAATTTGAGTTTTAGTTAACAATAATAACCTTGCTTAGTTTTGCCAAGATGCTAGAGTCTGCAGATTAAAAATGTGATGTCAAATATTTCTCATCTATTACTCCCATAAACCAAAGGGTGTCCACATTTGTGTTATAGCTCGACTCGAAAATAAACACTCTAGAAAATGTGATTGGGTTGTTTTAACCCAGCAATTGGATGAACTGATGGAACATTTATTTCTCAGGGGACCGTCCTGGCTCCTATAATGAAGTTCTTACACTCTAAAAATGCTGGATTAAAAACGCCCCAAGTTGGGTTGAAGTGGTTAGGTTAAATGTTTGCCTAAAGTGCTGGGCAGTTTTATTTAACTCAACCATTGTTTAAAAATTACTGTATTGTTGCTTAAAATGAACCCAAAGTATGGTAGAAATGAACAATTATTAATATGTTTAATGAATAATAATAGATTTATTAAATTGCTGAAATGTTCACCTTTTGATTATTATTGTTGCCTTTAGTAATTATGTGTCTGATTTTTAATTTCCAACCTATTTTGGGTTCATTTTAAGTCAGCCAAATAGTCATTTTTAAACAATAGTTGGGTTAAATAAAACTGCCCAGTGCATTGGCCAAACATTTAACCCAAACACTGGGTTATAACAACCCAATCGCTGGATTTGTCCATTTTCAACCCAACTTGGGTTGTTTTTAACCCAGCATTTTTTAAAGTGTAAAAATACCTGATGCGAAAGGACCTTAAAAGGGTTTTTTCACAGCGATGCCATAGAAGAACCATTTTTGGTCCCCAGAGAACCTTTCAGTGATCAGTTCTTAAAAGAACCAATTTTTCTTAGTGTGAAGAACATTTTAAGAATTTAAAGAACATTTTTTCACTCTAAAGAACCGTTTATGGAATGAAATGTTAAAGGTTCTTTATGGAACCATCGAGGCAAATACATAACCTTTATTTTTAAGAGTGGGAAAAACATCTTAGACAAAGTCAGATCTGAGATCTCCAGCCTCTCAGGATGAGTTTTCCTGGTGTGGAATGTGTGTGTCTGTCGGGACACTGTCATTAGAGTGCAGGTGGATCCCGTGAGTCCGTGTGGCTGGGGGAAGGAATGTGAGAGTGTGTGGGAGGGGCGGTCTGTCTTCAGTCAGAGCGTGAGGTGAGGCTCGTGTCCAGTGTGTTTTGGAGAGAGCGGCGGCTGCTGGACATGCTGAGATCTCGCTCCGCTGGCTCACAGCTGCACATTCAACAGGACACGTTCGGATGTGGAGAGTTTATCTGACAGAAGGAGTTTGTAGTCATGCAGGGCAGGACGGGGAAATCGCCCAAGAAAGAGCTGGTGATCGAATCTCCTCAGCAGTTTAAATATGTTCCTGTGCTGGAGGAAGAGCAGGACGGCTCGGGTCCTCAGGGGAAGGTTAGTGCACTCGCGTAAACTCCAGAGAGCGTACCATCCGTTTCACTGCGGGAAGTCTTGAGTGCAATCAGTTGACAGACAGTCCATGTTGGTGAATCAGCTTTGATGAACAGTTTATGAATGTTTGATCATCAGATTGAGAGTTAATTAAATTTATTGTAGTTTGATAGTTAAGCAAGTTTGTGATATTTAATTATAGTTTCATAGTCTTTTAATTTTGAATCAACTTTGATGTCTTTTATTTAGTCAGTCAACTGTGTGAGTTTAATAGTCAGCTTTGTGAGGATCAGACCCAGTTTTGTGATGCTTCGATAGTGAACCTTTTAATCAATTTTGTCATAGTTCAAGTGTGAGTTGAGTTAAAGCATAAGAACTTTATGAAAACGGGGGTGTGGTAGTGATAGATGGTTGTTTAAAGTTATTGATTAAGCCATTTAGAACCTGTAAACTGAGCAGTTTAAAGGTTTTGGGTTGAAACTTTTGCTGTGGTATTATGTCCAGTGATGGTGTCAGATCATGATATGGCATTGATGTGATGCTGTATGGTACTGTTTTAATATACCATGGTGTTTACATGGTATTCCAGCTTTCGTTCAAAAGTTTGGATTCAGTAAGAGTTTTTTTTTTCTTTTTGAATAAGACTTTTAATCAGCCAGAATTTAGGTCCTCAGGGGAAGGTTAGTGCGCTATATTAAATTGTAATCATATTTTACAGTATTAGAGTTTTTCTGTATTTTTGCTCAAATAAATGCAGCCTTGGTGAGCAGAAGAGCTTCTTATCTGGAAGGAATGCCATGGTATTATTGTGCTGGTAGTTTTAAGGGTTAAAAAAGGTCTCAAATGTCTCATCCAGGATTATCGCCAGAATCCAGACACACTTTGTCTGTCACACACACACACACTGTATCTTTCCTCTGTCTATTGCTGCTCACACAATAGAATTGAGATCATCTTTCAGACTGGAGGTCTCTGGTCCTCAGAAGAGAGAGATGAATGTGTTGAGATGATTTATCAGGAGATCACACGCGCTTCTATCATCTCACATGTGTATGTCTTTCCTGCTGTCAGTTTATATTCTGCTTTTCTGCTGATTTATGAACTTTATTCTGGAAACTGAGTCTGCTGTAATTTGTGAGTCTGTTGTGTTCAATTGAAGTGTCTCTGTGTTTCAGAGTACAGCTTTGTGAAGAAATAAACACACTGATACACACTCTCTCTCTCTCTCTCTCTCTCTCTCTCTCACACACACTCACACACTCACACACTCACTCACTCACTCACTCACTCACTCACTCACTCACACACACACACACACACACTTAGCCACAGTAATGTCATTTTGAACACAACACAACTGTTCAAACATTGCCCCATTCATGTTCCCAGGAATAAATAAAGGTGTGTGTCTTTCCCATTTGTGTTTGTACACATGCTGTGACATACTAAACTCAATCTGAAACTGTTTGGTAACCCTTTACTTTAAGCCTTTGTGAATACTGTATTATAAAATTATTTGTAATGCATTATTTATGCCTTTTATGCACCTTATAATGCATTGTTTGGTCTCGTGAATAATCGTAACCACAGTAAAAATACATTGTAACAAGGTATTTATGCATTTTAACTTTGGATACAATTATTTATGAAATTATATAATCCATTATATCGGACATTATGAATACCTAATACCTTTAAGTAAAGTGTTACCAACTGTTTTATAAAGCATTTTGCTCTTTTTTTTTTTATATAATTGTTTTAATTGAAAATTGTAAGTTCACATTAATTACATGAAATAATTGTACCTCTAATGCAGTTGTAAACACAGAAGGACCATTTAAAATAAATTAGTGAAGGCAAAATGGTGAGAATGTAAAGCTCATTAATGTACAAGATACAGCATTGTGAAAAATGCAATTAACACTCCAGAAAAGTGAAGTTATAGTTTATCTGTATAGGTCATTACTCTCTGAAACTGCTCTAGAGTGAGTTTGTACCTGTGTGGTTAGTTTCATTATAGTCAGTCACCTGTCGATCATATGACTGTAACTTAGATCTTTCATATTTGTGTTAAAGATTAAACTGCTGAATGTCTGAAATATGACTACTAACACTCATACATACACTTCATTTCCCTGGACAGGTGTTTCTCTGCTCTATTAAATAACACAGTCTCAGTGGAAAAACGTGCCTCAATACATTTTTTGCTAAACTCCAAAATGGTACAGTTTGACCCTTCGCAAAGACCCGCCCCCTTTAGTGACTGTTGCTATGTCCAACAAGCCATTCTCTTTCATGCCACATATGTTCTCACGCAGTGAAAAATACATTGTGGAGCAAAGAGGACACTGACAACGTTTGAAACAGTTTCATATTTAAAATACTGTAATTTTTTAAATAAGTTTAAACAATAAATAGCGTCTAGTGTCTCTTTAATGTGTGGTGACAGATCGCTGTAGCTCCTTCAAGCGGCCTGTGAACCGATCATCTCTTCATACTAGTTCATTTATAGCATCAAATAAACATGAATGAACATCAGAAGGAATGTTGTTTCAAGCGCAGAAAGACGTGAATAGAATACACACACATTTTTAATTTCAAGTTCACCAACGTTAATCTACTAACTCTCTTGACTGCTTTGTTAGACAAAATGGCGGATTCGGGGTTATAATTGGTCAGATCGCCTGTCAATCAAACAGTTTCCAACTGAAACGAACACTAGTGTCAGTAAAAAACTGTTATTCCAAATGATGATTATGCAGATTATTGGTTAATAAAGACTTATTTTTGCATGGTGTTATGACCTCCAAACACTTTAACAATGGTGCTTGATTTGTAAATGAAAACAGTTTGCAATAAGCTCCATATGTTTGGCTTTTGTGATGTGGTAAACTTGCTCAGTAGCTCAGCTGGTACAGCATTGCACTCGAGATGTGGAGCATATGAAAAACGGGTCATGATAAAAGGGCTCAGAGACTTGTAAAAGCAGGATAAATGTCATGGTTGCATCAACAAATGTGTTCCTCATGGGGACCAAAAAAATGTCCCCACAAGATCAAAATTTACTAGTATTCCTATACCTGTGGGGACATTTGGTCCCCATAACGTAGGGAATTCCCCCATACACACACACACACACACACACACACACACGCACACGCACACACACAGGCAGGATTTAACTGGTTGATGGTGATTTTATATGGTGTGTGGAGGCTTTAGTGTTGTATAGCTGGTGCTCATTGTGTTTGTGTGAGGTTCTAGCCTTTCATTGGTCCATCCAGTTATGATATCATCATCAAAACAACTCTGTCTCTATAGAGACCTGCATCTGAGGTCATTATGCCAATATCACTCCCAGATGTGTGAGTGAACTGTGTTATCTCACTTAGTCACACACTCACTCACTCCCAGATTCCTCCTATATAAAATCAGTGGAAACATATTATCAAGATCCTCGTCCAAAATTCTCATATTCTTCAGAGATCACCAATTTACTTTTTTTACAGAAAGAAATCAGAAAAAGGGAGAATCAGTATGGTGCGCAACGTTGACTGTCCGCCATTCCAGTTTTGGTTCCATCAGTATTTTTCTCATTTATTAAAGATTCAAAGCCATGAATTAAATCAAACATTACAAACTTTGATTTTAGTAAAAAAAAAGTATCTGAGAAATAAGATGAACTACTGACATCAAGTACCAAACGACATGTATGTAGAGAGACTCTCACAACTCTGTTGTGTAATTTTTGGAAAAAAAGTGGTTGCGTTTTTTTTTTGCTGCGACTTCTCTGATTGGTGGACACTGGATTATCACTTAATAACCCCAGAGTTAATTTGTTATTATAAAAACTCATTTTATCTCTTTAAAAAAAATCAATGGGATTTTAAGTTCCTGAACTCGGCTCTTACTGTGACAGAGAGAGTTTGACATTTCAGACAATGTTTTAACACCATTGACTCTGTTAAGAGGGACAGTCACACTGGCGTATCGTGAGGTGTCCTGCACATTGGAATAATATCTCTTTATGGGACTTTATGGATCAACCCTTGCCTCATTTGATCGTGCTGGTTCAGTTTTGTTCACTTTATGTGTTGCTGGGTTATGAAATCAAGAGCATGTGTGTGTTTTCAGGTGAAGCCGCGTGTGGTGGAGCCTCTGGACTATGAGAGTGTGCTGGTGCAGAGGAAGACTCAGATCCTCAGTGATGGACTCAGGGACATGCTGCAGTTCCCTCTGGAGGATTTTCAGGTGAGAATCTTTTACTGTGGGATCCTGTCTGACCTTAAAGGATTATTTCACTTTCCCAAGCTTTACTCACCCTCAAGCCATCCTAGGTGTGTATGACTATTCTTTCTGATGAACACAGTTAGAGATATATTCATAAATATCCTGACTCAATCGAGCTTTATAATGGCCGTGAACAGGACCAACAAGTTTGAAGCTCAAGAAAGTGTCTCCATTATAAACGTACTCCACACTGCTCCGGGGGGTTAATAAAGGCCTTCTGCAGTGAAGCGATGCATTTGTGTAAAAAAAAAAAAAAAATCTAGCTTCTGCCAGACCGCCTTTCGTATTCGACATATACTTTATTTCTGAATTTGACAAGCTTTTTTCATCTAACGGGGTTTTACACACTGCAATCGGATGTTAGGGGTGTCCCACAGGAGCAGTTTAAGTGCTATGGTGATGGAGCCGTACTGTGATCTCAGATCCTGGGTTATCTCTGCTGGGAAATGAGTCCGTGCACTTTTGTAGCCTAGTTCATTAACCATCATGCTGTCAGAAACCCTGAGGAACAATTTGCTGCCTCATCAAGTGCTTCTCTGAGACATTTCTAGCCTTTCATTAGTACTGAAATTCATAGGCCTCCATCAGAAAAACAGTGTTTCCATATTCTGATACTGTTATGAATATAACTTGTCCTTGCCCCCAGTAGAGGGTCATCACTTGCAGTAAAGAGCTGCTTCATTGCTGACAAACTGTAGAAGACTGTTTTCTTTCTTATGAAATACATACTTTCTTACTATTTCGATTTGAGTTCGTAACCACCATTGACACTAAGGGGGACAAATCCATCCCCAATAATTGTCCAAATTGTCAGTGTCTAGCGCTGCATTCACACAGGGCATCGAGACTTGATGGAGGGTTTGTCTGAAGTTTGGTGCTGACACGACCGTCATAGTGACAACAGCCAATCACATTGCTTTCCAATGTTGCATGAACACAATTGGCTAGCGTTTGCACTAGAGTATTTGCATAAGGCGATCTGATTGGCTGACGCCTGCATTGGTGCTTAAAGTTTAGACATTTCCAACTTCTGCCACGAGCAACGCCATGAAGCAACGCAACAGAACCCACAATTCAGTTCGGCCGTGCATGACGTCAATCAAATCAAAGAAGGCGGGGCTTACTGTTCACAGAGCACGAATGTGAATTCCAATAAAAAGTGTATGGAAAGATGTCAGTAGCTAAATATTTAATATTTGACAACAAACCACAATTTCACCGCTTTGATTTGAAAATATGCTATCATTTACATGTAGTTAATAACTGAATGTGATGAGATGAGAAATATTTTGCGTTTTTGACATATTAGACATACAAATAAAAGTGAATATTTGTGCATATTTTAAAATTACATTTTTTTTTTGTAATAGTTTAAATTAATTAGGATGAATTCAGGTACATTGGGACAATTTTGCCATGGAGATGACTGGGAAATTATGTCCCAATTATCCTCAATTAACCCTGACTTCATAACTGAATGATTAAACTGAATCATAAAGTATCTCAGAACTTCAGATGGGCAAAGCTGTTTGACAAATTAAAATCGAAAGAGCAATTTCTGACATCGCACATCGATAGATTGGTATATGGTAATCTCCACCATCAGATAAGGATTTATTAGTAAAATGTGGTATTTCACTGGGGCTCGTGCCCGGGAAAAAAGGGTCTATTGATGCCCCTGGTGCTTCCCAAATCACATCTTTCTACTGCACACTAAAAGAATGTGTGTTTCTGGTGGTGGGAGAGTAGCTACTTTTTAGTATGCAGTAAGTTTCAAATATTTAATTACTCTATTATCTTTAGCCTCAGATTCCTCAGGGTTTTTCTACAGCTGAAAAAGAGAACCATGATGAAGTCTTTAGCTTCGTCTAAAACCGCATACTTTCTCGTACAGGGGTGCAAAACTGCATTTAGTTAGGGTTGAACCTGTTGGAGTTTGACACCTCTGTACTACTAGGAACTGCATTTGGTTTGAAACTTGCTTTGCAACTGCAAAGTGCAATCTGTATAGTAGGAATGTGTAGTAGAAATGAAATTAGGAAATACTAGATCTGTCATGTGATCTACCGGAGTCAGATCTGTCGCTTTACTTACATTCACAAATCCTCTCCCGTGGCCTCGTGGGATAGTAAAGTGTCCATTGACTGAACCCTCCACAATCTTGGGTGAAAGCAGTAGGTCATCTGGATACTTTTTGTCTACTGTTTTTCGAATACTATGGACATACTACAAGGGCTGCCCCCGATTATTCAACGAGAAGAGACCTGGTCAACCAAATTTTTATTGGTTGGTTGGACACAGAAACCAACTGTCAACTCAACAGGAAGTGAAGTCACGCAGCCCTTGATGGACAGATCGTTAACACAGTTCATATGGTAATTATATCGAGCAGGAAATCCAAACGTTCGCCTTTCATTCATTAACCTCAAACATGGCTTATCATTTGAAACATGTAAATAGGTGGCTACCGTTAGCCACTTTACATGGCTGTTCACTCTAATGTTAACTTTGATAAATATGTGCTATTATTGGCTACATATAGTGTGTATATAACTGTTCATGCAAGTGTGGAGGGCAACCAGTCAACGAGGAAAGTCTTTGGTTGGGTAGAGCACTACATGTGTATTGATTCATGTACATCAGAAACAGTGAGCGCTCTGGAGGATTTCACTTAACATGGATGTAGCTCTGGACTTCACCCTGTGTGCAGCTGCGAGGGTCTGACAGCTGTTTGTTACGCTCTGATATTGTGTGACAGCCTTGAAGAGCCATGACTCCAGCTGTGAAGCGTGATCAGAGAAACGGCTCCAGACACTGCTGGGACATCTGCTCTGTGTCAGTGTTGGGATGGTCATAGATCAGGATGGACAGAGCCTAGTGTCCTGAGATCTGTGGCTCAGGTCACAGAGTCTCATTGTTCATAGGTTGAAGTTGAAGTGTGCCATTTTTTGTTACTTCCTGTCCCAATTCAAAGTCTGCATGAAACGGAAGTTGAGCTAGTCTTTTTGTCCCTATTGTAACATATATCCAAGTGAAACAGCTTCTGGAACAAGAACAAATGAAGGGTGGGGCTTGCTTTTATTTGTGGGGAATTGATTGGATGGTTGTGGTTTACTATTGGTGGATCTCATGTGAGTGACAGGTTGACCCGCCCTCATCATCAGAGAGGAGATTTCGCTGCAAGACCGAGAAGAAGTTATCTATCTAGCACAGAGATCATTTATAGTAAAACTGCAATATTCCATAAAAACAAGAGTTGTTCATTTTGATTTCATGGTGACTTTAATGTAGAGACAATGAAAAATTAGTCATTAGAAGGTTGATGTTCTGAAGAGCGAAGCGCTGTGGATCTCTATTATTTTCCTCTATTTGTCAGAGAATAAAAAATTGACAATGGCAATTTCTGGCTCAACCAGTGCTGTGAGTTTAAGATGAAACCTCCAGTTTGAACGGATAAGGCCTGTGTTTGAGAAACCTGTTGGGTAACAGTAATTATTTTAGCAATTCCAATTGGTGCCACTATTTAAGGATGGGTATCGCTATACATTTCCAAAAGCAGCTGATCACTTAATGACTAGCTACTAATCAGGCCTGTAAAATTTGTCTGTTTTCAGGTCAGCTGACCCTGCGCAGACATGTTTCTTTGGGGGTGTTTACATAAGACACACAGACAATCACAATAGAGAGGAACAGAATTAGGGGTGCATGATTTATCATATTTTAATCGTGATTACAATTTCTGCTTCTCAAATAATTAAGCATGATCATCAGCAATATATGTCCACTGGTTATTTATCCTGAAACATTTTTTGGTAATACTTTAATTTAACTTATTCACACGATGTGCATTTTCACAGAAGTGTGTGTGTTTTTGACCATGCGAGGTCAATAAATTCATGGTCCGGGATGAATACATGTACTGTTACAACCCTAATAATTGCTATTATAATTTTTGAGCAAAAATAATCGTGATTATCAGTTTAACCATTATCATGGAGCCCTAAACAGAATGCAGGTTCTTTGTTTTTAGTTGAAATGGTTCAGTTTGACAGATGCCATTTTAAAAACCCTCTAGGTAAGATGGTTTTGGACAATGGCCTGGTGTCAAGAAGGGCAGCAAATAAGCCATTTCTCTTCAAGAAAAACATCAAGCACAGACTGAAATTCTGCAGGAAGTGCAAGGATCGGACAGCAGGAGACTGGTGCATAGCTATTTTCTCAGATGAAGCCCCCTTCCGACTGTTTGAGAATTCTGGAAAATCAATTAAAAAGGTGAACAATTGAAACTTTTTAAGAATGGTATCGAAATGTCCTGCAAGAGCAACTTCTCTCAACAACCCAGGAGATAATTCGGTGATGCATTTTCCAGCATGTCACAAGGCACGAGTGATAATGAAGTGGCTCGGATATTACTGACATTTTGCATCCATGGCACATAATCCCATGGAGAACCTGTGGTCAGTCCTCAAAAGGCGAGTGGGCAGAAGCCCATTGTGATCAACTGTGAGCACTAAGGAAAGAATGGATCGCCATCAGTCAGGATCTGGCCCAGAGCTGATATCCAGGATGCCAGAGTGAACTGCAGAGGTTATGGAGAACAGTGGTCAACTTTTAGATATATTGAATGTTTTTGACTTTAAAATGATGAAATTCTTGTCATTGTTTTCCACTATACTATAGATGAATGAGTAATCTACAAATACTGAACCAGCGGCTTTTGCTTTAAATTTGGTTTGAATGAATATGTGCATATTTAATTCCACCGAGCCCTTTTTCCATCTCCTATTCTTTAGATCATGTTTCCATATCTTTCAATTCTTGCTAATTGTTCCTCTGCAGACCACCATGTTTACCATCTTAAAATTCCTGATGTGGGTGTGTCCCATGTGCCGCTGATCTCTAGTTCGTGATGTGACTTCAAACATGCCCATTCCCATGTTTACCCTTCTGGGCCTGCCTTGATCCTGTGACCTTAGCTTTCCAACTTAAAGATTCAAAGACATAAATTAAATCAAACATTACAAACTTTGATTTAAGTTAAAAAAAAAAAAAAAAGTATCTGAGAAATAATATGAACTACTGACATCAAGTACCAAACGACATGTAGAGAGACCAACTCATGTAATGTTCCAAACATTGTGTAATGTTTGGAGAAAAAAAAGTGGTTGTGGTTTTTTGTTGCGACTTCTCTGATTAGTGGACTCGGGATTATCACTTAATAATCCCAGAGTTAATTTGTTATTACAAAAATTCATTTTAATTCTTTAAAAAAATAGATGGGATTTTAAGTTCCTGAACTCGGCTTATGCTCTTAAAGGATCAGCTCACTTCAGAATTAAAATTTCCTGATAATTTACTCACCCCCATATCATTCAAGATGTTTGTCTTTCTTTCTTCAGTGGAAAAGAAATGAAGGTTTTTAAGGAAAACATTCCAGGATTTTTCTCCTTTATAGTGGACTTCACTGGGGTTCAACGGGTTGAAGGTCCACATGTCAATTTTAGTGGAGCTTCAAAGATCTCTACATGATCCCAGATGAGAGAATCCAGTAGTCATTTTCTAAAAAAAAAAAAACAAACAAAAATTAATATACTTTTAAGTACAAATGCTCGTCTTGCACTGCTCTGCGATGCCCCACGCATTACGTAATCACGTTGGAAAGGTCACATGATGTAGGCAGAAGTACATCAGTACGCCAAAAAACTCCATCTCATTTTCACCTCCAACTTCAAAATCATCCGACATTGTTAATTTACCTTTTTTGTAAAGGGTGTTTGTTGTCTTTACACTTTCCCTTTGTAAACACTGGATCTGTACTTCCACCTACATCACCCCTGACCTTTCAGCATGATTACGTAATGCATTTGTTGTTAAAAAGTATATAATTTTTAATTTTTTTATAAAATGGCCGATGGTTTCTCTAGATAATACTCTTATTCCTCGTCTGGGATCATGTAGAGCTCTTTGAAACTGCACTGAAACTGACATTTGGACTGTTGAACCCCAATGAAGTCCACTATATGGAGAAAAATCCTTTTTCCTCTTCAATCTTCATTTCTTTTCCACTTGAAGAAATAAACATCTTGGACGACGTAGGGGTGAGTAAATTATCAGAAGATTTTAATTCTGAAGTGAACTGATCCTTTAACCACTGCCTGAATCTCCATGAGCTTTTCACTCACACACTCTCAGTGTGAGAGTGAAAAGCTTGTGTGTGTGTGGCTCCTTGATGACTCCGGCAGTGTTCCTCCTCTTCTCACCCCCTGCGATTAGCATCTCTCCAGGAGGAAGTGAGGGCTTCAGGAAAGGAAGTTTGGAAACAGGAGAGCTCTATTGTGTGTTTTTTCTTTGGAATGCTATTAACACTATTTTCCTCTGGTACTGAGACCCAATGACCCTGGTGACGTGGAGAAGCACTTTACTTCTAAATATAAAACATCAATAGCATTAGTGAGAATCATTTCTACATGATTCTACACTTTCTGTCTCAGTGGACACTCAGACCTTGTTAAGGTCAGATGCCATGTTTCATATGGCATGAATGAAAACAAAGGGATAATGAAAAATCACAGAGGACAAATCATTTGTTCCTCATCTAATTCGATCTCTCTGATGTTGGAGGTTTATATGTTTAGACCAAGGAGGTCTATAATACCTGGAGCTTTCCGTTTACATTCTCATTCATCTCAATTACATCTGAAGTGTTTTGTCAGGGTACACTAATGTTTGAATGGCTGTCAATAGGGAAAGATGCTTTTTGCAAAGGTGCCGCCGTTACAACATCTACAAACAGGGACTCATTGATGACCAGCCAAAGCTCTTTCAGGCTCTTACTGGCTGAAGGGATGGAGACTATCTGTCTATAAGAGCTGAAGCAGGCAGTTTGAAGTCCTGCTGATCTGGCAGACATGAGTCAGGCTGGGGAGTTTTTCTGTAAAACTGTGGTCAAGCTCTCATGAGAACACTCTCCCTGCATTGTATGGAACTGATATTCTCTTGTTATTTTATAATTTAATAAGTGTGTGATTCTCGTTAATGTGTTTGATGTGTCTGGGTTGAAAAAGATTAATTAAAGGCATAGTAATGAAAATGTCCCTCATGTTGTTCCATACCTGTATGGTTTACTTTCTTCTAAGGATCATAAAGAAGACCATTTGAAAAACGATCCATCATCACTGTCACTTTAGGCTGCACAATTAATCGAATTTCTAACTGCGATTATAGATGCCACGATTTCGTAATCATTCAAAGGCGTGATTACAAAAAATATATATCCACTTACATTAATCTCTGTGTTTAAGAGGTGTGTTTAGAGCATGTTGCGTTGTGAAAGGTGAATCGCGACTACTTCAGAGTGTAAATGGACTAACCCAACACAAACGGAGCTACCAGTGACATAAGTGTACACTGATATGTCGAACAAGCTCGAAACACCAGTTTAAAAAAAGTCGTGTACACAGCCTATATATTTACTCCACTAACTAACTCTATAAACATTGAAAACAGTGAAAGATGGACCTCAACCTTACGCTAAAGAGAAAATCCAGTACGACTTTGAGCGGACCAAGATATGATTATGTATTTCTGCTCAGCTAGCATTGGGCATCACCCATCAACTAATACCTTTTCATATACTGTCTACTGTCATTTCTATCTAATTGCGAATTAGACAGGACTGTTAAACTGATCGTAACCATCACTTCAGAGTACTTGTGCACATCCCTAATTTGTTGGTGGTTGTTGGATCGGATGCCATGTTTTTGTATATATTTGTACATGGATGATTTTATCTCTGTCTGGATTTGATTGTAACACAGTGTTTGTGTTCTGCAGGTCTGTACACTGTCACGACAGATCCGGACGCTCTACCCCTCTATACCTGCACACGCGCTGAGAGACGCCCAGAGTCTGTTTGTGCAAGAGGTGAGACACACACACACACACACACACACACACACACACACACACACACACAGAGAGAGACAGTCCATATTCTCGCACATTTACTCACATTTTACCTTCTCAGTCACAATCAGACTGTGTGTGTGTGTGTGTGTGTGTGTGGGTTATTTGCACTTATTGTTCTTTATAGCACTTATTGTTCTTTAACAGTATTTGAGCATTTCACACACACACACAAACACACACACACACACACTGCACTCAGAGGATTTCCTCTGATGTTTATAGAGAAGACTTTGTCCGAGATTGACCTTCGTGTCACATAACACACTCACTCCTAGTCGAGTGGAGAATAGTGCTCTATTGTTCTGCAGATATTTCCACTTCTCTGTTAGACTGACTGCCAGATAGGTATAAACTCATGGGATACTCCCAAACTCTTTCAGCGCACACACACACACACCGATAATACTGGCCGTTCTCCAGTAAATATATTGAGCAGATGGTTTAATGCAAGATTTCTGAACCTTCCTCTTTGTCTGCTGTTTACATGAGAAGCTATATTCAAAAAGGTCAGATATTAAAATACATTTATAATCAACATTTCGCTTGACACCTTGCAACATATTAACACTGTAAAGAAATAATAGTCCGAAAAATATATTTTTTTTAAAAATGGAACATTTCAACCACACAGTATCATTATTTCTGTCTTAAAAATATTAATATCACAGAAGTACTGCACTGTGTCCAAGTGTGCGTCTGTTTGCGTGCGTGCGAGCGTGTGTGTGTGAATGAGTGTGTGAGTGAGTGTGTGATTGTGTGATTGTGTGAGTGTGTGAGTGTGAGTGTGTGAGTGTGTGTGAGTGAGTGAGTGAGTGAGTGTGTGAGTGAGTGAGTGTGTGTGCGAGTGTGTGAGTGTGTGAGTGAGTATGTGTGAGTGTGAGTGTGTGAGTGAGTGCGTGAGTGAGTGCGTGAGTGAGTGAGTGTGTGAGTGAGTGTGTGAGTGAGGGTGTGAGTGAGTGAGTGAGTATGTGTGAGTGTGAGTGTGTGAGTGAGTGCGTGAGTGAGTGAGTGCGTGAGTGAGTGCGTGTGAGTGTGAGTGAGTGAGTGAGTGCGTGAGTGAGTGCGTGAGTGAGTGCGTGAGTGAGTGCGTGAGTGAGGGCGTGAGTGAGTGCGTGAGTGAGTGCGTGAGTGAGTGAGTGCGTGAGTGAGTGCGTGAGTGAGTCGTGAGTGAGTGCGTGAGTGAGTGCGTGAGTGAGTGAGTGAGTGCGTGAGTGAGTGCGTGAGTGAGTGTGCGTGAGTGAGTGCGTGAGTGAGTGCGTGAGTGAGTGCGTGAGTGAGTGCGTGAGTGAGTGCGTGAGTGAGGGTGTGAGTGAGTGCGTGAGTGAGTGCGTGAGTGAGTGTGTGAGTGAGTGCGTGAGTGAGTGAGTGCGTGAGTGAGTGAGTGCGTGAGTGAGTGAGTGAGTGAGTGCGTGAGTGAGTGCGTGAGTGAGTGCGTGAGTGAGTGAGTGCGTGAGTGAGTGCGTGAGTGAGTGCGTGAGTGCGTGAGTGAGTGAGTGAGTGCGTGAGTGAGTGCGTGAGTGAGTGAGTGCGTGAGTGAGTGCGTGAGTGAGTGCGTGAGTGAGTGAGTGCGTGAGTGAGTGCGTGAGTGAGTGAGTGAGTGCGTGAGTGAGTGCGTGAGTGAGTGAGTGCGTGAGTGAGTGCGTGAGTGAGTGCGTGCGTGAGTGAGTGCGTGAGTGAGTGCGTGAGTGAGTGCGTGAGTGAGTGCGTGAGTGAGTGCGTGAGTGAGTGAGTGAGTGCGTGAGTGAGTGCGTGAGTGAGTGAGTGCGTGAGTGAGTGCGTGAGTGAGTGAGTGCGTGAGTGAGTGCGTGAGTGAGTGCGTGAGTGAGTGAGTGAGTGCGTGAGTGAGTGCGTGAGTGAGTGAGTGCGTGAGTGAGTGCGTGAGTGAGTGCGTGAGTGAGTGAGTGAGTGAGTGAGTGAGTGCGTGAGTGAGTGCGTGAGTGAGTGAGTGCGTGAGTGAGTGCGTGAGTGCGTGAGTGAGTGAGTGAGTGCGTGAGTGAGTGCGTGAGTGAGTGAGTGCGTGAGTGAGTGCGTGAGTGCGTGAGTGAGTGAGTGCGTGAGTGAGTGCGTGAGTGAGTGCGTGAGTGAGTGAGTGAGTGCGTGAGTGAGTGCGTGAGTGAGTGAGTGCGTGAGTGAGTGCGTGAGTGAGTGCGTGAGTGAGTGAGTGCGTGAGTGAGTGCGTGAGTGAGTGCGTGAGTGAGTGAGTGCGTGAGTGAGTGCGTGAGTGAGTGCGTGAGTGAGTGCGTGAGTGAGTGCGTGAGTGAGTGAGTGAGTGCGTGAGTGAGTGCGTGCGTGAGTGAGTGCGTGAGTGAGTGAGTGAGTGAGTGAGTGAGTGAGTGTGTGAGTGAGTGTGTGTGAATACTGAGTAGTTCCTCTGTTCCACTTGTTTTGATCTATAAAAAAGGCTTCTTTTTTACCTTTGAGAAAAGTTTTACTGCTCCTGCTTTTCATCTCCTTTCCGCTCTTCCTAAAAAATCAGATTGGACACAGAGCAAAGGAATGAGGGGATAAATGAGATCTTTTTGAGCACAGGGTGACTCTGCATAAAACAGTAACCCAAAATAGTAATGTTGTAGACTTTCTTTTCCTGTCAGAAAGGAGAAAAGCGGTTGAAGATGTGGTTGTGGTCAGATCGCTTGAGACACTCGGGTTCAGTTCTGCTTCCAGATTCGTTCTGATCCCATTCCAGGTCCTTCACTAGTTTCCTGTCCAGTGTCCACTCTTCATTATTTAAATTGGCAAAACACGTACATTACTAACATACACATTATTACTTTAAATATATGTGCTCAAATTAAATTATAGTATTAATTCATATTTTGATACATAATATACAAAATATGGAAAATATGTGTTTTATTGGTTTAATTAATTTGTTTTATTTTTGTTTGTTTGTTTCTCTTTAGTTGTTATTTATGAAAATTGTGTTCTTAACCTAAATATTGCCTTGACAACTAACTGAAATAAATAAATAAATCAAGTTATATACAAATATAATTGTATATAAGCTTGTTTTTCTCATTTTTATAGTTGTTTTTCAATTTTTAAAAATTAATTTACACTAGTGCTGATTAATCGATTAATACTGATTAATTACATCACACATTGTATGTATAAATATCTCATACATACACACACACACACACACACACACACACACACACACACAAACACATTATATATTTACAAACAGTTATGTTGGATGCGATTAATGGTGATCAATCTATTTGACAGCATTACTTTACACATTGACTCTTTTATAAAGTAAGGGCAGTAGAAAGAATAGATAGGACATCATAAGAGAGAAATAGAAAAAAGAAGGAACTGGACCACAACCGAACCCACATCTCCCACTTGAGCAGCTCGGCTCAATGTGTCGGTGCTCTCGCAGAGATCACAGATCCACATCGATTCGGCTGTTAAATTCATATAATGAGAGTTTGTGTAAAAATGTCATTGCAGTTGTACATGCTAATGCTAATAATGTTGTGTTTGCTCTTACAGTGCATCAAGTCTTACATCTCTGACTGGCATGTTGTCAACTACAAATATGAGGATTATTCCAGCGACTTCCGTCAGCTTCCCATGTAAGAACCCAAATTAGTCCGAAATGCGTTACGGCCTGTGTGACTGATTATAGCTGCAGGGACAGAGGACTGCTGTGTCTGTGTGTGTGTGTGTGTGTGTTTGTGTTTGTGATTGTCAGCTCTTTGAAAGATGTTTGTGTTGGTGAGAGCAGGAAGTGTGTTTTGCTGGGTAACAATAGAGCAGAGGAGCAGTTAATGAGGTCATCATCTCCACATTCACACATACAGACCCTTTAACCGTTTAAATGGCTTTCTGTTTTTATGAGACAAAGTTGATCAGGATGAGAGCGCAGGCAAAATCTGATTACCTGGAAAAATAAACATAACTTTCATTTAGAAGTCATACACAAACTTAACATAAAGCTGAACAGATAAGATTATGTAGACATGAATACATTCCAATATCATAAATATATTTTCTCTTATCAATGTTGGAAACAGATGTGCTGCTTCATATTTCTGTGGAAATTACGAAAATGCAAAAGAACAACATTTATTTGAAATAAATTTATTTTTTAATGTTATAAAAGTCTTTACTTTTCAATCAATTTAATGCATCCTTGCTGAATAAAAGTGTTAATTTCCTTCAAAAATATATTGCAGTTCAGACTTTTGAGTAGTGGTGTAAGTGCTGTTATTCTCGTATAATTCTGAATCTGTGTTGATCCGTGTTTGTTTTGTACACAGCAAAGTGTCCAGACCTGATAATTTGGCGCAGCATGTTTTTGAGGCCGATGAAGACGTGGATAAAGATGAGGTAAATCAAACACACACACACACACACACATCATCTTAGCTTTTTGGCCCTCTGGTTGAACTCCGATTTAAATGTTTTCAAGCACTAATAAATCCTGTAGCACTGTGGGTGACAGACATCAGCGAGCTCAGTTACGTCATGCGCAGTGCTTCATTGGAGTGGGCGGAGCTAAAGCGCTCTATTGGTGTGTGTTTTGCTTGTTGTGGATCTCTGGTGGAATTTTCTATTCTGCATCATGGGTAATGTAGTTTTTCACCACTAAATCCGCTGTTAAGCATGATTATTTTAAGTTGAAGTAATGCAGACTGACGACTTCAACAGGGGCTAATCTTTGAAGCTCACAGTGGGTCTATTGGTAACACTTTATTTGTGTCCTCGTTACATATTTTCATGTTGTTACTATAGTTATAACTATAAATTATGCTAGCCCTAAACTTAACCCTATAGTAAGTAAATGTAGTTAATTATTATTACTCAGTACTTAAATGTATAACAAAGACACCTTAAATGAAGTGTAACTGGTCTGTCTTTAAAATTTTACATACAGGGCCTAAAACTGACTTTTTGCCACACCTACCAATGGCTGGTGACGTTTTCATAAATATTTTTTTACTGGCCATGAAACTGTTTTTGCAAAAACAGGCAGTTATGACAAGTAAACATTTGGTCACTCAGTCAAATGTAAAATAACACTGCATAGTCTTCACTGTATAAATTAAACATCCTTATTAATTCATCTTTATAAAGTTACAAAAGTTATTCAGTCAAGAGCAGCGAGTGATTTTTCTTTGTCCTTTGTTTATTGGTTACCATTAAAAACACAGACAGCAGCAGCTGCTGTCACTTTAAGAGAGAATGCACGGATCTAATATACTGATACTGTACACATGCGTTTACTTTCTCAACTGTTTACGTTCGCCTAGGACATAACCCAACTATGTTTACTACGATACTCACTATTTTTTGGCATAATTTTGTGTGAATTTGTCTGCTCAAGTGCAAGAAGATGTGAAAGGGAGCTCAGTTTAGTATTCGCACGCTATCTGAGAGGCGCTTTCTGGACACGCATGCGTGTGCACAACTTTTCACACAGTAAAAAAATGAAAATGAGCTCCCTTTTGCGTCTTCTTGCACTTAAATATTTAATTTGTCAAGGCTTAAACTTTCGTGACGAAGCTGTGCTGGCCTGTCAACTGTCCCGAGTGTCGTTCACATTTTTTCACCTTCAAGAATTCATAAAAATGTCACTGCATCATATACTCCCCAGGCTGATTTTTCTCCCATTTGCCGCTTGATGAGGCCCCGTTTATAAGTTATCGTTCAAAATCTAATTTTTACTTATGGAAAATTACTTACCGACTGTTGCACTCTATAATAAAGCAAAGACATTCCAATATAAGAGTTCTGGTGCATTTCAGGCCTGTTTATAATTAAAAGTCCCACATTATTTATAATGTTTTTGTTTTTGTATTATTAATATTGGTTTGTAAATAAGGTGAAATATTTTAAAATCTAGTCTAGTTTTATATTCGAATGACTTAAACCATTTTTGCTCATAAACATCTCTTTACCCCATTTTGATAAATGTTTTTTGTGCCTATACATTTTTTTAGCATCACATGTGCACCTTGGGAAAAAGTAAGGATCGAGCCCTGAGACCTGCTGTGAATGTCACCTTATTAGTATTATTATTTCAACAGCCATTGTTTTGAGGATGAAGTCGGTCTGTACGCCTGTATTGGGATGAACGAACACAAAATTCCATCTTGATACCACAGACCCCCTAGTGTCTCGTACTGAAATACTTGCCATTTTTATATAACTCGAAGTTAATAGAAATCCATCCCAAATTCCTTCTCTATCATTGCTTGAGGGATTGTGGGCAGCACTAACCCAAAATGTCATTAATGTCAATAGTTTAAACATGCAATGATATGAGATGCACTGATGCTAATGTCACATATTATTTAGGAAAACATGTACGTTGTACTTTAGCAAGGCTCTTTGAGTGGATCCAGGTTTTCAAGTGGACTTGACCTGGCATAATCCGTTCTGGCTCGTCCTTCCCAGAATTCTTCTTTCCATGAATGCAGCCCACCTATTTAATTCTACTAATCAGCTTCCCACTCAAGTTTGAGTCACGTTTCTTATTTTAGTGCAGTAAGACAGGCTGATATATAACTCAGGAATTCAATATAATTGTGTTATTGTGCAGCGTTTTGGCCTGTATATGGACTCAAATCTTGAGTTACTGCTGGACTCATTTCTCTAATTTGGTTGCTGACTGATTTCTTGTGTTTATAGAAAGTTTGTGTGATAATGAGTGTTTTGGCATTATAGTAAAAACATCAGTCAATCTCTGATGACCGTCCAAGGGTATAGCTAATCATAACAGCTCACCACATCAAGGTTTTACATCACAGCCCATCAGTATCTTAGGCTGTTTTCTCAAACTTTAACATTTGTTAGTGATGATTCATATTTAAAGTAATGTAAATAAATCAGTTTACACAAATATTAAATGATTTGCAAGTTTATGTGGATGATAAAAATCATGGTAAACAAACAAAGTCCCACAGACACACAAAAGACCCTGCGTAAGTTACATAAAGCGTCACTAACTTAACTTGAGCACCACTAAATATGTTTGTATTGCATCGAATTTAGTTCAAGCGTAACTTTACGTATGAACAAAATATTAACAGTCACTCTCAAATCTTTTTGCATAAAGATTTCATCCTTACTCATTTTTATTAAGTGTAACTTTGTTATTGTTAGTAATATTTCAAGATGAACACGTACTGGACTGAAGCGACTCAACTTTACTTGATTATCCAGACATCATTTATTAGAAAAATAATGAGTCTCTAATATAATCATCAGGCTTTTGATGAATGTTTATTAGTTCATCTCTCAATCATAATTGTATTGCATGGCAATATATGTTTTAAAACTATAGGACATAAAACTAAACATTAAATATCACATAAAACATATTATTTGCAGAAATCTAGAAATCTAGATTTCTTGCCTGCTGTCTCTTAGCTATTAAAATCAAACCCTTGCGAGAGAGTGCGAATCAAAGCATTGTTCACACAAGTCCAGACTGTCCAAGACTGTACAGCCACTCCTGCTGTATTTTGATATCTCCTGACTGGAAACCTCAGATAGTGTGTGTTTGTTGAGGCAGTTCTGTGAGGTCTATGAAGCATCCAGACTCCCTCTGCCCACCCACACAATCACAGCAAAAGCATTTCATCTGTTAAACTCTGTTGTGTGTATGGTTTGTTTATATCTGCAGAGTGTCAAGAGTAAAGCGATAAGCAGTGTTTAACTGGTGATTCAGAGACAAACTGATCCATTGTACTAAAGTTTAACCTTCTATTGTTCTTGAAGGGTCTAAAGGGTCCATAGCACAGGGTCCATAGTGTGGCACATTGAAAGACATAAAAGCCTGTTCACTGCAAGAATGATAACTATGAAGACAACTGTAATGGTAACAATATTAGCGTCCACATTTATTGTATTAAGAACAATTTTTTTTATAACTTTATCTTTATTATCTTTATAGTTACCGTCCTTGGTGTGAACTGGCCTTATAAGTAGACAACAGAGATCGGATTATTTCTGCTTTTTAATGTATTTTATTTTATATTATATTTTTCTCTGAGGACATTTTTCATTTTCATTTTCATATATTTTTTATGTTTTTGAAAAAAGTCTCTTCTGCTCTGCTCATTTATTTGATTTAAATGCAGTAAAAACGGTAATATTGTGACGGAACCTCAGGTTTTTCTGAGGTTCAGTAGTGTTCTCTGAATCAGGTTTATCTGAGGTTCAGTAAATCAGGTTTATCTGAGGTTCAGTAGTGTTCTTTGAATCAGGTTTATCTGAGGTTCAGTAAATCAGGTTTATCTGAGGTTCAGTAGTGTTCTCTGAATCAGGTTTATCTGAGGTTCAGTAAATCAGGTTTATCTGAGGTTCAGTAGTGTTCTCTGAATCAGGTTTATCTGAGGTTCAGTAACTCAGGTTTATCTGAGGTTCAGTAGTGTTCTTTGAATCAGGTTTATCTGAGGTTCAGTAAATCAGGTTTATCTGAGGTTCAGTAAATCAGGTTTATCTGAGTTTCAGTAGTGTTTTTTGAATCAGGTTTATCTGAGGTTCAGTAAAACAGGTTTATCTGAGGTTCAGTAGTGTTCTTTGAATCAGGTTTATCTGAGGTTCAGTAAATCAGGTTTATCTGAGGTTCAGTAGTGTTTTTTGAATCAGGTTTATCTGAGGTTCAGTAAAACAGGTTTATCTGAGGTTCAGTAAATCAGGTTTATCTGAGGTTCAGTAAATTAGGTTTATCTGAGGTTCAGTAGTGTTCACTGAATCAGGTTTATCTGAGGTTCAGTAAATCAGGTTTATCTGAGGTTCAGTAGTGTTCACTGAATCAGGTTTATCTGAGGTTCAGTAAATCAGGTTTATCTGAGGTTCAGTAGTGTTCTTTAAATCAGGTTTATCTGAGGTTCAGTAAATCAGGTTTATCTGAGGTTCAGTAGTGTTCTTTAAATCAGGTTTATCTGAGGTTCAGTAAATCAGGTTTATCTGAGGTTCAGTAAATCAGGTTTATCTGAGGTTCAGTAGTGTTCTTTGAATCAGGTTTATCTGAGGTTCAGTAAATCAGGTTTATCTGAGGTTCAGTAGTGTTCTTTAAATCAGGTTTATCTGAGGTTCAGTAAATCAGGTTTATCTGAGGTTCAGTAAATCAGGTTTATCTGAGGTTCAGTAGTGTTCACTGAATCAGGTTTATCTGAGGTTCAGTAAATCAGGTTTATCTGAGGTTCAGTAGTGTTCTTTGAATCAGGTTTATCTGAGGTTCAGTAAATCAGGTTTATCTGAGGTTCAGTAGTGTTCTTTAAATCAGGTTTATCTGAGGTTCAGTAAATCAGGTTTATCTGAGGTTCAGTAAATCAGGTTTATCTGAGGTTCAGTAGTGTTCACTGAATCAGGTTTATCTGAGGTTCAGTAAATCAGGTTTATCTGAGGTTCAGTAGTGTTCTTTGAATCAGGTTTATCTGAGGTTCAGTAAATCAGGTTTATCTGAGGTTCAGTAGTGTTCTTTGAATCAGGTTTACCTGAGGTTCGGTAGAGCTCTTTGAATCAGGTCTATCTGAGATTCTGTTCAGTTCTGAGTCTCGATTATGTTCAGTTGTGTGTATTCTGTTCTTTCTCCCTTATTTGACTCCCACTTAGTTCTATCTGGAGGATCAAACAGACAAGCTTTGGACTGTCATCACAAAACTATCTCTTGTTGTTTTTTGTGTGTGTGTGTAAAGGACACAGCCTCTCTTGGCTCTCAGAAGGGTGGTCTCATTAAACAGGGCTGGCTGCATAAGGGCAACATGAACAGCGCCATCAGCGTCACCATGAGGGTGAGACTCAATTCTGAAATGTTGTGTCTATGCACGTGTTTGTGTTTCATGTCTCATTTGCACTCTTCTTTTATCACTCAGTCTTTCAAAAGAAGGTATTTCCACCTGACGCAGCTGGGCGACGGGTCATATAATCTCAACTTCTACAAGGATGAGAAGATCAACAAAGAGCCCAAAGGAACCATCTTCCTGGACTCTTGTATGGGAGTGGTGCAGGTGTGTAGACAAACTCGAATGTTCCCTCTGTTTTGTTCAGAAATCATCATTGTATTGATGTCACAACCATGAGTTCATTGTCATTTGACCTTATTTTCCATATAGTAGTCTTAAAGGTATAGCCTGTTTAATTCTGAGGGTTAGTGAGACGCTGAAAAATGCTCATGAAAAACTAAATCAAGATAATTTCACTGTAAGAACCTGAAATGTACTTCGGAAGAGAACTGTTCATACAGTAGAAAGCAGAGCTGAGCATTATGGGAAATGAAAGAAAGGAGAGAGTGAGGGATGAAAGAGCTATCCTCCCTGTGTTTTGATAATTGATAAGCATTCTCTCTGGGAGTGAATTTTCCACATACATTCCCAAAATAAAGCGCTACACCCACACCCGGCCCCCCGAGCTATTTTAGAGTGGAATTTTTTGGAACCTGTGGCCATAATCACTCATAGGTATGGTCAACAGACCAGTGTCACACCCTTCACGCATTGCTTTGTCATTATCTGTAATGAGTTGTATCCTTTAAATTAGCCCTCTGACACACTCCTCCACACAACACTGGGTCTTACTGCGTTAAAAGACAAAAATGGAAAGTATGTAATTGTGCTATGCCAAAATATGTTTATAAAATGTCATAACAGTTATTCATTTAAATGTAAATATATTGTGTACATTTATTTGGTATATTACAATAATTATATTTTAAAAAATTATATAACATTTTAAGTGTGCATATCACACCACATCATCATGTTGTACTGACTTTAAGTTATTTTTAACTTAAAAACTCATTGTATTAGTGATTTTTTTTCTTTTCCTGTACTGTGCTTTTACTTTATTGCTACTTTATTAGTTTTACTCATTTGATTCATTTATAAGGATCTAATGGGAGTCATCATTCAGAATAATGAACTCAAAAATATTATCTTTTGATAAAATTGCTTAATTGTCTTGAAAATAATGTAGAAATGGAAAAGCCCTAAAAATAGGCTTCATTTTTTTAATGCGAAATAGAAGTTCTTTCATTTCCTTTGGCTTTGGACCCAAACATGTTTTCATACACCTTCATCTATTGATATCATAAACACATGAAACATCCTGCCAGAGTCACAGTAAAGGAGCGTATGGCTTTGACATGATCTCAGCACATTCTGTTTGGCTGAAGTACACGGTTCTGCCAGCTGAGCCTCTGATGGAGCAGAAATCCCCGACTGCTCAGAGGTCAAAAGTTGGATTTCTCTCTGGTTGTCTTTGCCTGACCAAATGCTCCTGGTTTTATATTTTGAAACCCATCCCTTTAAAAACACTTAACCCCACTGTAAGTCCTGCCCTGGTCAGGGTCTGGAATCTGTCAGCCTCCTTATGGAAATCATCTCACTTTTTTCCCAGGCTTCTTGGAAGGTTTTACATGGTTTAAATTGTACAAATGCTAATCTGAATATCGGCAGAGTTAATTTATATCCATTTTCAGATTTATTGAAATCAATGTTTCCTTGCGTGTAGAACAATCGTGTGCGGAGGTTTGCGTTCGAGCTGAAGATGCAGGATAAGAGTGGCTATGTTCTGGCCGCAGACTCTGAGTGCGAGATGGACGACTGGATCAGTACCCTCAACAGGATCCTCAACAGCAGTTTTGAGTTGGCCATGCAGGACAAGAGGAACGGAGATTTACACGATGGTGTGTTTATTCAGATTATACAGAACCCCTAGTCATCTGTTCATTTTAGTCACATTCCTGAATCACACACACACACACAAACCGCTCTGACCTCCACACATGGGAGTGACTGTGTACACAATGACCAGAGAGTCCCTGTGGTTCATGTGTGGTGAAATGACGTTCTTCCGTCTCTCTCTGTTGTAGATGATGAGCAAGGGAAGAGTGATCACTCTTCCAGCAGTATGGACAGTTTTCAGGTAAGTCACACTTCAGTGATTGAACACAGTAATCGTGGTACACTCTGTCTGCTGCTTGACTTGTGGGTTCACACTTAGCAGGTTTAAAATGAACCCTGGTGCGATTACTCTGTTAGTGCGGTTCATTTTAATAAGTGTGAATGCTGCCAGCCGAACCCTGAAAAGGTGGCTCTCGGGTCGCTTCCAAACGAACTCTCGTGCGGTGCATGAACACAACATGGACCAAAGACATCTAAACAAACCAAAAACAGGATGTGATGTCATAAGACATGACTTTAAAAGAACAAAATGCTCAAGGATACCTGGATTGTCTTGATATAAGAGATAAGTTGCCCATTACAGTTCAGTACGGGCGTCAGAAACGCTGTTATCTGCCGATGAACGTGACATGTGACAGGACCTTTACTCTAAAACAATCATTTTGTTGCCCAAAGTACCTTGTAAACTAAACCTTCTTGCCTAGATGAGTAATAAAAACCTCATCGAATACCTCTGTCATAATAATACTTTATTGCCCGACTTCTCAGAAGTCATCAGCAACTTAAAGAGGACCTATAACGCTCCGCTCACAATATGTAATAGAAGTCTCTGGTGTCTCCAGAATGTGTCTATGAAATTTCAGCTCAAAATCCCCCACAGATCATTTATTATAGCTTTTCAAATTTGCCTCTATACACTCCATTTTTGTGTGTCCCTTTAAATGCAAATGAGCTGCTGCTCGCACCCCCTTTCTAGAAGAGGGCAGGGCTTTAACAGCTCAACAACAACAAAGCAGGAGAATCTCACGAAGCTAAAATGAGGATTGTGTTCAGACTTACATTGTTCAAACCGGAGTCGACACTGATGGAGAGACTCAGGAAGAAGTTACAACTTTTAGATGTTTCTGAACGGTTAGTGGATAAATTTATGTAGTTGCTGTGGAGTTGATTCAACTCATCACTAGCATGTGCTGTCATGTTAATCTTTTGTTCTAATCCAGCGTTGAATTGACCCTCGTTTGTGAAGCAGTCCTGCGTAAAATGACGGCATCAACAACACTCTACTACAACAACTCTTCCTCTTCTCTAAAGCAGCCCAACATGGCCCCGCCCACTTTGCATGTTCTTGGTTTATGTCAGTTTTAGAGTTATTGATGTCACCAACCCTGGAAGAATCTCATTGTCGTCCCTACCAGCCATTTGTTGAAGCGATTTCTGTAAAAGAAAATATCTTCCTTTGCATTGAACTTTGAGCGTCATAATTTTGCAGATGTTGTTTATGATCAAACAGCAACATTACACACTAACTAAAGTTAAGAAACTGAAATCATAATCAACCACCCCTTTAAAGATATGATAATATAGAACATATTAGACTTCAAATTTAATTCTTTTTACTTTAGCATTTGGATGTACTATGCTAACCACATTTGTGTCTGTTCATGTGGAGCTGGAAGTGAATGACAAAAAGACTGATATCTCTCCTGCTCTGTTCTCAGAGTGCCAGAGACATTGAGAGCAAGATGAGAAATGAGACACGGCTGAAACTCTTCACACTGGACCCAGACTTACAGGTACATCACTGAGATATTTCTCCTCTCTACTAAATGATCACAGCATAGATGAAAATCATGAACTTATCATCAGTTTCATCTTCTACTGTGAGCAGAAACTGGATTTCTCTGGGATCGAGCCAGAAGTGAAGCCCTTTGAGGAGAAGTTTGGGAAGCGGATCTTGGTGAATTGTAACGATCTGTCCTTCAACCTGCAGAGCTGTGTGGCGGAGAATGAAGAGGGACCGACCACTAACGTACCTCACCTCATTAACAATAACCATCAAATCATTCATGAAGATATTCATAAATTGAGTTTCCAGCCATCTTCTTCACAATAAACCTTCTTCTGAGAGTTTCTGCGTTGTTTTGTGTTGCAGGTGGAGCCCTTCTTCGTCTCTCTGTCGTTGTTTGATATTCAGAGTTGTCATAAGATCTCCTCAGACTTCCACGTGGACATGAACCATCCGTCTGTGAAAGTGCTGCTGCCTTCGTCAGGATCTCACAACACCTCTGCAGCGCCAGACAGTCCGCAAGGAGCGCAAGTGACCGCCTGCAGCCTGACAGAGAGCACCGGACAGTTTCCACGGCAGGTGAGGGCACACACCAAACATCACATCCAGTCTCCATCAACAACCTGCTGCTGCTCATTCCTCAATTAAATGGATTTACAGTCACACACATAAAGGAAATAACATATACACTGTTAAAAAAAAAGTTGGAAAGATTATTTATGCTTTACCAATATGACCAATATTTGATCAAAAATACAGTAACACAGTACATTAAGTATTATCGCTATGTAAAAGAAATCATGTTTTCTTTTGTTCAGTGTCACATGATCCTTCAGAAATCATTCTAATATGCTGATTTGACCAAATGGGGCAAGGACACTCATGGAATGCTCTGTTTCTTGTTCTTCTTCTTGTTCTTGATGTTGTCTCCTCCTCCTCCTCCTCCTCCTCCTTCACCTCCTCTTTCTCCTTCATCTCCTCCCCCTCCTTCTCCTTCTCCTCCTCCTTGTTGAGAAATGGCTCAATAGTGCCACCTAGCAAATTTCAACGAAGTGCCCCTCTCGCTACGTTTCACGTACGTGTATGAAATTCAGGACATACATATAATGTCCCAATACCTGCAAAAAAGTGTCTTGGAGCGAATTATTTTTTTTGCAGTTTTTGCCATTTTCATGCCTCAAACTTTTATTTATTATTATTAGTAGTATTTAAAACAGTTGTGCTGCTTCATATTTTCTCCTGATTCTGTGAAAAGAACAGCATTTATTTGAAATAAAATGTTTTGTAACGTTATAAATGTCTTTACTGTCACTTTTGATCAACTTAATGCATCATTGCTGGATAAAAGTATAAATTTCAGTTACACTTCATTTTGATCATCCAATTTAGACATTCTACTGACTATAAATAACATTCCAACAATGTTTCAACTTATTCTACGAACCTGAACCCTAACAGTCTACTAATACTCTAATGACAGTTAGTTGACATGTGGTTGGAAAGTTACTTAGTTAGTAGAATGCCTAAAGTGTTGCCTAAATTTCATTTAAACATTATTAGTGACCACAAACGGTAGTGTACATTAACACATTACTAAGCTTGTTTGTGAAAGTCTATTACTTAGATTCTTTCTAATCCCGTGTGTCTGTAGGGAGTGTTTTCCGTGACCTGTCCGCACCCTGACATCTTCTTGGTCGCACGGATAGAGAAGGTTTTACAAGGTGGAATAGCACATTGTGCTGAGCCGTACATGAAGAACTCCGACTCTGCTAAGGTCAGTGTGTGTGTGTGTGATATCATTCTTAGCCCTCTAGAAACAGTCAAAACGTGGATAAAGCAGATGTTGGCAAGTGTTTTTAAAGCTCTCAGATATACTAGCTCCCCTCCGCCTAGAGACCTATCATGCTCTTTCCATTCTGGGTGTGTTATAGTAAAATAAATAATGTGAAGCACTTTAGACAAACCTAATTACAGAGCTCTTTCTTCAACAGTACAATGCTTTCTTTCCTCTCTCCTCAGGCTGCTCAGAAGGTTTTGAAGAATGCGAAGATGGCCTGCAGCCGGCTGGGTCAGTATCGAATGCCGTTCGCATGGGCCGCCAGGTGAGGAAAAGCTCTTGAAGCTCACACACTAAGATGGTGCATTACGATTGTATCACCACCACCCCCAAATCTCAGTGCACTTCTGTAATTATATGAAGTACAGTACGTGTGTGAGTATACATCATATTAGTTGTACTAGAGTTAGTTTAAAAAAAGCATCTTGACAGGAATTCTCTCATTGTTTGCTCAGCCTCAGATGTATATGACTTTAATTCTTCAGATAAACACATTTTTTGTGGAAAAAAATGATCTATATAATGCAAGTGAATAGTAAGCTAACATTTTACACTTTAATAACCACACAAAGTGAATACACCACGTGGGTGAATCAATGTTTTCTGAAGCAAAATGATATATGCGTTTGAGAAAAATACTAATATTTATACTTCTATTCATGAATGTTTGCATGACAGTTGGCCAGAAACAATGGTTTATGGTTCAAAATATTATTTTCTTCACACAAACCTAGTGAACAAATATACTAAAATGTATTTGAAATACATTTATTTTGTGCTAAGTATGCAACAAATACATTTACCTTTTTATCTGCTTAATATACCCTGCAACTGGACTTCTGGTGTACTAAACCGCTATACTTAAACTCTGCTAAATTGGAACAACAATTTTGTTAATTGTGCAGAAGTAGAGCTGAGATCCAACTAAAGATTTACTGAAGTATATTTTATTGAGCTAAAGTTGAACTCACGCAAGTGTACTTTAAATATTTAAAGAGTGATATTATATAATAATGATATTAAACACTTTTTAGGTATAATATTAAGAAATGTGCATTTTGCAATGAAGAAATACTCCAAATAAAGTTTAATTATAATTTAATATCAGTAAGGCTTCAGTGATGTGTCAATAAATATGTTAATGGATTTGATGTATACTTAAATAGATTTTGCTATAGGTTTTTTTGTTACGTTTCTTCATTTTTGGGTGTAATATCCATTTAATTGTCATGAAAATGTCACAATGTTTAAAAAATCTTTAATAATAAACAATAAGAATTGTGATTTCATGGTGACTTTAATAGTCTTAAAACCGTATAAAATTCCGTATAATTTGCAAAATATATATTTCTTGTTTTTTTCTTTTGATTTGGGGAAAGGAAACGGTGCATATTTTGGACACTTTGTGCACAAATTATACAAAATCTACATAAAAATTTTTTTTTTTCTTTTGGGCAGTAGTAATAATGCTTTTAAATTTGATTAATTTTAGCAGGGAAATATTGTGACTTTGTCACATTGAAAAAGAGTGCTCATAAATAACTTTAGTCACATTTTAGTTTAAGGTCCAGTTCTCACTATTAACTACAACTTTTGCCTTTAACAAACTCCTAATTAATGCTTATTAGTTAGTTAGTTAGTTAGTTAGGTAGTTGTTAAGTTTAGGTATTGGGTGGAATTAAGGGATGTAGAATATGATCATGCATAATAAGGTGTTTCATGAGTATTAATAAACAGACAATATCATAGTAATAAGCAGCTAATAAACAAATTAATTGTACATGTAAATACGAGTGGACCTGTGCTTAAAGCACCTGGTTAAGTTGAAAATAAAGATGAGAATGTTTTTTGCACTGAAACAGTTCAGTGATGTCTGCTTTGAGTGTGTGAGAGATCACGAGCAGAATCTGTTTTTGCTGTTCCTCTGTTATGTTCTGGAAAAGGGTGTTGGTTGTAGATGTTAATCCGTGCCATTATGTTTATCTTTCCGATGGGATGTTAAAGATGAGCTGGCAGGATCAGGATGTGTGCTGTGATCTCTCTCACGAGCTCTGATCCTCTATGTGTTTCTCAGGCCTCTGTTTAAGGACGCCTCTGGGACGGTGGACAAGAGCGCTCGATTCTCGGCTCTCTACAGGCAGGATGGCAACAAGCTCTCCAACGAGGACATGTTCAGACTGCTCACGGATTTCAGGAAGTACGCTCCAATAGTAGCACTGGTGTTTGTATGACCTTCAGAACGAAGCGGTACTCTCTGTTCTGTCAGCGGTGTTGATGTTTTAGAAACAGTATAGTCTCTCTTCGCCTCCGTCAGGCGCTCACGCTTGTTTATCTACCCTCCTTTGTGCTTTCTCTTCTCTCAGGCCAGAAAAGATGGCCAAGTTGCCTGTGATTCTGGGTAATTTGGATGTTACGGTTGATAGCGTCGCACCCGATCTTAGCAGTAAGGCTTTCATACTCGTTTCTGAATGCAGTGAAAGACACATATTGAGTGCTTGGATCAGTTCAGTATTGGTTGATTCCTCTCTCTGTGTGTGTACAGATTGTGTCACGCCCTCCTACCTTCCTCTGCGTCAGACTGATGGTGTGGAGCGGGGCAGGCTGGTGTTTGAGGTGGAGGAGTTCGTGCCATCTATCGCCAAATGCTCTCAGCCGTTCACAACTTACAACAACCACCTGTACGTGTATCCACGACATCTCAAATACGACAGCCAGAAAAGCTTCACGAAGGTACAACAACGCTAAAGCTCTCAACTCACAGCTCTGACTTCCTTTTCTAGTCCCTGTGGGTCCTTGAAATGTCTTAACCTGTTAACCGTCACCCCCTTTATGGTCTTTTTTTTAAAGGAGAGCTATTATGCCCCTTTCACAAGATGTAATATAAGTCTCTGCTGTCCCCACAATGTGTCTTTGAAGTTTCAGCTCAAAACACGTTGCAGTTCCCTCATGAAGTTTGAGAAACTATGCGCTATAGTATTATTATATAAATGCACCAGATACAAGTTTTTTCCCATATTTTGTATAGGTTCTGTTCAATTTAGTTTAAAACTGTCCAAACAGACAGGACTCGCATGGCAAAAGTGTGTCAGACGATATGGTGGACGTCTTTAAGGTGGGTCTCGGTAAAGTGTTTCATGCTTTCCTCTTGTGTTTTAGGCCAGAAACATCGCTCTGTGTATTGAATTCAGAGATTCGGATGAAGAGGACGCTCTCCCACTAAAGGTAATGCCATTTGTTCTGTAAAATGCAAACAACAAGCCATATGATGGCATATGTGACCCTGAACCACAAAACCAGTCATAAGGGTCAATGTTTTGCAATACATAATCGATGTATGGTTCAATGGGATAGGACAATATTTGGTCGAGAGACAAAAATGAAAATCTGGAATCTGAGCGTGCAAAAGTTATTCAAATGAATTCCTTAGCAATGCATATCCACTCACAAAAATACATTTTTGATATATTTACGGTAGGAAATGTTCAAAATATCTAATGATTTTTGGCATAAAAGAATCATTTTGACCCATACAATGTATTGTTGGCTATTGCTACAAATATACCTGTCAAATATGACATGATCAATATATACACTTCCATTCAAAAGTTTGATGTAACAAAGTTTTTTGTTTTTTTTTAGTAAATTAATACTTTTATTCAGCTTGGATGCATTAATTTTCTCAGCCCCTAAATGGAAAAATTATGAGATGGGAGGAAAACCCTGAGCAGAAGAGACTTCTTTCAAAAACATTTACAAATCTTACCGACCCCGAACTTCAGAACAGTTGTGTAGTTATATTTATTAATGCTGTAATCACAGTAATCCTGTAGTTGAATGTGTGAGTGATGCTGTGTTTCTGTTTTGTCAGTGTATATATGGGCGTCCCGGAGGACCTCTGTTCTGTAAGAAAGCGTTTGCTGCCGTCTTACACCACCAGCAGAGCCCAGAGTTTTATGAAGAGGTGAGACGTGAGCTCTACATCTCCATGTGTTTGTGTGTTTTCAGACTGTTTTAACACATGTTTTTACATGTCCAGTTTAAAATAGAGCTGCCGGTTCAGCTGACGGACAGACATCATCTTCTGTTCACCCTCTATCACATCAGCTGTGACAGCAACAGCAAAGCCAGCACTAAGAGACGAGAACAGGTGGAGACACAAGGTGGGCATTTAAAATAAAAATACAAAATCAGTTGAAATGTATCAAAATAAAATACCAAATAATGTGTGAAAATTGTATTTTGAAAGTGAAGTGAAAGTGGCTGTTCAGGGAAGTATCACTCTTAGCCTGAAATCTGTCTGGACCTGTTGTGAATTCAAAGAACATTTTGGTGTTTTTGTTTTCATTTCAATGACCTCTTCCTTTCCCCTGCCCAGCAGGAAATGTTCTTTTAAAACACTTTTTTTTAGCCAATAACCATTGTTAGTTCTCACTCAGTAACACAAAATCAATGATTTATTGAATGACTGATGACATGGTGGTGTGTTTCAGACATATATTGATTCAATACCTTTTAACACCTCAAACCTTTTCAAAAAAGACTCAGTTTAAGGCATCATCTGTGCGCAGAATGCCAAAGAACAGGCATTTCTATACTTGTTTCTGACCAGGTTATACTGAGGCCTTGTGCTCACATGGGGGACCTGCCTGCAATCTAGCAGGGAGCATGGATGGGTGATATGACAAAAATCTTGTATCACAATATGAGTGATTTTCACAGTTACAATATACATCATGATATACAGTAATGTATGATATAATTTTTGCTGGAAATAACGTTGTTATGATATCTGTGAAATGTCACAGTTCTCAATACCAGTTTCAATACCAGAGCAAAAACTAATACTAGGCTGACTAACTAATATAAGTAAAAGTAAAAAGTTCTCAAGCAATTATTGATGACAAGTCAGTAATAAATTTAGAATAAAGAAACAAATGACAAGCGATAATACAATTAAATACAATAGAACAAATATATAAATTAAATGAAGAGTGTTTTTCAGGTAGGTCTACATAATTGATGTAAGAAATACTACAGAAATCGAGTCATCTAATGTAAAATAAAACACTGCACAGTCTTCACTCTATGAATTAAATAAAACCCTGAGTCTTACTGAAGCTACAAAGATGATTCAGTCAAGAGCAGTGAGTGGCTTTCTCTTTTTCTTTTGTTAAAGGATTAGTTTACTTTCAAATGAAAATTTCTCCATGATTTACTCTTCCTCAAGCCATGCTAGGTGTATATGACTTTCTTCTTGCTGATGAACACAATCTGAGATATATTCATAAATATCCTGACGCATCCGAGATTTATAACGGCAGTAATGCGCTACCAAACGAGTATGAGCTGAAGAAATTGTCTCCATCCATCATAAATGTACTCCACACTGCTCCGGGCGGTTAATAAAGGCCTTCTAAAGTGAACCGATGTGTTTGTGTAAAATAAAATCCGTATTTAACAAGTTATGATGTAAAATATGTAGCTTCCGCTAGACCGCTTTTCAACTTCTTATCTAGCTAGTCAAATATGTTCAAGCGTTACTCCTTGCTAGGACTTGGCGATGAGACGATATACAGTTCATAATCCTTTTAATAACTTATTTTATCGTATGGATCCCTGGACCTAGCTGACTATCAAGACTTACTGGCTAATGCTATTGTTCTCCTGGCTAGTGCTCTTTTATCCCTTCATGTTAACTGAAGGCAAATCTGAACGATGATCCATTTTAACCCTAATCAACCATGACATCCTCACCTTATGCAAAAAAGGAATTCTTCCAAATGTTCAAAGGAGTCGTACAGCTGCAGATCAGTTTGAGGGGCTGAACTTGTCAACATCCTAATAAAGAGATTGACTTGTATTTCAAATGCATATTTTAAACACGTGTGTCTGAAGTACTGCTCATCCCTGAAGCCAGCCATATACACACACTGTGAAAGAATTAAAGGAGAATTAGTGTTTCCATCCATTATAACTAATTAAACACTGTGTGTGTCGTGTGTGTTTGCAGTGGGTTACGCGTGGCTCCCCCTGCTGAAGGATGGCAGAGTGATGGTGAATGAACAGCAGGTGGCAGTGGCTGCAAACCTGCCTTCAGGTTACTTGAGTTTCCAGGACAACAGCAGCAAGGTCAGAGAGCCACACTTTCAACGTGATCATGCTCTGTTCATGTTGTTTTGTTTTTGTTTGATTTGTTGTTGTGTTTTTGTGGTGTTTTGTTTGTTTTTTGTTGTATTTGTTTGGTTTTTTGCTTTGTTGGGCTTTGTTTTGTACTTTTTGTTGTTTTGAGCTGTTTTGTTATTGTATTTTCACTTGGTTTTGTTTTGTTGTTGTTGTGTTGTTTTTGTTTAGTTTTTGTGTGTTTTGGTTTGTTTCTGTTTTCTTGTATATTATTTTGCTTTGTTTTGAGTTTTGTTTTGTGTTTTGTTGTTTTTTCATTTATTGTGTGTATTGGTTGTTGTGTTTTTTGTGGTGTTTGTTTGGTTTTGGGATGTTTTGTTTGTTCTGTTGTTGTTGTTTTGTTTGGTTTTTATTTTGATGTTTTGTTGTTGTTTTGTTGTTTTTCCTTTTTGTTTTTTGTTTGTTTTGGTTTGTTTCTGTTTTCTTGTTTCATTTTGCTCTGTGTTTTTTGTTTCGTTTTCTTGTGTTCTTTTTTTGTGGTTTGTTTTGTTTGTTTTTTGTTTGTTTGTGTTTTGTGTTTTGGTGGTTGTGTTTTTGTCTTGTACTTTTTTGCTTTGTTGTTTTGAGTTGATTTGTTGTTGTTGTTTTTTTCTGTGCTGTATTTTTTTTTATTGTGGTTTTTGTTTTTGTTTCTTTTTTGTTTTGTTGTTCTATTATATTTAGTTTTTTTGTGTTTGTTATTTTGTCTTATTTTTTTTGTTTTGTTTTGTCCCTTAAACATTTTTTGAAAATCAAAAGTTTTTTTGTAAAACTGTTTTTTGACATATTTTGTTTTGCGGTGAATTAGAAAACTGTACAGGTAAATAAGCATGGAGGCGAAATTTGGGAAATTTGTGGCAAGTTTCCCCGCCCTCGTCATCAGAGAAGAAAAGAGATGAGAAGAGATGAGAGGTCACTGCAAGAGGAAGGGGGAATTATTCTGATTCAAGATTTAGGCACATGAATTTACAGAAAATGATGTGCACGAATAAATCATTTATAATAATTACTGCAGTGTTCCATAAAAAATGAGAATTGTCCATTTTGATTTCATGGTGACTTGAAGGTCCTGTGTATCAATTAAATTAGCGTGTGTGTGTGTTACAGCAGCACACAGGTCAAGAGGTGAAGTGGGTGGATGGAGGGAGGCCGCTGCTCAAAGTCTCCACACAGCTGGTGTCCACTGTTTACACACAGGTATGAAGCATCTGCCTAACATCTTCACTTAGATAAATGTGATCACAAACTCTTCTCGAATGACTTGTTCATTATTTTTAGTCCTGTGCTTGTTTTCTCATCAGGATCAACATCTGCATAACTTCTTCCATCACTGCCAGAGTATTGAATCCACGGGCCAATCAGGAGGAGAACTGGTCAAATACCTGAAGGTACTTCCTGTTTGTCCTTCCCGAGGATGTTTGAGGCCTGCAGGTGTTTGTTGTTATCCTGAGATCACCGGTCCCTCTCTCTCTCTCTCTCTCTCTCTCTGTCAGAGTCTGCACGCCATGGAGGCTCATGTGATGGTGAAGTTCCTCCCCACCGTTCTCAACCAGCTGTTTCGTGTGCTCACCACCTCCGGCCAGGAAGATGTTGCTGTGAACGTCACCAGGTCTCTTACAGTGATATTTTAGGATCATTTAGGTCCCACTTTAGGTGTCTTTAAGTACTATGTACTTACATTAAAAATTAATAATTGTTAGAATGCACTTCTTGTGTAGATGTTGTACTGTAAAACACTTGGGATACGGTAAGGAAAGGGTAGTTTTGGTGGGATGGGTAGGTTTAAGGGTGGGTTATGGGGTAAGAGAAGGTTAGCAGTGTAATTATAGATGTGATTGCAGAAATGAATTACAACTATAATTATATGCATTTAAGTACAATGTAAAAACATGTAATTACACAAGAGCATCGTATCAAATGATTCGTTTAAATGCAAGTACATTAGTTAAAGACACTTAATATAAAGTGTGGCCATTTATATACTATTGTTGTTATTATTAATATTTTGAATTGGCTTTAATTTTTTACATTTTTTATTTTTAATTTTAATTAAAGTTACATTTTTGGTCCTTTTTGTTATGTGTTTTTGAATTTTGTTATGTTTTTTAATTAATTAATTAATTTATTTATTTATTTTTAATTAGTTTTAATTTTAGTAATTCAGCTTAAATTGAATTTGTTCACTAATGCAATATTTTTAATTTAAGTTTTTCTTCTAATATATATATATATATATATATATATATATATATGTAATTATTGTTTATTTTTAAAAAAAATCAAATTTAGGTTTCATTAATTTATTTTAGCTTAGTTTTATTTTTTAGTACTTAAATTTTAGCTAAATTTTAAATCTTTTGCTTTATTGTATTATTTTATTTCAGATTTATTTCCACTTTATATTTTATTGTATTATTTTAGATTAATTTTATTTTAGCTCCATTTTATTATTTTATTTTATTTCAGCTTTATATTTCATTTTATTTTATTTTAGCTTTATTTTAGCTTTATTTCAGCTTTATATTTTATTGTATTATTTTAGTTTAGTTTTATTTTAGCTTTACATTTAATTTAACTTTATTTTATTAGTTTATTTTATTTCAGTAACAAACATGTGAGTTATAGTGTTAAGGATGATAACCCTGGCCCGTTGTTCATGTTGTGTGTCGTCCCGCTCTGCTCTGGTCAGGGTGATGATCCATGTGGTGGCTCAGTGTCATGAAGAGGGTCTGGAGCATCACTTGCGCTCGTATGTAAAGGTGAGCTGCATCATGACATGTCAAATCTTTCTTGAGATGTAAAATAAATAATCCTGATTGTAATCCTGACTCATCCACACTCTTGTGTTTTGTGTGTGTTTAGTATGTTTTGAAGACTGAGACAAACTTAACAAATGGTAAAACTGTCCATGAGGAGCTGGCGAAAGCCATGACCACCATCCTGAAACCCTCGACGGACTTCCTCACCAGTAACAAACTGTTGAAGGTGAATCAGATTCAACACCCCTGACAAAAAAAGAAAAGTATTCTTTAAATCATTTTATTAAGTAAATTTAAGCAAAAGTTCAAGCATATTTTCCAAGTATACTTTATGCAAGTAGAGTGAAATTCCCCTCTCATATTTTACTTCTAAAGAAAGCTGAGTTGAATAAACTGGTTTAACGGCCACCCCGTGTTCTTTCTCTAGTACTCCTGGTATTTCTGTGAGGTTTTAGTCAAGTCTATGGCTCAGTACCTGATTGAGACAGGCAAGGTCAAGGTCAGTACAATCTAATTTATTTCCCGTAAGTTCATGTCTGTACTCACAAAAACAAAACCTCGTTGATTCAGAGCTTCGACTCTTGCAGGTTTCCAGGAACCAGCGTTTCTCAGCTTCCTTCTATCACTCTGTGGAGACACTGGTGACCATGCTGATGCCTCATATCACACAAAAATACAAAGACAACCTGGATGCCACACGAAACGCCAATCACAGCCTCGCTGTCTTCATCAAGGTGAGCGCGGCCCTGTCACACTAGGTTTTGTTCCTTTGTCTCGATTTGATCTGCTCTGTAGTTACTGATCGAACTATAGGTGATATATTCCAGCTAAATATACTTCATCAATGGCAGCGTTCCTCTGATTTCGGTTCACATCACATCAAACTCTCAGAGAAGCAGTCAAGTTTGCTTTGCTTGATCTGCAATAACCCAATAATTTTACTCAGAGTAACGAGATGTACATTAGTTTGAGACGCTTTATCTTACTATTATTTATATGCCATAGTATTACATTAATATAATATTTTGAACACTTTATATTAGGTGTCTTTAACTACTGTGTACTACTATGATTTGCACAGGTTTGGTTAGTGGGTTCAACAGTGTTGCTATATGACCAATCAGCTTTAGTTTGATTTTGGTTTTAGTTTATTCATGTTTAGTTAACCGTTACTCAGCAGTATTGAGGATAAAGGTGTGTCTTGAATCAGTCGGTAAACTGTGTTTTCACCAGCGCTGCTTCACCTTCATGGACCGAGGGTTCGTCTTCAAGCAGATCAACAACTACATCAACTGCTTCATGCCCGGAGACTCAAAAGTAATTTGCTCCTGCTTCTATTTCTCTGTTTACATGCAGATTTTGATTTCTCAAATAGATATTCCATCTCAGAAATATTTCCCATGTAACACCCTCTTCCCTCCCTCTCAGACGCTGTATGAGTTTAAGTTCGAGTTTCTGAAGGTGGTCTGTAATCACGAACACTACGTTCCTCTCAACTTGCCCATGCCATTCGGGAAGGGTCGAATCCAGCGCTTTCAAGGTGATCATCACTGAAGAGCAGATCAGAGACACAGTAGACAGTAGCTTGTTGAATGTTGACTGATATCTCTAATAACATGCTTCTTCTTCTATCCAGTGGTCCTCAACCAGGCTTCAGCAAACATGCATTTTAAGATGACTTAAAATGATTTAAAATAAGCCAAAACAACAAGATATTTCCTATATACATTTTTGTTTAAAATTTTTTCTTCGAAGAACCAAGATTCCCAAAGTCTTGAGAAACCCTCATTTAGACCTGGAAAACTAATACAAATGAATAATATCTTGTTACTCTGTGGGCATTTTTATACTTTATTTTATATTTAAACCATATTTTAGGTTTTTTTTTTTTTTCTAGTTTTGCATGTTTCATTATTAGTACATGTTAACTAATTATTGTGAAGTGTTACCAGATATTTTGTTTGTGCTGTGTGGCCTCTGACTTGTGTAATTGTACAAAACCGGAAGACTTTCTGAACACATAGAAATGATAGGCTTACAAAGGACACTTTAAAAGATAAAAAAAAGACAAACTAGTTATAATCAAGTCACATGGCCTTCGAATTTTGTTGACACGGGGAGGGATTTGGAATGCAAAAGCAGTCCATACTACAACTCATGCTCATATTACAAGTGTTTTTAAAATGTACTCCTTTAGATTTGAAAAGCTCTCTCCTCTTATTCACATTCATTTAAAACATTCATAGTGCAAATTCATGGTCACGACAGAGGGAAAATCTCTTCATTAGATGTTTGAGTGTGTGTGTGTTGTGTTCTGTCAATTTCAGTCATCTGTTCCTATAGTTCAGGAGTAATTTCTTGTATTTTCGGCCCAGATCTTCAGCTGGACTACTCTTTAACCGATGACTTCTGTAAGAATCACTTCCTGGTGGGCCTGTTACTGAGGGAAGTGGGTGGAGCCATACAGGAGTTCAGAGACATCCGTCAGATCGCCGTACAGGTGCTGAAGAACCTGATGATCAAACACGCCTTTGACGACCGCTACTCCTCCAAGGTGAATGAGCGCTCGTGCGTCTGCGGCGTAATGCGTCGTTTTGCTGCTGTACTGAATTCGAGGTGTTTGTGTTGTGTGTTTTTCAGGGTCAGCAGGCTCGCTTGGCCACGCTGTACCTGCCTCTGTTCAGTCTGATGCTGGAAAACGTCCACAGGCTCAACATTAAAGAGGCGACTCCTATAACCAACCAGAATAACATGGTGAGACTGCCACCTAGTGTTTGTTTCAGATTCTGTCGCACACTCACTCCAAACCTGTATGACCTTCTTCTGTGGAACACAATCAATATTTATAAAAGATATTTGTAAGAAATGTCATGTTTTTTTTGAAAGTCAGTGAGGAAGAGTTAGATATGACTCTTCTTAGGAGCATTTAATTTATTGGAGGACATTCCTGTTTTTACTAAGACTGAGGATTTGCACTGAATTTATTTTTTTATTCATCTTAGTTTAGATTCTTACTTGATTCTCTGTTATTAAGAAAACCATAGTAATATGGTTTGTCTAGACTAGCGTTCAAAATTTTGGGGTCAGTAAGATCAAATTACTACGTTTATTCAGTATGAACACATTAAATTGATCAAAAGTGACAGTAAATGCATTTATAATGATTACCAACGATTTCTAGCTCAAATAAATGCTGTTCTTTGCACACAAATATGAAGCAGCACAACTGTTTTCAACATTGATAATAATCATAAATGTTTCTTGAGCAGCAAATCATTATATTAGATGATTTCTGAAGGATCATGTGACTGAAGACTGGAGTAATGATGCTGAAAATTCAGCTTTGATCACAGGAATAAATTACACTTTACTATACATTTACATAGAAAAGAGTCATTGTACATCATAATAATATTTCACAATATTACAGTTTTTATGATTGAAATATTGATGATCAGAAGAGACTCTTTCAAAAACATTAAAACAATCTTACCAACTTCAAACTTTCCATATCCATTGAAAAAAAGGTGTAAATTAAATGATACATCTTGATAAGAAAAATGTGTATTTCTAGTCAGTCCTCATTATTACAAAAGTAATTGTCAGAGTGAAAATGAACGTTTGAGAAATGCATTGCTGTACAGTGAGACCAGAATACAGTGTGTCTGGCTAATGCTTGATCTTCATACTTTCTCTTTGTATTGCTTCAGAATGGCCGTGATGATCATGTGATGACGACTCCTACCAAAAACATGGTCAGTCCAGTGGACGGCAACCTGCATAAAGAGGTGTTTGGAGTGATTTCAGGAACAGGTGAGAGGCTCTACCTTCAGTTTTACAGAATCTGGTTGTCCTCACTGACACAGATAAGTCAAACTGGAAATGTAACCCTATAAAGCTTACTGTATTACACAGTGTTTGATACGCCTCTAAATGATCAACACAATCAAATCTTTCCTGATGAACCTGTCACACAACCTCCTACAGTCCTTCTGTCGTCTGATTGACAGTTCATACTTTTTTATAAAGTAAAAGTCTTTCAGTATAATTGTACAAAAGTCATTCAGCTCGTGTTTCATGTGTCTTTCAAATCTGCACTGATTTTTTATCAAGTAGACATAAGAATAACTTTGATATTGTTAGTAATATTTCAAGACGAACATGTACTGGACTGAATCGACTTCTGTTTACTTGATTATCCAGATATCATTTATTAGAAAAATCATGAGGCTCAAATATGATCATCTGGCTTTTGAGGAAGATTTGTTTGTTTATCTCTCAATCATCATTTTATTTCATCGCATTATGTTTAAAAACTACAGAGCTTTGATCATAAATCTAAACATTAAATATCATATTACAGGCAGATATAGAGTGATGACTGATATTTATATCATTTTATAAAGATCTCATTGATTTTCATTACAAGCATCATAATTTCATCTATTTGACCATATAAAGAAACAGCATCTGGACCAAATTGCATATTTTTGCTCCGTTTGGGCCTGTTTTTCCTCCTGGAGTCTTTCATATTCTCACTATGTCACACTATAAAACACTGATCTATCTAATATGATGCTCAATATAAAGCACATGCAAACTTTTTTGCACCAAAAATAATGTATTTATTTCAATAAACTCTTCCATTTCAAAAAATCTGATTATTATGTCATATTTCAGGCTTTGTATGGTTAAAATAATTGTGTTCAGAGCATTGTAGTGTGAGAATATCTCTGAAGTGATTGTGTCCGGTGTATTGATGTGTTTGTGTTGGTCAGTCTCTCCTCACACTCCCAGCGTCGGCTCTGTACGACACACTGACTCGCGGGGCTCCCTCATCAGCACAGACTCTGGAAACGGCCTATCAGAGCGCAGCATCGACAAGCCACACCCCCTAGACAAGGTACCGGTCACGTGACCTGTTTGAGTATAGTATTTCTGATGGACCGTTACTATGTTTTGTGTTTATTGTCCGCAGTTTGTGTGTGTGTGTGTGTGTGTGTGGGTGCGTGCGTGTGTACACGTGTGTGCTAACCTGTGGTTGTGTGTCTCCTGTTGCCACGGCTCTCAGCGAGACGGGTTCACACGCCGTCACTCTGCAAGCGTTCTGCGTTTCTTTACTGACTCAGAGGAGACGCCGCTCTCTGCACGTCTCAAACGCCAGACCATGGACTTCTCTCTGCTGTCTACACCGTCTGACCAACACACACACCCTACACAAGTATTACATCGCTTCTGACCTCTGACCCCTGCTAGTGCCAATCAATTTTGACCTCTCACCCTGCACTGTCCCAGTGTGTGCTTGTGGCTTTACTGATCCTCCGCTCCCCGGCCACAGGACCGTGACTGAATGGTCTCTGGCTTTGTGGACATGATTGGAAAAGACTAAATGGTCATAAAGAAAACTGATTTTGTCTTAAAAAGTGGTATAAACTGTGGTCCCTCTTATTGGGAGGGGGGTTTACATGGCAACCAGATACACTGTATGCTTTTACTAATCGACTGATTAGCTACAAAATATGTGGAAGACTGAATCAGTGCTGGACTTACAGCCTTAATATTCTGGAATGGTGACAGTAGATGTGTTAATAATTTATGTTCTCACTTTGATCATTCAAAAGCATAATCGAATATGATGACATTGCAATTATTATTATTATAGTGAAAGCTTGAGTAATGTTTTGTTCTAAATAACGATAGTTATTTTTATTTGGGGGTTAGTTTTTTTTCACCCTGAGGGCATGACGCCCCTGACTCTGTCGGATTATTTTATAAGTGTGAACGCGTGAATTCTGGTGCGGATCTGTGTTCATATGTGCCTAAACGAACTGAAATACGGGAGAAAATGCAGCAGGTTCTGAAACAAACGCTCCAGATGAGCCAGGCATGATCTCTGTGTCGGCAAATGAGACCTCTTCAGTGGACAGCAGACATTTCAATCAGCACATCAGCATTTTATGGGAGAAACAGGCAGATCTTCTGCCTAAATCCACAGCGGTGCTTCCAGTCACAGGAAGCTGAGTCAGTAAATCTGCCGACTGAAGGAACGCTGTGAAATGATCTCTCTTTGATGTTCTTTTCTTTAAATTAGTCCAGAAACCGTTCAGTCTCCATCTCTGTAGCCACATGATAAATTAAGTGAATAATGGGTGTTTCTACCGCCTGCGGTCTCAGTGCGGATCTGCTGGCAGGGGATCATGGGGGATGTTCCTGCCAGTGCTGTGCTGTGGTAGATGCATTAACATATAGACCAGTCTGTGTGTGTGTGTGTGTGTGTGTGTGTGTGTAGAGCTGCTCTCCTCCCTGTCTATAACGTCCTGTAGAGAAAGAGCTGTACCTGCACATGTAGTGCATTACTGCTGCTGTGTCACGGGCTTTAGTATGTGTGTGTGTGTGTGTGTGTGTGTGTGTATGAGTGTATTTGCAGCTGCCCCAAAAAGCCTCTGGACTCTTAAGCAGCACTTTTTTTCTCCTTTTGTTCTTTTTGCAGTAGATCAAACCAAATTCAATTTGATTTGAAAAGAGATTGCACAAACACACATTGCAAGCAAAAATTTAAAACAAAATGCTAAAAAAATAGAATTATGTTAGGTTTGAAATAAAACAATAGATATATTGTTCAAATTTGAAGTCAAGAACTATTGTGACTATTGTGTTTCTAGTCATGTTTGTGTGATTGTATTAATAAAAGCTAAACCTTTGACATTTTGCATTAGAAATTAACTGAATTAAAGCTAATTAGAATTATAAAAAAAACTAATAAAAATGACAAAATCACATCGTTACTAATACTTTAGCTAAAATTTAAATAAAACCTGAAAATATAAAAAAAAAACTAATTCAAAATAGTTATAAATACTGTAACAGTATATAAGTAATACTAAATAGCACTGATGATGTTTAATGTGTTGCACAGAGCTTCAGAGAAATGTGGTTTGAGTGTTTAGATGCCTTGTTTTCTCGCCCTCAGTGTCACGCTGCTGGAGTTCTGGGCAGCTCTCTGCTCCGCTGTGACAAACTGGACCAATCTGAAGTGAAGAATATGTTGATGTGCTTCCTGCACGTGCTGAAGAGCATGTCTGAAGGTACTCACTCACTCACTCACTCACTCAATCACACACTCTCTCACACTCACACTCACACATTCACTCACACACAATCACTCTCTCGCTCACTCACTCACTCACTCATTCACTCACTCACACGCACACACACTCATTCACTCACACACACTCACACACGCACACTCACACACATGCTCACTCACACGCTCACTCATTCACTCACTCACTCACACACTCACTCACACAGTCATTCACTCTCTCACAATCACTCTCTCACACAATCACTCTCTCACACACTCACTCATTCACACACACAATCACTCTCACTCACTCACTCATTCACTCACACGCACACACACAATCACTCTCTTGCTCACTCACTCACTCACTCATTCACTCACCCGCACACACACTCATTCACTCACACACTCATTCACTCACACACTCATTCACTCACACACACAATCACTCTCTCACACACACTCACACACGCTCACTCACACGCTCACTCACTCACACAAACACTCACACACGCACACTCACTCACTCATTCACTCACACACTCACACAGTCATTCAATCTCTCACACACTCTCTCACACTCTCTCACACACACACTCACTCACTCACACACACACACACTCACTCACTCACTCACACAGACACGAACATTCACACTCACTCACTCATTCACTCACACAGTCATTTACTCTCACACAAACACTCCCTCACTCACTCACACATTCACTTACACACAATCACTCTCTCACTCACTCACACACACACACACACTCACTCACTCACACACACACACACACTCACACACAAACAATCACTCACACATTCACTCACACACACAATGACTCACTCACACACATACACACACTCACTCACACATTCACTCTCACACACACACACACTCTCTCACTCACTCACACTCTCTCTCTCTCTCTCTCTCTCTCTCTCTCTCTCTCTCTCTCTCTCTCTCTCACACACACACACACACACACACTGAGTATTGGAGTCTGTCTGTTGTTTGATCGTTGTGTTTGCCATGTGTTAGATGCTCTTTTCAACTACTGGAATAAAGCTTCACCAACAGACCTGATGAACTTCTTCAGTCTGCTAGAGTAAGTGCTGCACACACACACACACACACACACACACACACACACTGTAACACACCAATACTGAGCCGGCGTTCAGACGCAGAAACGGGACTGACTAGCAAGAGACGAATAAAGTCATTCTTTTGTTTTGTTTTTGCGCACGTATAGTATTCTTGTCTCTTCATAACATAAAGGTTGAACCACTGCAGTCACGTGGACTATTTTAACGATGTTTTTACTACTTTTTCGGACATTGAATGTGGTAATTTTATTGCTTTTTATGGAGGATAAAAAAAACCTCTTGGATTTCATCAAAAATATCTTACTTTGTGTTCTGAAGATGAAGGAAGGTCTAGAATGGGTATAGAATGACATGGGGGTGAGGAATTAATGACATATTATATTTCTGGGTATATTTATTATATTTTTGGTTGAACTAACACTTTAATGGTATTTTCTATGACCTAAACCCTAAACTGAAACATGTGCAAAACACTAGATTTAGATAAAAACATGTTTTGGCTGATTTAAGACCAGTAAAATGTCCTCCCTAGTCTGTTGTCATTATATTTCACTATATAAGTGAGGATATTTGGCCCTTACAAGTATAGCCAAACCTGCGCGCACACACACACTCCTGTCTCATCATTCATCTCTCCTCTTTTTTCAGAGTGTGTCTTCATCAGTTCAGATACATGGGAAAGAGACACATTGCCAGGTAATGTCTAAAAGTGTTTTATAGCTACTGAATCATTCTCAGACTTGATGCTGACAAGAGTGGAAGCACTTGGGAGAAAACTGTCAAAAGACATTTCTTTGCACAAAAGAGGACCATGGTACAAGATTGCTTTCAAAGCAGTGTTTTAAATGTGAAAATATAACAAAAGAAACTCTTTCAGGCCTTATTTTAACCTTTCATTTCTTGATGAATGATAAAAAAAGAGCAGAAGAAATGCCAAGCAAGTGTCTCAGAGCTGGAAACAGCTGTGAGAAGAGTGACCGTTTCAGTAAAACGTAACGTGCAGAAGTGAATGAGTTGTTGTTGTCCACACTGCTACCAAAGAATCTCATTTAGCCTCTTCCAAGCCCCATATTAACAAAATATTGACTTCTGGTAATCCATACTCTGGTCTCATGAGACCAAATCAAACATTTTGGATCTAACGGCATCCAGTATCAATGGCATTGCAATGGTGTGGAGTGCGTTGAGAAGATCCTGGTGTCCACAGTGATGTTCAGTGGTACTGAAGTTGTGCTGAATCAGTGTGTCATGATTTCACACACCATTGTTTGATGTAATACACAATCTCGAAACAGAAGATGCTCCCTTACACCTTCTATAGGATGTTTATTGTTGTCAGTGAGTGTTCAGTGAGCTTCTGAAGTTCATGATTGATTTTGGCTCTGTCATCAGGACTCTGGAGGGATCCGGGCCGGTGGCTCACGAGCGCCGCTCTCAGACTCTCCCTGTGTCCCGCAGCAGGACAGGAGCTTTACACATGAGACTGCAGCAGCTCAACAGCCTGGACAACTCCCACACCTACAACCACAGTGAGAGACACACACACACACACACACACACACACAAACCTATTAAAGCTATTTGAAACATGAGGACTCATGAAATGTCCTCATAAATCACAAACACACTCACAGACACACACAAACTTCATCTGTTCATTTCATCTTCAGCTCTCTTTATTTGAATAAAATACAACAAAAGAAAGCTGTCTTGTATTTTAACATTTAACATGGACAAAATTGACAAAATTATGAGATAAAATGATACTGGTTAAACTTATTTAACACAAATTTAATGGAATTTACTTCCTTCAGCTCGGTCTTCCTGCTGTCAAATCTGCATTGATTTTTATTAAGTAAACATAATAATAACTTTGATATTGTAAGTGATATTTCAAGATGAACATGTACTGGACTGAAGCGACTTCTGTTTACTTGATTTATAGAAAAATCATGAGTATCAAATATGATCATGAGGCTTCTGAGGAAGGTTATTTTTTTCATCTCTCAATCTTCATTTTGTTGAATTATATTGATTACATTATATGTTTTAAAATTAGAGCTTTGATCATAAATTAAGCATTTAAATGTCATATTACTTAGATATTTTTGGCAGATATAGAGTGATGACTGATATTTATATACTTTTATGCATTTATGTGTATTTTATCAAACTATTATTTCATATGTCAGGTTTTACAGTGTTTACTGCATTAAATCTATATTGACAGCCTTAAAACATTCTCATTTGTTTTATTTCATTCACGGTAAAAATCATTTTAATTAGCATTATTCTGTGTAGCTTACAGTCATTCAGACGCTGATGTGTTGAATCAGTCTCTGTTGGAAGGAAACATTGCTACAGAAGTTTGTCTAACAGTTCTGGACACACTGAGCATCTTCATCATGGGGTTTAAGGTCAGACATCATCATCATCATCATCATCATCACTTGTCTTCACAAGTGCTGTTTGTGATAACTGTGTGTATGTGTGTGTGTGTGTTTGTTTGCACTCAGACTCAGCTGAGTTTGGATCATGGCCACAATCCCCTCATGAAGAAAGTGTTCCAGGTTCATCTCTGCTTCTTACAAATCAACCAATCAGAGACGGCCCTCAAGCAGGTCTTCACTTCCCTTCGCACCTTCATCTACAAGGTGAGTGTCTATAAATCACTGGCTATTAAAGGGCTCTGCCATCATTTACTCACCCTTCATGTCATTTCAGACCATAATCTGTGTCCAAAAAATAAATGTTGAAAGTCTGTGATGTTTGTGTCCAGTTTCCGTGTACATTCTTCGAGGGCCGTGCGGATATGTGCGCGTCCTTCTGCTACGAGATTCTGAAGTGCTGTAACTCCAAACTGAGCTCCATCCGCAGTGACGCGGCTCACCTGCTTTACTTCCTCATGAAGAGCAACTTCGACTACACTGGACGTAAATCCTTCGTCCGCACGCACCTGCAGGTGGAGTGACGCCACATTCATCATGTGACCCTGATATTGCAGCGGTCACGGATGCGTCTGGATTATTTCATCCAGTCTTTTGAAGCAGCATGTGATAATGTCATAAGTGATTATTTGTGATTCCTCAGGTGGTGATTGGTGTCAGTCAGCTGATCGCTGATGTCATCGGAATAGGAGGGACGAGGTTCCAGCAGTCGCTGTCAGTCATCAACAACTGTGCCAACAGTGACAAAACAATCAAAGTTAGTTACTTTCAAAAGCTCTCACACACAAACATTACATCCTGGAGTGAAGAGTGATGAATGTTATGGCTATGTGAGTGGGATCCAAAAGTATTCTCATTGATTTTTTTTGGGAGTTGCAAAATCCAAACACCCTCCAGAAGGATTTCTTCTCTATATCAGTGTTTCTGAACTCCCTGAAACGCCTTCATCTTGCGTTTTCTTCACAATATTCCTCATTTAAATAATTAATGCACAGAATAAAGGGGTGGGGTGTAATGAAGAGGTGCGTGACAATGTGGGTGCAGATCCAAATGCAGGCTTTATTTATAACATGAATGGTCAAACAGGCAATGGTAATCAACAGCAAACAAGTATGGAGGAGGATAGGCAGAATCGTAGTCAGTAAACAGGCAATGATCACAGTCCAGTAAAACACAGCAATAGTCAAAAAGGCAGGCAGAATAAACAATCACGATTGGCAGGAAACAGACAGGGTAATGACCGGAAGACAAGACGGGGATAAACGCTCAGAAATGACAACTAGGAATATCAAGACTTCTCAAAAGTATGTGTGTGCAGGGTGCTTAAATTGTGCTGATAATGTGCTACAGCTGGCTGGGGTGATCAGTGACCCAGTAAGGGCTTCTGGGAAATGTAGTGTGCGTGTGTCTGAGTGAGTGTGTACTAGTTCCAGCGTGGTGAATTGTGGGAATTGAAGTCCGGTGGTGACGCGATGGTGAAGTGGAGTGCCCACTGGTGGCTGTTAAGGGGCACTCCAGCTGGTAATCCTAACACTGGGTCTGGTTGAGTTAGTTAGTAGTGTGTTGAAACTGGTGGTTGTGGTAAGGGAAGGGACATTTCCCAAACACCAATGACAACACACCGCTCCAGCCGACCAATCAGAGCACATTGAGCTTTTCAGAAGGAGGGGCTTCATAGAGACAGGAACTAAAGAGAGCATCACTGACAGACTGGGAAGAGAGGAGCTGCAACAATGAAGAATATGAGGAAAATAATCAACATTCACTCTAGTAGAGCCCAAAAACAACATCAAGACTTTGTAAAAGAGTACAGTAGGTTCTCTTTAAGTTCTACCCAGACTCTGACAGGTACACACGCACACACAGCCGTCACCCGTCTCCTCCTCTCTCCTGTAGAGCACAGCATTCCCATCGGACGTGAAAGATCTGACAAAGAAGATCCGAACCGTTCTGATGGCCACGGCTCAGATGAAGGAGCACGAGAGAGACCTGGAGATGCTGGTGGACTTGCAGTACAGTCTAGCCAAGTCTTATGCCAGCACACCTGAGCTCCGCAAGACCTGGCTGGACAGCATGGCCCGAATCCATGTGAAGAATGGAGACCTCTCTGAGGTACAAACACACACACACACACCTTCATGCATTTGTAAAATACTGTGGAGCTCATGTTGTCTGTTTTGGTTCTCTGCAGGCAGCCATGTGTTATGTGCATGTTGCAGCGCTGGTGGCCGAGTACCTCAGGAGGAAAGGTATTTTTAAGAAATCCTCAATGATAAAATTCATGACTGGAAAAGTAGTCTGCAGGTGCATTTGAAATGTTTTAACAAATCATCTTGTAATGAATGTCATTTCAGTTCTACTTTCTGAGTATGAATTATCATATGCAGTAAGACAACAATACTCAAGTGCTGTAAAATGATGCATCGGTTTGGCATCTCTCCTCTATGAGTCTCTTCAGACCTTACTGTATATGATTTATGAGCTTCTACAACTTTTGACCTCCTAACTGAATAAAAACAGTATAAATAAATTAACAGTTTTCTCTTATTAAGTGCAAACAATAAGTGCAATCTTAATCAAAGTACTCTCTCAATATTCAATGTGCAAAGAGACCAAATTTTTCTTTAAGCATAATACAGAGCTGAGAGATGGTATATATTTTCTCAATATGAAAGAGAGCTTTCATATTGGACCATATCAGCGTTTGAATGCATGCTTGCGTTTTACTTTCTCTTTCGTGACCGCGCATACTCCGTGAAAAGGGAGCAGAGGTGCTGAGCATTTGTCAGACGCTTAGGCTCTGTTGTGCAACGAATCCTTTGACGTGGTCAGTCATCTCGTCACTTACTCTTGTCACGGGATCAAACATCTTTTCATCTCGTGGCTCGAGATCTTGCCACACCCCTAATTATTACTTTTGTAAATCTTGCTGGTCTCTAATGGCTGAGAATACTTCTGTTAGTTTTAAATCCAAGGACACACGTGTAATTACTCTTAATCATTAGTAGTATATGTAAACTTCCCATATCAGTATTGTTTCTTTTCTCACCTACTCTTTTCATCATATCTCTCTCGTTTTTCTCTCTGTCTGATAAAGCCCGTGCTGATATAAGTTATCACTCAGTATATTACTCATGTTACTCACATTAAGGCTTAATCAGCACAACAACAATGATCACCTTTTCTACAGACTGTTGAATTGGCTGATTTTGAAAGGCTTCAGGAAACTGTCCGTCTCTCAAGATGTTGTTTTTTGTGTGTTTGTGTAGGCATGTTTAAACAGGGCTGTTCAGCGTTCAGAGTAGTCACACCGAACATTGATGAAGAAGCGTCTATGATGGAAGATGTGGGGATGCAGGATGTTCACTTTAATGAGGTCTGAAAGGGCTTGATTCATTTTGAGGAATATTGAATGTGTATTTCTTTTGCGCTTGAGACGAGTAAAGAGCACTGCTGCAGAAATATACCTCAGATTTCCTCCACTATGGTATCCTTGATGTGAATAACTCCACAGAAACCATTGTTTCTATTACAAATCTAGTTTCCTAACAGGCACAGTGTGAGTTGTCTGTCCATACTGAATGTAAAACTGCAACACTATCAGAACACAATTGATGTTTTTGACTTGAGGAAGTAATCAACAGAATGTCACGCTTTGATTGTCACGTCGCACCAGGTTAGGATACAGTATTATAGAGTGTCTGTGCAGATTTAGTTTAATATTAGTACGATAAAAGAGGGAAGCAATAAACGAATGTCCATGTAACTGATGGTGATTATCAGAGCTTTTATCACTGACTGATACTCAACCATCATTTCTGCACTTTGACTGAGAGATAAAACACTAATAAGTTCACAATCAACAACTTCAGCTGTCTGAAGCAGGGATACTATAATCAGCCAAAACTAAAAACATTAATTCATTTCATATTTCGTGACTTGAAATCAAATTAATGTTAACTGAAATATAATATAATAATTAAAATTATATTTATTTCTTATTTTATTTTAGTTGGCAAAGCAACATTTTTTTATTTAGTTTAATTTAAAACTAAAAACATTAATTCATTTCATATTTCGTGACTTGAAATCAAATTAATGTTAACTGAAATACTATATAATAATTAAAATTATATTTATTTCTTATCTTATTTTAGTTGGCAAAGCAACATTTTTTTATTTAGTTTAATTTAATGCAATGCTATTTTTGTTATTTTATTAATTTTTTCAATTAGCTTTTATTTTTATATGTTTAGTTTTCATGTTAATTTTAGTTAATTAAGTTTTTAGTCATTTTATTATTTTTTTGTTGTGTGTGTTTTTTTTTTTTTTTTTTAGATTTCTATTTAGGTTGAATTTATTTATATTTCAGTTTTAGTCAGTTTTAGTGTTTATTTATTTCCAGTTAATAATTTTAGTGTTTCTTTGGCAATAATCTAATATTTATATTTTATTTTATTTCAGTTTTATTTCAATTAGGCAGAAATGTTTTGAATTACCAAAACACATGCTGAATAAAACACATTGAGGAAAAATGATGAAGAAAAGTGTATTTAGTCAAGAGAAAAGCTTGTGCAGCATTTGAGAGCAGATCAACCTTCCATTTTTTCCTTTCTGATGCAGAGACTTAAGTGTCCAGATATATACTTGTATCTATAATAATATCTTTGAGACAAATCTGTATTGTAAGGTTTTATTGGTAAGTGTGCTTGTCTTTTTGCGTCACAGGATGTCCTGATGGAGCTTCTGGAAGAATGCGCTGATGGATTATGGAAAGCCGAGCGTTATGAGCTCATCTCTGACATCTACAAACTCATCATTCCCATTTATGAGAAACGCAGAGATTTTGAGGTACAGCAGTAACACACACTGATCTCTGAACTGTTTTGTAACGGCTGTTTGATGTACACCTGCATCAGATGAATGTCTTTGGCTGCAGATTTGCACTTGTGCAGTGAACATCAACTTAAAAATTGTTTAAAAACTCTCTTACCCATTTCACATGGAAGTCCTCTGTGAACGGCCCCTGTGTTTGCTCTCAGGAGCCTTTAAGTTTATGCTTTGAAAGGTTCACTCCCTTACCTTCATTATATGTAGTTATTTGAGCAAGTTAATGCTGAAGGGAAATTTCTGGTTTCACTTTATTTCAATAGTCTACTTTTAGACATTCCAACTATAATTAATTTTGCATGTCAGCTAACTCTCATTAAAGTATTAGTAGACTGTTAGGTTGGGGTCCAGGTCAGTAGAATAAGTTGACGTAGACTTATAGACAGCAGAATGTTTGTTGAGGAGCATCACAATATAGTGTTAGCAGATATTAAGCAGGCTGTACTAATACTCTAATGACTGCTAGTTGACATGTAGCAAATTTACTTATAGTTAGAAGAATGTCTAAAGTGAACTATCGAAACAAAGTGTCAACGCATTTTTGGTTATACTTTATTTTAATCTGTCCTTGTTACAGTGTAATTATACATTTAATCACAGAGTTATTAATTTACATTACTATTTTGTTACGGCTCATTCTAAAAAGAGGGGCTTGATGTGAATGATGTTAACAGGAATCGAGCCTCAGCCCACACATCACCAAAGACACAAAAGTTTTGATTTATGATTTATTAAAGTGGAATCAAATTCTAATATCTTATTAGTTTTGTGATGTGGAGATTAATTAATCTAATTTGGCTGAGAAATTACTCCCAAAAGATTATTTAAAGTCATTATTGTGTAAAGCATCAAATATACATTACAAAAAGTAGCTTCAGAAAGAAATATTTGATTTGATTCAACATAGAATTTATTACATATGCACTTTGGGACTAAAAGAGTGAGTAAATGATGACTGAATTTTCACTTTGGGTGAATTATATTATTAGATTATTTTTTTAGTACAATGGAAATGATTTGGTTTTTTTGAATTATGGTCTAAATAAGAAACTAAAACTGCCAGTGGGTGGTGGTATATGTCTTAATGATGAAATAATTGAGTCATTCATTCGTTCCAAAGGCTGATTGTTTCAGGAGTGAAGTAACTGGCTCTCTTTATGAATGGTCCATTGAATCATTAGGCTTGTTGCACTTGAAGCGCTGCTGCACTGACCGATCATGACATCAAAGTACCGCAAGGGCGATTAGAGAGCAGACGGATCTGTTTGCTTTTCACTCGCTCTGGCTGTACTTTGATATCACACACTGATCGATCTGTGCAGCGCAGCTTCAAGACCATCAAGCTTAATGATCCACCCGATTCATTCAAAACGAGGATTCAGAAATGAAATGCCATTATTTGTTGCTCAGAGATGAACAGTTCTGCATTGTCTTTATATTGTCATTGGCAAAACTGAGCAAAACAGACAGTATTGTGTCTAAAATAACACAGTTAACTTCTTATTTATTGAACTGTTGTATAAATCAGTGTCATACGGGCACTTGTGGTATTCTGGACAGAAAAACTGCACTTGTGTGATATAGCTTAACTCACAATAACTTGAATTTTAGGCAGATTCTAGCTACATTCTTATTCGTCATCAATAAACTATAAGAAATGTCAGGTGATCTATATAGGTCTGGGGCGGGGCAAGTGTGTTAAATGTGTTAATAATTTTAATGCATTATTTTTCACCGCGGGATTAATCTAAATAGCGCTTTAAATTGACAGCCCTAATAATAAGATTAATCCTCGATGGCTTCAGGGTGACCCAAAATAACAAAAAATAGGCTCAAAAACGAAACACATATAAATAACATAACAAGAAGAGAACAAAAATAATAAAGGTTAGTTTAATTTACAGTTATTTGCATTTAATTATAGTTATTACTATAGTAACTACATGTAACAAGGACATGGTAAAATAAAGGGTTACACTTTTTTTTAGTGTGCCAGTATTACAATGTAAATATACATTTAAGTACTGAGTAATGACAATTAACTACATGCACTTACTATAGGGTTAGGGTTAATTGCATGTAATTATGCATTATTTCTAGTTATTACTACAATAAATACATTTAACATACAATGGGGAGAACAAGTATTTGATACACTACCGATTTTGCAGGTTTGCCCACTTACAAAGCATGTAGAAGTCTGTAATTTTTATCGCAGGTACTCTTCAACTGTGAGTGACGGAATCTAAAACTAAAAACCAAAAAATCACATTGTATGATTTTTAAGTTATTAATTTGCATTTTATTGAATGACATAAGTATTTGATACATCAGAAAAGCAGAACTTAATATTTGGTACAGAAACCTTTGTTTGCAATTACAGAGATCATACGTTTCCTATAGTTCTTGACCAGGTTTCCACACACTGCAGCAGGGATTTTGGCCCACTGCCCTGGTTGTGTGTTTCGGGTCGTTGTCATGCTGGAAGACCCAGCCGCGACCCATCTTCAATGCTCTTACTGAGGGAAGGAGGTTGTTGGCCAAGATCTCGCAATACATGGCCCCATCCATTCTCCCCTCAAAATGGTGCAGTCGTCCTGTCCCCTTTGCAGAAAAGCAACCCCGAAGAATGATGTTTCCACCTCCATGCTTCACAGTTGGGATGGTGTTCTTGGGGTTTTACTCATCCTTCTTCTTCCTCCAAACATGGCGAGTGGAGTTTAGACCAAAAAGCTCTATTTTTGTCTCATCAGACCACATGACCTTCTCCCATTCCTCCTCTGGATCATCCAGGTGGTCATTGGCAAACTTCAGATGGGTTGGACATGTGCTGGCTTGAGCAGGGGGACCTTGTGTGCGCTGCGAGATTTTAATCCATGACGGCGTAGTGTGTTACTAATGGTTTTCTTTGAGACTGTGGTCCCAGCTCTCTTCAGGTCATTGACCAGGTCCTGCCGTGTAGTTCTGGGCTGATCCCTCACCTTCCTCATGATCATTGATGCCCACGATGTGAGATCTTGCATGGTGCCCCAGAAAAGAGGGAGATTCACTGTCATCTTGAACTTCTTCCATTTTCTAATAATTGCGCCAACAGTTTTTGCCTTCTCACCAAGCTGCTTGCCTATTGTCCTGTAGCCCATCCCGGCCTTGTCCAGGTCTACAATTTTATCCCTGATGTCTTTACACAGCTCTCTGGTCTTAGCCATTGTGGAGAGGTTGGAGTCTGTTTGATTGAGTGTGTGGACAGGTGTCTTTTATACAGGTAATGGGTTCAAACAGGTATAGTTAATACAGGTAATGAGTGGAGAACAGGAGGCCTTCTTAAAGAAAAACTAACAGGTCTGTGAGGCCGGAATTCTTACTGGTTGGTAGGTGATCAAATACTTGTTATCCAATAAAATGCAAATTAATTATTTAAAAATCATACAATGTGATTTTGTGGATTTTTGTTTTAGATTCCGTCACTCACAGTTGAAGAGTACCTATGATAAAAATTACAGACTTCTACATGCTTTGTAAGTGGGCAAACCTGCAAAATCGGCAGTGTATCAAATACTTGTTCTCCCCACTGTATGTAACAATGACACTGTAAAAAGAAGTGGTACTGAATAAAGTATTAACAACTGTCACCTTTAAAGATGTGACTGGTAAGATCTGCATTTGGTGTTTGTGTCAGAAACTGGCTCATCTGTATGACACGCTGCACCGAGCCTACAGTAAGGTCACAGAGGTCATGCACACGGGCAAGCGCTTACTGGGAACATACTTCAGAGTGGCGTTCTTCGGTCAGGTGAGTCTCCTCAGCTTCACACCTCTTCATCTCTTGATCAGGATGAGCGCTATAATGACTCCTCATGGTGTTGTCTTTATCTGTTATCGGAATGCTGTTTCTGCTGGTTTTCTGTGTGAAGGCAGCGGTGAGTCCTGTGTGTGTTTGAGCCCAGCTTGCTGTGATGATTAATTAACAGGATTTCAGTGACTACAGTCAAATGCAGCAGTACAAGAATGTTCCAGTTTGATCATAACAGAAACGCTTTATCTGTGTCTGCTGGCCTCCCTGGTTTTCTGAAATATGTTTGTGTGTGCAGTAATGCTTTTGCTTTTTGTTGGTAACACGTCTATGAAGAAACTCAAACTTGTGTCACCGTGCTACATGCTGTAGCTCTACCCATGAGGTTATCGGCTCCAACCATGAGTTGTTTTTTTAAATCAACATCAAGATTTTTTGGATTCAGATTTACAGTAAATGAATATATATTCCTTTAAGAAACAGATGTGCACTTGATTGTATTGAATGTGCACTTGTAGTGTACTTCAAGAGTACTTAAGAGTGTGTGTATATGTATGCACACATATATATATATATATATATATATATATATATATATATATATATTATATATATATATATATATATATATATATATATATATATATTGTGTATATACCATCATATATATATTATTTTCATTTTTTTTAAATGTGCTAACATATTTATATTATAATAATAATATATGATAAAAATATATATATGATTATATATCAACCATTATATTGGTATCTGTCGATATTTGTGCATTTTTAATGTCATTATTATTGACCAGATAACAAAATTTGGCCAGTAAAGCCGATAAATAATAGATGAGCTGAGACACTTCAGATGTGCATTGAAGTCCTCCAAGATGGTTTTGAATTGCTTGAAATATGATTGAAATCACTTCAAAAAGGAAAATACTGTTAAGTGCAACTTATGGCGCAAATCTGTGATTTAGGCTATAATATTATAATGAGAATATTATAATTGTGAGATTGGCTTTTAATGGTGAGACTTTTGTTTTTGTCATCAGGCTCTTAAAAATATAAATATATAAAAATTTCTGACTTAGATAATATTATTATCAATGTATCGCTTTCAAATATAAATAATAATCGGTAATGGCCAAAATGTTAATATAGGAGCATCCATCTATCCATAAATAAGTAATAAATATATAAATAGTATAAATATGTATTAATTTATGAAATAAAAGGCCACTTAAAGAGAGACACTTTCATGACTGTTTCTTAACACAATTCTGTACATTTTCGAATTGTTTTTAATAATCTCAAATTCAAACTTTACTTTAAAAGTATATTTTAAGTCATGTTTTAATAATCTTTTGTTGTGTTTTTAAGAAGTACACTTATTTTGGTGTGTTGACTAACATACTAAAGTTAGTCTCAATTTCAACTCCATCAATACAAATGTGTAATTACAAGTAAATACATTATCTCCTAGTTTCAATGTAAATCATATTAAAGTATATTTTACTTTACAACCTCAAATCAGTAGTTGGATATTTTGTAAAATGCAATAAAATCAAGAATGTGTGATTTATTCATTCTCTTTCAACTTTATTTAACTGACAAAAGTTAAGATTTCCAATGTTTTCACTCAACAACTTAACTCTATTTTGTAAATATAAACACATTTTGATTTTGATAGCTGCTACACACTATAAAAATTGGGACAGAGGCATGTTTACCACTGATTTGGGGTTAATTGTACCATAAATGTGTGTCATTTAATTGCAATTAAGTGTCCAAAAACACTACACTCTGTTCACACTTAATTGGTAAATAATGTACTTTAAGAGAATATACTCAAGTACCCTTTTCAAAAGCATGCTAAAGTGTATGACTGATAGGCTTACATTCAGTGAAATGGAAACAAACTATGTATTAACTTCCAAAGCCACGAATCATAATATCTAACCAATTATGTACTCATCTGCCACAATAATATAGTCTTTTTTCAGCAAATATCATTAGAAATGTGATCAACTGGCATACTGTATAGTTTTTGCTTTTTTACCAATTAACATCCCTAAAAAAGTTCAAGAACTGGTGAGAAGTGAACATCCTCACTTGTTTAAACTGCCATCACTGATGAGTTGTTTCTGTCTCTAGCAGTACCAGTGTAATGACTGTGAGATCAACGAGGTAAACGGATCATTATTTCACGTGTGTGTCGTCCTGCTGGCTGTGGAAGTCATCCTAGTCCCTGTGTCACATTACAGTTTTTATGCATCCCAGTATTTCAGAGTGCTGTTGTAAATAGTTATTTCCTGTGTCTAATTTAGTATTTAAAAATTATTAGGCAATTAGCTTTTTTGTCTGTCTAGATGGTCAGTAGCTGTGAAGTTCTGATTGATTCAGATGTGCTTGTTGTTTTAGGGGTTCTTCGAGGATGAAGATGGTAAAGAATACATATATAAGGAGCCCAAATTCACCCCACTGTCTGAGATCTCACAGAGACTCCTGAAGCTCTATTCTGACAAGTTTGGAGCTGAGAATGTCAAAATGATCCAGGATTCTGGCAAGGTAAATGTCCAGTTACAGTGTGAGAATGAAGTCTGATCCACATTGCAGCTTATTCTGGCTAAGAACAATCGAGATCGAAAGAGTTTGACATCAACATTTCTGATTATTAGCAGTGTTAACGGGATATTTCACCCAAAATTGAAACGATCCCATGATTTACTCACCCTCAAGCCATCCTATATGACAGTCTTCTTTTAGACTAAACACAATCAGATATATTTAAAAATATCCTTAGTCCTCCAAGGTTTATAATGGTTGTGAATGGGTCCATGATTTTAAGTCAAAAATAATGCATCCATCCATAATCAAAGTAATCCATGTGACTCCAGAGGGTTACTAAAGGCCTTTTGAAGCAATTTGGAAGAATAATATTCATATTTGAAACTTTTTATAAATTAAAATAACTAGCTTCTATTTAATATATCTCAGATTGTGTTCTTCTGAAAGAAGAAAGTCGTATATACCAAGGATGGCTTGAGGGTGAGTGAATCATGGGATTATTTTCATTTTTGGGTGAACTATCCTTTTAAAAACAGATGTAGTGTTTCATTTTTTTATACATGATGCTTTAATGTACAGAAAGTTCAAAAGAACAGCATTTATTTGCAATATGTAACATTATAAATGATTTTACTGTCACTTTTGATCCAATTTAATGTGTCCTTTTTTTTTTTTTATTGTGTATTAATTACTGACCCCAAACAAGTCTCAGGTCCAGTCCTGGTATTAAGATGCGATTTGGTCGATCGAAACAAGTAGATGAGGGAGACACATTCCCGTTTATACCTGGTGTTTTAATCCGTCTCTTTTCTCCACTTTCGACCACCTCTGTCCTGATTTCTTCAAGGGGAGGGTCTATGAGCGGGTAAATGCAAGGGTTTTTTCAGATCTTTCGATCTAATGGATGAAATAAACTCACACAGTTTACATATGAACTCGATCAGAGACAATAGAGAAATACACGGAGAGCAGCAGCTCATGTTTCTGCTCTGATATCCACGCGAATGGTGAGAGAACATTGTTCTTGGTACGCTTTTCCTCTTCAAACAAAGCTTGGGTCTTCAGCCGACAACGTTTAAGTCCCATCTGGCTAGCATGATTCCCATCATGTTTACGCATTAGAGAGCAGACGGTCTTTTTGAACACATTCGACCACATTAGTGTTTACACCATGAAAACAATCTGCTCAAATGTGTTTTCAACTACATGTGGAAGTGGTTTAAAGTGGAAGCTGCAGTGTGTACATTTAAATTATGACATATACCTGTAGTGTGTTTTTCTAGAAAATGTTAAGATGTACGCTCCAAGATGTGTGTTTGTCATTAAATGTGGAAGTCCTGACATATTTATCCAGTGTAACCAGTGTTAAACAGTGTATCTTTACTAACTGCCTGTCAGCTAAAGATGCTTTGCTGTTTGGTGCAGATTAACACAAAGGATCTGGACTCTAAGTACGCCTACATCCAAGTGACTCACGTCACCCCATTCCTGGAGGAAAAGGAACTGCTGGAGAGAAAAACAGACTTTGAGAGGAGCCACAATATCCGTCGGTTTGTCTTTGAGATGCCGTTCACCGTTTCAGGCAAAAAACAAGGCGGCGTAGAGGAACAGTGTAAACGCAGAACTATACTGACCAGTGAGTACACACTTCCACAATACACTACATACTCATGGAGAAGAGATCAACTGCATCATAGATAAGTGACTGACACGTCTACGATAAAGATCTGAGTGTCAGCTTTACAGTTATATGATCCTCCCAATCACAAAGTTCAGGCCTTATCTTCACAGATCCAGACAGTGTCTCTTGAGTCTCAACTCCTTCAGTACGGTTTAAAAGCATCCCAGGATGCACCTCATGAAGCAGAGTGAGCAGAGCTGAACAAAGAAGCTCAAACAGAAGAGTTAATTATATTCAATTTCAATCTAATATTATATGTTACATCGATTAATGTATTCCACAAGTGAAGGTGATGATTAACTATATGTAGTGTTCTGGTCATGTGATTTTGAAAGGGCTTTCCATTTTAACCTTTTAATAAGCCAAAAATCACTCTCTACTTTTAATGCGTTTGCTTTGACCACCCTAAATATAGTTTTTTATCATCACTAAGACATATTTCTCAATACTTTGGTCATTATTTCAAAAACTCTTCCTGACCAACGTTCAGCTTCACAGCAGGTAATTTCACATTCAGAAGTCACTAAAACTAAAGAAACACTTCATTCACGTCTCAGCTCCTGTTTCCTCATGGTATTAACATGCGTTTTGGGTTGATTGAAACACAAGTATACGAGGGAGACCCATTCGGTCCACGATCAAACAGGACCTGAAGTCAACTCATTCTTCAATAACACTAGCAAAAGTTTCAACCAACAAATCACTCATAAAACTGAGCTGAAAAACACTAACGTCAGGTAGCATTATACGATGTTTTCTTTTTGTATAATTTCATTAAAAAACAATAATGATGCTCTCTACTGTTTATAATTCACTGCAGTTTGTTACATGGTGCATGTTTACACTACTGTACAAAATTATTCCTGTTTCCCCTTTAGTATAGATGATAATGAAATCAAAAGACTGACACTTGTGTATGTGTTCAGCTACATCAAATTATTTTGATTTTTGTTTTTCATTATGGTTTCACTGTAGACATGTAGCAGATTTATGTCTTATTCAGTTTTGTATTATGTTGAACCAGTTTTGAGAAGAGTATGTAAACGTGCAAATTGGCCTGTAGGTTCATTGAGTTTGTGTCTGGTGCAAAATGTGTTCAATGACAAACATGAATACATTTCTCACTCAAAGCAGATCCACAGTTTAGCCACATAGACGTAGAAAAAGAATTGAGAAATGTGTCCTAGTGATTGTAAAAAATAAAATGTGTAACGCTTTAGTTAAGGCTCCAATTCTCACTAGTAACTAGTTGATTATTAGCTGCATATTACTAGGATATTGGTTGTTTTTTAGTACTTATTCTGCATGATCATGTTCTACATCCCATAATACCTAAATTAGCTACCTTACTAAGTATTAATAAGCATTCATTTTTATTTAAGAAATTAAAGTTTATTGAGGCTAAAGTCACAGTTAATAGTGAGAATTGGACCTTAAATTAAAGTGTGACTGAAATATGTAATAACTTTTGTTTAGTAAGTCCTGTTAAGTGTCTTTCTCTTCATCTCTCAGCCACACATTCGTTCCCGTATGTGAAGAAGCGGATCGCGGTGATGTACCAGCATCATGTGGATCTGAACCCCATCGAAGTGGCCATCGATGAGATGAGTAAGAAGGTGCTGGAGATCCGACAGCTGTGTTCCTGCAGCGACGTGGACATGATCCAGCTGCAGCTCAAACTGCAGGGCAGCATCAGTGTGCAGGTACACAAACACGTGACCTCATGCTCAGATGGTTTCTACAGTGTCATGTGATGTCTGACAGCCTGTCTTTCACTCTCCAGGTAAATGCCGGCCCTCTTGCCTACGCTAGGGCTTTCCTGGACGATGCCAGTACTAAGAAATACCCAGACAACAAAGTCAAACAGCTGAAAGAAGTCTTCCGGTAAATACAGTCTGAGTCAGTCCTTCCTCTGAAACGATGAACAATATCATTAAAATAAAGTTTTTGGTCAGTAAGCTTTTTTTAGTGAATACTTTTCTGCAGCAATGACACATTAAATTGATCAAAAGTGACAGTAAAGACTTTTATAATGTTTCTATTTTAAATAAACGCTGTTCTTTTGAGCGTTCTATTTGTCAAAAAATCCTGAGAACAGCATGTTTCCACAGAAATATGAAGCAGCACAGCTGTTTTCAACACTGATAATAAGAAATATCACAATCAAAAAAAGAAACGTTATTTTACATTGTAATCATATTTCACAAGATTACTGTTTTCACCGTATTTTCATTTTCAAATGCACTTGAAAGTTTGTGAACCCCTCGCAGATTTTGCTAAATATTATTTTAACAAAATAAGAGGGATTGTACAAAATGCATGTTATTTTTTTTAGTACTGTCGTGACTAATATATTTTACATAAAAAATGTAGACAAAAAAAAAATGAAATAAAATAGCTAACCCCGCTCACAAGTTTACATTCACTTGATTTTGAACACTGAATGCAAAACTTTCATGTTTTGTGATGGTTGTTCATCAGTCCCTTGTTTGTTTGTCCTGAGCTGTTAAACTGCCCAACGTTCTTCAGAAAAATCCTCCAGTTATTCTGCCAGGGTTTCACAAATTTTCTAGCAGAACTGTGTGTTTTTATGTATATGAGCTCATACTGAACAAGTGATTTTTTTTTAAAATCAATGATTAAAAGTGGCGAAAGAGACTAAGAAATAAACAAAAACAAATATGTGGATGTAAAAAATTATTTTAACTGCTTTTTATTTTCTAATCTTATATTTGAGCTTTTTCAAAATCCCCACCTTTGCCCAGATTACAGCTCTGCACAATAAGACATTCATCAATTGGAATATTTACCCACAAAATTTGCATTTCTCCTGCATTTCATGATAACCCTTTAGCTCAATCTTTGACTGGTGTTGAACTGTAAACTCAGATCATGTGTTTGTGCGGTGTTCTGCAGGCAGTTTGTGGAGGCGTGTGGTCTGGGTTTAGGCGTTAATGAGCGTCTGATTAAAGAAGATCAGCAGGAGTATCATGACGAGATGAAGGCCAACTACAGAGATCTCACTAAAGAGCTGTCCGCCATCATGCACGAGCCTGTAAGACACAAACACACTGACACTATCCAGATTGTCTCTTGGTTTTCCATGCTTTTCTTTAATCTCTGTTTCCTTTTCCTCTTTTGCACTCATGGTCAGATCGAATGGTAAATCATTTCTTATATGCATTATTAAAGGGTTAGTTCACCCAAAAATGTAATTTATGTCATGAATTACTCTGCCTCATGTCATTCGTTCATCTTCAGAACACAAATGAAGATATTTTTATACAGTGGTTCAACCTTAATATTATAAAGAGACGAGAATACTTTTTGTGTGCCAAAAAACAAAATAGCAACTTTTCAACAACATCTAGTGATGGACGATTTCAAAACACTGATTCATGAAGCTTTACGAATCTTTTGTTTTGAATCAGTGATTCGGAACGTGAATCAAACTGCCGAAAGTCACCCAAAATGTTCAAATTCCATGTGGGTGTCAAACACACTGCAGTGTTGCATTGTTTCTGATCTTTTTCCTTCCTCTTTTTTCTCTCTCTCTCTCTCTCTCTCCCCTCTCTCTCTCTCTCTCTCTCCCTCTCTCTCCCTCTCCCTCTCTCTCTCTCTCTCTCTCTCTCTCTCTCTCTCTCTCTCTCTCTCTCTCTCTCTCTCTCTCTCTCTCTCTCTCTCTCTCTCTCTCTCTCTCTCTCTCTCTATAGATAAGTCCATTGGATGATGGAATGCGTAGTCCTATTCCAGATTCACTTCACATCTTCAATGCCATCAGCGGGACGCCCACTGCCACCACCGTCCAGGGCCTGCCCAACTCCTCCTCAGTGGTGTGAACCTGGTCCCTGCATTGACCTTATGACCTTTCACCTTTTGTTTAACATCTCCTACCCTGACGCACACAGCTGCTTTCCCAGATGTCATCACGGGAGTGGAGGAGAACTGAGGGAAGGAGATCTATACGTTTCTGCCTCATCCAGGGGATTTCACCTACTGTTTCCTGTGGAGACTAAATCAAAAAACTGTGTATTTTACTTTTGGCCATTTTGTCAGTTTTAGTAGTAACCGCAATAAAGAGAGCAGAGGAAATGATGCAGAGAAGAGGGGAAGAATGGGTCAGAAAATCTTCTGTCCTCAATATAAACACATACTGCAATGGCTTTTTACATATTATAAATATCTGCGTCCTCTGCTAATATATTTTTTATTTTGCTAATTTTGTATTATTTCTTTAAGCTCAGACTTTTCAGTTTTTGAATGACGGACTGAATTCTGAGAGTCGGATGTCTTTGCCGTCAGGTTTAAACCACCGTCAGCGTCAGGCGGAGGTGGAGGTGGAGTCGGTTATAACGCTGTTATAAATGAGCCGTGTTTCTGCAGCAGGCTTTCACTGCATGTGATACACTGGAGGTGCGGTGGACACACAAATGCTAATGTTCAGTATGTTTTATCACTTATCAAATATTTTTATACTGTGGGACACAGCTGAATGTGATGTTTTTATCTGTATTTAACTGTCTTTGCTCTGCTGTATTTAAACTGACGTTGTCCCTAATGCTTTGAATAAATCTCACAATTCCCAAACTCTCTTTTAGCATTTTTTAGCCAAAGATATCAGCATTAATTATCATATTTGTTTTGTGTCTTGACCATTGAGTTGTTTTTGTTTTTTGTCTTGTTTGTATGGTCTTTTTCATTTTGTCTTGTTTTGTTTTGTCTTGTCTTTTTTGTTTTCTTTTGTTGTTTTTGTCCTGTTGATCTGGTCTTTTTCATTTTTTCTTGTTTTTTCTTGTTTTTTTTCAGTCTGGCTTTAGAGCCTAACACACCGCTCTTTTAAGGGTAGTAAAGGACCTTTTGATCGACTCTGGTAACTGTACTGTTCTTCTATCATTGAACTTGAATGCTGCTTTCCATACGGTGGATCATCGCATTCTGTTAAAGAGATCTTGATGTTGGCGTTTGTGATGCCGCATTAGACTGGTTTATATCATATCTCACAAATAGGAGTTTTTCGGTGGGAATTGGAGAATTTTATAAAGCTCAGTTCCTATCACCTGTGGGGTGCCCCAGGGCTCTACTCTGGGTCCAATCTTATTTTCCCTGTATCTGCCCCCTCTTCACTTTATATTTGAGTTTTATAAGGTTCATACCATATTTATGCCAATGACACCCAGCTCTATTTCCCTCTAAAATCAGGTACTGATTCAGTGTCCTCTTTGAGAACATTAAAGTGTTAGTTCGCCCAAAAATGAAAATTCTGTCATTAATTATTCGCCCTTGTGTCAGTCCGCACGCTTAAGACATTCTTCAGCACACAATTAAGATATTTTTGAAGAAATCTAAGAGGTTTTTTTTATTCTACATAGAAAGCAACGTAATTGTCACTTCAAGGTCCGGAAACGTAGTAAAAACGTCGTTAAAAAAGTCGACGTGATTTCATTGGTTCAGTCTTAATGTTATGAAGCAATGAGAATACTTTTTTTTTCAAAAACAAAACAAATTAACGACTTTATTCAACAATGGGAATAAATTCTCTTGTGCGTCGTTCTTATACGCTGTTTACGTTCAGCGCTTGCAGGGTCTACATCAGATTGGCGACTCATTATTGGCCGACGCTGTTCAAGTGAACTGGCCAATACTGAGCCGGCATTCTGACATAGAACTCGGAAGCTTTGAATGTAAATGTTACAATTGTCAGCTGAAGTGACTGCAAAATCCACTAGAGGGCACTCCACTCACTACCCTTCACACACTCACTCTCATTTCTTCACACGGACTACAGTTCCCATAAGCCCCATACCCAGTCATTGATTACAGCACGAGCTGCACCTCATCACCCACATCACATATAAACACCATTCACACTTTACTCCCCGCCAAGTGTTGATTTGGTTACCCTGTAATTTCTGTGTTTTTTTTCCCTGGTCTTGTTTTTGCCTGTCTTCCTGTTTCCTGAACGCTCACTGCCTGCCCTTTGGATTAACTGCTTTGGATTTATGGACTGTTGTTTGCCTGCCATCTGCCTCGATTTATTTGCCTGTATATCGACTACGATCCTGTTTGCCACTGCTTTGACCACGTTTTTAATAAATCTGCATTTGAATCACATCCTGCTGTCTACTCATTACAGTAAACAGCGTAGCAGACTGACATTATTTTTGTTTGCGACGCTTCATAACATTAAGGTTGAACCACTGCAGTCACATCGACTGTTTTAACGATGCTTTTACTACTTTATTGGACATGGAAATTGGTACTGGGGGATAAACTATGGGGGATAAAAAAAAAACCCGTCTGATTTCATCAAAAATATCTTAATTTGTGTTCTGAACAAAGGTCTTGCGGGTGGAGAACAACATGAGGGTGAGGAATTAATGACAGAAATGTGATATCCTTCAAGATAACATTTAAGATACAGTTAAAAATCTGAGCGTTATTCTAGATTCTTGACGAATCAATTCTGAAGTCAGTTTTCTGCAGCTTAAGGTGCTTCGTAAGCATAAGAATTTTTCAATGATCTGGAGATTGTTATCCATCCTTTAATTTCAACCAGACTGGATTACTGTAACGCTCTTTACGCTGGAATCAATCAGTCCTCACTCTCACGCCTACAGCTGGTTTGTAATGCTGCAGCCTGTGTTGGCGTCACTCCATTGGTTACCTGTTCATTTCAGGGTTGATTTTAAATTTTTAGTATTTGTATTTAAAGCACACCATGGTCTTGCTCCTCCTTATATTTCAGATTTTCTTAATTCCTCCTCTCCCGAGAGAATGCTCATGTCCTCCTCCAGCTGTTATCGACTAAAATCTCAGCTAAAATCCAAAGAGGACAGGGCTTTCTCAGGCTTTTTCCTTTTTCAGTCAGCTCATCCCCTACATTATCTACATTTAAATCATCTCTTAAAAAAAATGTTTTTCTTCTCAGGCTCATGCTTAACTCCATGCTTAACTTTTGTATTTTTTGTTTTTGTTGTTTTGTTTGTCTCTTTTTTTGTGTCTTTTGTTTATGTTGTTTTTGTTTGCTTGTTTTTCTCATTTTGTTTGTCATTTTTAGTAACACTTTAGTATGGGGAACAATTCTAGTAAACTAGTTGTTTATTAGCTTGCATATTTGCCGTTCATTAGTATTTATAAAGCAAACACTTGTACTTATGAACGCTACAACACACTACTAACTATTAATAAGCAGTAAATTAAGAGTTTATTGAGACAAAAGTCATAGTTAATAGTGAATATGTGCTCCCCATACCAAAGTGTTAAAAAAATTAAAGTTTTGTTTGTTGTTTTTTGATTTTTTGTCTTGTTTTTGTTGTTTGTTTTGTATTGTTTTGTATCTTTTCTTTCCTTTTTGTGTTTTGTCTTGTCTTGTTTTATCTGAGAACTGAAGTTTTGAATTGATGATTGCGTCTTCCATAAAGCACTGTAAACAGTGTAGAAAACTGTCTGTGCTGTTGTTCTTACCCTATGGACCCCTGAGTATTATCTATCTATCTGTCTTGCTCTTATTCATGTCATAAAGCAGGCAGGACACAGTCCATGCTAATAAGACACACACCTGTTCAGCTGCTCTCACATAGACGTTCTGCTCTGGTCGGGTCTTTTCTCACAGGTATCCAGCAGTCACAAACACACACTGTCATTATGTCAGGTGAGGACCTTGTGTGTGTGTGTGTGTGTATGTGTGCGTTAAACTTTTTACAGTCAAAGAAATGATCAGTAGAACTTGATTTTAACAATTTGATGTTGAATGTAAACTGAAAATGTATTCATCTCGCAGACGAAAAGATGGATGAGACTAAGAAAAAGAGGAAAAAGGTAAGATTATTTATGAAATAATTTTAGCTAGATAAAATTAAACATTATGGGGACAAAATGTCCCTAAAGGCAATATCCAAAATCCTTGTCCTTGTGGGGACATCTTTTGGTCCCCATGATGAAAACGGCTTATAAATCACACAAAGTGAAGTTTTTTGAAATATAAAAAATGCAGAAAGTTTTCTGTGATTGGTAGGGTTATGGGACAGTATTTACAGTATGTCTATAGAAAGTCCCCATAAAACATGAAACCTCAATGTGTGTGTGTCTATAAATATTCTCAGGGACATCCGGGAGAATCCACATTTGCAAAATAAATTCAGAAACAAAGCAAAATCTGTTCTTTCTAAAAACATGTTTTAATATAGGGTTAGTGTGTAATAATTAACTTTTATATAATGTCAATACAAGTGTATATAGTATGTTCTCATTTAGACAGCTACTGTAAGTAAATGTCAGTGTTTATTTGACTTATCAAAGTGATAATCTGAGTCTGATAATGCTCATCACAGCTAAATAATGCCATTACACTGTCTTTGGCTTTATGTTCTCAATTTCTTACATATATTGTAGAAATTGTAGAAATCAATCTAAATAATATGATGTTTTTGAGTAATAATAGCATTAAAAACAAAGAAATAATATTGCAAAATGCAAGATATGCTATTTTTGTTCATGGTCTGTAGTACATATTATATATATATATATATATATATATATATATATATATATGTATGTATGTATGTATGTATGTATATATATATATATAAAAATGTATGTGTCTCCATATGTTTCCATCTCATCAAACGTGTGTTGGTGTGTGTTGTACAGACGGCGGAGTGTTGTGGGTATCCAATCAGCATTTTCTTCATTGTGGTCAATGAGTTCTGTGAGAGATTTTCCTACTATGGCATGCGAGGTAAGAATGTGCATTTCCTAATAATGAAAAGGCTGACTGCTACATTTAAAGACAAGTAAAACACTATGAACATAACTAGTGCATGTGTGATAAAATACTTTTGCAGCAATTGTCAATCATAAATCCAAACTGATATGATAAAAAAGCAGATCCTGCTGATCAACGACAGTTGTGCAGCGACTCCTACAGGAGAGAAACTGTCTGTTTGCTTCAGGCTTTGTGGACCTTTGCATGTTGTACCCAGAAGATATGGTTCAGTTAGTTATTACAGGCTGAGTGGAAAAATACACATTGATATTTTTGCTAAATAATTTGATCAATGCCAAGTGTCTGTGTCTGAGAAAGAACAAGTTTCGTGTGACTCTGAAAAAGAGCCTAGAACGAGCTTCAAGACACTTCTCACATACATTCCAAATTTCTTTGCCAGTTTCTAAACATTAATAAGCACACATTGTAAAAACAGTAAGAGACTGTAAAAGTGCTATTGTGAAAAACAGTTAATTGGTTTACAGAACGTTTCCATACAGTGAATAACTGTAATAGATCCTTTACCGTAAAATACCATTAAATTTACAGTTTTTGGAAGTGAAAAATAACAAGTCATTGTATAATTTACAGTGAAAAACCATAAATTGACATTCCCTCAATTCCCTGCATGACACTTCACATTGGATGTATTTTCGTTGAAATAAAGTTTTTTTTTAGTCAGTGATGTACATTAGGGGGTTATGTAAAATCTAGTATTATTAAATGAATGTTTATTGCATTTTTAAAATGCCGTGTGTGTTACTATTATGGTGTTCAGTGTTTGTGTGAATGACGCTGTTCACCTTCTATGTATTAGTATTGTCATACCTGATGAGGTTTGATTGATCATGTGACTCTCATCGCCACAGTGATTGGTGGTTTCAGTGTATTACAGAGGTACAAAACCGATATTAGTACTTTAATAGATTGGTAAATTAACATTATTTCTCTTAATGAAATATGTTTTTTTACTGTAAATTTAAGTTAAATCTGTAAAACCTAAAATATTGCTATCATATTTTTACGGTGATTTTCTGGCAACCACAGCTGCTGAGTGTTTTTACTGTAAATGAAACAGATTTTAACAGTTATGAACCATAATTATTACAATATAAACCTTTAAATTATATGGTTTTGAACTGGAAAATAGACAGCTGTCCTGTGAAACCTAAAACGTTGCTACTGTATTTTTTACTGTAAAGTTCTTGCAACCACAGCTGCCGTTTTTTACAATAAATTTCACAGGGATTTTTTTTTTTATAGTGCAGGTTTCTCTTTAATATTATTTTTTTGGTGACACTTTAAAATAAGGTTCATTAGTTAAACATTAGTTAATGTATTAACTAACATGAACTATCCAATACATTTGTTACTGTATTTACTAATCTTCATTAACGTTAGTGTTTATTGTTTGTTCATGTTATTTCACAGTGCATTAACTAATGTTAACAAGATTTTAATAATATGTTAGTGAATGTTGAAATTAACATTAATAAAGATTAATTAAATGCAGTGTAAGTGCAGTTCATTAGTTCATGTCATGTTAACTAATGTAGCAATGAACTAATGAACCTTATTGTAAAGTGTTACCATTTTTTTTTACCGTAAATGTAAATTAGCAATGTACAGGTTTCAAAAATAAGCGAGAAGCTCAATAATCAACAGAAATGCAATATAATTCCAACAGATTCACTGCTTGCAAAATGGTAAAAGAGGAAAATATAAAATGGCCTGACTGATACTGTGACAGTGTAAAATTGCGATTAAATGATCATTACAATGAAAAGAAATCTGTCTCTGTGTCCAGCTGTGTTGGTGCTGTATTTCCGATATTTTCTGCTTTGGGACGATGACCTCGCGACCTCCGTCTATCATGCTTTTGTGGCACTGTGCTACTTGACACCCATCATGGGTGCCATCATTGCTGATTCCTGGCTCGGGAAGTTCAAGTAGGTTTTATGGGGAAACTCCCTGGCTGATGAAAACTAATCTGTCCCACACTTTGAGAATGACTGCAGTTGATAAAGTCTATCTGATCTGTGAGCGTGTGATGCTGACGGTGTTTGTGTGCTTTCAGAACAATCATATACCTGTCTATAGTGTACGCCATTGGCCAGGTCACCATGGCCGTCAGCACTGTTCATGACATCACAGATGCTAACAGAGACGGCACGCCGGATAACTTCACCTTCCACATGTGAGTGGATCAACACACAGAGCGCCTTTGCTCATCAGCCTCCACTCGCGTCCCAACAGAATCTCAGCATAGAATTTAGTCAGAACTGAATAACTAAGTTCTGAGCCATGAACCAAACCAATGACATTACATCATTTGATGTATAAAAATCGTTATGTCTATGGAAAGTCCCCATAAAACATGGAAAACAACCATGTGTATGTGTGTATTCCAGCGCTCTGTCCATGCTGGGTTTGGTCCTCATTGCTCTGGGCACTGGAGGTATTAAACCATGTGTTTCTGCATTTGGTGGCGATCAGTTTCAGGAACATCAGGTATGACACATCATCATCTCTCCGTCAGCTTTATCACTTCTTCACTTTTCTGTATAATGGTTTGCTGTGATGTGATGATCGTTACAGAGTCGCCAACTCAACACATTCTTCTCGGTGTTTTATCTGTGCATCAATGCAGGAAGTCTTCTTTCCACGCTCATCACGCCTGTTCTCAGAGGTACAAGCATGAAAGTGCTCCTATTATGCTTTTTTTTGGTATATTACCTTTCATGTAGAAAATAACTATTACTGAATGTCTGCAAAGTTTCAAAGTTCAGATAAATGGAGTTTTTTTCTCCCAAAAGAAAGAAGTGATTCTGAACAGCTGAAACGAGTTGTCAGTAATTACTCGTATGTTTGTAATACATTTGCATAATGCCAGTCTATGGACTTCATTGACTGCTGGTGAACTTTGAACTTTGTTGTTCATGTCAAGAAGACGCTGCTTTCTGCAGCCAAAGGTAGACCAATCAGAGCAGAGCAGGCTCTCAGAAAGTCAGGTTTAGTGAGACCGAATCCTTTATCGAACCGTTTCAGAGCTGATGCTGCAATGGATATTATGAGACAATCAGTGTGTGCATGTAAACCTGCTGTTGGAGACTCCAAAACAAAATGATTATAGAAACCTTTAAAATAGCATAATAGGGACACTTTTACTCATATTTTCATTATATTTTTCCCATAACACCCTTCTCAACGACTAACGCTCCTCATCCGTGTGTGCAGCTCAGCAGTGTGGCATCTACTCTCAGCAGCAGTGCTATCCTCTGGCTTTCGGGGTCCCAGCCGCTCTCATGGTCGTATCTCTGGGTAAGACCGAGTTCAAGCTGTACACACCCTGTGATCTGTGTGTGAGTCTGATGTGTGCTCTGTGTTACAGTGGTGTTCATCGCTGGCAGTGGCATGTATGTCAAAACGGATCCAGAAGGAAACATTATTTGGTCCGTGTGTAAATGCATAGGGGTGAGTCGGCCGTACTCAATAACTACAGTTTACAGAAATTAAAGCAGTTCATGGTCCAAGGTCACATTGATACCATTGTGTGAGGCAGACAACAAAATATAAGTCACTTAATTTTCACAAAATTTGCTGAAACTCCTCCACTATAGATGTCAAATCTCATTCACACTAGTGGTCAAATAGTTTTTGATCAATATGAGGGTGAAAACATGATGACAGTTTTCATTTCTGTTTGAACTAGCCCTATAATCCATATATTCTAATAATCATCTTCAGTGCTGAGGAACGTTACTTTTAAAGGTGAAGTAAGTAGTTTTTCAAAAACGCTGTTGGACATTGTTGATATTTGAAATCAACCCAAACAAACCCACCCCTCTCTTCATTGCTCCGCCTCCAAAACGCACCTTCCAATCCTAACCATCCTGCACCGAGTCGGTCTCTGCCGGCAGGCGAGGCAAGTGCACTGACAATGACGCCAAACACCGCATTCTCCAGCGTCAGTGCGCAGTGGTTTACCTGCTCAACTCTCACTATCTGGCCACTGATACGCACGATGCGAGAGTGGATGTCGGTTTATCACAGCTGATGCACAACAAAATAATGCTTCGTGAAAATAAAGGGCAGATGATGAATGAACTACAAGGAAACACAAAAAATGTACGTACAGTACACGAGTAAACACCAGAGTTCGTTGTTAGTCACCAACAGCACAGCAGCTCCAGACAATGATGACACTCAAACCCAGAGTTCCTCACATGTGAAGCGAATCAAAGCAGCCTCCGCGTCTGTTTTCAGGCCTTCCCTCGTAGCTCTCTCCTGCACTGGAAAGCTTTTCTAATATTAATGCTGGTCCTAAAGCGCTTGCCCAGTCATAACCCTTCATTCCAGTGATATTCTTTTGAGCTCTTTTTTATTATGTTTCATCTCCCTTTCTGCAGTCTTTTTTTTTCTTCAAATCTCCCTTTTGCTCATTCTCTCTCCTCGACCATCTTATTGCTGATCGGTTACACGTTTCTTGTTGGCATCGACCCAAAAACACTGTTGGTGTCCATCAAAAACAGTCCAAAGTGTTTTTTTTTGAAAAACTACTTACCCCACCTTTAAAAGTAATGCATTAAAATATTGTGTTACTGCCTAAAAAAGTAACTGATTGCATTTATTTTTATGCTGGTACTTTTTCTCATCTGGGCTGGGCTTTCTTGTATGGTTTTTAATAACAAAATAGTTCTATTTTTGGCAAACGTAAAGTAACTCGGATATTTTGATCTAAATTTAAAAGTAGTGCCTTACTTTAGAAAGTTACTTGGAAAAAAAAGTAATCTGAGTATGTAACTTGCGCGTTACTTGTAATGCGTTACTCCCAGCACTGATCATCTTATTAAAACAGTCTTCTCTTTCTGTAGTTTGCCATCAAAAACCGTTTCAGGCACAGAAGCAGCATTCATCCGAAGAGGGAACACTGGATGGACTGGGCCAATGAGAAATATGATGTAAGCCACAATCCTGCCACCTGCTATCTAAATGGGGACATCCTATTGTTTAAATATTACTTATTACAAATGTAGATATCCCCAAAAGGAGGTTTTTCTGGGTATTTGTCCTTAAAACATGGTTAAGTACACACATATGATATTACTATCCTTGCGGGGACATTTAGTCCACAATGTAGGATATTCCATGAACTACACACACAGACTCCTCTATTCTCTCTCTTCTATAGAAACTTCTTATCGCTCAGATAAAGATGGTGTTGAAGGTGTTGTTCCTCTACATCCCCCTGCCCATGTTTTGGACCCTGTTTGACCAAAAGGTAAAACTCTGACCTGGTAACTCTGTAGGGTCTGTAGGTCGGACTAGTGTTTCTTGACGGTTTGTGTCTGTTGATCATGTCCAGGGCTCTCGCTGGACTCTCCAGGCCACCACCATGAGCGGAGACTTTGTAAGTGTCTTGACTTTACTTAATTGTGCTAAAATGGAAGAGTTAGTCCGCTGTGACTCACTTTATGTTTGTATTGTCAGTCTAACATGTCTATAGTCACGATGAAGATTTCAAATCTAGCTGAATTAGGCTCAATACACAGGCATTTTCTAAAAATTAATGTTGTTTCCTCCTGTCTGTAGAAAGGGTTTATCCTGCAGCCAGACCAGATGCAGGTGAGTTTATTCCTGTTATGTTTGCGTCCAGCTCAACGCACAGTGTCATCAAAGTGCTTCAGAGTTATTCATCTCGATCTTGACTATAATGGTCTAAGATTATGACGTTAAGAGGAACGTGTGCTCATATCATCTCATACCTACACTACTGTTCAAAAGTTTAGGTTTGGTAAGGCCTTGTGAAAGAGTCTCTTCTGCTCACCAAGACTGCATTTATTTGATCAAAAATACAGTAATATTAACAGATGTTTTCTATGTGAATATAGAGTAAAATGTAATTTATTATTGTGAATTTTCAGCATCATTACTCCAGTCTTCAGTGTCACATGATCCTTCAGAGACCATTCTGATATGATGATTTGATGATAAAGAAACATTATTTTTCTAATTTTTGTGGAAACTGATAAATGAAAGTTTATTTATTTTAAATTGGAATATTTTGTTACATTATAAAAGTCTTTACTGTCAATTTTGATATACTTAATGCATTCTTGCTGAATAAAACTTGAGCTAATCTAATTTCCTCAAACATTTTAAAGATGGTGTGAAACAAACCTGTATCTTGTGTAGATCGACTGAAATCGTTCTCTTTTCTTTCAGACTGTGAACCCCATCCTGATCCTGACCCTGGTGCCTATCATGGATCGGGTTATTTTCCCTCTCATCCAAAAGTGTGGCCTCAATTTCAGGTATGAATTATAACATAATAGGAAATGATTTATGTCTTGGCATAACTGTGGAGAGAGTGATTGTGTTTTCTGCTCCAGCCCTTTGAAAAGAATGACGGTTGGCATGTTGTTTGCTGCCATGGCTTTTGTCGCTGCAGCTTTAGTCCAGATTGAGATCGACGTGAGTGTGAAACGTGTAAATCAGATTCAAATGTTCACATTTAGAAAGACTTTTCAAGCTCCCCAAATATAATGATCTTATTCTCCTTAGAAAACATTGCCAAATTTCCCATCATCCTCTGAGAGCCAACTAAAGGTGGTGAACATATACAACAGTTCACTGAACGTGACCATCTCATCCAACGAGCCTCTTCTGATAGACTCATTTGAGGTTCTACACACATCTTATAGAAACACACCCATACTCATTTATTTCATATGTCCTGCTGCCTCACAGAATAGAGATGTTTCACTATTGTTTCTCGTGTTTTTTATAGAGCAGTGCAGATTATTTGACATTTGATCACCAGAACATCACAGTGTCCTTAAACACAAGTCCTGTGATCAATGAAACTTTCAGTTTAATTAAAGGAGCCCGCCAGACCCTGATCATCCCCTCTGACCCATCAATCATGTATCTGGTAAGTGTGCACCAAGCAAAAATATTGCCAAAAAACAGTCACCACAATGACGCTAGAGTGCTTTGGGTTTTTGCTATGTATTTTCTAAGGTAGTTTTTAGCATGTTGCTATGTGGTTACTAGGGTGTTTTGGGGGTACTCACACTCTGTGATCAGTATAAACGCTTCTCCATCTGAAACCCAGAGGGCGCTCTTGTGCAGAAACTCAAAATAAGCCCTGCAGCAGCAGTAGAAAACACGCTTCATATCACTATAGCTGAATAAACAAGATTGAAATGCTTTGAATGATTAAACATGACTAATAAACATGCAACTGCCTTATTCTGTGAAAGAAATCACATCATCTCACAGAAGGAAGCTCTATAACTGTCTCTAACTGTCGTTATGAAGTGAGTTTGGAGTAAAAACATGTTATTAAATTTGGTCTTTTGTCGGACAAGATGTTAATAAATGCTTCTCATGTCTGGAAAGATGTTTGAAGTGCTATGATTTTTCAAATGTACATTATATGTATCTCAAACTCGCAGTGCTTTCAGATGCATTAGCATTTGGAGCTGTACTTCATTGACAAGCTGCGCATTAAAAAATAATTGCAGCCTATACGATTTCATGATTTCGTTTAAGCGATAATCACGTTTTAAGTATGTTATTTTTCGTATTGTGTGAAAATCAGGCAGCCCTAGCCTTTACTGGTCCAAGTACATTTTTAATGAACAAACAGATTCATGGCCTGGTAAAACATTACTGTAATACTATAACGGTGAACAATATAACGGTGAAACTGTCCCTGTCTTTTTCTTCCAGCAAGAAGATATAAAGTCCAAACCAAAGGAAGGAAAAAATGCTGTTAGGTCAGTGGACTTTAAAATTGTTTCAACTGCTCCTTAAAACGTCTCTGTTACGATTGTAACCGTGGTTCCCTGAGAAGGGAACAAGACAGTGCGTCTGAGTGATGAAGCTATGGGAACACTCCTGTGTGATTGCATCGGAAGCACGTGTTTGACAATCTTTAGTGTCATTGGTGCAACAACACCCCGTGATGTGTGGCGGCGTACCACAGAAGCAATGAAGGATATGCGGAACACAACAGCGTCAGCTTCTGATTGGCTGAAGTAAGTCACTCACAGGTATGCAGGTAGTATTGCAAGGTTCATTGTTTTACTTTATAAAGTTTTAAATAAGGATATTTGTTTTACACAAACAAATCGATTCGCTTCAGAAGGCCTTTATTAACCCACTGGAGTCGTCTGGACTCATTTTTATTTTTATGAATGGATGCAATTTTTTGACTTCAAATTTTGACCAGCCATTCACAACCATTATAAACCTTGGAGGACTAAGGATATTTTAAAATATATCTTTGATTGTGTTTGTCTGAAAGAAGATAGTCATGTACACCTAGGATGGCTTGAGGGTGAGTAAATCATGGGGTAATTTTGTGTAAACTATCCCTTTAATGCAGACTACACATAGATTGTGTGTATCTCTGCTCATGATGTAGCGAGGGCAAGGAGACTCACACAATCTGAACTCCTTATTTCTACAGGACAAACAAACATGAAATAGACGAGGACAGAGTAACACAAAGCGATTACTGAAGACACAGAGGCTGCCACTGTTGTGCCACTGTCCTTTTATAGCTTCCATAGTATGCAGTCACATGTCGCAGGGTGACGTTGCACCATTGAAATTGGCTTATTGAACAAGTGCTTCAGACACAATCACGCAGGAGCATTCCCATAGTGTCATCACTCAGACGCAGCATAGAGTTCCCTCGAAAGGGAGCTGAACTTTCCTTGAATGATTTTTGATGTCACACAGGTTTGTGAATGGCTGGACAGCAGATCTGAACATCACTGACTTGGATTCTATTCAGCCATCAGTCACTTCAAACTACACACTTGTTTCTCAGGGAACGTAAGTCAGTTTTTCAGATTTTACTTTGACTTTTAATAAATTATTACATAGCTAACATGCTTCAACATAATTTGTGAATTGCTTTTTAGGGCCCAAGCACCAACGGTGCAAAATCACTCGATAGCGCCACCTACAAATTTTCAATGAAGTGCCCCTCTCGCTATGTTGCATGTATGTGTACGAAATTCGGTACAGACATGTAATGTCCCATGATCTACAAAAAACTGTCTTGAAGCGAAGCCCTAAACACAACAGGAAGTCAGATATTTTGAGTTGTAATGCAGGCAAACAATATCCAATCTGCACCAAACTTTACATAAGAGTTCCGTCTTGAATATCAATGCTCATATTGAGTTATAGTCATAGCGCCACCTGCTGGCAACAAGAAGTGACATGTTTAACACTGTTATGGCCACCTAGCAACATATTAAAGTGTTAGCAAATGTTACATAGGTTAGCAACATGCTAGAAACCTGCTAACAACACTTAGCTAGATGATAAAAGCATGCTTTTAATGCAATAAAAAAGGAAGTTGCTGTAATGTCCAATCTGAAACACATGGATGAGTGCTAAAGCATGCTATTATCTTAATGAAACACAAAGTTGTTGTAACTTAAGCACACAATGCCCAATCTGGCCCAAACGTCACATGTTTGATCAGAGTCCTGGCCTGAAGACATACCAAAATTTAATTAGTCATACCACTGGCAGTAGGAAGTGTGGCAAATACAAATGACCTTGACATAGTTCTCCTGTATTTACCCACTTATATGTATATTTAAGTAAATTAAAGCTTATAAATACAATGTATAAAAATAATAACTGTATTAATGATAATAAAATAATAAAAATGACAGGGGATGATACAGATACTTATGGTAAAAGAACAAAATCCAAATAGGGTGTCCATATCTATTGAAATACCTCTGTTGAGGAGAGTGTTAGAAATGTTAGAAAATCCAAGTTCTTCCACAAATTTGTGCTAATCCCTTATTTAGGGAGTTTTGTTCAAAACATTAAAATGTCTTTTTTTTTCCCAGCAGTAAAATGCTGAAGGGTCTCTTGTGGTGTTTATTCAGAAGTCTTGCGGAGAAGAGGCCCAAAATAAGTGAACATGGATAGGGATCTAGATTAATGCCATTTTATTTCCATTCATGTCAATAGCAGTTGCTCGTCTGACGCACACAAGCTAAATTTTCTCTGTTCTGGACACCATTTATGTTTCAGAACATGTGACCAATCATTAGACCTCCTGGTCTGGAATCCACTTTTTTATGATAAAATCAGTTCCTAAAGGATAAAAGCCCCTCCTACATTTTATTTTTCTATTTTGACTATTCAGTTTTTGGTTACACTTAATGGATTAAGGTTAGGGCTAGACTTTGATTTAGAGGCAAGTTACTATAGTAAGTACATATAACATAACTTAAAATAAAGTGGTACCCGGTTTTGTGCCACATAAATGATTCAAATGGGTTTTGACTGCTGCATCATGTTGACTTGCTGTTCTGTTGGTTTGTCTTCCAAGGCGAAAGTTTGTGCTCAGCAATGGTGAGCAGTCGTGTGAGTTTTCTCAGAAGTTTGGATTTGGTTCCTCATACACCTTCCTCATCCCCAGCACGCTGTTCTCGACTGAGGTGTGTAACCTCCCTCAACATGTCTCAAATATAGACCCTATATGTTGTATTTTGGTTTTTATGTGCATGTGTGTTCTTGTGTGTGTGCAGTGTACATCTATAAAGGCAGTTCAGGACATGCAGCCTAACTCGGTCCACATGGCTCTGCAGATTCCTCAGTACTTCCTTATTACCACAGGAGAGGTCATGTTCTCTGTCACTGGCCTGCAGTTCTCATACTCGCAGGTAAGTCAGCTTCACCGCTTGTACTTTTACTTTTACACGTTCTAATGAGATTTATTTACTAAATTACACTGTTTGAACAGTCATCACTCATTACCTTCTAAAACCATTACATTATCAGCTGTTACCAAGTGGACATTATCTCCCCTAAAAGTGTAAACACTGAGCTAACGTTACTTCTACTGGCTACACACACCAATATAAACAACAGCTCTCTTTACGTCGTTCTTGTAATATAACAATAATAAGTAAACAAACCTCAAAATCACTTCACTGAGAAAGAAACACCACCTGCCACCAGCCGTGGTATTATTCTCTGGTAGTGCGCGTGAAAAAAAAAAAAATGTGCGTGTGACGTGAGGAATTGTCCAGGATGAGGTCGTCAGGTTTGAGGTGCGGTTGTCAGGTTGGGATGTAGTGTAAGGAGCGGTAGGTCTTCTGTATTGTGACAGATCCAAGTGAAATGGATTATCGAAAAAGAAAAAAAATATAGGGTGGGGATCAATACATTAGTTCTTGATTTATATGGAAGCAGATCTGAATGTAAGTTTGCAATTGATTATAAGAAAGGGACAAGGTTTAAATGATTAGAGAAGCTATTATGTGATATTAGGTCACATAAAAATTCAAATCCTGTCATCATTTACTCACCCTCATGTCTTTCCAAAACTGTATGCATTTCTTTCTTCAGCACAAAGCAAGACATTGTTTCAACAGCTTTTGTACATACAATGGAAGTCAATGGGAACCAAAACGGTTTGGTTCTCAACATTCTTCAAAATATCTTGTTTTGTGCTCAGCCAAAGAAAGAAAGTGATGCAGGTTTGGAACGACATGAGGGTGAGTAAATGATGACAGGATTTTCATTTTTGGGTGAACTAACCTTTTAATACCACCTAATATCACATAATAACTTCTTAATTCTTAGGGTTCTTAATTCTTAATTCTTTCTTTGTCGGACAAAATGGCGGATTATGATTGGCTAGATCGCCTGTCAATCAAACTGCAGCTGAAGAGTCAGTTCATCTCCCTCATGTTGTTCTACCACCCATAAGATCTTCGTTCATCTTCAGAACCTAAATTAGGATATTTTTGATGAAATCCCAGGGTTCTTGAAGCACACATAGGCAGCAACGTCAATGCACAACGTCTATGTGTGCTTCAGAACCCCTTGGATTTCATCAAAAATATCTTAATTTTTGTGTTCTTTAGATGAACGAAGGTCTTACGGGTTTAGAATGACGTGAGTCATTGACAGAAATTTTCATTTTGGGGTATTTTTGAGAAACTAGCCCTTTAATAGTGTGTTTTTAACTGGAATAAGTGTCAGTATAAGGCTTAATTTGACATATGATACCCTGTAGATAGATAATTCAGTGAGCGCTTCCTTCTCAACAGCTGTTCTTCCATGTCTTCACTCCCAGGCTCCAAAGAATATGAAGTCAGTGTTGCAGGCTGGCTGGTTGTGCACTAATGCCGTGGGAAACATTATTGTGCTGATTGTGGCAGAGCTGGGAAAGCTTCCGAAACAGGTGCTGCATATGACCTCATGACCTAAGACACACTACATACATTCAGCCAGGATGCATGAATATTGTAATATATAATACAGACAAAATAACAGCACACAATTTTTGGTGAATTATTCCTTTCACAATTTGCTGTGTTTTTTCCAACAGTGGGCAGAGTATTTGTTGTTTGCATCACTGCTTGTGGCTGTGAGTATCATCTTCTCCATCATGGCGTATTTTTACACCTACATTGACCCAGCGGAGGTCGAAGCCCAGATCAGGAGGGAGCAAGGGCTTGAGCCAGAGGAGGAGAAAGAAGAAAGAGACACTGGAAATGGACAGAAAAGATAAAGACCAGAACAATGAGCAGGAGGTCAAACAAACCAAGATATAATATGCTGCAATACATTTTGGTAACACTTTATTTTAAGGGTCCAGAATAATGCATTATTAAGCATTAATTAATGATTAACTTGTTCACAATTAAGCATTAGTTAAGAATGATCACTAGTAATTAATGGTTAACCTTACATTTTAAGGTTCCTGAATTATGCATTAGTTCAGCATAGACACAATAGTAATTATTATTATTTTAACTTTTGAAAGATACACATTTATGCTATAAATCAACAAAAATAACCTAGTAATTAATGAGTAACTGAATTTTAGTCATTATTTAAAACTTAATAAGCCAAATAATGTGTTTGCGTAGTGATGTAAAAAATAAATTGCTAAAAAAGGATAAAGGCAATTTGACCCCCAAGGTGAAAGGTATATATCCTCATTAATTACGGCACTTATTGAGTGATGTTCAAGTTTAATGACCACAATAATTCAACAATTAAGGCTAAACTGCCATTTAATACAGTACTAATAAAGACAATTTTACCCCCTATTCTAAATATATAGAAGTTTCTTATTTACACTATTGGTTTCAGTTGTTCTGCAATGTGATCTCACGAGAATGTGCATTTTTATGTAAAGTGTGGTTCTACAACTCATACATTAACTTACTTTTTCATACACTGAAACATACAATATTGACAGCACTAAAAATTATTAAATGTAAAAACATTTTGCTCTGTTCGTGACTTTCACTGCAAACTCGTTTCAAAGAATTACGTTAAACAAAACTACACTTTAAAACCTTAAAATGAATAACATTTCAGTAATCATTTAACCATTATTTATCATGTAATACTCATTTTGACACAAAAAGCATTTTCTCTTTTTTTTGTGTCTGTAAAGTTTAGACTACGTATTAATACTTATAATACAATTAGACCATTCAATAAGTGCCATAATTTAGAATATAACTTTTACTACAATAGGGGGTCAAATTGTCTTAGTACTGTATTAATGGCAGTTTAGCTTTAATTATTGGGTTATTGTGGTCCATAAACTTGAATATCACTCAATAAGTGCCATAATTAATGAGGATATACCTCTATATTCATTTAATCATTAATTTTTGTTTATTTATAGCAAGTGTATCTTTCAAAAGTTTAATAATTTGTAAATAATGGCTAATTTGCCCTATTATATGTTAAGTTAATAATTAATTACGATTGTGCTAATTACTATTGAACTGATGCATAATTGTGAACAAGTCATTAAGAATTACAAGTGTGTTCATTCTTAACTAATGCTTAATTGTGAACAAGTTAATCATTAATTAAAACTTAATAATGAATTATTCTGGACCCTTAAAATAAAGTGTTACCAACATTTATGAGGATTGGGTTGTTATATGCTAATATGCTAAGATCTCCCATTTAGTTCCGTATTTATTAAAACTGAATGACTGTGAGCAGACATGTTGATGATGTTATTTGCATCCGTTACTGCTGGCTGTATTGATAACACCCTACTGAGAGAACAATCAGATGTATCATGAAAAATGTACTGTATAAAAACCTTCTGTCATTATATTTTTAGACATGGTTTATAATGCAGATGGCCTCTGTGATAGTTCAGATAATGTTTTTGTGTGTGATCATTTGCATTTTGTGAAGATTTTTTAAGCTAATAAACAAGGAACTATGAAACAATGGTCTATCTATTTGTAGTCTTTTGAGTTTAGGAGGTTTGTCTTTGCAAAACACATTAGAATTCACAATGAGGTGTAAATGCTCTCTCGTCTATGGCATTATGGGTCAAAGATGTTAAAAGACTTCGAGCACATGGGTGTCGCAGGAGAACGTAGTCTCACTGGAAATTCATAATGAGCAGGCTTCTGTTTCAGGAGTCTAACAGAGCACTTAGCAGGTTTTGACGTGGAGGAGCCCTGCAGCATCCGCTCAAGACTTGAGGAAGGGCATGCTTCCTGGCTCCTCATAACAGATGGAGCTTGTTTGCGTCTTGAGTTAAAACCTCTTTTATGAGGGGCATTTTTAAGTCTAGTCCATCGCTTCAACCACTGGTAGAGAATTCTACCAATGAACCACCAATGCTTAGCTGCGGTCACATCTGCTCACAGGGAGCAAGCAGATGGTCTTTTCTCGCTGTAAGAGCTGGAAGATGAGGAACCTATTTTACGAAGGGCACATTATTAGGAGCTGCACAGTGATGACAACATTCATAATGGCAGGTTGTATCTCATGTTAAATGTATTTGTTCACTTTGTTCACCTTTCCTTGATTTTATTTTATTGTAATTTTTTTATTGGTAATGAACTATTTATACTCATAATAACAATCCGTAGTTTAAAAAAAAAACTTTTTCCAGTTTTTCATTGACATTTTTGATTCAAATCTTCAAAAGCTTGTAATATTTAAACATGTTGTAAAACTGTAATTGAGTTTGTGATTCATCTTAGAACTGGTTGGCTTAGAACCTTTATTGAGCAGTTTATTGAAGCCCCTAAGGAGAAAATAAATGGGGGAAAAAAACCTTCTGAAACCACAGCTGTTGAAAAAGTGACATGGCAAATAAGAAAACTTACCCAGGGTGTAGGAACATACAGTAGGACTTTTCACACTTGAAATTGTTCAATCCTGGGTCATTGTAATGCCCAGGTAAACAGAATCTGTGATATCTTGCTTCACATTTCACATTGTTCATAATTTACCCGAGGTTAACAATTAATCCTGGGTATTCATAAAATGATGTTTCACAGCGTGCATTCCTAAATCTTGGGTTAATGTCCTTATTTGCATATTTATGGTGTCAGTGTCACCGATTGGACGGATGCATCATGCAAACTGTTTACACAAAGACTAGCATTACACTTCCTCACTGTACTATCAAGTTTATCCAGACTTTTCAGATTATATAGGTAAGAATGAAATGTGGTGCTAATCCTACTCCAGAGCAGGGTTTCATAATCCCGGGTAAAATGCGATGCTATCCCCACTTCTAAATTAAAAATGTGAAACGTTCCTTTAGCTGGGGTTTAGAACGGCGATAACCTGGGGTTAAGCGCAGAGTAAAAAGCCCTGGTGTGAAGCGTGTTTTTATGAATGCCCAGGATTAATTGTTAACCCCGGCTCAAGTATTAGCGGTGTGAAACATGAAATAAAATAACCCAGGATTCTGTTAAGCCTGAGTTTACAATGACCCAGTTTCAATGATTTCAAGTGCGAAAAGCCCTAAAGAGTGGGAGTGTAATGTAACTTTGGCATTGTGGCCAAAGTTTCCCCAATGATTTCCTTCTATAAACTATGTGACCAATATACTGCACAATTCAAAAAAGGACACAAGGACAAATAATTGTCCAGTGAGTAACAAATTTATGGTGTATTTATTTTGTCCTAATTAGAGCTTGGAGCTGAACAACATGAGGGTGAGTAAATGATGACAGAATTTTCACTTTTGACCGAACTTTCCCATTGGTTTTCAATCAAGTTTATAGCTTCAATTTATTTGTTCGGTTTTGTAGAACTAATTGTTTTTAGACTGTATTCCTAAACATTCGAAGAGTCAACCTGCTCTTTGACCCCGTTACGGTGGCAGAGGACGGCTGAGTTACCGCCCCGCTACACCCATATTATAAAGAGTCCTGATGGACTGACTAACTTAGGAGTGAGAGCAGCATATCCAGGAAGCAGCAGCCACAGTCATGGACATTAAAGGACTAAAGGTACTGTGCTTTGTGTGTGAAAGAGAGTTTTCTGCTTGTTCTTTGTTGAGTGCATGTTCAGGTGAATTAGGAATATTCAAAAAGATTCTTAAAGTGTGTGAGGTTAATTTTGTGAAAACTTTGTTTTACGAATAGATAAGTAAATTAATTTGAGTTTTACCACTGTAAGGTTTTGTCTATAATTTCAGTCCCACCCAAGTGTGTGCTGTTTTCTTCCCAGAGTCACATAACATCTGATGGTCAAAGTGCCACTGTTAGTGGAAATGCTGTGACTGTGGTTACGGCAAATGACGTGTGTGAGATTAGATTAGCTGTGTATATGTCCTGATTCAGCACAAGCTGCATTAACATTTATGGAGTCATAATATGCTTGTCATTGGCATGAGTTAAGAGTTCCTTAATGTCAAAACATTAACTTAGCAACTACTGCCTTCATTCAAGTGGGAACCCGTTGCCCCTTATGGAAAACTATATCAGGTTAGATGCTGCCAAACTTGCGAAGAGTTTGACCACTTGAGCCACAAAAATGTTTGTGTTTGAAATTCAATTTAACTTTTTCCAGTATGCAGTAATGCCTTTGGGACTGCTGAATGCACCTTCCATGTCCCAGCACGTCATGAGCATTGCAAGGCTTACTTGGATGACATTGTGATTTATTCTGACTGTTAAAATGAACATCTCATAACTGTATCAATGCCTATCTCTTGCTGAACCTTTGTTTCATTGGCAGTGTGCATTTCTCAGTATCTAATAGATGATTTCAGAATTCAGTCAGTAAAACAAGGGAAAAAATCAGACATACCAAGCGTTTTTTCTTCAGATGTATTGCCAGAGGTGGACAAAGGGTATGAAACCTTGTGTTCATTTCAGGCAGGTTATTTTCATTAGCATTGCTATGTTTCCATATCTACGCCAACTGTATGTTTACAGATGTGTTGTATGGAAATGTGTAGACAATTGTTTTTGTTTTACACTATTTGAGTTATAGCTGTTTTTATGTTGCATTTTCTCTACTGTAAAAAGACAAGAAGCATATTAAGATTAACTTTTTTCTGTTCATGGAAAAGTGTAGCATTTCTGATTCCATGAATAGTTTTTAACTACAAAACTAATCACTTTCTTTTGTAGAATTTGAAAGTTGATCCGGAGAAGCTGTTCACCAAGCTTGAGCGGATCGGAAAGGGATCGTTTGGAGAGGTCTTCAAAGGCATTGACAATCGCACACAACAGGTGGTTGCTATAAAGATCATTGACCTGGAGGAGGCTGAAGATGAAGTGGAGGACATCCAACAGGAGATTACAGTCCTCAGCCAGTGTGACAGCCCCTTCATCACTAAATACTATGGCTCTTATCTGAAGGTGAGTCCTATGCACTGCTAGTGTGAGAAGCAGTTTAATGTGTGTCAGGCAGCTCGTGGTGACTGTTTAAGCTGTATTATGTAATGTTGTTATGTGACAAAGCAGATGATCTCTCCATGTGTGTTGGTGATTTGAACTTCTCTTCAACGGTGTTTGCACATAAATGTGTCTCTGCAAAATGGCTATAAATCTAATTTATTCCTTCCCCACTTATGCAAATATAAGTTCACTATGAGAGCAGCTCAGTGGGAAGCACTGTCACCTCACAGCAAGAAGGTCCCGGTTCGAATCTGTGTGGGGTTTGTATGTTAACGTCGGTACTCCGGCTTCCCCCACAGTCCAATGACATGCAGGATAGGTGAATTTGAGAGACAAAAAAAATTCACCTGTAGGTATAAATGCGAGTGTGTCTGGTGTGTAAGCCCTGTGATGGACTAGCCTCCTATTCAGGGTGTTCCTCACCTGTAGCCCAAGATGCTGGTATAGGCTCCAGCCTAACACCCCATGTGGCCGTTCGTGTTTGAATTTAATTGTTTCAAACTTTTGTATGCCGATATTTTGGAGAAGCAAAGTTTAATTTTGTGGCTTGTACAACCAGAATCATTTACACTTTGGCTGATCCACTCAAGAAGTGGTTTGAGTCTCAAGAGCATCTTGTAGGACTTTTGCACTTGTCTATTTGTGAATTCAAAATGGCTCTAGACAGAAAAATTTCACCATAAAATAAATGACTTATAACAGAGTGCAAGGGTCCCCACTCAAGGGTTGGCTGGAGTTCAGAAGGCTCTTCCATGTGCCAGGGGTTCCATTGTTCCTGAATCCCTTTTTTTGGTCTGATACCCTTTACAGCTAAGGGGAACATCTGGACGGATGAGTGATGTTTTATAAAATTTTAAATTACAGGTTTGGTACATAGTTGATGTATCATGATTTTAAAAATCAATGCTGCTCATCAGACAAAAAGACAAGTTTAAACTGGAAATATATGATGTTTCTTCCAGGACACAAAACTATGGATCATCATGGAATATTTAGGAGGGGGCTCAGCTCTGGATTTGGTAAGAATTTTAATTTCCTTAACTTTGCTAATAAGGGTTCATACAGTCACCTTGGTATTTTCTAATTAAAAATCAGATTTGAAGGACAAGTTTACAGTTTATTTCAAATTATGTTCAACACCAAGGTTAGATGCTTCTACATCAGTGTTATTCACCTATCATTTGCTGTGGATTTTAGGGATAAATTATGGGTAGGGTTAGGTTTCAGGGTAGGGATAAGGTTAGGACTTTTTTTGCATAGAGAGGACAACACTGTCAAAACAACCCCATTCACAGGGATCCGTGAAAACAACCAAGACATATTATGCTGCCAGGTCAGTAGTTGGAGATGTCCTTTCGTGTATAACAGTATTGTTTTAAAAAAAATGTGCACTTTGAAACTGGTCTAGTATCCATCTAGTACAGATAACAAGTTGGTGTGGTGATTTTGCTATAATGCGAAATCACTAGGAAAGGTGACGCCAACCCTGCTCCAGGAGGACTACCTTCCAGCAGACTTCAGTTGATCCCTGCTCCAACACTCATGCCTGTTATTAATTATTAATCCTGAACCCCCTGATTAGCTGTTTGAGGTATTTTGATTAAAGTTGGAACTAAACTCTGCATGTTGGTTGCTCTCCAGGAGCAGTGTTGGCTACCCATGGACTAGAAATTAGTCTAGGGGTTAAAGTTGTTTGTCCAGAGGTTTAATGTTGATTTAGATTCCTGCTGATGTTCATTAAGATTCTCTAACAGGTCTAACAGGTTCTTTGATCTACAGCTGGGACCTGGAGCTCTTGATGAGAGTCATATTGCCACCATCCTTCGAGAGATCCTGAAGGGTCTGGATTACCTACACTCAGAGAAGAAAATTCACAGAGATATTAAAGGTACCAGTGATTTCTGCAGTGGTACCGACACAATCTTTGACCATTGATGTCTATGATTTCCAGCATTTCAAGATGGAACTTCTGTTCTGAAAGCTCAAATCAACATGGGTGATGTGTGTTTGTGTGTTTCTCTAGCTGCTAACGTCCTGTTGTCAGAGCAGGGTGATGTGAAGCTAGCTGATTTTGGTGTGGCTGGGCAGCTCACAGACACACAGATCAAGAGGAACACTTTTGTGGGCACTCCATTCTGGATGGCACCAGAGGTCATTAAACAGTCAGAGTATGACTCAAAGGTCAGATCCGCTCTCTGTGTAATGTATGTCTCAAAGTTTTAGTCATAGCAAGGCTTGGGTTAGCATTTAGACCAGGGGTTGCCAACTCTACTCCAGGAGAGGCTTCCTTCCTGCTGACTTCAGTTTAATCCTGCTCCAACACATGTGTCCTTTATTTTCTAGTAATCCTAAATCCCTGGATTAGTTAGACCAGGTGTGTTTGATTGGGGTTGAAGTTAAAACTCTGCTTGTTTGTGGATCATCAGTTGTTAGCAAGAGCAATGACATTTATGTTCACAATGTATGTACCATCAGTGGTCCATGGCCCAAAAATACTGGTTTAGTGAGCATATTTAGGGTGTTTACAGCTGTATTTCTATTGTTGTTGATTTTAAGAGTTCATGATTTCCAGTTATAAGCCTCATTTGTAGCTTATTCTGGCCCAGAATCGCCCCCTCAGATAAAAAGAGAATGGTGTGTAACATAGTACAGTCAGGCAAATGTAATGTATAGCTCATTCAAGTGTATGTATGTATGTATGTTTTTGCAGGCAGATATCTGGTCATTGGGCATAACTGCAATTGAGCTGGCAAAAGGAGAGCCACCCCACTCTGATCTTCACCCCATGAAGGTGTTATTTCTCATCCCTAAGGAAAATTCACCCGCACTGGAAGGAAACTACAATAAAGCTCTCAAAGAGTTTGTAGATGTCTGTCTCAATAAAGACCCCAACTTTGTAAGTGGTGCCAAACTATCTATATAGGTATCCACTCCTTTTTCTGTGGGCAACTTCTCTGCAGAGTTTAGCTCAGAGTTTGGAGCTCTGCTCCAACATAACTGCCTGGAAGTTTCCAGGATTCGCTGGTTCAGGTGCATTTAATTAGGGTTGGAGCTAAACTCCGCTGGATGGAGGCCCTCTGGAGCAGGATTAGACACCTCTGCTATAGCAGGCTTCTTCAAATCCGACCCTAGAGGGCTACTGCTCTGCAGAGTTTAGCTCAAACCATGATCACCTACCTGTAATGTTCTTGTAATGCCTGGTATACATTGTGCAATTTTGGCCTGTCCCAGACAAAGACGACCAATCGTGGCGATTTCTGTGTTTGTGGCCCTAAACGTTGGTCCTACTTTGTACAGTGAGAGAGGATCAAAGACAACTGTTGTCACAGTCTTGAGCCCAAACATAGCCTGTGATAATTTTATGAGTTTCAGGAATTTAGCAATTTAGCATCTCACAGTGTGTAAACTGCTGCGACCTACGTCTACTGACTAGTCAATAAAATCGCAACATGAAATGGTGGATCGATCAACAGGACATGGCGTTAAAAGTTCATTTGCAAAATTGGCATGCCAAGTTTATCTCTTTTCCCTAGCCATGACCATGTACATTTTCTCCGATTTTGATTCCTCCTCTTTTTTCAGTGCACATAAAAACCATAATTGCCAAAGTGCGATTCATCTTGCTCCATTTGTTGACCACTAGCACAGGTTGATGACATTTTATTCTTCTATATTAACTTGCGTTCAACAGGTGCCATCATCGTGCAGTCTACATACATTTTGTACCCAAATTTATTAGATCTGTGTTGTACAGTGTGATTTGTAATGACCTTATCAGGTCAGATTTCCGAAATCGCATGGTCTAAAGCAGGCATAACTCTGAAGACCTTGATTAGCTTTCTTGGGTTTGATTAGTGTTGAAGCTGAACTCTGCAGAGCAGTGGCCAAGCAGGGCTGGATTTAAGCAACCCTGCTATATAGTCTTTGGATTTCTGCATCTACACTCACCTAAAGGATTATTAGGAACACCATACTAATACTGTGTTTGACCCCCTTTCACCTTCAGAACTGCCTTAATTCTACGTGGTATTGATTCAACAAGGTGCTGAAAGCATTCTTTAGAAATGTTGGTCCATATTGATAGGATAGCATCTTGCAGTTGATGGAGATTTGTGGGTTGCACATCCAGGGCACAAAGCTCCCGTTCCGCCACATCCCAAAGATGCTCTACTGGGTTGAGATCTGGTGACTGTGGGGGCAATTTTAGTACAGTGAACTCATTGTCATGTTCAAGAAACCAATTTGAAATGATTCGAGCTTTGTGACATGGTGCATTGTCCTGCTGGAAGTAGCCATCAGAGGATGGGTACATGGTGGTCAGAAACGGACATGGTGGACATGGTCAGAAACAATGCTCAGGTAGGCCGTGGCATTTAAACGATGCCCAATTGGCCATAAGGGGCCTAAAGTGTGCCAAGAAAACAATCCCCACACCATTACACCACCACCAGCAGCCTGCACAGTGGTAACAAGGCATGATGGATCCATGTTCTTGTTCTGTTTACACCAAATTCTGACTCTACCATATTAATGTCTCAACAGAAATTGAGACTCATCAGACCAGGAAACATTTTTCCAGTCTTCAATTGTCCAATTTTGATGAGCTTGTGTAAATTGTAGCCTCTTTTTCCTATTTGTAGTGGCGATGAGTGGTACCCAGTGGGGTCTTCTGCTGTTGTAGCCCATCCGCCTCAAGGTTGTGTGTGTTGTGGCTTCACAAATGCATACCTGCATACCTCGGTTGTAACAAGTGGTTATTTCAGTCAAAGTTGCTCTTCTATCAGCTTGAATCAGTCGGCCCATTCTCCTCTGACCTCGAGCATCAACAAGGCATTTTCGCCCTCAGGACTGCCGCATACTGGATGTTTTTCCCTTTTCATACCATTCTTTGTAAACTCTAGAAATGGTTGTGCGTGAAAATCCCAGTAACTGAGCAGATTGTGAAATACTCAGACCGGCCCGTCTGGCACCAACAACCATGCCATTCTCAAAATTGCTTAAATCACCTTTCTTTCCCATTCTGACATTCAGTTTTGAGTTCAGGAGATTGTCTTGACCAGGACCACACCCCTAAATGCATGGAAGCAACTGCCATGTGATTGGTTGATTAGATAATTGCATTAATGAGAAATTGAACAGGTGTTCCTAATAATCCTTTAGGTGAGTGTATTGCAGGGGTGGGCAACTGTGTCCTTCAAGGGCCACTGTACTACAGAGTAAGGCTCCGACCCTAATCAAACACACCTGGCTATAATATTCAAGTAATCTTGAAGAAAGTCAGATTTTTTTTTTTGAAGATTGGAGCTAAACTCTGCATGACAGTTGCCCTTGAGGGCCAGAGCAACCCACCCATAATGTATAGTCATGTATAATCAAAAGACAATGTTTGTGTCGTTTCTGCCAGAGGCCAACAGCTAAAGAGCTTTTGAAACACAAATTTATTCGATATGCCAAGAAGCCATCATACCTGACAGATCTCATAGACAAGTACAAGAGATGGAAAGTAAAACAGGCCCGTGATGAGTCCAGCTCCGATTCAGACTCGTAAGCACAAAACAAAAATTGGCACATTTAGTTATATAAATATTATTTATTCACTGAGGAAATATTTTGTGTACATGTTCTCAGAGATGATGGTGAAGCATCTGGAGAGTCTGTGAATGATGACTGGATCTTCAACACTATCATAGACAAAGAGCCCAAACAGAAACATAACGGAGTCAGAATTCAGAATGAAGAGCTCAAAATTCAGAATGAAGAAATCAATCGCAAAGAGGAGAGGCAGAATGAAGAACTCAATCGCAAAGAGGTGAGGAAGAATGAAGAACTCAATCGCAAAGAGGTGAGGAAGAATGAAGAACTCAATCGTAAAGAGGTGAGGAAGGATGAAGAACTCGATCGCAAAGAGGTGAGGAAGAATGAAGAACTCGGTCGCAAAGAGGTGAGGAACCAGATGTGCCGGTGTCTTTGCATTATAATCAAAATATACACTTATCAAGCAAAAGATGTTTGTTGGGTTTGAAATGATAAAAGATGAGTGTTTATGGTTGTCAGATGTTAGTCGATCATGCTGGTAGTTCATGAGATTCTCTACACCAGTGGACAGTGTTCTGACTGTAAACGTGCACCAAAAATCATGAAGTAAAGGCCCTTGCATACTGAGTCCGAAATTTTCATATGTGTTTTTTCGTAATCATCATCCTAAAAATTTGGCAAGCACAGAAACCTAGCAATGATGCATATTAAATAATCCGTTGCGACAAAAAAAAAATCACAAAGTGGAGTCTTCAAGCAGTGAGGATGATTTTATTATCCTCTCTCTTCTTAAAAAGAGAAAAAGAAAGAGGAAATATTTGGTCCATCCAATCCTGAGATTGCATTCCACCTCCCGTCTTTATATCCAGTATCTACAGTGCTTAGTGCAGCGAGACGAACGCCATTCTGGATTTTGCTGTCCATTTGTACGGTGGCTCTGAATTGTCAAAACGCCTCTCAAAATGCTTGCTATGCTAATGCTTTTTATGACTGGCAAAAGTTTCAGAGGCAATGTGTAAACGCAATTGACACAACTTGGAAGTCGTATTTATCGTTTAATGTGTGAAAATTTTGGACGAGAATTTTGGGCTAAATATGTCGATTTAAACACATTAAACAAAAATAATGAAGAAATGTAAAGTTAGTGAAAAGAAAGCAGCCATAGGGGACACACATCTGTTTCTCTCTCATTCTTTAGGTTCCAGTCAGTGCAAAAAGGTCTCTGTCCCAGGGCATGTCTTCTATCATGTCCCCATTGTTTGCTGAGGTAAGAATTTTTGATTTCTGATTAACACTTTATTGGCTGGCTTTTATGTTGACAATGTAGTTCTGTGGGGGGTTAGGGTTAGATTCAAATGATCAGTGCATAATGAACTAACAATGCTGTATGAATTGAACGTAGGCTATCAGTCACAGGATGAATGTGTTTGTTGTTCTGCCAGCTGAAGCAGAAGCGAGGAGTTTATAAGCCAGAGGTGTTAGAGGAGCTGAAGCAGGCCATGCTCCTGGCTGAACAGACATGTCCCGGGATCACCGACTGTATGGTGACGGGGGTGGTTCAGAGGTTAAAGAGGTATTCACAACACCCTGCCTGCACTGCCCACCTCATGTGTGATTTGGGGTGAGTCGTCTGATGTGTGTTTTCTGCCTGACAGGTTTTCCTTTCATCACTGATTGACTCTCAGTGGCTCTGTGTGAAGACTCGTTCTCTGTGGGTGTGACGTTTGACTCACTGTGCACTTCAACACACACACACACACACACAGCTGAATGTGTTTTTTTAGAATGATGTTGTAGCATAGTGTGTGTATAACATGTTATTATGGTGGGATTCTTATTAAGACATTTACATTCTCAGGTGTGGATGTAAATGATGAATGTGGACTGGATTTGTTTAACAACCCTATAGAATCATTAGATAACTCAAGATATTTCCTATAGAGAGCTGCAGTGATGAAGTATTTTTGTTGGTCAACCTGTACGTTAGCATCACCCTGGTTCCCTTGACAAAAACCCAGTAGGTTTTTCCATTGGATTTTAGATAATTCTTTCACATTTTGTTCTTATCTCCAAAATGAACACAACCTTTATGAATTTTGAAGTGTAAATACAATCGCCAGAAGTAAAAAGCTAAACATAGGCTATAATCAAACTACACCATGATTACAACGATGTGAACATCACCACCATTAAGCATCTGACAACTCTTTTAGTCTTTATTTTTAAAAAAAAACAAACAAACATTTTCCTTGAAAGTGTGAGTTAGAAAACACAGTTCACGATAATGCTGTGAAAGTGCTGTTTACCTGTTCGGCGAGATGTTTAATGTCCCCGACAACCTCTGTATTCCCATTTAGACATGTTAGCAAACACCCAGACATGTAAAAGCTTTTAAAAAAAATCACAAGGGAGTTTTAATGAAGTGTTGATGTCTTCGAATAAAACTGTAAAATATCTTTAGATTGAAAAACTCATTAAACAAACATCAACTTCAGAACGATGGAAACAGAAGCACTAAAATGCTAACTCGATTGCTGGTTTTGGCCTACAAAAATACGTCATCAGTGCTCATCAGTTATATTTCATCAGTGGAGATATATAAAATTGACCTTTCTTTATTTAAAAAGCCAGTAGCCTTTTACATCAAAGCCGCAACTTGTTCTACTTGCTATTTGCTGGTCAGAGGCTGGTGATATCAGGGGTAGGGGCTTCTCATTCAAAAGAGCATTTGATTGGACTAAACTGGATAAACCAGAGTGTAAATATTTAATTAATCTGTTAAAATTAAAACTACTGATGTATAAAAGCTCAGAGACATGAACTAAAAGCTATATATTTTGTTCTTAAGGGATTTGTCTGTATATCTGCCGTTTTTTTGTTTTACAGAGCTGTAATAATTAAATTACTGTTGATTGTCCTTTTGCTAGATTTGCAGGTTGTTTAAAAAAAATCTCAAATATTAAAAAAAACATATTTTAACAGATTTGTATTCCTTTAAAGGCGTCGTGTTGAGTTATATAACATTGATTAGTCTTACGTAGCCTACATTTGCTTACCTTATCTAATAACGTGGAAGAGCATCTCTGTCAAGTCAAAGTTTGTCGCAAAGCTCTCGCCATCTCAGAAAAGCCACGCCGATATTGATCCTCGTTTTATTTATCCTTTTGTCCCAAAGTTTGCTTGCCATGGCCCATAGTGTGCAGCTAGACATCCATGTCTGTTGCCATGGTTACTGTGCAGCACAAGCGGAAACCGGAATAACGCAGATATTACGTCACTGACGGGCGACAAGTGACAAGGGAGGGATGGGGCACTATTTAAAATTTTGAATTTCCCTGAATTTACAAATTCTTGTGAATATTAATGTACACAGCTGAATGAAATATATAACACTGTGCAAGGGGTTTTTGGATGTTTTAATATAACATTTTTACATATTGTTTCTTTAAGGTGTAATTTCCTGTTTTATCTCTCTACTGATCTTATTTCTATGCTGTGGCTGGTCTTTTAAAATAACCCAAAATGTGTCAATATCTTAGCAACATGCTATTTTAGATAATAGGTTTAGAAACCATCATTTAAATTTTTATAGTCAGTGTTTAAGGTTTTTGTTTTAGGAAGGTTTAACTCATTCCTGTTCATTATTGTACAGCAAACAAAAGCTGTGTCATTTCTAAACCACAAGCTGGAATGATTTTTTATCATCGGAAAATTACACGTGCTTTAAACGGTCCCTCAAGCCCATTCTGTGGAAACCTATTAGACGCTTCATTTAGGAGTAAACCATTTTTTTGTTGTCCTTCCTGTATCTTCAGTGGTTGTGAATTACAGCACTTCTGATCGCACATGAAGGATGGCGGTAATTTAATGCGACGTTGCGTAACAAAAGGTCTTGAGAGATTATAGGACTATAAAACTGTGCTAAAGTTCGAATCAGACTAACATACATTTCCGAGCTACCACCACTTCGATTTACTATCTTTAGCGGACGCACCCGTGTCTTTTAACCCTCTGCTGAGAGCGGGCTTGACTGCGACAACTGAGCAAATTCACACAATTTTAATTCTTACATCAAAAAACAAGATCAAAATTTCTCACTCTATATACAGATATTACATACAATGTTTATACACTTATTACATAATTTTTACACAAGAAAAATATACATAAAAATGTAAACTTTTGTATACAAAAAAATACCTTAGACAAATTAAAGACCAATAACAAAAGGTGACTAGACTATCCTATGAGTTTTAAAAACTGTTCTACAGTACATTCAGTGAGTACAGGAATCAGTCAGCCATCCTAACGCAGAGTGCAAGCGATTTCTGTCAGGGGGTTTCTCCGTGCCGTCGTTCGCACAGCACACACAGTAGTAACACAGGAAAAACGTGGACCACACACAACAGTTCAGCTCGGAAACGAAAAGGCTTTTGTCACAACTGATGAACATTGGTGGGGGGAATAACCAAAGACGACTCTTGCTCACAAGTATCAGGCTTTTGCACATGTGACTGAAAAGTGATTCAGAACCTGTGGAACGAAGTGCAGGTGAAAGTGCATCTGAACACAGGAAGTCTTGAAGTTCATTGCCTCAAAACAGCCAAAATGAAGTAATGGCCTGTGATCATTCATGAAAAATCATCCATACATAAACTGTTGCCATTGATACACCACAACTTAAGAAAGAATGATTCAGCTGAATCAGAGTGTTTTTAAACCGATTCAAATGCATATATTCTACTGGTTTCACAAATGAATTCGATGTACGTAACAGCAGTTTTAAGAACTGTTCAATGTGACGGTTGACGTAAGAACGAACTGAATCGTTTCTATAAACCTTGCATAAACAGTCACATTGGTTTTGACACCATGTCCTTCTGCTGGTTTTTCATGAATGAGGCCCATTATCTTTTAGACTAGCGAGATTGGATCAAAGTAAGTGAGAATAAGGGCCATGGTTTTGTCTTTTTATCGACCACTGACTTACTTTTTAATAGCTATCAAAAATACTGTTGCACATGATCACAGTCTCTTCGTCTGAATAAAGGACACAGGTACACAACATCAATCAATAAAAATGATTAATCACGAGTTTTGATAGCCATTAAAACTACCAAACATTATGCCACTAAATGCTTCAGTTCCACCAAGTATTTTGCAAATGACTAGTTTTCTTTCTTAAAAAAAAAATCGCGTTTATCTTCCGCCACGCAATTCAACCAATAAAACCCAATCTAGAGGTTTCTATTCTATAAATATATTTAAATACTTAACAATATATGAGATCATTGTTCAGTGTCTAAAGTCTACCAAAAACCTTGGTTTTACGGTCATGAAATCTGCAGGGAACATTGGTCCCACGTGGCGTAAGGCTGACTGACGGTGGCTAAAATGGCTGAGTTTGAACCTGACACTTCTGTGGAAGTCTGGAGAAGAACCATCAGGCTGCACAAACCATTCTCCAAAGAAATTGCACCAAATGTCCGCAGGGTCATTTCAGCTGACATCCACACTCCTGCCACCTCTGTACTCTGAAACCTTGCCACCAAGGGCTCTTGTGTTAGAAAGACCAAACGAGGCTCTAAACTGATTAAGCACCATGAAGGAGAACAAACATTTTAACCCATATATTTGGCAAAAAATTACCTCAAAGTGTCATTATTCGGTTCACTCTTCGCTGAATGAGTTCCATGTCAGTGTTTTTACATGATTAGCAAGGTCTAGGTTGAGATCTTTGCTGTTAATCAAACAGTTTCGCCATTAATGGAACCGTTGAAGGAGAATGAGATCCAGCTGTTTGTCACTGAGGGAGTGAGCCACACCTGAAGACTGGCGTGGGAGGCTCCGCTGAGGAGATTATTGCTTTAATCAAGCTTGTGATGCGAGCAGTCCAGGCCTGGTCCACTGGGCGTGTGCAAAACCCCATGAACGAATCGTACTGTTCAGTCATACAGATTTGTGTCCTGATTACAAGTCGTATGGTGGATTCTCTTGAGACCACATCAAGCTTAGACCGGCCCTGGTATCTGCATGACAGGTGGGTTGATGGCTGTGCTGGAGGTCATTCTGGGCTACTGTCTGAGGTCTGTATTTAGGCTTCGTATTTTTATACCTGGTATTCATCTTGAGTGACCCTAACACTTTCAGAGATGCAACATCGCATTACACTAATGCGTCCTTGACAACAGAGAAGGACCGCCTTGACTGGGACAAACGTTTGCGAGCTAGGTACAACTATAGAGTTGGAATTAACCGAAAGTGTGATCATATTTTCTTCTGTATTGTGACGTCCTGTTTTCACCTTGTGCTAAGATGTTTTTGGTCGATCAGATCACAAGTGGATGAGGAAGACGCATTCCTGTTTACACCTGACATTTCAATCCTTCTCTTTTGTTTACGTTCAACCACTTCTATCCTGATCTAATGGCTTTTTCAGATCTTTTGATCTAATGGACAAAATCAACTCGCACAGTTTACATATGAACGCGACTGGAGGTGACAGAAAAACACACGGAGAGCATCAGGTTTCGTTTCTGTTCAGACAACCGCAAGACCGGCCGAACGTTGTGAAGAAATCAGAAGTGATGAGAGAAAGTTTTTCATCTTCAGCCAACAAAGTTTAAATCCTGTCTGGCTAGCACGCGTCCCACGATGATCATGCATTACGTCAGAAGACGGAGAGCAGGCGGACTTTTGTGACTGTTCAAACACATTCGACCACACAAGCGTTTTCAGAACGAAAGCAATCTGGTCAAATGTGTTTTCAACTACCTCTGGAAGTGGTCGAAAGTGGACAAGCTCAAACCGTTTACACGTGCATTTGGTGACGTCCACCTGTGATTCGACCAACCAAAATGCATCTTAATACCAGGTGGAAACAGGGCCTCGTAGTGAAACGGCATTCTGAATGAGGAACGAACAAAAATGAAGGGTGGGACTTAATTTTGTCCATCGAGAATCAGACAAAATTAAACTGTCCTGCCTTCTCACCACTGCACAAATCATCCGAGAAGAGATGTTGTATGCAAGGGGAGGCAAAGTTAACATCTTTATATTAAATTATTTTTTAAAATGTGCATGGATAAATCATTTATAATAAACATTCCATTAAAAAATAATTGACAATTTTTTGGTGACTTTAAAAGAATCAGAAACATTTGGAAAAGCTTCAAAAGTACTCAAAAAAATTAAAAAAAAGCATGAGCTTATGTAAATTCTTCTGTATGTCTCGTACATTTGAGAATATGAGTGTGCCAATCTTTCGCTTCATTAAAGGATTAATTCACTTCTGAATTAAAATTCTGATAATTTACACGCCCCCATGTGATAAGATGTTCATGTCTTTCTTTCTTCAGTCGAACAGAAATGATGGTTTTTGAGGAAAATATTCCAGGATTTTTCTCCATGTAGTGGACTTCACTGGGGTTCAACAGGTTGAGGGTCCAAATGTCAGTTTCAGTGCAGCTTCAAAGAGCTCTACATGATCCCAGATGAGGAATAAGAGTCTTATCTAACAAAGTTTAAAAGAATTTTTTTAAATTTTGACCTGTGGAGGGCAGTAATACACTCAGCAGCGTCTACACTGCCGGAATTCTACAAGAAGAAGAAGAAGCGAGCTATTGCAAGACGATTATTTTTGGTTCAAAAGTATATCATTTTTATTTTTTTTTAGAAAATGACATTGTTTCACTGGATAACACTCTTATTCCTCTTTGAAGCTGCACTGAAACTGACATTTGGACCTTCAACCCGTTGAACCCCAGTGAAGTCCACTATAAGGAGAAAAATCCTGGAATGTGTTCCTTAAAACCTTCATTTCTTTTCCACTGAAGAAAGACATGAACATGGATGACATGGGGATGAGTAAATTATCAGGAAATTTGAATTCTGAAGTGAACTGATCATTTAACATGCAGTGACACTGATGTAGTCATGAAATCACATGACCTACCCTCAGCAAAAACCCATAAGGTCACAGGAGATGCATGTTAATACCTGGTGTAAAAGAGAATTTCTTGTGATCAAATCACCTGAGACAGATGCTAATACCAAGTATAAACCAGAGACTTGTCCTGCTTTTTCTCCAGCACCTTCCTAACACAGGGACTCTACGGAACACCTGCTACTCTCAACTGAGAAATAACTAATGGAATAAGTAGAATGATAGAATATCATCACCAGACCATCCCCCCTTTTCCACCGACACAGTGCTGGTGCATGGCACCACTTTCCATGTTTTCACTGAACAAAAAAAAAAAAAGGGTGGTTTTGATCCTTGTCTCCTAAACCTGCTGGTCTCAATTGAATAACTAGTAATGTTAAGAGCCTGTGGAGTACCACTGGATGGTAAAAGACCCATTCAAACTGTAAAAATATAACTTCGAAGTTGATTTTTCTGATGACAATTACTCTGGATGTGAAAATAAGCTCTACTAGGAGTACATGAAGAATGCAACGCCCATGAGTAGGTAATGTAGTAATGCTGTCAGTTAGATCATCGTTTTGCTCTCAGTCACCAGAAATAAGGAGGCGGCTCCGCAGATCTCGCAACAGCACTGGCTCCAACACTAGCACCATTTGGTGAAAAAGGGGTATGTGAGGACAGAACACAATTTTTGGGTCACTACAACAATAAACATTGGATGGACACAGTTGACCAACTAAGCAGAAATGTGTCCAGAAAGACTCTAAAAATCTACTGTTGGTCTATGGTGCCAGTCACAGTTAGTTGAACCTAAACAGAAACCCCTAAACCCATATGACAGACTTTCCTTTGTAGAACACAAAAGGAGATGTTTTCAAGAATGTTCAGGCTGCTCTTCTCCATGCAAAAAAAGTAAATGGAAGCTGGGCCATTCATTCTCCAAAAATGCCAAATTCATATGATCCATATGACTTGTTACACTATGTTCCAAGTCTAAAGTCATACAACAGCTTTGTGTTGGGAACAGACTGAAAATTAAGTCATTAAGGCCCGTTTACACAGATTTGATTTTCAGACCAATTGATCTATTAAGACCAATGTGAAAAAAGGTAGATGGGCTGAATGAAAATGTAAATTTACTCTGTGACAGTACGTGGTGCTCATAGATAAAGAGAAGTACAGCAGTACACTGTGCAACTATCCTTTCTGACACTCGCTTGTTACAGAGAAGTAAGGAAATCAAACTGTATTTTCATGTTTTCAAACAGCAAATCAGATTTTTGTATTCGCTTTGGAGTTTATCACAATCACCGTCACGGTCCAACACATTCTCCCTCCCGACTCATCACATATTGACACTTGGGCAGGCCCCGTCAGTATCATTTTTTTAATGCACAAGGTACCATTTAAGCTTAACAACTCCAATGCTTTCAATGAGAAACCTTTGCCATAAATACACAGATGTGTTAGGCATAGGAATTTTATCATCAGGATGAAATATATCGGGGTATAATTTTGCCATTGAGACATGTTTTGGGGTGTGGTTTTTATTTTTTATTCATTTGGTAGATGCTTTTATCCAAAGCCACTTACAAGTGAGAAGTTGCCCTTGGTGGGGAGCAATTAAGAGTTAGATGCCTTGCTCAAGGGCACCTTAGTCATGGTATCGAAGGTGGAGAAAGTGCTGTTTATTCACAATCCCCACCTTTAATTCCTGCCAGTGTGGGAATCAAACCGGCAACCTTCAAGTTACAAGCCCGACTCCCTCACCATTAGGCCATGACTACCTTAGACACGACTACTTTAAATAAAGTAAAAAAAAAAAAATATATATATATATATATATATATATATAAACTTAGTCATGTTTAAATATGTAACCTAATCCCCATCCCCATCCCCAAAAACATAGGCAGATTCAACAAATATCCCAAGTGTTCAGAGGCCAAACGATTGATTTCACGAGTTCACGCTTGCATATAATAAAATAGGGGTAAACGTTATGCGTATTTGGCATGCTGTTCAAGGGAAGGGCTCCGAGCTCGGAATTTGGCCCGAGCCCTGAGAACTTCCCCCTATCCCAGGTTGGGATAGGAATAGTTAGAAGTGAGGAAATGGGGTAGTGAAGGGATTCTGTAACACTGTCATAGAACAGAGGAAAGTCTGCTGTATATATACCTCCTGATGCTAATTGAGGTGATTAACTAAATGTGCTCCTCCTGCATTAATTAGGTTAATTGTCTGAACGTGTACTCCTCCCGGACTTTGTTAATAAAACATCATTTATGTGAGGAACAGATACAAAAGCGGTCACCGTCCACTATCCTTCATCAAGATCAAAAATTGTCGCCAAAATAAGTGCTACATCAGTTTTGCTTGTAAAATGGCATTGGCTTCTCATGTGTCTCTTGACCGATTAGTTCACGCTAAAGTTTGGGTGAACCTTTTGAGTGAGATATGACTGCATAAGCTCACTGAGCAGGATCATCTTCATCAATTAAAACCTTAAATTCCACTTTGTTCTTCATATAAAGACATCGTATAGCTCGAGAAGACTTTGAATTCAACACGAGATGAATAGTTTTATACTGTTTTTGGTCAGTTTTTTTTTTGCAATGAACACTTAAGAGTGCTGTCAAACGATTAATCGCATCCAAAATAAAAGTTTGTTTACATGTAATATGTGTGTACCGTGTATATTTATTATCTATACATAAATACACACACACACATGCATGTATATATATTTAACAAGATATATTGTGTTTATATATAAAATAATATTTATATATAAATATACATATATACACATGTAAGTATTTTGTAAATACATGTATGTGTATATACATAATAAATATACACAGTACACAAGTGTGTAAACAAACTTTTATTTTGGATGCGATTATTCTTTGACAGCACTAAATATAGGTTTAGGGTAGAGGTGGGGTTAGGTGATGTCTGTTACAAGATCCACCTTTCTCTGAATGTGGAAGTCTCGCCAAACTCGTACAAGAATGATGCTTTACATTTCCGGTCTCCGGTTAGTCTAGTTAAATTAGAGTATCATTAAACCAATGAAAATGGTTTTAAAAGCACATAGCTCCAATTTACAGTGAAGCAATGACTGTTATTGAATGCGTAAATGACACGAAGCTGCCCAAAGCAGCAATGAAAACCTATAGTATGAGCCTCATATCCTACATGCAGCTCCTGATAGGGATGCAGTTCGGGGGATTTTTTATTATAGCCTACATTTACCCTGTTTGAGGAGTATTTTAACTTAAATGCAACAAGCCATGCTTGTTTTCTCTTGCCAGTCTAGCATAAAATGCAAGGCATACGGAGCATTCTCTCAGATTCGCTGGTACTCAAAACACCTATTTTCCGAGAATTTCTTCAGTTTATTGCTGTTATGTAGCAGCCAACAACAACATAGCTTAACTCTGCACACATATTTATTAATGTTCAAAACGTTTGCGTTTAGTTAATTCAAACGCTCATTTTACCCCACTGACTGTGCTCCTATGGAGACCGGAACAGGACAGCATCCAAACAGAAACGTGGAATTCTTCATGGCAGCACCCATTGTTTACTCAGGAAAAAGGTGGATAAATATTTAAAATAATTTTACTTTTACAAATGCAAAAAAATTAAAGCAATGGATCACACTGCTTATCAAAAAATGACGGTAAAAAAGGTACCATGTGCATTAAAATGTGATGCCGAGGGGACCATCAAGTGAAAATGTGCTTCCCAAATGCCCTCGGGTGTCATGTCTTAACTTACCGCGATACACAACTTTGAATGTGCAGAAATAGCTTTTTTGGAGCTTGACAGACCATGGTCACTATATAATTTGTTTTATGGAAAAGAGCAGAGTGAACAGTTCAAAATTTCTTTCTTGTTCTATGCTTGAACGAAAGTCATGAGGGTTAGTAAAAGTTTCTATTTCAACTATTTCTTTAAAATGTGAAATGGGATGGTCTCACTAATTAAACTCAGTTGCTCTGAGGGAATGGGGGAGTGGCAGCAGTGGCACTAGTGATGGTTAAGCCTGTAGGTGGCGCTGTCGAGCTATGGCTGGGCTGCAGGTCTTTGGGGATCCCACTGTGGGAAGCCAGTTGGTGGCCGAAGGCTGCACTAAATTGTGGGAGCTGTAGTTTAGGTTGAGTGTGGGTGAGGAGATCACGAGAAGAGGGCGAGGATGACGGTGAGGTGAGGCCGGTCAGGCCCGTTTGGGGAAGAGCGGAGAGAGCAGCGGTGGGCTGCAGGATTGTGGAGTGGGATGTGGAGGGTGGGGTGGACAGAGCGGTGGAGAGCAGGTGAGTTTCAGCAGTGAGGAGGTTACCGAACTGTGCCGGGTCTGTGAGCGAGAGAGGGAGGTTATTCCAGGAGGTGCGTGGAGGCCCTGGCGCTCCACTCAAAGGCACCTCCAGCAAGAGAGGCGGGTCGGTCTGATAAGAGGCACCATGTGGGGGTGAGATGTGATCCCTGTAGGGCGATGGCACATGCTCGCTGCTGTAATGACTACCTGGTGGGGAGGCATCCGGTTTAGAACCTCGGGAAAACGTTCGTTCTGTTAATCCACCATTGGAACTTGTAGAGGGTGCGGAGGTACTGCTCTGGGTTGGCTGGGAAGAAGGGCATGTTGGGAAATGATGGTTTGTTGGGGCATGGAGGAGGTTCCCCTCCAGCTCTAGATTATGAAAAGTCTCCGAAGTCATTCGGCTGTTCAGAAGGTCTCCAATGCCAGTCGCCGTGACCCCTGATCCCGAGAACACGGCCATGGTGCGGTGGTCTACCCCGTCCGCTGGGGTCAGTTCACCAATTGAGGACAAACACACCAGGGAGTCGGGATATGACCCCATCGCCTGCAGGGCTCTGACTAGCTCCTCTGCCTCCTCTGTGGTGGGCAACAACTCGCCATTCTTACCTGGATCCACAAAGACAACTCAGACAAAGTGCAAACAAGCCAACTAACAAGAAGATTTTTACACTTTCTGAAGAAAACATGAGTGGTGATTGACAAACTGGTGCAAAACTGCCAGAATGCTAGGGTAGTCTGTGTGACTGCTTGCTGGCCCAAGTCAAAAGAGGCCACCCTCAAGTCTTTACGATATTCTGCTGTCATATAATCACATGTGACCGTACCCTCAAAAAGGTCGAAATCCTGAAGATCATCGGGTAGTCTGGGCAGGACGTCAGAGAAATCTTCCTGATTCAGCTCAAGATCATTGGGAATGTCAGGCATTTCATTTGTGATGTCATCAGGAAGCTCATCTGCACTGAGTTCAGGGGTCGACGGACTCCTGCAAGAGCAACAGCAGAGAGTGAATGCAAGCAGAGAAAAAAGTTAGTTTAATTTTAGCTGAAGTCAGAAACATAATCTATGAAATACATGAATATGAATGGCTAGCCATCACGTCACAATCCTCTTATGTTGTTGCTGTGGTGGTAATAAACCTCAGTTCACAGATAGAGTTCCCTTCACATTTGTTCTTAAAGGATTAGTTCACTTCAGAATTAAAATTTCCTGATAATTTACTCACCCCCATGTCATCCAAGATGTTTACATCCTTCTTTCTTCAGTTGAATAGAAATGAAGATTTTTGTTTTGGATTTGATATGTATTTCTCTCCATAAAGTGGACTTCAATGGCCACCAATGGTTTTAAGGTCCAAATTGTAGTTAATATACTTTTTAGTTATATATTATTTATATATATTTTAGCCCTATATTGAATATCGATATTTTTCAAGGTATCGTATCTAAGACAGAAATTCCAGTATCGTGACAACACTTGTTATACAGCAAAACAAATACTTTTCATTCAATACTATATGTACTGCTTAATACAGTGGCTATATGTAAAACAGTACAGTTCTACATAGTTCAGCCAACTGATCTTGAATCACTCTCACGCTTCTTCGACGGCATATGCCAAACAGACCTTGTGTGAACACTGTGGAGGCTTGTGCGAAACTGACACAACACCAGGCTTCATTCGCCGCAGTGGAAAACATATTTACACTGCCTGAATGAGCCAGTCATGAATACAACACTGGTGTTTGTGACGTGTGATGACATTTTAGAATGCAACAACAACAACACATTTGTGAAGCAAGACTGATGTATTTGAAAGTAAGAGCACCTGACATGGGCGTGGTGGGTCGGCAGTGAGAGAGAAGGCATTAGCAAGTTGCCCTGTGGCACAGCTGGGGGAATGGGCTTCTGCGGTCTGTGCGGACCTCGTCGTCTCTTCTTCTTGTGTTTCTTAGTCAGTGCAGGCGGCTTGGTCTTCTTACGTGGACGGCGCTGTTGCTGCAGACTGCGTCTGTTGCCATCTCCACGCAGGAAATTATCCTGCCACAAACACATTTACTTACCACCAATTCTGTGCTGTTAACACATCCTGTTAAGGTTGTCCATATAAGGTGTGGTGTCTCACCATTTTCTTGGCATGTTCATCACAAAGAGGTGTCTGGTGAGTAATGTCAAACACAGGAACGGAGCACTGCTGCCCATCAGCGAACCGTGCCGTGCAACTGGAGAACAGCTGCTGTGAGCGATTCAGTAGGATATCTGTGGCAACATGCTGTTAAGAACAGAACACCGACACATCTGACAACCACACGTAGGTGTTACTTCAAACTGACATCGTTTCATTACTAGGCCACCACCAACACATTCATTTTACTTAAAGTATGTGTATGTTAAAGGATACGTTGAAAACAGTGGCGTGAAAATGGTAATGCTACGTTGCTGCAGTTTTGACCTTTTGTGGTTCCCGCACACATTGTCCTTTCATACTTGGGTGGTACTGCAGACCTTGAACTGAAAAAATATGTATATAAATATTGAAAATTAAAGCACACATACACAGTCCACGTGTTGACTGAACACAGTCTATGTTTAACGCACCCGGCTGAGGCCTGGGAATTCTTGCTGAGTTTCTGAATGAGCTGTGCAGTGCAGTCTGGGTCTTTGCTTGCAGCATGGAGCAGAGCTTTCCGGAAGGCGTATCGGTATCTGCTGTGACGGGTGGCGGCCCTGTCCTGTCGGCACAGGTGTTTATACCTCTCCTGCAGGTATGTACATAGCTGTGCCAGACGTGCCCGCCTGGAAAGCGTCTTTTCATTGGAGGAGCTGGCAAACGCACACAAACAAACCAAAAAGATAAATTTAAAATATTCTTTTCTGCACTTATGAAGTAACTTAATTGTAAAAGGCATTATATAAACTACCTCAGAAGTTGTGAGACGCAAGCGAAGAGTGAATTTCTTACCTTTGATGGGGGCTTCTTTGCTGAAGTCTCCAGGCCTGAGGCAATAAAGGAACAAGCTCCTCTGTGTCTTCATCTGTACTGTCCTCAGACCAGTCTAGCCCTACACAAACACACATGCATACATTATCATATATCAAGGTCATTTTTTCTTCTTTGTTATATTTTTATTTTATAAATTAAATTATATTTTAATTATTACTCAACCGACTGTGGCAAAACACGTAGTTACTTCATTTTACATTGTAGCGCTCTAGACTGTGACAAAATGATTGCAGTTTGCCAACTTTTTTCCTGCTGGTGTGACTAAATTTTGATCGGTCTCACTGGTGCCACCCCACATTGCCCAACTGACAAGAGCTGGTTTTTCAATCCACAAATCACCAACATTCACCATGGATTTACTGTAGCAACATTAACTGTAACCACAGTATTGTATCATCTCAGGGTTCATACAACCTTTTGAGAGTGAAATTCAGCACTTCAAGTGCTTTCAAGTGCTTCACACTTTTCCCAGAACTTCAAAGCTCAATTTTAATGTTGTTTTAAATGTGATGATTTGTAAAACAAAGTTCAATGATTTAAAACACTTTGTAGCAAACAAACACTTTTATTTAAAAAAAAGACAAAAAAAATTGCCACTGTAACCAGTAGATGGCGGCAAAGGAGTAGGAAGTCAGTCTCATGAAAAACAAAAACTTTTCTTCAAATTGTGAAGAAGTAAGGAGATCATACCAAGATGTGGGAACAGGTCTCCGTGCTCTCTCTGTCTCTGCGCGTAGAGCTGCACAAGGTGCTGCAGCCTGAGCAGGCAGACAGGGGGTGCTGTAAAGGCAGTGGGGCGCATGGCCACAGAGCGGGGCTGCGGACAGTCTGGGGCAGCAGGTGGGCGAGGGGATGCAGCAGGGACAGGTCTCCGGCTAACAGGCTGGTGCTGAACCCCAGTTGATGGAAGCAGACCAGATGACACAGAAGGCCCGGTCTGAGGTGGAGCTGGCTTGCATAGCAGAGTCTGCACTGCCCCTTGTTGGGCGTAAGCGGGCCGCTCTGTAAGTTGAGGGGGCTGGACAAGCCTCGCTGAGGGTTGAGGCGGAGGTGGAGCCGGTGGTGGAGGTGGCTGTGTTAAGTGTGGGGAGGTTGGAAGTGTGCAGGGTTCAGTGACGGCGCTAAAGTGCTCGATGTCTGGCTGGCGGCGCTCTGGATCCCGGGCTGTCACCCTCAGGCCAATCACTGGCCGGCCAGGCAGCTTCCACTTGCTGGAGCTCTTCTGCGCCACACTCTCCTCCCCATCCGTGTCCTCCTCATAGAAGGCGAAGGGGTCGAGGAGGTCGGCGTCCGAGAGGTGCATTGGGGTCAGACGGGAGCAGGGCGGAGAGGGGGGGAGGCCATCCAGCCCATTAGAGTCTCTCAGAGCTAGAGAGGGAACGGTGATGTTCAGAGCGACAGACTCCACATGAGCGCGGGCGCGAACCTCCTCCAGAGCGTCCTGCTTCTTCTTACGCTCCTTCTTCGGGATGAAGCCAAGCACCTGTAGGTGGCTGTTACAGTATCTGCCAAAGTAAATGAACAATGTTTCAAATCACACAACATCGCACATGTTAAAGAACATCTGAATTTTAGTGCTTTATTTCATTTAATCTCATGTAATGTTGTAATGCATAGGCTTCCACAAAAGCATTATTAGGCCAGGAACTTATCCACCACTTTTTGATCATATTTAATTTTTTTCTTGCACTTACATTTTGGTTTAAGTTTTTAGTAATTTTGTTATGTTTTTGTCTGTTTTATTAGTTGTGTGTTTTTCTTTTTCAAATATGTCTATATAGTTTTCAATTTGTATTTATTATTTGATAATATTTCATTTATTACATTAATTTTAGCCATTTTAATTTTTCAACCTAAACATTTAGTTTCAGGTAGCTGCCAAGAGCAAATTTCTCATTTTTATTTATTTTCAATTAACGTTTATTTCAAGTAACGAAAAGGTTTTTCATGGTTTTAGCTTTAGTTTTTGCAAACGATAATTACCCTGTTATCCACACATTAAACTATACGAAATGTAATGATTGAAAATGAAAAGGTTTTTTTTTTAAGTCAAAAAAAGAAAAGAAAACATCAGGATGTTCGTAAACCGCATATCACTGAACAAGTATTTTGAACTTCTTTTTAGCCCAAAACGAGGAACAAAAAAGAATTTCACTGAGTAAATTGGGGCACTGAGACGCTGAAAAACTAATAAGCCACTAAAATCTGTGCATTACAGTGTAGTGTTGTCACAAAGCTGGAATTTCCAGAATTTCCAAAACCCTGCAGACAACAGGTAAATGCAGTTATCGCTGTTTTCCATGTTTCTGAATATTTCCAAGTAAATATGTTTACACAGCTTTTTAAAATTGCCAGGTGCCAGTGTTTGACATGCGTTTGACCAATCAGCGTACACTTACACCCCTGATAGTTCCTATGGTGCTGGTTTAAATGAAGTTTGTATGAGTTTAGTTCTACTCTAAATTTAGTTCCCCCGAAAGGAGTTTCTAGAACTAAAATCGTTCCTCGTTCCTGTGGTGTGAACATGGCAAAATCCATGTATTTCAGCAAAGAGTTCTAGGAACTATGAACAGGATAATAATATGCATCAAGTAATTTCTTCCTGTAGGGGAGCATCCCAGCCAGAGACTACAATAGTTTACTGTGAATTAAGTGGAAATCAAATTAAATACAATTTATTGTGTAACTAAAATATCAATATTACCCAGAAGATAAAAAACTTAGCATGTGACTTACATATAAACAAGCACAAAATACACAAGGACTCTTATTTTGAAATGTCTATACTATTGCTGGCTGATTCTTCAGATGAGAGATAAAATGTACATTCTTGTAACGGTCTAACACATATTATATAAAGCCCACAAAGTAAACACTATCATAATTCATCAACTCGAGCAATTGCTTGGCATAAATATGCGCGATTCATTGTTTAGGAATTTTTCACGATGAGCCTGCGGAACTCGCAACTACTTTGTGACATATCCAATGGCGAACGTGAGAAGGTCAACAGGAGCAAACAGTTCTCGTGCAGGTAAGATACGCGTAGGGTGAGGGGAGATTTTTCACTAGTTATTCGATCGCGAATGGTTTCATTATCTTGGAAGGATTAAAAAAAAAAAAAAAAAAAAAAGTGTAAGAGGATAAAAATAATAAATTCTTTGGTGGCCGTTAATATACCTGGGTGGCCCGCACAAGTAAATTCTATGTGTGGTTAATAGTAGTTTAGTATTTTTATTGTTTAATAGTATTTTAGAGAATTTTTTATTGAATTATGTTGTTATGTTTTGTTTCTTCTCTCTAGTTTTTACGCATAGTAACAGTTGGCTACAACTGGGTCCTTTGGGTATCCTTTGTCCCTTTTTGAAATAAATAAATAAATAAATAAAATAAATATACACAAACATAGTTTAATGTATCATGTGGAATGTCAAGGATGAAAAAAATTAAAAGTAGGGCTGTACACTTAATCAAATTGTGACATGGACTAATGCCTGTGAACCTTAAACCACGAAAAGACTGTTTAAATATTAAGTCTTCTCTGCAACGAGACATGCTTTTTGATTATTAAAATTTTATTAAACCATTAAAAAGGAATCCAGAAAAATGAAAATGGAAAAAACGGAATTTGGGGAAAAAATAAAATGGATTTCATAGGGCCCCACCTGGTGCTCTAGAATCATAAATCATTAAATTAAACTGAACACCTGAATACGCACTGACTCTACACACTCCTCACAAACCGTGACCCTCCTCAAGCCCCTAATCCACTCGACTCCCTCTTGTCTTACCGTCGCTCCTCTGCTTTAGGGATGGGGTTGGTGCATCGCTGACTGTTGTACTTCGCCACATATTCGCACTGTTTGAACGGCGCGGTTTTGTCCTCCAGAACATGACGGATGCAGAAGGCGTATCCATTCAACCTGCGCTGCTTGCAGAGTTTGGGGCTGTAGGAGCACAGCGGCTTATTATCCACCTCTGAGAAATGGATGTGTTTACCTTCGTACATCACGTGACTCTGGTCCCTGAGAACATCAGCTGATCGGAGACACAAAAAAGTCTGTTACACCACATGAATGACATATGCTATGTAATATCATTACATGCTTTAAATATGACCAAGCACTAAAGCGGCGACAGTGTCTAACAGTTAGCCCTTGTGACTCTGTTTAATATTTGAACTAAACGTCAAGCCACAGTCACAGATAGTTGATGTGGTCATAGGTTAACTACCAAGATCTCTGAGAGACCAGTGGGACCAAAGCAAACAGACATGAGACAAAGACCATGACTGTGATGAATTGTACATCCTCAGCTTGGTTTTGACGTAACTGTATTATGATTGACAGGACAGTTCAGCTTGAATGAGGTAGACACTGCTAGAAATTATGTTGTCAAAATAAGATGATGTACTATGTTGTGGCACATAATACTTAATGACAAGAATGATTAGCATATTTAAATGTGTCATGTGATATGCATGGTAAATAAAGGTAACTGGCAAAGAAAACGACGGAAATACCGTGGTACATGTTGACTGTATTGTGACACTGAATTAAAACACTTCTGCGGTGATCATAACTACACACATATCATCTCTCCTTTAAGTTCGTAATTAACAAATGATCGATTTTGTTAAATAAACATCACTGTCATCAAAACGAAATGCTAAATAACTCCTAAAACATCACATTCGGCCAGTATTTGGAAACCTCAACCACTGTTAAAGCAAATCTGTATTATTTTACAGTTTAAAATTCAGTTTGAGACTCTAGCTGTCAAAATCACACATTATTTTGATATTTCTCTCGTTAGCTGCGATGCTAAAAACAAACCCAGGAAACAGAAACATTGATGTGACACCGCACTAATTTTAGCTTTGAAATGCTAAAAATAGAAATATAACCTCATGCAAGCGTGAATTTTGTTATCTGATTTTATTAAATACGCAAAGTTTGTGTCTATTAATCGCTGTAAAAGTGGCTATAAAACAAAGGCGGATGAGGGCCGTTAAATCAGGCCGAAAGAGCGGGGCGCTACATCCGATTAGGCGTTAATAGTCGTTTAATCTACATGCCTTTGAAAATTAATCTCTTACAAAAGTTATATAATTATTGCAGCGTCATTTTATTAAGAAAAAGTGATCGCCACACAATACGGCTTGCTGAATATACATTCAGAGTCAATGTAAACATTGGCCTACAATAGCTACTAAGCCTCGGTGATCGAGTAACGCGGTGACGAGGTCAGAGCGCTCATGAGTCGGGTAGATCTGTAATCGAGCCCGCTTACCTGCAGTGGGTTCAGCCTCTACGGGTTCTCACTCCGGACAGACTGTATAAACGCCACAGATAATCAACTGCACCGAATATTCATCGGAATACCTTATCCTACGGAATATTATTCCCTGCTGAAGTGGTGAACCGTTAACACGACCACTAATGCACTTTCAATATTATGATATCTTCTGCTCTCATTGAACAGATCTGCGGGGGTTTAGAGTTCAGTGCTCGGCAGACTCACAGCACCACTAGCGGCGCTGCGGGGACATGACAACTGCTCCACTACCATGATCGAGCTTTACAGTCCTACTACCACGATCAACTACAATACACCATATGCCTGTCAAATGCCATTTATATAGAGAGTGTATTGCTTTGGCCCCATTCTAGACCCAGACATTTAATTGTAAAATATTAACATTCATCATAAAAATATTTTTTCAGGTTTAAAATCATTGCAATTTGGAATTTATTTACAAAAAATAATTTCTGTAATTTAGTTCTGCACTATTTACAATATTATCTCATATTTCGCTCTAAACACATTCTGTCTCTTTAAGCACAACATAAAAACAGCGTTCAATCTTCATCCCTCAGCTGATACTAAAACCACCAGTAGGTGGCGGCAAATCATCATCTTAACGAGTCATTGAATCATAAAGCCAAACGAATCATTCAAAACAGCTGATTCATTCAGGTTCATTCAAAGCAAACGAGTCATTCATTGGACCAATTCATTCATAACCGCGGATTCATTCAGTAATGAAACTGAAACTGTGTTGCCTGGAGTTTTGCAACGGCTCTACTGTTTCATTGGCAAAATAGAGGAAAAACAGACAATACTGATTCTAAAATGTAAGTCACCTAATAGCCTATTTACTTTATTGTTTATTGAATTGACCCTTCGCAAAACAACAAGGAGGCAGGGTTCGCTCTCACGCCACACATCATGTTCTCACGAAGTGAAAAATACATCGCGGAGCAAAGAGGACACTGACAACGTATGAAACAGTTTCACATTTAAAATATTGTAATTTTTTAAAAAAGTTTAATCAATAAATAGCGTCTTGACAGATCTCTGTAGCTTCTTCAAGTGGCTCGTGAACCGATCCGAACCGAACCGAAGTAGTTATGCGCAGACGTGTGTTTACATGCAGAGGTGCATGATGCCCACCTGAGTGGGGCATATAAATGTTTATTTGTCTACATTTGAAGAGTGTTTGTCTGAGAAAGGGCTGATCATCAACTGGCAGAATTCCACCATGAGAAGTTAAGTCTTCTTTTTCCTGACAGATGGCGAGTGAGAAAGATTGGTGAGAAATGCTAAAAGTAGCAATTATTGTAAATGAATTCACACATTTGACACCAACACACTTCTGTTATGTTTAAGATACAATATTTAATAAAAATAGAAAATGACTGTGAATCAATAATTGTGTTTAAAAGGGGTAATTTAAATATAAAAAATAAATTGATTAATGCATAATAAATATTTTGTTAAAAAATGTATAAAGGTTGTTTTTTATCTTTTTTCATGAGTTCACACTTACAAATAATCAGATGGAGTAATTAGTATGCATATTTGGCGTGCTGTCCGAGGAGACGGCTCCGAGCTCGGTATTTGGCCCGAGCCCAGAGTGCTCCCCTCCAAAAGCTGCAACTGGCGAGGGACAGCAGCTGGAAAGCATGTTGCTAACCCCCCAAAACTTGCAGAGTGTGAAGCTGAAAGTGTCATAATCGTAGGGAGGGGTTAGTCACTGGATTGGGAGGGCTTCTTTGCGTCATCAGAGTTTGACCTTGGCTTCGGAAAGGTGAGCCTCGCTGGTAGTCGGCAGTGAAAAGTTGCATATAAGTGAGCTCCTGCGGGAGCTGAGGAGTGGAGGAGCACCACTGTAGCGGAGGAGGAGAAATTTTCCAGAGAACATTGGTGCGGGGGTGTAGAATTTGCCGGCAAAAATGGAGCTAATGCGGGAGCGTGAGGAAAATCACTGCTGCGGCAGTGGAGGCATTAAAGCCACTGAGCTCCTGCGGGAGCGTGAGGAGGAACATCACTGCTGCGGGATTGGAGGCATTAAAGCCACTGAGCTCCTGCGGGAGCGTGAGGAACATCACTGCTGCGGCAGTGGAGGCATTAAAGCCACTGAGCTCCTGCGAGAGCATGAAGAACATCACTGCTGCGACGGTGGAGGCATTAAAGCCACTGAGCTCCTGCGGAAGCATGAGGAACATCACTGCTGCGGCAGTGGAGGCATTAAAGCCACTGAGCTCCTGCTGGAGCGTGAGGAACATCACTGCTGCGGCAGTGGAGGCATTAAAGCCACTGAGCTCCTGCGGGAGCGTGAGGAACATCACTGCTGCGGCAGTGGAGGCATTAAAGCCACTGAGCTCCTGCAGGGAGCGTGAGGAACATCACTGCTGCGGCATTGGAGGCATTAAAGCCACTGAGCTACTGCGGGAGCGTGAGGAACATCACTGCTGCGGCAGTGGAGGCATTAAAGCCACTGAGCTCCTGCAGGGAGCGTGAGGAACATCACTGCTGCGGCATTGGAGGCATTAAAGCCACTGAGCTACTGCGGGAGCGTGAGGAACATCACTGCTGCGGCAGTGGAGGCATTAAAGCCACTGAGCTACTGCGGGAGCGTGAGGAACATCACTGCTGCGGCAGTGGAGGCATTAAAGCCACTGAGCTCCTGCGAGAGCATGAAGAACATCACTGCTGCGACGGTGGAGGCATTAATGCCACTGAGCTCCTGCAGGGAGCGTGAGGAACATCACTGCTGCGGCAGTGGAGGCATTAAAGCCACTGAGCTCCTGCAGGGAGCGTGAGGAACATCACTGCTGCGGCAGTGGAGGCATTAAAGCCACTGAGCTCCTGCGAGAGCATGAAGAACATCACTGCTGCGGCAGTGGAGAAGATTTCTCGAGGATGAAATATTTTGGACGGACAGGTTGGGCTGGGCCAAATGCTGAAACTGTCAAAAAGCATAGGTGAGTCGACTGCGTCGATGTATATAGGTTTCCGCTCATGCTGATTGGCGGACATGTTGATAGCCAGCTTCCAAGCAAGTACAAGCCATGATGTTGCCACACCACACTATATCAGAAGATTGTGTGACCATTGAAGCTGTGGGAAATCTCCCATCCACAGTAAGATGACACTTGGGCAGCTAACGCATATTTACCATTGTGCACAGACGGGGAGCAAAGGGACAATAACATTTCCCCCCCCTATCCGCGACTGTTGGGCCTAATTGATTGCATTCAAGAAAGTATGGCCTGCTGGAATTATATCACCCTGCTGCTTTCCCCTGATATGTGGAGGAGGGAGGGGTGGATGAAATAAGAATCATGCAAGGAAGAGGATGCAATCCAAAGGCAGATGTCAAGGAGGAAGCGGAAGGAGGAGAATAATCAGTATAGATCCACATTGAAGGAATTGGCAGCTATATAATTAATCGATCCAATACATTCTTAAATGCTCAGTTTCCATGTGGAAGAGGACAGTTCCAGTACACAGAAGCAGAAGTTTTTAAGGATAGGTGAGTTGCATGGCATCAGGACCAGAGATGAGGATGGAATGGAGGAATGCACCAGCAGAATGAGGCTTGTTCCTATGAGGAGTTAATGGATGTTTTCCACAGAGAAGTTTTAAAATCCATTAGATAGTTGTTTGCTCCAATCCTTTTTTGGGATCAGGAAAGACTGAAGAATTGCTTGAATTTTGCTTTATGCAATTTTGAATTGCCCTTATGTCAACACCTTGGCACATATGATGCTGCATTTATTGAGTTACGCATTAATCCGGATAATCTCTAGGCAATCATTCTTGAAAATTTTGACTAATTTGGAAAAAAATGAAAGAAAAACACAACTACATATGTCAAAAATGTGAGGACAAATTTAAATTAAAACAAAAACGAAAAAAAAACTTGTCACAAAAAAGACAGACGCATTTGAGTACACGAATAAAACAAAAGAAAAACTAAAACGAACTGAAAAAGACAAAAAGAAAAAACTAAAACGAAAAACGAAAAACAAAACCTTCTTGCAACTAAAAAAAAAAAGACACATAAAGTAAAAAAAAACTGAAAAAACGACGAAAACGACGAAACAAAAAAAAAAAAACTAAAGTAAAAGTAAACGACGACTACGACGAAAACGACTGACTAAAAAGGCGGACTAAAGTAAACGAAAACTGAAACTACGACGAAAACGACTGACTAAAAAGGCGGACTAAAGTAAACGAAAACTGAAACTACGACGAAAACGACTGACTAAAAAGGCGGACTAAAGTAAACGAAAACTGAAACTACGACGAAAACGACTGACTAATAAGGCGGACTAAAGTAAACGAAAACGGCTCGACGGGTTTTTAAAATTTAAAAATGCGAAACTAATAATTTTGAGGTGGACTCCACCCACCGTCTACTCAAGCCAATCAGGTAATGGTCACGTTGCGCTGACCAATCGTAGTATGTTCTCACTACAACCTATTTCAACCTATATTATGAGATGTAAAGCACTATTTCTATTCTATAGCGAGATGCAAAGCGCTATTTCTATTCTATGGCGAAAGCGCTATTTATATTCTATACTGAGACGTAAAGCGCTATTTCTATTCTATAACAAGACGGAAAGCTCTACTTCTATTCTATAGCGAGACGTAAAGCACTATTTCTATTCTACACCGAGACGTAACGCTCTATTTCTATTCTATGATGAAATGTAAACCGTCTGATTGGCCTGAGTAGACGGTGGGTGGAGTCTACCGATCTGTGGATTTGTGTGCGCGTCAGTGGCGGTTCTAGACAATTTTTACTAGGGGGGCCAAGGGGGGGCCAGTGTTTAACCAGAGGGGCACATTAAAAATGGTAACAAATTATATTTAAAGATTATTAACTTCTTTACTTTACAATCATATAAACATTTATTACAACATTGTACAACATTTGTACAAGAGTGAGTGCAGGTGCAAAAAAGGTAGGTTTATTAATGTTGATGATTATTATCAATGATTTGTGAAGGATTTGTGAAGGATGATGTGACACTGAAGACTGGAGTAATGATGATAAATTCAGCTTTGATCACAATTACACTTTACTATATATTCACATAAAAAACAGTTATTTTACATTTTAATAATATCTCACAATTTTAGAGCTTTTTTGTATTTATAATAACATAAATGCAGCCTTGGTGAGCAGAAGAGACTTCTTTCAAAAACAACCAAAATAGTACCGTTTCCAAACTTTTGATTGGTAGAGCATATCTGCATGTATTGCATGTATTTCAAAAATGTAGGCCTAGAATTTACTTTAAAAAAAGAAACATTAGATCCATATTGACAATATTGATTTTGTTAACAAAAAAGGACGCTATGCCCCTTCCTCGTTTCAAGATAACTATCGGAAGAAAAAAACGTGCATTACATTTCGTTGCCTAACCATCCCTCCCCACTTAACACGGGCAATAATAACCTGTTGATTACTTTACTCAAATGTATGTTATCGCAATGCAACAGCCAAGACAGATGAAGTTACGTGGTTAACATCACAACATTGTGCAGGAACAACCAGTTACTTACGAGATACGAGTCACTCACGCGGCCGGCGGAGCTCTAATTTACCCGTGTAGAACGTTCCGTCACGTTAGTTCCGCTTTTGGCGCTCGCGTGTAAAATCATAATAAAGTCATAATTCATTTTTTATTTTTATTTTTTGGTCAGCACAGGGGGGGGGGCGGGGGCACAGGGGTGGCCATGGAAATTTCTACAGAGGCACGGGCCTCCCTAGGCCTCCGTGTAGAACCGCCACTGGTGCGCGTCTTGATGCTAGAAATGTTTCAAAACCCACAAATGTGTCCGGCGAACCACACACGCACAGAAAGCGATTCACAAATGTGAGTGGTGATCCACAAACGCACAGAAAGCGACTCACAAATGTACAGGAAGCGATTCACAAACGAATGCCAGGCAGGAATCTTTTCATTTCTTTGTGGATCATAATCTATGTATTCGGATAAAGGAACAATTCTCACCCCATATTTGAAAGACCTGAAGAGGTTTTACAGCAGAGCAGCTTTTAGCTCTGGATGCTCAGAGTTCATCTGTGGTTCATCTCATCGTCTGTGCCGTCTGTCTGCTCGAGCGCGTCTGCAGCGCTATTTATAAGGCTTCTGCTCTGTGACGTCAACAGCTGCTGCTCTGTGACGCCACAGTGCGTTCTATTCCAGATGACGACAGTAGAACACAGCGCGAGACGCTCACGCTTTTCTCATGCAGTGAAAAAGCAAAGATGACACTGACAACAGGCAAGACAGAGCAGGTGATTATTATTTTTTTAAATGAAATACAGTATCAGCTGTCAAGTTTTGTCAGTTTTATTACACCGTTAAAACAGTAAATGCCGTTTTGGCGCTCTTAAATGCCACGTGACACGTCGCGCCCTGACACCATCTCTTCCTCTTTACTAGTTAATTGTAAATAAACACGAATGAACTGTAGAAGGTGTGTTGAAAGATACAGTTCAGCTTACTGAAATGAATCATGTCTCATGTTATCGATCAATCTCTGTTTCAACCGCGGGAGATCCATAAACTATGGAATTGGATTCCTGCCATAATTTTGAGCGCGCAAGAGGGCATTTCGCGCGCGCGTGAACTGAGTTTTGAGGAGAAATGTTTGTCTCGCAAATAAGAAAGTATTTCAAGCAAACGAAAGAAGTTTATTTGGATGTGCGCGGACATTCTCTTCCGCATGTGAAGTTGTTAAGTGAATTATGTTGTTGTTGTTGGTGTTTTTATTGTCTATGAACAAGAAGCCAGCTTGTTACTTGTGTTGTTAGCTCTCCAGCTAACAGATGAGTACTGTGATTTGTTGATTCCCACGAATTGGTCGGTTTCACAGACTAAAATGCATGTTTGAGTTGTTTTTAACTGAATAAACGTGCTCTGACAGATCTTAATATGTTGTGGTTGGAAGCGAAAGGGAGAAACGGTGATCACAAGATTAAGAATTGGACATACAGGTCTCAATCATAATCTCAGTCGCTCAGGGAAACACGCAACAGGACTGTGCATAAATTGTGACAAAAGGGAGACTGTAGAACATCCCTTACAAAAAAGAACTGCAGTATATTGAAGTAGAACTGCAATAAAACTGCAGTACCAAGTAGTTAACTGCAGTTTAATTCAGATTTGCAGTATAATGAAGTATAGTCACAGTACAACTGCAGTACATTGAAGTTCAACAGCAGTAAAACTGTAGTATAAGTACAGCTGCAGTAAAATGAAGTAAAACTGAAAGTTGCATGAAGTATAAAAGCAGTATAACTGCAGTTGTATTGCACACTCAAAAAAAAGATTTTTCAATGCTATTCACTTTATTTAAACAACTTATTTTGATTCAACACCATTATATTGGTTTTAGGTTCAAACGTGATTGCTTCATGTTAAATTGACTTGAAATGATTACTTTTTGACTTAATGTAATGTTTTCATTTTAAAATAACATGTTTCACTCAAGTAAACTCAACCAGGACTCAATCAAACAGGACTTTCACTTCCCATCATGCTTTGCAAAGCGGCTGAACTGGGAGAGTAAATGTTGAAATAAAGTGTTATTTAAACCGTTTTTAGCAAGATGAGAAAATTGAGAGATGTTTTTAATGTTTACTGTTCTATTATGTTGATATTTAAAAGTTTCTGTTATGTTAATAGTTTTGGGGTTACCATTGTGGTGAAGTGTTGAGCTTGTGCTTAGGTTGAGGGCATGCCAGCTGTTCTCCTAATCACACTAATAATTGAGTGATCCCTGTGGTAGTGTTCTGGATGGAACCGGTATGACTTCTGGACTGTAAACAGAGAGCATCACAAAGGTAATACAAAACCAAACAAGTAGCATTAATTATAGGGTTAACTCAAAAAATCATATTAAATTTCCTTACAAAAAAGAACTGCAGTATATTGAAGTAGAACTGCATTAAAACTGCAGTACCATGTAGTTTCACTGCAGTTTTTGTAAGTACAACCATAGATTTGCAGTATAATGAAGTATAGTCACAATACAACTGCAGTACATTGAAGTTCAACAGCAGTAAAACTGTAGTATAAGTACAGCTGCAGTAAAATGAAGTACAACTGAAAGTTGCATGAAGTATAAAAACAGTATAACTGCAGTTGTATTGCAGTTTTATTTTACTAGTACTTTAGATGTATTGCAGTAGTTGTACTCCAGTAAAACTACAGAAATTTTAGGTTATACTGCAATACTGCAGTTTTTTCGTGTCCAAAAAACTGCATTTTTCTATATGTAACAAAAACTGCAGTTACTTCTAAAAAACTGCAGTAATTTTTTGTAAGGGATGTATTGCTAGAGTGTGAAGCATACAGCACAGAGAGAACCATACTGTTAGAAAAAGTCAAAGAATTAGGATATACACATTTGTCAATAGAGGGCTTACTTTCTTTTTATACATCAAGACCATCAGCATGGCCAGTTCTCATGAGATACTTAAAAGAAACAGGTTTATTTGATAGAATTTAAGAACAACCAAGAATATTTATATCTATAAGCGTCTAAATCCGCATTGAAGCTCCACACCCCAAACCGTTGGTGCACCAATTTGGTATGCCAACTCCCAATTAATTTAAAGAAGAAGAAGAAGACCCTTCGCAAAACCCGCCCCCTGTTGCAACGCCTGACAAGTCATGCGCTCTCACGCCACACATCATGTTCTCATGCAGTGAAAAATACAGCGCGGAGCAAAGAGGACACTGACAACGTATGAAACAGTTTCATATTTAAAATATTGTAATTTTGTTAAAGAAGTTTAAACAATAAATAGCGTATAGTGTCTCTTTAACGTGTCGTGACAGATCGCTGTAGCTCCTTCAAGCGGCTCGTGAACCGATCATCTCTTCATACTAGTTCATTTATAGCATCAAATAAACATGAATGAACATCAGAAGGAATGTTGTTTCAAGCGTGGAAAGACGCGAATACACACAATATTTCAAGTTCACAAACGTTATCTACTATAGGCTTTGTCGGATAACATGGCGGATTCGGCATTATCATTGGTTAGATCGCCTGTGAATCAAACTGTTTGCGAAGGGTCAATTATTGTATAAAATCAATATCACATTTGCGAGCGTGCTGATATTCGGGAGAAAAACAGCACTTTTGCTTGTGTGATATTGCTTATAAATATTAAAAACAAGAACTTATACAGAGACTTTTTTGCACCATATTTTGGTTTTTTGAAGCATTTTTATTCATTTTGGTACCCAAGCCCCTCCCTAATTTCCGCCCCTGTTGTGTGCGCTGTTTCTAGCGCAAGCGGAGGCGCGTTCTGTCACGAGGCCCTTTTAATGTCAATCAGGTGATAGATAGCAAAGGCTGCTGCTGCTACCATGACACACTCCAACTATTGAGTGAAAATGCTTTATAACAACATGCTTCTATATTTACCCCCCAAAGGTTTCTGTACTTTTTTAAAAGTGTCAGGAAAAAGCTTGAGATGAAATATGAGACCAAGTCAGGAATGCAGTGTTACTCATTTAGCCTGTCTCCCAGAGAATAAATATGTACTTGTTTTGGAATTAATTAATTTGCTCATACAACCAAATTAATCAAGTGTTATATTTTGTACAAAGAGAATTGTCTGTTTGAACTTTTCTCTTATTCGTTTTATTCTGCTCTTCTCATGATAGCTGTAGGCTACGTCAGACAACTGTGTCTGAGGTCATGAAGGTCAACAACACACTGCATGTATCCATTAACACATGCATACTCAGCATGACTTGTAATTCTTTTTAGAATTGATCCCACAATTTCTCACCATGTTAAACTGTGACAGTGAATCATGTGTAGAAGTTGTTGTGTTCCAGTGAAGTCCTGACAAAACTCACCATTGAAGGGAAAAAAGAATTCAATAGCAGTCCAGATGAGAAGAGTGCTTCTGGAAGTTATGACTCACCTCTGACCCTTACTTACTTACATATATATATATATATATATATATATATATATATATATATATATATATATATATATACACATATACATATTGTATTTTCTGAAAGTTTTGGAATATTTTTCACTATTTGTCACTACCGAAACGCAATAATAAATAATTTAATAAGAAGGATTACATTGACGTATTAAGATTTTGTTTACACCTACATTGTAAATATTTTTTTTGCTATTTTATTAAAAAGTTTTTTTCAAGTAAATCAATAAAAATCAATAAAAATTACAATTTTAACAATATTTCAAGTGTAATTAATCAGATTTGTTGTATTTTGAATCCAACCTTTCTTTGTAAAAGGCATAGTTTATAATATTGAATTCAAAGTTAAGGATTCATTAATTTGAATAAACATTGAACCAAACACTATAACAACATCTTAGTTGATAGTTCAAGATACTTTTTTTTTTTGACAAAACATCCCATGTTTCGGTTGTGTCTGCACATTTTCGGTAGTGACAGTAATGTGTTAGTAGTGACCACATCACATCACAGAATTTGAACTCGCATACTAAAGCACTACAAAAACATTAAAATAATAATGACTTGCGTAACTGTATTAAAATTTTGTTTATTTCCTCCAAATAAATGATTGTGTTCCCTTTTGTCACTACTAAAACAATGTTACTATCGAAACAGTCACGAGTTTCAGTAGTGACAATTTGAGATAGTTTTGAGCCTAGCTCAAAGATGCTAATCAGCACATCGTTAGCTAGCAAAGTTCTCAACAGTTGTACATAGAAAAAAACGACATTTTATCAAATAACCCCCCAAAAAACAATGATGTCAAAACCAAAACATCACCACATGTGTCGGTAGTGACCATTTTAGATACTAATCAGCACATTGTTAGCTAGCACAGTTCTGAACAGTTGTTCACACATAAAAACATTTTATGGAATAACAAGCAAAAAATGTTTGCTTAACTGCAGATAAAAGGTGTTTGGTAGTGACGTTCACGTGTTACACACATATTTCCAGACTTTTGAACACATTTAACTCAAAATGACGAACCTATCTACTGTAAAAGAGAGGCTATATATGAGTGGGAGGGACACATGAATATTTCATGATCAAAAATGTAGAAGTGTGTCAAAATCAGTCTCAGCCAATGTTTCAGTAGTGATATGAAAATGTAGGACACATTTTTTTTTTTTTACATAAAGTTTCATGATTTAAAACTAATGTTTTTTGTGACCTTCACCAGTATAAGCTCCTGTGGTCCACTGCTGTACGCTGATAGCAGACATTTTGTTAGTAGGAATCAGGGGCAGTGCCTGATTTACACTCTAGAGGGCGACTGAGAGAACTAATGCACAAAACAGTGATTCACAGAATAGCTTATACTGTTTTCCATGCAATTAATATTTTTTAGAATAATGACAGAAAGTACATTTCACAATATGGAGGCAGTTTGGACAGACACATCATCAGAAATGGGGGACATGTGTGTCTAAGCTGGTGGAATGGATTCTGAGTGATTCTGTGTAAATTGGCATGAGACGATACTTTTGTGAGTGGCTGTCAGGATATTGCTGTGTGCAGGACTGCCAACTCACCCCACTGACACTGTCCTCAAACCACACGTCCATTTTCTCACGCAGTGAAAAAAATACAGAGGCGAAGAGAGGACTCAGACAACGTCCTGATAGTCAACACAGCTCAGCTTTCAAATTCTTTCAATTTTAGTACAAAATTCAAACAATAAATACCATTTTGGTGCTCTTTAATGTGGCTGTAAAATGATATGTGGCTCAGTTCAAGCTGCACGTGATCTCTTTCATCTCTTTCACTTTACTGCTAGTTACAGTATGAAATAAACATGAATGAACATCTGAGAGGGTATGATGAAAGATAAAACAGCTTGTAAATATGTTGCCTTACCTGAGGAAAGCCATTCAATAACAATAGCTTGTTAATTAGCTATTATCATTATACATCTTATATCATTAAAAAACATGATAATGTTATTATAAAAAACAACTTATATTAAAGCTGGAATATGTAACATTTTTGCAGTAAAATATCCAAAAACCACTAGGCCAGTGTTATATATTTTGTTCAGCTGAGTACTTACAATGTCCCAAATGTTTCCAACCATTTGTAAATCGTGAGAAAATCACAATTTTAACCAAGGATGCGGGACGTGTAAGGGAGTCGCCTGTAAAGGGCGTCATATCCGCATTACCCTCGGGTTTCCAGTTTTATTTTGTAGATACCATGGAAACGCCAATATATATTACATTTGGGAACACAGACAAGGGAACATCTGTTTTGATACATTTGATACAGAAAACTAATTATAGCTCAACACGTTTAGTCTTGTTTAAATCAATTTCCTTGATTTTCTGTGAGTATGCTTTATGCCTCAGAGAAAAACACTTTTGTCAAGTAACCAGCATAGCATAATCAGATGCAGCTTTATTTTCAGTCCTGCCACACCTCTCATTATGAGGAACTTTTTCCTATTTAACACTTTAGGACAAAAACATTTTGGTAAAGTGTCTGTCCAAGTAAATGATGAAGCAATCATGGGTGGACTATTCCTCAAGGACTCCTTCATGGTTTACAGCCCAGATCAGGGCAGCCACTGACTCACATCTCCCTCAGCACAATTATTAGTGTTAGTCATTTAGTTTAAGCAAGGATGAATATCTTGAAACAGGCAAGTTTATTTATAGCAGTAAATTATTTGGACACACTTGACTGAATGTGTGTGTAAAGTTAAGACCAATTCACACCACACCGACACGCGGTGGTTTTGTCGGATCAGTGCGTGACGCCTGTCAGAGTCTGATTTTGCCGATTGAACATGCTGAATCAGCGTAAGAATGTAATTAGCGTAACAAGGTGCGTTGCACTGCTAAGTAAATGCATGTATTTGAAGATTGAGCAACTGGGCTACTGATACCGCAGGAACCTATCATCTGTGTCCTATAGATAATGATGTGAATACGAGAAGGTTGAGTTAAAGGATCTCTTAGCCTGCACATGGAGTTTCATGACAGAACTTTGTATGTAACACAACTTTTTCTAAATTTAATTAACAACTTTATAAATTTTCATTTTGAAACTATTTTTCAACCGTGATGTGACATGTCAGTGGGATGTCTTATCAATGATCATTAAATGTCCAAATGTTTACCACGGTCAAGTCATGGATTGTGTATCATGTTTTATCTGCATTTAGATCCAGTAATCTTCTTGACATTTGAGGCGGCGTTTTTGAAGAAAATGAAAACAACAACGGAAAGTGACGCTATGATCTTAAAAATTTGGATCCAAAGGTTCCCACTTATATGTATGAAGTAATTGTTAGACTGAATTGTGAATTGTGAAACAAAATTATTTTTTTACCAAAACCAAAATTAAAGTTTTAATTTAGCCGAAAACAAAAGCCAGAAATAGCATTTGGGAAATTGGGTAATTGAACTATGCTTTTCATGCACTTCATGTCATAGTAAAGTTCTTCAGCAACAATCCGCCTCTCAATAATTCAGCCAAAGAAACTTGACATATTGCTACTCTATATTGCTATCATTTTTGGTCATTGTGAAGTATGTTCACACTACTGACGCGTTTACCACATCGCATGTGCACAAAAGGATGCTGTAGTTTGAATCTCCACTCCAGAAATATTGGATCCATTGGATTTGTTTGGTATCAGAAACTGTCAGCAGAGATTGTCTGACACCAAACCAGTGAACTGCAAGTCTTGTCTGATATCCAAGATCAGTGTTTTTTTTTTGCGATCCAAAACTGTTAACTAAAAGTCTTCTGAGAGGGTGACAGAGGAAACCAAGAAAGAGCCTTGAGATTGTGATAATCCGTTTTACAGACGTTCTGTGAATCCCACAGTCACAAGATTAAACAACAACAGCAAATAAAATGTCATATAAAATTTACAAATACAATAAAAATGGCACAAATTAATGAATTATAAATTGTCTAAATGATCAAACGATATAATATATAAATGATTACAAGTGATCATAAATAACAATATCGTCACGGCTGGCTGAGGAGTAGTGGATTTAAAATATCATGTAGTCTTTATTAAACAATATAAAAGTGTACAATCCAAAAACACACGAGAAGACAGACATAAGTGCTATATGGTACAGGCAACACCTGAAAATGAACCATGATGAAAATAAGGAGCAGGTGTGCTACTCAAGAAACCAATGAGTAACCATAACAACCAATGAAAATATACTTAGTAACCATGACAACAGATTAAAACAGAAGGCAAACACAGGAAATGAAGGAATACAAACTAAAAGTCCTTGAAAAGGAAATAGAAATGCAACAGAATCGTGACAAATATCATGACAAAGGGAAACTGAAGAAAACAAAAAAGTACCAATGTATGGTGGCTCTCTTGATACACACACAGGTTGATACTGAAATCAGAGATCCGTTACAGTCAGAACACATCATTGGAAAATCACTAACTACACTGTAAAAAAAAATGTTGTAGGATTGACAAATATCACATATTTCACCCCTAAATATTTGCAAATTAATATTTTGAAGTAGAAAGACTGAAATAGTATTTTTGTAATATATACTACAATATTTTTTTTTTATTGAAATACAACTTTAAAAAATGTATTTTGCTCAGTGATTTCAGACTTTTATTGTGTGTTTTTGACTAATATTTCCGGTTGCTGAAATTTGGGTACATTTTTCATTTTGACCCATGTTTGTTTGTTTTAACTTGTTGGATAGTAGAGAGAAAAATAGACAATAATTTAAAATTGCTTCTGGAAAATTTAGCTTTATAATTTTGTCTGTAAAAACAAACAAAAATGTGTTCAAAAGGATAGTCGACTTCTACTCATCCTCATGCTGTCACAGACGTTTGAGCTTCCGTTTACCACATCTGCTGTGCTGCGTACATGTTCGCTGATCAATGTTTACATGTGAACAGTGTGGTGGACCTATGACGTCACTTTGCTAGCGTCACACCCTCAACAAAATCCCAAAAGGATTTTCCCATAAACTTTTGGATTATTGCAAAAAAATCAACAAAAGTTTATGATACTTACACATTTTGTGCATCACAATAATTTTCAAAGATGAACACAATTTTATGAATTTTGAAGCCTAAATGTGCTAAAATGATAACTCATTTCTGGGTTTTGGCCTAAAAAAATGTGTCATATTTCCATCCCTCTATTGTAGCATAAATTTAAATTGTTCATTCGATCCACTCGATTCATATGGATTACTTTTACAATGTTTGTACTTTTTAATACATGAAAGTTTTAAATGAGTGGAGGCCAAAAATATTAAAACATCTTCATTTCTGTTTCAAAGATGAATGAAAGTCTTAAGGGTTTGAAACAACATGAGGATGAGTGATTAATGACAGAAGTTTAATTCTGGGGTGAACTAATGCAAGTATAATGGAGGCCTATGAAGCATTGCACTGAAATTAACATGAAAATATAAAGTGACTAAATGAACTTTGAAGCAGTAACTCACCTCACCACACAACAACACTTAGGGTGCGATTACACGACAACTATATAATAAAAAACGGAAACGTTTTTCCTATGCATTTTTCACATGCAGGCGACAGTGTTGTCAAACTGATCCCGTTCACACGGATTGATTGATTGATTAAACGACTTTATTGTAAAAATTACAAAATTTAAAAATATTAAAAATATTTTTATAAATAATAAAAATAAAAATACAAATAATAAAATAAAAACTATTAAACAAACAAAAACAAAACAAAACACAAAATAATAATAAAAAATAATAATGTTTGAAAAGAAGAATAAGCTTAAACGGATCCACAGAATCAAAAAATGCTGTATTATTTATCCCCGGCCAGTAGATGGTGATATCACTTTGTAAAGAAACACGCGCACCAATTAACTGAACGCGTAATTTGCATGACCTCACAAATTATGTTTTTGTAGTTCACACAGAGATGATAACACTGATGATGTATTGTTTCAAAAACGTCTTCTTTAACACCCATTTTCAAAAGTTGTCGTGTAAATGAAGCTTCCTGGTTTCAGTTGAAAATGGTGGGCCCTAAGAACATGTTTATGTATGTGAGAGATCAAAGTGTGTGAAGTATCTCTGCACCTGGTTTTTCAGGGTCAAGAGGTCAAATCATTAGGTTTCGAGGTCACTCTCCTACTGGGCAGATGTCAATAACATTCCCAGACAGCTGAGCTCTGACATGAGCTTTTTCTCCACATATGTACCAATCCTGTTTAAGGCATTTCCTCTCGCTTTGGTGCTCAGTCCCTCGGCGCCAGTAAAACCAGCACAACACAGAAAAAATCTGTTATTCTTTTATCGCTTCATATTTTCAGAACGTTGAAGGTTATGAACTTATGGTTTCTCATGTTCGGTGTAGCTCCGTTCTTCTCATGCTGGACACATGCTTGAGTACTTGAATACAGCGTATCATTATGGTTTTGATGAGTGGACTGTTGTTTTTGTCCTGCCAGCTCGGATCACTGCCAGACATCACAGATTGTACTGAACCACATGGACGATAAAATGAGCTTAGTCAGAGGAAGATGGAACGTCAGGAATGTTTTCAAAGAGAAGAAACAAATGCCTTTGCTTTGCTGTTGAAAACATCCAGGTGGTTTTTATTCTTCACACTTATATATATATATATATATATATATATATATATATATATATATTAGGAAGATCATTTTATAAAATATTAGTAAGAGACTGAGAACTGGATAAACTTAAAATAGAAGACAAGTAACGTTTTAGTACTACTAGCCATGTAAACCCTGTTATATGAAATAATCGTCAGAACCCCCCAGAGGCAAAAATATGCAATTTGGTCCAGATGCTGGTATTTATATGGATGAAATTCTGATGATTGTAATGTAAATCAATGAGATCTTTACAGTTTAACAGATACTGATATAAAATGATATAAATATCCGTCATCAATCTATACCTGCCAATAATAAGTCCGAGTAATATGATATTCAAGTGCTTAGTTTTATGATAATTTTTTGCAACGCATGGTGGTAAATGAACAAATCATTTGAGTGAATGATTCAATGACTCACTTATTAAGACCATAAAATGTTTAATACATCAAAATATTATTTACGCATTTGCAATGCGGGTTAAATGCATTTGTCACCTCTGAGTTTCATTAAACAGTCTGTAAATGAATATAAATTCAAATGAAGCTTATGTTTCCTCTGCATTGCAAAGATGAGTTTCGTTGATACTGATTTCATTTGATTGGTAACAGCCCTATTGTGTCTTATTATTCTAATTGAATTTATTGATTAAATGTGAGAATTTGACACAAAATATGACGCATACATTTAATCAGGTGATAAAAATGGCTTTATAAAGGTAAAAATATCCAGAAAACGTAAAAGTCAGCTGTCCATACACTGTAAAAAAAATCACTTCAAAAAACTGTAAATTTAACAGTATTTTACTGTAAAAGCTCTATTGCAGTTATTCACCATAAATAGTATGGAAACTTTCTGTAAACAAATTAATTGTTTTTCACCATAGCATTTTTACAGTCTTTACAATAATCACAATAATTTTTTATAGTGTAGCAGCCCAAAACTTGCCAAGGTACCAACACAATAAACACTCAGCGAGTGTCATCGAGAAAATCCCAGAAAATATCGAGATATCATTTTTTGTCAATATCGCACACCCCTATGTTGAACACAAATAAAGATCATTTTAGAGTCATGCATGTGGTGTGTGTGTTTGCTTGTTTTCACGATTTATGAGCAAACAAATGTGTATAAAGACATGGGTATGATGACACTGGTATTACGACATAAACATGTTTTATGAGGACATTTCATGCATCCTCATATTTCAATTAGCTTTAAAAACATACTTAAACAATGTTTCATTAAAAATGTAAAACTGCAGAATGTTTTCTGTGATGGTTAGGTTCAGGGGTAGGGAAGAGAATTACAGTACAGTTTGTACAGTATAAAAACCATTATGCCTACAGGATGTCCTCACTAAGATAGCAAAACAAATCTGACTGTGTGTGTTTGTGCATGTGTGTGTTTTGACCCCACCAATATTCAATGTATATGTATAAAACATTCATAATTTTTGGGTGAAATATTGGGAGAACCTATTTCAGTTCCATCTATGTATTTAATTTGTAAGTAGTCATGTGCATAATGTACAGTAAGCCACATTATCACAAAACAGACTTGAAGCTTTATAATTCAAAATAATTTCAGGAAATGTTCTGACTCTGTACAACAACTTAACAGGAACCATAAGGCAGCTCTGTTCACCGGCTGATGGTGATTTGAGAAGATAATGCTTTGTGATGTTGACCAAACTCTCATGTCCGATAGAATCTCCTGAAATAACTGTGACCCATCAGCATTAACTGAGGTCCTGGAGTGTTTACGGCAAAACTTCAAACATGAAAGGTCGAGAGATCGTTTAGTAGTGTGCAGAACAAATGCCACAAAAGGCAGCACAAACATTACTAAACCAAAGAAAAACCTGTAAATACTTTTAAAGACATGAATCATGTTTCAGGGGTTTATTTAGTGCAGTCAGAGTAAAATGACTCACTGGTAAAATAAGGTGGTGTCAACAACAGATGCATGTTTTCTGCTGAAACCCTTCATGACGAGCGTGGCACAAAGCAGTAAACACTGAAATTATTCACTGTAAGTCATCCAAAAAAATCTGAGTCTGTCCTTATTTACTCACCCTCATGTTGTTCCAGCCTGCGTGACTTACTTTCTTCTGTGGAACACAAAGATGTTGAGCGCAGTGTTGATGTTGATCTTTTCTACACAATGAAAGCTGCTGTCAAGCTCTGACAACTACAAAAAGCACCAAAAAAAAATCCATATACCATGACGTATATATATTGACGTCCATATATTGTACGGAGCACCTAAAGGGACATGATGATGGAAAAAATGTAGTTCCCCTGAGAAACTGTGCATTCGCTCGCAAACAACTCAAAAGTTTCCCGGGGGAACGCAAACATTAGAAAGAAAACACAAAAGCATTGGCATATCATTTTTCACTTCCACCTCATATTTTTTCCATCACCATATACTGTTAGGGTCTCCATAATATTTCAAGTTTTCTACATCAGAGTTCCCATTCAGTCAGTCACGTTCAACGTTACGGTCTCACTTGGGAGCCCAGTCACCTCCAAGTGGTAAAAAACGAGTCAATGAGAATTGGCCAGTGAGATCTACATGCTGCGCCACAGGGTTACAACATTTGAGGTAGCACTTGCATGGGTACGCCTAGGCCTGCCAGCATCTGCATCCCCAACACTCGTGACGTGGTTCAGTTGCTATGGCGTTTTCCATTGGACCCCAGTATGTCAGTTCGATGTAACGTCGAATGTGACTGACTGAATGGGAACGTCTAGGTTACTAATGTAACCCCCGTTCCCTGAAGGAGGGAACTGAGACATTACGTGCCCTTGCCATAGAACTGAGTCACCGCTGAACGGCTGGGATCAGTATCTCGGCTCCTCAGCAAGATATGAATGAAAGTGTGTATGCCGGTCCTATTGATACCCGGATGTGCCGGGGCATGTAAATCTCACTTGCCAATTCTGATTGGCTCGTTTTGTACCACTTGGAGGTTATTGGGCTCCCAAGCAAGAACCCATATGTCAGTTCGACGTAACATCTCCGTTCCCTCCTTCAGATAATGAGGGTTATAGATGTCTTCTGCTCACCAAGACTGCATTTATTTGATCAAAATTACAATATTTACATATTTAATACATATTTTAAAATATTACAATTTAAAATAAATGCTTTCTAGTTTTTGATCATCAAATCATCATATTTGAAGACTGGAGTAATGATGCTGAAAATTCAGCTTTGATCACTGGAATAAATTACACTTTTCACATAGAAAACAGATATTTTAAATAAATGAATGAAAGGAATGAATATCGGAGGTAAGCAGGTTCGTGGTCAGTAAACAGGCGAGGGGTCGGTATTGGCGGCAGGCATACAACCAAAACCCGGGACAGACAGGCAGGAAACAGAACCAGGAAAACAAGACACGGAAAATAACGCTCAGAACTGACAGGGAACCTAATCAACACTTCGCAGTTTGTGTTTTGTGAGAATGGTGTTTATATGTATTGTGAGTGATGAGGTGCAGCTGGTGTGGTATACAGTGAATGGGTGCAGGACTTCTGGGAAATGTAGTCTGTGAGTGAGAGAGAGAGTGTGAGTGTGTGGTGTATAGTCCAAAGTGAAGTGGCCTCTAGTGGTTGTCCCCGGCACTTCAGCTGAGGATCATTACATATATACTATATATATATATATATATATATATATATATATATATATATATATATATATATATATATATATATATATATATATATACACTGTATATAAATATATATGTATATACACACATATGTGAACAATCTTTTATGTTAATCGTGATTAATCAATTTGACAGCACTCAATTTTTATATATTTTCTACAGTGTGATCTATAGTAAATAGTTTAGAGTCATATAAAGCCTATATCAGTATTATTCATCAACAATTAAACAGCTGTGAACTCTTATGTACTCTTTCAGACTTTCAACATGTAAGTTAAATTCACATCAGCATTTTAGAAACACTCCTTAAAACATGTTTACAAGATTTCTGTCTCTGGATTGGTGGAGCTTCAGGGATGTGAAGAGACTTGCACAAAAGACCTGCCATTTTACATGCCACACTAATGTGACAATATGTACTGTATCTTGAAGACTGCTCCCTCATCTGAGAGGAATGTAAACTTTTATTATTCTCCCGTGAGACTGTCAGAGGATACATGCCGAGATTTTCCATCAACAAGACCTCAACCATCTAACCGTCAGCAGCCATCGACAATAACATACAGCTCATTCAACTGCATTACAGACACCGCCCTCGAGAAAAAGATTTGTACTTAATTGTAGGCCTACTGAATGTCCACTTTGTAGTGTAAGTTGCACCAGAAATGACTGTAAAGTATATTTTTGTTTATTTATTTTATAAATGCAAGTCAGTTTTAACTATATTTCAAAAACAACACAAGCAGGCCTGTGTAGGCTACTGTTAAAATGTATTTCACCACAGATTACAAAATACATGCTTTAAAAAGTCATTTGTGTTGTATTTTGTTAGATTACCCAAGTTTTGTAACTAAATCTAAATACTTTAGAATACTAATAAGGATGAAACACACACAATAGTTCTCACAATTCTAACTTTATTTTCTCAGAATTCTGTGATATAAAGTTACAATTGAGTTATAGACAGAATTGTGAGAAAAGTCAGAATTGAGATATAAACTCACAATTGTAAGAAAAGAAATTCGGAATGAGTTTTTATCGCGCAAAAAAGTTGCGTGTTAAAAAAAAGTTTTTATCACGCAATTCTGACTTTATAACTTGCAATTGTAAGTTTATATTTTGCAATTGCAAGGAAAAAAGTCTAAATTGTGAGATAAAAAGTCACAATGACCTTTTTAACGATCGCAAAACATGAGAACAGTTGTGGATCCTCCAGGTAAGGACATGTCAGTTGAGATTCAAGGGTATGAACATTTTTGAATGGGGCAATTTTTTATAAATTCAGTCATCTTTTATGTGAAATAGCTGATTCAGGACAGTACTAAATAAAAAATATCATTTTTATGATCCCTCTTGTTTTATTAAAATTATTTAAATGCTGCATATTCTGCAAGAGAAATGAAACTTATGAGCTGAAATATATCTTAGGATGTTTCTGTAGACTGTCAGAGTCAGAGAATCATTAATTTCTGTTCACATTAATTACCCGTCACAGTTTCATTAATGTTTAAATGAAATAAATGACATCAAAATTCAAAGTAATCACTCTGAAAAGTATTTTAGATTACCAGATGTACCTGTAATTTGATTATCATCCATTTAAATTGTAACTGTAATGAAAGTTATTGAAATTTTGCATTTTAATTATGTAACTAAATTACATGTATTTCATTACTCTCCAACTCCGAATACAAGTAATTATAAAATTACATATAAAGCTGAACTTAAGTCATACTTAAGTGGGTCAAAAATCACTCTAAATTCAGGTAATGCAATTAACATTTAAATTATACTACATTTTCATTTTCGTGCAACTAAGTGTCCAGAAACATGACATTTTTTTTTTAAAGTAGGCCTATATAATTTCCAAGTGTGCTTAAGTGTAATTCTTTTTCACAAGGGCAGATAAAATGTGTACTCTGTCGGAAGTAACAGAGTGCAGACTGGGGCTAGTTGTCACACAGGGAATTTGTCTGTATAGTTTTGAGTAGAACAGACAGCAGGTTCGTTTTGTGAAAACTTACCCCATATAATGTGCTTATACATGCAGCATATGATTGCAAAAGTATTAAATTTCTATGTCTTTATAGTAACTATCAAAAACAACCCTGAGACATTCATTGGAAGAAAAAAAAAGATAACTTTTTCCTATACTAAATCATATGGTGCACCCTCACATGAAGTTTTATGCTAGTTACTATGTTTTAGTGACAATATCACATGGTGTCGTCAACATCTAAATACCTAGGGGTTTATCATGATAGTTTACTGATGCCATGCTTTATTTGTCATTCAATAAAGTTTTATCTCAAGCTCTTTACTCATATCACAGAGTCAGCCTGCAGGTAATCTCACAGCAGACATACAAACACAGATTTGACCTGCGCCTCAAGCCCTCATGCCCTCATGCCCTCATGTTGAAATCATTACCGTCACTGAGGGTCGCCACCCACGGCGCGCTTGAGCATGACGCTCGAATAATGATACTAAAAAAGCAGTTGGGTTAAAATAAAACTTTCTTTAGTTTTTTTCTTTTTTATCTTTAGCTCTTTCATATTTCGTAAATAATATTGGATACAGAATCTGAATCCAAATTTTTAGGTTGTTTCCAGTAGAATGACACAACACCAAATGTTGTTTCAAGCACGGAAAGATGTGAGTACAAACAATTTTTCAAGTTCAAATTCACCAACGTTGATCTACTGACTGGATTGATTGGTTAGATCGCCTGTCAATCAAACTTCCAACGAAACTTCTTCTTTTAACAATATACAAAGAAAATATCTAGTTCAGTCATGAAACTCTAGATGGCGCAGGATGATCATCAGAGGCCCGCTCTTTTCTTTGATTTTTTTGCAAGTCAGAGATTTCATAGAACAAAAATTATTCTGGGGTCCATGCAGTTTTTTGAAAAAAATGATCAAAAAGCTTGCAGTGGCTGGCAGCTTTTTTGAAAAACGTTGGCAAGGAAAGAGTTAAAGTGCCCCTACTATGCTTTTTCAAATATTCCCTTTCCTGTAGTGTATTATAGAGCTGTTTGTGAAGTAAAAGATCTTTTGATCTTTTGTCTCTCTAAAGAAAGAAGTGATTCTTAACTGCTGAAATGATTCGTCAGTAATTACAGTCTCGTATGTTTGAAACACATTTGCACAATACCTATGGTCTTCATTGGCTGCTGGTGAACTTTGACCCTCAAACACTGTAGTTGTATCTGAGAAGAGTTTGGTTCATGTTGTTCATGTCAAGAAGACGTTTTCTGCTGCCAAAGTAAATCTGCTTTGATGAGATTGATACGGTAAAACCGATGCCATCTTTACTGTTCATATCACAGCGAATTAAGAGCTGAAATTCAGATATGATAATGAAAGTTTGGTTTCTGACACCAATCACAATAGACTGGGTCACCTGACCAATCAGAGCAGAGCAGGCTCTCAGAAAAAGGGGTTTAGAGAGACTAATTCTTTAAACTAACCATTTTCAGACTCTTTGAGAAATGAGGTGATGTACAATGTGTATTATAAGAAAATTAAAGTGTTTTTGACCTTGGATGCATGTAAATCTACTATTGAGACACTAAAACAAAATTAGGAAACTTTAAAATAACATAATAGGGGCACTTAAAAATTGTGACACCGAAGTAATACAATTATTTGGACCTTTTGTCCATTTCAAGTGCATTGTCACACGGCAAGCTAAACCATTCAACATAATTCATAAAAAAAGTCACTCAATGCTTTATTTTTGGGTTAATATAAGTTTATGAATAAACACAAACCAGCAAACTAGCTGCATCCTACAGAGACAGATTCATTTAGACAAAAGTTGTGACATTACTTGCAAAGTTTGGTTAAAGATTTGTAAAAATCGCAGACCCCATTAAAAAAAGCATTAGACAATAAAATAGACAATACTATCTTTATTTTGAATCTTAGGCTTGACTATCAACATTTTCTAAAGCTTGAGCACCTCCTTCACTGAACAATTCTTGAGAATGAAAGTTTTTAGGTCTATTTAGTATGGAAAGTGCCAAAGATACTATTATAGGACTGAACATTTGTTCTTGTGAAACTCTTCAACATTCCAGCTGTTCGTTCCTCCCTGCATGTTCCTCCCCAAGTTTGCTTCCCCAAGACTTCTTCTTTGGCACATGTGTTTCTTAGGAAAAATACTGCAAAAGACTTTTTTTTCTTTCAATTTTGTTGCCAGATTTCAATCAAGCCAATCTATTGGTATTTCCTGCATTTGGCTGCAACATTGTCTAGATCTCTTTTTCTTCAGAGCCGGTCTAAAATTTGGTGGGCTGTTTGCTTTTTACAGCTTTTAAAAACAACACAAAATGTGCAGTTTTAAATGAAAATAACAAATGGACAAGCTTCTAAATATTAACAGTCAGCTGGCCCAACTTACCCCGAAGCATCTGGCTTACTTGCTCCATAATTTGGAACTTAAAGTTATTTATTAGCTATGCTAACCTTTAAAGTGTCCAGCCTCTCGACTAGCCCAATACCAACATTGCCTCATCTAATAACGTGAGGATGGGGCGGGACTTTGTGTTTGATCAACTAATGGTAAGCGAGGGGAGCGCTCTCTCTTTTTTCTCTTCTGGTGCACGTTTCCCAAAAGGTCGCAAGTTGCGTCGTTACCAACAGAGTTCAATAAAACTTGCAACCCTAGTTGGCAAACGATGCTTTTGGGAAATGTACGCTTGTTTGGTGAGGCTTAAGAAATTACACTTTAAAGATTAAAACAAACAAAGTCCTCTTGTTCACCTACACACACACTCTCTTTGTGTGACAAGGTGCAAATTCTACACAGATGTAAATCTTGTCACCATATGTAGTAGAAACGCCAACACATGTTACTCCTCAAACAGACATGTGGACTTTAGTGCCTCTTCTGTAGAATGCAAAACACAGTTTGCTTGTAGTTTGTGTTTGTGCTATGTTATGTATGGGGTTATGTGTGGTTAGTCTCTGTGAATGCACTTTTTGTATGTAGTTTATTTTCTTCCTTAATAGTTGCTTACCAGTAAGTCCTCTGCTTCCACACTATTTCTAGCTTCGTTTCTTGGCCTTGCGTCTGTTGGCTCTTTTTCTTCCTCCTTTTAAAATTGGCTAACGTTGAATAATTGTGAAACACCATAGCAACAAGCAAAGGAACCACATAATAAACTACTGTACTCTGTGTGGATACTTACTAAACATGTTTAAAAAATGTTTTCAGATTAAACCCAATTTAGCCTGAAAGGAATAACCTAAGTTTCACATAAAAAAAGTTTTTCTTAATTTTTAATTTTAAAAGTGTGCTAAAATACTTTCTCCTACATCGTACACTCTAAAATATGCTGGGTTAAAAACAACCTTAGTAAGGGTTTTAAGGGAAGTAAGCAATTGACCCTTTGCCGGCAGTTTGATTGACAGGCGATCTGACCAATCATAACACATTTTGTCCGATAAAGCAGTCAGGGGAATAGTAGATTAATGTTGGTAAACTTGCACACGAATTGAAAATTGTGTGTACTGATGTTCATTCATGTTTATTTGATGCTATAAATGAACTAGTATGAAGAGATGATCGGTTCACGAGCCGCTTGAAGGAGCTACAGCGATCTGTCACGACACATTAAAGAGACACTATATGCAATTTATTGTTTAAACTTCTTACAATATTTGAAATATGAATGTATGTTTCATACGTTGTCAGTGTCCTCTTTGCTCCGCGATGTGTTTTTCACTGTGGAGCACATGATGTGTGGTCGTGTGAGCGCATGGCAACAGTGACTAAAGGGGGCGGGTCTTTGCGAACGGTCAATTGGGTTGTTTAACTCAGCAGTTGGGTTAAAAGTTTGGATAGTTTTATTTAATTCAACTATTGTTTAAAAATGACTATATTTCTTGCTTAAAATTAACATATATTAATATGTATAATAAATGAACATTTATTAGGTTAATTAATAATAATTTAAAAATAAACATTTATTAAATTGCTTTTTAATAAATGTTCACCATTTGATTATTAGTGTTGCCTCTAGTAATATTTTGTGTTAAAAAAAACTCAGTCGCTAGATTTATCCATTTTCAACCCAACATGGGTTGCGTTTAACCCAGTATTTTTTAAAGTGAGGCGTCAGTACAAACTGTTTGGGGCTGGACTATCTGTTAGAGCAATCAGTGGAAGACAGGGGAGTGTTGAAGAATCTTGTGTGATTGGTTAAGACTTCTGTCTAAAAATAGCCCATATTTTGAAAATTCCATTGACTGTATAGTGAAACAAAACTCAATCCCACAAACAAAAAGAAGAATTGAAAATTCTCAGTAGCATCATCGGTCCCAAAGCTTGTTAAAACTGACATGGTAATTTTTAGGTGCTAAATCTATCTATATTATTTCATTGTAAATGTTTTTGTCCTCCTCTCTAATTGAAGCCTTTGATTCCTCTTGTGCTCATGACGCTAAATTACACATGACGCTAAATTACAAGTTTCTTCACTTGTTTTGTACTTTCCTCAATGTTTCTTTTTTTTACTTTTATACAGCATATTTCAAGAAAAAAAAAAAGAGAATTAAATTTAACACAAAGGTGTTTCCTTAAAAAAAAAAAAAAGTGATTCCCTTTCAGTGGAACTCGCGCTGCGTTAACCGCTGTGGGAATGCCTCTGCGTGATTGCGTCGTGAAGCACGTATGGAATCTGTCCAATGGCGTGACGGAACGTCATAGGCGGGTGACGTCATCGACCAGGAAGCTATAAAGCAATCCCGCGATCACAAACAGTCAGCTTCTGTGTCTTCAGCAAGCGCTACATGTTACTCTGTCTGTCTTATTTATTGTTGTTTGTCACAAGCACTTTATATAAGATATTATGGCGTCTGAACAGCATTTCAGAAAGTGTGTTCATCCCTGTCCCCGCTTCATTTCGGGAGGGGATATGTTTGGGAGTGTAGCATGCCCAGTCAGCTCTCGAGGGGGCTGACTGTGAGCATTGTGAGCGGCTTCCATTAAGAACGCTGCGCTCCCTCCGAGCACTGTTTGATAGGAGTGATTCGGTTCGCGTTCCTCGTGGCTCGGGTCCCGCTTCTGCCGAGGCAGAGCGGAAACTCAGGTCGTGGGGTTCGCAGTTGGATTTGGCAGAGGGGATAGAGACGGGCTCCGCCCTATCTCTTCCTTCACCTGCCAGATCTAGTGTCTCTTCCCAGGGTTTGGAAGCACGCGTTGCGGTTACTTCCTCCCCGGGTGAGGCACCGGTGCTTCACATATCCAGCTCTGAGGAGTACTCGGCAGCAGGTCAAGCCGCGGCATGTCTGCACACTATGTCTATCCTGCAGGCATACCAGGCTGACCTGCTGAAAGATGTGGGTGATAGCGACGAAGTCAGCACTGACGTGGTTCGAGAACTGCGTCAGGCAGCAGACTTGTCTCTTCGGGCGACCAAGGAGACGGCTAAATCAATCGGCCGTTCCATGGCAGCCCTTGTCGCCACGGAGAGACATCTCTGGCTGAACCTGGCAGGGATGAAAGAAAGAGATAAGAACTTCCTTTTGGACGCCCCGCTTTCTCCTGATGGCCTCTTCGGTGATGCTATGACATCTGTCACCGAGAGGTTTCAGGAGGCGAAAAAGCAAGCGGCGGCGCTCCAGTCATTCCTGCCCCGCCGAATTCACATCTCTGGGGCTGCTGGGCGGGGGCAGCCTCAGCCGAGTACCAGCTCCTCGCACCAGCATAGAGCGCAGCAGAAGCAGAGTGTCGCGTCCCGTGCTCCCCCTCAAAAAAACTGGGAGGCGGCGCGGCACTCTCAGGCGAAGTCCTCTGGAGGTAAAGCGGATCTGAGGACCGTTATTATCGCCAAGAGGGCTTCGTCCAAGAAACATCCCTGACGCCAGAAGCGTCAGGCTTCTGAGGGTGCACCCCACCGAAGGTCAGCGGTTTCCACCTCATTACACGGTGCCCGTCTCCCTTCGGTGCCCTCAGGGGGCCGTTCTGCCAACCCCGCCTCTTTGCCGGGGCACAGACGTCCTCAGCAGGTTCCCACCCGAGGGTGGCCCGCATCCTCCACGGAGGATTTTAGAACGGTCAAGCCAGTTATTTCCTGCCGGTGCGCCGCTTCAGGATGCTGTTCTGGCAGTTCAGTCTTTACCAGAGGCGGGTCTCGAGAGACTGGTACCCTTAGTAGTTTTTCTGGCGGAATGGAGACTTCTGCCAAATATATCTCGTTGGGTCCTGCAGACAGTAGAAAAGGGTTATGCTATTCAGTTCAGGTCTTGCCCGCCTCGGTTCAGCGGGGTTCTACCCACTGTGGTGAGCCCCGAGCAGGCTCTGGTTATGGAACAAGAGGTGAAAGCTCTCTTGCAAAAGGAGGCAATAGAACGGGTTCCTCCTACCAGCAGGGAGTCAGCTTTTTACAGCCGACACTTCATTGTTCCGAAGAAGGATGGGGGGCTGCGTCCAATTCTAGATTTAAGAGTTTTAAATCGATCAGTAGGCAAGCTCAAGTTCAAAATGCTTACCATCAAACAGATCGTGACTCAAATCAGGTCCGAGGACTGGTTTGTCACGATAGATCTCAAGGACGCTTATTTCCATATCTCCATCCTTCCTCAACACAGGAAGTTCCTGAGGTTCGCTTTCGGGGGCGAAGCGTACCAATATCGGGTTCTTCCGTTCGGCCTAGCTTTATCTCCCCGAACTTTCACAAAGTGTGTGGATGCAGCTGTGGCTCCACTGCGACTCCAGGGTATCCGCATACTCAATTATATCGACGATTGGTTGATTCTAGCTCGTTCGGAGCTCCAGGCAGTTCAACATCGAGATGTTGCTCTTGCCCACATGAGAAAGTTGAGGTTGAGGCTGAATGCCAAGAAGAGTGTGCTGACTCCTTCTCAGAGCACCACTTTTCTAGGTATAATATGGGATTCGACCATGATGAGAGCACGCTTGTCTCCTGCTCGTATCACCAACGTGACACGTTTTGGCCTGCTGTACATGAGACCATTGCAGTGGTGGCTCAGGACCAAGGGGTTTTCCCTGAGGGGAAGCCCTCTTCGGATGTTCAAGGTTACGCGGCGATGCCTTCGTGCCTCAGCTATGTGGAAGAATCCTCGGTTCCTGTCCCAGGGACCTGTGTTGGGAGCTCCTTGTCGTCACGTCACGTTAACGACAGATGCAACTCTCACTGGCTGGGGGGCGATCATGAGTGGTCGCCCAGCTCAAGGTCTGTGGCAAAGCCATCATCTCTCGTGGCACATAAATTGCCTAGAGATGTTAGCTGTTTTCCAGGCGCTAAAGCACTTCATCACAGACCTCAGAGGCCGTCATGTGTTAGTCCGAACAGACAACACATCAGTGGTCTCGTATTTAAACCACCAAGGGGGTCTGCGGTCGCGCCCCTTTTGCAAGCTGGCACACCAGATCCTCTTGTGGTCCCAAGGGAAATTGCTCTCGCTGAGGGCGATTTACATCCCCGGGGTATTAAATCAGGGAGCAGACATCCTGTCGAGGCAGGGGCTGAGGCCCGGGGAATGGAGACTTCACCCCGAGGGGTTGCAGCTCCTGTGGAGAAAATTTGGCCAAGCAGAGGTGGATCTGTTTGCGTCCGCGGAGACGACTCACTGTCCGCTCTTCCAGCACCTCTTGGGCTGGATGCCATGGTACAGACGTGGCCGAGGCTACTCCTATGGAGATTCCGATCAGGAAAGATCTTCTGTCTCAGGCGAAGGGGTCGATTTTTCATCCCCAAACCGAGCTGTGGAAGCTGTGGGCTTGGCCTCTGAGGGGGCCCAGTTCATAGGTTCTGGTCTCTCGACTGAGGTTGTTGAGACCATACTTCACTCCAGAGCTCCCTCCATGAGGAAAACTTATGCCTTGAAGTGGAAATTTTTCACTTCTTGGTGCAGAGAACACCGGCTGGATCCAGTTAACTGCCCGGTTGGTACAGTGCTGGATTTCCTGCAGGAACGGTTTTCTGCGGGGCTATCCCCCTCCACATTGAAGGTGTATGTGGCGGCGTTATCTGCTTACCACACTCCTTTGGGTGGTGTTTCTTTGGGGAAAAACCCTCTTGTTACCCGTTTCCTTCGTGGTACTCTAAGACTGAGGCCTGCAGTTCGTTCAAGGGTTCCGGCCTGGGATTTGGCTGTTGTGCTGGAAGGTCTTACTCTGGCTCCCTTTGAGCCCATCGAAGAGGTTCCCATTAAATTCATCACCTTAAAGACTATCTTTCTTCTTGCTATTTCATCTCTCAGAAGGATTGGAGATATTCAAGCCCTTTCAATCTCTCCCTCATGTTTGGAGTTCGCCCCTGGCATGGTTAAGGCATTTCTTCACCCTAGGCCGGGGTATATTCCTAAAGTGCCCACTAAAACTGTTGGCCCCATTGCACTGCAGGCTTTTTGTCCTCCTTCATTCAGGATGTCAGACCAGGAGAAACTAAATCGACTCTGCCCGGTTAGAGCTCTAGACGCTTATGTCCACAGAGCTGCCCTGTGGAGAAAATCTGAACAGCTGTTCATTTGTTTCGGGTCCCCCAGGAGGGGGCTCCCTGCATCTAAGCAGAGAATGAGTAAGTGGGTGGTTGAGGCCATCTCACTTGCCTATGAGTCGGCCGGTCAGCCATCCCCTTTGGCTATCCGTGCTCACTCTACTAGGAGTATGGCGGCTTCTAAAGCCCTACTTTCCGGAGTTTCCCTCCAGGATATTTGTGAAGCTGCGGGATGGTCTTCCCCGCACACTTTTGTTAGGTTCTTTGACCTTGACCTCAATTCTACGCCCGGGGCGCTTGTGCTCTCGTCCTAGTGTACGCTTCGGCTTTACACTGACAGGCACTGCCTCGCATGGCGGCGTGGGTATATCGTTCCCACAGCGGTTAACGTAGCGCGAGTTCCACTGAAAGGGAACATCTCGGTTACAGGTGTAACCTTGGTTCCCTGAAGGGGAACGAGACGCTGCGTTTGCTTGCCATACTCCTGGCATTGCCTGTGATCGACTTGCTTCAGCCAATCAGAAGCTGACTGTTTGTGATCGCGGGATTGCTTTATAGCTTCCTGGTCGATGACGTCACCCGCCTATGATGTTTCGTCACGCCATTGGACAGATTCCATACGTGCTTCACGACGCAATCACGCAGAGGCGTTCCCACAGCGGTTAACGCAGCGTCTCGTTCCCCTTCAGGGAACCAAGGTTACACCTGTAACCGAGACGTTCACTTACAATGGAAGTGAATATGGCCAGATTTTTGAGGAAATGGAAGCTTATTTTCTAAACTGCTTAAAGTAAATTCACTCTTCTGTTAAAACTTATTTCTGTTCTTGGTATAGTTTCATAGTTGTTTTAGAGTTTTAGGCTTTTTTTTTTTACATAGCTATGGCAAAAAAGATCAGTAAGTGATATTTCATGATAAAAAAAAGTTAGCATATGTTTTGTTGAATGTTTGTGTCTATCTACCAGGAGAATGATTAATTTAGCTTCCTTTTTGTTTCCATGTGTTTGTCACTTGTGTCTCCAGTTTAGATTAGTCTTGATTTCTGTCAATCATTCTATCTCCCTATGTGTTTAAGCTTCCTCAATTTAGTTTCCTCGGTTCTTTGTTCGGTCTTATTTTAGTATTAAAATAAGACCGAACAAAGCGTCTGCTAAATGACTAAAATGCTAAATGCTATTATGTGGTAGTTATGCTGTATTCCTGGTAATCTCCTGTGTTTCCTTTTTTAATTTATATTTAAAGACCTGCACCAGGTTCTTATGATTCATCACAGAACAGATTTTTCTTTTTCTTTGGAAAAAATCTTTTTTATTTACAAAAGTTGTTGAGCTTTTATTGAATAACTTATAAAGCAGAATAATTCTAAAACATTAGAATGAGTAGTTTATTAACTTTATTAATTCAGTTATAGTGTGCACAATAGTATTGAGTTCTGTCAAGCAGAGCTGAAATATCATTCCTCATTATTACAGTCAGTAAAATTATTACAGTAAGAAAAAAGCTTCGGTGGGGTTCTAAATAGAACTCTGGGGTTCTTGACTCGATTTTAAAGAATTCTGTACGTCAAAAAGTTTCTATATAAGGAAATTGCAGAATCCTTTCACGTTTAATGGGTTATTTAATTTTTTCAAGTGATAAAGTATTATAATCTGCTTGATTTATAGTGAAAATGAATTAAAATCAAATTAATTCATTAAAACTAAATCCATAAAATAATCCCATGATGGGATCTCCTAAAAAGTTCTGTATATGAAGCAACTCTTTGACATTCTATATAGAATCTTTCCTTCTATGAGTGTACTCTTAAATAGTATCCCAAATGATGCTCAGCACTATGTACTCAACCGTTTAGTCAGGGTTGTCCAGACTCAGTCAGGAGGGCCAATGTCCTGCAGAGTTAAGCTCCAACCCCATATAAACACTCCTGAAGCAGCTAGTCAAGGTCTAGACACTTCCAGGCAGGTGTAACTAAACTCTGCAGGTCAGTGGCCCTCCAGGAGCGAGTCTGGACACCCCTGAGTTAGTGTATGAATTTATGTCATTCAACAGTCTGATGCCCCTCCCCCTCGTTTTTCTCTCTTGGTTAATTATACAAAATGGCAAAAAATAGTGTAATGCATAAGAACGCAAATTGTGACACACCATCAGAAATGTTCAGACACACTTTATAGAGAAAAGTATATTTATTCGTTTCAAATGGTTACAGGAAAAACATATATATATATATATATATATATATATATATATATATATTACTGTGCAAAAGTCTTAGGCCACTATTAGATTTAGGTTTAGCATATAATGAAAATATATAATTATTTCTCAGTCTCTTAATTAAAACGTAACCAGAAAATACAGTAAATTTGTTTGTAGTATTAAAAAACAGAAAAAACAGCTTTTATAGGCTAAAGTGGCAGTGACCTCCTCTTAGACTTGAGCAACAGCAGGATCCGGCTCTCTTGAACCTAAATGGAATGGAAAAGGACTGGAAGGCCAAGAAAACTTTCAAAATCTGATGAAAAGTTTCTTCTTTGAGAAAATGGAAGTAATCCAGGGGACAGGTGACAGGAGACCACGCTAGATACTGATTTTTGTTAAATGAAACAATTTTGTTCAGGTTTTTTTTATATTTTGTGTACATATATTTACATTTTCTGTTTATATCATCATAAAGAGACTGAAAAATAAATATGGTCTTTTATATATATATATATATATATATATATATATATATATATATATATATATATATATATATATATATAATTTTTTTTTTTATTGATTGTGCTAAATATAACAGAGATGATGCATTAAATACATATTTAATGTAATGTACTGTATAAGGTTTAAAGGTGCAGTAAGCCATTTTTGAAAAAAAAAAGAAGAGGATTGGACCAAGCACCAAAACAAATTTATAGCCAATCGCAATAGGGGGCGTGTCCACTCATCATTGGGGAGGAGATAGAGCCAATCGCAATAGGGGGCATGTCCACTCATTATGGGGGCGGAGATAGAACCAATCAGCAGTAGGGGCGTGCCCACTCATTAGGGGGAGGAGATAGAGCCAATCAGCAGTAGGGGGCGTGTCCACTCATTAGGGGGGAGGAGATAGAGCCAATCAGCAGTAGGGGTCGTGTCCACTCATGATGAGGCAGGAGGGAGAGCGAGCAAAAAGGAGATTTGAAGAAAGACATTATAAATGAGACTTTATGAGAAAAGCTTAGAAGAATATCACTGGGGTTATGATGAGTCAAGAGCTTTAGGACCCACGTCTTCAGCACTGGAGGGCCCTAGAACAGACATCTAGGTTATGATTTTCTACTCCGTACGTGAATTACATTGGTTTTCAATGAGTACTGCTGGTGACTAACAAACAACTCTTGCTTGTACTCTTTTTTAATTTTCGTTATCTTCGCTTATTTTGTCACAAATTTTTGCTTCTCTTCAGCTATGATAAAAAGACATCCACATTTTTGGGGGCAGAGCAATGAAGGGAGGTGTTTCTCAGAAATCGCTTACTGGACCTTTAAAAGCCAGTATTTCCCAACCAATCAGTTAAAATCTATTTTCAGTACAGTCTAGGGCTTTCTTGAGTTCAGGTGCGTTTGGAGTGACGGCTGAGCCCATCAGATGGAGGAGTTGGCCATGGGCTCTTCAGGAGAGCAGCTGGCCAGTCCTGAGTCAACCTCAGTAGCAGACACAGACTGACTCAGCTCTCTCAGCGAGCTCTTGGTGAAGTTCAAACACGACCTCCTCACCAGTCTACGTACCTTCTTGGTGAGCAGCACGTAGAGAATGGGGTTGACGCAGCTGTTGAAGAAGGCCAGGCTGGTGGCGAGGGGGAAGCCCACGATGAGCACGGAGTGCAGGTAGGTGGTGTGGTGCATGCTCAGCTCCATCAGGCTGAACGTGTGGAAAGGCACCCAACACAGGAAGAACGCCAGAATCACAGCAGAGACGGTTCTGGAAAAACTGGTCAAACGCACCGATTCGGACTGGCGCATCTTAACGGCCAGCAGCACGCCGCTCACGGTGATGGTGGCGAACGGAAGCAGAAATCCCACGATGGTGCGCAGAGACACCATTGCAATGTGTCTCACCGCTACCATGTGCGTGCTCTTATCATGAAAGTTATTAAAACACACGATCTTCCCATTATGTTGGATTACGTCGCGGAATATCAGGGCCGGACAGCTTAAAAGGCAGGATACGATCCAAATCAGCGCGCACAGCCACCAGGCCCGTCGGACGTTTCGAAACCTTTCTGACCAGTTCAGGTGGACCAATGAGATGTAGCGATCCAAACTCAGGATGGTGAGGAACAGCACGCTGGCGTACATGTTCATGGTGCACACGAATGAGTTCAGCTTGCACATGGTCTTCCCAAAGAGCCAGTGAAAGTCCCGTAGGACGTAGTCGATGGAGAAGGGAAGGAAAAGCACAAACACAAAGTCGGCAATGGCCAGATTCTGCAGCCAAATGCTGTTCACGGTCCTTTTGCTTTTGAAGGCAGTGACCCAGATTACCATGCCATTCCCAATGACTCCCAGAGTAAACGCCAGGCTGTAGATGATCACTGAAATGATGTGAAGAGCTTCTCTCTGAGTGTAGCTGCCAGCTTTGGAGTCCTCTACATAGCCATAATCCAAGTATTCGTAAGTGTCGTTTTCATAGTCCATGTCTCCTTGGGTCATCATCCTAGAGACTAAATGGGAAAGACAAATTACAAATCTCTTCAATATATCTATTTTTTTAATGAGGTTAAAAGGAGAGTGAATTGCTTAAAAGTAATGTCATTTCTGTGCTTCTAGCATTGCCAAGTGAAAGATTATCAAATATTTTTTCCCAAACACTCTGCCATTGGTCGGACAAACAGATAGCCACACCCCCATCTCCCACTGTTGGTTGAACCTGTATAGGGCTGCCTGGAATGTTCAAACAAACAGAAAACCCAGGCTCATTAAAGGGACAGTTCACCCCAAAAATTTACATTTTTTTTTTAATTTTTACCCTCAAGCCGTCCAAGCTGTATATGACCCTATTCTTTCCAACGAACACAATCAGAGTTATATTAAAAATATCCTGGCTCTTCCAAGCTTTATGGCTTGTAGTGAAAGGCACTCATGATTTTGAAACCCAAAAAAGTGCATCCATGCATCATAAAAATATTCCACACGACTCCAGGGGGTTAATAAGTGAAGCATTTTTTCTTTATAAGTAAAATATCCATATGTAAAACTTTTTAAACTATAACAAGCTTCTGGCAGATGGCCATACGCATCGATTTACAGCAAACAAGTAACCTGTTTACACCTGTGTTTAAAGTCGTCTATTTGTGATCCGATCGACCAAAACACATCTTAATACCAGGTGGAAACAGGGCCAATGAGAAAAGCAAATGTGACATATGGAAATGTATCAAAGTGTATTAGTTTACAAATCATAAATGGCAAAAGTGTTTTGACATACTATTGTGCAAGTAACTGCACAGAAATAAGTCTTTATCAACAGATAATCTGCCCCTGTAATCATAATTAGTTTCAAAAGGAATAAAAGTTTTGGTGTTTTAATGACACTAGTGTTTATTTCAGCTGGAGGCTGCATTTCATTGTATGTATAGGTCTTTTCAAGGGAATCAACCTACAAATCGACATATTTTATAAAACTCTTCATATTAGGAGAAAGAATTTTAACATAAAAAAATCACACATCTCAACAATGTCTCAAGCTGTGCAGATAAATTGCCAAATTCTCCAATCAGAAGTCTTTGCAACATTTCTTGTTTTAATTTTACTTTTAAGCTCAGTACTCCCTTACAGTATATATTTCTTCTAAAAGATTTTAAGTGAACTATCTGAGTCAAAGTTGACACATAGATGAAAAATAACTGAGCCGTCCATTAAATCACCCTAGCTGAAAGAGCCACATTTGATCAAGACAGTTTTGCTTTGGGAATTTCTCTACACAAGTATTCTAACAGTCACACATGGAAATATTAAACATGTTATTACGATGCTATTTTCTCTCAGTTGGCCTAGATAGAAATTGATCCCAGATTCTGCAAGTATTATGGATCCTCAAACCCCTATTTGAAAGACATTTCAGAGTTACAGAATGAATTACCTGACTGCCCTTGCTCGCAGACTTCAGCAAAGATTTCTGTGCCAAATTCACGAAAAAGCTATATTGACCCTGCTAGAGAGGGGAAGAGAGGTGAAGAAAGAGAGGCAGGAGGGAGGAAAAGGGATGTGGATTAAGCCTGGCCCCTCCACACACACACACACACACACACACACACACACACACACACACACACACACTTTTCTCCCTCCATAAACTCATTCCTGTGTTTTGTTTTGTGTGCCGTCAGGAGCACTGGGATCTGCGGTCTGAGCTTTGCGCCCAGCTAGAGAGCTTTTTAAGATTCAGATCTGTCACTAACTCACAAACCTCTCACTCGACAGGAATGCATCACAACAGGATCTTTCCATCTGCGCGTCCAGAGGATCTTACGATCCTAATGAGAGACGCATGATTATTCTCTCTCTGGAAATGTGATCTGTTAATGAACTGTAATTATAATGGCTGTAATTATGATGAACCAGCTCGTCATCACTAGTTAGACAACTGAGCTGTCATTGCTTGAAAAACATTAATGCAGTGAATGAGCTACAATTGTATTGTAATTAAGCCACACCACTGCAGAATTAATCCAAACTTGAGCAAATGATTTCATTTCCTGACCTTCAGAATCAAACTGGTTTCAATTAGAACCAAAACAAAGACGTTTTCACTAGCAGTTCTGTAACACCATCCAGAAACCAGCATCCAATGAATACAACTCCAAGAATTCTTGTAATCTCCAAAGCAACATATTACAGCGCAACCTGCAGCAAACAAAAGACGGTTCTTTGCCAAAATTTAAGATTAAATAAAAAATGAGTAACTTTATGAGTGTAACAAATGAGTGTAATGAATAATACATTTAGAGCAAGCAGTTTTGTCAAAAATTGTTAAACACCACCGTACCTTGTTTGTCGTTGAAGATATTTTTCGCTATAGGTCGCAACCCCCAAAAGTTTACGCAAATGTTTGGACCATTTGTCGAAGGCGGTTTATAAGGGGTGTAAAATGTAGTTTGGTGGAGGTGGACCGCGCCGAGCCGAGAGCTGATAAATTACTGACTGCACTGAATGGAGCGAATATTACAATGGAGTGATTTTGCTCTCTCTCTCTCTCTCCTCTCTCTGTGTTACATAATGCTTCTCTTTCAAATAAATTCTGTTCTTTTGAACTTTCTATTTAGCCAAAAGAAAAAAAAAAAATCGTGAAAAAACGTTCAACATCGATAATAATCATAAATGTTTCTTGATCATCAAATCATCATATCAGAATAATTTCTGAAATATCATATGACACTGAAGACTGGAGTAATGATGCTGAAAACTTTGATCACTGGAATAAATTACATTCTACTACATTGACATTGAAAACTATTATTATTTAAGATTGTAATAATATTTCATAATATTACTTACTGTTTTTTAATCAAATAAATACATCATGCGTAAGAGCCTGTTTTTCAAAAATATTGAACAAATTAAAAAAAACTTACCCATACTCCAAACTTTTGGTTATTTATAAATTTAAATATATAATTAACAAAACATAAATTGGTTCTTTGTTTGAATTTAAAATAAAGATTTAGAGAATACACTCCAGCACTCCTGCTGTTTTTATAAGGATTTTGTTATGTCACCATCATCTAACCCAGTCATTCCCAAACTGTGATCCGCGGACCACTAGTGGTCCGTGAGGGTACTGCAGGTGGTCCGTGGAAAGGCAAAATAAAACAATATTTTACCTTCATTTTAGCAGGAAATTCCCATAAAAAAATAAATAATAAAATTAAAAGAATATGTAGGCCTATATTGATATAACATTTGCATTCAATTGTCAAGTTATTGTGCGATTACTAAAATAGGCCAGTGGTGTTCGGCCGTGATGTTCAAGTTCGGTGTCGTTATGGATCAGTGGATAGCAACAGGTTCTCTGAAGAGGAAAGAGGCAGAAGTTTCAGAAAATGAAGAGATTCACAGTGAGTCGGATGCATCTATGAGCCAGATTCATCAGAAAACAACAAAGAAAAAGAGGGTGAAGAGAAAATACTGTGAAAGCTATTTAGCATTAGGTTTCAGCTAGTTATAGTAGTGCTTGTAAGCCTATTTAGAGGTGCGGATTAATTCAGGTAAGTCTGTGTGTAGACATTTTATTATGTGTGTTATGAGATGGTCCGCAAAATTTTTTGATTACAAATAGTGGTCCACACACACAAAAAGTTTGAAAAACCCTGATCTAACCCATTCAAGGCACACTATGTAGTTTTTCGTCCGCTAGAGGTCACCTATTCAAAACAAAGGCGTAGCTTGATGGCAAGTTTGAGCGAGGAATCTTGGGACATGTGGTCTTCACCTCACAGCCAGTGGAAAAGAATCGGGATGAGACTCTATAGTATGAAGCAGAGCAGGAGCGAGTGTTGTGGAGCTGAATGAGACGCTGGTGCGATTGATAATGAGATATATAACATTATAACTATAACATTACTCAGAGCGTTCGCTAGCCGGCTAGTGAGACACTTGAACACTGCAGTGAGATACATCCATATTACAATATCATATTAAATGCTGGATGGCTTGTGTTGATAAATGACATACAATTAATTTTAAAATGTATTGTATGATGGAGAGGCATGAGGAATGATAAAGCATGGTACTTGCAAAAAAAAAAAAAATGATTTAAACAATAAAACTAAACATGTTCAGCTATATTACAATAATTAGTTTTGTCTATAAATGTATCAAAACAGATGTTCCCTTGTCTAATAAAACATGTAATTTATTAAAGCATCTTTGGTATTTCAATGGTTTCTACAAAATAAAACCGGAAACCGAGGGTAACGTGGATATGACGTCATTTACAGACGACTCCCTTACATGTTTCTTGCAGTGAGCAATATTTTATAAACCTTTGGTCTCTGTACCCATCATATAACAGCGGTCAGATCGCAAGTCTTTCATTTTGTACAAATGACATGCATGTGTGTATGGTTAGTAATCAGTGCTAATCTTTACATTCTGTCAGTACTCAGTCTCAGATCTATATTTCTGGGCAACCACTGCCCCCTGCTGCAGTTGAAGAATGGCTTCACATAAACAGGATGTATTTGTTTTTTAATTTGAACCATAAGGGATGTGTGTGAGTCGCTTCCTATTCCTGGGATGTGAACTGCATTAAGAGATAAATTGATGCTCTGTTGTTGATTTAACAGCTCTTTATTAGGCCTTGATGAAATCTGTGCCCAGAATGACTCATTTGTAAAACAGTTTGCATTATTGGTTATGCTTTCAGTACTCAATTTAATACATTTTCATCACTTTTTTTCTCTGTATCACATGAACTTCTGTAGGTTTATACCTAAAATCATCACAGAAAATGTCTAAATCATGTTTAAATCATGTGTAAATAATCTGCAATTAATCCTTAATAGTTTAGCTACCATTTAAGGTATATTGAGCACTGTGAGTATTTGAGTATGTAATGTACACAGCATGTTCTGCGGAAATTAAGAGGTCAGGCTTCTGAACTGGGAAGGAAGGGACTGTTTGGTTCAGAGTCATAGTTTAAGGCCGTGGTATCGCTATAGTGGCTCCACTGGGGTCTCATTATTTTAACAGGATGTCCTGGAATTTTATGATGTTTGGGACTGATAGAGGACACATGGCCACTAAGTAAACAATAGTAACCTGGATAAAAATGCAATATTTATGTATTATATAACTGAGGAAAACATTTTTATATGAAACCCTTCAGACCCTGCATTGACATCACGTGGATTCTGGTTTAAACCAATACGATTTTATGTTTTATATTATAAGTACCGCCTGGTCCCTGATTGGGCCCTGATCTACCAATCACAATGAAACTATGACCCAAAACTTAATCTGATTAAGTCATGGGATTAGTCATTGAATTATTCACTCAATCAATCCTTTAAAACATACATTGATAGGAAAGTTGTTTGCTGTATGCTAGTTCTGCAGCACTCTGAACTCCTCCACCTCCCCCAGCTCCACCTGCCTAGATCAGCTCCAGGATTCATGTTCACATGCGTACCTATTTGCAGTTTGCAGTTACGTTTGTTCGGCAGCAGCAGCAGCAGCGTAGCAGATCTAGTCCACCAAAACTAAATACATTAAAAGATTTATTCTCTTCAGAATTCAAATTTCCTGATAATTTATTCACCCCCATGTCATTCAAGATGTTTATGTCTTTCTTTCTTCAGCTGAAAAGAAATTATGTTATTTAAGGAAAACATTCCAGAATTTTTCTCCATATAGTGGACTTCACTGAGGTTCAACAGTCCAAATGTCAGTTTCAGTGCAGCTTCAAAGAGCTCTACATGATCCCAGACAAGGAATAAGGGTCTTATCTAGCGAAACCATCGGCCATGTTCTAAAAAAAAAAAAGTTATATTCTTTTTAACCACAAATGCTCATCTTACACTGCTCTGTGTAACGTAGGCAGAAGTCAAACGCCTATTACAAAAAAAAAAACAATGATGTCAGATGATTTTGAAGTTGGAGGAGAATAGATGAGATAGAGTTTTTCGCTGTACCGCGGTACTTACTCCTACATCACATGACGCTTCAGCGTGATTACATAATGCGTGGAGCATCACAGAGCAGTGCAAGAAGAGCATTTGTGGTTAAAAAGTATATCTTTTTTTTTTTTTTTTAGAAAATGTCAGATGTTTTCTCTAGATAAGACCCTTATTCCTCATCTGGGATCATATACAACTCTTTGAAGCTGCACTGAAACTAACATTGGGACCTTCAACCCGTTGAAGCCCAATGAACTGGAATGTTTTCCTCAAAAACCCTCATTTTTATATGTATAAACATCTCGGATGACATGGAGGTGAGTAAATTATCAGGAAATTTGAATTCTGAAGTGAACTAATCTGTTAACATTACCATATTCAAAAACATGCTAAAACTTTTTGGAGAGTTTTCATGATTGAAATAAAATTATAGAAACATAGCTCCTTATTCATACTGCCAAACATATCTTCTATAGGCCTATAAAAGATCTATACAGGGCTAAATATTATATACCTATAAGATACTAGAAGTCTGCATAACATAATATGTTTATATCAGAACTGTGTACAAGACATGTATAATCTTATTTATGCAATACCTTTAGTATGCATTCATAGACTAAAATATAATCTTATGCAAATAAGTGTAGGCAGAGCAGCTGGTATAGAGGGCAGGGCGACCATGTGGGCAGATGTACGGCACCTGCGCGCGGGCGCATCATTATCTGGAGCGTGCTCGCGGAGTTCTCGGGCTGGCCACCGCCTTCACGCGCTGCAGCATCAGGACCATCAAGGACAATGAGCCCCTAGCGAGTCACCGCATCCATACGTTTAATCTCGCGCTATCCCATAGACCAACTATGAATCATGCATGCGCTAGTACTTTCAAATCTGCTCGCGTGCATCCTCGCTTCCTGTCTCCAGCCGTTCGTGGCGTCAGCGTCAGCCGGTACGTACTTAACCTTAACCGAATCACTTTGTATTGAATTTGTACAGACTAACCATGCGGAATCTGATTGTTGCAGTGTGTTTTATAACGGAATGTGATGTGTTATCGCGAGTGTCCGGTTTAGGATGTGTTCAGTAAGTTGTGCTTCTGCAAGGACATCCTGTGTGTGTGTGTGTGTGTGTGTGTGTGTGTATGCGGAGGACAGCAGCAGCGCAGGGAGCAAAGTGTCCTGAAAGGCTCAGAGACAGACATTTGCATGCAAATACAGCTTTAGTGTGTCTCTGCTTCTTAATCTGGTCTGGGCTCACAGAGGAGACTGCAGAAGTTGACTGCATCTGTTTCCTTTGCTATTTAAATTCAATAGAGCCTGTCACGGTCAATGTCTCAATTGACACTATTGCGTAGAGCTTGGATGTATTTTCTTCTTGAAATAACCAGAAATGTATTGTGCATTAACAAGTCATCATATTACAATTTATCACCCAAGGTAATTAAATGGATAAAATCATATCTTACTAATGGAAAATACTGAGTTCGAGTAGAATGAATAGTCACTAATCCTGTTGGTGTACCTCAAGGTTCAACATCGGGTCCTTTGTTATTCAGTTTGTATGTTATTTACCTATACCTGGCAAAACTGAGAAAGTGAGAAATTATATCTTGAGAACTTAACTTTAGAAATGTGTCTCACATTGACACGTTTTTTTTTTTTTTTTGTCAGAGGAAATCAGGAATGTTGTTCAGCTTGTCCCAGCATTGGGCCTGGGCAAAAGGGCAAGGCACCCATGTCCTGCCTCTTAGCAATACATGTTTTTTACATTCAAACAATAGTATTAGCAGCATAATGTGAGAAATGATGTGTATCAGAGCTTTATGGCATTGTTAATATCATTATAATGATATGGTCTAGCTTGTGACGCATGAACTCTTCATTCAGTACACCTGACACCAAAGTCTTCCTGAAATTATTCACTGATTTCTTCGAGGTTCAGTGTCAGTTTGGCCTGGTTTAGATGGCGTTAGTGTCATTAAATGTGGAGATGGTTTCAGTTGTGTGTGTGTGTTTGTCAGTGTTGGAGGCTGAGATCCCCGGGGAGGCGGTGTCAGATGATACTGCAGCCGGACAGAAGCACAATGCCCGTGGCCCGCAGGAGTCAGAGCACACACTCACATACCCCTCTCGCCTCATCTTCTACCTGAACGAAGCTTCTGAGAGCACTTATCATGACCTGAACACCCGTGCTAAGATTCCCGACCCACACGGACAGGTGAGAGCCGCTTCACTGCAACTCAGCATCTGTTACAGAATATGATACAACAGCTTGTGTCTATAGAAATGTGCATTGATCTAAATAAGTCACTGCTGAGGCAGGAAGGGGGACTGTTTTAAGAAACTGTCATTTAGACAATTCTCTCCAAATGTGATATTCATACACTGTGCAAGAAGAAGAAGAAGCATTAGCCGCTCATTTCTTTACCGGAAACTTAGCGTAGAGTTACCATCTAGTATGGTGGTGAGATTTTTAAAAATGGAAACAGAATATTTGAAGTGCAGTGTCAATATATAATGGATATACAATATATAATTTCCATTGCTGTTAAATGTCAGAGTTAGAAAAGTCTTGACAAAAATCTCTCACGTTTGTAAATTGTATAATATTCAAGGCACACATCTCTATTAATTGTGCAGTTAATTGTCACTACTGAAACACAATAATAAATAATTATAAGAAGGATTACATTAACCTATTCATTTTGTTTACATCTAATTTGTAAATATATATATATATTTCTATTTTCACAGGTAAATCAATAATAATTAAAATTTTAACAATATAATAAGTGTAATTTATGAGATCTGTTATATTTTGAATCCAATCTTTCTTTGCAAAAGGCATAAAGTTTATAATGCTGAATTCAAATTTAAGGATTCATTAGTTTGAATATACATCGAACCAAACACTATAATAATATATTAGTTGATAATTCAATATACTTTATTTTTGACAAAACATTCCACACAAAAACTGTACATTTTCGGCAGTGAGAGTAATGTGTTGGTAGTGACCACGTAACAGAATTTAACTCGCATAGTAAAATTCTAATGAATTCTAAGTAGTTTATTTCCTCCAAATAAACAATTATGTGTTCCCTTTTGTCACTACAATGTCACTACCGAAATACTCATGTCCAAAACGTGGTGAAGTTTCAGTAGTGACAATTTTAGATCATTTTTAGCCTAGTTCAAAGATGCTAATCAGCACATGGTTAGCTAGCACAGTCGTACACACGTAAAACTAAATTTTATAGGATAACACCCAAAAAACTTTGCTTAACTGCAGAAAAAATGTGTTTGCTTGTGACATTCCTGAAAGTTACACACAGATTTCCAGACTTTTGAACACATTTAACTCAAAATGATGGACCTATCTACTATGAAAGAGAAGCTATGAGAGAGAGGGAAACAGGAATATTTCCTCATCAAAAATTCAGAAGTGTGTTAAAATCAGCCAATGCGCAAAAACATACACTGTTTCGGTAGTGATTTTTAAATCATGAGTAATGCTTGTTATACATACATATAACATATATATATATATATATATATATATATATGTGTGTGTGTATATATATGTATATATATATATATATATATATATGTATATATATATATATATATATATATATATATATATATATATATATATTACATAGTTTCATGATTCAAATTCACTTCTAAATGCCATCTGTTATACATTCTGTTACATTTAGTCAAACTAACGCTCATTGAGTAATGACCACACAACCACAGCGATCTGTGTGTAATGTTTGGCTGTTTCTGTGTGGATATTGGCACCCATTACTATGCCGCATTTAGCCTCCCAACTTCAGAACTGTCCAGTTTGCAATGGCAAATCTAGCGCATGTAAACAGTAGAATAAGTTGAATAATGACAAGATGACTAAAAGCTGCCATAGCAAGTGGATTCCTCTAGTGGCCAAAAGAAGCATTGCATGACTGAGGTGTGAGCCAAAGCTGCTCACACAGGATCCTTTAAGAGCCTCAAGATCCCTGTGGAAAAGAAGTGCGCTTAATTTAATTGAATGTCCACTAGTACTGTACTTTAAATATTAAAAGTGCATTAAAAAACTGTGCTTGGAGATAATATAATATTAATGAATAGATGGCCACTTAAAACTACAACCATTTTTAACACAGTAAACTTTAAATTAAAAGTTTTACTTTATTTACTTTAATAATATTTTGTTGTTCATTAAAGAAGTGTAAAGTACATGTAAAAAGCACATGTAAAGTACTTACAAATGTGTAAATAGAAATACAGTACTGTGCAAAAGTTTTAGGCAGGTGTGAAAAAATGCTGTAAAGTAAGAATGCTTTCAAAAATAGACATGTTAATAGTTTATATTTATCAATTAACAAAATGCAAAGTGAGTGAACAGAAGAAAAATCTACATCAAATCAATATTTGGTGTGACCACCCTTTGCCTTCAAAACAGCATCAATTCTTCTAGGTACACTTGCACACAGTTTTTGAAGGAACTCGGCAGGTAGGTTGGCCCAAACATCTTGGAGAACTAACCACAGTTCCTCTGTGGATTTAGGCAGCCTCAGTTGCTTCTCTCTCTTCATGTAATCCCAGACAGACTCGATGATGTTGAGATCAGGGCTCTGTGGGGGCCATACCATCACTTCCAGGACTCCTTGTTCTTCTTTACACTGAAGATAGTTCTTAATGACTTTCGCTGTATGTTTGGGGTCGTTGTCATGCTGCAGAATAAATTTGGGGCCAATCAGATGCCTCCCTGATGGTATTGCATGATGGATAAGTATCTGCCTGTACTTCTCAGCATTGAGGATACCATTAATTCTGACCAAATCCCCAACTCCATTTGCAGAAATGCAGCCCCAAACTTGCAAGGAACCTCCACCATGCTTCACTGTTGCCTGCAGACACTCATTCGTGTACCGCTCTCCAGCCCTTCGGCGAACAAACTGCCTTCTGCTACAGCCAAATATTTCAAATTTTGACTCATCAGTCCAGAGCACCTGCTGCCATTTTTCTGCACCCCAGTTCCTGTGTTTTCGTGCATAGTTGAGTCGCTTGGCCTTGTTTCCACGTCGGAGGTATGGCTTTTTGGCCGCAAGTCTTCCATGAAGGCCACTTCTGACCAGACTTCTTCGGACAGTAGATGGGTGTACCAGGGTCCCACTGTTTTTCTGCCAATTGTGAGCTAATGGCACTGCTCGACATCTTCCGATTGCGAAGGGAAGTAAGCATGATGTGTCTTTCATCTGCTGCAGTAAGTTTCCTTGGCTGACCACTGCGTCTACGGTCCTCAACGTTGCCTGTTTCTTTGTGCTTCTTCAAAAGAGCTTGGACAGCACATCTGGAAACCCCTGTCTGCCTTGAAATTTCTGCCTGGGAGAGACCTTGCTGATGCAGTATAACTACCTTGTGTCTTGTTGCTGTGCTCAGTCTTGCCATGGTGTATGACTTTTGACAGTAAACTGTCTTCAGCAACCTCACCTTGTTAGCTGAGTTTGGCTGTTCCTCACCCAGTTTTATTCCTCCTACACAGCTGTTTCTGTTTCAGTTAATGATTGTGTTTCAACCTACATATTGAATTGATGATCATTAGCACCTGTTTGGTATAATTGTTTAATCATACACCTAACTATATGCCTACAAAATCCCTGACTTTGTGCAAGTGTACCTTGAAGAATTGATGCTGTTTTGAAGGTAAAGGGTGGTCACACCAAATATGGATTTGATTTAGATTTTTCTTCTGTTCACTCACTTTGCATTTTGTTAATTGATAAATATAATCTATTACCAAGTTTATTTTTGAAAGCATTCTTACTTTACAGCATTTTTTCACACCTGCCTAAAACTTTTGCACAGTACTGTATATTTAAATACATGATTCCAAAACAATAGAAGTATGTATTTAAGTCCTACTTAAGTGGGTCAAAAAGCACATTAAAGAAGAAATAAGAAGACGTGTTTGTGATTAGTACTAAGATAATGACATTGCTTCACAATGTTGTCATTGTACCATAAAAGCTCGATAAGAATGCGTGCATTACTCCATCTGTAAACAGTGATGTCTGGTCACTCTATCCTGACTGTTTTTCTTCCTTCGATAGGAGGTCCATCTCGCTCAGGCTTCATTTCAACTTCAGGCCTTCGGATCTCAGTTCATTCTGGACCTCACATTAAACAAGTGAGTAATGCTTAGTCAAATCAGTATAAAAGTAGCTTGACCGACTGTATGTGCAGACTCTCTTCAGCCTCATGACATGAACGTGTCTCTCATGACTGTTGACGTGCCAGACTATTGATGTGTTGTGTCTTTGTGAGCCTAAGATGTGCACTTATGGGAATACAGGTCCGCTCTCGTCTGTTACTGGAAGCTAAGTGTGTGTACTGGGATCCCTTTCCATTCAGTTTCACGGATTTGCACTGGAAATAACTCCACATCCCTTTGTATTGAGCGCCTGAATGAGATTGCAGGTTTTGTAATCAAAACACTACATAAGTGCATCATTCATTCATTATCCAGAATCTCCAAAGCCAGACATTCATCTGAAGACAATGTGTTTCTGTGTGGTTAACACTCACACATGCAGACACAACGTCTCTGAAATTTTTGCCTCGTGGATGATAAATCAAGCAATAAACTCGTTAAAGAAGTGCCTTGAGTCAGAATAACTAGCTGAAAGTCATTGTCATGGCTGCGTTGCTGCGTCTTACTCTTGACTTGATTGAGGAGGCGATTTTGACATGAGACCCGAGAGGCTAAAAATACTGTAATTGTGAAAAGGAAGTGGCGTCTGTCTGTCAGACTGCTTTGATTGATATGTGGTTTACGGTTTCGCAATGCCTCTGTGTGTGTGTGCCGTTAGCATGTCAGTGTGTGTCTGTATATTGTGTACGTGTGGCCGGTGTTGTGGTTGCGCGACAGTCTTGATCTAAATATAGCGTTCCACAGCATGCAGCTCAGACAATCCCATTCAGGCTCTCGTCGTCCACTCGCTGCACCTGTAAAACATCACTCATCACATCCCTCCATCTCTAATGTAAATCTTTTCATTTGACATTATTACAAACTGGACCTTTAAAAAGTGTACTTAAGTGTGTTAAGAAATAGCTTTACGCTTTATTTCAGTGGTCCACTTTAGACATAAACAGCATAATATCTGTTGGGTGCATCAATATAAAGTGTTAGCAGATAATAAGACAGTACTAATACTCTAATGACTGTTAGTTGACATGTAGAAGTTACTTGCATCTGTCTAAAGTGAACTATGGAAATAAAGTATAACCAGAAACTTAAGTGGCATTTTATTTCATTAATATTATGCTATCTGCAAATACAGTTAAAAAAAAGATCAATGTAAAGAGTAATGATGCTGAAAATTCAGCTTTGATCACAGGAATAAATAACATTTTAACATATATTCACATAGAAAACAGATATTTTAAATTGTAATAATTTTTCACAATTTTATTGGTTTTACTGTATTTTTGCCTTGGTGGGCAAAAGATTAAAAACACTAAAAAATCTTACAGTACCAACACCAACATTTTGAATGCTACACTATAAAAAATGCTGGGTTAAGAACAACCCAAGTTGTGTTTAATGTTTACCCAACGTGCTGGGTAGTTTTATTTAAGTTAACTATTCTTCACAATTTACTATATGGCTGGCTTAAAATGACCCCAAAATAAGTTGGAAATTAAAAAAACTGACGTATTTACATACATATTTATTAATAAGCAATTTAACAAATGTTTATTGTTTAGTTATTAATTAAACTTATTCATAAATTTTCATTTTCAACATACTTTGAGTTCATTTAAAGCAAGCAATACAGTTATTTTCAAGCAATAGTTGAGTTAAATAAAACTACCCAAACATTTAACCCAACTGCTGTGTTGAAACAACCCAATCACTGAGTTTGTCCATTTTCAACTCAACTTGGGGTGTTTTTAACCCTGCTAAATAATGACTACAACTACCACAAGAATGTGAGTTTACATGCTGAATGAATCAGACTGTGGTTGTAGTCCTTCAGTTTTTCCCTAAAAATCAAAGACAGCTCTGGTTACCGCTTTATATTAAGTGTTTTTAACTATTATCTACTAACATTAAAATGAATCCTTTGATATAATGCACATATGGTGTACAGGTTTTACATCATACTTATATTATTAAAAAATGGTAACACTTTATTTTACAGTGTCATTGTTACATATGTTACATGTATTTACTGTAGTAATAACTAGAAATTATGCATAATTACATGCAATTAACCCTAAACCAAACCCTCATTCTAACCCTAACCCTGTAGTAATTACATGTAATTAATGTAGTTAATTGTCATTACTCAATACTTAAATGTATAATTACACTGTAATACTGATACCTTAAAATAAAGTGTAACCAAAAAAATACCGGCATGTAATTACAGCTGTATTTAATTTTTGTAATTACATCTATAACTAGATTTTTTTTTTTTAAAAGAAAAAAAAGAAAAAAAGCTTTTCAAGACAAACTTTGATGTTGGATTGAGAAAGCCTGACCATAAAGTTTTAAGAAGAAGAAGATTTAAAAGCTTGAAGTTTGAACTAGTTTGAAATTTAAAGTTGTTTTAAAGCTTAATGCTTGAAGATTTTGAAAGCAGAAAACAGATTGGTAACATGTTCTTAGCATTAATGAGCACAAGCAGGTTTTAGCATGTTGCTATCATAAATTAACACATTGTTATCTTGTTTCTAGCACGAATCAACACATTGCTAGCACATTTTTTCATGTTACTAACATGATTTATCACAATGCTAACAAGTTTTATTATATTGCTATCATGAATTTGCTTAAAAACGCTTAAGTTTTAACCCCCTTAATGAAAGTCTATGGAAATTTGGGAAGTCTAATAGGAATTCCTAAAGTCAGATCAGAACTCGGGTGAAGGTCTCACCCGAGTTTGGTAGTTGTAGCTTGGAAGCCCTAGGAGTTAAAGTGAGAAACTTTAGTCTCAGAAGAAGAAGAATAAGTTTAAATTTCAGTAGGGTGTTGACCTTCCCTTACCCCTTACCCCACCCTTAAACCTACACCACCAAACCTGTCTGTGCTGCTGTGGGACATGAAAGTCAACAAGGAAGCAGAACGGTCCCTGCCTAAGATTTGAATGTACATTCCTGGTCAGATTGAGCATGATTCCAGATGTCGTTCCAGAGAAAATAAATCTTTTCCTTTGTAACAAATCATGAAAATTTAACAATTCCTCTTGCCGGCTAAGACCTAGGCTGCATGCAGATGTTAATCTGCAGTTGTAAGTAATGTAGCCAACAATGTAATCTTGCCAACAGTTAATACACTAATTTAATGGCAGTTAACGTTAATGCAAAAAAGGTTGCGAAAATTATAGCAAACAATTGACTAATAAAAGAAGTGTTGCCATCTGAATACATTGAGATTGTGTTGTTGTAGTGTTACTGTATCAGTTCACGATGGAAAACTGGGTCACACTGGGTCATTTCTATGTCAAGGCCATGCATGTGCACAGACAGAGAAGGATGTAGTATAGTTCTTTCTACGCACGCACACTAGCCTAACCTCTACTAATGCCGAAAATAGGCTAATATTCTGATCTGAGCCTTCAGACGCTGCTGCAGCCCTGTTTGCTCCTGAGGAAACCTGACTGTGTGTTTGAATGATTTCCACAAGGTTACAGGAAAATGCCGTTCAGGCAGAAAGTGGCCTCTCTTGAAGTGAGCAGTCAGCTAAGAATGAAACCGCTAGCGTTTGTCAGCTAGCGTGCATGTTCTGCCTCGCTGACTCAAGTCCAGGCTTGTGATGATTAAAGGATGTTGGAGGTCAATCAGTGACACACACACATGCTAAACACTGCCTACCTTCATTTTACACAAATGCTCACTGAGATGAATGTGTCAGTCTCAGCCTAAAACAGGTCTTAGATTCGTATCTTTTGACATAACACATCAGGTGTGTGATGACAGGGCCGACGTTCCTGAGTGCGGCCAAAGTCCCTTTCAAGGAAAGTCTGTTCATTCAGCGGCCATATTTGCAACGCCTGCAGGCAGCAATTTCGGCCATCCAAGTTCTGTCTACTTGGGGAAATAGTAAACTTTGGATTCACAGCTAATTGTTTCTTCTGTATTGTAACTACTCTGAACTATACTGTTAATTTACTATACTGTATACTTCTAGCCCGCTTTTTATAAATGAAAGCACAATTTCTCTGTAAACTACTTGTTTAATAATTTTTATACTGCAATTGACCCTTTGCAACGACAAGTCATGCGCTCTCACGCCACACATCATGTTCTCACGAAGCGAAAAATACACTGTGGAGCAAAGAGGACACTGACAACGTATGAAACAGTTTCATTCTTAAAATATTGTAGTTTTTTAAAGAAGTTTAAGCAATAAATAGCGTATAGTGTCTCTTTAATGTGTGGTGACAGATCGCTGTAGCTCCTTCAAGCGGCTCGTGAACCGATCATCTCTTCATACTAGTTCATTTATAGCATCAAATAAACATGAATGAACATCAGAAGGAATGTTGTTTCAAGCGCGGAAAGACTGCTTGCGAAGTGTCAATTATACATGTACGTTTTCTTTACGTGAACTTAACATCGTACTTACCTTGCAGTTTATTTAATAATTTTTCACTTTAAGTATTCTTCTAAGGTTCCTGTTTAGATATTAGTTTTTATACTTAATAATAAACCTTTAACTGTACTAGAAGTAGGCTTTTAAATAAATAAATTACATTTATGTATTATGATTTATGTATTACATAAAGAGACTTGCTCTATTTGCTAGTAAATACAAGCTATTAATGTTAAATAAACTACAAGAAATGTATACTTTGAATACTTTATTGTACGTTTCTTAAGTATATCTTGATAAAAAGATTAAGTACAATTTTAGGCCAAATATACTTAGTCTTTTCTGTACTCTTGCCAAGCATTTTATAGTATATCTCTGATAAGTACAAGACTATCCTCTAAATATACTTTGTTATTTGTGACCCTGGGCCACAAAACTAGTAATAATGGTCAAATTTTTGAAATTGAGATTCAAACATCATCTGAAAGATAAACAAATAAGCTTTCCATTGATGTAGGGTTTGTTAGAACAGGACTATATTTGGCGGACTATTTGAAATCTGAGGTTGCAAAAAATCGCCTTTAAAGTCGTGCCATTGCAAATAAAGTCCTTAGCAATGCATATCCACTCAATAAAGTAAATGTTTGATATATTTACGGTAGGAAACTTACAAAATATCTTCATAAAACACGATCTTTACTTAATATCCTACTGATTTTTTTCATAAAAGAAAAATCAATAATTTTGACCCATACATCCATTGTTAGCTACTTCTACAAATATACCTGTGCGACTTGTGACTGGTTTTGTGCTCCAGGGTCACATTTTTGGTTTAAAATAAGTATACTAATAGCACGTGAATTTCTTCTTCTTTCTGTGGGTGTGTAACAGAAATGCTGAAAATATGCAGAAAACATGTGTTGCACATGTGTTGAACTGAGTGCAGTGACATTTAGCCTGAATTATAGGCTCCGGTCCAACAAGCTTGGATTCAGATACTTTCCTTTCATACTCCTCAGCTGAAGATGGCTGAGAAAACAGTCCCTGTGTGTAAACTTGAGCCAGAATACCAGAGCCTTCTGATATCCAAAATCAACAGATGATCATAAGTTCGTTCCAGTTATATTTGTCTGTGTTTGTGTGTTCCAGTGACCTGCTGTCCTCAGATTATGTGGAGATACACTATGAGGAAGGAAGGCCCGTCCCTGGGAAGGTATAAACTAGACATTTTTAATTCATTGTTTGTGCTGCTTTTCCACCGGTCCGGCCCAGCCGGTACGGATATGGTTGCTTTTTCCACTGTGCACTGTAATAAATCCGTAAAATAACGGCAGCTCATTACCTGGACATTATCCACTAATTTTACGGACATTTCCATTAACTCTAAAACACAACTCAATGAAGTACAAAATTCTAAATTCTGGTAAAGTACCTGTAAAAAAACAAATACGGAAAAGTCTGTTAAATCAATACAGTACATTTTGTACATATCACCAGTGGCTGGCCGTAAGGTGGCTAGTACCATTTATGAATTGCATTCAAGGATGTTACATCTTGTGTTGTCCTACATCTTGTCGCCAATGGTCAAGCCCCGGTCACACCAGCAGCGATATGTAGCAACATGATCCCATTCATTTCAATGGAGAGTTGGCAATTTCCACCAACACGAGAGACAGTGTCCTTTGGCAACAGGATGTTGGCGTCTGCAGTGACACAACACAGTTTAGATGCCATCACTACATCCTGAATAGAGTGTCGGTGGCAAGTTCATTTTAATGATCAAAAAATAATTAACCTGATCTCATCCAGCCACAGCTCCTGCACCAGCCGGTGGAACTCACCAGGCTCTCACATATTTTATATACAGCTTTAGCAATCAGATGCATTTACACCTATCCAGTTTCACATGGAATGTGTCTCAGACCAGCTCCTGAACTGGTTTGAGTGATTGGATTTAAATCCATCTTGAAAGCGTTTCATTCAGAGATCATTTACATCTGGTGTTTTCACGATCGGATATCCATTCAATCAGAAAAAACACATGAAGTGACCAGGTGTAAACAGGCCCTAAATGTGTGTGTTGTCAGGGTGGAGAGCACTGTTACTACCACGGCCAGATCAGAGGGAATGACAACTCACATGCCGCTCTGTCCACCTGTAACGGTTTACAGTGAGTACTAGATTTAATCCATCCACTTATTCAGTTGTGTCTGTATATTTTCCGCATTTTTAAGTAATTTTTTATTAATCAACTTAAAAATGTATGTTCAATTAATGTTGTCAAATCGCATTAAACATAAAAGTTTGTATATATATACAGTGGGTAAAATAAGCAGTGAATATGTTAACACTTTTTTTTATTATACAAAGTTCCAATGCAGCAATTCACATACAATGTTGACCAGATGTTGGTATTAGCTCAAGATATCAGTACAAATAAGGAAATCATAATACTACAATCCATAAAAAAGGTATGTGTAATAAAGGGAAATGACAGAGTGAAATGAAAAAAGTATTGATCACACTAACTGAAATTGTATTTAATAGTTGGTAGAAAAGTCTTTTTTGCAGTGACAGCTTTAAGGCGCATCCTGTATGACCAAACTTTAAATTTTGAATACTCTGGGGTCTCTCTTGTGAATTTAGATCTTCAGTTCCTTCAACAAATGCTCTGTTGGGTTTACATCTGGTGATTTACTGGGAAATTCTTACAACTTTATTTTCTTCCTCTGGAACCAATTCAAACTCTTCTTTGCAGTGTGTTTTGGATTGTTGTCCTGGTGGAAAGTCCACCAAAGTCTCATCTTCATCATCCTGGTGGATGGCAATAAATTCATCTCAAAAATGCCCAGTACACGGGTGCATTCATCTTCCTTTCAATAATATTGATTCTGCAATACCATGAGTAGAGAAACAGCCCCATACCATGATGCTTCCACCTCGAAAACATCACTGTTTGTGTGGTATTTTTAGGGTCATATTCAAAGCCACATGTTACGTCATGAACCTGATGTGGCCAAACTCATGCACCCACTCAAGCGGAGCAGCAAGAAATGGCAGAAACCATTGGAAGGGCGAAATCTACGACCTCTGATTGAAGACCTTCACTCTCTTTTTTCATTACGCATGAACATCACTCAGAGGGCCAAACTAGAAGCTGATCTGACAGGCCTGTTTAATGAGCGTAAAATCCCACATCACGTTGATCCTGAAGTAAACCTGCGAAATCTGTTCTGTATCCGGCCAACTCCAAAGGTGGTTGATTTAAATTAAATAAATAGTTGTCCACTATGCTTTTTGTGGTATTGTTGCCAAAAGTTCAATTTTTGTCTTATCTGACTGTATTAAATTGTCCCAGTAGTTCAGACCTTTCCAAATGTTGTGTAGAAAACTTCAAATGAACTTCAACATGCCTTTTCTTCAGTAATGGAGCTTTCTGTGGTGAGCGTACATGGAGGCTGTGGCGATGGAGTGCTTTTCCTATTGTTTTCTCTGTGACAACTGTACCTGTGCCTCCAAGTCTTTCTGGACCTCTTTCCAAGTGCTCAATGGTTCTTGGGTTACACTTTCGACAAACCAAATCTTACCTCCTAACTCCCTGATCAGAAATCTTGTGAGGAGATCCTTTGCATGGCCAGTTTATGGTGGAATGATGTTCCTTTCTGTTGTGGAAAATAGCCCCAATGGTGCTTAAAGGAACATTTAGGAGTTAAACAGTACCGTTGTTATGTATGGCAAAAATCTTGTAGTGAAAGTCTTAGGAGAGCACTTTGCCTCTACCCATCATGAGATGTCCAATACTTGCATTCAGAGGTGGGTAAGCCTTTTTCTAACCTAACAACATGCACTAACCCAACTGATTCTATTTTGCACAGGCAGGAGGTAGAACTAATTAGTGAAATCTGTTGCTTTCTTGACTTGCCTTATTGTGTTGAATACTTTTTTCCCGTGTCATTTCACTTTATTACACATAACTTTTTTATAGATTGCAGTATTATGATTCCCTTATTTGTACTGATATCTTGAGCTAATTCAAACATCTGGCCAAAATTGTATGTGAATTGCTGCATTGGAACTTTGTATAATAAAAAAAATGTTAACGTATTCAATACTTATTTTACCCACAGTATACATATTGTATATGTGTGTGTATACACAAAGTCATGTTCAAAACAAAGAAGCCTGTAAAAATAAATCTGCCTTGTTAATCATTTTGATATTTTATTAAAAATATTCACAAAAATCTAACTTTTCATTGAAGTAAATGAATTGGAAATGTGGGAAAATCTCTATATGAAATAAGTGGTTTTCTCCATTACACGTTGACCACAATTAATGGCCTTTTATTCAATACTTTTTGCAACCTCCTTTTGCTAAGATAGCAGTCTTCTCCTATAATGCCTGATGAGTTTGGAGAACAAGAGATCATGGACCATTTTTCATTACAGAGTCTCTCCAGATCCTTCAGATTCCCAGATCCATTTTGGTATGCTCTCCTTTTCAGTTCACTCCACTCCTTTTCCATAGGGTTCAGGTCAGGGCTGGCAAAAGCTTAATTTTGTGCTCAGTGACACATTTTTGTGTAGATGTTGATGTTTGTTTTGGATTGTCCTGATAGAAGATTCAAACAAGTCCCATTATAAGATTTCTAGCAGAATCGGTCAGGGTGTGATTTTTTTTTTAATTTGTTGGCATTTGATAGAATCCATGATGCCATGGATCTGTTCAGGAACTCCAGCAGAAAAATAGGTCCACACTTTCAAAGATCCAGCAGAATATTTAACCAAGGATATGGGGTTCAAAAGAACAAACAATGGAGATTTATTTTCACAGCCATTTTTTGATCATATTTATCAAGGGTGTCAGTAATTCTCAATATGATTGAATATTTTATATATTTACAAATTTTTATGTTAAATGCGATGAATCATAATCAATCGATTTGATGGCGCTAATGTTTATGCTACTAATTTTGTTCAAAACTCATTGTAATGTAGTGTGTCTATGTTGTCCTCAAAATGTCAAAGTTGCTTTGGATAAATGCAGATAAATGAATAAACTTAATTGTTTGTCTCTCTCTGGTACCCAGTGGCATGTTTGATGATGGAGTCCATATGTACACAATTGAGCCACTTCAGCAGACTCACTCTATTGTAAGTTTTTTTTTTTATACACTTAACCAACATTTATGTACACTACAACTCAAGAGCATTATCTAATTATATTATGGTTGTGTGAATTGAACAGATATAATAAAATTCTCATAGATTTGATCAGAAATGTGATGATAGTAAATTCATACAGCTAGATGTGATGTTCCTGAAAGAAAGTTATACTTTTATTTAACAAGGATGCATGAAATTGGTCAGATATGTCAGTAAAGACATTTATAATGTTACAAAAAAAGATTTCAAATAAATGCTTTTCAAACTTTCTGTTTATCAAAGAATCCTGAAAAAATCCTGCGTTTTTCACTCTTCATCAAGCACCATAATCATTTTCAACTGTGATAATAAAGCAGATTCTTGATCATCAAATCATCATATTAAAATGATTTCTGAAGGATCATGTTACACTGAAGACTGGAGTAATGATGCTGAAAATTCAGTTTTGATCACTGGAATGAATTACATTTGAAAATGTATTCATATAGAAAGCAGTTATTTTAAATTGTAACAATATTTCACAATATTACTGTTATTATATATTACTGTATTTTTGGATCAAATAATTTTAACCATGCACAAAACCTGCACAATTCATTATTATCACTTATCAAAAGCACTAGGCCTTTTAATCTCAGAACTTTGAGATGTACAGCTGAATTCCCTTTGGATGAACTGAGCTTTGAGATTTGGCGGCTCATATTTTGTTTTTGTTTTTTTATTAGGAGGGAACAGCGAGACCACATGTCTTACACAGAACGACTATCCTTCAGCAAACCCCGCCTACAAGAGAAAAGGGTACATACAACACAGCTCTCTGTGATCAATCAGGACATCCTGATGAGTTAAAAGAATAGTTCACCCAAAAATAAAAATACTAAATCCTTGTTAAAAGAAGAGCACATTACTGTATTTAATGTGTACTTGTAGTGTACTTCAAATTTTAAAAGTATGCATTTGTGTAAGAAAAATATCCATATTAAAAACAAAAATAACTAGCTTCCGACAGAAAAAAGAAACACCCCTCCCCCTTGTGCTGGGGTACAAGAGAGATTGTTAATAATCTGGAGTGATGTTGTAAAGTGTCTGATTGGTCCAAGGCAATGCTTAATGTGAGCATTGCTGGGGTAAGAGTGAAATGATGCAACCTCCTTTTGTTCTCAGCTGCCTTCTTTATTCAGGTTTTAGGTAGTGATGATGAAATAGATTATATTTGTCCAGCATACCTGGGTAGGTATCTGACAAAGTGTTTGTTGATGACCGGTTTCGGTGAAATGATGCAACCACTTCGCTTTATCACTTCTTCATAATCTGTCTCAGTTAAAAAAACAATCCTTTGTTTTTCGTTGAACTCCCTCCAGTAGAGGTTCTAGAAGTTATTGCAAGTCTTGCGAGTTTGGACAATGGGGGGAAAAAATAAAAGGAAAATGACCATTTCTCATAAGTTTCCCTTCAGTATATCGGCCTAGAGGTTATTAGGTGAGGATGGGCGAATTTGATGGAATGTAAGGGACCACTATTCAAACCTTACATCATCATTCATAGCTGTTTTGAAATCATTTACACTCCCTTGTTTACTCATGGTAGTTTAGTAACTGTCTCAAAATATTAGGCAAAAATATTGGTCTTATTGGTCTTTTTAAAAAAGAAAGAACCAGAAAGAACCAAAATTGAAAGTAGTGCTCGATTATGTTATGCACACTGGTGTATTCGTACATTCGACAACGATACTTTAAGTTGCCACTGTTGGAGGGCGGTTGAATATCTAAGGATGTGCTGCCTCCTTCACCGGCCTCCAGTGGAGTTGCATTTTCCAGTGGGTCTGTCAGTAGGAGGATCAGGACAGCAGAATTAGGTTGCTTTCGGCATCACTCTCTTGCTGCCTGCTGAATGTTCAGATTTTATCATAGTCTACATGTTGTTTGGAGAAGAGATAATGTGCTCATTGCCACAGAAAACGATGTTACACTATTGTTGTAAAATTAAACATTTTTGGGAAGGAAATTAGGAAGATCTGAGAAACAAACATATGTTTGTGTGTATGTGTGTGCAGGCATGGAGGAGGATTTGTCTTGGCTCCGACGGAGGAAAAAGCGAGCTGTAAGAGTTTGAATGGGATGCAGCTGATGCTGGATACAGGCCACAAAGGGATCTAGAACAAAACATTGTCAATGACAAACCAACACCCATCCCATAATGTCAAACAGATACACTCAGCTTTAAAAACATAATGTCAAATTCCATTTTTAAAGAAACAAATGAATACTTTTATTCTGCAAGGTTGCATTAAATTGACAAAAAGACACAGTAAAGGTTAATAATGTTACAAAAGATTTCTAATGAACTTTGTATTTATCAAATAATCCCGAAAAATTTTTTATCATGGTTTCCACAAATATATGAAGCAGTAAAGACATTTATAATGTTATAAATGTTGTTCAATCTTTCTGTCTATTAAAGAGTCCTGAAAAAAAAAAAACCCACTATATTGTGTTTTTCACACTTCATTAAGCAGCATAACCATTTACAACATTGATAATAATCAGAAATTATCATATCAGAATGATTTCTGCAGTAATGATGCTGAAAATTCAGCTTTGATCACTGGAATAAATTACACTTTAGTACATATTCACATAGGAAACAGCTATTTTAAATTATAATAATATTTCACAGTATTACTGTTTTTATATTTTTGATCAAAGAAGAAGAAATCTTACCAACCCCAAACTTTTGAAATTTACATTCCCATCACTGGAAAAATGCAAGCTTTTAGGATGCAAAAAGTAGTCAGTTTTTGAAGTTAAGTTAAATTAAAGTCCATAAATTAAATTATGTTGTTGCAGAAGTATGTAAATTGGGATCCATCCAAAAACTTTGATTCAGAACAAAGCACACTCCTTTATATGTAACAGCAGCCCATAATGAGAGTTTGTGTTTATGAGAGTGATAATTGGACAGTTTTTTCATTATATTGATTATATTGTCTTTTTTCTCTTCCAGATCCCGAGGAACCTGTTTGAGGAGATGAAGTACATCGAGCTGATGATCGTCATTGACCACCACATGGTGTGTTTCAATGCTGTTTGAATGTAGTAGTATGTGAGTGTCTTTGGCCCATGATTTCCTTTGTGAAGAAGAACTACAATTTAGCAGAACTTAAAAATAGTTCTTATTATGGGAAAGAAAATGAAAAATTACCAATAAGCCATGGAAACATGTGTTTTACAATTTTACACTTTAACTAAATTCAACTTAATTTTTTAAGTTATACAAGATTCAACTAGGTAAGAATTTTAAAAAATGTTGAAATGACATGAACAGCCAATTTAATTATACAATGTAAATACAATTAGAGGGAAAGTTTTTACAGCATAATTGAATTGTGAACTTAATGTAATGTTTTTGGACACTTAATTTCATGTTAATTTCATTTTTCTTTGAAATATGGTTAATGTGTAGCTTAATGTACTGACAAGCATTTATGGTAAACTAAAATATAGTTATTTACTAATATGTAATTTTGTATGTCTTGTACTTAAATATATTTGATATAAATATATGGTGAACTATAATTTAATATAGTGTATTAACCTTAAATCATCAACTAATATAAAAAAAAACACTACTGTTAAAATGATAATCAAGTACTTTACAAGTGCTTTAGTATGTTAGTATAACACGTCTGTTCAGGCAGACAGATGAAGAAACAGATGAAATCGTTCTCTCACAAAGTTTACTAATATAATCCAAAATAGGCAATAACTGTAATCTGAAGTAGACAACTGAAGTAGAGTGACATAAGATGATCATGGGGTGAACACAGCTGAACCAAATGAACTAATAATCACGGTAACCAAGGTACAAACAAGTGCCGGGAATCAGAACAAAGACACGTGATAAATGAAAACAAACTGAACGTAACTGACTATAACAGTTCGTCAACTAGGGTGTCCCACGTCAATTTTGTCTGTATTATTTATTATTATTATTGCATCATTTCATTTAATCATACATTGAATTACAATTCCACAACAATAAAAAAAAAGTTAATAAGAAAATACTGAACATGTGCAGTGCAGCCATTATTGGTTCTAGCCAGAGCGGGAAAACTCTGATCTCTGCATACTCAGCTGATAACAACAGCATTAATTATGGCGTGCATAACTCTGTGTATAAAAAACTGATGGACAAGAGTGCCTCAGTTATCAAGGTCTACCGCACGGCTCATGTTCTGCACAACCGCAGGAGGCATGCTGGCGATAAACTGAGAACTGACATTAAGAACATAGTCACAAAAGTTTACATCCAATATTTGTCTTCAGTTAAATGTGTGCAAGAATTAAAGGAAGTGTTTGAGTTTGTGGACAAGGAGTACACGGCTCTTTACAAGAATGTGCCAACACGGTGGCTAAGTTTGTGGCCTGCAGTCAAGCGTCTGCACGACTATGGCCAGTCAAAAGCTATTCTTTATCTCTTGGAGAACAGCGCTGGCCATCAGCACTTTGGAAACTACTCGTAAATGTTGAGGATGGATGAACTCCAGGCATACCTGATGTCCTAGTCTCAAAGTTTTTTTCAACGCAGTGCTTAAAGTTGAGGGAGACGAGACAACTGTGTGTGAGCTTTTCAAGTTGATGGCCAATCTCAAACTAAAACTCTTGCAAGGGAAAAGGATAAATTTTTTGGATCAGAGCAGCTGAAGTATTAAAATGCGCTTTAAACTGGACGTGAACCAGCCGTATGATGAATTCTGTGTTCTTTTGCCACGCATAATGGAAATCACTGTCCACCGCTGCATGGAAAGAGACAAGGAACTGAGCAACTGTGGAGCTCATAAAAAGTGAACTCCTGGTGAAAGTGAACTGCAGCTACAGTTGCCAGGAGTTCGACAGACACATAATGAATGACAATTAACCCTACTCCAAAAAGCTCTACTTTTCACTTCATTATACTGTATTTAGATTTAATAGGTCCATGCTGTGATCTGTGAACATGATCTTAAATGTACTTTAAAGTTTAAAAGTGTCTCTTTTGGTACACTTAAGTGGCGTTTTTTTCATTAATATAAGTATAGTTTAAAAAAAAATAAACTTAATGCAAATTCAATATATTTAAGCACACTACTTTTTCACAAGGGTTAAAGGGTAGAGTTGGTGTTGGCATTTGACTATTAAAATTTTTTTTTTTTAATGTTTTCTTCTTGAGTAACTGTGCCCAGCATCTCTGTTGCAGCGAATGCAATACTAGCATTGAAAATACATTAGTAAAGGCACATTTAAGTGTACTGAGTTTCAGTGTTTTCAGTCTTTTGCTTTGATGTTTTGATGCATTAGGCTTTAACTATATCAATATTATCCCACAGTTTAAGAGACTGGGGACCAAGCAGCGCACACTCAACTTTGCCAAATCTGTGGTCAACCAGGCAGATGCTGTGAGTTTTTGAATGACTCTAATGTTGCTCAAGTAACCTGTTATTGATCATTTTTCAATGAATAGCTTGTGTTAATTTAACAACCCACAGAGCTGGATTTCAGAAACCCCTAATGCTTTGTGGACCTGTAGAGATGAGAAAGTCCAATTCCAATATAAATTAAACCAAAAATATATAGATATTATATGTAAAGATTAATTTCCCCCTCTTGCTCTTTCTCTCTGTCTAATTGAAGATTTTTAAAGATCACCTGTACACACGTGTGGTCCTGGTCGCCATAGAGATCTGGACGGACAAGGACCACATTCCCATTAGTGTGCTTCCATTCGACATGCTGCGAAACTTTTCCAAATACCGACAGCAGCACATCAGGCAGCACGCAGATGCAGTGCATCTGCTCTCGTGAGTTCATATTTGTGCACAAACTACTTACACACACACACTCACATGTGCAGAAATCAGAAATGAAGTATGCGTGATGGAGGTTCTGTTTTTGTCTGCAGTAACGTGGCCTTTCACTATCCTCGGGGCTGCGCGGCGTATTTTGGAGGGATGTGTTCTGTGAGTCATGGGGTTGGAGTCATTGAGGTGAGTGAATCCAGGTAGAGCTGAACTCATCAAAGTCTGTAACAAAATCAAGCTTTCTTTATAGTAGTCTCTCTCTCTCTCTCTCTCTCTCTCTCTCTCTGTGTGTTTGTGATGTATGTGCAGTATGGCACTTTGTGGACAATGGCGCTCGTGCTGTCCCAGAGTTTGGCTCAGAATCTTGGGATTCAGTGGGATACAACATCAATAAGAAGTACACCCTCTTTCTCAGAATCTTGCGGACTTTACTTTGATACTTACATATAAAACATTGAGCATTAATTGACTGCGTGTGTGTGTATGTGTGTTCTGTTTTATCAGATGATTGTGGGTGCATGAACTCCTGGCAAGGCTGTATCATGGAGGACAATGGGTGAGATACTCCAGACAAAAAATATTTTGTGATATATGACTCCATAAGTCTCCAAGGTCCATATACAAAGCACTCGATCATTACAACCTCTATGTGTGTGTGTGTGTGGGAGAGAGAGATCATAGGTTGTGATAATTTAGACAGCTGCGTTTAGTTCTGACATAAATTTATAATCACTGTAATGTACTACACACAAACAACACCATCAAAACACACAATAATTCTAAAATTAAAGTGCACCTATTAAGCTATTTTAAAGGCTCCTAATTTTGTTTTGGAATCTCCTACAAAAAGTTTATATTTGAATGTCAAAAACAATATATTTTTCTCATAATTGTCATGGGACAGAAGAAGGCAATGACACACAGACTGAAAACTTGGGGCCAACCTCCATTGCATCAGGGCCAACTGGATATTTGGGAACGACTACCATAGTCCCATCGGCACATGCAGTAAATTCGGGGACGACCTTCTTGGTCACATATGGGCAAAAAGGAAGTTATGAAACAACCTTCATGGTCACATCTGAACAGACTGGAAACTTGGGGATGATCTACCTGATCGTCTTTGGGCAAACAGGAAACTTAAGAGCAACCTCCATTGGCACATCTAGACAGATGGAAGACTGGGAAACAACCTTTATGGTTGCATCTCAACAGACTGGAAACTCGGGGACAATCTCCCTCGTCTTCTCTGGGCAAAAAGGAAACTCAGGGACAACCTCTGTCGTTGCATCTAGACAAACAGAAGACGTAAGTGTATGAGAGCAGTGTGCTGCTCAAACACAGATTATGGCCACTGCCATAACAGGGAGAACAATCAGTAGGAGAGGGTTCTATGGGTGCATCTCTGGGACAATAGCTGGCATTGGGCGTTGGGTTAAGCCCTGGGATGTGAGTGGACACTGTACTCTGGTCAGGGGCTGGAGCCAACACTGAGCTCTGTTCACGGGCTAAAGCAGACCCCAGTGGGCAGTGGTCAGGGGCTGGCCCAGTAAAGGATCTTTTATTTTTCCTCCTCCTTTGGGCAGAGCTGGAGCTACCTCAGAACTGAACTTTAGGGCTAGAACGGGCTTGTGACTTTCCCTCATGGGAACAGACTAGTGAATTTCTCTCACAGGAACAGACTCATGGCTGAATCCTTGAGCAGGCTCTGGAGAAGTTGAGATGGTCCCAGTCACATCTGAAAGCAGGCATTGAGAGTAGTGTTGCTCCAACTCACCAGAAGACTCTAAAAACTCCCCCACATACTGCTCCAGAGGACAACCAAGCCGACGTAGACATTGTTTCTCAGGCAGCCAACAAAGACCATAGGCTGGCATTATGCAAATGTGTTACAAACATACAAAGGTATGTTACGGAGGTAAGACTGGAATTACTGACGAATCATGTCAGCAGTTCAGAATTGATTCTTTCGTTTAGAAAGCAATAACTTTATATGTCATGCACTTTGATCTTTAAAACTTTGAAGCCCTTTCACATTCACACGCTACATGAAAACTAATTTTCAAAAAAGCTTAACAGGGGCACTTTAAGACATACACTCATTAATATTAGCTCATCTGTTACCACACACACACACACAATCTATAAAAACATTATTATTATTGTATTTACCATCTGCAATTATTTCCATTTCAATTAATCCATTTTTTCAAATACCATGTCAGTGGAGTAAATTGTTGCAATATTTGTCAGCTATAAAAACCTTTCTTCCCCCATTTGTCTTTCTACTCAGGGTTCAGAACCCGCGGATCTTCTCTAAGTGCAGTATCACTGGTTTCAAAGAGTTCCTGTTGAAGGGAGGGGGATCCTGCCTCTTTAACAAACCCACCAAGGTCAGATTTCATTAAAATCATCAGAATTTATCCAAAAATTATAAGAAGCAAAGTGACTGGCGGTCATAGCTTTCATTTAAATTGTCCCAGGTCATCTGTGACATGCTGCACATTACCACAGAAATTATTTTCTGTAATAACTCATCCCTGTGCATGTATAAACAACCAAATATGATGTCTATGTGGCAAGGTATTCCGGAGATCTTAAAAGCAGAAACTATAATCCTATAAACTTATAGTATATAGTTTAAACTGCAAGGCGAATGTACTTTCTCTCTTCCATTTGTCCTATTGTTGAGAGACTCAAGTGTGTGGAGTATGTAGACTTTATACTGTGTAGACATAGTGTCCGTGACTATAATGGGTTCTGTTTGCTACTGACGCAAAGTGACGCTTTGAGTAAAGCATAAATGGCAGCGGAAAAGAGCTTTCCTCCTCGATGCCCCTCTCTCACATTCTAGGCTTTTTGGTGATGCCATCGACAAGGTTGTCAAGAGGTTTCAGGAGAATAAGAAGCAGTTAGCTGAATTTAAGAGATATCTTCCTCTCTACTCTGTGTCCCGAGGATTTGAATTGAGATTCAGTCAGGAAATCGATGTTTGAATCCCGCCATCCAGCACGCTTCAGGACACATTGGTCTCCAGCGAATTCTCGCTGTAGTGTCCATCCGAGAAGCTTGCGGCCATGCATTGTTCACGTCTGCATATTGAAAATCGACTTTGGATTTACCTGCTGGTAAATGTGATAACTGCATCAAAATATGAATACAACATTAAAAAGTCAACCACTGATGGTTTTGTGTCGATGTACAGGGGAGTACAGAATGATCCGCTAACAGTTCACGGGAAATGCCCAAGCTGGCTTAACGACAAACAGGAAGTAACAAAATGGAAACAAAAATTATGAAAATTCTGCCATTATTTACTCATCCTCATGTCTTTTGCATTCATGTCCTGCAGCTGTTTGAAGAGACAGAGTGTGGAAATGGATTTGTAGAAGTGGGAGAGGAGTGTGACTGTGGACCAAAAGAAGTGAGTTTACGTGATACTATAGAGCAGTTGTTCTCAAACCTGTCCTGGGAACCCGTTTCCTCATCTACAAACCTGATTCAAGACATCAGCTAATTAGTAGAGACCTCAAGAGTTGAATTGGGTGTGTCTAATGAGGGAAATATACAAAATGTGTCCTCAGGACAGGTTTGAGAACTGCTCTAGAGCAGTGGTTTTCAATCCTGGCTCTGGGGACCCACCGCCCTGCACATGTTTGCATATTTCTCTTTTATCAGACACACTAGCTGCATTCCATTCAGCAGTGTTCACTGTGCCCTACTCCCTCAGCATGTTATATCTGTTCAATCAAATATAGATGACAATAATCGCTCATTTGGAACTCCCTGTAAACGTCATCAAAGAAGTCAAGGTTGCGCAGATTATGATATAATATAAATATTGGAATTTACTTTAGAATTTAAAATATACAAAAACATATCAAATGCATAAGCAAAACACATTATTTATCTAATGTAATATAATCGAAACTTGTTTAAATGACTATTGTGGCTATTAATTGACTCTTAACAGATCTGAAGCTGTACAAACAGTCATGCCATATGAAATTAAATTCTAATTTGGTTAACTAAATGTCTTAATGTGTTAGCCATATAGTAAACGCTCATGAGGTAAATGAGTAAAATAAAACATGACAAAGCCTCAGCTGCTTCTCAAAATTTTACTTTGTCATGCCTCTTCAAATATGCAAATGTAACATTCATTTCCATTAACAGTCAAAAATACTCTAGTTTGTATAATAATAACAAAATGTATGAATTTGTTAAAGCTGCAATATGTATTTTCTTTGTCCACTAGAGGTCGCCTTTTCAAAACAAAGACTTAGCTTGATGATACCAAGTTTGAGCGAGGAATCTTGGGACTTGTGATCTTCACCTCACAGCTGGTGGAAAAGAATTGGGATGAGACTCGGACAGAAATCATGTTCACGGATGCGATTATTAACGTTACTGTAGTATGAAGCTGAGCAGGAGCGAGTGTTGTGGAGCTGAACGAGACGCTGGAGCGATTGATAATGAGAGACGAACGCGACACACGCCTCGAGAGCAGCGGGACTTTTATTATGACACAGTTGCCGCTTCCGCTTTTCCAGTCATGAGTTTGAGGAAACACAGCTCTGTTTATCATATTAGATACATTTGAGTGTGTTGAAAATGATGTTATAACGTTACTCTGAGCGTTCGCTCGCGGCTGCTGTGAGACACTTGTTCACACTGCAGTGAGATACATCCATATTACAATATCATATAAACAATAAGACTAAATGAGTTGAGCTATCTTACTTTAATTAGTTTTCTGTCTATAAATGTATCAAAACAGATGTTCCCTTGTCTATTAAAACATGTAATATATTAAAGTGTCTTTAAAGTGTTAAGACCTCTTCCGGTCGAATGGAATGCACCTACTCAGTTCAGTTCATGGAGCTCCTTCCTAACGAGCTGATGATCTGAATCAGGCGTGTTAAATAAGGGAGACATACAAAATGTGCAGGGTGGTGCGTGGGTCCCAAGGACCAGGACTGACAACCACAGCACTTAAATGACTTCTGTATTTTACACATAAATATTATATAAGCTCACTACAGTGTCACGGCAGTAGTCAGCTATGTATGTGTGTTTCTTCTGTATGTGTGTGTCACAGGAGTGCATTAAAGAGTGCTGTAAAAAGTGTTCTCTGTCGAACGGCGCTCACTGCAGTGACGGACCCTGCTGCAATAACACTTGTCTGGTGAGTCAGTCATTTTTTAAAATGTATTTTCATTATTTATATTTTTAAATATATTTGTATTGGTTGATTTTACTATGTAAAGTGCTTTAAGACGCTTCTTTTAAAGGCACTATATAAAATAAAGTTTATTATTATTATTATTATTATCCTTATATAAACACTCATATTCAGATTTACTTATCTGCTCACCTGGGTGGTTAAAAACCATGTTAAAGGTGAAGTATGTCATTTCTTCAATGTAAAAATCTCCTATCCTAACTTGATATGCAGAGACAACTGAACAAACTGAAGGCCTTATATACACAGAATAGCTAATCAACAGAACAAGACACAGGTGCTTAATATAATCAGTAACCATGGAAACAAACTAGGATTGGGATCACAGGCAAACAGGAGCATAACAGAACCAAACAAAAACACCATTAAACTAACATGTGACACATTTAAAAATGTCTTCAGATACTTAGTTCCATATTATTTACAATTATAAATTTATTAAATTTATATTAACCCTCTGGGATTGTTCATTTGGTAAAAGTGACCGAACATCTGATATATAACTTATTTTCAGTTAAATCAGTGTAGTACAGTTGTGTTCAAAATTATTCAACCCCCCAATGCTGTAAATGGTTTTAGAGAATTTAGAGTACATTTGTAATTGAATTCAGAATGAAATCCTACAAGGACTTCTTAAAGAAGCATATGCAACTAAAATGACATCAATTGGTTTTGTAATACAGTAGTAAATGTTTCTTTTGTGAATTCTTCATTGACACAATTATTCAACCCCTTAAAGACTACCACTCTGAAGAACAGAGGTCCATTGAAGTGTTTTCAATCAGGTATTGAAAGCACCTGTGGATGTCAGGGAGCAGCAATAAAGCCTAATAAGCACCAATTAGGCAGCTTTAAAATGACTGTGATACTCAGCTCCTTCTAGACATTTACTGGTGTGGTTACAAACATGGTGAAGTCAAGAGAATGGTCCAGGAAGACAAGAGAAGAGGTGATTACTCTTCACAGGAAGGGCAATGGCTATAAGAAGATTGCAAAGATGTTAAACATACCAAGAGACACCATAGGAAGCATAATTCGCAAATTCAAGGCAAAGGGCACTGTTGAAACGCTACCTGGTCGTGGCAGAAAGAAGATGCTGACTTCGACTGCTGTGCGCTACCTGAAGCGTAGAGTGGAGAAAAGTCCCCGTGTGACTGCTGAGGAACTGAGAAAAGATTTGTCAGATGTAGGTACTGAAGTTTCTGCTCAGACAATACGGCGCACCCTGCGTAATGAAGGCCTCCATGCCAGAACTCCCAGGCGCACACCCTTGCTGTCTCCAAAGAATAAGAAGAGTCGACTGCAGTATGCCAAAAGTCATGTGGACAAACCACAGAAGTTTTGGGATAGTGTTCTGTGGACTGATGAAACAAAATTAGAACTGTTTGGGCCCATGGATCAACGCTATGTTTGGAGGAGGAAGAACAAGGCCTATGAAGAAAAGAACACCTTGCCTACTGTGAAGCATGGCGGGGGGTCAATCATGCTTTGGGGCTGTTTTGCTTCTGCAGGTACTGGGAAGCTTCAGCGTGTGCAAGGTACCATGAATTCTCTTCAGTACCAGGAGATATTGGAGGACAATGTGATGCAGTCCGTCACAAACCTGAGGCTTGGGAGACGTTGGACCTTTCAACAGGATAATGATCCCAAGCATACCTCCAAGTCCACTAGAGCATGGTTGCAGATTAAAGGCTGGAACATTTTGAAATGGCCATCGCAGTCACCAGACTTAAATCCGATTGAGAACCTCTGGTGGGACTTAAAGAAAGCAGTTGCAGTGCGCAAGCCTAAGAATGTGACAGAACTGGAGGCTTTTGCCCATGATGAATGGGCGAAGATACCCGTAGCTCGCTGCAAGACACTTGTGTCAAGCTATGCTTCACGTTTAAAAGCTGTTTTAACTGTAAAAGGATGTTGTACTAAGTATTAAGATTGAATGTCACTTGGGGGTTGAATAAAACTGATAATGATGTGAGCAGAGAAAAGACATTTGTGGTTATTTCATTATAAATGTTATGTTATATTTGTCTGACCTACACGTGCCTCTTTGATTTAATTGTAAGCAGGATGACTGAATGATCAAAATCAATGTCAAACCGGCCAAAACAATCAATTTCAGTGGGGGTTGAATAATTTTGAACACAACTGTATATTTATGTTCAATAATACATTTTCTTTTTTATATTGTATTTTGAGAGAATTTTATGGTACTAATTAATATTTATGCAATAAGTATGATCAATTTTTCCCATTGAAAATTATACTTTTTTCTGTTTTTTTATTACTTTTCAGTTCAAGCTGTGTTTCATGTTAAAATAAAGACAATGCCTTTAAAATCCAAGATTAGTGCCATCTGGTGGGAGTAAAAACATCTGTAATGTCATGGTTTAACCACAAGATTCATAAGGCATAAGCATTTATGGTAACTAAAATATAGTCTAATGTCATTTCTTCTGAAACTTGAATGTCATATATTAGCAATTACATATTTGTATCAATGAAGTTGCAAATCAATATAATATAGAACATCTTTTAGTGATATAGAATAACACACTACAGTTAAAATTAAAATCAAACAACTTGTGCTTTAGTATGTTTGTCAGCACATCAAAGTAAGTGTACTTCTTTAAAACGTGACGAAAGATTCTTAAAACACAATGATTAAGAAAATGTACTAGTGCACTACAATACAGTTAAGCACACTTATTCTTCACAAGCTCCTTCTCTTTCTCTCATTGTCTCAGTTCTACCCACGAGGTTACACCTGCCGCTTTGCAGTAAACGACTGTGATATTTCAGAGACGTGCTCAGGAGACTCAGGGCTGGTCAGTGACATATGAGCACAACACATATAATGGTCTGATTATCCATGTTTTTACTGAACCTTTCTTTGTGTCTCTGTGTGTGTCTGTCTAGTGCCCTCCCAATCTACACAAGCAGGACGGTTACTTCTGCTCTCTCAACCAGGTACACACCACAAAAATTGATACTCTACCGAGACTTTGGTTTGTTATTTATTAGGGCTTGGCCAATCAGTTGTTTTAGTTTTTGTTTTATGGCCAATGACAATATTTAGAAAGCAGGGTGAGCAATGACCAATCTGGACTGACTAAATGTATCATGCTTATGTTTTAATGCAAGAAATTAGTTTTGTAGAATGGAAATCCATGTAACCAGGATTTACAATTAATTTTTTTTATTATTATTAAATAATTTTTTTATTATTACGTAATACACATATTTCCACTTGAGTAATTTCATAGCTTTTATTGCTTATTATAGTTTTATTGGTAATATTATAGGTAGACATTTATAATATGGATAAGTTCAAGAATTAAATAAATAAAATAAATTTAATGGTAGTAAAAAAACAATTAAAAACAAATAAAATGGTAGCGAATTGCATTAATTTGATAATAAAATATTTTAACAAAATATTTACAAATATTCAAAAATGTACGTTAGTCATGGGCAAGAGTTAGCATATTTTAGCAGAGCAGGCACTGATATCAGCCAATGCTAATCATCTTAAAAAGGTCAGTATTCAGCTGATTAATCTGCCTGATCAAGATATGTTGTTCTTTTACTATTAATTAGTGAAATGAATGTGTTGTTTTTGCAGGGTCGCTGCTATGCGGGGGAGTGCAAGACGAGAGACAGTCAGTGTAAATATGTTTGGGGTCCAAGTGAGTGGCCATTTCCTGTCATCATAAACAGACAATTAAAAGATTAAATCCAGCAGTCTGCTCCCAATGAAACGAGTATCCAAAGACTTCAGATATACCAAGACGGTGCACTCATATTACTTATGAATAAGTCCTGCGTGTGTTTCTTTGAATTTATTTACACGATTTGAGGTGAATTATCCTATCCATTGTTGCTTTCAGTAGGCTATGTCTATAAAGATCACGAGAATTGATATTGAAACTCCCAATATTTTACATTGAATAGGCCTAAAGCACATAATTGAGACCTGAGATTATCATTGACTACGTTTAAATTTGCACCAATAATGCGATTATTTCTGATAATCAGAGTAAGGTCTTAATCTCAGTAAGATGTTCACATGACACGAGCAGAACTCTTTACTCTAGTTTACATGCATTTTTCTTTACTCTGATTAATTGCTAATAAGTATGGTTATACCACACTCAGATAGGCAACCAGCATGCATGTTACCCACCACTGTTTTAATCTACTTACATCAAATTCAAAATACATTTTAATGTACTGGATATTATTTGGCGCTATGATGAACGAGCGACATGACTTGTCGGACTTAGCAACAGTAACTAAAGGGACAATGAGAACGGTGTGTTTGTCACACGTGCTTCAGACACCAGTCATGCTGATGGCGTCCCCATAGCTTCAATCCAAGACGCAGTGTTGAAGTTCCACTTTTGAAAGGGAACTATTTGCTCTGCAAACCAGTGCGTTTATGAATGTGACAATAAAATAGTGTAGTGTAGATAGTGTATAGTGTAGATCTACATACAGACAACTACTATTAGGAAAACTAGTTTATATATCCTGAATTTTATTTTCTCTTCTCCCTTGTTTCTTTCCTTTCAGTCCTTTTCTTTCTGTTTTCGTATAGATGCTGCAAGTTCTGAGAAGTTCTGTTATGAGAAACTGAACACAGAGGGCTCAGAGAAGGGCAACTGTGGACAAGATGGAGAGAAATGGATCCAGTGCAGTAAGCAGTGAGTTCTAAACTATACAAAACTTGCCACTGCAATAGAGAACATTCTGGGTGGTTGCTTACTGGGCCAAGACTAAAGATCCCACCTCTCTCTGTCATGTTCTAGTCTAGATATAGCTTTGGTGCCATTGGATTTTTCACCTGTATTATTGTCTGAAAAAAAGAGAGCATGAACATGCTGATATCAGGAGCACCTAGCAATTAGTGTAATAATTTACACTAATATATATATATAATTTATTTATATATAATTTATTTCTTTCTGTTAAAAACTAGGACTAGTGTATATGTCTGTGGAGCTGTCGCAGAAACGGCTCGACACGTAAAACTACTTTTATCCTACAAGTTACTTATGTTATAAAATAATGTTAATAACAAATGACTTTATTTTGTAATCACACACACTTCTGTGCCAACTTTGTAGTTTCATTAATTGTATAACTTTATGCTTAATGTGTCCATAATCATTAAATACTATAAAAAACTGCAAACAAAAATAAACACACATTAACAAGTGTACATTATTTCATGTATTTATTATTTTTAATAAAGTTTTTTTTTAGTTTATTAGAAACGCTCACGCTCACAGATGACGTGGTCATCAAGCGCCCTCCTCAGGTGACAGTTATGATTATATTAGAATGAATACATTCATATGATTCACGAATATTTTTTAAATCATCCAATAAATTATCATCTCTTAAAGTTTAATGTTAACAACAATACCACAAATTATTAAAACACTTTGCTGTTAGTAACATTAAATTGCGTTAATGTCAACATAATAAACTTTAATAGTAAAAATGATATATAGGCCTATATTTTTACTTTATTAATATAATTTAATTTAAAAAATATAAGTACCTATATAATAATATGTCTCTCTAAAGTTTAGTAGATTTTATTCAAGTAATGATTAATATATATTTTTAAAAAAAGGCAAAACAAAAGATCTAACATGAAAAAAAAGCTGTAAAGTAATCTCTGGATTACACTCACTCAAATCCGCTCTTTCACACGTACTCTCAGTCCTCTCCGCATTACATTTTGGGAAATAGTGCTTTAGTGAGAGTGCATCAAATGTACACTCGAAATCAGAAAGAATTGTGGTTAAAAAGAATTCAGATTTCGGACACCACTACAAAATGGCCGACACCTAATATATTGAACTATATAGTGGATAGGGAGCGGTTTCGGACACCGTATTGTTTCTGATTTTCAGCAGAAGCATGTGTTATTGGTGTGAATTTCAGTATTTGAGTACTGTAGTGTCACTTTGATCTCTATATTTGCAGTGATGTGTTTTGCGGGTATCTGTTGTGCACTAACACTGGCCGAAGCCCACGGATTGGAATTATGAAGGGAGAAGTAACTCCCACAAACTTCAACCATCAGGGCAGACTGATTGACTGCAGGTGAGAACCACAGAGGCAAATGCATGATCAATAAGTTTTGATCTTGTTTGTTACTCAGCATCACGCACACGCACTGTTTTCTCAGCGGAGGTCACGTCTTGCTGGATGATCAGACCGATCATGGTTATGTGGAGGATGGAACTCCATGTGGTCCATCAATGATGTGTCTGGACAGGAAGTGTCTCCCTATTCAGTATCTGAACCTGAGCTCCTGTCCCACTGGACCCAACGGACACATCTGTTCTAGTCATGGGGTAAGATCATTCCTGACTACACACACTGAATACGTGCCATTTTACAAAATCCATGTCTCATTATAATTCTAAAGTAATACTTTCAGTAATAATTAATGTGATTTGTTTTTATGCATTGTTTTGGCCATTTTAAATGTAAACAGGTGTGCAATAATGAAGCGTCATGTACATGTGACACAACGTGGGCGGGGACAGACTGTAGCATGCCTGACCCTCCGAAAGAACCGGCTCCTTCTGAAGATGATGAACCCAAGGGTTTGTTGCTTTGCTCTTACACAAACACACTTACACATGCAAAGACAATGGAGCTCATTCATAAAACTCCAGCGGAAGGGATTTCAGTTTAGATCATTTTTAAATTTAGAATGGATTCGCAATTGCATAGAAATGAAATATATTTGCGCTTCATGAATAAGGCTCGGAAGGTCTGCAATTTGCGGTCAGTTAGACTGTTACTTTAGGGTCCAGTTCTCACTATTAACTATGACTTTTGCCTCAAATAAACTCTTTATTACTGGTCATTAATAGTAAGATAGTTGTTAGGTTTAGGTATTGGGTAGGATTATGGGATGTACAATATGATCATGCATAATAAGTACTAATAAACAGACAATATCCTAGTAATACGCAACTAATTACTAGTGAGAATTGAACACTAAGCTAAAGTGTAACAGATTTTTTATTTTAGTTTTTGAAAGAAGTCTCTTATTCTCACTATGGCTGCATTTATTTGATCAAAAAAACACTTTAAAAACAGTAATTATATATTATTATTTATATATATAATTGAAAACTGTTGTGCTGCTTAACATTTTAGTGGAAACACATACTTTTTAAAAATTATTTGAATAGAAATTTCAAAAGAACAGCATTTGTTTGAAATAGAAATAAGGTAAAACTCTTTACTGTCCCTTTGAATTAATTTGGAATGCATCATTCCTGCATAAAAGTTCTAATATCTTTAAAAAAAACCTCCTAGTGACCCCACAATTTTGAACAGTAATGTACTATAATTGTTTTAGTAGTAATAATAATTTTACCAATTTAGTTGTCTGTCCACTGCATTACAAATATGTATTTCACAGTTCCTAACATCATAATGTAACAAAATAGAGACAAGCAGCAGCCAGTGGACAGGAGAGAATAAATCAGAGACTACACTCTAAGAAAAGTCAGTAAAAATAGGGCACAGTGTAGAATAAATAAACTGTTAATATGAAGGAATTTTCCAAATTAATATTTTGAATTACGCGTTGCTTTATAAACTTAAAGGATAATGTTCTAGCAGTGCCAAAACATGGCTTTTCTGTTTGTCTTCATCTTTTTCTTATGTGTGAGGCAGGGCTATTACCGGCAAACATAGGTATACTGTACTATCATTCAAAGACTTGGGGACATTAAGATATTTTTTTAAAAACAAATTAACACTTTTATTCAGCAACGATGCCTTAAATTGATCAAAAGTGACAGAGAAGACATTTATAATTTTACAAAGATTTACATTTCAAATAAATACTGTTCTTTTGACTATACATTGAAAAATCTGTTTTCAACGGTGATAAAAGGAGAAATGTCATAAAAAATCTTTGCCATCATAGGAATAATTGACATTTAAAAGTATATTAAGATAGAGAACAATTATTTAAAATTGTAATATTATTTCACAATATTATTGTATATTTATTCAAATAAATTCAGCCATGGTGAGCAGAAGAGACTTATTTCAGAAACATTTAAAAATCTTACCGACCTCAAACGTTTGAACAATGATTAACATGGAATGAACAAGCATAAACAGGAAGTCCAAAAGGTAAAAAAGGCAAACAGTAAGAAGAAAGCCAATTGACCCTTCGCAAAGACCCGCCCCCTTTAGTTACTGTTGCTATGTCCGACAAGCCATGCGCTCTCACGCCACACATCATGTTCTCACGGGGTGAAAAATTCATCATGGAGCAAAGAGGACACTGACAACTTATGAAACTGTTTCATATTTAAAATATTGTAATTGTTTAAAGAAGTTTAAACAATAAATAGCGTATAGTGTCTCTTTAACGTGTCGTGACAGATCGCTGTAGCTCCTTCAAGCGGCTCGTGAACCGATCGTCTCTTCATACTAGTTCATTTATAGCATCAAATAAACATGAATGAACATCAGAAGGAATGTTGTTTCAAGCGCAGAAAGACGCGAGCACACACAGTATTGTGCAACTCATATTGACGTAGGACCGCCCACTTAGACAGGAAGAGACTGTTTGACCAACATGTGAAGTGACCAACCACTGTTTGATCCCTTGTCATTACATGCAGTGTTATTAGAGCTGACCAGAAGAATTGAAATAACAAACAGAAAACATATGCTGGATCTTTTGAAAACACCAACTGTTTTGCTGGAACAGATATATGGAGATCTAGCAAATCAAAGCTCATGTCCCGTTTAACCACACTTGCCCAAACAGGTCCTAGTGCCACCAATCTCATCATAGGGTCCATCGCAGGGGCCATCCTGGTGGCAGCTATAGTCCTGGGTGGGACGGGCTGGGGGTTTAAGTAAGCACCAGTCTGCATGTCTCTTCGCTCTAGGCAACGCTATACCTGCAGCTTACACTTTACACTCACGGTTTGAGTTTCTGCTGTTGATGCTGTACCAGGAGAGAAACGCTCTGCAGATGGCAACAGAGTGAACAACCGAGAGCAAAAACAATGCAAAACTCTGAGCATTAAAACCTGGTTTAAATTTCACTGCAACAGAAACTCAAAGTAGCTTGTAGGGCTCAGCTGAAATCCTGACCTGCATGTTAAAATGACTCTTCAGTTGTCGTTCACCATTCACACGCCTCACAAACTGGTATTCCCAGCTGAATCGACATGGTGCAGAAAATCTCTTGATTGATGTGGGGAATAGACTTTAAACTAACAGCTTTAAAACTTTCAGACAATAATTAAGTGAATTGTAATAGATGTTCTGTGCAATTAAATATACAATTAAATTCAGCTACAGTATTGTACTGCTGAAACATTTATGGACTTGAGCATAACATCATTCAACACATACCACATTAGCAACTGTTTCTACGGTCCTCTATGCATAACCCATCCGCCATATTGAAACAGTCAAAGTCGGTCCGTGAGCACTTGAGAGTAAGTTGATTGTGAGTCTGCAACCTAGTTATCCACGTTCATTATTATATCTAGAACCGCAATAGTCTTTAGCAGCTGATTTTCACAGAACTTTATCATTCTTATTAAAATATGGTAAATAAATATTGCCAATGTTCCAATATGGGTCTGACATCATGTGCAGATTCGGGTCTGAATCATCAGTCTGCGCAGTAGTGAGAGAAAAACTCATGATGTCAGTGTGAAATAAACAGTTATGGAAATGTAGAGATTAAAGTTAAAGCTCCAGTCGTCTCCTCCCAAAAATCCAGAAAAAAAGTCAGAGAAGCTGTCAATCATGATGTCACCCCCCTGTTTAAAAGCAAACTAAAACCAAGCTTATTTAAAAAAATAAAAATAAAAATAAAAAATTAACTCTTGAACTTACATCAGTATGATTAAAAAAAAACTATCAAAAATGACAGAAACCATCTTTGGAAAAAAAAATTATTTGAAGTTGAATTTGATTGTCTCAAACACACAAACATATATACAGCCACCTGGGGGCGATCAAAACGTTTTGTACATTTCGTACAATCAAGCGCACTTATTTTTAATAAGGCTATGTGCTATTTTTTAAAATTCATTAATTTTTAATGTTTCATAAGTATTGTCTGGAATGATGTTCCAAGATGGCGGACTCGTTGGCGTATCTGGAGCAGTCTAATGTGATATCTAGAATAGGTATCATTGTATAAAACGTTTCTACAATGAGCTTCACTATCAGTTTTAAAGGGCTATTTCACCCTAAACTGAAAATCCTGTCATCATTTACTCACCCTCTTGCCGTTCCAAATGTATGACTTTCTTTCATCCATGGAATAAAAAGAATAGTTTAGCAGATTGCCCAGAGTGCTCTTTCCTACACAGTGAAAATGATATATTGTATATTGTGATTAGATTGGATTACGATCATTTACCTTATGAATGCGATGCATCATAAATTTTGAAATTGAGTCACATTTCAGTCAGATCAGATTCAGTTAGCCGTCAGCCGTAATGGAGAGACGATTTGCACTATACGCACAAAAATAACACATCAGACTTGATATTCACATCTCAAAAATTGAATTTTGGAACATTTTTGCTTGACCGACAAAAAGAAATTCATTTAAGTTGGAGGGTTAGTAAATAATGACCGAATTTTCATTTTTGAGTGCACTGTTCCTTTAAGTGATGAAGTGTGTCGGTAAGTAACAGAGGAGTGAGGCGAGACATCATGATAACCCTTACGCTCTCTTTCAGTCTTGTGTAAACTCAAGAGGAAAGCAGGGTATCAGCCTTTGTGACATGACATGTGCCGTTCACTTCCTGTCTCCTCGCGGAGCTGCTGGCTGGCAAACCCACCTGGTACAGACAGCTCTCACTGGCACTGGTCTGCATGACCACGTCCAGAAATGCTGGCATTTCACTCTCGCACACACTTATACCATTTGCATGGGGCTGTCCAGGAAATGCATCATTTTGGGGCGTTCACACTGACAGTGATTCACTACGTTCTCTGGAGGTTGGCAAGTCACGGTACGGCTAGTAGATGTTTCTGCTGTGTCAACTGACTCACTTCGATAGCATCGAAAAAAAAAAACGTAAGGATTTTTTTCTGATATCAGAGAACCCCTGCAGACCCTCATGACTTTGTGTCAATGAATACGTTTACATGTGCGCCAATTTCCAATAATAAAAATAACTCTTGTTTACATGCAGTTTTCATTATTCTGATTATTCACTAAGAATTATGGTTATTTTTATGGGCATTATTTACTAACCCCAATGCACAGCATAAATGATGAACTTACATATAGTCAGTGGGTCACTGGCCACTGTTGCAATCTACTTACATCAGGTGCAAAACACAATTTAATGGACTTATTGGATTTTTTCGGTGATGCACCTAAAATGTCTTCATTTCGAAGTTTTCAACCAATCAATTTATCTATATATTCATGTCACGCCATTCATGTTTGTCACAAGCACATGCATAATTTGATCTGAGTGGAATATAGTCCTATGCATTTATAGTGTTTTACATGCCCGTTTATTGGCGTTAAAACCGGCATACACCACATATTTACTATGATTATGGTTGCTGGCATTATGAGTTTAATCGCTTCAATTTGATGAATGTATTCTGTTTACATGAGGTAAAGTTTAATCGCAATATTTTCATAAATATTTCCTTATTATCCCATTATGAGGGTGCATATGAACATAGTCTATGTCATCTAGTAAAATATCAGATAATTTGAATAATAATTCGGTTAGCTAATGTTGTAGAATGTCATGTGGTGTGACCAAAAACGTGACCAAATGTATTTATTATGCTTTTTAAAAACTATATTAAAAAATAAAAAAGGAACGCTATACAAAAAGGTGCCATTAATTATCATTATTGCATTAGCCAATGTTAAAATTTAATAATTAATATTTAAGAGTTTATTAATAGTTAATAGTTAATTTTCATTTTTAGTTCATGTTAACTAATGTGTTAATAATGTTAACAAATGGAACCTTAATGTAAAGTGTCACCTTTACTTTTTACTGGATAGCTAGAGCACTTGAGATTTTAGAGTAGCTCAATTCAAAACTAAATTAAAATACGTATTCAACAATGTATAAAACAATGTACAATTTTTTTTTTTAAATGAATAAAACAAACATAGATACAAAGTACATAGATACAAAGTACTACATTTTTAAAAGTTTTTTTCTTTTCTTTATCTTGGAGAAACTTACTTCACACCATTGCTCATGTCACCTCAAACCTCCAACTCCAACTGGTTGCTTGGTCCCTGCAATTTGCTGTCAGTGTAAACGCCCTTAAGACCTTCAGTAGATCACACCGTGTGGTCTGTTCTTCTTGAAGCAGTGCATTTTCACTGAATCCATTGCCTATCGCTCTTTATGTCCTTGTCTGCTGATGTAAGGCTAGTTCTATGTAGCGCACATTGTTCTGCTTCAGTTCCACAATGTGTAACCTATATACAAATTCATTACGTAAGCAACACATTTCAGCGACCATGTGCAGATACATAAAAATGTAGAATGTTACTGTATTTGACTGTATTCTTCTTATTGAAAAGCTGTGGAGCTGAAACAGAGGTTATGATCTCAAAACAACAGTGTTTTGTTTCCCAATAACTTTTTTCTTCTTTCCTCTTCTTCCAAACAACAAGAAACGTCAAACGACGAGGATATGATCCAAATGCTTCTGCCATCTAGTGGACAGAAGGAACACCGCAATCTCCAGAGCTTGTGTATTCTGGCATTAGTTATACTTGAAAATACGATACATAATAGTGATGAATTCAACCAACAATACCTTAGTTGTGTAGCTCCATCCCCTTTTATAAGCTCCACCCTCTCTCTCAGAGCCAGTTTATTGACATATCCCCCTCTCTATCTCCCGCCAATCAGATGACTCTGAAGCTTGACATCACAACAGCTTGGCCTTGGCACGTCTTTGAAGGTTTTGCATGGCTAATGAATCAGCAGAATACAGCGTAACGACCAATGAAGAACAATTTTTGTGAACACAATCTCAGACCCCCATCATTTCTTAGCTGTTTGTTTGACAGAAGTAATAGATAGCTGCATGGCTTAGACTTAGAGAGACATGTTGAGTAGAATTATGGGATGGACTTGATTCTACATATAAATGGCCAGAGACGTCTATAGGAATAGTTCATACAAAATTAAAAATTCTGTCATTATTTAGTCACCATCATGTTGTTCCAAATCTGTGTGACTTTCTTTCTTCATTGGGGCACTAAAGAGGACGTCAAGTAGAATATATTGGGAACTCTTTGTATACTGTGAAAGTGAATGGCAGCAAGCTCTAATAAGGTCGAAATAGCACAGTGAAAATACCATAGTATACTCTGGCATAAGGCACAGCAGATCTACACATGAGTAAAACAAGCCAACCTTTATATTGAAGACACCAGAATGGAGGGTTTAAATACACAGATCCATGGAGCTAAACCAAACACAGGTGATCACAATGTGTTGCACAGAAACAAAAGGTCACACATTAAGAAACTAGTGCCCCCTATACCCTCATTCACTATTCCCTACATTAGTCAAGTCAAGTCAAGTCACCTTTATTTATATAGCGCTTTTTACAAGGCAAATTGTGGCAAAGCAGCTTTACATTAATAATTGGCAAATAATTTTGCCTGCACAGCAGCTCCCAAAGAAAATGATGTCATTGTCCAGCTTATTCTATATATTATTGATTCATTCAGTTGCAAATATCAGTAGTTATTAGTCTAGTTAATTTAGGTATAGCAGCATTGGTGTAGTCGTGGCCTAATGGTGAGGGGCTGGGCTTGTAATCCAAAGGTTGCGGGTTTTCGAACCACGCCCGAAGAGAGAAGAGGGTGGGAATGAATACTCTCCACACTCTCCCACCAACTATATACCCGACTAAAGTGCCCTTGAGCAAGCCACCTAGGCCCTCCCCCCTCCCCGGGCGCGGTCGCGCGCTGTCGCAATAGCACTGGTGTGTGTGTGTGTGTGTGTGTGTTGTGTTGTGTTGTGTGTGTGTGTGTGTGTGTCACTCACTGTGTGTGTGTGCACTTGGATTGGGTTAAATGCATGCAGAGCAAATTTCGTATGTATGGTCACATACTTGACACACACGTCACGACTTTTCACTTTCATTGCAGAAAACAGTGACGTAATCGTCCGACTCAGCTCAGTTCATATACAACGGTGCCAAATGCAGGCATATCAAAAACACTGCTGAATATCAAGCAAGTGTGCCCAACTTAAGCAAGCCAAAGGCAACAGCGGCAAGGAACCAAAACTCCAACAAATGGAGAAAAAAACCTTTGGAGAAACCAGGCTTAGTCGGGGGGCCAGTTCTCCTCTGGCCAACAATGAACACTTGTCCGATACTCAGGTCAGAGTACTCAGAGTTACAGGTCATTAAACCAATTTGGAAACGCAACAGTCAAAATATTTAATCTGGTTCCATCTAGTTTAAGATCTTTTTGATCACGCCGGTGTGGGACGGTTTGTTGGGATATGTGCCACTGGCTGATGAGTCGGTAAGGTCTTCACAAAGGATGAGCTAGTTAACACAGTCACCGCCGACACCCCAGGGCCACATTGCTGCCGCACATAGGCACAGGTTCCCCGTCCGACCCGGCCATGGCCCGGATCGGACACTGAGTGCGCCAGAAGGGCTGCCACTTTTGCATAGTTCGTGCTTACTGTTTAATGATCATTTGAAACTTAGCAAAATATTTATCTTGAGCTCTGTCATGGAAACTAGCATGTACAAACCTTAATTAATCAATTTAATGATCAATTAAAAAGGACTTTATGCCTACTGTATGATATTATGCTGAGCCGGTGGATTCATTGGAAAATGAATGGATGATTGATTCAGCTGTGAGCGCCATCTTCTGGCGGAGAATTCATTCAGCGTGCGAGACTCACAGTCCGTTATGGGTATTCTCTAGCCATTGAGCATGCATCGTTTGTACACTCGTTATTGCAGTGCATTGTGGGATTGAAAGAGTGCACTCAATATCATCCACTATGGTTTCGGATATCACTACAAACGGCTGTTTCCTCAAATATTGCCCTATTTGGGGGCGATTTTGGACACAGCCTAGGTCAAACTAAACAGGGACCAGGAGCACTAAAACTAAACCAAAACATGTTACGGGTGTGTGCATCCAGGGAAGAAGCGCATGATGAAAGGAAACTCAGATTAGAAATTTTAATGATAATGACAGCAAATACAACACCATCTAATGAACAACAACGCAGGACAAGGGACTGAAAGAAACACAGGGCTTAAATACAGTGAACACAAGGAGATAACGAGACTAATTAATGACACACCTGCCGACAATGAACTCATAATGAAATCAAATCAGAAACTAATGAACAACCAAAACTAGGAAGACACATGATAAGACAAAACAAACAGATATACCATACTGTATAAACATAAATATGACAAATCCATTCCCTTATTTTAATTTAGTTCAATTGTGGCCAAGAAGGAACAAATTAAGTTGTGGGAACAAATTATGTGGCCACGATCTCTCATGGAAAACATGTCATGTGCAGGGCTTCATACAAAATTACTCAATTTTAGAAAAAAGGCTACATGATGACAGAATTTTCCTTTTGGGGTGAACTATCCCATTAAGATGAATAACATAATTTATAACATGTTGCTCTTTCTAATTCATTATTTTTGTTTGTTTATTACGGAGCACGTTTAGTGCCCATTTTTAAGAATGTTCATAACTAAATTGAGTAAATCTTTTTTTGTTGTTGCATTAATATAACATTAATATATAAGTGAAAACTGATTCCATATCAATCCTGTACATTTAATAGTGTGTATGTTGTAAGTTGTCTGATATTTTTGAGTCTTTTGCTCTGGTATGGGGCTGTGCAGCTAAATCTAAGTGAACACATCTATAGATGCGTTCCACTTTGAATGGGGAGGTGATTCTAAGCCAAAAATCTAGGGTAAAAATGTAAGTTTAGGAAGTAATGCACAGCTTATATTGTTTGCCCTGCTGGGGCGAGGTATTATTATGGTAACTGATCACCTGAAATACATGCAATAACGCTGATCAGTCCTTTAAATATACGTTGAATCATCTGCTTAATGTAATTGTAATTGTTCGTCTAATCTGTTGGTCAAGACATTATTCAGACCTTATTATATGGCCTTTCTTGTCCATCTCCCTCAGCTGTCAGTGCTGCTAACCCTACTGGAAATGATTGCTTTGCTGCATGAATTCACTATAGTGGGCATATTACTCTGTAAGTATGAAGGACGCGTGCCCAAGCCCATAGGAATATGTATATTATACACAGAGACTGCTGTGCTGTTTGTGCATGTCAGCTACAAAATTTTATTTACTGTATACTATGCAAAAGAATTTGCTGCACAAAGTGAAGGGTTAAAACAGTAAAATACCACATTGAAGTATCACAGTTAACCCTGTTTTTTAGCCATGATATGATAGTTATGCTGAGCTTCACATATCAGGAAAAATAACATCTTTACTGCTCAATATCCTTTAATAAAAAGGAATGAATGTATTTCTTTCTGTTAATTAAAAATAATTCCCAGGTTTTTCACATTTGAGGTGCGATTTTGAACACTCGCCTTTTATATTTTCTCTGTTTTTCATCATCTCTGTTCATTAGCCTAAATGTTCCTCCATTTACCTGCTGCTGTTACTCTGAACTATCGAGAAAGTCATCAAAATAAACAATAAAATCAACAGTATTTTACAGCTCTGCCTGTGGTTTCTCGTGTTTATTTAATCTGGGATATTTTCCATGGTTTTAAGATGGTGAGTTGTGAGTAGTCCATCATTGGTTAATGATCTGGAGAGTGGAGTGCTATTTTTGTGAGGATGTTTGTTTTTTATTTTTTGTATTCTGAGTTCAGGGGTGAAGGGTGCACACACTGGTGGGGTGGACCCAGCATCGGCAACAAACACAACGCCTCCAATGCCTGGAACTGAACGTGGTTGGGAGATGAACACATGGTGGCTTGTATGGTCAGGGCTTGGCAGGACTTATAGCCTCCTCTTTGTGCATACATATAATCTTGTTCAATTGAATGAACGCAAAACAGAAATTATTATTTTTGGTTGTTTGGTTTTTAATAAGGCTCAAAGTGACATACTAGGCCCATGGGCTTGCTACCTACAGGATAGAGGAAAGAACTTGAGAGTCATTTTCGATTCCTCCCTAAAATTTGATAATCAAATAAAAAACTGTGGTTCAAAATGGTTTCTTTTATCTGAGACTTAGAAAAAGTCATCCATGTGTTTATCTTTTCTCGTTTAGACTATTGTAATGTTATTTATTCTGGGACTCGTCGGACTCATGTTGGATGTCTCCAGCTAATACAAAGTGCCATGGCTAGAATGCTTATGAAGGCTAAGAAGATCTTGTTATCCACCATTGTTGTTCTCATTAGGCTGGTTATCAGTGCAGTACAGGATCCAATACAAGGTCTTGACATATGTTTTTAAGGCATTGCATGGCGCCAGAATATTTGGTGGAGCTTATTAAGTCATATAATTCAAATTTAATGTTGAGATCCTCAAATAATATATTATTAATGATCCCATGATTGCAACTTAAATCTAAGGGTGACCATGCTTTTGCCGTCACTGACCCAAGATTATGGAACAAGCTACTCTTCAAGGTCAGATCGTCCCTTATGCGAAGTACCTTCAAGAGCCGTTTGAAGTCATACCCGTTTTCTCTGGCATTTGAACCTTTTAATGGCTGTAGATGTGAAGACAACACCTCCCATGATTGAATTAGTGGCAAAAATGCACATATTGTGGCTTAAAAATTAAAAAAAAACAAAACAAAAAAAAAAACATTTAGATGGTCATTTTGCTACGATTTTGCTTGAACATGTTAAACAATTTTTCTGTAATACATTCTGGAACGCTTATAGTTCCTTAAAATATATGTTTAAATTATATATTAAAACTAGTGCAGGAAATAGCAAATGTAAATGATATTGAATTTGAATTATCATTTTGCTCCAAACGTTGCACATATGGGTATGGAAAATGTAAACTTAAATAGAGAAATGCAGTAGCCTACCATTTTACATATTGCGTTGCCATTTTGAATATTACATGTCAAATTGAATATTGCTACACTTATGCTTCCATGCACAACCACCTGAGCAAATAGTTGTCAGACACAGACAGGCAGTGGGAATTCAGACGAATGGGATGAAGCAGGTCAGAACAACAGTCTTTGATAGCTTAGATTTATCTTGGGGTGAATAACCCGTGTTTTCCGTGTTGTAGGTGATGACAGGAACACAGCATTGCAGTGACATAGATGAACGGGCAGATAACAGGAACAGGACAGGGGCTGACAGGTGCGTACAACCAGGTAAGTCTGTAGTGTCTGTGAAAATGAGACCAGGCACAGAAGTGACTGAGGAGTGAGTACTTTTAGTGGGAACTGGTGATGAGGAACAGGTGTGGGTGATCAGTACTCTGCTGAAAGAGTGGTTTACAATGATTTTATGTATAATAGAGTTTTAATTGGTTTACGTGTTTTTTAGTCCATTTCATTACTCTTACCATTTTAAGAGTGTGTATTAAGAAATTAATGGTTGGCATGTCATGGAACCAGTATGTGTATGGAAATACATATGTATAAAGAAAGCAGCATGGCAAACAATCAGTCACTTGGAACTTCCTGTTTGGAGCAGTTCAGGAAGATGTTGGGAGTAGGGGATGGCTAATTCATTCCAATCCAATTCCAATCCAAAAAATATGAATACTATATATCGAGGAAATCAAACTGGGAATGGATCAGAGACTCTAAGAATGGAAGACACAGGTGAAGATGAGGATGATATGGAGGTAGGATGGACACAGGTCAGAACAAGAAAGAAGGTTACTAAAAAGGAGAGAGGGCTGGCGCAAGTGCATCTCGCAGCGGCACTTCCGGCGGGATCTCCAGCAGCCAGGGACTTTATTGGGTAACACCTGCCGCTGGGCAATATAATTCGATGTAGTATTTTTTTTTTATTTTAAAAACTACATTTCATTAAAATAACATTACATACCACAGGACTATCATTTGTAAGCATTTATCATCAATTTTATTAACGTTCTGATGCTCCATTGTTGCGTGTGTGTATTTAGGCTACATATCCAACAATAAGTGAGTCAGTTATGTTCCAGTGCCGACGAAAGTAGTAAATCACATGCCATGATAAAATAAAAATGCAGCATTACCTATTGCTTTGAAATGTTATTACATGACGCTGCAGTAGCCTACATTGAAGAAAGATGAAATTACTTCACCTACTGTATATAGCAGTCTTGTGGTAGGCTATATAATGTAATGACAGTCCTGTGTATATAGCCCAATGTTAGCACATGGAAATGGTTTATTACAAAATATTTTGATTATAATATTTCTATTATATCTATTTGTCTGCATATCACTACTACTTTGGCATATCATATGTCTGTACAATGGTTATTTTAATCAAAGTAATTTGACGTTATATGTAGATATCACTTATGAAACCCTGCAACATACTCAGAAATTCCCATTGGCGTGCATATGATACGTTTTATGTGCATAAAATACCCTCTTCTTGCGTGCACATGATACACAATTTGTTTTTGTACATATAATAAGCCTCTACCCCACTCCACTACCCATTGTGTATCATATGCAAGCAAAAAGTAATTTCAGTGTATAAATAGCACGCCAAATACAGAAAAGTGGTCAAAGTAAAATTGGGATGGGATGTCAGATTTATTTAATATGCAGGTGCTTAGAAGAGCAAACTATGAAAGAGATCCTATTCTAATTTGTTACGTTTTACTGTGGCAAAAATAACTAATAAATACTTTTTTTTTTTTTTTTTTTTTCTGTAATCTGAATTTACCCTGTCATGATGAGGAGTATTACTAGACTAAGCACTAGGAGTCAGTAGTGGCACACTTACCAGCAAGCTGAGTAGAACACACAAGAGAGAAGTGTTGCGGTCAATTGCATAGATATAATAAATACATAGACACCCTATTGGCCTCTTTGGACTGTTGCTGCGATACGTCAACGAGTCCGCCATATTGTGTGGGGCAAGACTCCTTGTCAGACAAATGTAAGTAAACAGGGAGCTGGGGATTTTCTGGACAAAAAGCGCAAAAAAGTTTACATTTCTCAACCAATTTCAAGGGTTTATGATCTGTGTGGAGCACGAAAACGGCTTTGTCTCCAATTACTCAGAATCTAGCCAGTTTGAACTTGAAAATTATTCATTGTCATGAGGAATTGTGAAAACTCACGCTTCTCAAGCATAGGTTTATTTTTCAAGGTTAAAAATTGTGGAGACATCCCCAATGCAATATAATTTAATGTACATGAAATGTGCACATCAATTTTAATTGGAAATGGCCTTTTCTGTCTTTGTCAATGGCATTTTAGCTTGTCCCCTCATGCCTTTAGCGTTTCCTTTTGAATCACATTACTGGATGTCACAGGACAATTCCAAATGAATGTGAAGATAATTTGGATCTCAATACCTTATTAATCTGAAGCATTTATACTAAGGCCCTTTTCATTTTTTTTTATTTATTTCAATACCTGTATGCTTGCAGTTTAACACACAAATGTTTTCTTTATTATTCATAACAATAAATATCTTTATAGAAATTTTATATTAAAATGTTAACATGTTAAAATGTAATGTTAAAATGACAAAATGTCTTTTTTTAATTGACAGCGTTATATTTAACTGTGTCTGGTAACTTTATTGGGGTCAAAAGAAAGTTTTTGATTAGTTAGTGCTATAAACTATAATATAATCTCAGACTTCATAAGAATCATGTAAACTTTTTATTATTTCTTATAAAGTCTCAGTTTTCATAGATAACTAGCGTTGTCGTTAGCTTCTAATAGTCTGACTTTGGTGGTCAACTAGCTGTCAAAATAATGTTATAATAACTAAATACAACCAGAAACAAATGTTCAGACTCTGTCAGGTTGTGTGATTGCCATGGATTTTGTTGCCCTGGTGACTAACGTGTTTCTAGAAGAGCACTATCTCATAGTAGGGGTTGTTGTAGTAGTGGACCCTGGAGTAATTTCTATCAACTCCAAAGGGGAGAAGCAGCGTATGCACTTGCGGGACGGCTTCTGCCTACAACATGAGAATGTGTAACGTGGAGGAGGAACTATAGATGCCAGAAAAATTTGCATATGCAAATTTACAAATGAAGCATTGTGGAAAGTTTGGACAGCTTTGCCTCTTCCTCCACAAACATGAAGACTCCTTGATGGAGCTATGCAGTTTATTTTTTACACCAAACTGTCAGAATGACTCGAAAACAAACAAACAATTACAAAATTTCGCTCCATTTGGTCCAGGACAAAGAGGATATCATTGAGGGAGTTTAGAAATGTAGGAGACTTTCAGTGTTATCCTATTTTGCCCCAAGACATCATTGAGGGCCACAACACCAGTGGATTAAAAATGCGGCACACATAGTGATGTTGCCTTGTCCAGGGACATTGACTGTGGCACCATGGCCAATAGCATTTCTCCCTCTTCTCCTTTTGTTGTGAAGATTGAAGCCAGCTTCGTCAATATGCATATACTGGGAGTAAGTCTAGGAGCAGGACTGAACAACCCAGTATATGGATGAAAAAGACATAATGCAACTGAACAAGCTCAACTCTTCCTGCTCCTTCTCCTCTTCCTATCCCCTCTTCTCATCTCACTGTTCCTCTCTCTCTCGTTACGGGTTTTCTCGATTGTTAACACACTAGAACTGACTCAGTTGGCACAATTTTCCGTCCAATCAGAGAAAACACATGATATATTTAACTCAAGTGTCACAATGTGAACCCAAATAGCACACATTTATCCATGAGTAAACATTAAAAGAGGACCTATTATGCAAATTTCACTTTTACATGGTGTTTGAACATGAATGTGTGTCAGCAATGTGTGTACACAACCACCCTATAATAATAAAAATCCACCCACTCCTTTTTTGTAATCCCCATAAATCATAAGCAGGGTCTCAGAAAAAGCCAGCTGAAGATTTTAGCAGTGTGATGTCACATGTTTAGGCCCCACCCATGACTGCTGATGGACTCTGCCCTATTAGCATAAACCCCGCCCTCAGTGAGCTATACACAGTCTGCCATGGTTATCTCCTTAGCAGAACATTTAACAGCAGAATTGAAGTAAGAAATGTGTTCTTATTAAAGCTACTAGTCTTGAGCAGTGAGTGATTTTCTTTTTTCCTTTTTTTTTTTTTTTTTGATTCATATTAACAACATATAGAACAGTGTATAAAACACTGCGGTCACTTTAACATACAGATCTAAGATACACATGATTTTTTTTGCTGTCCATGTTCATAGACATAACGGACTGTTCATGAGAACTTTTTTTTTTTTTTTTTTTGACATAACCTTGTGTGTATTTGACAGTTATCCATTATCTGAGTTTTTCGGCCCTTTCTTCGGCGACGTGCTACAAAATCAAAACATTTTTTTCAGCAAATTCAGATGGTAAAACATAAATACTGGGTACATTCATTGATACAGTGATTAAATTCAATTTCAATTCCTTTGGTAAGAAATTTGTAATTAATAGTTTATGAATATACAAACCATTAATGGGTTTTTGGGACACTTGTTTTGGTTATATCTGTGTGCCTGGCAATGTCACTGCCTCACATAATGTGCCTACAGTTCAGCTGAGTGATCATAGGCTGAAATCGCAGAAATCTGAGGGTATATTTTTGACTGACATATTTAATTTTGATGTGACGATAAGTTGGTGTGTAGTTCTGAGATTGTGTTTATAGTTGTGATAAAATGCCTTGGTTACTTTTGTAATGTTCCCTGATGGAGAGAACAAGATGTGTCAATGTAGTATAGCATGCAGAAGCCCCAAAAACTACTTCAGAAAAGGCCAATGACGATTGGTGAGTGAAATTTGAATGCCACTCACCCAGACATATGGGTATAAATAAATAGATTGCTCCACTCATTCAGATTTGTGATGAGGATCCAAGACTGTCCCAGCTGTTTCAGTGGGTAGTTCAGTGTTATGGCAGGAGGGACATAACGTATCGTTCCCTCTGTCATGGAATAGAGGTTGCGACCAGTCTAATAATCACTCACTCGACATTGTCTCAGATGTTGGCAGGCTGCTGCGTGCCTAGTAACAAGTGATCCCAGCTCATGTTGTAACTTTGCCAATACCCACAGAAGTGAGTAAACTCAAAAGGGCCATCTTGAAAAGGGAAGGCACTGAGCTTGACTGACTCCAAGGGCTCAAATAGGGCTCTCTGTATGGCCATGAAGACTAAAGTGTGATCCCAAGAGAGAATAACGCCTCAGAGGGTTCAGCCTCCTCACGCCGCTAAGGAACCTGATGATCAGGTTGTGCTTTCCTAAGAACTAGACTATAGAACACAGAACTAGACCAATAGAATAGTAAAAAAGCCCAAAGCACAAGCCCACAGAATAGAATAGAAAAAGTCATGCCATTTGTAATCCACCCAGTTTCTTTAAAGGTAAACTTGCATCCAGCGACACATACAGACTTTATAACTTAATATACTATTCAGTTCAAAAATCAAAAACCATCAGTACTTACTCTTATGGAGAAAAAGCCTTTAAAAGGGTCAACTGTAAATTCTTGTTTTCCACATGGGAGAGGTTTGGCTTTGGGGAGTCATTCATTAACTGTATCAAAATTCTGTGTACGTCGCCTTCAGTAACTGTCATCACCAATGGACTGACACCAAACTGCGCCATATACACACACCACACATAGTAATGCTTGGTGAAACTTAATGCAGTAAATCCGAAAAACACATACACCAGACACCCAAAAATGATCCAATTAGGGAAACCATGAAACAGAACAGAGCTAGCAAACAAAGCATTCACAGAGGACAAGACCTGACAAAGAACTTGGGAAAACATTGGGGATTAAATTTACAAGCGCTAACAATATAACAAGACACACTTGGAAACAGTCAGAAAAAAAAAAAAACTGTCAGAACAGGTGTCTAAAAAAAGAGCTCAGAAATGGCCACTATGACCTTAATAGGTGGAACAGAGGGTTCAGGAAATGCCACTGTGATAGTATCATAGAGTTCAGGGATGACCTCCGTGGTCATGTCAGGGCAGACAGAGCATTCAAAGGTTCCTCGCATGCTGTTACAGATGGACACTCACACTGAAGATAACAAATAACAAAGTGTGTGTTATTCAATCAGTCTATGCCTCATTTGTGCAATGAGGCATAGACTCAAGTTTGCAGGTAAATGGTATTACTAGAGGTAATAGGAATGCAGGTAATGGTACTACTAATTATTAGAAATTAGGGATAGCACACCCCTCCGTTTACCAGGCAAGTATCACACAATCACAATGATGAACACCGGTACACACTGAATTGGATTGCTGTAGTGAGGAACACAAGAGACGCACAGACATTGACACATAGACAAAGGGATCACTAGAGTGGTGTGACAGGTAATCCACGGGAGAGACATGCGTGAGTCCTCTTCGTAGGAACGAGACTGTGAGGTGTGTCTGATTAGTACTCTGATGATGGTGTGTGTTGTGATTGGTGTGTGAGAGAGCTTGGCAGATCTGTGACACATGCGGCCCAAATACACAAAATGGCAGCTGCCATTATAGGAAGCTCAGCCGATGGCAGTAGGACTTCTGAGACCACATTTGGAAGTGCTGGGCCTACCAGACTTGGGACCACCAGACTTGGAAGTTCCAGCACTTCCAAGTGCAAAAATGTTGTGCAAAAAGTGTTTAGGGGAAGTGAAGTGTAGTCTAGGAACTCACGCAACAAACATCGAGAACCATTATGGAAAAGTGTAGACTGGAATTGGCTAGTCCATAACATTAAAAGTCAATGAGAGCAAAATCCACGAAGTTGGTGAGATATGTAATGTCCAAGAAGTCTCCAGTGTGGTCCTTAAGACAACATGTCCTTTGGTGGAGCTGGATTCTGCTGGATCCATTTGTGTGGTCAGGTCTTCTGTAAGGCTTGGTGAAACTCTGAGACAAATGAGATCAGGATCCAGAAGCAGTAAAAACTTTATTCAAAATAAACCTAAAGGTAATTCAACCAGGTACATAATCCAAACAGGGGGACCAGGAAACCAGGGAGACAGAATGAAACACACCAACAAAACATACAAAACATATATGGCATGCTGTTGATAGCCACAGAAAATGTTTACTCATAATACCTGTATTTACTGGAATATACTGTGGGCTGTATTATTATTATTATTAAATCCTTTCCAAAGTTGTGTACTGCTTGTGTGTACTGCCAAATACACTTTAAAGCATTTATGGTAAAGTAACATACTTTTAAATTCTTATAAAGGAATTTCTGTTGAAACCTGTTCCCTTTCTAGGGAACTTCGAGCTGCGTCGAAAGTTTGACGCAATGGGAACGCTTCGCGTGAGTGCGTCATGAAGCACGTGTGAAATCCGTCCAATGGTGTGACTCGACGTCAGAGGCGGATGACGTCACGAACCAGGAACTATAAAGCACGCTGAAAAACAGCGATCGCCAGCTTCTGTGACTTCAGTCGCGCTATTTGTGAAACGTGTGTCTATTTGGTGTTGTCTGTGATTTATCTCTCCTATCTTTCTGGAAGGAAATATGGCGAAACAACAGCAGTTTAGTGTGTGTTGTTTGTTTGGGTGTGGAGCATGCACAGTCGGCATTTGAGGGTGCTGGCTGTGCACATTGTGAGCAGTTGCCGCTGCGCACGCTCCGCACTCGCCTGGCAGTTTTTGAGGAAACTGCCCAGGCTCGCGGTCCTCTTGGTGCGGGTCCCGCTGCTGCTGAGGCTCAGCGGCGATCCAAATCTTGGGGATCGCAAATGGATCTGACAGAGGGGGTTGAGACGGGCCCAGCCTTATCTCACCGCTCCCCTGGCAGATCTAGCGATTCATCCTTGAGTTCGGAAGCACGCTTTGCGGTTCCTTCCGCTCAGGGTGAACCGCCGGTGCTTAATATATCCAGCTCTGAGGAGTTGGATGTAGAGAGCATCGATGCAGGAGATGACTCGCCATCATCTCCTGCATGTGAGGAGCTTATGGAGGTTGTGACTCGAGCTGTCGCCAAATTGAGTATAAACTGGCCAGCTGAGAGGCAGGAGGTTCGTCCTAGAAGCAAACTAGACGAACGCTTTCTCCCCTCACGAGCACAACCTCCACGTCGGGGCCTTCCATTCTTTCCTGATCTCCACACCGAGGTGTCGAGATCATGGAAAAAAACGGCCTCCTATAGAGTGCATAGTCCTCAATTATCACACTATGCATCTATAGTGGGTCTTAAACAACACGGTTATGGGGCGATGCCAAAGGTGGAAGAGACGCTCGCGGGCTATCTCTCTCCCCAGTCAGCATCGTCCCTGAAGGCCCCGACATTGCCCACCAAGCCCACGAGGCTGACATCATCACTGGTGGGCAAGGCTTATGTAGCGTCTGGTCAGGCTGCAGCATGTCTCCACACTATGGGCGTGCTGCAGGCCTACCAGGCTGAGCTGCTTGGAGAGCTTGACGAAGGCGGGGGTATTGGGCCTGAGGCGGTCAGCGAGCTTCGGCGAGCCACGGATTTGTCTCTTCGGGCCACCAGGGAGACGGCCAGATCTATCGGTCGCTCTATGGCAGCCCTGGTGGCCACGGAGAGGCATCTGTGGCTCAATTTATCTGAGATAAATGAGAGGGAAAAGAATTTCCTTATGGACGCCCCAGTCTCGTATCCTGGCCTCTTCGGCGACGCCGTCAATAGCGTCGTCGAGAGGTTTCAGGAAACTTCTAAGCAGGCTGCGGCGTTCCAGAAGCTCCTTCCCCGCCGCCCTCAGTTCTCCGGGCAGCAAGCCAAACAACCTGCTACAAAAGCCAGCTCCTCACACCGTGCTGCACAAAGACAGAGCGTGGCTTCTCGGGCTCCCCCAGAGAGAGTAAGGGGACCTGTGAAGCGCGCTCAGCCCCAGCCTCCTAAGAGTAAGACAGACCTGAGGGCCGTCATTACTGCTAGGAAGGCTGCGGGGAAGAGGTCCTGACGCCATCAATGTCAGACCTCTGAGGGTAGGTCCCTCTGGGGAAAAGCGGTGTTCACCTCTGCTTACGGTGCCCGCTTCTCTTCGGTGCCCTCAGGGGGCTGTTCTGCCAACCCTGCCACCTCTGGTGCTTCAGGGCGCAGCAGTCCTCAGCAGGTGTGTAGCTCAATGTCCGCCCGGCAACGTAGCGGCACTGGGCTGCACGCCCCCTCTAAGGAGGGTCTCAAAGCAGTCAGTTCGGGTGTTCCCTGCCGGTTCCTCGTTACAGGGCACCGAACTGGTTGTGCAAGAAATACCAGAGGCCAGTCTCGAGCGTGGAAACTACTGCCAAACATTTCTCAATGGGTCCTGCGTACGATTGAAAAGGGTTATGCCATTCAGTTCGGGTCTCGCCCGCCCAGGTTCATGGGGGTCGTACCCACAGTGGTGGGCCCCGAGCAGGCTCTGGTAATGGAACAGGAAGTAAAGACTCTGCTGGGAAAGGGAGCCATAGAACATGTACTCCCTCCAGACAGAGACAGCGGTTTCTACAGCCGTTACTTCATCGTTCCGAAGAAGGATGGGGGGTTGCGTCCCATTTTGGACCTGCGACATTTGAATATATCAGTAATGAAGCTCAGGTTCAAAATGCTTACGTTGAGGCAGATCGTGTCACAGATCAGGTCCGAGGACTGGTTTGTCACGATAGACCTCAAGGACGCATACTTCCATATTTCCATCCTTCCTCAACACAGGAAGTTCCTGAGGTTTGCTTTTGGGGGCGAAGCTTACCAGTATCGGGTTCTTCCGTTCGGTCTAGCATTATCACCCCGCACTTTCACCAAATGTGTGGATGCAGCATTGGCACCGTTGCGTCTACAGGGTATCCGCGTACTGAACTACATCGACGACTGGTTGATTTTAGCTCAGTCGCGGCAGGTGGCGGTTCGGCATCGAGATGTTGTTCTCGCCCACCTGAAAGTGTTGGGGTTAAGGTTAAACGCAAAGAAAAGTGTGTTGTCTCCAGCTCAGAGCACCACTTTTCTGGGCGTGGTTTGGGATTCTGTTGCGATGCAGGCGCGTCTGTCTCCTGCTCGCATTGAATCAATCCTTTCCACCGTAAACCGGATAAAGCTAGGCCAGTCACTCACTGTGAAACAGTTTCAGAGACTGTTAGGTCTGATGGCAGCAGCGTCCAACGTGATACCTTTTGGCCTGCTGTACATGAGGCCTTTGCAGTGGTGGCTCAGGACCAAGGGGTTTTCCCTGGGGGGAAATCCTTTTCGCATGATCAAAGTCACGCGGCGGTGCTTACGGGCTCTGATTATGTGGAAGGAACCTTGGTTCCTGTCCCAGGGGCCCGTGCTGGGAGCTCCGTGCCGTCGCAAATTGCTAACGACGGATGCTTCCCTCACGGGTTGGGGAGCGGTCCTGGAGGGCCGCTCAACTCAGGGTCTGTGGAGGGGACACCATCTATCCTGGCATATCAATCGCCTGGAGATGTTGGCGGTCCTTCTTGCTCTCAAGAATTTCCTCTCAGACCTCAGGGGCCACCATGTGCTTGTCCAGTCAGACAACACATCGGTGGTCGCCTATATAAATCAATGGGGGGGTCTGCGCTCGCGTCCACTCTGCAGACTGGCGCACCAGATCCTCCTGTGGGCCCAAGGGAAACTGCTCTCTCTCAGGGCAGCTTACATCCCTGGGGCCCAAAATTTGGGAGCAGACATCCTGTCGAGGCAGGGGCTGAGGCCCGGGGAATGGAGGCTCCACCCCGAGGTGGTGGAGCAGATATGGAGGGAGTTCGGCCAGGCACAAGTGGATCTGTTTGCGTCTCAAGAGACGTCTCACTGTCCACTCTGGTTTTCCCTCACGCATCCGGCTCCTCTGGGGCTGGATGCTATGGTACAGACATGGCCGAGGCTTCGTCTGTACGCCTTCCCCCCGATTGCTCTGCTCCCTGGAGTTCTGGAGAGAGTTCGCCGGGACCGAGTTCGGCTCATACTAGTCGCCCCGCGCTGGCCGGGCAGGGAATGGTTCTCCGACATCATGGCTCTCCTGGACGGCTCTCCTTTGGAGATTCCCGTCAGGAGGGACCTTCTGTCCCAAGCGGGGGGCTCGATCTTTCACCCCCGCCCAGAACTGTGGAAACTGTGGGCTTGGCCTCTGAGGGGGCCCAGCTCATAGGTGTTGGTCTCTCGACTGAGGTCGTGAATACCATCCTCCACTCCAGAGCTCCCTCCACGAGGAAACTGTACGCTTTGAAGTGGAGAATCTTCACTTCTTGGTGCAGTGACCGCCAGCTTGACCCAGTTAACTGCCCGATTGGTACAGTACTGGAGTTCCTGCAGGATCGGTTCACTGCAGGGTTATCCCCGTCCACATTAAAGGTCTATGCGGCGGCCATAGCTGCTTACCACATTCCTTTGGGTGGTTTATCTGTGGGAAGAGACCCATTAGTTACACGTTTCCTTCGTGGCACATTGAGGCTGAGGCCTGCAGTCCGATCACGTGTGCCGGCCTGGGACCTGTCCTTGGTCCTCCAAGGCTTGACCCTGGCCCCATTTGAGCCCATTGAGGAGGTGCCGATCAAGTTTTTAACACTTAAAACTTTATTTCTCTTGGCTGTTACATCTCTTAAGAGAATAGGAGATTTACAAGCTTTGTCGGTGGCCCCATCATGCTTGGAGTTTGCGCCCGGGATGGTGAAAGCCTTTCTCCACCCGAGGCCAGGCTATGTTCCTAAGGTACCTACCAATGTGGCCAGATCTATAGTGCTGCAGGCTTTTTGTCCTCCTCCCTTCCGGGATTCTGACCAGGAACGCAACAACCTGCTATGCCCAGTCCGGGCGTTGGATGCGTATGTCCACAGAGCTGCCCTGTGGCGGAAGACGGAACAATTGTTCGTTTGTTTTGGGGCCCCTAACACAGGGTCCCCAGCATCTAAGCAGAAGATGAGTAAGTGGATAGTCGAGGCTATTTCACTCTCATATGAATCGGCCGGACTTCCTTCCCCTTTGGCAGTTCGAGCCCATTCGACCCGAAGTATGGCTGCCTCTAAAGCTCTGCTCTCCGGAGTATCTTTGCATGACGTTTGTGATGCGGCCGGCTGGTCCTCGCCGCACACATTCGTGAGGTTTTATGATCTTGACCTGGGCTCCACTGGGGCTCAGGTTCTCTCTTCCTAGTGTTCACGTTTCACTAGCTAGTCAATGGTCATTATGGCGACGTGGGTATTAGCGTTCCCATTGTGTCAAACTTTCGACGCAGCTCGAAGTTCCCTAGAAAGGGAACGTCTCGGTTATGACTGTAACCTGGGTTCCCTGAGAGGGAACGAGACGCTGCGTCGCCCTGCCATACTTCCTGCATGCCTATCAGCAGCGACTTCAGACTTTGAGAAGCTGGCGATCGCTGTTTTTCAGCGTGCTTTATAGTTCCTGGTTCGTGATGTCATCCGCCTCTGACGTCGAGTCACACCATTGGACGGATTTCACACGTGCTTCATGACGCACTCACGCGAAGCGTTCCCATTGCGTCAAACTTTCGACGCAGCGTCTCGTTCCCTCTCAGGGAACCCAGGTTACAGTTGTAACCGAGACGTTTTTAAAGGGGTCATGACATGAGAAATCAAATTTTCATTGGTCTTTTCACATTTAAAAGGTCATTTTATCAATATTACATCCTGCAAATTCCATAACTTAAAACATCATCTATAAAAATGCATTTATATAATCAAGCTGCATTTGGTGTCAGTATCCAGATATCCATTAAATCCAGTTTTTCTGCTGCTTTGTTATCGACAGTGCATATACAGGGAGTGCAGAATTATTAGGCAAGTTGTATTTTTGAGGATTAATTTTATTATTGAACAACAACCATGTTCTCAATGAACACAAAAAACTCATTAATATCAAAGCTGAATATTTTTGGAAGTTTTAGTTTTTAGTTTTAGCTATTTTAGGGGGATATCTGTGTGTGCAGGTGACTATTACTGTGCATAATTATTAGGCACCTTAACAAAAAACAAATTTATACCCATTTCAATTATTTATTTTTACCAGTGAAACCAATATAACATCTCAACATTCACAAATATACATTTCTGACATTCAAAAACCAAACAAAAACAAATCAGTGACCAATATAGCCACCTTTCTTTGCAAGGACACTCAAAAGCCTGCCATCCATGGATTCTGTCAGTGTTTTGATCTGTTCACCATCAACATTGCGTGCAGCAGCAACTACAGCCTCCCAGACACTGTTCAGAGAGGTGTACTGTTTTCCCTCCTTGTAAATCGCACATTTGATGATGGACCACAGGTTCTCAATGGGGTTCAGATCAGGTGAACAAGGAGGCCATATCATTAGATTTTCTTCTTTTATACCCTTTCTTGCCAGCCACGCTGTGGAGTACTTGGACGTGTGTGATGGAGCATTGTCCTGCATGAAAATCATGTTTTTCTTGAAGGATGTAGACTTCTTCCTGTACCACTGCTTGAAGAAGGTGTCTTCCAGAAACTGGCAGTAGGACTGGGAGTTGAGCTTGACTCCATCCTCAACCCGAAAAGGCCCCACAAGCTCATCTTTGATGATACCAGCCCAAACCAGTACTCCACCTCCACCTTGCTGGCGTCTGAGTCGGACTGGAGCCACCAGCCACGGGCCCATCCATCTGGCCCATCAAGACTCACTCTCATTTCATCAGTCCATAAAACCTTAGAAAAATCAGTCTTGAGATATTTCTTGGCCCAGTCTTGACGTTTCAGCTTGTGTGTCTTTTTCAGTGGTGGTCGACTTTCTGCCTTTCTTACCTTGGCCATGTCTCTGAGTATTGCACACCTTGTGCTTTTGGGCACTCCAGTGATGTTGCAGCTCTGAAATATGGCCAAACTGGTGGCAAGTGGCATCTTGGCAGCTGCACGCTTGACTTTTCTCAGTTCACGGGCAGTTATTTTGCGCCTTGGTTTTTCCACACGCTTCTTGCGACCCTGTTGACTATTTTGAATGAAACGCTTGATTGTTCGATGATCACGCTTCAGAAGCTTGGCTATTTTAAGACTTCTGCATCCCTCTGCAATATATCTCACTATTTTTGACTTTTCTGAGCCTGTCAAGTCCTTCTTTTGACCCATTTTGCCAAAGGAAAGGAAGTAAGCCTAATAAGAAAGGAGCCTAATAATTATGCACACCTTATATAGGGTGTTGATGTCATTAGACCACACCCCTTCTCATTACAGAGATGCACATCACCTAATATGCTTAATTGGTAGTAGGCTTTCCAGCCTATACAGCTTGGAGTAAGACAACATGCATAACGAGGATGATGTGGTCAAAATACTCATTTGCCTAATAATTCTGCACTCCCAGTATGCGGGGAAAAAAGTCCTCGGAAGGAAACGTGAGAAACTGGTAAGAAACTGGTGTAATCAGGACGAAATCAAAAACCCTTTCCGCATGCCACAAATGCTGTTGATCACTTCATTTAACTGGAACTATTCTTTAAGACTTCCTTAAGATTGTATCTTCAGTCTGAATATCTTTCTGTTTTATTTATTTTTCCAACAGCCATTATTTTTCTTGCAGTATAGAAATGTTGCTTTTACTACATGAATATGCCTCCCATCTTCTCTCTTTCTCCTCATGCTGTGTTCACATGGACAAATCTACTGATGGTGGTCTTGGAGCTTGAGGGGTCATGGTGACCAACGTGGTTCTGGAAGAGCACTATCTCATAGTAGAGGTTGTTGTGGACCCAGGAATCATTCCTATAAACTCCAGACGGTCTAGCTATTTTATTCAATCACACTTGCTCTTCGCATATGACACAGGCATGTTGAATGTTCCCTGTGTGTGAGGAAGACTGGCCCAAATGAGCAGAGGAGAATCAAAAGCAGGATCCAGATTCAAGAACCTCTGTATTTTCAAGGACATGTGAAAATGTGCATTCATTTCACAGCATTACCTTAAATATTTTCATATATGGGTTGATTATTTAACCCCCCCTCTCCCATGTGTGAGCTTTTAGACTTTGCAGGATAGGAATCAGGGTAATAACAGTGAATAGATGAAGAGTCTTATTCGGGTAAACAAGTCCCAATCTGAAAAATATTTCTGCTCAAATTTACATTATTTACAGAATTTGTCATATCAAGTTTTTTTAAACTATGACCATCACCACTAGTTTATCTTGTGACATTTTTAGTCTCATACATATTACTGACTGAAAAGAAAGTATTCATTGAAACATTCCAAACAGATGGAACCGGTATTTCAGGAAAAACTGGCCACTGCAGGTGAGGGCTTTTATTTCATTGCTGTGTTTAAGTGTGATAATTGCATGTATTTTCATACGCACTGTACACGCACTGTTGGCCAGCACTATATAGACCACTTCTAACAATGCTTTCTTTCTTTTATTGTGTTCATTACATAAAGGACAGGTGGTATGTCTGTGTCTGTCATTTAGTTTGGTTGACACAGCTTTTGACTTCTGATAATATTTCTTAATAAAAAACATACTTTTAAATTACTGACAATGAAATTTTGATTCTAATACACAATTTGCAGAAACACTCATGAAAAAGCAACTTGCATTGCAGTCAATACATACATTTTATTTCATACATTCCTTGGGAATCGAACCCATGACCTTGTCATTGCTCTACTGTTTGCTACAGGAATGTCTAGTAAACAATAATATAAATGCTGCATATAGCAACAAGAGGAGAGCCAAACTCAGAACCAGAATTATCAAAACATTACAAAGGATTAAGAATTTACAGTATGTATTATAGCAGTACTAAACAGATAAAAAAGTATTATTACTTGAAAAGATCATAACGATCGTCTCTATCGAATATAGTTAGTAGTTTCAAGCTATTTCAAGAAATGTATTCTTCTATTCCTTCCAAAAGCTTTGTTGCAATATCCAATGCCTGTCTGGCATTATTAACGCTGAACCGCTTGTTTGGAATGTGAGGAAATTGGTGATGGTTCGGATACTGGGTTTTTTTGCCATCAACACCAAGTTCAGTAAGTTGCCTCACAGTGTTGGGTAAAGAAGTCAGCTGTGAGCTGTAGTGGGACACCTGCAGAGCAAGGCTAGTGATTGAGCAGTTGTTGGGATGCCGTCCACTTCTCCTGTACATTGCTGCTATCAGGGCCTTTTCCACAGCCTGATGCACCTTGAACAGACACCACTCTGAGGATTCACCTCCAGTGTCGTTGTGAGCTGCTCTGATGTCACATTGAGCCTGTTCAAACCAGCGTTTTGCCTCTGCTCTGTTTGGCCTTGGTGTTTCTTTGTGGTATGACCAAAAGTTATAATGCCTTCTAGAGTAGTTCTGATAGAACCTCTCGCGTCCCCTCCTGTGGCTTCGAGCCTCTGTGTTCCACATATCATAGAAATCTTGAAAGTCTCTACAGGTTGAGGATGTGCTTTGTGTAGTTTTCCCTTGTTGTAGTTCCTCAATTCTTTTTTTCAGGTATTTGAATGCCTCATTGGCAAGTTCTTCGTTCCCTGGGTTTTTGTCTGGATGCCACTGGAGGAAAAGACGTTTAATGGCTTTTTGTTTGTCTTCACTTGGCATATTCCAGATTTCATTTAAACTTTGGTCAATTTCTCTTTTGATCTCTTCAAATGTCTCTGGAAAGACTGTTTTGGGTGGAGGTCTGGATGCCAAAAGACATTCTATATCTGTGCAAGTGGACCCTGGTGACACAGTTGCCTTCTTTTCTCGTTTAAATTTGTAAAGGTCAAGTGAGCTTACTTCAATGAAGTCATCACTGCCAACTTGTATTTTATATCTGGCCGGAAATTGTCTCATTTGTTCCAGTGGATCATCCAGTCGACTGATAACAATGGCATAAAAATATTCACTAGATTCGTTCTTGCTGAAACCAACGTATTCTCCACTTTCAAAGTTGTTGAGGAAGTTCATATCAAGGCAGTCATGCCATTCTTCAGGAATGTGGCATCCAGGTTTCGGTAAGGCACTCTGTCCATCCTCATTGTGACCACTGTTATGAATTTCATGTTTTGCTAATGTTTTCTCAACATCCTCCATGCTATCACACAGCAGAAGTTGCCCAAGGACTAGAAGGCTTGAGATGGTCAGACAGTTCTTTAGAAGGGCATTGATTTCTTTAGTAAGACACATATTTACTTCATTTACTACTTTGTGGGCCATGTCATCATTGTGTTTCAAGTAGAAACTGCATCCATCTTTCTGTTTTTTCACATAAACATCTGTTTCAGCCTTACTACCTTCAAGTGGCTCGTCGTTTAACAGAAGTTCAGTTTGAAGTGTTTTGCAACAGATAATTTGAATCTTAGAAAAGATTTCTTCACACTTTCCTACAGCTTCAGATTGTGAAACCTCACCTTTGCTGTCTTCTCTGATGAGACAGACTAGTCCATGAAGAAATGCTGCAGAAGACAAGTGTTTGTCAAACCAGGCACTGAATTCACATTCCCCTTCATCGCAATATTGGACACTTGCTCCCTCCAGGTTTTCAAAAATTACATCCGAGAGAAATTTGGGGCAAACTTGCTGGGGAAGGAGCTGCAACATTGTTTGATGTTCATAGTGATCATTTCCAAGATGACAGCAGTTTAATTTTTCTAGCAATTTCAGCTTTGTTTCCAGAGGACCCTCAAGTCTTGTAGGCTGGAAGACTGTGTCATTGAAGAACAAAGTGTTGGATTCATAGAGTCTTCCATCAGTTGATGGAAGATAAAGTGGGTCATTTTGGAAAGAGGTTTTATTCTGTTCCTCTTTCAGCAGGCAAAACAGCTGTTGTACCACACGCTTCACAGTTTTCTGCTGATTTCCTTGAAGGCTGTCTTTGTCAGAACTATCAGAATAGATTTTTTGAAGAACAGTGATATATTGATTGATGGTGGGCCTCTCCTTTACACCAATCTTCTTGAAGAAATCTTCAAATTTCATATACTTTGAGGGAATGGGGTACAAATAAGGCCTAAAGTCAAGATCATCATGTAGCACAAGTGCTGTCTGTTTGGCCTTCACAAGTTCTGACCCATTTTCCACCAAGATAATGGGGAGATCTGGGAACAGAGAGGCATCAAAATTCATTGACTGCAGGTATGCGTATGATTTGCTAAATACTTTTTCTCTTGTTTCCAACAAACTGTCACTGTGGCACTGAGAAGTACAGATGTTTTTCAAGTTAGCAGCTATTTGTTCAGGAGGTGGAGTCTCCAAGGCTCCGGCATCCTTCATGTTCTTTATGAGATGTGGAGAGCAGAGTTCTGGAGGTAGGATTGGCATAGATGTCCATATCAGATAATGGTGATCACTGTCTCTGCCAATCAATGATCCACTGATTGCAACAACCTCCCTCTCTTGAGCAAAGGCGTTGTGATAAGCACAAAGGTTTTGCTGAATTTGTTTTGGGAAGATGAATTTAATTTTAGCAACACTGCTCAGTAAATTTGAGTTTTTATCATTACTCTTTGACAAAACAATCCTAAACAGCAGTTTTGATCTTTCTTTAAGAACATCTAGAGGAGTGTTGCCTCTTGTTTCAGGTTCAATTTGTTTTGCAAACTGAATGATTTCCTCATCAGACACGTCGTATTTCAATCCAAGGTCTTTTAATAGCAAATTAGCTTCAGTACGTTTATCTCTGAAAATCTCCCAAAACGTTTCTGGCACAAATCTCTCATTTGGAAGCATCACCTTGTAAAGGCGTACTTTGTCATCATAGAAGTATGAAGCCACCTGAAGAGAGCCATGGATGTCTCGAATAAATCTGACATCTCTCAATGCAGAGGCAATCCTGCGGTCCACTGGTCCAAGTTCCACTAAAAACCGCATTAAATCAAGAAGCTTGGCCTCTTTCATCGTGTGCACAGAAGGAAGAATAAACTGTACACAGAACTCCAAGTCATTTAGAACCTTAATGTTTAGATGTTCTGCCAATTCTAGGTTCACCCAGGTGTTCTTCAAGAAAATACTGTCACATCCATCAACATGGTACAAGTTTGGAAAGTCATCCTGATGCTTAGAATTCAGAATGAATATCATTCTGTGTAAATCAATCCTTTCTCGCTTTCCGGTTATTAACTCAAACAGGGGCAAAGACTTGAGCATCCACACATCTTGAGTGATCCCATGTTGTAAAAAGCATTGGAGATCTTTACATTCATTTGTAGTCAGTTCCTCAAACTGTGAATGAGGTATATGATAAACCTGCTTCAAAACAGCACTGCTGTCTCCTGTTTGCAGGAGTTCTGGATACATATACTTGAGACGGAACTCAAATGTGAGGTCACTGAAAAAGCTGAGGTCTAATTTCATGAACCCCAGTTTTATGAGAATCGAAGCTATTTTTTCATCCGTCCTCTGAATCACTTTTGATACGTTCCCCATTGTTTGTAAGAAATGTGTGTTATTTTGACTGGGGCAGATTACTGGTAAGATAGGGCTGTTTTCAAAGTGCTTCTTCATCTCACTGAAGATATTCAGACTTTCATTTTGGTTGTTTTTCTCTTGATCATCAAAGAAACTCCATAATGTTTTCAGCCATTTGATCGTCTCTGTCTCCGCTTTGTAAAGCTGGCACCTTTCATCGGGCAATGACTGTCTGAGCAGTTCCTCAAGTTCTGGTTTCAAATACTTTGCTGCTATGTCAATTGTTAAGTGCTTAATAAACTTTCCCTTACGCAAAAATTGGACATGATTTCTATTGACATCACTGTCCGCAAACATTTCCTGATGTCCTTGGAAAAGACTGCTAAATCTTGATATCAGCTTTGGGGATTTAGAATCAAAGACTCTCAACATCTGATCTTGCGTGAGGAGAAGAGGCAGCCCATTGAGGTCATGGACATTTTTCTCATCGGCATTTTTCAAGCAAAAGCTCAAAAGTTTTGAACATCTTGTTTTGTCTTTGATCAAGGTCTGGTTGATGGGCAAAGGTAAACTACTAGTTGTCTGAGAAGGATCATTTAGCGACCGTTGCTTCAAGAAGTTGATCACTGTTGAAGGGCTGATTTCTGTCACATTCACACCAGCTGCTTTGAAATTCTCTTTTATTTCAAACATTTTCCAAGAGTATGGCACTAATTTCATCCCAATGTCATCTAAAATTTGGAAAATTCCTTCATGGTCATCAGTTGTAAAATATGGACAATCTGCTGAATGTGGTTTAGATGGACTACACCAGGTAACTGTGTATTTTTGTTGTGATGACTGTGATGACTCAACAGAAACAGCATGTACAGTGGGTATAACAGGAAGGTCATGTTGGCTGATTGATCTATAGACCTCATTGATCATCTCATGCCAGACTTTGTCTACTCCTGGAGAAATGCATGGAAAGTAATTAAGGCAAGAAGACTCTAGCTGTGACTTGAGGAATACTAGAGCTGTAGGTGTATCCTTCTTCATGACTGAACACATGCGTAACAGGAGGTCAGCATAGAGTGGTGGAATGATGTTCACTTTCAGTGATTGGTTCCACTCTGTCTTCAGACTATCACCATCCTCTTTCCACAAGTCTCTTCTAGAAGAATCTACTTCAAAATTTCCATTCACATGGATTGGTAAACCAGTTTGTCCAGGTAAGGGCAAAGAACAAAATGCCCTGCCAGTAAATGTGTGGTTAAATGAGCTGCTCCAACATGCAGCCAGAGAAGCTTGAGGAACTTTGAAATGATCTTGCTTGTTTTTTTGCTCATAGTTTTGTTTTGAGAAGCCAAAGCTCTCTGCAATGACCCACTGACTTTGTTTGTTTCCAGATGAGATTTGCATGCCATAAATGCTTGTGCAGGGTTCTGCTGTTCCTGACAAGAGGGATTCTCGAACATGTCTGTGAAAGTTTTCCTTGCTTACCATGCTCTTCTCTGTGTATTTCTTTGCAATAAGGAAAGAACTTTTTCTTTCCTTTCCATTTTCACTGATCTCCAAGAACTGTATTTTTGTGATGTGTTTCAAGAAGAGTATTAGTCCTTCAGGATCTTCAGTCAAGGCATTGTAAAGTTCCTTCATGTCTTGATCTGTGACTGCATGTATAGATATTTCAGATTTTTCTGCCATTTTCTCTGTCCTGAGTGGGAGTCTAAACATGGTTCCAGAATTGAGTGGAAACATTTCCGGTAGAAAGGTTTGATAAACATCCTCAAAAGATTTTTTTAATTCATCATCAATTGAAAACATGCAGCCTGGGGATTGTTTTGTTACACCTTCCACATATTTTAGATTTGGATCAGAAATGCAGAGCCATTTGTCACCGGTCAGGATAGATGGACAATCTGTCAGATGATACACAGAATTGAATCCAAGTCCATATTTTCCAGTTCTCCCTAAAGTACCATGTTTGCCTCCTTCCCCCAGCTGCTGAATACCTTGCAGATCAGCCTCAGAAAATGTTCTGTTGTTGTACACACAAAGAGCCGGGCCTTGAACCAGTTCCCATTTCTTTCCAAATATCTTTTCTGTCTTATGTTGTCTTTTGTCCCACACAAAGTGAATTTCTGTTGCCTCTGCATCATCAGCGTTTTGAATGAGCTCTTTCAGAATATCCTTTTTAGATGGATATGCATCAATTATATTTTTTATGCGGACAGTTAGTTTCTCAGTTTGTCCAAATTCTTTGGCATGAAGGGAAAACCCACTGGCCAAATGACTCTTCAGAGTGTGGTGTCTTGTTGTCATTACACCAAAATGACAGGCCACAGACCGAGATATCAGATCATGGGTGAGCTTGACACCAGCTGAGACGGGCATCCATGGGCTGTCATTAAATCTCAGCTCTTTAGAAGAGGTCAACACACCTCTCACATCAGGTAGGAGACAGTTTGTAAGCTTTTCATCTTTGATTTTGTATAAACCTTTCATGAGTATTGTGACACACTTTTGAAGGTCTGACATAGAAAGAGGGTGAGATCCATATGAAGCCTTCATTTCATTAAGGGCAGCAACAAATTGATCTTTTGTGAACTTTTTGTTGACACCAAGGCAGTGCCAGAGCTTCTCAAATTTGGAGAAGATGACTGGAAGCACATAGAGATATGGTTTTTCCTCAAATTCTTCACTTCTGGCCACTGACTTCACATTTACAAAGTGATCCTCAATGAAAATGAATGGAAACGATTTTGCATGCCCAATAATGGGATTGGGATCTTTCTGTTCCAACAAGTAATAGTTGAGATATTCATAGCAAGACTGGGCAATGTTGAAGAGAGCCGTCTTTTCAAATGCTTTGCAGTGTTGGTGTGCTTTTGACAGCTGCTGAAGCACTTTCTCAGCTGGTGGATTTGTCAGTACTCTCAATTTTTGGAGAACTGGATCATCATTGTGTATTTGAAGATTTGAATGATCAACTGTGAATTCTGTCATGCTTACTAAATTGCGACAACTGTCGCTGTATACTTCAGAGGGTTTTTTAAGAAAGGTGGCATTCTTGTTTTGCTGATCTAAAGGAACTATGGCAGGAAGGAATGGTATTTGAGACAGTGTGTGCCAGTGCAGAGAATTCACATCTTCTGAGGAGTCTTTCATTGACTCTACAAGGCACTGAAGGCGTTTACGACATTTAGATTTATCCTGTTGCCAAAAACTGGATATCTTCCCTGCTCTCTCTATGATGTCCTCTAAAGGGAGGCGGTCACTCAGCATTCCCAAATCTGAAAGTCGTTGAATTCTTCTTGGTGAAAGAAAGTCATTTCCTGTTCCTTCAAGAAAGCGTCCTTCCTCAAGTTCATACAAACAAGCCATTTTGCCAGAAGGATTCACAAGTCGCTTGATAAATTGAAGCTTCTTACAACGTTGTGTTGGAATGCAAGGGTAACTTTTCAGTAGGTCATCAACAGTAGGATCATTCAAGTCAATGGCATTCAGCACAAGAGTATTTCTGCTGTGTGTGTCCACAGCGTTTAAGTTCTTAAAAACTATTTTGTAAAACTCAGGCCAGTTGATTGTTCTCTGTTCGATCTCTGGCTTGAAGCCACAATCAGTGAAACTCTGTCTTACCCATGATGGGAGGGAAACAACACTGGAATATGAAGCTCCCAAGCTCAAGAACACTTTCATGGCAATGTCTTGAATTACTTGGTTCTCCTCAATTTTTGGATCCAGAAACTTCACTTTGTCCATAGAACACCAATTATGTCCATTGCTGAAAAGCTCCAGAGATTTGCCATTGGCAGTCTGCACAACTGCTGAGTAGAATGACTCAACCATGGGTAAAAACGCTTTCCTTACTTTCTGTGTGTTGGGCCAGAATGTATGGAAGGAATAGTTCTGCATGTGTCCATTTTGGGCTATTTTTTTCAGCTCGAGCAATGTAGTAATGTAGGCAGAGGTTATGGCATCTTTCAGTAAAGCTTTGTTCCACTCAGACTTCACTCCTTTTTCCCATAGACCTTTCCTATTTGATGTGACTGCAAACGTTCCATTGACATGGACTGGAAGACCTGTCTCAATTGAGAGAGGAAGAAAGCAAAAAGCCTGCCCAGAGAGGCTTTCAGCAGGGGACCATGTGTTAGTTTTTGCCTCTCTTTGCAAAGGTACAGCTATACCTCCAATTGGAAATGAAAACACATGTTCTTGTTCATTTCTACCCTGAAACATTTGCAAAGAATCATGTGTCCCAGGACACGAGTACAAAAGCCAGAACTGGGTAAAAGATGTATCTGAGTGGTCCTGAACTATTTTGACAATGTGTGCTTTGCTGGCATCATTAAAGCCGTGGCATTTGATATCACTATTTCTGAAGGTGTTCTCGAGCTTTTGGAGAAGTGTGTCATTCGAGACAGTAAATGAATTCATGACTTCTCTGGATATTTTGAGAGGAGTCTGAATCTGATCATTCCATGGAGGAGTCGAAGAGTTTTCAGGGACAATTTGAAGGGACATAGATGTAATGCTCTTCAGAAATAGTAGATGTATTTGTGAGTTGTCAGTCAAATGATTTTTAAAAGTCCTAATTCGCTCTTCATCATATACCTTTGAACTGATCTCTGACTTGTTGGCCTCCTCCAGAGTGCGAAATGGCAATTTAATCAAAGTGCCATTGTAAGCATTCTTGCTGTTTTGCAGATCACAATCAAAAATTCCTTCATAGGATTTAAACTGTCCGGGAAACCTTTTGTACAGTCGTTTCTGGAACGGGTCAAGTTTAATTCCTGGGTTCCCTTTGCTGACTATGTGCTTTTCCAAATGAGTGACATTTGGATCGAGTATGAGAAGGGTTTTCCCACTCAAAATCGAGGGAATATCACTCACATGGTAAACAGCGTTAAATCCAAGCCCAAACTTTCCAATCTTCTTGACTTTGTTTTCTTTTGATGCTGATCCCACTTTGACAATGTTTCTCCAATCTTCTTGTGAAAAAAGCTCATTGTTGAAGATCCAAAGGCATGGTCCATTGCAGAGGGCCATTCCATTATCAATGAGTGTTTCAGGGGGGTCTTTGTGTTTTCTGAAGTCAAGAAGGAATTTGCACGTGGTTGCTCCAGCATCCTCAGCATTTTGGAGGAGTTCTTTGAAAATGTCACTTTCTTCATCATACTCTTTCAGAATGTTTTTAATTCTTTGTGTAATTGGTTCAGATTGCCCACATTGTTCTATATCAAAGATCTGTTGCTCTGCTTGTAGGAGCTGTGGTTTTAAGATGCGAGTGCTTAAGAATGGGACTTTCAGCCATTTTGCAGTGATGGGTAGAACTTCTTCATGAATGACATAGAACTCCTCATTGTCTTGTTTCAGGTCATCAAGTCCTTCAACACTGATGTCACAGAAGACTGTTTTGGACAACGACTGCAGAGTAAAGTTTTGATTTTGTGTCATGACTGGCACAGGAGTACTGTCCTTTAAAAGCTTCTCATTCTTTCGCATCCAGTCAAGAATGGCAATTGACACTTTAAGTTCTGTCATGTCTCCATTAGGAGGATACCTGCAGTCAATTCTTTGTTTTATGTCATGGAGTATGTCTTTAATCTCCTCATCAGACAGTGTTTTCTTCACACCAAACGTTGTTAGCAGGTTTTCATATTGCAAAAACTCTTCAGGCACTTTCTTGATATAGGGGTTTAGATCCAATTCAGGTGGATATGTTAAAACTACATCTCCTGGACGGACAAACTCAATTTTATTCCAAATCCAAGGGATGCTTGTGTCCAATAAATCTGTGAAATTTCTCATGTTGTCTTGCATGAATGTATAAATATTGTGCAGCTTGGTCTTAAACTGAAAATATGAATTTGGGTTGACCATTGATCTCAATGCAGTGAGGTTCTCCAAGACTTTTTCAGCAGGAGGGGGCTCATAAAGTCCAAGATTTTTGCAGACATGTCCTGTTAGCTCAGAGGTAAGTGGCATTACATATCCAACAATTGAAGAATACTTTGAAACCTTTACTTCAGCTGGCTTATAGAGACTAGTCTTAAGATTTCTGCAAATGCTTCCATTCAAGAACTTTGGATTTTCACAGGGAACCCACTGCCTTTGCTTCAGCTCTTCTATTTGTGCCTTGGTGAATTTTGAAAGGAAATCATTCTCATTCAGGACTCGAACAAGAGTATGTGCTTTTTTGAATGCCTTATCCGGTGAGTGGTCAGAAAGTGCTTCAATTTGATTTGTGACTTGGAGTATGATTTCTGTTGATATTTGTTTTTGCTCTGTCTTCAGACCAAGGCGTTGCAAACTCTGAAGCATTTCCTGGGTCTTTGTGTAAATAGGTGGGGGAAAAAAATCTGCCTCTAAAAGATCCTGAAATGTCTTGTTTCTTGGATCAAAAATGTTGGAGGCTTGTTTGCGTTCTCCCTGAGTTGTCTCAATAAAATTGAGACTTTTGGTTTTCGCAAGCAGCTGCTCACTTTGTGAGAGCAGAATGCTACCATTATTCAATATCCAGGTCATTATTTTCTGTTCCTCACCTTTTTTGACAGAGGCTGTCTCAATGCAGTCAACCAAATGAACAGCCACCTTAGCTGCATCTAAGAGTTCAATATTCAAAAGAGTCAAAAGTCTCCGATCAGCTTCTTTTGAACACTGTACAATAGTCTCAGGCACTGGCAGATCATTTGGAATGACGGGATTGGTGGTTGAAACAAATGCTTTCTTTGATTGAACTGCAACATATTTCCCAGACATTGTTCTGAATATTGGCAACATGGAAACCAAAATCTTTTCAGCATTTGAGAGAGAATCTAAAGAAGAAAAGTACACTTTCAAATCCTCTCTTTCCTGTGATGAAGCAGAAGCAATGCCTTTGATGACCTGGTCTCTGTGTAAGTTCACAAAGATTTGTAGAACACTTCTTGGTGAAGCTGGAAGAACATACCTTTCAATGTCATGATGCTTAAGACACTCATCTCTTTTTATGACTGTACACCCCACCATCCTTAACACTTTCTGAACATTATCTGACAAGCTAGATGCTGTGCTCCTCTGAAAAATCAGAGTTGTATTTCTCTGCAACCTTGCTAACAATATAGAATTGCCTGAACTCTGTAGTGGCTCCAGTGGTATTAAAGGCATGTCAATAAAGCTGTTTAACTCTATCAGTTCAGTGCTAAGAAACTTCCAGAATTTAGCTAGCCAGCTCTTTGGTGGATGATGATCTTCTGCTGTTTTCCATGTCACATGACCTTGGGACACCTTCCAGTCCATGGGTAAGTGCTTCTTGGTGAGTGCAACTACATGTTTAGCATCCAAACTGATTATGTTGTATGTGCCTGAAACATGTGAAATGAGTGAGATCAAATTTCACAAACGTGTAATGTTAATTTTGTATTATATATAAGCATTCACAATTAAATATATTAAACAATTTTCTTACTCTTAGTTGCTAGCTTCTTTAGTTGCATAGTGCAAACAGGGCTCAGATCATTGGGTAAAAATCTGTCTTTACAAAAGGGCAGCAATGCTCTAAACAAAGAAAAAAAAGATTATTAGTACTTTGACAACACAATATAAACACACTAAATAACTGAAGGAATGAGACAACTATATCACACCTTACCTTGGAAACTTTTCATTGTCGATCAAAACAGTGTTCTGGACTTCATTGCTAAATGAAGTGAAGGTTCCGTCGCTGAGAGGCAGAAGCTTAAGGCCCTGTAGTTCTTTGTACTTCTCGTCACTGAGAGCAAATTCAAGAAGAGAGTATTTGTCAACTTTACTGAGGTTTTCAGCCACACTTCTGTGAAGGACATCTCTAACATAAGATGGAGTCACCCATGTCAAGGTATCACGTTCAGGGAAGATTTCTTCGACATCTTTCAAAACATGTTCTGGGAGTTTGACCAGATTCTCTCCTTTAGCAATCAGTAATCTTGACACTGCAGACATTGTGTCACTACATATATGGTTGACTGGAAAAACTGCATCTGAGGGAGACACCCAGATTTTCTCATCATTGGCAAGGTGAAAGATCTTGTATTCAATTAGACCATTCAGAGTGTCTGTTGCGACTTCATGCCATCTGTCTTTATGTACAGTCTTGGACAGGTCAGGCCAAAGATTGTACACAGCAGCAGCAGGCAGGGTTGAGTTTCTGGATAACTGAATGGCATCCAGGATCATCATGAGATATACGTGAGGAAGAATATCTTTTATAAGTAGCTCGTTCCACTTTGCAGACTCATCATTCTTCTGATCCTCCTCTTGCCATTTAATGAACCTCCGATTATCTGTCAGGCCAAAGCAAGCATTGATGTGAATGGGAAGCCCAGTTTTGTTTGAATCATTATTTGGAAGTGGCAGAAAGCAACTTAGTCGCCCATTGCAACGTGATCTGTCTTCATCTAATCGAAATGCAACATCAACTTGAGGGTAGAAGCTCAGTTTACTGGCTAGAGAGTCAATCTCTGGTTTATATCCGTGTTTCAGAAGGCAAGTTGTCACAAGCCACTGGCACTTTGTTTCTTTCTTTTGATGGGAAATGTGTGATACCGTTTTGAAACAAGTTTTTCTGTCATATGATTCCTGCTTGACATGAGAAAGGTTAGTGCCAAATTGAGTTGACGCTGAAACTTTTAGCCTGTTGTTGCAGAAGCCTTTTGTGTCAATATGCAGCAAACTGATGGATGACACATTTCTCAGGAAAAGAAGACTGATGTCTGCATCAGCGATGAAACTGTCAAAAAGCTGTGTAACTTTTGTGGAGTCATACAAGTTATCGGAGATTTCAGAAGCCTTGTTACGCAGAGGGAAACGGAAAAGCGTTCCTTTGAAGTACTGCTCTTCACTGATGACCTCCTCCCAGGAACAATTATTGACTTGACTGACAACATTTTGAAAGGGCTGAAACTGATCTCTCAAGTTCAAAAGGCTCTCTCTGTCCTCTTCATCTTCCAAAGACCATCGATAGCCTTCTTCATCGTCTCCAAACATCTTCTTTTGTGGGTCAAAAATGGCAAGGTGTTCAGAACTGAATACACATGGCAAGTCTGTAAGTAAACAATAATAATAATTTTAAATATTATTAGCATTGCCAGTGTTGTGCCAACTCCCATGTCAAAATCTGACACCCCAAGTATGCTGAGGGGCAGTTATTCGTAAAAACTGATGTCGCAGTTGATCAGGTCAATGCAGTCATTATTAAACACATTATTAAACAATCACTGAGTGCTGATACACTATAATTAGGGATGCACCTAAATTAAAATTTTTCCCAATACAATAAGTCTATATTAATTTTTATTAATTATATTCTTATTCTTCACTATTTTGTCTAAATAGATTAAAGATAAAACTGTAAAATATAAAATAAACAGTTTTTAATGCTTCAAGTGAATTTAACAATTAGAACAACATCTTACGCGTTTGGACTCTGTTTTCATTTGTCACATGTCTGTTTCCATTCAGTTTTTCCCTTGACTGTTTAGTTCCCTAGGTTACGTCATTAGTTCCATTGTCATCAGCTGTGTTACATTAATTAGTCTTGTTACAAGCCCTCTGTTTCTGTCTAGTCCTTGTCGGTTCTCGTTTGTGTTTGCGTGTTTCCCTGGTGTCTCTGAGTTGTATTAAAAGTCTGCATTTCCATATGCTGCTTGGTCTTGGATGTTTATATACCACGAAACGTAACACAACATTATAATGTACAGTTTTGAGATTGGCTAACTATTTAACAGTGTCATAAAATGTATATTATTTATTATTAGTGTTCTTTAAAATGAACTTTAAGTGAGTGTTAGATGATGGAAAATAAAATCTAAATGTAAAAAATGGGAAATAATCCAGTACATTTTAATATTACTAATAGATTAACAATTAAAAAAGTTTACTGTATTCTGTAATATATTATCTTCTTTTGTGATGCTTACAGTAATAATTCTGAAAACATAAAGCCTACCCTCTGCCAATTTAACAACAATATTATTCAAAAACAATTATTACAATATTACTGTAAGCACATCATTCTATGGAGGTTTGCTGTGGTAGTAACTTGTGTAAGCTGTGCTAATTTAGCAAGCAAATCTGTTAGCAGTTAGCAAATACAACACAAAAATGACGTGACGTTAGTAACTTTGGTTACATAATGTGAAATATAATTTAAAAAGACATGAACTAACTGTCAGGGTTCTGCCCTGACAGCCTTGTCTGTGTTGTCTTTGTTTCATGTCTCTATGTTTGTGTTATGTGTCAGCACATGGCTTTTTCTTTGTTTGTGTTTGCCATGTGCTTCTCTTGTCCTGCCTCCTTGTTTGCGGTTTCCACGCCCCCTTGTTTAGTCCGGTCTAGTCCTCGTTTCACTAATTGTGTTCACCTGATCCTCATGTTTCTCTGCTCCCTTATATTGAGCTTCCTCTCCTCATGTCTTTGCTGGTTCGTTGTATCCTTTGTGTGTACAGTGTTCTTGCTACTGGTTAGTCTGTGCTAGTGTTAGTTTTTTTGTGTCTGTTATTCCTCCTTGTTGATTTAGTCTAGCTCTCTTAGTTTTACTCCAGTTATTCCAAGCCTTATTTTGGTGTTTGCCTTTATTTTTGATTTGATGAGTCATTAACCATTTTCTCCTTGTTTCTCTAGTTTCCGGTCAGATCGCAGTCTTGTTTCATTTCTTTTTTTTTGTTTATTTCTCTTGAGTTTTTATCTTAGCTACTTTAGTTATTTAGTTATTATTTAGTGGTGTTTGAGTCAGTCTTGTTTTGTTCTTTCTTGTTGTCTTGTCTGTTTCTTGTTGTGTGTGTATGTGTCTCGTGTTGGTTCCTGCCCTGTCCTGAGTTTCCCTGGCCACTGTGTCCGTCTGCCTGGCAACCAAGTCTGGAGCCACTGCTGGGAGACTAAAACATCAAAGCCCCGGGTTCCTGTTTGGTTCGTTCCACCATCGTCCTGCCTGGTGCTGCTACCCAAGCAGTCAAGTCTGTTGTCTCCTGCGCCTGGTTCCAGTGGTCATCCCTCTGCCCTGCCGTCTTCCCTGTCATAGTGTCGTCTGCCCTGCCCTGCTGTTTGAACTGTTTCACACTTCACCTTCCCTGTTGTTTCTAGTTTTGTCATTAAACCCCTTGTCAGCTCATTGCATCTGGGTCCTCATTCAGTATATCCTGACACTAACATACTGTGTTAACGCTAAATTAACCAGCAATATCGTAGGATTTCTAATCAGCAGGCACTTAGTACAATACCCAAAAAAGTCTATTAATGTAGTGTATTTCACCTGTAATGTGATAAACAGAGTTGAAGCCGATCCCAAATCTCCCAACTTTTGTTGGGTCATCCTGCTTTATGCTTCTGCCAACTCTCTGAATTCCCTCCCAGTCTTCCTCTGTGAATGCCGCATCATTGAAGGCATAGAGAGCAGGTCCTGCCAGATCAAAGATACAGTTGATCAAACAAAAATAGCCAAGCAACTTTGAAAATGACACACTTTGTCTTTAGCACCGTAAGAACTCTGGTCAAATACTGGCCATGAAAGAAAAAAAAATGAGTTATATCTCCCGTACTGTATGCCCTTATTTTAAGCTCATTTTATTTTATTTTGGAACCAAACTGGTACCAGAGTACCAGTGATTTTGACCTGGTTTTGAGATACAAACAGTTTGAGATACAGTAGTGGCAACCAGTGCTTTTTTTAAATGAAACTCTGTAAATGTCGTGAGTATCATGAGAACTGTTTGCAAGGGAAAAATGTATCTGATTGTTGATTGAACAATGGGCATTATATGCTAGGGGCAACCAAAATAATAAACACAAGAAAATGACTGCCATCTGTGCATCCTCTCTCTCTCTCTCTCTCTCTCTCTCTCTCTTTTTAAGCCTAAATCTACTCCTACTGATATATTCAGATAAAATAAAGCCAATCATATTAACAGAATAGTGCAATAGTGCTGGCTGATATTTTACACTCATACTTGTATTCTTTAAATTGAAAGATGAAAATTAATTTGTTAAATACATATGAATAGAGATGCACATGTCATTGACTCAATAAAGAAATATTTATAGTGAAAAAAAAGTTTCAAGTACAAAAACATGACCTGTAAACTATGGAAGACTTTTTTTTTCACAGAATTGTGTGATATGAACTCACAAAGTCAAAACTGCAAGAGAAAATTCAAGAGAAAAAAAGTCTGAATTCTGACTTTATAACTCGCAATTGTGACTTTATAACTTGAATTACTGACTTTATAACTTGCAATTTCGAGTTTATATCTCACAATTCTGTAAAATAAAAAAAGAGTCAGATTTGTGAGATAAAGAGTCGCAATAATCTTCTTTTTCTTTTTTTTTTTCAGTTGCGGAAACGGCTTCCATAGTAAACTCCTTTCCCATTAAAAAAAGAAAAAAAGGCAAAGGATGTAGTTGCAAAACTCTTCAGGGTTGAGACATATGAATGAGGACAAAAGCTAAGACCTGTCTTTGTTGTTGGCTCTAAATTAATTTAGAAAGCTTATGTCACATGACCACCTCTTAAATCTGCTCCCAGTGTTTTCGACACAAATACCTTGATACTTTCCGAGCTCTTCAGTCCACAGGCTCCGAGTCCCATAATGCCTCTCATCATGAATAAACACCACACGTGAAGCTCCTGCATCATCTGCATTCTGTATCAGCTCCTGATATGTTACAGCATTAATATTATCAATAGATACAACGAGATGTAAGATGCATTCCATTTGACAATGATGTAAAAATATTCAAGCAGTATGTAAAGTTTTTTAGCTTACCTTCAGTATTTGTCCCCCATCTGGGTACCTTCTCAAAATTTCTTTCAAGTAGTCAATGAACGGTGGAGACGTCGCACCAAATTTATTTCTGCATTGAACAATGTAAAGTTTATCACAAACAGAGCAAAACACATTCAGAGTGATTTCAAAGTTCATTGTGAACAAAAGACAAAATCAGCTTAAAGGGTTCGTTCACAAGAAATGAAATTTCTGTCATTAATTCCTCACCCTCATGTCATTCCACAGCCTTAAGACCTTCGTTCATCTTCAGAACACAAACATAATTTTAATGAAATCAGAGGGTTTCTGAAGCACACATAGGCAGCAATGTCAATCCACCTTTTGAGGTCCAGAAAGGTATTAAAAACATTGTTAAAATCAAAAATATCTTAATTTGTGTTCTGAAGATGAATGAAGGTCGTACGGGTGTAGAACGACATGAGAGTGAGTAATTAATGACAGAAATTACATTTTTGGGTGAACTGACCCTTTAATAAGATAATTGATAGTATGATTCTATTTTTAAAAAATATATAAATATGCTTTATCTGATGACTCTCAGTGTACTTTAGGTTAACACTCCACTACACCATATTAGTGGTGGGCTTAAACATACAACTGTCACAATGTGGCTTTAATGAGAGCATGATGAAGGAGATGATAAACAAAAACAGTCCAAACAAGGAACACTTAGGAGTATCTTAACACAATACAACAACAATGATGCCCGACAAATGAAATATGGAAAATCAGGGCTTAATACATACAGGGATAATTAATGTAACCAAGAACACATGTGAACTCAATCAAAATCCACAGACAAACTAGCAAAGGGAACACAGGCACTGAACATAATCATTACAAAATCATGCAGTGAATAAATCCACATACTTCTTTTTCTTCTTTTGCCTCGATGCTGAACTCATTGCGCTTCTTTACATTCTCCTGTGTGGTTAAAAATGAAAACTGTTTAAAAAACAATTAACTTCCAAATTCTCCAATTTCTTAAAATAAGCCTTTTTTAACATCATAGTAATTGCTATAATATTATTGTAAATGTAATTTCTTTTTTTTTCATACAAATTTAGGTAGCTAGTTTGCAATGCTTTCTAGGGTCTCATGTGACCTATAAAGTCTGCTTGTAAGATTACATACACCGGGCAGAATCTGAAAATGTTAATTGTTAAAATTAAAAATTTCATTTTGACCTGTATTTTGTACTGCCCTGAATAAGCTAAAGAGCATGACAGATTTTTCCATACAGTCACAAGACAAATTTACACAGCTGAACCAGTTCAAAAGTTTACCACACACTTGAATCTTATTCTGTGTCGTTACCTGGATGATCTACTACTGTTTTCGTATTTTGTGATGGTTGTTTGCGAGTCTCTTGATTGTCCTGAGCAGTTAAACTGCCCACTGTTCTTTAGAAAAATCCTCCAGCTCCTGCACATTCTTTGATTTTCCAGCATTTTTTGATTATATGCCCATTTCTAACAGTTATTGTATGATTTTAAGATCCAACTTTTCACACTGAGGGACTTACACACAACTATTACAAAAGCTGCAAACATTTACTTATGCTCCTGTGTCACAGATACACTGAGGCTTTACTGGAGAGCCAATGGGCGGAGCTTGATGTCCAGCTCCCTCTCCATCTACACCCTAAGCTCCACCCCTTAGATCAACAGAGGCGGAGCTAGAATAGTTCACCACTTGCATACACACATTATTCAAATCATATATTAGATCTCCTCATTCTGAACACCTTTGCATCAAGAATATCTGTGTCACTCAAAATTTTAAAATGATCTTTTTAAAAAAGCAATAAAAAAAGCAAACTCAGCAAAACAAGTCTCCCTGAAATTGCTGAAAATTTTCACTTTAATGTCTGATTAAGGTGCTTACATTCTTGCTAAATAATGCATAATATTTTTATGCCTGCATTTAAAGGTCTTAAAGCACGTGAACCTCGACAACTGGAATTACATACATTTTAAAAATCGTTTGCAAAGATTTTTAGAAGACAAAATGAGAACAACTGTGTAAGCTTATTCTTGTGTGCTGATTAATAATAAAAAAATAACCTAAATGCCATTTTTATGATTCCTGCGTTTTACTTTTTTTATATAAAAATATATTTATGTTATATTGTTGAGTTATATTACAGCCTATTACTTTAGTATTATATTATTTTAATAACATTTATCATCTCCTACCTCCCGTGGTGCTGATGTGGTGCTGATGCTCCTCGAACCGCAGAGTGAAGAGCAGCGATCAGAGCAACACTGATATACACTCACTGATCCTCTAGGTTTCTGTTCACTAGAAAGATCCTGTTTAGCGAAAACGAAACTTAAACTCATAGTTGAATACATGAGTTGGCAAATAAGCACGTTTTCACTCACTTTTTTTTCACTAAACCAGACCGTTAAAGTAACTGTTGCAAAGCAAAAACAGGAATAGCCTACTTGAAAACTGTGGTTAATCTCACGGTTACCATGGTTTAACTACAATAAAGTTTTTTTTTTAAATGGTAGTAAAACCATGGTTAATTTTAGTGAATTGGGGAAATGACACTTAGATGACTGAATAGAAAAGAACAGGGGGGAAAATAACTACAAAGAACAGGCTTATACTTTATAAAGTCGAAAAGAGAAAGAAACAAAGACTGATTCTGAAATCTTTCAAAAATGTATGAAGGAGATCCCTTTTTATGATTTAGCTTGGCAAAAAAAAAAAAAAAAAAAAAAAAATACTGTAATAAATGTAACATGCTGTAATCTGTATTTACCCTAAGAGATTTATTATATAAATAATTAGGCTACTTTTATTTTGATAGCATGGTACCAGGCTTCTTTCTGTATGGCGTCCACCACGAAAGCAAGAAACTGATTTCCCTTTGTTCAAAGTGTCTGGCATTTAACAGTGGTAATATTGCTTTCAAGTTGTGTGATTTTCGCCAAAAACCTGAAAATGATGACGTGCATTACGTTACATGGCGTCATTCTTCATTACTGTCCGTTCATCTGTGGGGAATTTGCTTATCTGACCGTACGGACGCGACTCTTCTGCTCTGAATAATGTATCGAACTTGCAGATCTTGTTAAACGCTTCAGATTGGGTTGTGTGATGTTCTGGGCGGAGCTGGTGGTGACAGCGGTGAGTCTGCATTTTGTGCTTTCTTGGATGTTGAATAATGACGAACAGGGTGAACGCAAGAATTGAGTGGAAATCTGTATCTAGTAACTGTTCGGTCAGTCCTCAAGAAAGGTTTCCCCGTGTGTAAATCATTTCTGCTTGTCTTTGGTAAATACACCATTGTGGTGCATACAGCACACACCACACCCAGTCAGATAGCGGACATACTCTGCTGTTGTTTGCTTTTGCAGAACATATTTTCATGTGTGAAGTGATGACAGTCGAGGTCCTCGAGGCGGTTTAGCAGGAAGGAAATGTGTAAAATGTTGCTCAAACCCGCTATCCTCAACCGAAACTAAAGGCTAAATATGTTTTTACACAATTATTATGGTCTGGTTTTGGTACAGATCTGTAACGCCTTATAATCTTTCCAATCATCAGACATATTTCCAAACATTTAAATGGACATCGATGCTACTATGTGTGAAGGAAATTAATTATCCTATCCTTTAAGTCATTTATTCATTTTGATTGTATTTGAAATAAGAAAGTATGTGTAGTTGGTTAAAATACATTCTGTTGGCATTGGCAACACACAGACGTCAAAGGAAACAGACAAGGACAAATAAACTTTAAGAGCCCTTCATAAAATTCAGCTACTGGTAAAACATTTGTGATATGATGAAATATTTGTAAAAACTCAAATGTAAAAACAATAATGCAGAAGGACCAAACCTTACGTTTACCATAAGCTGATTGGTTGGAAAGATTTTGTCATTAATATCCACCAGCTAACAAAAATATGTCCCAAGAAAGTTTTTTGCTAACATTCCCATTAAGTTACGACAACGTTGTTTCTTAATGTTCGCTGAACGTTCTAAGCATCCAGTTTTTTTTAAATGCTTTAAAATTCCAGTTTTTCTTGGTTATGCGATCATTAAGAGAACATTCTATTTCAGAATTTTGCTAGCAACGTTACTTTGGAATGTTCTCGGAACATTCCGAAACAAATAGTTTCTAACATTTAAGAAGTGTAAGACAAACATCCAACCAAGACCTTTTAGAAGAAACGTTCCATGAATGATAATGTTTTTGTGCTAACGCTTTGAGAACATTATTAAACACCAGATAACTTTGAACAAACATTGTAATAATGTTATTGGAAGAACGTTTGTTCGTAACTTTGAGAGAACCTTGCCACAACATTAACCAAAGTTCGGAGAACGTTCCCTATTAAGCCCAAAGTATATTTCACTTGTTACGCGTATGCGAGGGTCAGGGCACAGTGTGCGTTACTCGAATTTCATCATCAGAAGAGTACAAACGTACTGTACGCGCACACAGTCACTTTTGTGACTCTTTGGGAAGGGTCAGTTACACCTGAAATAAATTTTGAACTCACTGTAAAGTAATATTGTTTGTTAACTCCGGCAATGTTTTTCTCATTAGGTGTGATGGACTTTTGGTCAACTCTGGGTTTTGAATCATTCGACATGTCCCACTCTTCCAAGCCTCGATCTCACCCTTGTGGCCTGTGTGACAAATCTTTTACCCAGATGTCCATGCTCACCAAACACCAGCGAATGCATAAACGCAGCCACGCCGGGGAGAAGCCTCACACCTGCCGGATTTGCTCCAAGACCTTCATCTCTTCGGCCCATCTGTCACTGCACATGCGATCACACACTGGAGAGAGGAAGTACAAATGCAGCGTATGCTCTAAAATGTTCATGCAGTCGTCCCAACTCATGCGCCACAAGACCATCCACACCGGCGAGAAACCCTTCAAATGCCCAGACTGCAACAAGTGCTTTGGCCGTGCCTCTCACTTGAAGACCCATCGCAGGCTCCACACCGGAGAAAAGCCCTTCAAATGCACACTGTGCGATAGGGCTTTTACTCAAAAGGCCGGACTTATCATCCACCTGCGCTTGCACACAGGGGAGCGCCCTTTCAAGTGTGACAAGTGTGGGAAGGCCTTCCGCACGTCAGCCCACCTGCTTAACCATCAGGCGTTGGAGTTGGGCGAGGGCAGGTACGTCTGTGCCACATGCAAGAAGGGCTTCCGGTCGGTGTCCATGCTGAAACAGCACGAGAAAAGCCACCAGGACAGCGGCACGCTCTGCTGCAGCGTGTGCTCCGGGGCCTTCTCTCATTCCTCGTATCTGCAGCTCAAACTGCACTTACACAACGGAGAGCAGCTCTTCCACTGCAAGGTGTGCAACAAAATATTCGTGAAGATGTCCACCTTTGAGAAACACTGCAAAAAACATCTGATGGAGATGGACGAAGGTGAGGACGAGACCGTAAAAGAGGAAGATCCCCCATTTGAGCTGCACACGGCTGCATCCCCGACACCTTCAACATCAGAAGTCAACACGCGATCCAAAACAAGAGCCAAAATTAAGAGCACAATAGACAGCTCATAATGGACTGACAAGCTTTTTGTAACATTAAAGAGGACCTGTTATGCCATTTTACAAACTCAATGTTGTTTTTGGGCTCTACTAGAGTGAAAGTTGATTATTTTCCTCATATTCTTCATTGTTGCAGCTCCTCTCTTCCCAGTCTGTCAGTGATGCTCTCTTTAGTTCCTGACTCTATGAAGCCCCTCCTTCTGAAAAGCTCAATGTGCTCTGATTGGTCGGCTGGAGTGGTGTGTTGTGATTGGTGTTTGGGAAATTCCCCGCCCCCTACCACAACTGCACACTACTAACTACTCATCCAGGCCCCGCCCCTTTATTCTGCCCATTAATTATTTAAATGTGGAATATTGTGAAGAAAACCCAAGATTGAGGGGTTTCAGGTAACTCCTGCTGGAGGGACTTTGAGCTTTTTCACTCTCAAACAGCAACATTACACACTAAAGACGGTTGAAAATGGAACAAAAGCATAATAGGACTCCTTTAACATAATATCTTACAGTATTTATGATATAAATGATGTCTTCATTTGCAACATCTCTCTGCACCTATGGATCATGTGCAGGTGTACAAACACTCGTCTTTGCAGATGATTTCGCACTTAATTTAATACTTATCAAAAAGTGGCATCTTCTATATCTTCTCAGCTCTGAAGATGATATTCCATGCAGAGTCAAACTGAGCTTGTCTTTTGAATTCCTTTTATGTTCTTTATAACTAATTCCTTGAATTTGAATTGAGGTGGCAAACAGATGTATAAGATACTTAAATATTTGTATTTATTTTAGATGTTGTATAATTTTTGTGAACCAGGGTTAAAAACACTTCCATTTAATGTTGAATTATACAGCATTACAAATCTGTAAGTTCTTTTTCTTGCCATTCTATTTTAAATTCATTAAACGGCCATTTTGATTCAAATTCCACCTCAAACTAAAACTATTTTTCAGTTCAGAATTTTACGCAATTCTGATTAATTAACTAAAAGTTACAACTATATGTACGGTATCTAAAAATGCAGACAAATCTAAATGAATTGAGACATGCTTAAAATCTGTACCCACAAAAAGATCTGCAGGTTTCCACCGAATTGAAAGGCCTTTCATTTGTAACATTCTACAAATTGACACTCATGTGCTGTTTAGTATTTTTTTTTTTTATTGTTTTCCTTTAAAGTGTCAGTTCACCCAAAAATGAAATTTCTGTCATTAATTCCTCATCCCCATGTCATTCTTCACCATAAGACCTTCGTTCATTCAAAACACTGCTTCCAAGGTAAATTAATCTTTTGTTTCGAATCGAATTTGTGTTCTGAAGATGAACGAAGGTCTTAAGGGTGTGGAAAGACATGAGGGTGAAATTTTTTTTATTTTGGAGTGAGCTAACCCTTTAATATGGTAAATCTGACTTCTTTAAATGTTAAAAACCATCCCTTTTTCTCTCAAAATCAACACAGAAACTTTGGAAAAACGGGGCCTAGTCATATCGCTCAATGTAAATCTCAGATTTCATTATGCATATAAAGTGAAATCTGAACATTTATGTTAACAAAACAGCAAAATGATTTTTGTTCTGTAATTTCAGAGACCACGTAAGGTATGATTGACCATGGGCTGTTGAATTAATATATAATGTGCAGTCAGATGGTTTCATGCCACAAATGCAGAGAAACTCGCAGTTCATAAATACTTTGTCATTTTATGCAGTTATCATGCAGTCCTCATATCTGACAGTGAACAGTGCTGTTGATTGGATTACTTTTTAATACTGCACATTTTTATTTATTTTATTTTAAATGTAAAATAGTGCTAAAAAATTATTTGATTTGCTGTTAAATTTATATTTCATGATTATGTTGTTATAGAGCAAAACAAGACAACATGTACGGACAACATCAGCAGAACCTGAGCTAGTTGGCTCCTGGATTGAACCAGTGACCAAATCACAACCAGTGTTCTATTGCTGTTAACAGAGAATTAAAAAATCATGTAAACATGTTTACTGTCGTTTTTGATCATAACGCATGGAATTTTCAGAAGCTAATTTTTGGAAAATGTTTAATAACGGGTACTTTTTACTCTGTCTAATGAGAAAAATGTTAACAAAGGTCATCATTTGACTATTTTTGCAAATGTTTAGTGCACTAATAATGTTATTGCTTTATAGCAGCACGAGAGGGCGCTGTGTAGTGATGAGAGAGGTTACTGGCTCTTGTTTCTTTGTGATTTGCTCAGGTTAAGTTTGTTTGTGGTGTTATTGCGGTTTCTCCAGCGCTCTAGAGTATTGTTTCTGCTTATTAAGACAAAATCTGCAAATAGATCTTTTTCCTCACCTTGACTGAACCAACCTGTGACAAAACTGTTACCAGTTACACTTGTGTAGTTTATTCACCCCCATGTTGTTCCAAATCCAGTTGTTTTTCAAGAAACACAACTGGATGTTTGCCGAGAGTTTTTGCATATATCACAAATAAAGTCCTTTGGCTTTATATAAGGGGGTTCAAACTCAGTTCCTGGAGGGCCAAAGCCCTGCAGAGTTTAGCTTCAACCTCAATTAAACACACCTGTTCCAGCTTATCAAGTCCTTCAGGTGTGTGTGTTGGAGCCAGGTTTGAACTGTGACCCTTCAGGAGCTGAGTTTGTCACCCCTGGGAGGTATTCCAGAAAGCAGGTTATGTGACATACAAACTTTCGGTTTCAAAAATGGAGGTAACTTTCATGGTAAGTAACCAAAGCAACTTACTCTCTGAACATAACCTGCTCCGGAGCAGATTGTTCCAGGATTAGTTTTCATAAGAGGTATTCAGATGTGTTATTTAATTAATGTAGTTATATTAATGTAACTAAATTTGTTATATAGTTGCATTTAGTATATATATATAGTCATATTTAGTTATATATACAATATATAATATTGTATATATAACTAAATATAACTATATTTATAAACTAAATGCAATGTATATATATAGCACTATTATAATGTTTAAATGTTTATTCAATTCTAATTCATGTATTTATTTAAAATAAAAATATAATATAATTTCTATAATAAAATACGTATGTCATATTTTATTAAATATTCAGCATTAAACAAACAATATCATTCTTATTCTCAGTATAAAGATTGAATAAAGATTTCTTATGCTATAAAAAGATTGAAAAAAGGATTACACAACCACCAAATAGGTGGCGATGTGCACTAATAGGTTATGTAAATGGCCATTGAACAAAAGAAGAAGAAGGAAGATGAACGGAGCGTCTGTTTCCATGGTGAATCATCGATTCGTTGCTCGGTTGAGAAGGTCTTGTGTGTTGACCGGAAACATACTCTGGGTTGGCTGAACTTACTCCCTGAAGCGTTTTGGGAACCAACATACCTCGAGTAAGCAAGGTTTGGGTTAATCAACCGAGAGTTCAGGATATAAGTGGCTTTCTGGAATACCCCCCTGCAGCAACAGTCTTCTTAGAGAGAGGATGGGCAAGCGACTCAAGTCAACAAATGAAAACTAAATTAATCATAATTTGCAGTAGAGTATAGTGCTCATGTGTGGTATGGAGGACCAGGAGTGCCACATAAAAATAAAACGATGAATCAATGAATTCATTTAATAATTCCCACATAAAAAATGTAAATAAATAAATCACTTTTAAATAGGCAAATAAATAGACGTATTTAAAGTTGTTCATTTAATTCCTGTTTTTAAAAGTAGATTAATAGAACAATAGAAAAATACATTTGTAAATCATTTTAAATCTCTTTTTAAATCGCCTTTTAAATGGCTTTTTAAATCGCTTTTTAAAACTCAATCGAGTGCTAAAATGCCATTGGACAGTACACATGTGGGAGCAACCAATCAGCTTTCGCCTCAATTTGAAGCGCCGACTCTCTCTAGTAGAGTTCGAGCAACACGATGACGCAAAGTGTCAGGCGAATCTGAACGTGTTTGGAGAGGTTATAATGGTTTTCGTCGGACTGTCCTTAGCGACTCAACAATACATCCTGCTGTCTCTTCTGCCGGTACATCCAACGACTGGTGTTGTTCGAGAATGCTTGGAAGTTCAACCATAGCGTGAGGTCTGCGGAGTCGCTGAATGACCTCAAACTGAACCCAAATCCTTCCATTTATTGTACAACCACAATTATCCGCGGCGTTAGCCGCGTCTTCCCTCAACTGAAAAACTCTTTTACATAAAAAATGATAATCAAGAGGAGAATTTCTTTCGCAAAAATCAGCTAAAGCTAACAAATCATCTACAATACTTCTAAAAACACATTTAGCATTCGCCTGACATCGCGTTGCTCGAACTGTCATTAGAGGGTCGGCTCTTCAAATTGAGGCGAAAGCTGATTGGTTGCTCCCACGTGTGTACTGTCCAATGGCATTTTAGCACTTGATTGACAAATGGAGAAAGAAAAGCGTTTGGCAAACCGAGAGAGAAAAGCAATTGGCAAATCCTTTTTTTAAAAAGCGTTTTAAAAAGCCATTTAAAAGGCGATTTAAAAAGCGATTTAAAAAGCCATTTAAAAGGCGATTTAAAAAGCCATTTAAAAAGCGATTTAAAAAGAGATTTAAAATGATTTACAAATGTATTTTTTATTGTTCTATTATTCTACGTTTAAAAAGAGAAATTAAATAAACAACTTTAAATACGTCTATTTATTTGCCTATTTAAAAGTGATTTATTTATTTACATTTTTATGTGTGAATTATTAAATGAATTAACTGATTCATCGTTTTATTTTAATGTGGCACTCTTGGTCCTCCATAGTGTGGCAGTGTGCTGTAACAGGCCAATCACTGTTCACCACTAGAGGGCGAAGTTTATCCATACCTGAAATTTATGCAACCCCTTTTGTGAAAAAAGCAAAGTGCAGCATTGTAAACATAAACCTTTATATAAGTGGGAAGTGGAAATGTAAAAGTGGGAAGTGCAGTTATGTAGAAAACACAAAAGTGTTTGTAGGTTTAACTGTAAATAACCTGCAGATACAGTGCTGTTCTTTTTACAACATATGAGGGAATATACATAAATATAACATATTTTATGCCACAAAAATATCTTTGGAGATTCATTTGTTTTTAGAAAATATAAATACGCCCCTACATTTAGTACCTGTTATTGCTCTCTTCATTAGAAATAACTTCTTACTGTAAGTGTTTCTTATAATTGTCTGTAAGTCTCCAATGGTATAAACTGTCTATAAGTGTGGACTGATCAATTAATCTTTAAAATAAAATATTACTGTTTTAATTTTATATATGATATAATTAAATACTATACTGGTAAAATTATAAATTTGCAGTATAGGGAAAGGTGGAGAAAGTATTTTATGTAAATCACAAAACATGTTAAAAGACCAAACATGTGTATAATAAACCATTTCCCCATGCGATACAGAGTTACCGTATAACAATTTTAGTAGGCTATCTTCATAAACCAAATGTCTTTTAGTGGTTTCTGTCATGCACTGCATTTTTGCAGAGAAAGCATTTCCTCTGTCCCTTCTTCTGTCTTACATACTTAAGTAAAAAAGCCACAACCACTGCTTTGTGATTGTTAAACAGATCTGTTCAGAGCATCTTGACTTCCTGTCTACCATGGAAATATCTAAACCGATGTTGCGTGGGGATCTGACTCACTAACCACAGGTGCTGTTGCTATGGAACTTCATGTGAAGAAACTGTAATGAGAGAAATGGAAAGTAAAAGCCATTGATTTTAATTGAAGATTAAATCATAACGTTAACAATGTGTTTACAATGTGTGTTTAACAATGTGTTTACAATGTACAATTACAATGTGAACATTATAATGCTGTGCAATTACAACAGCAAATTATGCTGTAGATCAGATCTGAAAACAAGGTTAAATGGTAACTATGTAATGGTGTTTTATTCAGATAACAAAATAAATAGGCTTTTAACTTCTGAATCTGAAAGGCTGCACGACATTTTCATCTTCAAATACCATGAACAAAACTAAAAAAAGGTAAAATACAATGTAACCTAGACTCCAAAAGATATGTTTAAAAGAGATTAACACAGTTTGTTCTGACCACAACCTAATCTTTGCAGTGAATTAAAAGCTGTTGAGAGAATCAATCTAAAATCTAAACTCAAGGGACATTTAGAAATAAAACACTCGAAATAAGAAATAAGACTGTCACGGCCATATAAACAAATTACTATTTAAAAAAAAATATATATATATATATATATATATATATATATATATATATATATTAATTTTTTAATAGTAATTTTAAAATCTATTTAAAAAAAATATATTATATATTATTGAATTAATTTATATTAATATTAAATATATCAAACAAATGGGACAGTCTGGTTATCGTTATCCTGAAATCTATGAGTAAATTACCTTTGTAGCCCAGTTAAAATAGATAACCCTCAGTAGCAATACTGCCCGTCTGATTAATACTGTAACTGTAGATATGGAATTCATGGAAGAAAAAATTTAAGAAGTTAATTGTGACTTTTCTTATCTCAGAATTATTGAGTGATAAAGTCAGAATTGCAAGATATAAACTCACAATTGCAAGAAACTGCGAGTTTATATCTCGCAATTCTGACCTTTTCTCGGAGTTGTGAGATATAAACTCATGCAAATACATGTTATAATGTCCAATTCTAGGGAAGAAAAAGACTGACGTTGCGAGTTTATACCTTACAATTTTGACAATAATTCGCAATTGCATGTTATAAAGTCAGAATTGCAAGATAAAAAGTCGAGTGGCGGAAACAAGCCTCCATAGGTAGACAGGTTAGGATAGGTGGGATAGGTTAAGATCCTCTGCACCAGAAGTCACCTCCAGCACAGGGCTGAGAGGGTTGTTTTCAGCCCACAGACAGGCTTTCTTTTTCTTCAGATCAGAATTCCTCTTGTGCTCCCTTCTCAACAACAATATTATGACCAATCCCAGAAAACAAATCAGAGGAATAGTGATTCCCAGTGTTGCTCCTAACGGGTCTGTCGATTTTTCAGAAGCACCTGAGAAAACAAATCAAATTATAGATTTCTGTTTGTTTGTTTTTTTAAAGAAAAATGTTCTTTGGATATACATTAGATTCACGACTTAATGTGTTCAAATGGGGTTAGGGTTAGTGTTGTCATATCCTGCAGCTCCAGAGTTCAAGTGTTTGCCTCAATATGTGTGCCTGAAATGTGTGTACTTTCAGAGGATCTGTTGTGATGAATAGGAATAGTAACGAATAGCTTTCTCCAGGTATATAAGATGTCCTTGCTGTTGCTGGCTTTGCATTGAAAGTTGGGTTGGGGGCTGTGTCGCTGAGGTCATCATGATTTTGCCAAGTAAGACGTGATCCAGGATCAACAACACACCTGACAGAAACGGTCCAAAATTGAACCTAAACCCTAGCCACAAGCTACCTAGAAAATCATTGACATTAGTCCATAAACCTAACCCTAAAATCTGATTGGTTTATAGGGATGTTGTTGCAGGAAAAAGAAGGATGTTCATCCAGGTCCTATCATGGTTATTGCATGGTTGAAGAAATGTGGAGAGAATAGTGACCAATGTCTAGTGGAAATTATCAAAATGGCTTAAATCGCTTAGAGTAGGATATTTATGGAGATTTAATGTGTTTTATCTTCAGTTGATTTCATCTCATGCTACGGCTGAAGTCAGTTGTAGTTCTTGTGTTTCTCTTTTCTTCAGATTCTGCTTGTTATCATCAGGTGTCTTCAATAATGCTCAATCATCACTCAATTAATCACTTAATTCTGAGAGTGAACTAATGTAAACCCTGAGTAGTGTTAATTTTACACCGGGAAATTTTCTGTTCACCCTGAAATACGCCGCACAACAAATTAATTAAATTTCAACCTTTGATTTCTTAATCGCACTATATCACAATTTCAGCTGTATTACGATTAATTGTACTGCCCCATTTATTCATTTAAAGTATCTTTTGTATAAAAACATGCTACTTTCTAGATAGTTACCTTCAGTGTGAACATGGACAGAGAGCTCTCCGGATTTATCTGAAGCCAATTTCTTCCAGTTCTTAGCAGCTGGAAGCCACTCCTCTACCTCACAGTAGTATCGCCCCTCATCAGTGGAGTTGATCTGTGGCACAGTCAGTTTGTAGTGTGTGGAAAGCGGTCGTCCAAACACCAGATGTTTATCGCTCATTGTGCTGTGTAAGGTCCCGTCACGTCTGGCAGTGAATATAGTGACTGTTTCTTCTTCCTTCTGAGCCTTGAACCAGGTGACCTCAAAGGCAGAATTATCACTAGACTGTGAGTCAATGACACAGTCAACGGTGAACCCAACCTGATCATTGGTCATGTTGAGCATTTTGTTCTCCTTCTTCACACGCAGTTTACTTTCTGTTTAAATGAAATACATCACAGTTTGAACAAGAATGAAAATGAATACACTGACATCAATAAAGACAGTCATATGTCAATATCCATAAGCAATAAGTCAGGGTTTTGTAAGTTATTAAAAAGACTACTAAGAGACGAAAAGTGGATAAGATGTAAATTGAGGTATTACCAATACTCTGAACCCTGACGACAGTTAATCCTGATTTGGCTTGTGCCGTTGGTTTCCAATGGCCCTCACAATCGAGCTGGTGCTCATCGACTCTACACTGGTAGCTTCCACTATCAGCTGTACCTGTGTTTAATACAACCAGATTGAAAATACGCGAAGTAGGTCTAGAAAAGCGAAACCTGTCTGTTTTCTCTGTAAAGTACTGTAGACGACCATTGTAAGTGTATGACAATAAAGGTGTCCCGCTATCAGATTCCAGGCTATTAAACACCCATCTGAGAGAGTAGTGACGTGTAGGATCCTCTTTTTCTACATTCAAGGAGCATTCAAGTTCAAACTGGTCTCCTTCTTTAATGTGAAGATACTTGTTATTGCTGTCCATAGTAAAGTTTTCCTTTTTTTGGCTTTCCTCAGTGTCCACATGGATGGATAACTCTCCAGACTTGTCTTCACCTATCTTTCTCCACTTGTTTGCAGCTGTCTGAATCCATTCAGCAACCTGACAATAGTAAAGGCCAGTATCGGTGGGGTTGATGTTTGGCACAGTCAGCTTGTAGTGCATGGTACTTGGGTGTTTAAACACCAGATCTTTATCACCGATTGCACTGTGTAAGGTTCCGTCACGGCTGGCATTGAAGATGATGATGGGTCGCTCGTTTTTCTGGCCCTTGGACCAAGTCACCTCAAAGAAAGACTCATCACTGGACCGCAAGTCAATAATGCAATCAATGGTGAACCCCTCTAGCAGATTGGTGATCTTGAGGCTTTTGTCCTCTTTTTGTACATGCAGCTTGTTCTCTGATTTAATTTAAAAAAAAAATCAGCAAAAATGATCTTCTAAATCAATTTTATAATTTTTTTAAACTCTAAATTAAAATATAAAGTACTCACCTATAAGCTGAACACTAACATCGGTATAACCTGACTTGCTGCTTGCCTTAGGTGACCATTGGCCTTTACAGTCCAGCTGGTACTGATCAACTTGACAGTAGTAGCGCCCCCTGTCTTCCTGGATGGCTCTATGAATAGTCAAGTGAAAGACACCCACTGAAGGGCTGGAGAAGTGGTGTCGTCCTTCAAGCTCTGAGTTAAAGCTGTTGAACATCAGACGGCCATCATAACTATAGCTCAGAAGCGGCACACTGGGGGACTGATCTCGGTTAAACCTCCAGGTAAGGGAGTAGCGAAGTGTAGAATCGGACTTGATACCATCCACTGAGCAATTCAACATCAGCTGCTCTCCCTCCTTAACCTTCAGCTGGATGTCATCTTTATTCATTCTGAAATCATTGGCTGAAACAGAAAATATGAGTACAACATCAGGGGCTGAATTTCTTTTTTCAAAAATGCATAATTTTTGCATAATTGCAAAATTATATTAATTTACATAAAACCATACATGTAATGATTTGAATAAATCTCTTCTATGATGTTTTAATCTCTGAATTAAAAGTCATTTGGATGTTTTTGGCGGCATTAAGTTAAAAATGTGGTAACAACTGAATCAAAAACACTTTCATGGCAATTCCTAACTATTTTTAATGTTTTGGTTATTTTTTATGGATTCATCTGTTGATATTGATGAGCTCAATGGTGTGGTTGGTTCCTGAGTAACATATTGTGTTGACTCTGTTATTCCTGAAAAAGTTGATGTATCCAAACAGTAATCCATGAGTGAGGAGGAATCTTAAATGTCTGTTGATTTAAGAACTGCTTATCAATGAGGGGATTTGCTTGAAGTTAAAAATGTATAGTAATTGATTAGACAAGAAATTAAGAGGGCAAAAAGAAGTTATAAGAAAAAAGTGGAGACTAAATTAAGAACAAATTGTATGGGATAGTCTTAAATCAATGATGGGCCTAATACTGCCTTCACGTGATCTCGGAATTATCATCAATATTTATGATAATAATAATATTCTTAAATATTTAGAGGAACTGGGTCCAATTTGTACATATATTTGTTATTTGTTTTTGAGGTTCAGAATGTACTAACATTTTTTGAAACAGTCTATTATTATTATTATTCCAGTAGTGAATTGTCCTAAATACCTGACAGATAGACCAGTGTCCTTGACTTAATTTATAATGAAGGTATTTGAGAAAATAGTAAAAGAAGTAGTTCTCGACCTGATGCAATCTGCCTTTAGGGCGGGGAGATGCAATATTGATATAAACATCTGGAGGGTAGTAGTAATCATGCAAGGCTTTGATTTGTAGATTTTGATTTTCCTTTTGCATTTAACACGATCCAACCAAGCTTGTTGGTTCACAAGCTTATGTCGAGTTTTGGTGTGGATGCAAGAATGGCCTCTTGGTTACTACAGATTTGTCTCAGAGAGTAAGGATTAATATCATTCTGTCAGGTTCTATAACTACTATTAAAATCCCAGGGATGTGTGTTTTTTCTTCTCTACATATCCTATACACAATGAGTGTAGTAGTCTGCTTGAAAATTAGTAAATTCTGAATTTTGCTGATGACACAGTTATAGTAAGTTTGTTGGTTGGTGAGCAGAGTGAACACGGGCCTATTGTCGAGTATTTTGCAAACTGGTGTCAAGAGGCTGGTCTACTTCTGAACACTGAGAAAACCATGGACATGTGCATTGACCGGCGGTGAAATCAGGCAGCAGTCCCATGTGCGGTTATCGATAATTATTCGATTGAATTGGTCCAGAGTTATAAGTACCTAGGCACTATAATCGATAATAAATTAATTTTAGCATAGAATACTGATGTAAGATCAGCCAACAGAGACTTTATTATGTGAGGAAATTAGCCAAATTTTATGTTGACAGGAGATTGGTGACTGCTTTTTATAAGGCATATATTGAATCGATTTTAATAATTTTGATGTGTTGGTTTGCCTCTTTAAAGTTCAAACAAAAGAATGCAAAGGTTGTAAATTACTGCTGTAAAGTATTGGGAGCAAAATTGCCTGGGTTGTCAAATTAGTTTGATATTCAGATGATAAAGACAGTGCATCACATTATATCGGACATATCTCACCCTCTTTATGATGCATTTCAGACCCTCCCTTTAGGATCTTTGTATAGGGTCCCTTTATCAGATTTAAATTTTCATCTGTACCATGTGCTATTCGTTTGCTTAATTCAAATAATAAGAGGTAGTTTGTGGTGTAAAAAAAAAAAAAAAAATCTATCATGCTGCAGAACAAATTGCCCCTAAGGTGGACAATAAAGTACAGTACAAGTGGTGGCTAATCCGTATGAATTTCTTTTTTCTTTTCTTCAGGACCCTGTAGCATAATCAAACAAAACTTCATCATGTGAAAAATATTGCAGTTGAGTAAAAAGGCCATTGCAATGAAGTAAATGTGTGTGTTTTTTTTACCTTTCTCTTTGACAACAAGCTCTGTGGAAACAGATTTTTCCTCTAGGGAATACCAGTCACCAAGAGGATCCTGAAGCCACTCTTCCACCTCACAACTATACTCTCCACTGTCAGATGTTCTGACCTGATGGACAGTAAGCTGGAAGGTCTGTTTCTGTCTTACGTCCATGCGGATTCTCTGGTCCATCTCTAGTCCAGCTGCGGGGCCAAACTTAACAACAGCATCTAGGTCCATAGTTAAGAGCATCTGGGACCCAATCATCCATATTATTGTGAAACGAGAGGTATTTCTGGTCGTCGTCAAGACTGAGCATTCAATCTTAGCATCGGTGTTGACAGTGGTTTCCAGACGAGACTTAGGTTTGGACAGGCTCAACATGCTCACTGTTGGTAAATATTACAAAGTTGAGGAGAAGAGAGAAAAAAACATATTCAGTTATTTAAATGCTTTAGAAAAACAGTGGGGGTTGACATTTTGCAGCTCTGGGAAAGGACAGTTACAAATGTTCTGTTATATTTAATTTACATGCTTGAAACACATACACAATGTTGGCATATGGTCACATGTGTTTTTTTCTGCCTGAGCCATGGTTAGGTTTCCAGTTCTCTTTTCTCAATTGATATCTCTTATGTTTAACTTGTCTTCTTCAGTGTAAAAGCTTTATGTCCTGAAGTGACAACATAAAATACAGTTTAAAAAAACATTCAAGTATAAATTTCTAATACAGTCCCAGATTCAGGAAGCTGATCTTGTACATAAACTAACATTTGGGTTTCACTGCTCAGGAACAGTGTTACAAATAAATCTTTACAAAAATTTCTTAATTACATCCATTTTCGGAAGGCCAAACAAAGGAATTTTAAATTTAAATTCCTCTGTGGGAGGCTGAACTTTGTAAATTTGTAGATCTGCAGGAAAAGACATTAAACAGAATCATATGACTCCTATTTAGAACTATGAAATGACACCAATGGAATTATGGGAATTAAGTAATGGTCAAAAATGTTAAACAAAGCAGCCCATCTTTATATGAGGTTTCTTTAACTACTTTGGTCTTACAACATAAAATTAGCTTTGACACAATGTATATATTGTATATATGTATATATTTGGCCAGCTTTGTATTTGTTGCTATTAGGGGTAATACTTCACTTAAATGTTGCATGTAATAACAGTGTTTTTTGACCATTGGCTACGATGATGTCACTTTTCTCTCTCTGGTGGGAACTTGTTTGACTGATAAGACCAATTCTGGATGCGTACACTTTGGGCCTGTAAGGGTATGAAAAGGATGCTGTTGGTGTAGCATTGTAGAGTTCTTCTTGCATTGCATGGTAGCCATTACTGTTTCGTGCCGACACTGTTTAAACTTTCTATAGGCCTGGTTTATAGCTACATACCAGCTGGTTCTGCCCTCAGCTCTGGATTCCAGTTCTGCCACAGGAAAATTAAAGTACTTAAGACTTTATTTTATACAGTCCTTGTAATGCTTTTTTGGACAATCTTGACTCCTGTGGCTTTAAAGGGTTAGGTCACCCAAAAATTGAATCTCTGTCATTAATTTCTTACCCTCATATTGTTCCAACCTGTAAGACTTTCTTTCATCTTCAGAACACAAATGAAGATCTTTTTGATGAAATCTGATGAAAATTTGGACTAACCTGCTCAATTGATATGTATTAGTTTTACGATCTCCTAATAAACTTTTTGAAGCATAAAAGTGGTTGCATAGCTGTCAATGGAAGGACAAAATTCTCTCAGATTTCATCAAAATATCTTCATTTGCGTTCTGAAAATGAAAGAAAGTTGTACAGGTTTTGAACGACATGTGAGTAATTAATGATTTTTTTTTTTTTTTTTGGTGAACTATCACTTGACAGCACTCTGTAAAGAATCTGACATGGGATACAGGAACTGTCCATGTGTATAACATGACCTGTTCAACAAACAGAGGCCTTCATGATCATGACCTCAGTGCTGACCTGTCCAAAACTCTGTCCTGACATTTTATACTTATGATTGATCATAGAGATTTCTGATGGAATTGCTCAGGCTATTTCAGGTGTTTTCAGGTGTTTATGTCCAGGTTTTACAGCCGTAGAAAAGAGTAGTAAGCACAACTGCCCTCTACATCCTGATCTGATCAAGCTGGTTGCCAGCTTGTTCTTGTGGTTCAGGACTCTTGTATGTACATTATTCAGTTATTGGCTTGCTTTTCTGATGTGTGCAGAAATCTCCTTGTCTAGCAAGTCGTAGGAAGAGATAATGCTTTGTTTCGTCTATGTTCACTATAGTTTGAGGAGCTCTGGAGCCAGGAGCAGTCCAAAATAAGACTTAAGTCTTTCTAAGATAGATGGTGATCCCAAAGAAATGTGCAGCTTCCACAAATCTGCCCATGCTAAGTTTGAGATCCAACTCTGAGTCCAGTATCAGCTGTACGATTGATTTGGTATTCAGTCTCTGAAGATCAAAGGGGGAGTCATCCAATCTGTATTGCAGGTACAGAGCATGTGCCCTGCAGGATGCAGGTGAACAACAAGTTGAAAAGGATGGGAGCAAGCACACATCCTTACTTCACCCCATTTGAAATGTCATATGAGAGTAAAGCATCTTCATTGGAGAGGACAAGCCCATCATCCTGATGAAAGAGGTAGATCAGGTTTGTAAACTTCCTGGGACATCCGAACTTTACAAGAATGGTCCTAAGCGCTTCTCTTCTCTTGTACGGTGTCAAAAGTTTTTTTAAGGTCAATGAAAATGGCATAGACATTCATATGCTGCTTGATGCATTTTTTCTGGACCTGCCTGACTGTGAAGACCATGTAAATGGCGCTATGCCATATCTGAACCCACATTGAGCCTCTGGCAAGGACTTCTCTGAGATGTAGTAGATCAGCCTATTAAGAATTCTTGCAAGGATTTTTCTAGTATTTGACAGAAGTGAGATGCCTCTTTAGTTGTCACAGTCTACTTTGATGCCCTTATTCTTAAAGATGGTTACCACTGTGGCATTTTTGAATTCTTGTGGCATGATTTCCTTATCCCAGTTTTGGTCAAGATGCAGAGGAACGCGCAGAGCATTTCCAGGCTTGCAACTTTGAAAAGCTTAGCAGGAATGCCGTCCATACTGGCCATTTTGCCACTGCTAGTCTGATTTATTTCCTTCTCATCAAACCAGTCTTGGTGGGCTCACTCTTTAAGGCCAATGGTATCTTTAGCTGACTCACTCATCTTCTTGAAGTGGTTACTCTTCTCCTTAGTTTGAGGACCTTATAAATCTGTTTTCTGTCCTATATTCAGCTCACAAGAACATTGTCATAATGATACCACTGCTTGGAACTGGGGCCTCCATGATGTCCAATATTTGTTGGCCATTTTGAAGAGCGTGTTGATTGTGATGTTGTCTGTCAGCAGCAATATTCTATTGCCATTTATCCTGCTGAGTCTGTGATGGCTGCTGTCCTTCCCAGCTGCTGTGTTCATTTCCCACTTTTGCTTAGTATCATTAATTTTGCCACTTGTTTGTTTGGACATCATAATGGAGTCCATGTTTTCACAGAACACTTCCTTCACTTTTCTGCTGGTCGGTCTAAGAGCACAAGCCCTGATGACTGTAATGAACCTACTACCGCCTTCCTGACCATTTAACCATAATGGTTTCATTTGCCTGTTCGGTGTAGACTTTACATGCAACTAACCCTAAATTTAACCCTACCCTAAACTAATTAAGTAAATGTTGTCAATTGATATTACTTGGTACAAATTTGGATAATTACAAAATAATGTGTGACCAGGTTGGGATATGGGTAGGATTAGAAGAAGATAGGGTAACACTTAATTTTGCCATAGTTACACATTACTAAATGTACTTACTCTAGTAATAGCAGTAAATTATGCATAATTACAAGTAACTAACCCTAAATAAAACCCTAACTGTAACTCTATAGTAAGTATATGTAGTTAATTAATAGTACTCAAATAAGTACTGAGTAATTGCAGTGTAACTACAGCAGTGTAAGATAAAGTTTAACTGAACATAATAGTTTAATAGTAGTTTAATGGTTGTTGTATGGTCAGCAGTGTGATTGCATGTGCAACTATGTGCAGATCCTATTAAATAAAAGTACAATGTAACAACTTGTATGCACACATTTTTATGTATGTACACCTAATGTAACGTGAGTCTAACCTCTTACATTTGAGCTCTGCTCACTCTGGACATTCACTCAACCAACTTCATGAACTGCATCCTGGGAATCTTTTGGATGTATTGAAGAAGATCACAAGTATGCTGGACACCTAGTGTCTGATTCACTATGCAGTCCAACTTATACATAAAAATGTAAAGAAATTTATATGAAGGAATAATTTATATTTGTCTTCAAAACTAATTGTGCACATTTGAAAATAGGCCTTAAGATCAAAAGATATGAGAGTATGAAGACTAATGTCTGTTCAAACGTTTGACGTAGAATGTACCTTCTTAATAAATTATTTAATAAACGCTGTATTTACCAGGTTTTTGTACAGTCACAGCCAACTGGTTGGAGTTCTTCATGGCTTTCTGTACATCCTCCAGATAGGCATCAACTTGGCATTGGTACTGTCCTTCTTGTTGCTTGCTGGCTTGTGGCACTATGAGCGTAAAATATGTGGCTGACGGCTCTGTCTGACTAGATAGCTGATAGTTTCTCTGATCTGCTCCCCAGGTTATTTCTCCAGTGTGGCGTATGGATAAAATATTCCTTGTTACAGTTGAATCGGGGGCCCGAAACATCCAGCGTACACCCAAAGACACTTTAGGCCCTTTGACTGTACATAGTAGTTCTGCTGAAGAATTTATAACCACATTTGTTTTACGACTTTTCAAGCTCACCGTCATTAGAGATTCTGAAAAGAAATGTCTGCAGTGATTATTCATACTCTTGTATCAGTATCACCCAGTAGAAAAATAAGCAAAGTAATATTAAAGAATTTATATCAGCATATCTTGACAGTTTCTCTGATTCTGAGAATAATGTGAATGTGTGAGAATCTGAGAATGTGTGAATATTTAGCAGTCTTACCAACAGAATGAACTAAAGTGGCTTGTTGCTGAGACTGGGTGTTAGCTTTCGTCATCTCGCCATTGCTCTGTATGCTCCACTCAGACACAATGCACCTGTATTCGCCACTGTCAGATGTCGCAGATGCACCAATCTCCAGGGTTAAGTTTCCAGCTGGATAATGGAGTGTTTGAACATGTCTGCTCTGGTACCTTGTCCCAATATCTTTCATCACTCCCTCATGGCTCAGACTAATGACATCACTGAAGGAATCCCCTGAGTCTTTCTTGTGCTGCCATGACACTGATAAAGGACCTTTGAATCCTGACACCAAGCAGGTGACCTGTAGTGCGTCTCCCTCAGTCACCGCATCCTTCATCACCATGAGCACCGTCAGATCACTCTCTGACCAGACAGACAAATTAACAGGCAATGTCAGTGTCTTGTGCAATAACATATCATTCTTTTTTTTAATCTGTGTATTTTTATATTTGCTATAAATAAAATTACATGTATTGTTGCATGGTAGATATTCTTGAAAAAAATTCATATTTTTTTATTTCTTTACAAAAAGAAAATGTACACAGAACTGCATAGTAACACAATAAAGTCCACTTGACCGGAGAAACGCTGCAGCATTATTGACCTTTGGGCGTGATGCTCACAGTCTCTGGACTGGACAGTTGTTTTTGTATTTTTCTGAAGCTGCCATCATCATTCATTTTTTCCTGCCACACTTCACACTGGTATTGGCCCTGGTCTTCAACCCTAGCCGAACGGATGGTCAGCAGGTAGTCCGAGTGACTGCTTTTCACTGCTCTCATCTCCGCTGCATTCTCTCTCTCTTTGTAACTGTCAAACACGGTGAGCGTCCCAGAAGGTCCGATCTGAGCCACGTTCTTCTGGTTCTTCAGCCAAGTCACCGAAAATAAATGACCAGGGAGATTCTGTGCCTTCACACTGCAGTGGACGTCCAGTGCATCCCCCACCTTTAGTGACCCCTTTGAGGGCTTTATATAGACACTGAACGAAGCCACATCAGGGGCCACTTCTGAAACACAGGAAACAGAGATGTACAAGGTTCTCTTACACAATTTCCTGTTTTATGACTGAAGCCATTCCTGCACAGTCAGTACACCGGATATAACCTTTATATTTTATATCATTGATCCTCAACTGCTACAGTAGGTTACAGGTCTGTTCTGAAGGAGACAGTAGGGAATAATAATAATAAATGCCAATAACAGAATAATAGACTTACTATATAATCATGCATAGTATGGGTGGGAGCTTCCAACACAATTTGATTTTTAAACTTTAGATAAACTTTTAAAAGGGAGGAGCTCCCCTAACTTTTGTTGTTCATGTCAAAAGCTCTTTGTTTCTTTTGCACTCTAAACTCTGATGGGTCACTAGGTGTAAAGTCTGGGTCCTGAAGCAAAACTACTTGAGAACCTCTGGTTTAAATTACAAAATATAAATCTTACCAATTCGTTTGACCTCCACGTCACATGCTGCGCTGGTTTTGTGGGCAATCTGTGTCCAGGAACGGTCTGGGTCCTGGATCCACTCAAAGGCTTTACAGTAGAACTTCCCCTGGTCTGACTGCTGCAGTTGAGACATCTTCAGTCTGTAGATGGTGTCCTCCACCTTATCCATGCTGATAAGACCTGAACGGTAGCGATCCTCAAATCCATCTCCTGGCTTTACAGTCAGATCTCTGTTCAGAGTGATGATTGGTCGGGGGTCCTCTTCCTCTTTACTGTGGACAAACCAGGTCACCGACAGATGGGTGTGCTGATAAGTTTCGCTGGAGACCTGACACTCAAGCTGAAGATCATCTCCTTCAGACAAGCTCTGGGAGGAAGAGCCAGAGTATGATGCCACCAGGGTGTCCTTAATCACTGCGGAGTTTTGCATCAAAAACATTAGTAATGAGTGGATGACCAATATGTGTTTTTTAATGCCAAAACCAATATCTAGAGAGTAACTGATGGCTGATATAAAAGTGAATCATATAAATATATTTAAAACTTCCGCTTATAGCTGATCATCTTCTATTGGGATGAATGGAAATGTGAACAGATACTAACAGATCTTTCTGTAGTTACAGACCTGCCAATGAAATGTCAATAATCTCAAAATGGACAAATTATCTGATTAATCACCAAAACACTCAAGATAAATAAACATCTTACCGTTCAGTGTTGTTCCCGCTTCATAAGTTCCTAAGTATATGCCATCTGTGTTTGGGGTGTGACAGAATAATTCACCCGCATCTCCTTCCAGCAATTTTTTGATCCTTAAGTGAACTGAAGATCCTGACAACCTCTCAATCTCAATATCTTTTTCACTGACTCTACTGGAGAACATTCCATAGGCAAAGTTTTGCTCTTTTGTACTGATTATATTTACATCCATGTTTGGTTGCTTGACAATAAATTCAAAATCCTGTAAAGATGGTCCTTTAAATCCACTAACAGTACAGAGTATGGTGATGGGATATCCTTGCACTCTATACAGAGGACCTTCCTGGATCTGGACCACACGCTGACCGTAGCACAGGTCTGTGTGAAGAGACATAAGACAGGCAAATCTTATAGATATCTCACCTGAAAATCAACATTTTGTCATCATTTACTCTCCCCAGTGTTGTTCCAAACTGACTTACTTTCATTTAATTCACTCATTTCCATGCAACAAAGAGAATGGGGGCTGATGATATCAAGCTTCAAAAGGTCCATATGACTCCTCAACTATATGTATGTTCCAAATCTTCTGAAGGCACATGATAGTTTTGTGTGATACTATTAGTTCTAAGTTTTACTGAATTATTTTGTCATTTTCGGACTTGTGAAAGTCATCACCATCCATGTTCATTACATGGAAAAGTCCAGCTTGGATGTTTGCTAAAATTCGTTGCACATCGGTTTTGGGTCAACATGAGGGTAAGTACATTAAAGATTTTTAATTTTTGGGTGAGCTAACATTTTAAGTACAACTTGATTGAACGAAGAAAACACTACACAAAGACCCAATTACTAAAACAAAGGAAATGTTCTGTCACATTTTATATTAGGTGTCTTTAATTAAGTACTTATATAAAAAAAAAATAACTGTAATTGTCAGGTATAATGTACTTATTGTATTGGTGATGTATTGCAAAACAAATTGTGCTGCTATTGAGGTGGATACGGGTAAGTTTAGCACAGGTTTTGTGATATGGGTATGTTTAAGGGTAGGTTAAGGTGTAAGGAAAGGTCAACAGTGTAAAAACTGATGAAATTATAGATATTAATTACAGCTGTAATTACATGTAGGTATTTTTTTAATTAAAAGTACAATGTGAAAACTTGTATATACACAAATTGTATGCATTGTATGAAATTATTTATTCAAATGTTAGTACGTAGTAATCAAAGTAATCACTTAATCCAGTGTCCAAATGAACAATTCAGTCTATACATATAAAATCATTAATATATAGTGAAAAAGTGTTCAGTCTTACCGCCCTGCAGGAGTCCTGTAAGACACAGCAACAGCAGCAGGTGCCACAGTCGGTACCAGAAATTCACCATCCCTAATCTGATCGATCCTTTCGCTTTCTCTCTCATCTCCTTAGTACAAGTTAATCCAGGTTTCAGCAAGAACACTTAAACCTGATGTATGTCGTTTGGCACAAGTCACTGTGACACATCAGATAAAAAGGAGGAAACGAATGTACTGAATATTGGTTTCCTGCTGTCTCTCACCGCTCTTAACACTTGCTTCATTTCCCTCATGTTTTCACCAGCAGCCTTAACCTTTGCAAAATGATTGGTATTATACAAAGACTGAAAATCTGCAGTTTTGTGCTTTTGTTAGTGATGCATAGCAAAGAAAGTCAAACTTGTCTGTGAATATGTCTCAAATTGGAATCTTACAAATTCAACCGAAGACCTATTCCACCATTAAAAAAAGATATTCTGAAAAAATCAATAAAACAGAACATTGTATCATGCAGAGATGGTGACCAACACTGACACCAACCAACACATCATATGCACATCGATATTTCAATATTTGGCACAATTTGGTTTAGTTCTGAGTCATGTAAAGACAGCAATCAGAATGCCTGATTCAGTTTAAGACAATGTTCTGATTTCCATTTGTTTCCATTTCGTTCCATTTGTCCTTGAAACTGGGAAATTTGTAGTTTCCAGTAGGAACTTTTAACTGGAACACTCCCATCATCAAGCCGAAGTTCCGAGGAATCTCTGAGGAACTGCAACAACCCTGACTTCATAACCCAACATGGCTGCTCACCGCATAGTGAAACAGTAGTAATATACTGATTATTAACACTACTGTTTGTCTGTTTCTCAATAAACTCAGCGGCGCACACAGTACTAACCAACCTCTATCTGTGGACATGATACTTCAGCATTATCTGTGCAAAATACTGCTTTTTATGTGTATTCCAAAAGAGCAAGCACAATAAATGTTTTCCTGGACGCTTTCCTGTGTACTGGAAAATGGTCAACTCTAGTATGACATCTCAATTTGGGGGGCACCATCTCTGCTGCTAAAAAAAAAAAAAAAATATTCTATATTAATATTAACATGAACATAAATGTATGTTTTAAAAATGCATTTTATGGGGAACGCAAAAAATCCCGTGCATCACTTTCCGGTATGTTTACAAACTTGTAAAACTGTATATTTTTGGACATTGAAGTTAATGGATTAGATGAATTAAATGTGTTTAACACAGTTAATAATTTGTATGAGGTTTTCGCTGCACTTCAGTCACTGCCAGTCCCAGCTAGTTCCATATAATTTCAGTCATCTCTGGATATTTCCAAGTCATCCAAGTCATCCCTGGTTAAGCCCAGCACCAAATCTCCCTCATCAAAGATGGTTCGGCCCAACCTCTGTCTCACTCCTCCACTTCCAAAGCCATCCAGTTCATTGGACTTGTCTCTGCTGTGTCCCTTCAGCCCCTCAGCTCCTCCAGTGGTTCCACCCTGCTGTACAGATCCGCCTGGGGGTTTCCAGTCAGTAGCTCCACCTTGGTTAGTGGATCCCTCAGCTCCACCTCAACCTCAATTCTGCTGAGGAGAGAGAGAGACTGGTTGACACCAAAGGACCTGAAGACCTTGTCGGAACTGCAGAGACGAGCAGCCAGGGTGCAGCCAGGTTGCTGGCGGACTGATGTGGAGCTGGTGTGACTGAGGACCAAAGAGGAGCCTGGTGGATCCTGACAGAGCCAAGCGGGTGGAGGGACAAGGTGCAGCCAAAGGTCCGGAATATGATACATATATAATGCTAAGGCAAGCTAAAAACTTAAAGAAAGTCAAGACAGAATGTGTCAAAGACCATTCTAAGAGCACAGTAGAAAAGTTCCCATTCCCAAATACAGAGAGCGAAAAATAGGTAGTGAGATTCATTTGCCTATTTGTGCCAAAATAGATTGACTGATCTCAGACATCAGGAATTAGGCAAAGCTGATATTTAATTAAAATAAAACAGTTCAAGCATCTGCTTGTCTTTGGTAGTTTTATCCAATTGTAAACTGAACAATGTCTTACACACAGGGGCAAATATATGCTGCCTCAACCATTTTAAGCAGAGACACAACGGTTCCCGCAAAGTGTCTGAAACACATTCAAAACCTCACCACTGTTATCTGTCATTTCAACTCCACAGGAAAAGAATTTAGACCAAACATGTTGTGCAACCTAGTTCATTTTTATAGTGTGTCGTTCAAATATTCAAAACTACTCTAAATGATGTGGTTACACTTGGATATATTAGAGAAATGAAGGAAATGATCAATCATATATTTTCTTAAAACATATTAGTGTGTGAAAAGCTCACATTTCTGCTTGTCAGAAACAGCTGTGGGTTGAGCTGAAGAGGAAGAGCATACTTTTGACATCAGCAAACCACAATGGTAATGTGCATATATATTTAAAAATAAAAGGAAATGCTGATAAGAAAACCTGCAGACGAGTAACCAAGAACCTCATACTGTGCTCACCTCAGCCATTAAACTAACATTATTTTCCATATTAAATCTACTATTATTCTAGTGTCACTATGAGATGGGTGTTGAAGTACTGAATGAGGCATCTCTCCGATTTGTTACTGTTAGAATGCCCTCTTGTGGCTCAAACCACTTTGAGAAAGCATTATTAATCTGATTTAAGATTTTGTTCAAAATAAATCAATAAATAAAAAAATGTCAATCTGAATCTATCAATTCCATCACTGCTTATTCATAGCAGTGGCTCAAATATTATATATTCTCTTCCTTAATATTGTAGGTATGACATAAATAGTTGTACAAATAATTATATTATCTTAAAGTGCTGGTATCTTACAACAATCAATTACAATTATTCAACCCCCTGATCTGCAAGCTCTTATGGTGTTGTGAGAAAAAAGTTGTGAAAACAGGCACAAGTAAATGTCATTTAAAGTTTATTAATACAGAGCGGAGTGATTCAGAGAATGTAAAGTTAATTTCCAATCAAATCAAATTGCCTCTAAAAAGGTTCATACACAATTATTCAGCCCAAACAGTCAGTATTTTTGTAGAAAATCTATTATAACCCCCAATAAACATTACCTGTATGGGCTAGGGATAGTCCTGACAATCTTCTGGCACTCTCTACTGGAATCTTTGGCCATTCAACACCAGTAAAAGCTTTCAGCTCCCTGATATTCTTGGGTTTCTGTGCTGCCACTGCTTTCTTCAACTCTCACCAAAGATTTTCAAGAGGATTTAAATCTGGAGACAGATTCAGTTTACACACTGAAGGCATCACAGTTTTTGCCAAAATGGCATAATTATTCAAAGAATCCATCATACTGGACACATGGGCAAGATTTTAACTTCCTGCAGCAGCAAAGTATCCCATAGCAAGACTGACCCACACCCATGTTTGAATTTGGGGATGGTGTTTTTCTGGTTATAAGCCATTTCTTTTGTATTTCTTTTTATTAGTATTATTAATGCTAATTGTAAAACACAAGACAGGGAGCAACCAACAACGTAACACACAAAGTTTCACAATTTATAATCATGCTTTTTTTTGTGACACATTCTGCTGAATATGAAAGCCACTAAACTGATATATGTGTATTAATACACACACACACATCTTCATAAAAGCTTACATTTGTAACATTTGGATCATAACAGCTTACATATTTTGTATTATTTTAATCCTCTGAGTATTGAAAACAGTGCCATCTGCTGGCTAGTAAAATAGATTTTATTTTTGGCAAATGTCATTTCTTACCCTAGAAAAGCCTTAAGGGCACATCCTTTATTGCAGGTTTATTAACCTCTTCGAAACATAAAATGCCAAACTTCACACCCTATGATCTTGACGACTTAATGGAGAACTGAATGTAGTGACCATGTTTAGTCTGCAAGACCGCAAGTATGCATGAAGTTTGTTATTCATTACAGGGCCGATGACTTTATATTCTGAAAGCAATACAAGACACTGTATGGGGCTTCACTGCATTGGAGCCTCGGTGTCCTATGTAGCATCACTAATTGACTTTATTTCACATGCACATATTCTGAGACCTCATGATCAAAAGCAGGAGTGGGATAAGATGATAAAAGAATTAAAGTTACACAGACAAATTTATTCAAAAAAATATTTTCTTCTAAATTTGGAAAGGGGATTTTTTTTCTGTCATTCTGCAATTGAATTTAATTTATGATTATGAACAATTGACCCTTCACAAAACAGTTTGATTAACAGGTGATCTGACCAATCATAACCCTGAATCCACCATTTAGCGTGAGAACATTATGTGTGGCGTGAGAGCGCATGGCTTGTCGGACATAGCAACAGTAACTAAAGGCGGCGGGTCTTTGCAAAGGGTCAATTAAAGCTTATATTTAACCATTAGAAAATGTTCTGTATGATGAAATGATCTAGGAGGGGTTAGTTCAGGAAAAAAAAAACCCATTAGAGAACATTCTGTGTAGGTTCTTATTTGGTTGTCACAAAAACATTTTGAGAACATTAGTTTACAGTTACAGCAAGCAAATAACAAAGAGAATGTTACTAGAATGTTAGGAATTGGAAAAATATAACCAATTCTGAAAATTCGTAAAAAAAAATAACCAATTGTAAATGTTATGGTAATTTAGGGGAACGTTGTTTTTGCTGGGAAAGGTTTACCAACCAAGGTTGGCATTTGCTCTCAGTGTATTTGTCTCCAAACAGGCACTTTAAGCATATGAACACATTGACATGTAAAAAATAAAAAGTGTACAAAGTTCTTCAATTTCAAACTCTATTAGTAGAGAACAGATGGCAGATAAGTCTGACACTTGGTAAACGTGTGAAATACAAGCCCTCCAATGATTGTTACAGATCTGCACTTCCCTCTCCTTCCTCAGCTTGACTGTTTACACAGTTGCCATGGTGAGCATGGAGAGTTATCAGCAAATAACACCACGCCCCCATTTGCCCTCTCAAATCTAATGCTGGTTTGCCAGAGCTGTTCTTACCAGCTCAAACCTGGCCTTCAGTATGAGTACAGTATGTAGGCTCTGGGTTGAAATCAAAGAAAAGAGCTCAAAGATGTACAGCACAAGAAACATGCCTTTTCAGATTGTTCAGTTTATGTTAAAGACATCAAAGTTCATAGACAACCCATTGGTTCAAATGAAGGATAGCGATAAAAGCACATATGGAAAATGAAAACACCTTTTTATAAGCACATGACCCAACACTGAAGGTATCGAACATTAATGGTTTAGAAGAGAACGATATAAAGGAAAGCACTTGAACATTTAGACAGATTTCAACAAGGCCCTACTGAATATATTCAAAAATTACCAGAGGAAAATAAACTAAAATAAAATGTTTCACAAAAATAAAAGTTTCAAAAGTTTTTGTGGAACTTACCAGGAAAAATATATGATTACTACTGGGTTCCATGAATAAACTTACTGTGCAACTTCAATATTGAATGGTCTTTCACAATTGAATACTCTTCTGAAGATGAAACTCATAACCAATAGTATTACTTTTTAGATTCATTCCCTGCAAACAGACCTGATCAAAGGGGAAGATGATCTGTGTATAACTTAGACTCACAGAACGAAGTTCATACATTAATAATTTATATTACTTTATATATTGAAATAATCTGAAATGAACTGCTAAAAATACTAATCAAGATGTAAACATTTATTTCAATAAAACTAGTTTTATTGAAGAACACTGTTCTTAAAATATCTGGAGTCACAAAAAGCATTGTGGTTCATTTAATGTAATCAATACTTCCGGTTTCTGTTAATAATAAAAGGGTTGAAAGCCAGCAGCTTTGTCATGAAGCAGCAAAGAGAACAAATGACCAGAAAGAAAAATAAATGAGGGAAAGTACAAATGAAATGAAACGACAAAGCATCATTCGTCAGGAAAGATATGACTGCATTTTTATGCATATAAAAACAAATCTTCATTAATAATTAAAATAAGGAGACAGAGGCATTTCCCAGGGGCTTCTCATCAGATTTGGGATAAACAGAAAGCTCAAGTCAACACAGTGTTGTACAATTTTTTTATTGAGAAATAATTTTTTTTTCTGGTTTGCCACGGAGAAATGGAGAGAGTCAGTCACTAAACGCCAAAGAAAATACATATTTCCTCTAAGCGAAAAAGAAAAAGATGGTTAAAACATAAAATTTCACACAATTAAAAACAACAAAAACATTTTTATCATTTCCATAAAGGAACTACTGTATATAAAAGTAAAACATCTTGGGGAAATTCCATTGGTCTATAAATGTGGCTCTGATCGGCTCTCGCACATACCAGCAGCTTCCCCTCTCAGAAAATACTCCACTGACCACACGGAGGATAAAGACCGCATCTTCGCAAAATCATCCAACATAATCATGTCAGTGCAGGTCAGTTATGTGAGAATCGGCATAATGAGTGAGGTCTGACGAAAGAAAAAAAATGCAAGTTTGGGATATTTCTCATTGTTTGTGGGCAGGAAAGAGAAAGTGACCAAAGAGTTAACGCCAACAGTGTGGATATCAGCCTATGAAAAGCCAGACAAGCTTTCTTTGAGCCAGGCCGCTCAAAGCCAAGCCACGGATTGACGGTCTGTTGGGTTCCCTCGAGTGCTCACTTTTGGATCCCAGCAGATGCAGCACCCATCCATCAGCCATCCTTTTCCTTTAGCCTGTGGATCAACGCTACGCTTTGCTGCAGAGAGGAAAGGTCAGTGATTTTAGGTTCATAACTCTGACAGGCGGGCAGGGCAGGGGTCACAGCGGACATCCACAGACGACGTGACAAACAAAGCCTCTGGGACTGCAGTGGTTTAAAAGGTCAATCTAAAATTGGAGTCTCTGCCACACTCAAAACTGACAGGCTCTTGTCTCTTTCATTAGAGTCCTTCCTATTAATTGTTACGATAAAATAACCATCATCAGCTGTGCAAACTCTAATATTGCTGGTTTGGCCTCAGTGCAGTCCAAGTTTGTACTGAATGATTACAAGGACAAACAAACATTGGATGGGGGCATCAGTGCTCTATTCCTGAGAATAATAAGTGTATTGCTCCCGAGTGGGAATATGGAGCCTTTAGTCAGAGTGGCCCAATCATCGGAGTGCATATAAACAGGTTCTCCATCTCGTGTTAAGCAATGTGCATATCCACATCCAGTGGTTTTGGGTCACAGCACTAGGAAGACTGGTTTGACTGGTTTAATCCATCTCCAGGTCCATAAGCTTGTTTCGGGGGCGAGGCGTGTGCATTGGGTTCCTGGAGAAACAGCAGTGGGCGACAGCAAGACCCAGCAGCACCGAGAGGACACCAGCGAGCACAGCAGCGATCACACCGTATCCCACCGGCATCTTCAGAGATTCCCACACTGCAGAACAACAAACAATCACGGTCAATCACAAACGTGAAAATGTGTTCAAGATTCTACGTCATTAAATGCACATATTCTGAGCCTTCAAAAGTGGCTACTCCGGTATGTGAGGATTCGTGTTCAGCTATGGAAGCAAAGTTTGGGAGGAGCAACTGGGGATGTAGATTTCTGAGAAAGTGGCATGTTCTTTTAGAACATATCCTCTGTTGAATCATGTCAGACTTCAGCCAGAAGTCCTCAGAAATCTCCATCCCCAGATGCTCCTTCCAAGCTTGCTTTATAGTACATGCTGTGGAGATCTTAATCTATTTTTAATAGCTTATAGTCCAACTATAACAAGTCCAATCCCACTTTCCTGCAAGAGTTTAGGTCCAACACTCCTACCTTGAAGTTTCTGTCATCCTGAAGACATCAATGTGCTGATTCAGGTGTGTTAATTAGGACTGAAGCTAAATTCTGCTGGAAAGAGGTCATCCAGGAGCAGCATCGGAAACTCCTGGCCTATACAGTATATGCTGAAGTAGCTCTGGCCCTCGAGATCCACTTTCCTGCAGAGTTTAGCTGCAAAGCTAATCGAACACACCTGAACAAGCTTATCAAGGTCTTCAGGATTACCTTCAGGCAGGGGAGTTTGATCGGGGTTGAAGCTAAACTCTGCAGGAAAGTGGATCAGGATGATATAGGGAGAATTTCTCGATCAGAGTGGTTGTGACAGGCTAGTGGTTTTAAAGGCATGCTTGCAGAGACAGCAAACCCAGAAAACCTTTAGGACTGGGAAGATAAATTGATGCATCGCAAACCGAGAAATCGATTTATTAAGCATTGATTTATTGTCGCAGCCCTAAAAAGGGCCCAATATACTCAAAACGAAGTTATTTTTCGTTTTTTGCTTAGGGGTAAAAAAAAGTTTGAAAAATGTGGAGCAGGGGTATACTGTTAGCGAACATCCTGACGCCACCAACACTGCTGAGAGTGACATTTACATAATGTGAAATTGTGCTTCTAATTGCTTTACTCTCAGTAACAAAATAATCACATAAAGAGAAAACAAGCATTTTTTTAAATGCAGTATAAGACTCTGATCATAGCAACATGGATATGTTTTCAGGAGTTCTGCAGTTTGGTAAAGTCTCTATTAAAATCACGTCACATTTATTTATATAGCACTTTATACAATAAATTGCTTAAAAGCAAGCAGCTTTACTGTACTAAACATGAAAACCAGTGCCAATGTCTCGTTTCATCAGAATTACCTAATTTTCTACTATAAAGCGGCTTTCCAGTGTGTTCATGTTTTTACTCGTGGACGTCTGACCTTGACGGACTGAACAGAGGAAATGAACCAGAGAAGGTTTCCATGTCAAAGAAGGCGGGGTCTCAGAGCCACACCTACTAGACGTCATTGCCATGGACCAACGGGAGTATGAAGGTGTTTACCAGCCGGAGCAAACTTTTCCAGGAAAGTTCATTCGAAATGACGTCACATCAGTTTGTTCTTCAATTTCGCTTTAAGTATATCGAGGGCTTTAATCTCATGTGTACTCACCACCACCTCTATTATTTGACCATCTCCAGAAATTGTCTCCAATAAGTTTTGCATTGAATGCATAAAGTTAGATATGCTGCCAAAGTTACACACAAAACGTTCACATTTATGTTTAGAGTGGGAATTGCAGGTAAAACATCAACTGTGGAAAGCAATAAATACTACTTCTCACAGTAAGATATTGCTGAACTTTTGAAAAAAAACTTGGCAAATAGTGCAATCATATTGACTACTTTTAGTGTGCTTTCATGATGTTGTGTGATTTTTGTGAATTTTTGTTTTCCACCCTTCTGAAACACCAGGATTTGAAATCACCCCATTCGTGGTATAAAGCAGGTGTGTTCTTAACTCATGTTTGTCCATCATCACAAGAGAAATAGTGCTGTGAGGGTGAGATGTGGAGTAAGATAAGACCGTCTGATGCTGGTCTGTCATTGATGTAGACAAAGTGCACCTCCAAAAACTGCGAGCCCTTCCAAAGGATCAGGCTAATTATTCGTAACATGCTGCCAGTTTTTCTTAAATATCTTGTATTGAAAGCTACGGCAGGGTCAAATCCTTTGTCCTCGGGGGGGCCATCTCGAATGTCAAAAAATGCATGACATGCTGAGAGGGAGGGCATGTACACGGCAGAAAGAATCACAGCAGCGGGGGTTTACTGTGGTTTCTGAAAGCGATAACTGTGATGAATTGTTTGAGACAAAAAGAAAACGAGGATGGAAAATGATCATGTTTACACCTTTTTTGATGCAATAAACTTCAACTAACCTCCAGGATCTGAAAATGCATTTCATGACCCCTCTAACAATTCCCATCCCCAGACACAACCATAAATATCCTTACATTGTATTTGGACAGAGAGGAATGATGAAGCAGAGGTGAGGTCCTTCTCCTTGCTCCAGGCTCCAGTAGCAGGGGACAGGAGCCAAGGTGTGGCGCTGCAGTGGTATTCTCCCACATCTCTATCCTGAATCTTGTGCAAGCTGAGGACAAACGTGTGCTGGTCAGTGCGCTCGAGGCTGCTGTCGTTGGAGCCGCTCTTCTTCACCACCCCCCAGCGGTCCATGCTGATGAGAGGCGGGACTCCTCCGTTATCCACAGTCCATCCTGTACTCTGGAACCAGCGAACGTCAAATGCCAAATCACCTGTGGGTGAGACAGGGAGAAACTATTTAACATGGAAAAAATGACATTTAAACACCGGCCATCACACCAATCTGATCTGTAACACAACCCAGTGTGATCAAGTGTTGCTCTACAACATTTGTCATTGAATATCGCGTTTTATTTATTGTGGAAGTTAAACGGTTCTGGGCTGTTTTCTTGAGAGGTACACTAAAGGTCAAAAGTTTAGAATAATTACCAAGAATAAATGATTTTTTTTTTTTGAAAGAAGTCTATTTAAGCAAAAATGCAGTAAAATTTTAAATTGTAACGATTTTTCATTATACTTTAAAATGTAATTTATTCCTGTGAATGCAAAATAATTTCTCCAGTCTTCAGAGTCACATGATCCTTCAGAAATCATTCTAATATGCTGATTTGATCAAGAAGCATTTATGATTATCATCAATGTTGAAAACAGTTGTGCTGCTTCATGTTTAACAATCACTTTTTTATCCAGCAAGAATGCCTTAAATTGATCAGATGTGACAGTAAAGACATTTATAGTGTTTCAAAAGATATCCAGTTCAAATAAATGCTGTTCCTTTGAACTTTCAGTTCATTAAAGAATCCTGAAAAATAAAATGTATCAGTTTCCACAAAAATATGAAGCAGCCCAACTGTTTTCAACATTGATAATAATCATAAATGTTTTTGAGCATCAAATCATCATATCAGAGTAATTTCTGAAGGATCATGTGACACTGAAGACTGGAGTTATGATGCTGAAAATTCAGCTTTGATCACTGGAATGAATTACATTGTAACATATTCAAATAGAAAACAGACATTTAAAATTATAATAATATTTCACGATATTCATGTTTTGCAGTATCTTTGATCAAATAAATGCCTTTGTGAGCAATAATTACTCCCAACTTTTGACAGGTAGTGTAACTCCGTGTGAATGCGCAGGTGGAGTCAACAGTCTTGTTCATAGGTGTTGTGTGTCAGCACTACGAACAGCCGTGCCGGTGCTGCAGATTATTCATGTATATGCAGCACAACCACAAGTGTACTCAAGTAGTGTATGGAAAGGAAACAAAGCAAAATAGCATCTTTCAAGAGGTTCAATAGCATTATAGCTCCATTGAGGAAGCAGAAACACTCCCTGATGATCCGGAGTGAGGCAGGAGACTCGGACAGACTCAGACAGGCCTCTACATGCCGTCCCCGCTGCTATGTGAGGAATCTCTATGAAGGCCATTGGGTAATCAGAAACTGACAACCACGAGTGGCTCAAGTTCACCACAGCTTTCTGATTCTCATCAAGTCAAAATCAAGCTGATAACAAGAAGAACCCCAAAGTGAACTGTAATATGGATCTTCACATTTATTTTTTTGAGTTTGTGACAACATTTGTTTTTTTTTTCAATATCTTGATACTGATTGTGTCCAAGTTTTTTCAAAGGAACCATCATTTCAACCAACAGTGTAATATATATATATATATATTCTTTCTGGTTCTCGAATCTGATTGGTTGAGAGCTGTGCAATAATGCAGTGATAACAGCACTCTTACCTTTTCACTGTTTGTATCACTCCACTTTAAGCAACTCATGGCAGCAGAGCAAATCCACTGTATTTTTTATTTATTTACTTTTTACAAATACTATACTTTTTGTACCACAAACTGTAGTTTTAAGATTTTTTTTAGGTGAGAATGAAATATGTCACTTTTAGTGTCTATTTTACTATTCATTTTGTTGTTTTTCGGAGATGCGAGCTCCAGGTCAGCAGCCATTCAGTGCTCGAGTACCCCCTGAGAAAAGCTTCATCACGGACAGTGCTTCAGGGATTTGCCGCTTTTTGGGTACATAAAACTGCCATTGTTTGATCTTATTAATCTATTAGTTGTTAATTCATCTATTAATTGTTAAATAGAATTTAAATGATTTAATATTAAGGCTATATTTAACTTACATCCTGTACAGCACTGCTTTTGTACGTTTGACTGAATTGTAAAATTGTGTTCATTTACTATGGTCATTTATAATAGCTATTGTTGTTAATTAAATATTGTTGCTCAATAAATATTATTTTATATAAATAATATGCCGTTTTGAGAGAGTCCATTAGTGCGAAATATGGATTGAGTGAAAGTTATATTAATACGCCATTAGATGGCGGCAAAACTTGATAAGTGAATGAGTCAGTCACAAGATATTTTTAAATTGAAAAGGTTTTTCGTAAGAAAGGATGTTGTTTTAGCACTGTAATTTATAGAAAAACTCCCTTAACAGTAAAAAGGACAAATATTAAGATTGCTTTCCTCAGTGGACATTCAAACAGATTTTTATAATGGATATAAAATTATGGACATCGACCTGAAGAATGAATGTTATATCAGACACCAGTAATGCTTGCTCTGTCTCTCTCTGTCTCTCTCTGTCTCTCTCTGTCTCTCTCTGTCTCTCTCTGTCTCTCTCTGTCTCTCTCTGTCTCTCTCTGTCTCTCTCAATAATACTGTACAAAATACAATGAGTTTCAATGGAGCATCTCAACGTTTCTTCCTTACTAGTTCTAAAGTGGCGTTTTAGTTATTTAGTTAATTAGTAACGGAGGCTTATTGGTCAAACTGTCAACTTGAGATCTGAATCCATGGTGAAAGGAAGTAATTCTGCACAAATGAGGGTTTTAAAGACACTCTTTTTACACATTCGTGCCGTCAAACTGTTGTATAAACGCAATATCATACTAGTTGCCATATGGCTGTATATCAGCACACTTGACTACCAACAGTACAGCTGAATCACAGCCGTGCTGATATACAGCCATATCGCATGGCTACAAGTGTACATGTATAAATACATAAATATAAATATATATATTATACATACATACAGCTTAAATTTATTAGACCACATAAATATTTTAGGAATCCATCAAAAACAGTTTAAAACTACAAAACATATTGTGATTTATTAGACAAATAACAAACTGAAACAACTAAAGAATTTTTATTCAAATATAATAACCAAAAAATTATATATATATTTTTTTATTTTGTATGGCCTCCTCTGGCCATGATAACGGCTTGCATTCTTGCTGGCATTGTTTTTATCTACTTTTCCAGAGACTATGAGTCTAAAAGACTAAAAGTACACAAAAACATTGCCAGCAAGAATGCAAGCCATTACTGACTTCCAAATAGTTTGAAGTTGTTCCCAAAGACTGATAAAACTTTTGTGCAATCCATCTTTGAATCCATTAAATCCTCAAAATATTATATTTTAGCATTAGAAACACTACTCTGGCTGAAGATACTGCTGTGGATTAAAAATTGCACATAAAAAAATAGTTTTTGGTAACCACCAATACTGTTAGTTTAGGGCAAATATGGCACAAACCTTACATTGGGTGGTAATCTAATAGATTTCTTAAGCACACACACACACACACACACACACACTTGTGTATACACAGTACCATTCAAAACATTGCCAAATAAAAGCATTAATTGTTTTTCAAAAATATATACAAGCACACAAGCATTTTAAGACTATTTTCTTTGCTGCTGTATTGCCAAGTCCTGCTCTCTTTAATACAGTAATCAATTACTTCACAAATCAATCTCCATATTAGAGTTGGGAAATTAAGGAAAGCCTTTGGCACGGCATCATCTTTACTATGTTATGATCATCAGTGGATGAGGAATGACATGTTCGAACTAGCGCTCGCTTCCGGGGCCCGAGGGTGGACAAATGGCCAAGTCGACTGCTCCCTACATTCACTGGATAATTGTGTCTTTTCTGCATTAAAGCTGTCTGTAGTGATTAATGACTGAACTTTACTGCCTCATGACGGTTGCATTGACGGGTCAGATGTGGGTTGCATTTTGAGCATCACTGCTTTATTAGTGTACACAGATTACACAAAATGACTATTAGAGGGTATTTGGAACACCTCAAACACTTCCCCTGTTAATGCAAGTGAAAAGAGATTTTCACAGCCACAAAACATCTCTCACTGCTGTATGATGGACTCAGATGCAAGTGCCTAAATTAAAAAGAATTCAAAAGTAAAACTGTTTGCTTCATAGCCTCCATAGTTTGTGTAGGACTGATGCTTTTCTTCTGCACAGGCGTTTATCTCTGAACCTCAAGGTCATCTTGAGCCTGAGGGAGCAGCGCTGTCCTTATTCTCAACCACTGTGAACAACAACTAGGCCAAAATTAGCCTTAAAACAATGTTCTTTCTGCTCTAACCGAGCCCAGAATAAAAGAAGCAGCCCTCTCAGAACTCATGAGCAGCTCTTGACTCGCAGCTTTGGGTTCAGATTATACTCACGGGTCCTTTCATCTCCCGGCCCTCCACTCCCCTTCAGCTGAAGCGCATGTTCTTGGATACTTTACTTGAGTACATTACTCAGCCTGTGCGCAAGAACATCCAGGGCAGGCATTAAGATTTATGAGTTTAATTAAAAATTAAACACTGGAATGTGATTTCACACTACAATGCTGTAGAGGAATAGTTTACCCAAACTTAGCTGAACATGTTGTTCCTAACTTGTATTCTATTATTATGTATTTTTGGGGTGGAAGAAAAGTAATCATCATACAGCTCTGGAGGGATAGTTCACACAAAAATGAAATTTCTCATTTACTGTAACAAAATTAAGGTCTGTTCACACCAAGAATGATAACTATAAAGATGATGATACAGATATAGTTCTGAAAACCATTCTAAATATAAATAAATAGTGGATTTTACAGTACGTGCATTTACATGTACTTGGGTCAATGTTGTGATGGGTTATTTTTTTGTCAAAAGGCCTTAATAAAAAAAACAAAACAAAGATATGACATCCAAACTATGTAAGACAGTACAACTAGATCTCTTTTATTGAATCCAAAATTTATATTTTACCACATACAAAAGGTATTTTAAAGATTTTGAAGTGTCCAAAAGCCAATACAGCCATTTTATTTGTAGTTAAAATATTTTTAAAATGTAATAAATGTCTTTTTTTTTTTTTAATTCTGGCATGATTTTATAACATTATATATTAACATAGTGCAAAATGGAATTAAAATTATGTTTAGAAGAAACGAGTTATGAGAAAGGATGTCCGGAAGTCACCAATTCAGAGTAACCAATATAAAGGGACCATTTCGGATCAACTCATGCGGTCAATATCATGTGACAGGATGTGACATCATTCAGACATCTGCAAGGAGCACAAGGTCATGAAGCAAAGTAACCATTTGAAATACTAATGTTTTCACTTGCTCACACGCATGTCCCAAAACAACCTATTTGGTTTAACCGCTATAAAACATGTAATATTGTGAAAAATTGTACTAAACATTAAATGTTTTATTGTCAATTGCTAGCTAGCTAGATATCAGCCTGTTATCATTGTTTGAAAATATTGTCATTTGGCAAAACCGAAAGTTTGGTTAAACCGAATTACTTTTTTGGTGACAAATTTTGTCAAATCTTGTAAAAAAACAACAAAAGCAGTGTTAATTGATTATAAAAACCACATGTACATCTTTATTTCTTCTGTGAAACATTAATATTATTATTATACATAAAATAACAATTTTGAGAAATGTCTTTTTTGTCCACACGATGGAAGGTGTACTATCACTTTAATTTGCTTTACGTATCGTGTGGCTTCAGAAGTCTTGGAATATAGCGCATGAGTCATGTGGACTATTTCTACAGAAAATGAGACTTGGGATGACATACAGGTGAGTAAATGGTGACTGAACCTGAACTACACTTTAAAAACACAAAGCCTGAGAGACACGGTACAGTCTCCATGGGAATTACACTTAAAGAAACAATAGAAACAGAAACCTTTTCCTTCAGGGCGACAGAATCCTAACAATCAAAGCAGCACAAACATCTCTCGTTTCTCTATACTGCATACTGAATAGAGAAGTGTGATCATTGTGCTGACATGTATCTATGACTGCAGCATGTGTGTGCCTGCCTGTGGCTACAGACTGATGAGGGAGGATCATTTTACCTCTTATGCAGAGTATTACCCAACATTCAGCCACAAGAGTGCAACATTTCTGACTGATACAATCACAGCAGGCAATGTCACCGACAGCAGCCCTGCAGCTCTGCATGTTCCCTGACATGTTTAGGATCGCTAATCACGTAAACATCCAACAGGAAACACCAATGCTCGAAAGGCAGCAAAAAAAAAAAAAAAAAAACAAGTTTTAGGTTTTACACCGTGTTCTAACCATGTGAGCCATGACAATTTTCCACTGACAAGTAATTTGTCGGTCCACAAAGACTGAGGCAGGACGTGACGCAAATCAACCACAAAACACAGTCAATCAGAAGAGTCCTCTGTTTTCATGCTTCCTCGCATTCACAGCTAACTCCTGCACTGGGTGTGGGTGTAATGGGTTTCGTATGTCTATGTGCAGGCCCTCGTTTGTGTTTTCTACACTGACTATAGGAAAAATAATTTAAAACACAATAGTAATATTTTAAACAGAATTAAACGATTACTTAGCTTTCCAATTAAAATTACCCCAAGCTTTTCTAACTCTCAATCCATCCTAGGTGTATATGACTTTCTTAATACCAATGAACACAAATATTAAAAAATATCCTGACGTATCCAAGCTTTAAAATGGCAGTAAGCGTAACCAAATGAGAATGAACTGAAGAAAGTGTCTCCATCCACATCCATCCATCATATATGTACTCCACACTGCTCCAGGGGGTTAAAAAAGGCCTTCTGAAGCAAAGTGATGTGTTTATGCTAGAAAAATATCCATATTTAACAAGTTATGAAGTAAAATATCCAGCTTCCGCTAGAGCGCCTTTCATATTCAAATTACGTAAAAAATGGAGCTGGCGTCGCGTCAGTTCCATAAGTTGAATAGGGAAGGCGTAACGTACAGCGTTAGCTTGTTGAAAAATATGGAATATTTTACTTCATAACTTGTTGAATATGGATATTGTTTTTACACAAACGCATCACTTTGCTTCAGAAGGCCTTTATTAACCCCCCGGAGCAGTGTGGAGTACATTTATGATGGACGGAGACACTTTATTCAGCTCATACACATGAACTCTGTTCACTGCCACAATCTGCATTGTAAAAAGCTTTATATAAATAAAGGTCACTTTACTATGGAATGTTGCAGCATTTATTATTTATCCATCATTGTTTTTTTTTGTTTTTTTTAAATTCATGTTCCTCATGACTTTGAATCAGAATAACTTCCCCAGCCTCTTGCAGCAGCATCTCTTCTCTGATAACAAGGGTGGGGCAACCTGTCAATCACATGAGATCCACCAATAGCAAGCCACAACTATCCAATCACTTCCCCATGGTTAAGCCCCATCAAGCTGTTTCTTTCCGACATGCAGTACGTCACAATAGGGAGGAAAAAACTAATTGCAACTAGCAATTAGTTTACCACAAGGCCCATCATTCATGACTTTTTACACATTGTACGCCCCTTGTGGGTTTGTTTATTATAGAATTTATCTAATTTGACCATGCTTTCAGCTACTAATAAAAACAGTACTTTTATAAGAGTTCCATTTATCACTTTTTACCATATTTAAATGGATTCCACAGATTTTCAACAACAGTGTGTGCTAAACTTCTCAATAGTACGCTCGCTATGTTGACCAGGGCCGCATCGCATGTGAAGTTTAAGCACTTTTGAAAAGACTGCTAAAATCTCATTAGAAAGAAGCACTTCAATTTACTACATCACATTACTGTGCATACCATATTTATGAGTAAATATTAAGCAACAGGAACAAAAGGAAAAGACGCAGGATGTGATTCAGGGGGCAAAGTTGAGGTAATAGTTTCCAATTGGAGGTATTATTTTATAATACTACCTGTGAATAACTGCAAAAACCACACCCACAAAACATGTGCAACAGTGTGTGACTTGTAAGGAAAAAAAAAACTGGTGCTGATGAATAAACTGAATATAGACGCCTTAATTCAAAAGGTTCAACCTGGTTATTGATATTAAAACATGTCAAAACATGCCATCCAGAGAGCTTACAAGGTGAGAGTGGATTAAGGCCAGAAATTGAACAGTGAACAGACGCTAAAATGACTGGTAAAAAGCTAAAAAGTGTTTTACAAAAAACCTTTGAATAATTCAAATACTTAGAGCACTTGGTTACTTTTGAGATTCTGTTCAACGCTTTAGGCAGAATGTAAAATGAATGGGAGTCATTCTCACAAAAGCAGTCAAGGACATGTCAGAAATATTTCCTCAAAAATACATTCAATACAAACAATAAAATCTCATTCTGGTTACTTATAAGTATAAGAATTTGGAGATAAGCCAAAATTAAAATGAAAGGTCATTGGATTAGATAAATTACTAAACTAAATCACCTTTTTTTTTTAATATATCATTTAGTTTTATCTTTTTCATGAAAGAAATTTACATTTACAACATTCTAAAAAAAAAAAAACTTCATCTCATATAAATTGTACTATATTTTTATTCATCACGGTAGTGTCTCTTGCACTGCACAAACAGTACTTGCCCATGTTAGGAGAAGCGTTCAGGATGGAAATGATGCACTTCATCTGGACTGTGTCTCCTGGTAATACACTGTTTGCTTCTGAATGGATGGATATGTTGAACACTGGACCTTCAGAGGGGGAAACACACATATTCACAGTTTTTAAAAACTACTTAGATTTCCTAGTCTTTAAGTGGCTGTTAAAGACTTCTAGATTTATAAAAAAATTCAAAAATCAGTTTTGTTTGAGCTCCAATTCATTCAAATAAATGGAGTAAAAGAGAGAGAGTAAAGCTTAGTGAGCTGTCTCACAGTCTATTGTCTATATGCAGCATCCTGACCGATGTGTATCTCAAAACTGATTGAATTGTAAAATTCATTCAAAATAGCACTGTGCAGGAGAGATTCACCTCACAGTGGATTTCAAAAGTTGCAATGATGCAATACTCTGCATATTAAAGCAAACATCACACACAAATGTAGGGTATTAAATGGTCCATTTTAATTAGTCTGAACTTTTATTATAGATACTTTATCAGCGACTGAAAGAGAGTGCTGTAGGGATGATGGCAAAACCCGAAAAAGAATTCCCTTTGTCCTGAAGTCAATGGGTTTTTGATTAAATGCCTGAAATAAATTGAGCTTGTGTTAACCAGAGCTTTTCACGTTTTATTCTACGTCATAAAATGCATTGTTAAAATCCCTTTTGATTAAAGCTTTTCTCCAACAACCTCTCCAGTCACATTCAGACATTTGATAGCAACACCTTTTCAAACTTCATCAGTATCCGCTTTTACAGCCTCATTGTGTTGATAATTGCACTCTTGCAAACTATTCCAACTCAAACTTTCAGGGAAATTTGGTGTAGTTCCCTTATTGCCCACATTTATTTATTTTTTCTTCTGCCGATTGTATTTAGACTTCAAAATTCATAAAAGTTGAGTTCATTTGTCAAGATTATCAGGATGAACAAAACTTTGATGAATCAAACTTACATTTGGTCACAGATTGGGGTTTTTGTTGGGAAAAAAAGAGGAAAAAAGAGGAAAAGAGAGAGAGAAAGAGAACGAGGGGGAACGAGGGAGAGAGAGAAAGAGAGAGAGCGAGAGAAAGAGGGAGAAATAGAGAGGGAGAGAGAAAGAGGGAGAAAGAAAGAGGGAGAAAGAGAGAAAGAGATAAAAATAGAGAGAAAGAGATAAAAATAGAGAAAGAGAGAAAGAGAAAAAAAGAGAAAGAGGGAGAGAGAAAGAGGGAGAAAGAAAGAGGGAGAAAGAGAGAAAGAGATAAAAATAGAGAGAAAGAGATAAAAATAGAGAAAGAGAGAAAGAGAAAAAAAGAGAAAGAGGGAGAGAGAAAGAGATAAAAATAGAGAGAAAGAGAGAACGAGAAAAATAGAGAGAAAGAGAGAGAAATAGAGAGAAAGAGAGAGAAAGAGGGAGAAAGAGAAAAATAGAGAGAAGGAGGGAGAAAGAAGAAAAACTCGGAAAAAGTGGAAAAGAGAGAGAAAGAGAGAACGAAGGGGAACGAGGGAGAGAGAGCGTGAGAGAGAAATAGGGAGAAAGAGGGAGAAAGAGAGAAAAATAGAGAGAAAGAGAGAAAAATAGATAGAAAGAGGGAGAAAGAGAGAAAGAGAAATAGAGAGAACGAGGGAGAGAGAGAAAGAGAGAGAGAGAGAAAGAAAGAGAAAGAGAGAGAGAAAGAGGGAGAGAAAGAGAAAGAGGGAGAGAAAGAGAAAGACAGAGGCTGTGGACAGCAGGAATCTGCCCTGAGGGAGAGAGACTACAGAGCTCTAGTCATCCAGAATCAGACATAAAGAGGGAACTACAGAATGAGTGTGTGAGAGGGTAACATGACCCCCGCTGTAAACACCTACAGGCAGTTCAGCACCACTCTTTTGAGTGTTAAAGTTAGCATGGTAATACCTGTGTGTACAAAGGCAATCTCAATCTTGTTGGACTCTGCGCTGACGGCTTTGATCCATTCTTGTTTCTGATCCCGTGTCCAGGCCGTGACATCGCAATAATAGAAGCCGCGATCTGTGACCTGGGCCCCATACAGACGGAAGCGGTACTCGAGCTGCCCGGTCTTCTCCAGAACCACGCTGTCGATCCGGCTCGGCTCACTCCACTCCTCTGACTGCAGGACTGAGTCTTGGCTGAGTGACACCACTTTCCGGGACTTGCCTCCCAAGTTCTCCTCAAAACGGATGAGAACGGTGTAGCCGGGATTCCTTAGGTACTGACCCGTCACCTGACAGGTCATCTCAAACGTGGATCCTGCAGTCGATGCTTCTCTCACACGGTGGGCAACTACTCGCAAAACTGGAACTGAACAGACCACACAAAAACACATCATGAAACATTTGTAAAATACAGTCCTAAACCTTCCTTCAGATATTCTACACATTTTTGTACACATATCTATCTGAAAGCAAGAATTGTGGACATGAACCAAATAGCCAGAACACAGCAGAATCAAGTTTAGGCCAAGCAGTTGAGAGCAGAAATAAATCATTTTAAAATTTTGACCAGTAGATGAAGTGGTCACAAAACAGATCTGCAGAGCAATTTTTTTAAGAGTAGCAGTGGAAAAACTAAATTGACGGAAATTTAACAAATGCTTAACTCAAGCACTAGGAAGAGACTTCAAGGCATTAAGATATTCTTTTTTCTTATTCTCACATTTTTATGCTGTCGACAAACTCTCACGACATGGTGGCAATGATGCAAAGTTTGGTTTAAATTGGAAGTAAAGATCTGTGTGGGATGGATTTTCCTGATTTTGTCCCATTCCCAAAAAACACGTGCTCGCAACGTTCATGTTCTGTCCCTATCCCTTCTGCAAAAGCCCACATTTAGAGATCTATGGCCCAATCCTATAAAAATTCTGTCTCCCTGTGGCGTCATTTTGTCTAATTCCTCAACACACTGAATGTCTCTAACACTTGGGCCAGAATTACTGTGTCAGAAAATATCAAAAAGGAGTAATAGAACTAGACAGGTGTCCAGTTTTGTTTTGTCCAACCTCATGATCAAGGTATACAGATTTGCTCCTACCTAATACCAAAAAAATATTCCAATCATGCTGGAGGAAAATGATGTAATGAATAGTGTCACCTTTACGATGTTTTTTTTAAAATCTAAAGTCATTATTGTGTAAATCATCAAATAGACATTGCAAAAAGTAGCTTCACAAAGAAATATTTAATTCAATTCAAAATATATTATTTTACACATGAACTTTTGGACCATGAGGGTGAGTAAATGGGAGAACTATACCTTTAAAAATTTTGATTAATATGGAAATGATTTTTTTTAAATAAAACTAGACACAAAATAAAGTAAAACTGCCAGTAGGTGGCGATAAATGTCTTAATGATTAAGTCATTCATTCATTCATTCATTCATTTTATTCATTCATTCAAACGGCTGATTCATTCAGTAGTGAAGTAACTGGTTCTCTTCAGGCTTGCTGGACTTGAAGCGCTGCTGCACTGATCGATCGGCATATAACATCTAACATCAAAGTACAGTGAGACCGATTAGAGGGCAGATGGATCCGTTTGCTTTTGAATCGCTCTAGCAGTACTTTGATATCATACACCAATCGGTCTGTGAATGTGAGACTATGTCAGATAACCTGGAGAGGGACAAGTGCATTAAATGCGGTCTGGGAAGGGGCAAGTGCATTAAATTTGTTAAAAATTATCATATTTTTAACACGTTAAATCATCAGCCCTGATTTTCAGATATTTATATTCTGCAGGAGTCCTACAAGTCTTTATTTCTTTATTCCACTGACCTCTATTTGGAGGCTCACCAGTCAAATCTGAAAGAGATTGACTGAAAATCCCTCAAAGATTTATGACGACTCTTCTGAAAATCATCTGACCATATTTTGGTAAATTTTTGAAAAATTTGTAGAAGTAGCATAAAAATATAACCATAGCAAAGTCTGTGTGTAAATAATACAGTTAATGGGTAATGAGCTGTTGGTGGTGCTAGTGGATTTAAGAGGAATGTTTAGACACTCCTCAATTAGTGTGCTAAATTTCATAGCTTTTTGCCATATGCTTCTACCCTGCCAGAAATGGAACAAAGAATACTAACAGATGCCATCACACCTTACGACGGTGCGCGCCACCTAACAAGTATCAGAAATGCTCATTTTGTCAGTATCAGATATAGTTTCAGAACCCAGTATCAGTGGCATTAAGGGTGCAGTGGAAAGCATCCAGTCCCACACAGAGCGGCCATTGTGTGCTAAATCTGTCTTCACAGAGAAGACGCCATTACAGACACAATTAAGGTCATTTACTCCAATCTCTTATTGAGCGCTGAAAAATGAGAGACACTGGAGACTTTCAAACTTCAAGCTTTGACGCATGCCTTTAAAACAGCACTATAAGTGGTACAACTGTCACAGATGTTGGGAGCACTTAGCTCATGGAGTAAAAATTAAATATCAGAAGAGCAACTGCAAATCCTAAAAGGACAGGATGGGGCTGCTAAATGCACTGGCTAAGTATATATCTGGCCAAAGAAATGTTTCATGACCATCTTTATCAAATTAGCTGTAATATACAATAAAAGGAAGGATTTTAGGGCTTACTCTGCGGTGTCCATTGCACAGTAACAGGAGTTGACTGGACCTCCTTCGCTTTTTCCCATCCACCTTGCCGGGTGGGCATCCATGCAGTCACAATGCAAGAATAAGAGCCCATGTCTGCATCTCGAGTCTGAAGCATTCGCAGAACGAAGGCGTTTGACTCTTTCCTGGTCACCACAATGTCCCCGCTGTCCAGCCTCTGCTGGTACTCTTTTCCAGTAATCAAAGCTCCTTGCTCATTCAGAGAGGCTATAGAGATCTTCTTCTGAGATGTGTCTCCAGGTGTGTTTGTTGAGTAAGACCAGGTCACGCCCAGGCGGCCATCTTGAAGGTGGAGGAGGTCGACCACCTGACAGTGCAGTTCAGTGGGTTCGCTGGTGGACTGAGGGTTCAGAGAGGCTGTAATGGTCACCTTAAACTGCAGCTCTGTGGGACAGGAAAATAAAATAAAGACAAACAGTCACACATAACATTTGAAAGATATGCCATTCACCTACGTCTACAGCTAATGATTAAGTGTGAACTACACCAAAATTTCTTGGGTTATTTTTTCTACCCAAGTCCTGTATTAAGCCTTTTAGGTCATTTTTGGGTTATTGCACATGAATTTAAGCCAATAAAGATGTGCGCGGATAAATCATTTATAATAAATACTGCAATATTGTCAATTTTGATTTCATGGTGACATTATTAGCACCAAAGAATCACAGCGTTTACACTTTTAGGAACATCACCCTACACATGATTTAATTATAGATGCCACTAAAAATTGAGATAAGAAAATATACAGTATTTTAACACAGAAAAAAGTACATCACAATTATGTTTCTGTGACATTAGACAGTCTTAGTTTCACTATCTGTCCAATTTGAAAACTTTCTTTTAAACTTCTGAGTGACAGCCGTAAGAGAATGATCACAAGGAACATAGTTTTGCTCTTAAACATAGGCAGCATGCTTTGTGAGGCACAAAAGAAGCCGTCAGATGTAATAGGACAGTGTGAAAAGTGTTTAGCACATAGCACATATTGATATGAAATAATAACTCATCAGAATAGGCTACCAGCATTATGTTCATGAGCTGTGATGCGTGAGGCTTCATGCTAATATGGTGTTGGTAACATATAATGTCAAAAAAGCAAAATTATTACCACGTACTTCCTCATACCGGTAATCCTATTCTTTGTTTACACAATCATCTACAGGTAATTTTACAACTTCTCAAGCTGGGGAAAAAAAAAAAAAAAAAAAAAATAAAAAAATATCACCAGAACTGATTTACCAGTAATTATACAGGTAAAGCTTGTATCTGAAAGGGGCTCATTTGAGTCATCACTCAAAATCATAGTCCTCACATAGCTATTTTTAAATAAATTAATAGTTTTATTCATCAAGCATGCATTAAATTGACCAAAGTGACAGTAAGATATTCATAAATGTAACTAAAGATTTATATATTAAATAAATGCAGTTCTTTTGAACTTTCTTTACACTAAAAATCAGTTTCCACACAAATATGAAGTAGCAAGTGTTCTCAACATATATATATCATAAGATAATAATAAAAAATGTTTCTTGAGCATCAAATAATCTTATTAGCAATGATTCTGAAAATTCAGCTGTAATCCCAGGAATAAATTACACTTCACTCTATATTCACACAGAAAACAGCGGTTTTACATTGTAATAATATTTCACTATTTTTACGTTTTTTTTTTTAAATCAAATTAATTTAGCCTTGAGCAGAAGAGACTTCAATTGTAAAAAAACTGAAATTGAGTATTTAATTGGTGTTTACTATTAATTGTTATATTTATGTGTACAAATGAAACATTACAGTGTGAAAAACATTGCTTATTTTTTAACTAGATTGTTTTTTTCCTTTTTTTAATATGCTTCTTTAATGAACCATTTTAAATATACTTGGCTCCAAATGACTGATTGAAATGATTACTGACTAAAAATTAATCACCCCTTCACAGCCATTTCAAGTCAAACACATCAAAAATAAATCAAGAGAATGAAAAACACAAAGATATAATTGTTTTAGGTATACATCACCCAGTCTTAGTGTCTGTAGACGTTTGCTAGTCGACCTAGTTTTTTTCATTTTAATCTGGGTAGAAGGGAAGGGTGCACAGTCTCTTGATTTTCAGCTGTCATTGTTTAAGCTATGGTGAGCTCACACACACACACACGTCTGGCGTTGTGTATTTGACACCAGACCAGCTCACTGCAGTCACACACTGTACTCAGCTGTTGTGTGCTTTGAGAGGAGACACCTGTTTGCATGTTTTAGAAAACACTTTATTTAGTTCTCTATTGTAAGTACTGTCCTGTTAAAGACAAAAGGACCTGAAGTGATAAAATTAGCCTCTGAACCAGTTCCTCTGCTCCTTATCTTACCCTGACCCACATCACACTATAAGAGTCATGCACTTCCTCTAGAACTGCAGAAACATTTCACATAGAGACAAACTGTATCACAGAAACCATCATAAAAGGAACAAGCTCTGACAAAGAGGTCTATGGCGCATTGCATTCAGCAGCGTCATGTGGCAAAGCTTTGAATATTCTGCTACATGTAAATTCCCCGAGCTGAATTCACAGCACAGTTAGAATATGCAAAACACTGATTAACATTTAACGTTGAGGGAGAAGAGACTTCAAAAATAAAGCTGCATGTTGCACAGAAATCCTTGACATGATTCCATCACCAGAGGCAAACAAGAGGGGGAAACGGTGTGCTGCTGCTCTGTAAGCACGCAACCATCAGTTTGAGAACTGAACACAAACACAACTTTCACATGAACAGCTGTAATGTTTCACAATGAGCCACTAGAACGAGAGAATATGTCTCAGGAGAACTCAATGGAGGATCTTCCTTCTGCCACTTTAGCAGCACATCCCGCCATAATACAGTTGAGAAAAAGCTTTTTCTTTCAATTATGGTCCATTCATGCAAAATATTGCATCAGGGTATAATTTGTGTCACGATATAACACTTGTCAACAAAATGTTAGTCACACTACAGGACCGCTACCGCATTTTACTATCTAAATACAGTGGTGTGAAAAAGTCTTTTGCCCCCTTCCTGATTTCTTATTTTTTTAGCATATTTGTTACACTTAAATGTTTCAGATCAAATTAATTTAAATATATGTCCAAGATAACACAAGTAAACACAAAATGCAGTTTTTAAATGAAGGTTGTTATTATAAGGGAAAACAGAATCCAAACTTATACGGCGCTGTGTAAAAAAAAGTGATTGCCTCCTAAACCTAATAAACTGGTTGTTTCATCCTTAACAGCAACAACTGCAATCAAGCATTTGCGATAACTCGCAATGAGTCTTACAGAGCTGTGGAGGAATTTTGGACCACTCATCTTTGCAGAATTGTTGTAATTCGCCAACATTGGAGGGTTTGGACTGCCTTTTTAAGGTCAGGACTTTGACTAGGCCACTCCGAAGTCTTCGTTTTGTTTTTCTAAAGCCATTCAGAGGTGTTTTGGATCATTGTCCTGCTGCAGAACCCAAGTTCACTTCAGCTTTAGGTCATGAACAGATGACCGAACATTCTCCTTCAGGATTTTTTGGTAGACAGCAGAATTCATGGTTCCATTTATCACAGAAAGTCTTCCAGGTCCTGAAGTAGCAAAACCTCCCCAGACCATCACACTACCAGCACCATATTTTACTGTTGGTTTACTTGTGTTATCTTTGACTAATATTTAAATTTGTTTGATGATTTGAAACATTTAAGTGTGACAATCATGCAAAAAAAAAAAAAAAACCAAATCAGGAAGTGGGCAAACAGTTTTTCCCCACCATGGTATAGTATTTGCATGAACTAATTAGCTAATTAAGGTATGATTAATATATTACACTAAAAAATGCTGGGTTGTTTTTTTAACCCAAATTATGAGCCTGCTGGGATGCTGGGATTTTTACCCATGTGCTGGGTAGTTTTCCTGCATCTCAGCTGCTGGGTCATTTTTAATGTCAATGAACTCCCTCACAAAAGGGGCTTTCACAACGAATAGGTCTAGGAACTCAGTTATAGGTTCAAGAGTTCACACTTACAAATATTCAGATTTGTAAATAGTATGTGTATTTGGCATGTTGTCTGAGGAGAGGGCTCTGAGCTCTATGTTTTGGCCCGAACCCAAAGTACTACCTCCGTTTTTCTGGTTGGGAAAGTAACCAGGTGAGTGTGAGGAGACAGGGTTGTGGAGAGATGCTGAAAACTGTCGAGAAACATAGGTGAGTCTATATTCCAGGCCATGTTCCTGGTTGCATTCGCACAGGCAATAGGAACTCTAAAGCGGCCGACAGCAGCGTCTTTAATTGCAGCATTTACAAACGTCGTGATCTGAGCTGTTTGTTGTGTGTCGTGGGTTTCGTGATAACGGAGATGGAATGTAAATGCATAATCCACGCGACTGAAAGAGCAAAAGAGACAAAATCTACTATCACACCTTTCAGTATTACATATCATCGAGGCGGAGCAATACATAGCAAAATCTGGGTACTTCAGACAATCGTTGTAGGAAATATGAAAATGTTAATCTGGTGCGAAAGGAGCGCTGGGTAAATAACCCAACGTTGGATAGCCTGTGCCAAACCGGTTAAACCTGGAACTTAACGGTCATTTTGTTTTCTGTTCTGAGAGAAAACTTCCAGAGGGGAAATTCCTGCATGAAATTAATGTTTGTATTACATTGTATTCCTATCAAATTATTACTATACAAAGAGGAACATGTCTGTAGTCTCACATGACCTTTTTTTGTTTACATGTACACTGCAGCCTGCTTGGAACGCTAGCTTTCTACAAACATGCACTGGACCTACACTCGAATGAATGCACGGCCAGGGCTGAAACACAACATCGCTGTCATATGTAATAAAGTTGCGGTGCGCTCCACTGACTATAATAGGAGCGCTGTTGATCCCCTACTGAAGCCAGATTTTTTTTCCACAGATTCCCATTGGCTGCTGTTTCTGCTCCAGTCACGTCCTAAAACATTTACTAAATGTTTTGGGGTATTTTATGATTGTAAAAGGCTGACTTGCCAATGAATGAAAATATTGTATATGAACTGTTCCTATCCTACATGTATAGAGAGATTTTACAGTGCATTTAAATGTAAAAAACAATGTCAAATCGACTGACTCAGGCCAGCACGGATTAAAAAAAGAACCCAGCAAATGGGTTAATGTAAAAACAACCCAGTGTGTGTTCTAGCCAATATTTACCCAGCCCTGGGTTCCCAAATAAAACAAATTGGGTTGTTTTTAACTTAGCTTTTTTTTTTCTTTTTTTTTTAGTGTATACAAGTAATTCTCATTGTAATTCCCATGTGGAGTGAAAATTTAGTCACTTTACTTTAGGGTCCAGTTCTCACTGTTAACTAACTATTAACTACAACTTTTGCCTCAAACTCCTAATTACAGTTTATTAACAGTTAGTAAGGTAGTTATTAAGTTTAGGTATTGGGATGTAGGTCATGCTAAACCAAAATGGGTTGTTTTAAACGCAGCATTTTTGGAGTGTATTCAGAATTGGACTCTAAGCTTAAGTGTTTTGCCAAAAACTCACTTCTAATTGAAGAATCTTTTGGGAATCCATGAAAATGTTGATAATCAGAATCCCAACAGGAGAAATTAAGACATTTTGAGGCTCAGGAAAAAAAGAAAGTTTTCTCTCCTCATACTATTAATTAAAATGTATTCATTCTTGGGATATGACACTTATACATAACAGACAGAAAGATTATTGGCAAATTTATGCTTATTAAAAGGTTTACTTATTAGTCTCGAAGTTTCCCTTTTCCTAAGCTGAAGAATGACACGGCTCTTCCGCATGCACTTAACTAATCCACAGCCTTCTATCTATTTCTGCTCTGGCTTGTGTAGCTTACACTTTATGTACTGCAGATATTGTTTGCTCTTCTACGTTCCTCATTTTAGGCTGCTTTGCATAAAAGCGTATGCTAAATTAATAAATGTAACCATTGGAAACAGTGTCAAAATAGCTAAGTACTTCGAAAGATCCTCCAGTTTGAGTGTGACATAAAAAACTTTTTTACACAGCATGCCATTTCCATTACTTTGTTGTACTTTTCATTATTTTGACTCAACACAAGGCCGTTTATACAATGAGCTAGAAGACAAACAGCCGTTTAAAAACTTGAGTTAGCGCATTGAGCATACACATTCCCTTATAAAATATATAAAGTCTTGATGAAAACAAAAGTTTGTGTCCGTTTGTCAGCTATACTGTCCAGCCCTACTTTACATATGTACAACAAGAAAAGTTTTGTTTCTCTTTCGATCATTTGACACCGCAAAGCCTTAGAAAGTGAATCATCTCTCCCTTACACAAGTGGAGTTAACAGACAGATACTCCAGGAAAAGAACGGGATCAATCATTCATAGACAAACAACAGGTTAGAGATTATTCTCCACTGAGAGTGAACTCTGCTCAGACACTCACATTACTTCAACACTGAACTCAACCAAAAAGAAAGTGGATTCATACGCAAGAAAGGCAAGTGATATGGAGATGCACTACCTGGACAAAAGTTTATAATAATTATGATTTTTTTTATGTTTTTGAAAGAATACTCTTCAGCTCACCAAGGCTGCATTTATTTAATCAAATAAGTGAAATATTATTACAATTTAAAACCGCTGTTTTCTATGTGAATATATAGTAAAATGTCATTTAATCCTGTGAATTTTCAGCATCATTACTCCAGTCTTAAGTGTCACATGATCTTTCAGAAATCATTCTAACATATTATTCATATTTTCAAAGTAAAAAAAAACAGCATTTATTTGAAATAGAATAATTTGTAACATTATACAATGCTTTTACTGTCACTTTTGATCAATTTAATGCATCCTTGCTGAATAAAAGTATTAATTGTTACATGTTAAGCAGCACAGCATTGGCAATCAGAAATGTTTCTTGATCATCAAATCATCATATCAGAATGATTTCTGAAGGATCATGTGACTCTGAAGACTGGAGTAATGATGCTGAAAATTCAGCTTTGATCACAGGAATGAATTACAATATATTCACATAGAAAACAATACAGCCTTGAACCGTCTTCAAAACAAGTATCAAACACAACTTTCAAAAAACACTGTCACAAAGATCTGCTTTCCATTCATGAAGGGTGAACTGCAGTGCACTGAGATTGAGCAGCCTGTGACTATTTGCCTGCTAACCTTCAAACATCCCTCACACGATGCTTCATTCCAGTCTGGAGGCCGGTGAGAAAGTCCAGATTCGAGATAACATCAGTACCAATGGCAAACAAAACTCGCCACTGTTAAAACTGTGTCCAGGACTTCATTGATCCAGGCATCAAGTAATATTACATAGTTTAAAGGTGATGTAGGGAAGGACAAGGTAGAATATGCTGAGGGAGAAAGTGTGCACATCTGGAAGTGTTTGGGACTTTCTGTTCCCTGAGGGAGTTTCTGGTCTTGTGAGCAAGTCAGAGATAAAAACCGAAAACAAGTGATTACTTAAGTCAGCAATTATCATTTAAAGTCATCGCTCAGTTTTCCATGCATGTTGTTTTGTCAGTGAAGTACATCTAGCCAAATCCAAGATGGCGTGATTGGCACTTCAGAAGAATATGGCCATCTGAATGTTCTCGAGAAGGAATGGGAGGACAAGGAGGGAATAAATCAGAGAAGAGTGACCGAAACTATCATATTTATATTATCACATGACCTCAGAAGACACGGGTATGAGTATGGACTGCACTAAAGGGAGAGTTCCACCAAAAATGAACATTTTGTCATCATTTACTCTCCCTCAAGTTGTACCAAACCTGTACGAGTTTCTTTCCTCTGTTGAACACAAGATTTGGAAGAATGTTTGTAACCAAACAGACCTCACCCCCATTGACTACTATAGTAGGGAAAATAAATGCTATGGTAGCGAATCTGTTTGGTTACAAACATTCTTCCAAATATCTTCCCTTGTGTTCGATAGAGCAAAGACATTTATACAGGGTTAGAACAACTTGAGGGAGAGTAAATGACAACATTTTCAATTTTGGGTGAACTATTCCTTTAATGGTGCTTTTTGGTGCAATATATTGGGCATCCTTAGACGTTGTGACTTTGAATAGGATCAGTCACTGCCAGTTTTGTAAACCCCATAGGCCTCTTTATAACTTCAAGGCAAGCTGAGATAAAATGAACCCATTTACTGAAGAGAGAGCCTCATGAAAGAACTTAATAAATGATCACAGCTACAGTCTAGAAATCCCTTAGACTTCGGTATCATTGTTCATAATGCTTCATAATAACAGGGACTTAGAAAGCACCATTGTCTCCTGTCTGATGTCTACAGGCAATCATTTCTTTTACAAATCCGAGCGTAAATTAAAAAGAGTTAAAGTAACGGTTTCTGTAACCCAGACAACCATGATAATCTCAGTCTCAGACAGCAAATCTACTGTATGCTCAATGACTATCTAAAGCATATCGCACACAAAACACACCAGCGTGCAAAGATCAGTTTTTAATTAGAAACAAACACAACCGTTTTAAAAAGGTATCAGCTTGAAATCGAGTGAGGTTGTGTCAGTCAGACCATCTCTTATTTACTTGTAGCTTGTACTTGTATTTTAAAGAAACTATCAAATGTTTAAAAAGTGGAGATTATAAAATGAAGGAAATAATGTACTACTATGTTTACCTAAAAAGCAGACAGCTTTAGTTTGTTTTATAAAGCTAGAAACACCTTGAATCTCTTACTGAGGAGGAATACCCCTGAGGGATAAATTAATTTGGTCTGTTCGGCCCAAACATGGACAGTATAGGGACGTGAACATTAAAGGGTAAAACATTTAGTGTTTTGAAAAAGTGTTTTATCTTAAAATAAAATTAGTCATGCTTGATTTTACATATCCTTGCAGAATCTGCAAAATGTTATTTTAACAAAATAAGACAGATTATACAAAATGCATGAATAAATATAACTAAATGGATTTTTTTGTAATGTCCTGAATAAGACATTTTACATAAGACCTTAACATAGTCCACAAGGGAAAAAAGGTGAATTTATAAAAATGCTTAAATGTACACATACACTTGATTCTGAATACTGTGTGTGTTTACCTGGATGATCCATGACTGATTGTTTTTTTGAACAGGATGAAGATATGTACATTTTTCTTATTTTGTTTAAGTATTTTTCTCATTTAGTGTTGCCCTTCAGAAGCAACAGAACACACTTACATGTCTCCCAGAAGACAAATTAAGCATGATTTACCTTGATCTTCAAATTCAAAAAATGTTCTTCATTTGTGTTCTGAAGATGAATGGAGGTGTTACGGTGTAGAACGACATGAGGGTGAGGAATTAATGACAATTTCATATTTGGGTGAACTGACGCTTTAGGACTCAAGGGTGTAAACTTTTGAACTTGGTCATTTTTATAAATTGAGCTTTTTTTGTCTGTGTACTATATGTAAAATATCTTATTCAGCACAGCACTAAATAAAAATCAACATGCATTTTGTATGATCTTTCTTATTTTGTTAAAGGGTATGCAAACTTTTGAGCACGAGCGAACCTGAATGTACTCAACCACCACCTGCCAAAATGTTTCAAGTTTCTTGAGAGCCATACACTTGATCCTTAATGTTAGATTAGTAGTTTAATCAACCCCCTATTTAACTTAATGCCTTAATGTATTTTCTGAGGAAGATTGATTTAACTTCATGTTAGAGTGAACAACCAGTCAAAAATTAGGGTAACACTTTAGTTTAGGGTCCAATTCTCACTATTAACTAGTTACTTATTAGCTACATATTACTAGGATATTGGCTGTTTATTAGTACTTCTAAAGCACATATTAATGCCTTACTCTGCATGACCATATTCTACATTCCTTAATTCTACCCAATACTTAAACTTAACTATCTTACTATTAATAAGCATTAATTAGGAGTTTATTGAGGCAAAAGACATAGTTAATAGTGAGAATAGGACCCTAAACTAAAGTGTGACCAAAATTAGTTGACAACTACATCTTCTGAGGTTAAGAAAACTCAAATCTGCTTTTCAACTGGTTGCTAACTCAACTATTCACAGTGTAAAATGGTGGTCCACTGTCTAATCAATCCAAGAATGACCTTTTTGCATCAGCTGCTCACTAGACCAGGACAGTCAGGATCTGGAAGTACATTTCCTACGGAGCCATGTCACATTTCCAGTTTCTCAGAAGCAGAAGTCGTCATAGTTGGGTAAACTTATATAGGAGTGAACAGGAGATGACAGAAAATATCATTTTTGTATTCCCATTTGCTCCAATAGCAAAGAAATCAAAATGGCAGCATTTCCACGACTCTCCAAAAGAGGAAAAAAATATCAAGAGATTGATTACAGCAGTCAGAAGAATGAATGGTGTGAAATTTGCCGTCACTCCCTCAGTTGTGTTAGAAACACTCCTTCATCGTTAATTTGTTTCTTTGTTATTTACTGACAAGGTGACAACTGAAAGTATAGCGTCATAAATGCATGGCATACTTAATAAAAAAAAAGAAAAAAAAAGAACTACTTTACTAGATTAGCGACGTTGATAACTGTGGAAACAGGTCATGGTCTGTGCAAATGGTCCATTAATTTTCTCCATAGAGAAACTGATTTAACAAATAAAGCTTTCAAGGCAGACTTTCCACAAGCTCTGAAGTTCAGAAATAGTATTCTGTATAAGCCAATAATCTGTGTGATTTTTGCATTTAATAAATAAATATAACTTAAATACCATCATTTCTACCGAAGAACTGCTCTACCCATAATCCCAAAGGGAAATCAACCTGTGAAAAAAGCCTTTACTGCCATGGGAATGGAAACTTTGGCACTCCTACTACTCCCACGAAACGCAGCGAATAAAGTCATTCAAACTCAGTTCCAGGAGGATCACGGCCCTGAAGAGTTTAGCTTCAACCTTAATTCAACATCTGATCCAGCTCATCAAGTCCTTCAGGCTTTTATGAAAGTTACGCAATTTGTAGTGCTTCACATGAAAGTTTGTAATACCATTATGTTTAGTTGGTTAATTTGGAGGAGAGCTTATTTATTGAAGAAAGGATAAAGAATATTCTTTAAAAAAAAAACCAAGGCCACTGAATAAAAAGAAGCCATTTCTTTCTGGAAATGTCTCAAGTCATCAAATAGTATTGCATATTATGTAGTTCCATCACTCTGAAGCTTTATAAAACACTTTAACGCACAACCTCATAATCATGAAGTGGAGTCATCAGTCTCCCAATGATTCATTGATCAAAGCCCATAATCATCACTATACACAGACTTGTATAATGCGGAACTGAGAAGAGAATGAGATGTGACTCACCCGTGGGCGTAACCACAACCTTTCCCATTTCCTCAGACTTCTCCAGAATCTTCCTCCACGTTCTTCCTCCTTCTCCCTGCCTCACCCACTCTTGAGCCATACACACATACTCCCCTTGGTCTGACGGCTTTGCTTGCTTCAGGATAAGTCCATAAAAGCCACCTCCACGAAGGTCCAAGCGAAGCCCGCCATCTGTGTAACGCTGAGTGTAGTTGCTTCCAACTTTGATCTTATCATCCGGCCCAAATGTCAAGATTTCCTCCAATGAGATGCTCCCTTTCCTGATGGACCAGGTGACGGAGAGGAAGGTGTGCTCCGTGAAGCCCCGTGTGGTGTTGCACTGAAGCTCCACTGATTCTCCCTCGAACACCGCTGACTTGGGAATAGCTGGAGAAACCTTCAGACTGTCTCCAATCACTGGAGAGAACAAAGGACACTTTAAAGCAGGCAGGAGAGGGATGTGTGTCAAACGGTTTAAAGGTGAAGCGTGAGATTTACGCGTCGCCAAACAGACTTGCAAAAATCGTTTCAATAAACCTGTCCTCCATTGTTAGGGCAAACAGATAATTTTAGACCCCAATCTTAAAATCATGGTTTAAGCAATGTTGTTATATTCGACATTCTCTGTGCGCTCAAATAAAGGCTAATTTCATTTGTTGCAGAACGTACACACTTCACCTGTAACAAGACAGTGGGAATAGGCACAAATACATCATTAATGAGATAAAATGAAGGAAAAAATATGTATCTGAAATTACATTATATTTTGAACAATATAATTTTGGGGTCAGCACGATTGAAGAATAAAGAAAATTATAAAGAATTATAAAATTATATTATATTATTATTAAATTATAATTAACACTTTTATTAAGCAAGGATGCATTAAATTGATCAAATGTGACAGTAAATTAATTTATAATTTGCTACAACATTTTTCAAATAAATGTGTAGATATGTAGATTCTATTCAAAGAATCCTGAAAATTAAACTGTTTTTAACTATGATAAATATCATAAATGTTTCTTCAGTAGCAAATCATCATATTAGAATGATTTGTGAAGGATCATGTGACACTGAAGACTGGAGTAATGATGCTGAAAATTCAGCTTTGATCACAGGAATAAATTACCTAACATATATTCATATTGGTTATTTTAAATGGTAATAATATTACTGTTTTACTCTATATTTAATCAAATAAATGCAGCCTTGGTGAGCAGACTCTTATCCCAGCTCTTTTCAGGCCAAATATCTTCAAGAAAATGATCGGAAAAATAGTTTATTGTTCATTTTGAATGTGAATGGAGAACTTCATCTTTCACTGATCCGGCATCATTTTCAAATGAACATTAAAACATAAAATCACACTTAGGTCTCTCATCACTCTTGATACTGAACTTCGCATTAAGTGCTACAGAAACTTTCATGGTAACATCCGATTCTGAAGCGCCTAAACTCATCGTCACATGAACTACAAACAAGAACATTTCGGTTATTCTCATTTCTTCACATCTTCTACTCAAGTGTAAAATTGTTCTTCTTAACAGTACAGTTACTACTACACCACAGCACCTAAAAGAGCTGATAAGAGTTGACCTCTCTCAGGCTCTGTGTCTGTCAGGGTCACAGTGAATCAAGCTCTTGTCTTTTGGCTAAAGTTTTAGGGAAATTCCAGATGGTGACGCTTTCTTAACGCTTCTCTCTCGGGCCTGACACATATACAATCCCAGAGCGAAAACAGATCCACAAATGAAAGGGAAAGTTCATCCACAATACAGCATCAGTCAGATGTAGTGTAAGACTTTTAATCAATAATGATTTTGATATTTACAACACAAAGCTATCAAATGGCTTTAATTACAGCGTCTTTTGGAGGGTGACAGACTGTTATAGAAAAGAGCTGTTAGAGAGGAAAAAATAACAGCGTATCAGTCTGGAGGCTCAAAATTACAGCAAAATGAGTGACAGTAAATTATTTATTTATTTATTTTTTAAACAATATTATTTGGGGTTGAACTTTTTCTTTAAGAATAAAAAAGACTCCCAGAATGGCTCCTATGAATTAGCTGAAACTCATACTTTATGTTCCCAGTGTTGTTCTGCGCTGTTATTTTTCTCTGTCGGTGCGGATGAGTTCATTTGTAAATCTCCAGAAATGGAATGAGTGATAAAATCAGCTCGCTGTCTGAAAAAAGCTTCAGAGCGCCGCAGACGTTCACTCTAGTCAGTAGAGCAAAGAATTAGTCTTTGTATTTTTGTAATACTCCAAGCCTTGCAGCGAATCACATTCCTTTACACTTCTAGTGCAGCCGTGTTTAAACACGTAAAGCCTCTAAATGATCATGAACACGATCAAATCTTTGCTGACGAACCTGTCACACAATCTCCTACAGTCCTTCTGTCATCTAATTGACAGTTCATACTTTTTTATAAAGTAAAAGTCTTTCAGTATAATTGTACAAAAGTCATTCAGCTCGTGTTTCATGTGTCTTTCAAATCTGCACTGATTTTTTATCAAGTAGATGTAAGAATAACTTTGATATTGTTAGTAATATTTCAAGATGAACATGTACTGGACTGAAGCGACTTCTGTTTACTTGATTATCCAGACATCATTTATTAGAAAAATCATGAGGCTCAAATATGATCATCAGGCTTTTGAGGAAGATTTATTTGTTCATCTCTCAGTCTTCATTTTAAAAACTACAGAACTTTAATCATTTAAATATCATTTTACTAAGACATATTATTGGCAGATAACTATTTGATATTTATATTATTGTACGAAAGAAGTCGCTATACTGTTTTAAATATCTCACTGATTTAGAATACTATCAGAGTTTCATCAGTAAAATATCAGCATCTGGACCAAATTGCATATTTTTGGTCAGTTTGAGCCTTTGAACAAAATTTAGAAGTTTTTCCTTCCTTATTCTCAATACAGGTAACAAATATGACACTCAAAAAACGTTTTTTAGACGTTTTTCTATTTTAGGTTCATTATACTGTTCATTTAATAATAAAAAAAATAAAATAAAAAAAATGTCAGGCTTTACAGGTTTTGAAAATATCCTTTAAGGGCTTGTGCAAAGCAGCTGATAGATTGGCAACATATTTGTTGGCATTAAATTAAGTAAGATTTGTATGAGATGTAGAAGATGTATGAAGCATGGAATAATTGCTGAAGGGTTGGAATTGGCAGAATGATCACTTCTGTTAATCAGACAATTTGGCAGAGATTTTAATTGATAAAATACCAAAATATCGATCCATATTAAAGTTGATCAATTTTCCCTTTGTATATACTGAAGTCATTGCTCCATTTTTATTATAAATAAATAAATAAATAACTTCATTTTGGTCTGGCAGATGGAGTGAGACTGTTCCTCCCAGATGGAGCCTAATATGAATAAATAAACCTGCTTTTGCTCAGTGAGAACATCTAGTCCAGAAGACAGAGATGGCAGAACGAGCTGGTAAACACACTTGACTCACCTTTGAGCTCCACATCGGCTTCGTAGTTCCCGCTGATGACTGAGTCGGTGCTGGGGGTGCTGCAGCGATACACGCCACTGTCTGTCGCTCTGACCTTCTTGAATCTGAGCTCCACAGAATCATCTCCCAGCCTCTTATAACTGATGTCACCACTGTTGACCCGGTCCCTCACTGTAGTGTCCACGAAATTAGTGTCAAATGTGGAGACGAGCTGGAGCAGCTTATCACTGGTGAGGACCATAGACCACTCAAAGTCCTGATCTCTGGGTCCCTGGTAGTCAGATACATTACAGCGGATGGAGACGGCCTGTCCCTCGACGTGCACCAGAGGACTGACGGGAACCTTCACCACACGGCTCTCACTGACCACCACTGAGAGAAGACAAGACAAGTCACATATGGAGTATGGAACAACAAAAAACAGGAGGCGGAGTGCTGCGAGACACACCAATGGACAACTGGAACAAGTAACATCGTGATCAAATACACAGTAACATCAGTTAAAGGTTTGTATTTTCACAATTTTAAAACATTAGTACAAAACTACAATAGTATGAAAATTAGGCACTGAACAAAAATGTTAATCAAAACTATATTTTTTCAGCTTACATACAAAGTCACCAAGCATGAAAGGCATCCTGGGATGCTACAGTGTGCTTCACTCTTGCATTGTCAAAATAGGATCTCGACCACATTTTCATCATAATTTTGCTCAAGATCTTGTATAAAATCTGCTCCAGCACATCCCACAGACTTTCAATAAATTCAGGTCCGTGCCAATTCATGTGCGAAAATTATTCTTATTGCTCCTCCCAACCATTCTTTCACAATTTGAGCCTGATGAATCTTGACATTATCATCCTGGGATATGTCCATGATGTGTCCTCCAACATGGTTGTTTAGGAAATGAAAAGCTGCACACTCCATCAACTATAGTTAGAAGAACTGTTGCTAAACATAACATGCTGGAAACATAATCACTGTAATAATGATCCAGTCATTGACTCTTAAAGGCACAACATGTAAGATTTTTGGATTAAAATATAACAATGTTATATATTTTGTTGACTTGTGTGCTTACATCATCACAAATGTTTCCAAGAACATTTAAATCCAGAGAAATGGCATATTAATTACTCTAACTGTGTCCGGGTAAATGATGTCACAATCGTGTTACCCTCAGTTTTATTTTGTACTTTCTTCTTTCTGATGATACATTCATAAATATCCTGAAAAGCGAATAGTTTGTGTTAGAAAAATATCCATATTTAACAAGGGTCTTTGCGAAGGGTCAATTATGACATTTAGATAGCTTTTATACAGGTGCCTTTAAAAACTTATGTGCAAAACAATGATACTGACATTTTAAGATCTGTCAGAACAAGTTGCATTTAGTTAAAACAGCTCAAACATGCCATGTTAGTCTTGGACTAGAAACTAAGGAACCAAGGAGACAGAAAGTGTGGTAATGTCAGAGGAAATGATCAGTCCCCAGAGCAGGATGAGTCATCAATATTTTTGGTATTTTCCCAGAAGAGAAAGACTGTACATTTTAAATGTGTTTATCTGTTAAAAGTGCACCTCAAATATGACCTTAAAGAGACTGTCTATTCATGGAAATGTTAGTTGTAAATAACCATATTAGGTCATGGATGAGTTCAAAGCACTGCAATGAAAACATGCCGTTGCAACTAAAGGTGAACATTATGATTTTATTGGGTTGGGTATTAAGTGCTCTGAGACAAATTATATCGACATGGCAGCTGAAGACAGGAATTCACTAGCATGGATGAGAATGAGCTGGAGCATTACACTGGGGAAAAAACAAAACAAAAGACGAATCAGCAGAAGAGAAGAACAGAGGGACATATAGCAAAACTGAGAGAAGGTGACATGTAACAACTTGTCTATTCATGGGGGATTGGTTGAAGACTCAGAAGACAAACACAGAAGACACTAGAGAAATATACGGTACAATGAAACCTGCTGTAACTGGGGTCAAAAGCTGCAGCACTACAACAGGAAAGAGTGAGAATTGATAAGTGACAGCAGATAGGAGTTGATTATATGAATGAAAATTAATGTGAGCCAGGAAACATGACGCATCAAAACCAGCACAAATGCAAATTGCAACTCTATCTTTTAAAATGGAGGAGAAAGAAACACTTCCCATCTTTTATTGTTAACGTCAAAGGTCATGCATCCAATCAAGAACTGAATTTTGAACCACATACTAAGCATACTATTGGGTCATTCAGCTCAACCAGAACTCAAAATGTTTGATTTTGTTAATATCTGTAGGAAGACAAACATAAATGTTGTAGAGGAGGGTCAATAGAGCCAATTTACAGGGGTATAAAAATGACTTTAGAGAGATTGCAGCATCATTATTTTATTTTTACACAGAGATTGGTAGATCTATTAGTAAAATCTGTTGACTTTATCAATCTTTGATTCATTATATGCCAACAGTGACAGTTCAAAAATGGCAAAAAGCACTTCTTGTGTTTTTTGCCTCAAGTTTGCATGCCTGTAACTCAAGTATTAAAGATATTTTAATATAGTTAAAACTTTTCTTTTGGTATCTTCATTTTAAAAGGCACTCAGTGGTTCAATCCCAGAGATATGGATATCTTAATGCGGCTCCATGAGTAAATTGTACACATTTTCAGTGGACAAAAACCAAATGTGGGTCACTTTGCACACAGCTGATACTCATTTCATTTAAAAAGGAATGTCTGAAGAATAAATAAAAAGTTTAAGTAACTAGAAATGCATCTTGTTTCAAAAGAATACAGTACATTAGAATCTCCCATAGAAAGGTATTGTAAAGGTAGTACGAGAAGTCTAAATAGCAAAACTCTACAGTACTTCAGTGCAAACTCATGTCACATGGTAGAAGTTTTTAGAGAGATGCCAACAGACACATTGTGTAACATTTCCTCATCCTCAAAAATCAAGCATGTAACCAAATATTCAAGAATGAAGGGACCAAATGGAGTCTATTTGGTCAATGTAATCTTAAATATTTTTCTGAAAATTAGGGGTCATATTCATATTGGTTACATTCATTTGAAAACAAGAAAATAAATAAATGTGTTTTGTTAACTGTTGTCTGTTGAGAGCAGAATAAATTACATTTAAGCGACACTTTACGATCCTATTGCGCTAGTCATTTTTTGCATATACTTTTACTCACACAGTTCATAATAATATTAATACATTTTAATGTTTGATGTCAAGGCCATTTTGTATGGTAAACCGGCACTTGACACACCAAGTCCTGAAGCAAAACCACATCTAAATGATATAGGTGATCATGACGCTTGAACAACCCGCTTGCATGATCTGCTTGCAGTAAATACATTTTATACCCAAACTAACCACTTGATCACTTCATTTCACAGCCCTGAATTAGAAACTAAACTCTGGCGGCTGGCATGTTCACTGTAAAAAAAAAAATTAATTCATGATTTATCACAACACTTTTTCCTTTTGTCAAATCAACTTCAATAATTAATGTGGTTCAGAATCAGATAACAATATTTTGAGTTTCTGTTGATTAAACCAATCTCCTTCATTGTATTAACTCAATTTTTTAATTTCAATGAACTCAAGTTAAGGCAAGTTACTTTTTTAAGTCAAACCAACCATTCTGTTTTACAGTCTAGGCAATATTACTGAGATTCACACTTTACAATCACACACACACATAACTCAGGTCTGGTTTGAGGATTTACCAACAAACCTACACGCATGAAACAAAAACTCAAGCTCAGTAACAAACTAATGTTATATTGTTGGGTTAGACCTACAACCTATAAAATGATAAGGAAGCACTAAACACCTCCTGCTCATTTGACAATTTGAGATCGATCTAAAATACAACAAGCTCATTTTCATCATAAAAGAGCCTATATTAAGATAAACAACCATATGACGAGTTTATAATAAAGACACAATGCATGTCTAACTTTTTTTTGTTGTTGTTGTTATCTAAACTCCTTAAATACAAACAAGCTTTTCAGGCGCGTTTTATACCTAATTGATGCCTTAAAAATTGACAACAAGCTTTTCTTGATCAAAAACTAATCGACTTACCAAGAACAATAAACAAAATCACAGGACGGAGGAGTCCCGTTCCTTTATCCATTTTGTGAAGGCGCGTGATTTTCCCACGGGATCGCCTTTGTCATTCAAAGCGGACAGAGAAAGTGTGAAATCCTCCCGTGAGCGCGCGGTGAACGAGTCTCTCCCGGCACGAAAGTTGAATTAAGTTTGGCGAGAGTCGCGCGGTTTTAGTCCTTTAGCGTTGTGACTGCGCGTGCTGCATAATAAACCTCAGGACAGAGGGCTGGATTGGCACACAGTCGTGTCCGGAAGTGAGTGTGTGTGAGTCAGCGCGAGTGTGTGGATTTCTCTGTGTTGGATGAGGGAGGGGACACTGCCGTGCCGTTCGCCGCAGGTGAAGTTCCGCCGCACCCGGTACTGACTGAGCAGCGCTGAGTCGTGACGGTGCAGGCAAAATACAGGCACTAATTATCTCCCAGAATAACTCCGAGAGTCCAGAGAGACCCCCGAACCACCCACTTCTATCCTCACATGTTCCCAGAACGGTGCAGAATGAATCATTTATGGCGAGAAATAGTCCTCATTAGCCTATCTGTCCTTTCATCTCCGAGAGAAAGTCATTGTGGGATATCTGCTCTTCTCACACACAAACCTGCATTAATACAGTGAAGTCAGACCACATTCATTCATTCATTTAAGGATTCTGACAAGTTGTAAAATGGGACTAATTCTAGGTCGCTAATCAAATGTAGCTTTGATCATGTCAACACTTTGCAGTGAAAACATTTTCATGAGTGGTCTAAGGATTTTGGACCTCATTGTGAAGGTAAATGAATCACTGCATTGTTGGGTGTACTTATTACTCAGTAATCTAATTACTTTTCTCTTGAAATGGTGAAGAAATTGAAGATTACTCTTTTAATTGCAGTTACCTCTGATGTAATTGCATTAAATACTGTAAACACTATACAACAATACTATATAAAATAGTGTTTTTAACATCAAAATGTAATCTTAAAAAGTATGTTTTTAATGTAACCTTCTCCATTGACACACTTTACTCAGTTCAAGAATAATTTATGCAATTGACCCTTCTCCGGTCGTTTGATTGACAGGCGATCTGACCAATCATAACCCCATTTTGTCCAACAAGAGGAGTTTGATTAACAGTTTAACACTGGTGAACTTGAACTTGAAAAATTGGGTTTACTCGTGTGTTTCCGCGCTTGAAACAACATTCCTTCTGATGTTCATTCATGTTTATTTGATGCTATTTATAAATGAACTAGAATGAAGAGATGATCGGTTCACGAGCCGCTTGAAGGAGCTACAGCGATCTGCCACGACACATTAAAGAGACACTATACGCTATTTATTGTTTAAACTTCTTTAAAAAAGTACAATATTTGAAATATGAAACTGTTTCACACGTTGTCAGTGTCCTCTTTGCTCCGTGATGTAGCCTACTTTTCACTGTGTGAGAACATGATGTGTGGCGTGAGAGCGCATGACTTGTCGGACATAGCAACAGTAACTAAAGGGGAAGGGTCTTTGCGAACGGTCAATTGTATATTGTTTATTTGAAAGAAATAAACAAGTTGTATATTGTTTATTTGTATTGTTCAACTGCTTGAGGTTGATGTGGGATTTAGAAAGTAATTAGAAATAAGTAATCCCGAAGTACTTTTTAGAGAGAGTAATTAGTAGAGTAATCTGATTACTCTGTTGAGTATGTAATTAGTAGCAAATTATTTTTTAGAGTAACTTATCCAACACTGTATCTGTTTATATACAAAAACAATCTAATGGCAATTATGAACTGCAACAATAATAATCAAAAAGTGAACATTTTTAATAAGCAATTTAATAAATATTTATTGTTTAATTATTATTAATTAATTGTTCATTAAACATATTAATAAATGCTAATTTCCAACATATTTTGGGTAAATTTTAAGCAAGTAATACAGTAATTATTAAACAATAGCTGAGTTAAATAAAACTACCTAGCAGGTTGGGAAAACATTTAACCCAACTAATGGGTTTGTCCATTTTCAGTCCAACTTGGGTTGTATTTAACCCAGTATTTTTAGAGTGTATGAAAAATTTCACCTTGTGACATTTATGTTTTCCTGTCGGATCAGGTTTTATATTCTTATAAATGCTTGTGTACATACAGACAGACAAACTTAAAACATGTGTTTGTTTGTGTGAATGTGTGAGAGCGATCTGGGCAGAGGTCAGGTGCTGAGGTGAGTGTGAGTGTGTTCAAAGGTCAGTGTACCTTTTGGTGAAGCCACAGTGATTAAGTCATTTCAAGTGTTCAAGTCATTGTGTGAGCTACTATTTTTACTTGACGCATAGCATATGGTTGTTGGCTCAGGACCTCAGTCAGACTGCAGTGACCTGCTGCAACACACACACACACACGCACGCACGTACGCACGCACACAGCATGACCATAAAGGAAGAATTTCTTAAGGCACAATCAAACTCCTTTTCACAGTTCCATCAGACCTTCATTGTGAACGGCTCCTCCCAGTATTAGTGCTTTCAGAACAAACACGACACTCCCTTCAGACATGTCTATATAACAAAGAGCAGCTAGCTGGATTTACTGCACCAGCACAACCCAGATTACCATATGCAAACAGGGACACAACAGTGACTAATGACAGTGAACTGTCAATCAAACACACAATGCTGTCACCCATACGGAATGTGATCAATTTAATAAACTTATGCATTTGGAAGATTGACCACTTACTCATTACAAACCCAAATAGTGACTTCTCCCTGCATTATTAATGTCCTGTCATAACATAACAGAATCCTGCAAGAGTAGAGTTATGTTCTTCTGCCCATCTTGTAGAATTGAATCTGATCAAAACGTGTTCTTGGATAAGCTTGCTCACATCTGCAGACAATAAATGATATCTTTGTTGAGACCAACTGTGATTTCACAACGTAAGAGTCATACTGACGTAGATGACATTTGCAAAATAAAATGTAACACTTTTATTTTGAGGAAGGAACAGGTATAGAGAAAATAAAGAAACTTTCCATGTCTGTCAAATTCAAAATCCATCATAGATTGATCAAAAGCTCCCTCTAGTGGTGATAATCTGTACGTTCAAAGTTTGAAGGATGTGAGTTTTTCTCAATCGATTTGACACATTTCTACAAACTAGGATCACTGTTCTCGGAACAGTTAACTCAGTGATCTGAACACTTTGTAATTGTCCTAATCAGATTTTAAGTTTTCATTCATTTCGCACAAATTGCAAATCATGAGAACCTAAAAACAGTCACAACTATTTTTAAGGACTTTACACAAATCACAAACATTTATGCATCATTTGTCCAAACACAACAAACAAAACTATGGAATTTGTCATATTATCAATTGCACATGGTATGTTTTCAATCACCTCCAAACTGATTTCTGCTTCATTAATCATTCACATAACACTGGAAATGATGTTTCCCCAAAAGTTTACGCATAATATATGCAAAAATACAGTTTTTGAAGCTTTATTTGCTCAATGACCCAAAACCTGTTGGAAAAGCAATGTAAAAAATGTGTATCTTCATCACTGTATTTGTACATCTATGTAATGTGGAGTCAGCAGAGTGAGATCCAAATGCAGGCTTTATTTAAACAAGAGTAGTCACTCAGGCAATGGTCAAAGAACAGCAAACAGGTATATCAGAGGAATGGCAGAATCGTGGTCGGTAAACAGGCAGAAATGTCAAGGCAGGCAGCAAGTTAACACAGTCCAGTAACACAAAGCAATAAATCCAAGGGCAGGCAGAGAACGATCAGAAAACAGTAGGAACAGACAGGATCACGACCGATATGTACACTCCGCAATGTTATCACAGGAGAAAAACAAGACCTCGCACTGATGTGTATGTGCAATGTGCTTAAATAGTCCAGATGATGAGCTGCAGCTGGTGAGGTGATCAGTGACTGGGCGCGGGGCTTCTGGGAAATGTAATGTGCATGTGTGTGAGTGTGCGATGTATTGTGGGAAACGGAGTCCAATAGTGAAGCAACAGTTCAGGGTGGAGTGTCCTCTAGTGGCTATTATGGGCACTCCAGCTGATAATCGTAACAATCTACACCTGAAAGTGTTCTTAAATCATTAGAGAATACACTTGTAGTTTTGATGTTAGTATTTACTTTTAATAAATGCATTACTAGAAAGAAAATGCAGTTCTTTATTTTACAGTAAAGTTGAACTGTTTGGCTGAGGTAAGATTGTGTTTAAATCTCTGTGTTAACTGTTTTGATAGCAGTTACATACGTTGGTGTTATGAATTCGGTCCATTATTTCACACCCTTTCACCACTAGAGGTCACCCGCTCACACTGTAGTCTCCCTACACTGCACTACACTCCAAGAATCCCTCACTCCAATCACTGATCATCAGCCAGCTGTTTCTCATCATCACCACTCATTAGCTTCATCACTTCACTATAAATAGTTCACTGTAATGAATTGCTGTAAAAATTACAGCAATATTTTACAGCAGACGGCTGTATTATTAATAATACAGCATATTGCTGTAAACTGCAATGCATTCTGGGGGGCGTGGCGGTTTGACTCAAAATTACAGGATATTACTGTAAATTTCAAGCATAAAGAGGCATAGTAGGATTTTCAACGGTTGAGATTCTGGTAGCAGCAAGAGTCTACAACAGTGGTAAATGACTTATTTAATTAAAAACTTTAATTAATTTTTAATTTAATTAAAAAAAAAATGTTATTCAAAGAATACAGTAAAATTCTGTAAATTAAATGATAGTAATGGTACTGTAAAAATTACAGTAACTGGCTGGCAACCCTGCTGCCAGTATTATACTGTAAAATTTACAGGTCATTTTTAAGAGTGTTCACTCACTCACTTCCACTTGGCGAAGTATTGTTGATTCTTTCACAATTTCTGAGCGTTATTTCCCTGTCTGTTTACCCTGTTTCCGATCCTGCCTGTTCCGTTTCTTTGATGTTTATCTGCCTGCCTCTGACCTCCCGCTTGGATATCACCACAAGCTTGTCTGCCGTCTGCTACTGTTGTTCGCCGTTGTTGATCTTTGCCTGTCTGACCACGTTTCCAATAAAAGCTGCATTTGGATCTCACTTGCTGACTCTTCATTACAGTTGGATAAATGTGTTAAATCGATTGAGAAAAACTGTTAGCAGGAGAATCTTTCCAGTGTTGAAGAAATGTGTCAAGCTACAATCAGCTCATAATTTAAATAGTTAAACTACAGTAAAGTAAAAATAGTTAGCTATTTTACAAGTTACTACTATTATAAGTATTACTAATATAATTATTATTATAAGTTACTAATAAAAAGTAGCTAACTATGCACAAAAGCAATAAAATAAAAAATATATATACACTAGGGGCCAGATTTACTAACAGCTTGCGCCAGTACAAATCCTCTTTTGGCATTAAAAAATACTGTCAGGATTGACATGCAAAAAATAAGGCAATGGATAGTTATTTTTGTGGCTTCCCTTTTAGTTGCAAAATTTGTTTGAGGACAGTATGTGAATCAGGGGTATCCAAATCTGCTCCTGGAGGGCCCCTGTCCAGCAAAATTGAGCTCCAACCCCAATTAAGCACATCTGAACCAGCTAATCAAGAGCTGCAACCCAAATTGCATACTTCCCTACTGTACAGTAGGTAAAAAAACAGTGCATGACAAAAGAAGTACACCCAAATTCACAGTAGTCAGGGACTCATCGTTATACAACTAAACTCCTCATTAAAAAACTTTGATGAACATGATTAAACAGTTGATCAAATCAACAGAGAACACACATGTATTTTTGTTGTTAGTATTTATTTTTGACAAATGCATTTCTAGAATAAACTGCAGTGCTTCACTATGCAGTGAATACTGAACTGTTTTGCTAACATGAGAGTGTGTTTAGTTTGCTGTTAATTTATGGAGAAAAACAGTTAACTAGTTTACTCTTTATTAGTTTGTGCCCAGAGATGAAAACACATAACTGAGGAACAACTAGATCGGTATGAGTGTGAGAGAGTTTCACTTCAGACATCAAGAGCAATGAAATCCAAATGAAAACAGGTCACTGCACTATTGCATCAAGCAATACTTTCACTGTCTAAAATGTTTGCAACTCAGAATCACATGTAAGTCATGCTTCAAACTATCCAAGTTATTATTTTCAGCTATTAGCTACATAGATAAGACAGCAATAAAGTTTTAAAGTATAAAGAAACATGCAAAAGCGCTTAGAAATATGAATATTCATGAGATCATTTTACTAATTTAGAAAGATATGGAAATATGATACCAGCATGTTCCATTTACCTCTCACATAACACCTTGTAACTGCTGAAAACCCACATCCCACCCACTTTTCAGTTGAAAGCGAGACTTATAATTTGATCGTTCACTTGTCATGAACTCACAATGGAAAATTCAAATACATTTTCACGAGAGATCAATACGGTAAAGAGATGAAAGCACAAATACCCACATGTTCACACATTCAAACCAAAAGTCAGAATCACATTGACACTTACCACATGTGGGCAACCTCAGTGTAACACATGCTTTAAACTTTAACTTGCAATTTAAAAGGTGAGAGTCCGTGCCCTGGCTAAAATAAAAGATCACAATGTTCATAAATGAGACCAATTTTCATTTCATAAATATAAGATATATATATATTTTAAGTAACTTTGCTAACATGTGATTTGTTTTTGTTCAGCTGTATGTTCTTGAGGCTATTGAACGGTAAGGTTTCATGAGTGAATGTGTGCGAGAGATCTAAGTAATGCTGTTTTCTGAAGTAGATCTTCTGACCACAATTCAGCGGCATCAGTTAAAACAGGAAAAGTGCAAAAAGTCCGTTGTGTTTGCATGCACAAAGGTGGTCTCGCTGAGCACAATCAAAAACTGTCACAAAAGATCCTCATATAATCAACGGAAATGACCTAGATTCAGAGAGATACATATATTTACAAAGTATTTATGAAACTAGAAATGTTCAGAATAAAATTTGAGATATGTAAAACAAAGTTATATAAACATACCTGAACAAACGTACAGACAGGGCCAATGGCAAAGCAAATCAGCACTAATCAACATCATTTTTTAAAAGCATCACATCTTGAAAAAGAAGGCTTCCATTTGTGCTGCTTCATTGTTTTGATAACGTTACTGTTATTCTAAATTGCTTAAAATTGTAATAATACACTTGAGTTGATGGGCCCAAAATTTTTAACTGGTGCATTATCATCAATTGACCTTTCACAAACAGTTTGAATGTCAGGCGATCTAACCAATCATAACCCCGAATCTGCCATTTTACCATTTTGGTGGTGTCAAAGTCTGGAGAAGGCCATGTAAGAGAACATTATTGGGGTTCAACAGCAAGTGGACCTCGAGAGTTGGGCAGGGGCGGAAGAGGACGCTTGCTTTTGGAAGGCCGTTGAGATTCAGTTCTCTGCATGTATGGCTCATCAGGCTGATTTGCAGAATCCGGCATTAGAGAGACGAGTCGAAACTCTGCTTCCTCTGTGGGACAGACAGAATGTGAAACAATTGAATTTTCAGAAACACACCCACACTGAATGACATTATTACCTCACTCACACCTACAAATGGATGTTCTCATCTGTTTTGAGTGTCAATAAAAAAAAGTATGAGACAGATGTTTCTGAAAACAGTTCACTGGAAACTTGTACCTTTTGCCTTCCTCTTGCTTCGGCTGCAGCAGCGCCAGACACAGACTACACAGATGGTGAAGAGCAGAAGAAGGAAACTTCCTCCTCCGATCAGAATCACCAGCATCCACTGGAAATCTAAGCCAAATAGTATTTTCTTCTCAGTCACATCTAATAAAGGATCAAACACAAACAAAGAAAAAATTATCATCACCACTATTTATCAATTCAGAAACTGCAAAATGATGCAAAAAACACAATTTTAGTATCAAGTATTCCAAATTACTGAAATATGTTTTATGTAAATGTAATATGATCGGGGAGTTTTTTGTTGCAAAATAACATTTAGTTACACTATATATTTAGGCTTAATTGCATGTAATTATGCATAATTTCTAGTTATTACTACAGTAAATACATGTAACATATGTAACAATGACACTGTAAAATAAAGTGTTACCCTACAATTTAACAATAATGATACGATTTCATGTAATATAGTTTTTTTTTTTTCACAAACATTCAAGACTGAATTCCTCAAACATAATCATCAGGAACTTTGTGACAGAAATCGACAATTACCATCATTTATTTTTTTGTTGTTGCTGTTCTCTTCTTTTTGTCTCTTGTTGTCTTCATTTGCAGTTGTTGTATTTAGACCTTTAAATGGGTTATAAAAATATTCGGTTACACTTTATTTAAGGCGTCTTTGTTACTGAGTAATGCTGAGTAATATTAAGTAACTACATGTACTTTCTATAGGTTTAGGATTGATTTAGAGTTAGTTGCATGTAATTATGCATAAATTTGTAGTTATTACTATTGTAACTATATGTAACAATGGCACTAAAATAAAATGTTACCAAATCTTCTTAAAGTCAACTAATCAAACCAATGTTGTCGTACATGATATATACACAAAATGATGTATTTAGATATATGAACCTGGGTCAGAGCACACCGGCTGAACATCTTTTGCTGTCTTTGCGCTGATCATGTTTTTGAGTGTGCATGAGAACGTATCTCCAGATTTGAACTCAGGTGAGCTGACATGTAAAATGGGACGGTACGAGTTTAATTCCATTCCGTTTTTTGTCCAGGACACCAAAACCTCATTGCTATTTATTGGACTACAAGTCAGATTGACTCCTTCTCCTTGGCATTGGATTATGACTGAAGGTTTGGGCACCGGCTCTGAAACACACACAACAACAGCAAGTATTAATGCTGAGACACACTTGGTCTTGCTTTGAAAAGGCAAAAAGAGAGGAAAGAAATTACCTTTACCTTCAATTCAGGTTTAAATTGCTAAAGCTTGTACCTACCTTGTACACAGAGATTCTCTTCGGTTTTCTTTATTGATTTTCCATCTTTGTCATGGGCTTCACCTCTGTACTTCCCAGATTGGTTCTGCTGTATGTTCTTCAGGACCAGTGATCCATATTGATTAACATTGACCAATTCGGTGTTAATTTTTAAGCGCCTTTTTGAATATATCTTTATTTGATTATGTATCCAGGTCAATTCGCTGCCCTCTTGTAATTTTTCGTTACTCAGTTGAATCACAACATTGTCACCCACTGCTTTGTAGGTACATGAAGATTCAAATTTACCTAAAAAAAAATAAAGTGATCAATAACAGTGAGGAAATGCTGCTGTGTTGCGTATCAAGCACTGTCATGACTTTTTATTGTTGCTGACATGACTTGATTAAACATAGACACACACGAGAGAAAGACTTAAAACACTTTTACCCAAAGGAATGGGTCTTACATGGGAAACACTCGACTGGTTGAATAAATATCAAACAAAACCTTATGGAATGCTATGAAACGTGAATGGATTTTAATTGAAAGTAATAAAAACAAAAAATCTGTAAAAATCAGAAAAGTTTTGGTTTCTGTTCCACAACTGTGAGGAGAGATAAATGAAACTAAAATTACAAAACCAAAAACCACACAAATAATTTCTTATTTTGTGTACAAATAATTCACTGTGAAAAAATGTGTCTATAATGAGACAAGTGGCATTACAGAATATATATAAAATTCAAAAACTCAAAACTTACAGAAAACTATCAAAAACTTACCAGAGGAGAAGATGAAGATTAAACTGAAGAGGAGAATTAATGTAACGTTTGGCAGCATTTTCACACTGGTCTCAGACTCAGCTGGTTCGATTTAAGATGTCAAGCTCTCAGAGCTGGTTTCCTGTAAGAGTCTCTGGGAGTGTGTGCCTGCTAACGTTGCGCTCCAGCGCTGACAATAATTCATAGGAGATTATAATCTGAATATCATTCTTATTTTATATGTTGAGAAAAAAATATATAAAAAATTAAACCTATTTTCTTCATTCATCTAAAAGAGAAAAAAAAAATGTTTGTTTTTGTCATTGTTTGTAAACTTCCTTGTGCTGATAACAATAACAACTGCAGAAGAAAAAAAAAAACATTAAAATGTCCAGAAATCAATTTCAGTAGTAGATTGAGCTTTTATTATAATTTATCAACATAGAGGTCAGGTTTAACATAATTTACATCTCCTATAATACAGTTAGCACTGAAATTCTTCATGTCAGTAAATACAAACATAGAATCGCAGGGAATACTCGTCTGACCTAAAGGCAGCACAGGTGATTTGATTCAAAAACATTTTTTGTTTTGCTGGTTGAAAGTCCCTTTGCAGTTTAATTGACAGGCGATCTGACCAATCATAACCCAGAATCTGCCATTTTGTCCGACAAAGCAGCCAAGGAGTTAGTAGATTAATGTTGGTGAACTTGAACTTGGAATATTGTGTGTATTCACGTCTTTCCACACTTGAAACAACATTCCTTCTGATATTCATGTTTACTCAATACTATAAATGAACTAGTATGAAGAGATGGTCGGTTCACGAGCCTCTTGAAGGAGCTACAGCCATCTGTCACGACACATTAAAGAGACACTATACACTATTTATTGTTTAAACTTCTTTTAAAGTTACAATATTTTAAAAATGAAACTGGTATCAAAGGTATTGCTTGACAGTGGTTTAGGTCATATTTATCCAATACAAAGTTTTCTGTATGCCTTGGAGACTTTGTGTCCCCTTCGGCGCCCCTTCATTGTGGAGTCCCTCAGGGGTCTATTCTGGGTAAGATGCTTTTCTCCTTGTACATGCTCCCATAGGATCAACTCTCAGAAAGCATGGCATTTCGTTTCATTGTTATGCAGATGACACTCAGCTTTATTTTAGACATGAACATCTTGGATGACATGGGGGGTGAGTAAATTATCAGGAAATTTAAACTCTGAACTAATCCTTTAAGAAACACTTGATATGAACTTGATATGAACGCAACTTGATATAAACGCAATGTCCAATAAAGGTTAGTTTAAAGTGCTTAATTTATGCATGGATAATCTATGTATTTGTTTTGCAATAGATCACAATCATTTCAATCTCTTATTTTAAAAAGTCTTTTTTTTTTTTTTTTTTACTTTTACTTTGCATTTTCTGGCCAGGTTTTTTTTCCATCAAATGAATTTTTCCTTTGGGAATGAGGTGCATAATACCAGTGCAGATGACACTGTCAACTCCTTCAGTGCAATGCTGCCATCTGGAGGAAATGTGAAGGTAGTGCCAGAGAGGCAACATGCCAAAACAAATTCAATCTCTGTACATATACAGTGTAATACATGTAATATTGAGCATGCAGAGTCCAAGAGAAAATTCATGGGGAAAAATACGAGGAAATCAAGAAATGAAAGCAGCGTTTTTGATTTCATTATTTCATTAATTTACTTACATTTTTATTATATTTTTGTTTAGAAATTGCAAAATGTTTTTATCACATTATTTATTGGCTTCTTGTCTAATCACTGTCAACAAACAGCAGCTTCTCATTCTGATGAATTGCTATTTATGATGTGACAAAATGCTCCGGTTTTCGGCAACAATCCATATTATCTGTGTGAAATTTTGTGATCGCTTTTAATGTGAAAATGATCATGGAAGAAACTATTATACCCTACAAAACAGGTTCGTTCACTGCTTGCGTCACTTACAAAGGTGCGTTTATACCTTGTTTCTCCGCCCACAGTGTCTGAAGTTCCTAGATACCTTTAATCGGATTTCTTTTTCATACTTTCTTTACTCACTGTCTCAAAACAGAGTTTCGACTATTTCATGTTTTTGTTTGTTTTGGGTTTTAGCTATCACTGTTGAGATTCATACCGTAAATTATTTATCCATCTCAAATCGCCATTAATTCGCTCCCCTCAAGCACACACACCTGGTTAAAAAGAAACTGTCGAGACGAGAGAGAAGATGGCAGTTAAGAAGATTTTGTTTTTCTTCACATGTCTCTGTTTTGCTCGAGGTAAGTCCGACAGCTTTAAACACGGACTGCGTATTTTCCCAGGCGTAGTGAACTGAAACAGATACAGTGCGAAATGACAACAGACATTAGCGGAAATGTTTCTTTAATAAGTCTTTGATTAAGAATTCTGGATCGGATTGACGGATTATATTTGATAGAAGCGTTTATTACAAGTACAGTTGAAGCCAGATTATGTAAACTTTGGTGAATCGTGTTTTTGAATTAGGGACTTTTACTCTTTCACTGAACTTTGTACTGAAGGGTTTTTTTTTGGGGGGGGGGTCTGATAAATGAAGCACAAAACCTTGAAATGTTTTCGAGATTTCTAGCAAAATGTGATTTGTTGTTGTCGACAATATTTAGTTTTTTTATGTTTTTGTTTTGTGAGCAAAACAAACAAACAAACAAACAAACCAAAAAAAAAAAAAAAACAGGCTGGCTAACCCAGAGCAAGGCCATATTTATTATAATTAAATAATTATATAAAATAATTGGGTTGCAATTAACTTACACGTAACTAAAGTATGTGTACTTACAGTGTACTTACCTGAGAAAATACTGTGTAATATGGGTTAAGGTTAAGTTTAAGGGTTCAGGGTTTGTACCTGGTTATTACCGAGTTATTGTAATTACTATAATAAGTACATAGTATGTAGATGGGGCACTGGACTGTAAAATAAAGTACTAACAATAATTGTATTTTGCATGAAGAAAATGAAATCTTAGGAGCTAGACTTTAACGTATGTTGTGTGTATGCATCATTGTATTATTTATAATCGGAGTATGTATTGTTTCTTTAACGTGTCATATTACAGTATCTTTACTATTACATAGTTAAGATTACTGTATTACAATCTATCATAATTAAGTCTTATATTTGTCTTGTGATCTTAATGGAAAACATGACCCAGATTTATTTTTGTGAGATTCACCCATAGAACCTTCACTAATGGAGTCTCCTTCATTTCCTGTAGAGTTTGTTTTCTGTGATGATTATAAAGAAATTGGAAAAGACATCACACTTACTCCAAGCATCCGTGGAAAGCCTGAAGAAATACTGTGGAAACACAATGAGAACAAGGTTCTGGAGTATGACGGGAGTGAGATGGTGGAGTACGGCTCATTCAAAGGCCGTGTAGTGGTTGATTTTGAAACAGGACAGCTCACAATACACAAACTGAACAGCCAAGACAGTGGCCAGTATCAATCTGACATTTTGATCAATGGGAAAGTTCAGACCTCCAGTCATACTTTGACAGTTTTGGGTAAGATATCTCTCTATTTCAGATGATTATGTGCAGATCAGGTGGTTTATTGGGAATTGACTACTTTACATACAGTCTGTAACGTCAAACAATGTTCAAGCCTCTTCTGCTTGGTGACATTCAATATTTCAGACCATTTATTCATGTCTAATAACCGTCAGTACAAATTGGAGAGGACATGAACAGCTACTGTAATAAACACTTAGACCTACAGTATTGTTGTATGAAATTGGAATGAAATAAGATTTTTTTTTTCAATTTAATCACACTTATTTTACATACCCTCTGGAGCACAATATTTACTCACGAATAAATATTATGTATTTTATTATTTACTAGATAATAAAGAATTTTCTCATAAATTCACTAAAAATAAAACAAAGTGCATTAGTCACTGACAATGACCTATAAATGAATGAAAATGTTTATTTCGCTTTTGGGTCGTAGATGCTCTGCCAGAGCCTCGGGTGACCTGTGAGTCGAATGAGGCTTCAAATGCTAAAAAACTGTTGTGTTCAGTGGATTCCCGGACTCAGCTAAGCTATGAATGGAGTGGACCTAATATAAATGTTCAGTCGGGACCAGAGCTTCATGTTGATGAACAGGAGGAAAGCCGTGACTCTGTCTATACCTGCACTGTGACGAATCAATTTAACAGCAAGAGCACAGACTTCACTCTGAAAGACTGCCTCACAGGTTTGTCATTCAACACAGCTGTTTTAGATGCTTTGAGACTTCGTTGTAGCTTTACTTTTACATTATGCCTTTTGTGTGCAGGCAAAGCAGGGTCTACTGCACTTCTTCCAGCCATAATAGTACCACTACTTCTCCTTCTCCTGCTTATTCCACTGGCAATTTTCTTATATAGACGATGCAGACCAAAAGAACAAAAGCGTAAGTGCCAATAAAAAGTGTTCAACACAAAGCATTCTCACCCTCAAAATACATCTTTAATTGAATCCTGTGTCTCACAAAGATTTTATTACAAAGATTAACAATGATCTTTCTTTTTTCATGTATGTGGATTAGAAGCGAGGCACTCTGAACTAAATGAAATTGACCCTGAAAATGGTAAGATCAGAGTTGGAAAATTTGGAAAAAGCTTTATTTTTTACTGTTATGCTTTCAAAGTTTGAATTGTGCTTCAATTTACATTATCTTACTTGAAAATGATTGATGTTTTATTCCCCCTTTGAACATCCAGTGTGACTTAAAAAGAGAAAAATAATTTAATTAACAAAAGAGTCAGTAATTAACAAAAAGATCAAAAGAACTTCTGCTCACACATTATATTAGCTGTCCTTAACTACTATGTACAATGTGCTTATTTTATTGCTTTACTATATCATATGATATAAACATAAAACACAAAATGTCATACAGGGGCAATTCATATCTTTGACTTTTGCGGGTATTTGTAATTATGATTTTTATGATTTTACATATTAAAAATGCGTTCTATTTATGTAGGTCAAAACCAAATCCCTAAGGTCACAACGGAGTCTAGGCCAGGTAACAAATGATTTACTATTATTATTACTAGACATGCTGACATCGTATTTACAGTAGTAGCTGTTTCTCATGTTGCTATATAAATTAAATCAGTTATGAGGCTTGAATCTGCTGTTAAGATCTTTGGGTGTTTTATTTCAGGTCCATCTGATGCTAATGCCACAATACCTAGCCATTCCAGACTTCCCTATCAAAAAGAGTCTATTGCTGATAAAAAATGGGATCAGGACACTGGATCATATGATTCTGGTGAAACTGAAAAACTTCTACAAACAGATACTTTGCAGGAACAAAATCTCAAGCTGAGTCCACAACCTGCTGTGAAAGAAACAAACCAAGAGAACACAGGAAACGGATATGAAGGAGAACTGAACAATGAGAAGAAAAATACTGTTGAAGAAAACACTTACAGCAAACCTGATGAAACAGAGGAGGAGAGACATAAACCCTTACACAGACAAGAAGAAGAGGAGGAAGAGACAAGTCAGATACTGAAACAGGAGAATGAGAAACAGAAGTCGTCTGAGAGACTAGAAGAGCAGAAAACTGAAGATAATAATGAGGATAATCAGACACCAGGAGAGACGACAGGCAGACCAGACTCAGGTAAAATACTGATTTTATGTTTGTCTGGAGGAACAAAACTTGATTCTGAAATAAACATCTCATCTGGATGTAAAGTAGCATTTTTATCACTTTGTATTTAAATGTCCATTGAAGGAGCTGTGTATGTGTTCGTTCAGCTGATTTGTAGAGAAATTTTCTGTAAAAGGGATTGATCACTAAACAACGAAAATCTGGTCAAATTTCAATCATCTTCACGCAGCTTTTTACAACATGATCTGTCAAAAAAAAAGCATAATAAAAATGATTCATGTGATTTGACGAGCTAGACTAGACTGTTCCAATCACTGGAAGCATTATCTGATATCAATCACCGAAATAAATAATAGACCAACTATTATTAACAACAATGTATTTTAAGTATAAGAAAAATAAGAGATGTAAAAGTAGCAAGAATTGACAACTCTTTATTTATTGGCAAGCAACATGTGCAGCATATTCTATTCCTTTGCTTAGATTAGGAACAATTTAGAGTTTAACAAATATACCCTGGTTCCACAGACAAGGCTTAAACTAATCCCAGACTAAAACACATGTTTGAGCTGTTTAAACTGAAAGCAACTTGTACTGACAGATCTTAAAATATGTCAGCGACATTGTTGTCTCAAGACGCACATCAGTAATGTTTTTGTTTTCTAGTGTATGTTTATAAAAGCTACTTAAATATCCCAATTGAACTGAGGCCTAATCCTGGCTTAATCTAAGCTCTGTCTGTGGAACTGGCCTTAGCGTTCCTGTGAAATAAATAATAAAAATAAAAACACAGAATAGCCTTTATCAATAGAAAGTAATCAAATGTAAAGCACTACATAGTCTTCACTGTATAAATGAAACTGAGATTAATCATTCTAAATCTGCAAAAGAGCACTGAGTGATTTAATCTTTGTCCTTTCTTGTTTGATTAACATTAATGACAGACGGCAGCAGGAATATTGGGCTGCTGTCACTTTAAGACTGAATGCGCGGATCCAATATAGGCTACTGTTACACATGCTATTTATTTTCCAACTGTTTATGTTCAATTAACACATAATCAACTCACCAAGTCGGCCATTTTGACATATTTCTGTGTGTATTTGACCATTTAGGCGCGAACCAAAGCTCATAGTTTAATTTGCTTGTTCGTGTTCCACTCCATCTCAGTGCACACAGCATCTTTTTCAAGGCTTAATGCAGTTTAATAACTCTTTATTTTTGAGTACATCCTGCAGTTTAACAGCAGCAGTCTGTATTTTACGACAATGACTGATCTAGCTGATTTGCGTGTTAAATTTGGGCTTTTAGGGAGGAATGAAAAATCACATAGCTCTAGTCTATTGCTGTCATTGCTGTAGAGTTGCTGTCGTTGGAATAATGTTTCCGCTGTCTACAAAAATGTTGCAAATTTATTGTCCAATTCAGACGCCTGGTAAAACTGGCAGATGTAGTGAAGCAATTTTAGCAGCGCATAGAAAAATTGCTCACGAGTTTTGCGTTATCTAATCAGCTGTTCTTTATAGAGCCCACCGATGAAACATTATCAAGCTATTATCAGCCAATAATGATCGGCGATCGATCAATCGGAGCACCCTTAGCAAAGAGTGACCAATAACTGACAGTTCTTCTCATCTCTAAGCACTGCTGTAAATTCAGTCAGAGTTAATAGAGCACGAGCATTTTATTTAATGAAACATAATTTTATTTAATAAAAAATATGTTCTATTAATGTAGGTCAAGGCCAAAACCTGTTGAGAAATGACCCAACGGAGTCTATGCCAGGTAACAAATGATTTACTATAATTATTACTTGCTGAGATCATATTTACACTAGTAGCTGTTGCTCATGTTGCTAGATAAATTAAATCAGTTATGAGGCTTGAATCTGCTGTTAAGATCTTTGAGTGTTTTATTTCAGGTCCATCTAATGCTAATGCCACAATCCCTAGTCATTCCAGACTTCCCTATCAAAAAGAGTCTATTGCTGATAAAAAATGGGATCAGGACACTGGATCACATGATTCTGGTGAAACTGAAAAACTTCTACAAACAGATACTTTGCAGGAACAAAATCTAAAGCTGAGTCCACAACCTGCTGTGAAAGAAACAAACCAAGAGAACACAGGAAACGGATATGAAGGAGAACTGAACAATGAGAAGAAAAATACTGTTGAAGAAAACACTTACAGCAAACCTGATGAAACAGAGGAGGAGAGACATAAACCCTTACACAGACAAGAAGAAGAGGAGGAAGAGACAAGTCAGATAATGAAACAGGAGAATGAGAAACAGAAGTCGTCTGAGAGACTAGAAGAGCAGAAAACTGAAGATAATAATGAGGATAATCAGACACCAGGAGAGACGACAGGCAGACCAGACTCAGGTAAAATACTGATTTTATGTTTGTCTGGAGGAACAAAACTTGATTCTGAAATAAACATCTCATCTGGATGTAAAGTAGCATTTTTATCACTTTGTATTTAAATGTCCATTGAAGGAGCTGTGTATGTGTTCGTTCAGCTGATTTGTAGAGAAATTTTCTGTAAAAGGGATTGATCACTAAACAACGAAAATCTGGTCAAATTTCAATCATCTTCACGCAGCTTTTTACAACATGATCTGTCAAAAAAAAAGCATAATAAAAATGATTCATGTGATTTGACGAGCTAGACTAGACTGTTCCAATCAGGATTTTTGGTGCCGATCACTGGAAGCATTATCTGATATCAATCACCGAAATAAATAATAGACCAACTATTATTAACAACAATGTATTTTAAGTATAAGAAAAATAAGAGATGTAAAAGTAGCAAGAATTGACAACTCTTTATTTATTGGCAAGCAACATGTGCAGCATATTCTATTCCTTTGCTTAGATTAGGAACAATTTAGAGTTTAACAAATATACCCTGGTTCCACAGACAAGGCTTAAACTAATCCCAGACTAAAACACATGTTTGAGCTGTTTAAACTGAAAGCAACTTGTACTGACAGATCTTAAAATATGTCAGCGACATTGTTGTCTCAAGACGCACATCAGTAATGTTTTTGTTTTCTAGTGTTTGTTTATAAAAGCTACTTAAATATCCCAATTGAACTGAGGCCTAATCCTGGCTTAATCTAAGCTCTGTCTGTGGAACTGGCCTTAGCGTTCCTGTGAAATAAATAATAAAAATAAAAACACAGAATAGCCTTTATCAATAGAAAGTAATCAAATGTAAAGCACTACATAGTCTTCACTGTATAAATGAAACTGAGATTAATCATTCTAAATCTGCAAAAGAGCACTGAGTGATTTAATCTTTGTCCTTTCTTGTTTGATTAACATTAATGACAGACGGCAGCAGGAATATTGGGCTGCTGTCACTTTAAGACTGAATGCGCGGATCCAATATAGGCTACTGTTACACATGCTATTTATTTTCCAACTGTTTATGTTCAATTAACACATAATCAACTCACCAAGTCGGCCATTTTGACATATTTCTGTGTGTATTTGACCATTTAGGCGCGAACCAAAGCTCATAGTTTAATTTGCTTGTTCGTGTTCCACTCCATCTCAGTGCACACAGCATCTTTTTCAAGGCTTAATGCAGTTTAATAACTCTTTATTTTTGAGTACATCCTGCAGTTTAACAGCAGCAGTCTGTATTTTACGACAATGACTGATCTAGCTGATTTGCGTGTTAAATTTGGGCTTTTAGGGAGGAATGAAAGCGCACCCTGTGAAGGAGAGAAATGTGCTAAAATCACATAGCTCTAGTCTATTGCTGTCATTGCTGTAGAGTTGCTGTCGTTGGAATAATGTTTCCGCTGTCTACAAAAATGTTGCAAATTTATTGTCCAATTCAGACGCCTGGTAAAACTGGCAGATGTAGTGAAGCAATTTTAGCAGCGCATAGAAAAATTGCTCACGAGTTTTGCGTTATCTAATCAGCTGTTCTTTATAGAGCCCACCGATGAAACATTATCAAGCTATTATCAGCCAATAATGATCGGCGATCGATCAATCGGAGCACCCTTAGCAAAGAGTGACCAATAACTGACAGTTCTTCTCATCTCTAAGCACTGCTGTAAATTCAGTCAGAGTTAATAGAGCACGAGCATTTTATTTAATGAAACATAATTTTATTTAATAAAAAATATGTTCTATTAATGTAGGTCAAGGCCAAAACCTGTTGAGAAATGACCCAACGGAGTCTATGCCAGGTAACAAATGATTTACTATAATTATTACTTGCTGAGATCATATTTACACTAGTAGCTGTTGCTCATGTTGCTAGATAAATTAAATCAGTTATGAGGCTTGAATCTGCTGTTAAGATCTTTGAGTGTTTTATTTCAGGTCCATCTAATGCTAATGCCACAATCCCTAGTCATTCCAGACTTCCCTATCAAAAAGAGTCTATTGCTGATAAAAAATGGGATCAGGACACTGGATCACATGATTCTGGTGAAACTGAAAAACTTCTACAAACAGATACTTTGCAGGAACAAAATCTAAAGCTGAGTCCACAACCTGCTGTGAAAGAAACAAACCAAGAGAACACAGGAAACGGATATGAAGGAGAACTGAACAATGAGAAGAAAAATACTGTTGAAGAAAACACTTACAGCAAACCTGATGAAACAGAGGAGGAGAGACATAAACCCTTACACAGACAAGAAGAAGAGGAGGAAGAGACAAGTCAGATAATGAAACAGGAGAATGAGAAACAGAAGTCGTCTGAGAGACTAGAAGAGCAGAAAACTGAAGATAATAATGAGGATAATCAGACACCAGGAGAGACGACAGGCAGACCAGACTCAGGTAAAATACTGATTTCATAATTATCTGGAGATAATTAAACTTGACACAACAAAAATTGATTCTGAAATAAACATTTTATAAAAATGTAAAGTATATATATATATATATATATTTTGCTTTCTGTTTACATTTACATTGAAGGAGCTTTAAAACTTTGTTCATCCAATTTGAGGAGTCATTTTTTGTTTAAAGGGATAGACTACTCAATGAAAATTTGGTACATTTTCAGTCATTTGAAACAGAACTTTATACTGAAATAAACATCTCATCTGGATGTAAAGTAACATTTTATTACTTTGTATTTAAATTTGAAGGAGCTGTGTTTAGTGTTTGTTTAGGTTTGAAAGTATTTATAATTTCAGTTATGATTTTTGTCATAATCGTGCAGCCCTGCTCCTTTTGTATTCCACAGAAAATACTAGGGTTTAAAGCAGATATCAATATCAGAAGCAGTCACCTACTATTAGGTTGGGGACACACATTTACTAATTAAAATGTTTTTCAATTTTGAAATCACAGAGACTGTGAGTCCACAATCTGCTGTGACAGAAACAAATATGGATAATAAAGCTGAACAAGTACAAGACAATGAGATAAAGGGCCAAAATGACGATGATGAACAATCTCCTGAGCAGCAGAACGAGAGCTTGAGGAATCAGAAAACTAAAGACACAGATAATAGTGAGAATGACATGAGATCAGAAGAGAAAAAAGAGACAAGCGAAGAGGAAAACCATGAAGGGATAGATGGACCAAACACAGGTAAAATGTTTTGTTTGTCTGGAGAAACAAAACCTTGCTGACAAATCAATGCATTCTGAACCAAACATCTGTTTTGCTGCTCATTTTAGCTGAATCTTGCAATCGACCAGCTGTGGATCAGCCGTCAGATAGTGAACCTCCCAGTGCTCCAGCGGGTTAGTTCTGACCCGACGTTAACTGTCTACTTATTCATACATCCATTTAGATTCAAGCTTGATATTGTTATTTATTAGTCATTCGATCAAAGTGCTTTGAATGAGTGGATGAGGTTTCTTATCTTGTTCAATTTAGTTACAGATTTACCAGCGAACCTGGAGAATAAGCCTATAAACAGCAGTGTCTCATCTTCAAGTCAAACTGAAACAAATCAGGAACAGAAAGGTGGCCAAGAACAAACGCCAGAAGAAAAAAATCACGACTCAGAGATATCTGAGGTAAACACCTGCATTAACTTCGACAAATGAACTGGTCCAGACTGTACAATAAACACTGTGTCTCAGCAGCTGGAGCATGACGATGGGTTGAGTAAACCAGATGAAGCAATGCTGGCATGCCCTGACAAATCAGATGTGACAGATAGAGACCAAAGCTTTAAACCGATTGATAATAATGCAGACCTTATGCAAAATGAAGGAGAAACAGAAGAGTAAACTCAACATGCTGGACACTACACTCAAAAAGAAGATGGTGGTGATGGTGGACAGAAAGACAAGAGCAGTGAGCCAGAACAAGGCATGAATGAGAAAAATATTCCTCCAGAAATGAGTCAAAAATGAACAGAAGTTACAGGATTGTGGTATAAATAACTTCAGAAAACACAAACAATGACATATCGGTGCCAGATGACAAGAAACCAGAAAGTGACAGCTTCCCAAAACATGCAATGAAGGAAAATCAGAGTTTTGAGCAAACAGAGCCAAATGAATTTGGTGATGGATTTGATGGTGAGATGAGCAATGAGAGAGCTGTGAAAGATGATCAGAAAAACATCTGTGAACTCGAGCGATGTGAAGGAAGTAGAGAGAATTGTGAGAAGGAAAACACTGAAGGTGCGTCAGAAATAACAAAAGATAATGATGGGAATGAGGAACACACCCAACCTCAGGTGCTTGGACTAGGTGTAGAGGAGAAGTAACAGTCTGAATTGCTTTCAATGCATCACATTAATTTGATACAGTGGCAAGAATAAATTTGTGACCCTTTGAAACTATCTGGATATCCAGTGACTTTATCCAGCCTGCCCTGTCAATGATCACTCACTGTCATAAACTTTTGAAAAGTACCTGTTTTTGCAGTAGTTTAGTCAGATTATGCTTGTTAATAATTGTGACTTAGAGGAAGATCAAACCGCATTTTATGAGTAATCAATGCAGAAAACTGCAGTGTGTGCCACACGAACATGTGTTTAGAGCCAGTAGCTTCACTGTATGCCTGTGATTGACAGAAGCTTATGAGAAAAGTGGAAAGGAATTTTAAATGGTTGTAAATGTTGTATATGCCATCTGAGAGAAAATTATTTATTTAAAAAAAACTTGCCAAAGGTAAAAAAAATATATTTAATGGCATTGAATCGCCTAAGTATATGATCACATTAATTGACCCTTTGCAAACAGTTTGATTGACAGGCGATCTGACCAATCATAACCCCAAATTCACCATTTTGTCTGGTTTGTCAATCTGTTACAACACATTAAAGAGCCACTATAGGCTATTTATTGCTTAAACTTCTTTTAAAAAATTGCAATATTTTAAAAATGAAACTGTTTCATACGTTGTCAGTGTCCTTTTTGCTCCGCGATGTATTTTTCACTGTGTGAGAACTGGCGTGAGAGCGCATGACTTGTTGGACATAGCAACAGTAACTAAAGGGGACGGGTCTTTGTGAAGGATCAATTTTTTAGATGCATATTACTCAGCAATTATTTAAGGAAATATCATTCTCACAATTATCGCTGTGTGATGACATCCTCAGCTCTGTCTTGAGGAACACTGAAGAAATGGTCATAGAAAGCTTTGGGAATGTTTGGTATATGAGAAGGTATTTGTTTATTGGAATATGATGATAATGCTCTATTTTTATTAAACTTCCTTTAGGTTTTCTTTTACAAATTTAAAAAACCAAAATGTTTGTGATTTTTTAATTTAATAAAAAAAAAAAAAACATTTTAAATGTCAAATCTGTTCTTGTCTGATTTCTAGAACTTTTAAAAATAGGACTTACATGGCTGGTAATTTTAAAAATAGTTTTTGTATGTGCAGATTTGCTCAAGTTTTCCAGTGATTTGACTTGACATGCTACAAACATCTTTCAAAATATCTTTTGTTTTCCACTGTAAAGAAACTCATCCAAGTTTGGAACAACACGAGGGAGATTAAATGATGACAGTTTTCATTTTTGGGTGAGCTATCCCTTAAAAAGTTGAATGATCATTGTTTGAATAATTTTTAATTGGCTTCAGGTTTAATGTTAAATTGTGAACTTCTTGAAATAACTGGTCTGCAAATGATGTCGTTTCTGAGGAATCAAAATATGCAAGAACAATAAGTACAAAAGTCGACCTGTGGTTCAAAAAGTTTTATTATTTTAATTAAAAAAAATAGATTCAATGAAATGTAACTGAGATGGGTAGTACGATTTAAATTACATAAATGTTCACATACAGCTCTTTGTTTCTGCCATAAATAAATACATTGTTAACTAACTACGTGATTATATGCGCCTTTCTGAAATACTTGGACTGTTGCCTCTGAAAACAGATCACTCTACATTGTGATGTAGACGCATACATTTCCTGTAAAGCTGTTGTGAAATGATATATATTGTAAAAGGTGCCATACAAATGATTGTAAATTGAACGGAAGTGTCAGTCGTTTGCGTCAGAGAACAAATACCAGGTTAGACGCTCTTGTTGAAACCTGTCTCCAGCCCTGTTCCAGAGTCAGTCAGGGTGTTTCTGAAATCTTGTTCTAGTGAAGTACAGATGTGGACTAAGAAACAGCTCACCACAGCAGTGTACAGTGAGATTTACAAGTCATCACTTTTACCAATAATTGGAACAGAACTTATGAAATATTTTTATATCTATTAATCTGCCTTTACAGAACTTATAAAATATTTTTTACCATGCCATATTTCTGCCGTGCGGAGTGAAACCAGCATTTATCTGTAGATGCCACTTCCGAAACTTTGCAGCATTCAACTGGTCCTTGTAAAACAGGTTTATTTAATGAACTCGGCTGTAGCCTCGAAAGCGAGCCAAGACCGCTCCCTCACCGTCACTAAACACTTCTGATTGGCCGAAGCGTTCGAGAGATCAACCACTATGTCTGTGATTGGCTGCATTGCGCAACGCTGGACAGTTGACGTTCTCCATGAGCGCAAACTCACACAGGGGCGACTGTCAAATATATTCCAGTATCATCTTACTGAGGGTGATCTTGCTTCCGTTTGAGTTATGCAGCACCCCTGTAGAACCGGACCTGACCTGGATTAACTTGTACTGAGGAGGAGATGAGAGGAAAAGAGAACGTGTCGGTCAAATTAAGGATGGTGAACTTCTGGGACAGACTGTGGCACCTGCAGCTGTTGCTGTGCCTCACAGGACTCCTGAGGTGGGGTAAGACTGAACACTATTCATTATATTTACATATATAGTTACATATATTTTATTTAAGCATTTGGTCTTTGGGTGTCAGTAGCGCACGTCAGCTGAACGCGCGCGCTCCATGAGCGATGGTGACCGAAGCTTTGCCTGCGAAGATTCGTGTCGTTCGTGAATTCATCATTCTTTTGAGTCGGTCCTCCCTTTCATTCATTTGACCGAACGGGTTTGGGAAAACGGTCTGAATTCAGTTCGCATTCTTTCGGACCTCTCTCTATCTGAACATCTGTTCTCAGGAAAAGTGTCGAGTATTTTTGTTACCATTTTATATGCAAATGTGTGAACAGGTAAAGGTTATCAACTAATCTTTGGCTGAATGTGCTGTTATGAGATACCAGTACCCTTACGAAAAAGAAATTGATTCAAATGTGCTATGAGTGTACTTCTTTTAAACTAAATATATAACTTTTTATATACTTAAATGTACTTAATGTACCTCTCAGAAATATACTTCAAATTGTACTCAAGTATGCTCTACTTATACAGAAAAGTCTATATTTGGCTTATACTTGTATTCAGCCTTTTGATTGAGATATACTTAAAAGTATAATTAAGTATTCAAAGTATTGACTTGTGGTTGTCTATTTGAATATACTTTTTTTCTTTATTTCTTTCTTGTTTCACGTAGTTTTATATACAGTCTCATAAACTTACATTGTTTTAAAATATTGATTTATAAAGAAAATAGATATGTTCCTAATTCTTAGTGTCTGAATTTTTGTGTAGGTTAGTCTACTGGTTGTGTATAGGAATTTACTTCAAATCTACTGTACTCTTTCCCACCATTTACTGAATTTTCGTGGACGTCATTGAATAAAACAATCTTTTAAAGTAAATTATTTTATGTTTTATGTCAAAGATGAGCTTATATTGCTTTCAAATCTTATCAAGTATGAAACAACAGCTAGTATATATATATATATATATATATATATATATATATATATATATATATATATATATATATACTATCAAATTAATACAAACGCATGCAGTTATAGCTAAAAACCTACCCCCACACCCAAACTTACAAGGATACTTGCAGTATAAAACTACCAAACTAGTTTACTGAAAGAGGTAGACCAGCATATGTTATTTTTGGATGCTGGTCTGATCCCAAAAAGTCCACAACACAACTTGTGTATGTGTTACATATAATGTTTATTAGTGTATTCATCGTTAAATTGCTTTTATATTAAATTACTATTTAATAAAGAAAAAAATGCTGCAGGTTATGTTTGTTGGTGCATAGCAAAACCCTGAGAGTTACATGAACATTGCTCAGTTGTTATACGGTCCAAACCTACAGAGGCTAAAAGTAAGACTGAAGCAGTGTTGCAGTTTGTGAAATAAAGTAGATACTCTACAAGTGATGATTGACCAAGCAGAATCACTGAAGATAAGAGGAACAAGAAGAACTGAAAAAAGAGAAGAGGGTAGTCGTGGCCTAGTGGTGTGGGGAGTCGGGCTTGTAATCAGAACGTTGCTGGTTCGATTCCCACGCCGGCAGGAATTGAAAGTGGGGATTGTGAATGAACAGCACTTTCTCCACCTTCAATACCATGACTAAAGTGGCCTTGAGCAAGGCACCTAACCCCTAATTGCTCCCCTTGTAAGTCGCTTTGGATAAAAGCGTCTGCTAAATGATGAAAAATGAAAAATGAGAAGAGACGGGTGGACAGCAGAACAACTACAATTCACAGCCACAGCCCTAGATGAAATCAACCGCAAATAAAATCAATGATATCTCTCCAGAGGATGTTTAATCATCATAATCAAGATGTTAACTCATTATAAACAAGTTTGGATTTATTTACTTCATATGGTATAAGTATAAAAGTTGTTGAAGTGTGTTTGATATCACCATTATGGTGATTAGTGTTTCCTTTAGTTGGGCACTTTGGCTGAACAAATAACTCTTTTCATTCTATCACTATTGATTACAACATTTCACGCTCCTGAGTGTGGACACAACTTTTATTATGTACACTTTTTGTAATCAGCGACTGACAGCTGGATCTCCATACACAAGTTCCCAAATGACCTTTAGACTCTTTAAAAATAGGAACTTTCAAATTGAACTTCCATTATCAAACTGTTATTATCAATCTCACTGAAAGAGCACTTCTCATAAACCCTATTATTGAAATGCTGATGATTATGCTGTTATTTGGCATTTTTTACTTGTTTTCACATTTCTGAATGCTTTGTTTTGTAATATACACAAGTTCTTTTTTTATAGATTTTTACCAATTTTGTACAGTTCTTTAAAACCTTTGATTCTTTGAAACATGTCACCAGTTTAAATTTTTACTTTATGCAAAATTTCAGATGACATTAATAATATAATCATTACTAAAACAATTTGCTCCCACTGTTGAAAGTAGAAAATTTTAATTGTTTTACAAAGTTATATATGTCAGTCATGTGTTAACTCATGTATTGTTTTCTTTTACATCATTGATGTGCTAAATATAGAAATAAGCTAGCAAAAACAATGTTTGTGACAAAGCACTGCTTGCATACAGGCAGCTGGTCTACTCACAATCAAACCCCACCAGACCATACAGGTGAATCAGCTTCACCAGCTCCGTTTTGCTTGAAAACCATCAGCTGGACCAGTACTACACTAGCAATAACCAGCAATATCCAGCCTGGACCTGCATGCATTTTTTTCCAGCAGGGCTGTCAACCATCTTACCACAGCTAATGTTATATTCAGTTTAATTTATGCAAGTTAACAAGTCTTCCTAACAATTTGCTAATGTCTAATGTCACTCTCCACACAGATCTGTGCTACGGTCAGCGTGTGGTCCAGATCCAGGAAGGTCCTCTGTATAGAGTGCAAGGATATCCCATCACCATACTCTGTACTGTTAGTGGGTTTAAAGGACCATCTTTACAGGATTTTGAATTTATTGTCAAGCAACCAAACATGGATGTAAATATGATCAGTACAAAAGAGCAAAACTTTGCCTATGGAATGTTCTCCAGTAGAGTCAGTGAAAAAGATATTGTGATTGAGAGGTTGTCAGGATCTTCAGTTCACTTAAGGATCAAAAAATTGCTGGAAGGAGATGCGGGTGAATTATTCTGTCACACCCCAAACACAGATGGCATATACTTAGGAACTTATGAAGCGGGAACAACACTGAACGGTTAGATATTTATTTATCTTGAGTGTTTTGGTGATTAATCAGATAATTTGTCCATTTTGAGATTATTGACATTTCATTGGTTTCATTGGTTTATTGGTTTTAGCATTAAAAAACACATATTGGTCATCCACTCATTACTAATGTTTTTTGATGCAAAACTCCGCAGTGATTAAGGACACCCTGGTGGCATCATACTCTGGCTCTTCCTCCCAGAGCTTGTCTGAAGGAGATGATCTTCAGCTTGAATGTCAGGTCTCCAGCGAAACTTATCAACACACCCATCTGTCGGTGACCTGGTTTGTCCACAGTGAAGAGGAAGAGGACCCCCGACCAATCATCACTCTGAACAGAGATCTGACTGTAAAGCCAGGAGATGGATTTAAGGATCGCTACCGTTCAGGTCTTATCAGCATGGATAAGGTGGAGGACACAACCTACAGACTGAAGATGTCTCAACTGCAGCAGTCAGACCAGGGGAAGTTCTACTGCAAAGCCTTTGAGTGGATCCAAGACCCAGACCGCTCCTGGACACAGATTGCCCACAAAACCAGCACAGCATGTGACGTGGAGGTCAAACGAATTGGTAAGATTTATTTTTTGTAATTTAAACCAGAGGTTCTCAACTAGTTTTGCTTCAGGTACGAGACTTTACACCTTTACAGTTTAGAGTACAAAAGAAACAAATTTTTCTAAATGTCTCCTTGATTTCAGTAGTTTTGTCATGCTCTCTTCTGTCAATAATTTACAATACAAAAAAACTGTTTCTGTAACCTGTATTTAATGTATTCTAGGTCACATTTTCTGTTACCTGGCTTGTCGCACAGCCTGTCTAGCTTCTACCAAATGACTGATGGATTTGTGCCGTTATACTGTAACCTAAGGCCCTTTCACACAGATATTCTGGAAAATTGGTCCTGCCTTTTGTTCAGACAGGGCACATTCCAGAACTGATCCGGGCAATGTTACTTGGTCCCCCTTCCGTTATCAATCCCGGGACGTGTTTGCGTTCACACAGAAGGCATTCTGGCAATTTAATGGCAATTTTATGGGATTAATGACATAAAATATATAGGTTAGATCTGGTTTAATGACTGTGCAGAAATAGCTTCAGTCATAAAACAGGAAATGGTGTAAGAGAACCTTGTACATCTCATGCTGTTTCCTGTGTTTCAGAAGTGGCCCCTGATGTGGCTTCGTTCAGTGTCTATATAAAGCCCTCAAAGGGCTCACTAAAGGTGGGAGATGCACTGGACGTCCACTGCAGTGTGAAGGCACAGAATCTCCCTGGTCATTTATTTTCGGTGACTTGGCTGAAGAACCAGAAGAACGTGGCTCAGATCGGACCTTCTGGGACGCTCACCGTGTTTGACAGTTACAAAGAGAGAGAGAATGCAGCGGAGATGAGAGCAGTGAAAAGCAGTCACTCGGACTACCTGCTGACCATCCGTTCGGCTAGGGCTGAAGACCAGGGCCAATACCATTGTGAAGTGTGGCAGGAAAACATGAATGATGATGGCAGCTTCAAAAAAATACAAAAACAACTGTCCAGTCCAGAGACTGTGAGCATCACGCCCAAAGGTAAATAATGCTGCAGCGTTTCTCCGGTCAAGTGGACTTTATTTTGTTGCTACGCAGTTCTGTGTACATTTTCTTTTTGTAAAGAAATAAAAAATTATTACATTTTTTTGAGAATATCTACCAAATATAAATTTATTTATAATAAATATAAAAATTTGAATAATATGTTATTGCACAAGACACTGACATTGCCTGTTAATTTGTCTGTCTGGTCAGAGAGTGATCTGACGGTGCTCATGGTGATGAAGGATGCGGTGACTGAGGGAGACGCACTACAGGTCACCTGCTTGGTGTCAGGATTCAAAGGTCCTTTATCAGTGTCATGGCAGCACAAGAAAGACTCAGGGGATTCCTTCAGTGATGTCATTAGTCTGAGCCATGAGGGAGTGATGAAAGATATTGGGACAAGGTACCAGAGCAGACATGTTCAAACACTCCATTATCCAGCTGGAAACTTTACCCTGGAGATTGGTGCATCTGCGACATCTGACAGTGGCGAATACAGGTGCATTGTGTCTGAATGGACCGTACAGAGCAACGGCGAGATGACGAAAGCTAACACCCAGTCTCAGCAACAAGCCACTTTAGTTCATTCTGTTGGTAAGACTGCTAAATCTTCACCCATTATTCTCAGAATCAGAGAAACTGTCTAGATATGCTAACATAAATTCTTTAATATTACTTTGCTTATTTTTCTACTGGGTGATACTGATACAAGAGTATGAATAATCACTGCAGACATTTCTTTTCAGAATCTCTAATGACGGTGACTTTGAAAAGTCGTAAAACAAATGTGGTTATAAATTCTTCAGCAGAACTACTATGTACAGTCAAAGGACCTAAAGTGTCTTTGGGTGTACGCTGGACGTTTCGGGCCCCCAATTCAACTGTAACAAAGAATATTTTGTCCATACGCCACACTGGAGAAATAACCTGGGGAGCAGATCAGAGAAACTATCAGCTATCCAGTCAGACACAGTCGTCAGCCACATATTTTACGCTCATAGTGCCACAAGCCAGCAAGCAACAAGAAGGACAGTACAAGTGCCAAGTTGATGCCTATCAAAAGGATGTACAGAAAGCCATGAAGAACTCCAACCAGTTGGCTGTGACTGTACAAAAACCTGGTAAATACAGCTGTTTATTAAAAGTAAATGTTGTGTTAAAGTGTACGTTTGCCGATTTTCATGCCACTTTGCATGGTTACAATGTCAGTAGGATACTGTATGTAAATGATCAATGTTTACTCTTTCTCCGTGTTACCTGGGCTGAGAAATTTCTGTTTATTTATCAGCAAAGTCCATTCGATGAAGCAAAACAGGCTCCTGGGCTTTTGTGAAAACTACAGAATGTACTTGCGCATATTTGTACCCCTGTCCATGGACAGTCACTGAAAATTGTACTTTGTCTACTCTAGGGGTGTCCAATCCTGCTCCTGGAGGGCCACTGTTCTACAGAGTTTTGCTCCAACCCCAAACACCCCTGAACCAGTCTAGGCATACTAGAAACTTCCATGCAGTTGTTTTGAGGCAAGTTGGAGTTAAACTCAGTGGCCTTCCAGGAGCAGGTGTGGACGCCCCTGGTGTACTCTTTAAACGGCATTATGGTGTAATGGGACACTATGGTAACTGTCTTATCTATATACGATAGCGTTTTGCTTTGGGTGGAACTGACAGAACGGCAGTTCTACCAGAAAGACTCGGGAGGTAAATTAACTTGCAATGAAATTTATTAACAATCAGCAAGCAAACATTGTAAGATAAAGTTCTTTGGCGTAGGCCCCGTCCGTAGCTTAGATCCTGAGGGTTGCGGACTCTGCATTTCCTGCCTGAAGATGAAGGCAGGGGCGTAGCCGACCCCCGGGAGGTATGGACAGGGACCATCCTGGTGGTGGTGGGGAGGATGGAGGTTAGGTTTCGCGTCAGCATCTGCGAACTCAGACAAGTGTGATGAGTACCGATCTTATATACTACATGTGTTGGATAATGATTGGTTAGATCTAAATTAGTAGTGACGTAACATTGAGTCTTCCTGACAGAACTTGCGCTAGAGCTTTCATTTCTACCAGAAGGACTCGGGAGGTAAATTAACTTGCAATGAAATTTATTAACAATCAGCAAGCAAACATTGTAAGATAAAGTTCTTTGGCGTAGGCCCCGTCCGTAGCTTAGATCCTGAGGGTTGCGGACTCTGCATTTCCTGCCTGAAGATGAAGGCAGGGGCGTAGCCGACCCCCAAAAATGGTGAAGGATAATTTATCCTGTGACGGAGCCTACCCCCCCCCCCCCCAAGAACTGTGAAAGGAATGGAAATATGCCAGTACTGATTCTTGTGGTTCCTAGGCAGAAAAAACATAAATTGACTTAGAGACTTGTACTTACCAGTGGAGAAGCTGCTAACCGTGGCGCAAGAGGCAGGGAAGGATGAATACCACTGAGTGGTGAGAGAGAAAGCGAAGAGAAGCAAGGAGGAAAAAAAGAGGTAACACAGGTTGACACAGGCCACGTTAGGCCACATAGATGACTCCTTGCACAGCGACACAGGCCACGTTAGGCCACATAGACAACGCCTTGAACGGCGACACAGGCCACGTTAGGCCACATAGACGACTCCTTGCACAGCGACACAGGCCACGTTAGGCCACGTAGACAACACCCTTGAACGGCGACACAGGCCACGTTAGGCCGCATAGACGACTCCTTGCACAGCGACACAGGCCACGTTAGGCCACATAGACACAACGCCTTGAACCGCGACACAGGCCACGTTAGGCCACATAGATACAACGCCTTGAACGGCGACACAGGCCACATAGACACGACGCCTTGAACGGCGACACCGGCCACGTTAGGCCACATAGATACACGCCTTGAACGGCGACACAGGCCACGTTAGGCCACATAGACACAACGCCTTGAACGGCGACACAGGCCACGTTAGGCCACATAGACACAACGCCTTGAACGGCGACACAGGCCACGTTAGGCCACATAGACACGACGCCTTGACCGGCGACAAGTGACAATTTGATTATAAGTGAGTGAGATAGTAACACCACCACCAGTATTTGCATGAATTACCTTGATTGTAACTTGAGAGCTTGCTGAGCTTTTTGGAATCTGGTCTTATGTATGATTCAGTAGCAGAGGAAGACAGTCTTCCCAGGGGCTTGATGGCCGATGTTGAAAAATCCTCGGCTGCGGTGGTTGCTACCACGATTCTGAATGAAGGCCATTCCCCAGTAGAAGGGGAAAAGATTGAGGCATCCTGGAACAGAAGCTAATTGAGTCCTGAACAAAGCTTTACCAAACTGTTCTCCATTAGAGAGAAGTTGACAGTAGTTCTAAGTGAACTTAGATATTTAATCATGGAAGGAGGGACGGAATTTGTTATTAACTTAGAAAAGTTAAAGTGACACCAGACCTTTGGAGTCACACGGAGTGTTTAAGGAAAAGAGTTAAGAAATTAGGTGAACGCCCACGAGCAAGACTGATGTTTAAATCTGTGGTAAATTCCCAGGGACACATGAAGCCGTAAGAAAGGCCTCTAGCATTGTAGTGATACTTTGCAGAAGATGAATGATTGGCAGGCGTTAACAGAAGGTTTACAGGAGGATTTGGCTATGCCTTTGGGTGGCCGTCGAATAGATGAAATGAAAGACTTTGGCATTTAGGATTAAAATACAATGCATAAAATATTTCCTGCTAGCAATCTATGGATGGGTGAAATATAAAGATTACAGTTATCATGATTAGAACGACAAGGAACAGTGGTCGTGATGGAGATGGGAATACCGGAGTGATAATACCGGAATAATCTGTGGTGTAAGCGTTGAGTGTGAAGGGAGCAAACCTTTTGCTTAAATCGGCTAGGCATTTTATGTAATTCAACACGAGATCTGATCAGGGTGAAAGTTTTTTTTTTTTTTTTTTTTTTTTTTTTTTTTTTTTTTTTTTTAAATATAAATTGTATGTACTCATGTCTTTCCGTGTTTGAACGACATTCCCTCGGATGTTCACTTGATGCCACAATGAACCGGCATGAAGAGATAATCGGTTCACGAGCCGCTGAAGGATCTGTCACGACAATTAAAGAGCCCCTATGAGTATTTAGTGTTTAACAGCTAAGAATTACAGTATATTAAATATGAAAAAGTTTTTCAGTGTCCTCTTGGCTCCACAATGCATTCTCGCCCCGTGAGAACATGATGTGTGGCGCGAGAGAGCAGGCCGGTGGGCATTGCAACAGTGGCGGGTCTTGCGAATTGCACGGGCTAAAATCTTTTGACTACCAAAATGACGGACGGTAGTTCAGCGTCAGTGACAGACCAGACTATACTCGTGTTAAGAAGGGGAAGGAGGGGGCAGCGTGACTTGTTATTTTAAGGATACCGCGAACTCAGTAAAACCCTGTATCGTTGGTTAAAGTCTGCCATGTTTGATAGGTACGACCTAACTCATCCCTCCAATCTAGAGCTTGACGCAGAATGTCTCTATAATGCTAAAGGATGACAAATTCGGGTGAATGGGAGGTTCGTAGCTAACTGGGATCGGAAGTTGAGAAAAACTGCCTCGTCATCGCGGTCAACCATAAGTCTGTCACTGTAAGCGATGGAAGCAGTAAAGTAGCCAGGTTAGCACCTTTAGCCCGAACTGTTCCGCCAACGGGCAAAAATTCATAATCATATTACTAAGCAACCACTAGGAGGGATGACACGAAAGAGGTATCGTTTTAAAGTTTAGAACTCGACTTTTTAAAGCAACCAGTCATTGCTTTCAACTCTTAATGAGTGCTGAGTTAACCTCTAAGACGGAGTGTACCGCCCACAGGCAAATCATGCCTATAAAAATATTAATAATCAAAATGTTCAAAACTCCAGCCTTCTTCATCACAAAATAGGTGTCATTGAAAGCTAGAGTCTGAATTTTACATTGAATGTAAGCACTTTGAATAAATCCGAGTACTGCAAAGTTATTTACTGAAAAGCCCAGTATTTATTTTTTATTTATTTATTTATTTATTTTTTTTTATTTATTTTTTTTTTATTTTTTTGTTGAAACTCCACAAGACCCAAATGTAAAAATTAAACTAATGCAGCATTTATGTCACGTTTTGGCTCTTAACGTCATGAAAGATGCACCGATTGTGGTAAAATGGCATCATTATTTATGGCTGATTCTCATGATTAAAATTAGTCCAACATAGTCATAATCCAATGAAGCGATCACGATATCGATCGCGCGATTACGACACAAACCCCCACGGCGCACAGCTGCTATAGCTAAACTAAATGTAGCTATCAGTGGCATTTCAGCATAAAACAGGCATAGATTGTGGAAATAGCACATCATTACTTACAGTTGATGCTCCCGATTGAAATGACGCCAAGATCAACGGATTCCCACGTGTGGATCACATGCTACTCCACGTGAAAGTGCAATTTTTAAAAATACCCACTAGGGGGCGACGAGGGCTAAACAAAAAGGCCACCTTAATTCCAAATGCTCCAACTTTTGATACTTCATGGGATCACCGCAAATTAGAATCCAGATGCAGGTATGAAATGAGAAGGGTTTTTTTTTTTTTTTTTTTTTTTTTAAGTTTCCTTCAAAATTATAGCAAGGAGAGTCAAAAGGTGGGTATCTTTGATAGTTATGAGTCTTTACTTTTGTGTGTCACTCAGAAAAAGAACTCTGAAGATACCCTAAGGTTTTAAGGGGTTAATGACCTTACCTAGGATGAGAGATCTGAGTTGGGGTGACATCATAACTGCAGCAGGTGGGACAAAACACCTACCGAACTCTTGAACTAATGCAGCAGTGGAGTGACTAAGATTTGACGTTGCAGTTGTAGCAGGACGCCTACAAATGGCGTCTGGATTGTGTGATGAGAATTTAGAAGGGTAGATGAGGTCGAAGCCACACGCTGTTGATTGCTTGATCCGAGAGGAGTAGGGAAAATCTTTTTGTTTAATGCAATTTGGAAGAATGAATACTATAAATCCAACGGTGCGATTCTCTGAGCTGTGCGCGAACTAGCATGGCGGCGCGTGGAGCTTATCTAACGCGATCATTATGAGTGATTACACAGCAAAACACGTACACTTGCGCGTATTTGACGATGAGAATGACAGATATGTCCAGCTATAGACCTCAATTTGTTAATATTTAACGGAAAATGAATAATCAGATCATTAGTCATACAGCGCTGTTGTGCTGCCGTGTGTCACATAACGAGCACCGTAAAGCAATAAAGTAACACATTCTGAAAGACGGTCGCTTTGAAAAAACTCGCGCTGAGCGTTCAGCCGGAATATTTTAAACTTACGTGCGAAAGGGTTAGCTGGCTCTGAAAGGCATTGAGCAACTTTGACGAGCTGTGAATTTACATCCTCCGGTTCAGATATCCATGCAGCAGCGGCACTGAATGCGTGTACTGCGAACACACGGAAGAGGAGATGCAGGACAATATTTTCGTCAGAATCTGAATAATCGCAAGCGGTGAGATTATTCAGGGACGAGGTTGAGTTTGCAACTGAATGCTAACAATTAGGTTTCGCGTCAGCATCTGCGAACTCAGACAAGTGTGATGAGTACCGATCTTATATACTACATGTGTTGGATAATGATTGGTTAGATCTAAATTAGTAGTGACGTAACATTGAGTCTTCCTGACAGAACTTGCGCTAGAGCTTTCATTTCCTTCCAGTTTGTTCCCCTCCGTTTGGTCTAAAACACTTTATTCATAGTCATCCAGTTTTGACTAAAAGTTTGCTAAGAAGTAATTTTTTACTAAAGCAAGGACTCAGGTCAAGCCTATCCAAGCTTTTTTATGGTTGTGGATGGGGGCCACATTTTGAAGCAAAATTAAAATGCATCCATCCATCATAAAAGTAATCCAAATGACTCCAGGGGGTTAATAAAGGCCTTTTGAAATGAAGCAATGGGTTTTTGAAAGAAAACAGATTGTGTTCGTCTGAAAGAAGATAGTCATATACACCTAGGATGGTTTATGGGTGAGTAAATCATGGGATGATTTTCATTTTTGGGTGAACTAACCCTTTAAGTTAACTAAATGAAATGCATTTAAGATAGATGCATGTAAATTTAATGACAGAACATTTGTAAATGTCCTTTCCCAGAGCTCTTGAACCTCCTTGAACACTTTCCTTTACTCTTTTAGAACATATTCCTATATGTTCATTTCTGCTATAATGCTACGTATGCTACATTTCTCTCTGCACATGCTGTGCAAAATATTGCACACTGTTTTTCTAAAGCATTTAAATACCTGTTGATTTAGCGGTTTGATTAATATCTGTTTTTTTTTCTCTTCTCCTCAATTTTGTAATGTTTACCAACAGTGAGCATGTTGAGCCTGTCCAAACCTAAGTCTCGTCTGGAAACCACTGTCAACACCGATGCTAAGATTGAATGCTCAGTCCTGAAGAGGACCGGAAATACCTCTCGTTTCACGATAACATGGATGATTGGGTCCCAGATGCTCTTAACTATGGACCTAGATGCTGTTGTTAAGTTTGGCCCCGCAGTTGGACTAGAGATGGACCAGAGAATCCGCATGGACGTAAGACAGAAACAGACCTTCCAGCTTACTGTCCATCAGGTCAGAACATCTGACAGTGGAGAGTATCGTTGTGAGGTGGAAGAGTGGCTTCAGGATCCTCTTGGTGGCTGGTATTCCCTAGAGAAAAAATCTGTTTCCACAGAGCTTGTTGTCAAAGAGAAAGGTAAAAAAACACACATTTACTTCATTGCAATGTTTGAATGAGATCATATAAATTCATATGAATTAGCCACCAATTCACCAAAACAAAAAATAGTTAGAAATTTCCATGAAAATGAGTTGGACTACATAGGCATTTTTAGCTTCATGTCACCAAAATTATCTTATATTTTACTTATATAATAAAAGTGTCTTAATTTTAGAACATCATAGAAGTGATTCATTCAAATCATTGCATGTATGGATTTATGTCAATTATGTATTTTTGAGTAAATTAACAAATTCAGACAAAAAAAGATGTTGTGTTTCATTTAAACAGAAAGTAAACTGCGTGTGAAGAAGGAAAACAAAATGCTCAACGTGACCAATGATCAGGTTGGGTTCACCGTTGACTGTGTCATTGACTCACAGTCTAGTGATAATTCTGCCTTTGAGGTCACCTGGTTCAAGGCTCAGAAGGAAGAAGAAACAGTCACTATATTCACTGCCAGACGTGACGGGACCTTACACAGCACAATGAGCGATAAACATCTGGTGTTTGGACGACCGCTTTCCACACACTACAAACTGACTGTGCCACAGATCAACCCCACTGATGCGGGGCGATACTACTGTGAGGTAGAGGAGTGGCTTCCAGCTGCTAAGAACTGGAAGAAATTGGCTTCAGATAAATCCGGAGAGCTCTCTGTCCATGTTCACACTCAAGGTAACTATCTAGAAACTAACATGTCTTCATACTAAGCAATTTGAGCCTGTTTGATAATTTCCACTAAGATTTAGTCATTGAATTAGACTGCTCACATCCCTACAACCACATGGTGACCATATTTTCACCAAGTTGGACATGTTTTTGGAACAACATCTCTATCAGCCAATATGCTTTTAGGGTTGGGGGTAAAGTTAGGATCAGGCTTATACACCATTTAAATCAACCTATAATTTCCCTCTAATTTTAGGGGGAGGTTTTAGTTAGATTAAATATGTCCATCTTTTGTTTTTAAGGCCTTCCTGCACCAGTACAACAGCTCTTATAATATAATAGAATATTTGTAATTATATTTCACTTGTAAGAAAAAAAAAACGTTAACTAAAACTGAATTGAAGGTGACTTAAATGGCCATTACTGTGGAAACAGACTTTTTGGCCACATAATATCTGCACAATGCTAACCAACCAAACCTTGACCCCCATGGCAAACCTAAATATGTAAAAAGTGGAGATATTGGGTGGTTTACTGGTTTTTGGGTGGTCAGGGCTTCTCCCTGACATTTATTTATTTTTTGCTGTTTCAGGAGTTCTGTTTCAGTGATATCTGTCGTTTAGTAGGGACATTTTATATGTGGTATTCAAAAGAAAAGGGGGGGAAAACAGCACATTCAACCATAAATCTAATGTATACCTTAACATTATCCAAAAAAACAACAACCTAACATTTGATTTGTTTTTTCAGGTGATTCCAAAAGATTAATAGACCCGTTAGGAGCAACACTGGTAATCTCTATTGCTCTGATTTGTTTTCTGGTATTGGTCATAATATTGTTGTTGAGAACTGTGCACAAGAAGAATTCTGATCTGAAGAAAAAGAAAGCCTGTCTGTGGGCTGAAAACCACCCCCTTAACCCTGTGCCAAAGGTGACTTCTGCTGCAAGGGATCGTTCCTAACCTGTCTACCACAGTTACAATATTAATCGGACAGGGCTGTGACATACACAAAGTATTGTTACTGTCATGATCTGTGTGTTTTCTGTTTCTTTTTCATTGTTTTTTAATTTATAGATCATTGTGCTTACGCACACCGTTGCATTGCCTTCCTGTTTTGGACCACTCCTTTTTGGATTACTCTCCTTTGTTTTGTTAAATAAAGTACGTTGCATTTTAGATCCACTTCACCTCACTTCAACTTCATCCTCTGCCCATCCATGACAGAATACCAGACTGAAGAAAGGATTTATTATAAAATGGATCTAGCAGCAGTGTAGATCCTCCTCCTCTCACAAGAGGATCGCTCCCTTGAGGAGCACACAGATAGCTTTATAGGTCTGATCTAGTTAGCTCCGATGATGACAGCCTCTGTGTGTTTTTCCAAGCATGACTAAATGCTCGGAGATGTTTCTCGAGGGACATTTATCAAGTATGCGGACTGGGTACTTCGTCAATGTGGATCCCCAGTACTATCGTGAGTGGGAGGAAGATCTCAATTCACAGACAGAGCCTGTAACCTCATCCGTCCCAGGATCAAAGCCTTCCGTTCAGTCTGACTAGGTATGTGATCTGGTTTATATCTGTGTCAGTGGGAGTACTAGTGGAGCTGGATGATGAGGCACTTCCTGTTCTGCCCAGCTCTAAGTCTTCTTTGTCACCACTGGTTCCACCCTGCTCCAAGTCTTCATCATCGCTGATGGCTCTGCCTTGAGCCTCCAAGCCCATTACTCAACCTCGGCTCATCGATCAGTCAGATCCAACTTGGCTCCTCCTTCGGCTCCACCTGGGACCGTCGTCCTTCCTGCTTCACTGGGCTCCCTCGTACATCTGGTTCCACCTAGGTCAGTCGCCTCATTCCTCCACCCCTTCAGCTCTGTCGGGCTCCTCATTTCAGCTCCGCATCAGTCCTCCAGCATATTGGCTCCACCTCGGCTGCGCCATGGCTTTCCACGCTCACATTTAAATAACACATTTCAAATCAGCAATAAAATTTAAAATGAACTGTCCCATAAATGTTGTTTCTTATGTTCAAATAGAGTTATGAAGGCTTATATTTCAGGCTGTACGAGCCAGTGTGCATGTGCAGTCCTAAGTGTGCGTCTCAGGAGACTGACTGTTTCTACAGCATATAATTTGCAAGAATGAAAACAAGGCTGTCAGAGAGAGACTTAGAGTTTTATAGAGTTTTTCTCAACTGAATGTATTTTGTAAAGATGTTTTGTCAGCTGAACAATCAGTATGTTGTTAAACAATCCAACGGTCAAAAATTGAATATGGTGCTACCCTTGCCTGTCTTTTAAAGGCTTTTGTCTAAACACATTAAAATGCACAAAATTATGTCATACACACATTCATGTATGTTTGGATTACAATGATGTTAGTTTTATGTTTGTGAATTGTTTTTTTACTATGCTTGAAAATGCATTCTTTGCATTTGAGACTTTGATTTAGAAATATAACTTATCTGCTACCACAAATGGATGGGCCTTGTACTGTCATAATTTCAAATTCATTATTCAAGAAATGCTCCCATAATGCAAATCTATTTGAGGCTGTGACTGATATAGGGCCAAGGCCTTTATCAGTATCACCATGGAAACCTTCCTTCAATATTTGCACACCATGTAAATAAATTTGCAGTCCGACTTTGGCTGTGTACTGTACTTGCTGGTTTCATGTTTATGAATGTTTGTTGATATAATGTAATGTAACAGATCTTTTCATCCATATTGTGATGCATATTTGAGTGAAACAAATTATTAAAAAAGAAATTAAATGAAGGATGTGGACTTGGTTCTATCTATCAGCTGTTGTTTTACAAGTTTGTTGTTGATTGTAAGAAACAGAGTTGGGTTTAAAGAGTGTGGAAAAATCCAACATACATCACCATTGTATCCAGTGTAAATATCATTTTATCAGGGAGTATATGATAAAAGAGTTGTGTCAAAAGTAATCAAAAAGTAGGCAGAATACATTACCTAAAATATGTAATCTTTGGTTGACTCACTAGAATTTTCAGGTCATTTGGAACAGATTATAATTGGCAAGTGGCTTAATCTGTGCAGTGCTGTACATGGCACTCAATATGTCTAACAGGACTCAATATTATCTGTTAATATTACTATGGGGCGGTATCCTGGACAGAGATTAAGCCTAGCACTAGACTAAAACCAGATTAACAGAAATCTGCTTTCTCTGTCATGATTTTAAATAGTCCTTGAGTCTTTTGAGTCTAGTCCACAATTTAATAAACTGATGTCCTAGAGTAAGACCAGAGCTTCTCCAGGAACAAATTGAGGCTTAAATTAAACCTATCATGAGGCAGGTTTAACTTCAGATTAACGCTGTTTCAAAGAAGACACACGGATTACTTGGACACATAATCAGAATTATTGGCACCCTTGGCAAATATAAACAAAAATTGGCCCCAATTAATGGCAGCCTTTTATTCAGAACTTTTTCCAACTTCCTTCTGGCAAGATAACAACTCTTGAGTTTTCTCCTGATGCTTGATGAATCTTCCCAGATTCTTCATGTTCCAAAGTCCATGTTGATCACTTACTCTTTTATTTTTATTTTTGATTTGATAAGCTCAATATTCTTCAGTCAATAATCAGAACTATACTCTTTGGTTTTACTCATTGTGATGGATGATTAAAGGCAATTTGACCTTTTTGTTCTGTGAAACAGGAAGCCATGGCTGGAAAATTGTAAATATGAATGGCTATGTACTTTCAGAGATCTTCAGAGATTTTACTCATAATATAATTTCTAGGGGTACCAACAATTGTGGCCAGTGTTACTTCATGTCTGCACCTGTCTTCATTTGCCCCTGATTAGTTTAACTTCCTCCACCTGTGTTCATTAGTTCCGTCTGTGTATTTATACTTCCTGTTCTGTTCTTCCTTTGTCGGTGTTTGTTTGTGCTGTGCACACTGTCGCTTGCTCATCGTTATCTGTTGGAATAAAACTGTTTGTTTATTGTAAACCTTCGTCTCCTGTCATTCCGGAGATACAACCACAAGTAACAACGACACTGTAAAAGAAAGTGTTACTGAATTTTCTCTTGTTTAGTAAAGTTCTTTTTTTTTTTTTTTTTTTTTTTTTTTGGTTGTCATTGTTTTCCTTGGATTTGATTGCATTTTTAAGCTTTTCTTGGTTCATTCCATGTTTTATAGGCAATTTGTCACAGGCGCCCTTTAGAGTCAAAGTCCACAGACATGCCTTAGATTGAGCCAGGATTAGTAGAGCTTGTATTTTAGTCTGGGACTAGACTTAAGCCTTGTCTGTGAAACCGGGGGAAAATGTTATATATTATGAAAACATAAATTCATACACAGAAATATGTGGGTTTTATTTTGCTGTTTAATTCCATTGTCTGATTTTTCAAATCTTGAGAATGATGGATAGTTTTCCTGGTTTTGTTTTGGGAAGCATGTTTCATGTTGGTAACACTTTATTTTAAAGTGTCATTGTTACAAATGTTACATGTATTTACTGTAGTAATAACTAGAAATTAAGATTAATTACATGCAATTAACCCTAAACCAAACCCTAATTCTAATCCTAAACCTATAGTAAGTACATGTAGTTAATTGTCATTACTCAATACTTAATTGTATAATTACAATGTAATAATGACACTTTAAAATAAAGTGTAACCTTCATGTCTTAGTTTGTGTACTAGAATACTAGCTGTGTACTAATTTGTGTACTAGGAGTGAGGACAGTGATGAATGTACACACAGATAGTGTATAACTGACCACCTTGTCAAGATCATCTACAGAGTCAAGCTTTTGCTGTGACATAATGAATGAATAATATATTCTTGCACCAATATGTTTATTTAACTGAAAAAAAAAAACAGACATTAAAAATGATTTTTTTTAACCTGCCTAATGATTCATTGTAGTGTTGATAGTAACTAAAGAGTTAATATTTTCGTGGAAACACGGAGAACTAGGCTACTTATGTTATATCAAACTGTGATCACTTGCAATCGGTTTCAAGTGAAGCTCCTTACTTCTCAGTTGTGTGTGAAGCGTTTGCCTCTGTGAATTACAGTAGCCCATATTTTCAATTCAACGCTGCAGATGCTTTTCAATGTCTCATTTCATTCCAGTTTACATAAGAAACGTTTTTCTCCACTTTATGAGCATATTTTGCTAAAACACACTGTTCATGGAAACTGTATCGGTTGTGTGAGTAAGGGTGAGCAGTAACCAAGAGGGAGGAGTTTAGCATGAATGCACAAACAGAGAGTCATTTAAATGTAACACACCTTTTCCTTTGAGGATTTTCAGGTATAGTGGCTCACAAAACCACAGTCACCTGTTAAAATTCCACAGGCTGCCTACATATAACCTACCCATTCATATTTTAACAGCTTCAGTCTCGTACAAATGCACACTGAAGCCACACGCTGCTAGAATCGCTCAACTTCTTTTGTACTTGATGGACCGGTTTACGTGAAACAGCTGAGCGAAAGTGAAAATAAGACAATGAGATCGCTTTGGGAAGAATCGAATCTTTTCATCTGTTTAATACTGTCAAGATTGAGTAAGTAATGTTGTTTATTACTTGTTATGGTTATTTGTATCATATTCTATAAATATTATTTAAAGTTGTTCATTGGAGTTGATTTCATTAAGCTGTTACAGTCGTAATAGGTTGCAAAACAAGTTCTTCGAGCGAATTCAGACATATCCTGACTAAAAGAACAATGAATTCAACTTTATCCATAAAGAATAGAGCTTTTCTTTGTTGAGATGTAGAATAATATTAAAAACAAATACTAGACATGAATTTATTCAGGACCTGTTGGCTAATACCACATTTTCACTGATGTTTTCAACTTTTAGATATTTTATATGATTATATTTAGGATGTTTAACATGATTATTAATCCCTTTTCTGAATATTAATCAGATGCTGTAACGTCTGTCATCTATGTTGAGAATGGGAAGAGTCTGACTTTAAATCCAAATATTCAAGGAAAGCCTGAAGACATTTTGTGGACACACAATGGGAACAAGGTGGCTGAACACGATTTGACTGAATTTATAGATTATGGTCAGTTCAGAAGAAGATCAGAGATTGAAATCTCTACTGGGCAGCTCACGGTTCATCAGATGACCAGTGATGACAGCGGCATTTACAGATCTGAAATACAGATCAATGGAAAGCTGCAATATTCTGAGAATCAAGTTCAAGTTATTGGTAAGTGAGAAGGAAATAAGACAGCAGCTGATTTAATGTTGGCTTGGCTGCATTTCATTATACCCATACTGCTCAAAACAGCTGGTGAAGCTGGATGACCAAGAAAATCTTGTTGGTTAACCTAGTGAAGAAATCTGAAGGCACCAGCACACAAAACACAACTTACTGTGCTGGTTTGTCAAGCAGAGACACTGCCATATTTTGTTGATGAATGTAATGAAATGGATGATTCAATCTGTGATGATACGAACAGTATTTATTCATCATGTCATGTATTTTTACTTTATAGAAAACGTCCTGGAAACTGTTAATGGATGTGACACAAATGAAAAATAGTCCATTTTAATTTTAATGCATTTATAATAATGCAATTCACATTTTAAGCTATTGTCAAATAAAGTATCCTCATATTTATTATCTTAAACTAAGCAAGTCTACCTGTAAGTATGTTTCTAACATTGAAAGCCATGAGATTTAGCTAATTTTGTTGTGAAAGTATTTACTATTTTTAAAGCATCTACAAATTCGCTGTTTCCCTCAGATCCTGTGCGGGAGCCTATCGTGACCTGTAAACTGAACAAAATTTCAAGAACACTGTCCTGTTCAGTGTTATCTCGGTTTAATGTTTCCTATGAATGGACTGGACCAGGTTCAGCACAACAGACCGGACAAGAGCTTCATATCAGCGAGGAGGAGAAGCTTGACTCAGTCTATACGTGTACTGTGAAGAATGAAGTGAGCCAGAAGAGCAGCAGCTTCACTCTGAGAGACTGCGACACAGGTGCGCTTCATGCTCGTGACAATAACTGCTGAAGAACAGAGTTCACGATGAAGCTAATGATTATTGTTATGCTCTTGTTATATTCAGATGAACCACCATCAGAACAAAATATTCTACCACTTATATTAGGCGTCATCGCTGCTGTTGTTGTGGTGGTGACTGTAGCTGTTGTTGTCATTTATATCATTCAACGAAAAAGGAGTAAGATATCTTGGTGCTCATAACCATAAAGATATGAATATGATATGGTTTTCAGTTTGCCATTTACGCAACAATAATAACATGATTTTCTCCTTTTACAGACAATTTAAGGAGATCTGAAGAAGAAAGTGAGTGTTTATTGTATGCTTTTTGTTTTGTCTTTTAATTGATATATACAGTTTATATATATCATATACACACACACATATATATATATATATATATATATATATATATATATATATATATATATATATATATATATATATATATAGTATTTTTTAATACCTAAAATAACTAATTTGATTTAATTAACATTAATCATTTTAACATTGATTAACTCTGTTATTTATAATAAAATATTTGGGATTTATTGCCATATTGTGCCGTTCACAACTGGCACTCCTGCAACCAAGAAGTGGGTCTCATTTCATTTTATTTCTTAATTTTTAAATTTGAAGATAGTAACCTGGCCCTCAGTCTCAGAGATGATGCAGGGGGAGACGGAGCGCAGGACACACTTCTTCATGATTGTCCACAGGAGTCTGTGGACAGTCATGAAGAAGGCAGGAAAAATGATGATGATGAATCCGGTAAGTACAAAGTTGTAAGTAACATCATGCAGTATTGGGTTCAAAAGCATCTCAATGGTTGAACTGGAACATTGAATTAAATCCATGATATGGGATGCAAATCATCATCAGCTAGAACAGGAAAAAGTACATGTTCTTTCTTTTTTTCTGACCCTTAGAATTAAATGGTCTTTTTTTGCTTTTAAAATAAATCTGTGCTGAAATGTGTTGGCTAAAGATCTAATTGAAATGATTTTTGGTAGCTTTGAAAGATTACACTTCATGAAAACAATAGTTTGAGTTAGTGGTTAGTATTATTGGTATTTACCGACTAAAATAGACACTTGGAGGTAGGTTGTGACTTGATTCAGTAGGCAACCCAGATCCCCTTAGCAAGCATGCAGAAACACATATAGCAACAACAAATCAATATACTACCAACCAATCAGACTTTTTCTTTCAGAAAATGTCAAAATGTAGATTTAATAATCATTATTGTATTTAGTTTAAAGGTTCAACATTCAGTAATATATTTTAAGCTGATCGTCTTAGAATTGACTTATTACATTTTCCAGAAAAGGAGATAAACAGTGAGGATGGACAGGAAAACAAAGACCAAGAAATGACTGAAGAGGAATGAAGCAGGAAACTGAAGAGCAAGACCTCAGTGGACCCACAGAAGTCAGATGTGAAGAGTGCAGCGGCAGGAACACAGAAATAACTTAGGACACACACATCTTTTAAAATGTGCTGCTTCATAATTACGCAATAAAACACGTTGGCTTTTAAGATTAAGGTGTCTTCATTTTTTGGGAGCATTCTTCGTACGTTAATCTTACCATTGACAATTTGACATGATCCAGGATTGTTAGGTTCTTCGAAACTCATCCCGGAGTTGCTGTCATAGCAACAGTTCCACAAGTTCAAACCTGCTCAGGAGCAGCTTACTTCATGTAAACAGGATTGCATCTTTTAAAGGAGGCAATGCTTAAAGTCTGTCCCAGCCACTGCTACTGTCTGACAAGAGTACACTAATATGAACCAAGGACAATAATCATTTCAAATATAAATTTAAAAATTAGAAGAAAATAAGTGTAGTTCATAATATAGACAGCTAGTTTTACTCATTGTCAGTGAGGGAATAATTACCTAATTCTATTGGAGTCTTACATTATGTAGTTAGTCTGAGTCATGCATTTATTTGAACAGGTATTAACTGAGTGCCAGATAACTTAGTAAAAGATGCTGTCTGCTGTGCAGTTACAACAATGCTACCGATCCTTAAACTTGTGTTGTCACAAATCTGCTTCACAGGTAAAATGAAATGAATTGCTAATTACAGTTGGAAAAAAGAAAAAGCAAAGCATGTATAAATTCTAGAAGTCATAAAATGGAATTGGGAATAATGTAACTGTACACATTTCATTTGTTTAATAAATATTTTCATTGCTTAGTAGTTTCCTTAAGGGTCCAGAAATGTAAGTTTTTCATCAGGTTTGTGTTCTTTAATTTGAAGTTTCATTGTGGTGCCATCTTGCCACCAGCTGATCATGGCTGAGTTGATATATCTGCCCTTTATACTGAACACAAGAATGAGCAGTAATCTTAGGCAACTTCATCCAGAAATTTTCAGAAACAAATTCATTTGAAAAAACAAAATGACTAGAGCTGTTATCATAACTTTAAGATCTGGAATCAGTCAAATTTCAGGTGTATTAAATGAGGTACAGAAGATGGACTCAAAGCACAAGTTCTTAAACAATACCTTATCCAAGTGTACAAATGTTAATTTATGAAAACTGACACATGTGTTATGTATAGGAACGTAGTTTCTTTAATGCCAACTACTGGCCTGGCAGCAGAAAACAGCTTTAGTAGTTTTCACAGATCTGTGTGAACTGGAATAATTTACAAATGGATCATTTGTACACAATGTGAAGAACCCATGTTTAGTACATTAAAGGTACCAAATGGAATTAAACTTCATATCATGACAAATAAACCCCACAGACCAGTCAAGCCATGACCAGTGATGACCAAGAAACTGGCATTTTGTCTTCCTACACCAGTAGGAAACTTTAAAAGAACTTCTGAAACAGGACTTGTACTATATTCTTTATTTTTCTAGAATCAAAGTCAAATAAAAAATAAAATAAAAAAAATAATAAAAAAAAAAAAAAAAAAAAAAAAAAGTCACACTGCTAGTACATCCATATCCAGAAGAAAGCGAACTAACATCTTAAAAAGGTCTTGTATAAAACCTGAGTTCTACAGATGTGATAAATCAAGACTTTAAAAACAGTTCTGCAAGATAAGCCCTTAAATGATCTGGACCTTTAAGCGTCAAAATACGAAAGAAACAATTCTGTAGATTGCAGAATTAAACGATCTGGCTTCAGTTTCAGTCCGTTTCCTCCTCGGACTCGGATTCTGAAACACAGAAGAGTGAGTGAAATTAAATGAGAGAAACATGAAAATACAGAGGGAGATTTGTCCCAAACAAGTTCTTCCTTTCACTTAAAAACCTGACACTCACCCTCTTCTGCATTTTTCAACCATTCCACAAACTTCTTCATCTGGTCCAGGAAGAAACCTTTTCCTTTGGCCAGGTGAGCTTCATTATACCACTTCAGGATAGCATCTTCACTCAAAACATCCACTAGAGGAAAAGTATCAAAGGAGGTTTTAGGAGCCAGTCTAGTAAAGCTCTTCAGAAGCACTACAAAGTGGGGATTTGAAACTACCTTTATAGAGCAGCAGAACGATCTTCTGGAAGGATTTCATGAAGTGGATGTTGTCATAACAGTACTCTTGAATTCTCACGAGAAGTGTGAGCTCAGAAAGGTCCTGTGTGGTGAAAGCCTTGAGAAGAGGACTGTGTTGCTAAAAAAAAAAAAAAAAAAAAAAAGTTAAGAAAATGGTCAGTCACGATATTTACAGGTTCATTGGTTTTAACCATGCATGTAGAGTCACAGTTTTGCTAAAGATGTTACCTTGTACGATCTTCATATTGCAAAGACAACTTACACTTCCGTACTGAAAACATGAGCTATCAAACCCCTCAAAATAAGCTGGATTTAACTTTGACAGCGTTGTCCAGTGGAATTTAAGCATGTCCCATTGTAATACTAAAATTACCACTACAAGAAAAGTGGTTTTATTCACGTTTTAATTTTAACAGTAAAGCGCTGTTATGCAGCACTGTTTGACAAGCCGTTTAACTTCATGATTACAAGAGTAAAAAGTTAACAAGTGTGGACGAGAGGCATTTGGAAAAATGTGGGGAAAGTCTCTGGAGTAACGTAGATGTAGCCCGAGTCTAGGTAACACCATTCTAACCTTCAAGTGTTTGATGGACTGTTCAGCAACCATCTCCTCTTTCTTATTGAACTCCATTAAGCTCATGACGCTGGTCCACATGATGCCGATCATCTTCTGCTCAGTGATGTTGCTCCTCTTCATCTCCTCCTTGCAAGAGGCAATAATCTGAAAACAAATCACATCATTAAATTTCTCTTCAAAAGTCTTGAAATACAGATTCGGAACCAAAAAGATAGACTCAAGTAGAAGGGTCTTCACAGACCTCTGTAAAAGAAACCCCGAGAGACATCTGCTCTTGGAGCTCTTTCTGAAGCTCCTTGCGAGCTCCCAACGACTGCTGGTTACGTGCAAAATCAGAAAGCTCCTTCAGGCCAGCGTCGGTGAAGTATTTTGAGAAATACTCATAGCTGCGCTTGTTCACTGGAAACAGCTCCTGCAACAGAGACAAACATTGACGGGTTATGAGCCGCTGCTAACCATAACAGAACAATGAAACCGCACGGGTTCACTTGAGATGCACTTTAAGACTCACCATCAGCCTGTTGTCCATGCCAACCTTACGCAGACTGCCAGCCACAGAGTTAATGTCCTTCTCACTGATCCACGATTTGAACAGCTTCACAGCAAAGGCTGGAGACACACCTATGAGGAAACGCCACATTTAGTATGAAAATAAGTGCCAATCAGACAAAACCTGACCATGTGACAGACATACCTTCTTTGACCAAGTTGTCATTGAAGAGGCTGCCAAGGATTGAAGCAGACAGGCTCCCATTAGCCAGCAAAATGCCAGTAAACATGGCAAGCTTATTTCGCTCCGACTCACTGAATCCTTTTAAAAACAGGAGCAACTGAGGGGAAAAAAAAAAAAAAAAAAAAAAAAAAAAAAAAGGCACAAAAAAAACTTGAGACTTTGGTCTTCATAAGTACAAATGTTATAGGCTGACATTTTAGAGCCAAGTTACCTTTTTAATCTCCTCTTCGAAACCCTTCTCCAAGTACTTGTAACGTCGGATTAACTTGTTAAAAACCTAAAAAAAAAAAAAAAAAAAAAAAACAATTAGTGATTTTCAGACACCATTATACATCATCTTGAAATTCCTAACACCAAAGGGACTTAACATACCTGAGCATATGCCCTCATGGTCTTAACATCTTCTTGTGCCGTGAAGACACAGAAGTTAGTCCGAGTCATGTCATCGGATATGGCGCCTCCTGGAGCTGGGGAACACAGGGAGAGAGGGAAACGCTCAAATCAAAACATTCATTGCTAAAACAAAGTTGTTCAAAAGAATTCAATGCTCTTACCCAGCATTCCACCAGCCACCAAGATATCAAACAGGGTTTCTGCATAGCGCCGATAGTCAAGTTTGCCACCAGATGAATCTAGGAACTTGGCAACAGCCTCCAAATCAGTGCCAGTTTGATTTAGTCCTTGTACAATGTGTTCCTGAAACTGTGTAGGGTCAAACCTCTCCTTTTCATCTGTTCAAACAGAAGAGAAAGAAAGTGAGCTGTAGGGTTCAACAACATGTCTGGACTAGGTCACAAGGCCTAGATCTCAGCAACTATAAGCTTCAGAGTAAAGTCCAATGACGCAACCCTTTATAACAGAGCTTTCTTAATTATACAGGAAACTAAACACTGGAATTTCTCCAACTACCAGACAGAAATTGTCAAGACTTGTGCTACTAGGGAAACCAAACAGAGACAAGGAAACTCAACTAACCCCAATTCCCTCAACTACAAATGTAAGAACTTGCTCCAGCCTCCCTTTAAAAAAACAAAAACAAAAAAAACAAACCTCTCTTCCGTGTCTTGAAACGCTGGCCTGTTAGCGTTGGCTTCTGCTGCTTTTGATTACTCATAAAAGATACCTTAAGAGAAACAGAAAGTTAAAAATTACCACAATTCACATACATCTCACTTAGGACCGGACGATTAATCAATTTTACTCCGCCGCATCAGAGGCGAACTCGAACACAGAGTCTACAGCGCGCAGCCCCAAAATAACATTCCCTGGAGTCCTCACTAAACTATCAATTGCATGCTTTTTAATTCATCCAAACGATTTTATACTACCGGATGCGTATTATAGTGAGCTACTGCGCTGATGCATTGTGGGAGCAGTACCGCACAGACAGTAGCTGCGCATCACGTGACGATCGCACGCACGGAGAGGAGCGCGTTAACTCAACGCTGTTCTGCGAACTCTCTTAACTTAGAAACTACACATTTCCACTCGAATTTCTAAACTTCTCCGTAATGTAACATTTTCAGAATCGCGGGAGAACCATTGATCTCTATTCTTTACAAGTAAAAATTAAGCTTAAGAAGCGTAAAAATATATCTGCCTAACTAATGCAATCAGTACGGTTATTAATCTCGCCTCTTACAGAGGATGAAGCCTTTATGTGCGTTAATAAAGAACTAGCATGAATTGTAGTTATAAAACACTAATGGAGGATTCTGAAATGCTCTTGGAGACGTGGCGCTTCTCATCCGGTGAGCGACTGCGAAGTTCTGCAAGCCGCGCCTCTCCAGCGCACCCCTTCATCACCACTTTTGGTACGTTCCGCCATCCATATTGATGTCGCATGACCAAACAAAGAACAGCCTGTCTGAGGTCGTTCGCCCTTCATCTGTTGCTGTATGAGCGGCTCACCGACTTTCGCTCAAGAGACCTGTGTATACTAAGACACACAGCTTCGAATGATTGTGTCTTGAATTCGTTTAGTCGTGCTCGACAGTCACTGAACGATCACTAATCTTTGTCACGAAAGCACTGACGACATTTATTTTTAGAAATTCTAAATTTGTACTTTTTTGGAAAACTGAACAGGCTCAATAATCGGGAAACGAACATTTTCCCGTTCTTATCACGAGCTAGAAGTTTTTCAAATCAAGTTCAATACTTTTTCAAACTGCGTAGGAACCCTTAAAACTTAAAATGTTTTAATCAAGGATTGTTGGGTCAATCGCTTGAGAAAATATGAAATACGACCAAGATATGTTATATAAGAACACTTTTAAGCAAAACTCACCGAAATATTTGAATAAGTGCAACTGTGTCCAAGAAGTAAACCGAGCAAATGGATAATGGCGAGGAGACTCGTCTCATGCGCTCAGCACAAGCTTCATAAAGGCTGGACGAGTCCATTTACAGAGGGGGCATCAATGACGGGGAAAACGGGGAAAATGGATAAAAGCAACTAAATGGCTCTCCTTTATCAGATTTATTTTAGTTAACTTGGATATAAATTTGCATTTTCACTAAGTAAAGTATATAATCTCAATATTTTGAAAAATGTTACGTTACGTCTAACTCGTTTGCCCCTCTTTATAGTGGCCAGACATAAATCGCTCATTTTCCCGGTTTCGTAATCACATGAATCATAGGGCTACTGTTAAAGGGTTAGTTCACCCAAAAATGAAAATTCTGTCACTACTCATCCTGATGTCGTTCCACACCCTTAAGACCTTCGTTCATCTTCAGAACACAAATTAAGATATTTTTGATGAAATCCGATGCTTCAGTGAGGCTCTATTGCCAGCAAGATCATTTACACTTTCAGATGCCCAGAAAACTATTAAAACATGTTTAAAACAGTTCATGTGAGTACAGAGTGAGGAATTAATGACAGAAATTACATTTTTGGGTGAACTAATCCTTTAAGACATCACGTCACATCGAAAAAAAAATAATAAAATAAAATAAAGAATGGAAAAACACAATTTTTCCACACGTTCTTGACCAAACAAATAAATAAATAACAGAAATCATAGGCAGGCTCCATGCAGTAAAATCCTTATAATTCCACAAAACTGGTCAGTGTTCGATGTAAGTAAAGAAAAAGGGGGGGGGGGGGGGGGGGGGGGGGGGGGGGATCAAAGAGTTATTTGAACCTTATTACAAAATTGAAAAAAAAGTTGTTGTTCTTGTTGTTGAAGAATATGGAGCTCAGACTTGAGGAGGAAAAAAACTTAACTTTATTCAGAGGCCCAAACTGAGCCAAAATATGCATTTTGGCGCAGTTGCTGCTATTTATACGACCAAGTAACATGAAATTATGGTGTGACCAGAGAAACCCCAAATGATGCCTTTTCATTTTTACAGAGTAGTGTTTAAATGTAGTCTTCATTTTGTATGTGGCCCATTTGAACCAGAAATTCTATTCATAAAATAATATTTTAATTAAAATATAAATAAATGTTTTGTATTTAATCTGTCAGCAAGGCAGATGATCCATAAAATATTTATTTTGAACACAGAAAAGTTGACTATATCATTCATTCTCTTGTACAGTACATTCAGTTATCGGAAATTTGTCTCAGACTGAACACAAATGTTTCAGATTCAGAGTTACGTCACATAATGCGTCACACCTGGCAAAAGTTTCGCTCTCATGCTGTTACGCAACGTGTCCTGGACCAAAATGTCTTTCACAACACTTTGCTGCATGGGTCACATGACTGAAACATATAAAACTTGATTCCAGTAACTGCAGCCTAAAGTACATACTGTATCATTTATCTTTTGAGTTTTTATTTATAATGTTTGTGTGGGTTATTTTCACTGTGTACAAAGAAGTTCAGGTTCATATCCACTCGTTTTATTTAAGCTGTCCCACCCCAAAGCTAACTTGTTACCATAAGCTTGAACAAGTTTATAAGACAGTATGTAAAACTATGTGAAGAAGTTTTTGATAGGCTACTCAAAAGAGTAAACACAACTACTAGACAAGTATACTTACAATACTTAATAAAATATTTAAAATTCCCCCTGTAGTCAATCATTTAATCCCTTAAAACTCATCTTTGATTAAAAAAAATGTAATATTTAAAAGTTTTTTCCTATGAAATTATTTTCTTTATGCCTTAGTTAGAATAACTTGAATGTAACAACACCCTTGTCTCATTTGGTTTACACGGATGAATTAATATGCAAATTAGCCCCGCCTCCACTCGCTTACGCCAGCTTAGAGATCCATTCGGCCAACTTACAATTTTTCATATCAACATAAAAATGTACGGGGTTAACCTTGCTTCTCACGAGAATAGTTCGCTGTTAATGATATGCTAAAGCCCGCCGGCACGTTGGTGTGACTGGTTACAAGGTAGTTTGTGACGTCACAGACACCAGCGATTTCAAATCTCATCTTTTATTCACTGCAGTGTTAAAGAGAAAATACTCAGCGCACTTCTGAATTTGCACATGGTTTGTCTTGAAGCATAAACACCACATAGACATAAACAACATTAAAATCTTGACAGGGGGTCTTTAAGAATATCTTGAGTATAAGTCTAGGCCAAATATACTTCTGTCAGTATAAGTCAAGAATACTTAAAGGGTTAGTTCAGCAAAATGAAAATTCTGTCATTAATTACTCACCCTCATGCAGTTCTTCACTACAATGCCTCATTTAGTTCCTGCACAGCTTAAAAGTGCATGCCTACATTCAGCTCAAATACTATTTATTGTTCAGATTGAATTATTTTGTTTGGCTTTTCACAATATATTTTTAAAACTGGCCAATACCAGATTTAAGTGTGAACTGGTCACAGCCCTGAACTGACCCAAATGTGCAAAAATAGCAATAATGAAATACAGCAGTCTTTTTGTAATAGTTGTGATTTGCTGTTTTCTTTAGCACCAGCATTTACGGGGTTAATGTGGGGAGTTCAGGAAGTGCCGAATGAGAAAATATAAGTGCTGCGTAGGCTGCTGTGCCTGTTGTTCTGTGTTGTGCATTAAAGCTTTTCAAAGAAGAGCTCATTTGTTTATTTTCTTAAGACAAATTCATCAGCAAACTGTTATATGTATAAGGCCACTGAAGTGAGCATTTACATGTTCATTGATTCAGAAGCCAACAATCAATCCCACGCTGCAAAAAATCACACTTGCTGTCGCAGGAATTCACTAGCACTGCAAGTATCTGAAGTCAAATGTTCAATTATTTTCTCCATCTGCAGACTCTGGGTAACATTGATTTAAAAAGGAGTGGTATGGAGTGCAAGTGTGGAGTTGTGAATAAACAAGGAGAGAATTTAATTCAGATAAAATGCTGTTACAGAAGGGGAAGTTCAAAGTCCTGATTAGCCTTTTTCAAATTTCCGTGTTTTTGACAGGTAAAAGTTTTTCCGGTAACAGTGATAGATAGCCGAGCCTAAGTACAGAGTATTTTCATGAATTAAATGTCATGAAAATGTTTGAATGGTCTTGGTGATTTTGGTGAGACTACAGAGCTCTCATTAAGAACTAAATTTAAAAACTAATTCGAGGTGAAGGCGCTTAAATTGTTTATAATCTTTGTCTATGATTGGCGCAGATATCCGTTATCGCACTCAGTGTACTGTAAAGACAATGCCTGCGCCTTAGTGTGTATACTATCCGTCCGTATGTGACATTAGAAATATTCAGTACTATTTAGGGTGGATAGTATGCAGTCTATGCACGTTGGGAATGGGATGCAGGGAGTGTTTTTTGCGACGTGCTAGGGTAATGGCAGCTCCCTTATCACGCAGACCTGATAAACAGGACTGCTCGCACCCTGGATGTTTCTGGATATACATAAACACTTCTGTCGTCTCTAAATGATATTCAATCTCACTAACTCATATCTTCCTGTAGTCATCATCTTAAAATCTGTAATATACACACAGTATTAAAAAACCATTAGTATTGTTGCTGTTGCAACATTAATGCAAAAACTGATAGTTTTGTACAGTGTGGTGTTGGAAATTAATTATGTCTTAGTTTAATCATTTTAATCAGTCAGGATTAGTTATAACATCCGGAGCAGAAGTACCGACGACAAGATCAGATCTCACCAGATCTCAACAGATGAGCATCTAATGTATGTCTAACTGCAAGTAATTTCGAAAAAAAAATTTGCATGGGAGGTTTTCTGTGATAAGCAGAGTGGCGCAGCGGAAGCGTGCAGGGCCAAAAACCTAGAGGTTGATGAATCGAAACCTGTCTCTTGTAAATATATTTCATTTATATTCATGTCTGGTTGGTATTCAAAGAAAAGCTACGACCACTTTATACTGTAACATGAACCTTTTTCAGCAGATCTCAACAGATGAACATGTAATGTATGCATAACTACAAGTAATTTTGAAAAACCTTTGGAAGGGAGGTTTTCAGTGATAAGCAGAGTGGCGCAGCGGAAGCGTGCTGGGCCCATAACCCAGAGGTCGATGGAGCGAAACCATCCTCTGTTAAATATCTTTTATTTATATTCATGTCTAGTTGGTATACAAACAAAAGCTATGACCACTCTATACTGAAATGTTAATCTTTTTCACCGATCTCAACAGATGAGCATGTAATGTATGTATAAACTACAAGTAATTTTGAAAAACCTTTGGAAGGTAGATTTTCAGTGATAAGCAGAGAGGCACAAAGGAAGCGTGCTGGGCCCATAACCCAGAGGTCGATGGATGGAAAACATCTTCTGCTAAATAACTTTCATTTATATTCATGTCTGGTTGGTATTCGAACAAAAGCTACGACCACTCTATACTGAAACGTTAACTTTTTTCAATAGATGAGCATGTAATGTATGTTTAAATGCAAGTAATTTTGAAAAAACCTTTGGAAGGCAGGTTTTCTGTGAAAAGCAGAGTGACGCAGCAGAAGTGTGCTGGGCCCATAACCCAGAGGTTGATGGATCGAAACCATCTTCTGCTAAATCACTTTCATTTATATTCATTTCTGGTTGGTATTCGAACAAAAGCTACGACCACTCTATACTGAAACGTTAATCTTTTTCACCCGATCTCAACAGATGAGCATGTAATGTATGTATAACTACAAGTAATTTTGAAAATGCCTTTGGAAGGATGATTTTCAGTGATAAGCAGAGAGGCACAAAGGAAGCGTGCTGGGCCCGTAACCCTGAGGTCGATGGAACGAAACCAACTTCTGCTATGAGTGCGTTACTTCTATTCCTGCTTGAAGAAAATCTACCACAACGCAACACTGAATCCAAAAAAACATTGTTTTTAAGCCTACTATTGTTGCTTAAGCAGAAGTAATGACAGCATTTAAGCACTGTCGAACGCCCTAGTGGCCTAATGGATATGGCAGTGGCCTCCTAAACCAGGGATTGTATGGGATTAGTTTTGTGCCAATAAGAACGAACGTAACTTTTTAAGAAACAAATGAAAAAATGAATTGAAACTGAAAAAAAATTAAATTGCAACCAAAATGTTTGACTTCGTTTTTAATACACTGCATGTTTTGCTAATTGTTTTCTCCATTTTCGTTCGATGATTTGTACTTACGGATGCGTTTCCAGAGTTTTCATTTACGCTTCTGAAATTTTCGTTTACGATCCCAAAGTTTGCGTTCGATATTCTGTCACAATTCTCTCGCGGGGGCGGGGCTAGCAGTGGTGTGTTATTGTGGTGGTGCTTATTGGCTACTGAGTTTCTGATTGGCAGCTTCGGTGACCTGGAAGTCAAGACGTCATGTCAGTGTTGTGTTGACATCTTCACACGTGCGGATGTGATGGACTGTAATGGCTTCCTATTTCATTTTAGTGATATAAAGATATTAGTTTAGTTTTTGAATTATATCTGCTGCTAGTACTTTGTCGACAAAAGCTTTTAGAAGCCCGAGAGATCAAACGCGAGAGAAAATGAAAGTCTTGAGGTTTAATTGTACATTAAAGTACTGTTAAACGTAATACTGAAAATATTGCATAATGTCCAATGTTTTCGGAGAATATTTGTTTATTCTTGATGGTTCTTTATTGTTGGGTCTGATTAGGTTGTGCTTTAAAGAGAATAATGTAAATGTAAGTGTATATTCTGCTGTCGAGAAAGTCTCACTCCAACCAGGTCAGGTTGGAAACCCTGGCCATCACGCTGATCATTATTAGAAATACGCATTTACACAATCACAATTAATCACTTAAATCTGAAGAATTCAAACAAAATATAAATAATTACAATCGTGGCTTGCTGTCAGACGGAATAATCCTCAAAGGCCATCTCAGTAAATATTCTTTTAAAATTGGAAATTCTTTTTTAATAATAACCAACAGTTTCAATTGTGACTTTTATAAAAAAAAACAGTTGAATAAATGTAAATTAAAATATAGATCAATATAAATAAATTTAACATTCTTTATTGTCACTACAGCATATACACAAGTATCAAAGTGAAAGTGTTGAATGCAATCATGTTGTGATGGGAAAGACCAGAATCCACAAAACACTAAAATATTCAAGTAATGCACAGTATTGTCATGATATACATTACCTTAAAAAATACACAAGTAAATATATAGAAAACATGTGAAAAATTAATTTATATTTTAAATGAAACAATGATCCTTTGAACAGTTCCTGTACAAAGTGACAAAACAGTGACTTGATGGGTACATTATGTGGTAATGGAGTAAAATATTAGTCTTTACAGGGATAGTTCACCCAAAAACATTTACATTCTCTCATCATTTCACCTTCATGCTTTCCCAGATGTTTATGACTTTCTTTCTTCACATAAACACAAAGAAAGACTTTTCAGAAAATAATCCATTTCTGTGAGTCCATATAATACAAATGGATTGTAACCCGGCAGTTGGTCTGGAGCAATTGTTAATAGTTAAAACAGTTTAAATTATTAGTAATGGTCGCTGTGCATTTATTTTTTTAAGTGTCTTTACGACTTAATTTGTGTTTATCTATAGAAAGAAAGTAACATGCATCTGGAATGGCATGAGGGTGAGTACAATATATGAGAATTTTTATTTTAAGGTGAACTATCCCCTTTAACATTCATATGATGTTGGTATGCTAATACGAGATCAGCATACACTAATAAGAATAAAGTGCAACCTCTTGTGTATTTGTGCACTGTGTTTGTTTTAATCTAGAACTCCAAAGAAATTTAAATATTTGCACAATATCAGGTGTCTGAATATCAAGATCCCAGTCATCCAAAGGTGACGTGTCTGAACAAAATAAGATTCTTGTGTGATGGGGACAGTGGATCTCTGGCACTACCACTCCATCCTCTGGGTCAGCATCTGAATTTTGTTTATGGAAAAGTTGCTCCACTCCCTGGAAAACGAGAAAGGATATGTATTATAATCTAACAATACAAACTCCCACACAACACACTGCATACTTAACATATAATGTTTATTTAAAACAAATTTGTATATGTATAATTAATATATATATATATATATATATATATACACACACAAATTTGTTTTAAATAAACATATATAAGTTTCATTCATAATTACTTGCAAGTAATAGGTTATATATTTGAACAAATATGTATTATTATTAAACACAACTTTTACCCTTTTTAACTTTTTAACTTTTATCTAAATGTGCTCTAAAATACATCTCCTCAAGACAAAGTAAAAGCAAGTACTTACTGATTTATTTAAAACTTAAAAATTAATAACTTACCTCGAGTATCCAGTATCCTGATAGCGACGATGATTGATGTTAATGATGATTATATCTGTAACGTGTCGTGCAGGATGAGACGAGGACGAAGGACGATTAACATACAATAATATTTATTAAACAGCAGAAACAGGACAGGTATACACCAACACGTAACTTTAACAACGGACCAGGACTGGACTGAAACAGAGGGCAGATATACAGATAGCACATGAGGATAATTGGGATTAAACAGGTGATAGACATGACTAATTAAGGGGCACAGGTGGAGATGATGAACTAATAACAAGGAGGAAATCAAAACAGAACCACATGGCAAATGACAGGACGAAAACAAAGAACATGTGACAAATGACAGAACTAAAAGAAAACAAGGAACATGTGACAAAGACAGGACCGATAAACAGAGAAAACAAGACCAAATCATGACAGTACTCCCCCCTCCTGGAAGGCGCGACCTCGCGCCGTGAAGGAAAGGATCCGGGCGGGGGGCGGGCACCTTGGAGACCGTGAGCAGGAGCAGGCAGTTCAGGTGGCCTCCAAGGTGTAGTCCACGGCAGGGTCACGGCTGGAGCTAATGAGTCCGGCGGCCATGGAGGAGTCCAAGGCAGAGTCACCGCTGTGGCTGTGAGGTCCGGTGGCCATGGAGGAGTCCACGGCAGAGTCACGGCCGAAGCTAGTGAGTCAGGCGGCCATGGAGGAGTCCTAGGCAGAGTCACCGTTGCGGCTGTGAGGTCAGGTGGCCACGGGGGTGCAGGCAGTTCGGGTGGCCACGGAGGTGCAGGAAGTGTCACCGCAGCAGCCGTAAGGTCAGGCGACCATGGAGGAGTCCAGGACGTGGCCTCCCTCCCACAGGCCACCGTGGATGGAGCCACTGGGCCCCCCCCAAAATTTTCTTGGCAGGGGCCCCCCATCTCTGAGGTCTGGGCAGGGGCCCCCCATCTCTGAGGTCTGGGCAGGGGCCCCCCATCTCTGAGGTCTGGGCAGGGGCCCCCCATCTCTGAGGTCTGGGCAGGGGCCCCCGGCTCTGGGAGGTCTGGGCAGCGCTGGCTCTGGGAGGTCTGGGCAGCGCTGGCTCTGGGAGGTCTGGGCAGCGCTGGCTCTGGGAGGTCTGGGCAGCGCTGGCTCTGGGAGGTCTGGGCAGCGCTGGCTCTGGGAGGTCTGGGCAGCGCTGGCTCTGGGAGGTCTGGGCAGCGCTGGCTCTGGGAGGTCTGGGCAGCGCTGGCTCTGGGAGGTCTGGGCAGCGCTGGCTCTGGGAGGTCTGGGAGAGCTGGCTCTGGGAGGTCTGGAGGTTCAGGCGGCTCAGGGGGCTCAGGGGGCTCAGGGGGCTCAGGGGGCTCAGGGGGCTCAGGGGGCTCAGGGGGCTCAGGGGGCTCAGGGAACTCAGGCGGCTCAGGGAACTCAGGCGGCTCAGGGAACTCAGGCGGCTCAGGGAACTCAGGCGGCTCAGGGAACTCAGGCGGCTCAGGGAACTCAGGCGGCTCAGGGAACTCAGGCGGCTCAGGGAAACTCTGACCAGTCGGGAAGCTCTGGCCAATCAGGGAGCTCTGACAGCTCTGGAGGTTCCGGGAGCTCAGGGTAGTGCTCACGGGCGGCGAGCTCTGGAGACGGCTCGCGGGCGGCGAGCACTGGAGACGGCTCGCGGGCGGCGAGCACTGGAGACGGCTCGCGGGCGGCGAGCACTGGAGACGGCTCGCGGGCGGCGAGCACTGGAGACGGCTCGCGGGCGGCGAGCACTGGAGACGGCTCGCGGGCGGCGAGCACTGGAGACGGCTCGCGGGCGGCGAGCACTGGAGACGGCTCGCGGGCGGCGAGCACTGGAGACGGCTCGCGGGCGGCGAGCACTGGAGACGGCTCGCGGGCGGCGAGCACTGGAGACGGCTCGCGGGCGGCGAGCACTGGAGACGGCTCGGGATCCCTCGCGGCTTTTCGCGGCCGTGGCTTGCGTGCGGTGGCCATCTCGCTCCGAGGATCGGGAGCGGCGGCCAGGAAAACCGACGGACAGAGGATGGTGTCATATTGTTGAGCGCTGTGGAGACGCGCCCGCGGACAGAAATGGCCAGCCTCCCTGGACCGATATGTGGAGGATATTGGCACGGGCAGAGCGGGAGAGGCTACGTGTGCCACCGACTGGACCGGGCATGAGGGACGACCCGCATGAACCTCCTCTACCTCGAAATCAGATCCGTTCAGAAACAGGATAAGATTGATGGACTCGATGAGAGAAAACCGGCTGGGAGGCTCACGATACCGGATCGTCGCCCCATCCAGACCCACTCGGAAGCACACGTTCAATTCGGCGTCATCCCAACTCACCCGTTGAGACAGCTCAATAAATTCCTCCACATACCTCTCCAGAGGACGACCATTCTGCCGCAATCCCCACAGGCTATCCTCTGCCGCGATCATCTTTCTTTTGGGTCCGTTGTTCTGTAACGTGTCGTGCAGGATGAGACGAGGACGAAGGACGATTAACATACAATAATATTTATTAAACAGCAGAAACAGGACAGGTATACACCAACACGTAACTTTAACAACGGACCAGGACTGGACTGAAACAGAGGGCAGATATACAGATAGCACATGAGGATAATTGGGATTAAACAGGTGATAGACATGACTAATTAAGGGGCACAGGTGGAGATGATGAACTAATAACAAGGAGGAAATCAAAACAGAACCACATGGCAAATGACAGGACGAAAACAAAGAACATGTGACAAATGACAGAACTAAAAGAAAACAAGGAACATGTGACAAAGACAGGACCGATAAACAGAGAAAACAAGACCAAATCATGACAATATCATTCATCTGTGCTATTCATAAGAAGTCATCTCAACATAGTGTAGCAGCAGATAAAATAATATAGAAATACATAAACTCCCAGCTGTATATCACCAAAACTAAGACGATCACATTCACACGATCCGCACATGTGAAGATGTCAACACAACACTCACATGACTTCACTTCCAGGTCACGGAAGCTGCCAATCAGAAACTCAGTAGCCAATAAGAACACACCACTGCTAGCCCCGCCCCCGCGAGACAATTGTGACAAAATATCGAACGCAAACTCTGGGATCGTAAACGAAAATTTCAGAAGCGTAAATGAAAACTCTGGAAACGCATCTGTAAGTACAAATCATCGAACGAAAATGGAGAAAACAATTAGCAAAACATGCAGTGTATTAAAAACGAAGTCAAACATTTTGGTTGCAATTTAATTTTTTTTTCAGTTTGAATTCATTTTTTCGTTTGTTTCTTAAAAAGTTACGTTCGTTCTTATTGGCACAAAACTAATCCCATAGGATTGTGTGTTCAAGTCCCATCTGGGTTGGGAGTAAGCAGAGTGGCGCAGCGGAAGCGTGCTGGGCCTGTAACCCAGAGGTCGATGGAATGAAACCAACTTCTGCCATGAGTGCTTTACTTCTATTCCAGCTAGAAGAGAAATCTTGAGGTCAATGGACAACCATCTTCTGCTAAATCACTTTAATTTATATTCATGTCTGGTTGGTATACGAACAAAAGCTACGACCACTCTATACTGAAACGTTAATCTTTTTCACCCGATCTCAACAGATGAGCATGTAATGTATGTATAACTACAAGTAATTTTGAAAATGCCTTTGGAAGGTAGATTTTCAGTGATAAGCAGAGAGGCACAAAGGAAGCGTGCTGGGCCCGTAACCCAGAGGTCGATGGAACGAAACCAACTTCTGCTATGAGTGCGTTACTTCTGTTCCTGCTTGAAGAAAATCTACCACAACGTAACACTGAACCAAAAAAACATTGTTTTAAGCACTGTTGACAGCCCCAGTGGCCTAATGGATAAGGCACTGGCCTCCTAAGCCAGGGATTGTGGGTTCAAGTCCCATCTGGGGTGGGATTAAGCAGAGTGGCGCAGCAGAAGCATGCTGGGTCCATAACCCAGAGGTCGATGGATTGAGACCACCCTCTGCTAAATCACTTTAATTTATATTCATGTCTTGTTGGTATACGAACAAAAGCTACGACCACTCTATACTGAAACATTAATCTTTTTCACCCGATCTCAACAGATGTGCATGTAATGTATGTATAACTACAAGTAATTTTGAAAATGCCTTTGGAAGGTAGATTATCAGTGATAAGCAGAGAGGCACAAAAGAAGCGTGCTAGGCCCGTAACCCAGAGGTCGATGGAACGAAACCAACTTTTGCTATGAGTGAGTTACTTCTATTCCTTTTTGAAGAAAAATCTTGAGGTCGATGGATTGAAACCATCTTCTGCTAAATCGCTTTAATTTATATTCATGTCTGGTTGGTATACGAACAAAAGCTATGACCACTCTATACTGAAACTTTAATCTTTTTCACCCGATCTCAACAGATGAGCATGTAATGTATGTATAACTACAAGTAATTTTGAAAATACCTTTGGAAGGTAGATTTTCAGTGATAAGCAGAGAGGCAACTTCTGCTATGAGTGCGTTACTTCTATTCCTGCTTGAAGAAAATCTACCAAAACGCATCACTGAATCCAAAAAAACATTGTTTTAATTCTACTATTGCCGCACAAGCAGAAGTAATGACAGCATTTAAGCACTGTTGACAGCCCCAGTGGCCTAATGGATATGACACTGGCCTCCTAAGCCAGGGATTGTGTGTTCAAGTCCAATTTTGGGTGGGATTAAGCAGAGTAGCGCAGCGGAAGCGTGCTGGGCCCATAACCCAGAGGTCGATGGATCGAAACCATCCTCTGCTAAATCACTTTAATTTATATTCACGTCTGGTTGGTATACGAACAAAAGCTACGACCACTCTATACTGAAACGTTAATCTTTTTCACCCGATCTCAACAGATGAGCATGTAATGTATGTATAACTACAAGTAATTTTGAAAACGCCTTTGGAAGGTAGATTTTCAGTGATAAGCAGAGAGGCACAAAGGAAGCGTGCTGGGCCTTTAACCCAGAGGTCGATGGAACGATACTAATTTCTGCTATGAGTGCTTTACTTCTATTCCAGCTTGAAGAAAAATCTTGAGGTCGATGCATTGAAACCATCTTCTGCGAAATCACTTTAATTTATATTCATGTCTGGTTGGTATACGAACAAAAGCTACGACCGCTCTATACTGAAGCGTTAATCTTTTTCACCAGATCTCAAACGATGAGCATTTAATGTATGTATAACTACAAGTAATTTTGAAAATGCCTTTGGAAGGTAGATTTTCAGTGATAAGCAGAGAGGCACAAAGGAAGCGTGCTGTGCCCGTAACCCAGAGGTCGATGGAACGAAACCAACTTCTGCTATGAGTGCGTTACTTCTATTCCTGCTTGAAGAAAATCTACCACAACGCAACACTGAATCCAAAAAAAACATTGTTTTAAGCCTACTATTGCCGCTCAAGCAGAAGTAATGACAGCATTTAAGCACTGTTGACAGCCCCAGTGGCCTAATGGATATAGCACTGGCCTCCTAAGCCAGCGATTGTGTGTTCAAGTCCCATTTAGGTTGGTATTAAGCAGAGTGGCGCAGCGGAAGCTTGGTGGGCCCATTTCCCAGAGGTTGATGGATTGAAACCATCCTCTGCTAGATATCTTTAATTTATATTCATGTCTAGTTGGTGTTCAAAGAAAAACTACTACCATCCTCTGCTAAATCACTTTAATTTATATTCACGTCTGGTTGGTATACGAACAAAAGCTACGACCACTCTATACTGAAACGTTAATCTTTTTCACCCGATCTCAACAGATGAGCATGTAATGTATGTATAACTACAAGTAATTTTGAAAATGCCTTTGGAAGGTAGATTTTCAGTGATAAGCAGAGAGGCACAAAGGAAGCCTGCTGGGCCCGTAACCCAGAGGTCAATGGAATGAAACCAACTTCTGCTATGATTGCGTTAGTTCTATTCCTGCTTGAAGAAAATCTACCACAACGCAACACTGAATCCAAAAAAACATTGTTGTAAGCCTACTGTTTCCATTTAATAAATGATGGGATTTTGGCTCTGTTGACAGCCCAAGTGGCCTAATGGATATAGCACTGGCCTCCTAAGCCAGGGATTGTGTGTTCAAGTCCCATTTTGGGTGGGATTAAGCAGAGTGGCGCAGCGGAAGCGTGCTGGGCCCATAACCCAGAGGTCGATGGATCTAAATCATCCTCTACTAAATCATGGATTGAAACCATCCTCTGCTAAATCACTTTAATTTATATTCACGTCTGGTTGGTATACGAACAAAAGCTACGACCACTCTATACTGAAGCCATTAATCTTTTCACCCGATCTCAACAGATGAGCATGTAATGTATGTATAACTACAAGTAATTTTGAAAATGCCTTTGGAAGGTAGATTTTCAGTGATAAGCAGAGAGGCACAAGGGAAGCGTGCTGGGCCTGTAACCCAGAGGTCGATGGAACGAAACCAACTTCTGCTATGAGTGCGTTACTTCTATTCCTGCTTGAAGAAAATCTACCACAACGCAACACTGAATCCAAAAAAAACATTGTTGTAAGCGTACTGTTTCCGCTTAATAAATGATGGGATTTTGGCTCTGTTGACAGACCCAGTGGCCTAATGGATAAGGCACTGGCTTCCTAAGCCAAGGATTGTGGGTTCAAGTCCCATCTGTGGGGGGATTAAGCAGAGTGGCGCAGCGGAAGCGTGCTGGGCCCATAACCCAGAGGTCGATGGATCGAAACCATCCTCTGCTATATCACTTTAATTCATATTCATGTCTTGTTGGTATACGAACAAAAGCTACGACCACTCTATACTGAAACGTTAATCTTTTTCACCCGATCTAAACAGATGTGCATGTAATGTATGTATAACTACAAGTAATTTTGAAAAATGCCTTTGGAAGGTAGATTTTCAGTGATAAGCAGAGAGGCACAAAGGAAGCGTGCTGGGCCTTTAACCCAGAGGTCGATGGAACGATACTAACTTCTGCTATGAGTGCTTTACTTCTATTCCAGCTTGAAAAAAAATCTTGAGGTCGATGGATTGAAACCATCTTCTGCTAAATCACTTTAATTTATATTCATGTCTGGTTGGTATACGAACAAAAGCTACGACCGCTCTATACTGAAGCCATTAATCTTTTTCACCCGATCTCAACAGATGAGCATGTAATGTATGTATAACTACAAGTAATTTTGAAAATGCCTTTGGAAGGTAGATTTTCAGTGATAAGCAGAGAGGCACAAGGGAAGCGTGCTGGGCCTGTAACCCAGAGGTCGATGGAATGAAACCAACTTCTGCTATGAGTGCGTTACTTCTATTCCTGCTTGAAGAAAATCTACCACAACGCAACACTGAATCCAAAAAAAACATTGTTTTAAGCCTACTATTGCCGCTCAAGCAGAAGTAATGACAGCATTTAAGCACTGTTGACAGCCCCAGTGGCCTAATGGATAAGGCACTGGCCTCCTAAGCCAGGGATTGTGGGTTCAAGTCCCATCTGGGTGGGGATTAAGCAGAGTGGCACAGCGGAAGTGTGCTGGGCCCATAACCCAGAGGTCGATGGATTGAAACCATCCTCTGCTAGATATCTTTAATTTATATTCATGTCTGGTTGGTATACGAACAAAAGCTACGACCGCTCTATACTGAAGCGTTAATCTTTTTCACCAGTTCTCAACAGATGAGCATTTAATGTATGTATAACTACAAGTAATTTTGAAAATGCCTTTGGAAGATAGATTTTCAGTGATAAGCAGAGAGGCACAAAGGAAGCGTGCTGGGCCCGTAACCCAGAGGTCGATGGAACGAAACCAACTTCTGCTATGAGTGCGATACTTCTATTCCTGCTTGAAGAAAAATCTTGAGGTCGATGGATTGAAACCATCTTCTGCTAAATCACTTTAATTTATATTCATGTCTGGTTGATATATGAACAAAAGCTACGACCGCTCTATACTGAAGCGTTAATCTTTTTCACCCGATCTCAACAGATGAGCATTTAATGTATGTATAACTACAAGTAATTTTGAAAATGCCTTTGGAAGATAGATTTTCAGTGATAAGCAGAGAGGCACAAAGGAAGCGTGCTTGGCCCGTAACCCAGAGGTCGATGGAACGAAACCAACTTCTGCTATGAGTGCGTTACTTCTATTCCTGCTTGAAGAAAATCTACCACAACGCAACACTGAATCCAAAAAAACATTGTTTTAAGCCTACTATTGCCGCTCAAGCAGAAGTAATGACAGCATTTAAGCACTGACGACAGCCCCAGTGGCCTAATGGATATAGCACTGGCCTCCTAAGCCAGGGATTGTGTGTTCAAGTCCCATCTTGGAGGGGATTAAGCAGAGTGGCGCAGCGGAAGCATGCTGGGCCCATAACCCAGAGGTTGATGGGTTGAAACCATCCTCTGCTAAATCACTTTAATTTATATTCACGTCTGGTTGGTATACGAACAAAAGCTACGACCACTCTATACTGAGACGTTAATCTTTTTCACCCGAACTCAACAGATGAGCATGTAATGTATGTATAACTACAAGTAATTTTGAAAATGCCTTTGGAAGGTAGATTTTCAGTGATAAGCAGAGAGGCACAAAGGAAGCGTGCTGGGCCTGTAACCCAGAGGTTGATGGAACGATACTAACTTCTGCTATGACTGCTTTACTTCTATTCCAGCTTGAAGAAAAATCTTGAGGTCGATGGATTGAAACCATCTTCTGCTAAATCACTTTAATTTATATTCATGTCTGGTTGGTATACGAACAAAAGCTACGAACGCTCTATACTGAAGCGTTAATCTTTTTCACCAGTTCTCAACAGATGAGCATTTAATGTATGTATAACTACAAGTAATTTTGAAAATGCCTTTGGAAGATAGATTTTCAGTGATAAGCAGAGAGGCACAAAGGAAGCGTGCTGGGCCCGTAACCCAGAGGTCGATGGAACGAAACCAACTTCTGCTATGAGTGCTTTACTTCTATTCCAGCTTGAAGAAAAATCTTGAGGTCGATGGATTGAAACCATCTTCTGCTAAATCACTTTAATTCATATTCATGTCTGGTTGGTATACGAACAAAAGCTACGACCGCTCTATACTGAAGCCATTAATCTTTTTTACCCGATCTCAACAGATGAGCATGTAATGTATGTATAACTACAAGTAATTTTGAAAATGCCTTTGGAAGGTAGATTTTCAGTGATAAGCAGAGAGGCACAAAGGAAGCGTGCTGGGCCTGTAACCCAGAGGTCGATGGAACGATACTAACTTCTGCTATGAGTGCTTTACTTCTATTCCAGCTTGAAGAAAAATCTTGAGGTCGATGGATTGAAACCATCTTCTGCTAAATCACTTTAATTCATATTCATGTCTGGTTGGTATACAAACAAAAGCTACGACCGCTCTATACTGAAGCCATTAATCTTTTTCACCCGATCTCAACAGATGAGCATGTAATGTATGTATAACTACAAGTAATTTTGAAAATGCCTTTGGAAGGTAGATTTTCAGTGATAAGCAGAGAGGCACAAAGGAAGCGTGCTGGGCCTGTAAACCAGAGGTCGATGGAACGATACTAACTTCTGCTATGAGTGCTTTACTTCTATTCCAGCTTGAAGAAAAATATTGAGGTCGATGGATTGAAACCATCCTCTGCTAAATCACTTTAATTTATATTCACGTCTGGTTGGTATACGAACAAAAGCTACGACCACTCTATACTGAGACGTTAATCTTTTTCACCCGATCTCATCAGATGAGCATGTAATGTATGTATAACTACAAGTAATTTTGAAAATGCCTTTGGAAGGTAGATTTTCAGTGATAAGCAGAGAGGCACAAAGGAAGCGTGCTGTGCCTGTTACCCAGAGGTCGATGGAACGATACTAACTTCTGCTATGACTGCTTTACTTCTATTCCAGCTTGAAGAAAAATCTTGAGGTCGATGGATTGAAACCATCTTCTGCTAAATCACTTTAATTTATATTCATGTCTGGTTGGTATACGAACAAAAGCTACGACCGCTCTATACTGAATCGTTAATCTTTTTCACCAGTTCTCAACAGATGAGCATTTAATGTATGTATAACTACAAGTAATTTTGAAAATGCCTTTGGAAGATAGATTTTCAGTGATAAGCAGAGAGGCACAAAGGAAGCGTGCTGGGCCCGTAACCCAGAGGTCGATGGAACGAAACCAACTTCTGCTATGAGTGCGTTACTTCTATTCCTGCTTGAAGAAAATCTACCACAACGCAACACTGAATCCAAAAAAAATTGTTGTAAGCCTAGTGTTTACGCTTAAGAAATGATGGGATTTTAGCTCTGTTGACAGCCCCAGTGGCCTAATGGATAAGGCACTGGCCTCCTAAGCCAGGGATTGTGGGTTCAAGTACCATCTGGGGTGGGATTAAGCAGAGTGGCGCAGCGGAAGCGTGCTGGGCCCATAACCCAGAGGTCGATGGATCAAAACCATCCTCTGCTAAATCACTTTAATTTATATTTTCGTCTGGTTGGTATACGAACAAAAGCTACGACCACTCTATACTGAAACGTTAATCTTTTTCACCCGATCTCAACAGATGAGCATGTAATGTATGTATAACTACAAGTAATTTTGAAAATGCCTTTGGAAGGTAGATTTCAGTGATAAGCAGAGAGGCACAAAGGAAGCGTGCTGGGCCCGTAACCCAGAGGTCGATGGAACGAAACCAACTTCTTCTATGAGTGCGTTACTTCTATTCCTGCTTGAAGAAAATCTACCACAACGCAACACTGAATCCAAAAAAAACATTGTTTTAAGCCTAATATTGCCGCTCAAGCAGAAGTAATGACAGCATTTAAGCAAAGTTGACAGCCCCAGTGGCCTAATGGATATAGCACTGGCCTCCTAAGCCAGGGATTGTGTGTTCAAGTCCCATTTTGGGTGGGATTAAGCAGAGTGGCGCAGCGGAAGCGTGCTGGGCCCATAACCCAGAGGTCGATGGATCGAAACCATCCTCTGCTAAATCACTTTAATTTATATTCACGTCTGGTTGTTATACGAACAAAAGCTACGACCACTCTATACTGAGACGTTAATCTTTTTCACCCGAACTCAACAGATGAGCATGTAATGTATGTATAACTACAAGTAATTTTGAAAATGCCTTTGGAAGGTAGATTTTCAGTGATAAGCAGAGAGGCACAAAGGAAGCGTGCTGGGCCCGTAATCCAGAGGTCGATGGAACGAAACCAACTTCTGCTATGAGTGCGATACTTCTATTCCTGCTTGAAGAAAAATCTTGAGGTTGATGGATTGAAACCATCTTCTGCTAAATCACTTTAATTTATATTCATGTCTGGTTGGTATATGAACAAAAGCTACGACCGCTCTATACTGAAGCGTTAATCTTTTTCACGAGATCTCAACAGATGAGCATTTAATGTATGTATAACTACAAGTAATTTTGAAAATGCCTTTGGAAGGTAGATTTTCAGTGATAAGCAGAGAGGCACAAAGGAAGTGTGCTGTGCCTGTTACCCAGAGGTCGATGGAACGATACTAACTTCTGCTATGACTGCTTTACTTCTATTCCAGCTTGAAGAAAAATCTTGAGGTCGATGGATTGAAACCATCTTCTGCTAAATCACTTTAATTTATATTCATGTCTGGTTGGTATACGAACAAAAGCTACGACCGCTCTATACTGAATCGTTAATCTTTTTCACCAGTTCTCAACAGATGAGCATTTAATGTATGTATAACTACAAGTAATTTTGAAAATGCCTTTGGAAGATAGATTTTCAGTGATAAGCAGAGAGGCACAAAGGAAGCGTGCTGGGCCCGTAACCCAGAGGTCGATGGAACGAAACCAACTTCTGCTATGAGTGCGTTACTTCTATTCCTGCTTGAAGAAAATCTACCACAACGCAACACTGAATCCAAAAAAAATTGTTGTAAGCCTAGTGTTTACGCTTAAGAAATGATGGGATTTTAGCTCTGTTGACAGCCCCAGTGGCCTAATGGATAAGGCACTGGCCTCCTAAGCCAGGGATTGTGGGTTCAAGTACCATCTGGGGTGGGATTAAGCAGAGTGGCGCAGCGGAAGCGTGCTGGGCCCATAACCCAGAGGTCGATGGATCAAAACCATCCTCTGCTAAATCACTTTAATTTATATTCACGTCTGGTTGGTATACGAACAAAAGCTACGACCACTCTATACTGAAACGTTAATCTTTTTCACCCGATCTCAACAGATGAGCATGTAATGTATGTATAACTACAAGTAATTTTGAAAATGCCTTTGGAAGGTAGATTTCAGTGATAAGCAGAGAGGCACAAAGGAAGCGTGCTGGGCCCGTAACCCAGAGGTCGATGGAACGAAACCAACTTCTTCTATGAGTGCGTTACTTCTATTCCTGCTTGAAGAAAATCTACCACAACGCAACACTGAATCCAAAAAAAACATTGTTTTAAGCCTAATATTGCCGCTCAAGCAGAAGTAATGACAGCATTTAAGCAAAGTTGACAGCCCCAGTGGCCTAATGGATATAGCACTGGCCTCCTAAGCCAGGGATTGTGTGTTCAAGTCCCATTTTGGGTGGGATTAAGCAGAGTGGCGCAGCGGAAGCGTGCTGGGCCCATAACCCAGAGGTCGATGGATCGAAACCATCCTCTGCTAAATCACTTTAATTTATATTCACGTCTGGTTGTTATACGAACAAAAGCTACGACCACTCTATACTGAGACGTTAATCTTTTTCACCCGAACTCAACAGATGAGCATGTAATGTATGTATAACTACAAGTAATTTTGAAAATGCCTTTGGAAGGTAGATTTTCAGTGATAAGCAGAGAGGCACAAAGGAAGCGTGCTGGGCCCGTAATCCAGAGGTCGATGGAACGAAACCAACTTCTGCTATGAGTGCGATACTTCTATTCCTGCTTGAAGAAAAATCTTGAGGTCGATGGATTGAAACCATCTTCTGCTAAATCACTTTAATTTATATTCATGTCTGGTTGGTATATGAACAAAAGCTACGACCGCTCTATACTGAAGCGTTAATCTTTTTCACGAGATCTCAACAGATGAGCATTTAATGTATGTATAACTACAAGTAATTTTGAAAATGCCTTTGGAAGGTAGATTTTCAGTGATAAGCAGAGAGGCACAAAGGAAGCGTGCTGGGCCTGTAACCCAGAGGTCGATGGAACGATACTAACTTCTGCTATGAGTGCTTTACTTCTATTCCAGCTTGAAGAAAAATCTTGAGGTCGATGGATTGAAACCATCTTCTGCAAAATCACTTTAATTCATATTCATGTCTGGTTGGTATACAAACAAAAGCTACGACCGCTCTATACTGAAGCCATTAATCTTTTTCACCCGATCTCAACAGATGAGCATGTAATGTATGTATAACTACAAGTAATTTTGAAAATGCCTTTGGAAGGTAGATTTTCAGTGATAAGCAGAGAGGCACAAAGGAAGCGTGCTGGGCCTGTAACCCAGAGGTCGATGGAACGATACTAACTTCTGCTATGAGTGCTTTACTTCTATTCCAGCTTGAAGAAAAATATTGAGGTCGATGGATTGAAACCATCCTCTGCTAAATCACTTTAATTTATATTCACGTCTGGTTGGTATACGAACAAAAGCTACGACCACTCTATACTGAGACGTTAATCTTTTTCACCCGATCTCATCAGATGAGCATGTAATGTATGTATAACTACAAGTAATTTTGAAAATGCCTTTGGAAGGTAGATTTTCAGTGATAAGCAGAGAGGCACAAAGGAAGCGTGCTGGGCCTGTAACCCAGAGGTCGATGGAACGATACTAACTTCTGCTATGAGTGCTTTACTTCTATTCCAGCTTGAAGAAAAATCTTGAGGTCGATGGATTGAAACCATCTTCTGCTAAATCACTTTAATTTATATTCATGTCTGGTTGGTATACGAACAAAAGCTACGACCGCTCTATACTGAATCGTTAATCTTTTTCACCAGTTCTCAACAGATGAGCATTTAATGTATGTATAACTACAAGTAATTTTGAAAATGCCTTTGGAAGATAGATTTTCAGTGATAAGCAGAGAGGCACAAAGGAAGCGTGCTGGGCCCGTAACCCAGAGGTCGATGGAACGAAACCAACTTCTGCTATGAGTGCGTTACTTCTATTCCTGCTTGAAGAAAATATACCACAACGCAACACTGAATTCAAAAAAAACATTGTTGTAAGCCTACTGTTTACGCTTAATAAATGATGGGATTTTAGCTCTGTTGACAGCCCCAGTGGCCTAATGGATAAGGCACTGGCCTCCTAAGCCAGGGATTGTGGGTTCAAGTCCCATCTGGGGTGGGATTAAGCAGAGTGGCGCAGCGGAAGCGTGCTGGGCCCATAACCCAGAGGTCGATGGATCAAAACCATCCTCTGCTAAATCACTTTAATTTATATTCACGTCTGGTTGGTATACGAACAAAAGCTACGACCACTCTATACTGAAACGTTAATCTTTTTCACCCGATCTCAACAGATGAGCATGTAATGTATGTATAACTACAAGTAATTTTGAAAATGCCTTTGAAAGGTAGATTTCAGTGATAAGCAGAGAGGTAGTCTTTCTGGGGTAGTCGTGGCCTAATGGTGAGGGAGTTGGGCTTGTAATCAGAAGGTTGCGGGTTCGAATCCCACGCCGGCAGGAATTGAAGGTGGGAATTGTGAATAAACAACACTCTCTCCACCTTCAATACCACGACTAAAGTGCCCTTGAGCAAGGCACCTAACCCCCAATTGCTCCCCGGGCGCTGTCGCAATAGCTGCCCACTGCTCCGGGTGTGTGTTCACTGTATGTGTGTGTTCACTACTCACTGCTGTGTGTGTGCACTTGGGATGGGTTAAATGCAGAGCACCAATTTCGAGTATGGGTCACCATACTTGACAACACGTCACGACTTTCACTTTCACTTTCAGAGGCACAAAGGAAGCGTGCTGGGCCCGTAACCCAGAGGTCGATGGAACGAAACCAACTTCTTCTATGAGTGCGTTACTTCTATTCCTGCTTGAAGAAAATCTACCACAACGCAACACTGAATCCAAAAAAAACATTGTTTTAAGCCTAATATTGCCGCTCAAGCAGAAGTAATGACAGCATTTAAGCAAAGTTGACAGCCCCAGTGGCCTAATGGATATAGCACTGGCCTCCTAAGCCAGGGATTGTGTGTTCAAGTCCCATTTTGGGTGGGATTAAGCAGAGTGGCGCAGCGGAAGCGTGCTGGGCCCATAACCCAGAGGTCGATGGATCGAAACCATCCTCTGCTAAATCACTTTAATTTATATTCACGTCTGGTTGTTATACGAACAAAAGCTACGACCACTCTATACTGAGACGTTAATCTTTTTCACCCGAACTCAACAGATGAGCATGTAATGTATGTATAACTACAAGTAATTTTGAAAATGCCTTTGGAAGGTAGATTTTCAGTGATAAGCAGAGAGGCACAAAGGAAGCGTGCTGGGCCCGTAACCCAGAGGTCGATGGAACGAAACCAACTTCTGCTATGAGTGCGATACTTCTATTCCTGTTTGAAGAAAAATCTTGAGGTTGATGGATTGAAACCATCTCCTGCTAAATCACTTTAATTTATATTCATGTCTGGTTGGTATATGAACAAAAGCTACGACCGCTCTATACTGAAGCGTTAATCTTTTTCACCAGATCTCAACAGATGAGCATTTAATGTATGTATAACTACAAGCAATTTTGAAAATGCCTTTGGAAGGTAGATTTTTAGTGATAAGCAGAGAGGCACAAAGGAAGCGTGCTGGGCCTGTAACCCAGAGGTCGATGGAACGAAACCAACTTCTGCTATGAGTGCGTTACTTCTATTCCTGCTTGAAGAAAATCTACCACAACGCAACACTGAAACCAAAAAAAACATTGTTGTAAGCCTACTGTTTCCGCTCAATAAATGATAGGATTTTGGCTCTGTTCTAGTAATGACAGCCTTTATTTTTGCAAGTAATTTTGAAAATGCCTTTGGAAGGTAGATTTTCAGTGATAAGCAGAGAGGAACAAAGGAAGCCTGCTGGGCCCGTAACCCAGAGGTCGATGGAACGAAACCAACTTCTGCTATGAGTGCTTTACTTCTATTCCTGCTTGAAGAAAATCTACCACAACGCAACACTGAAACCAAAAAAACATTGTTTTAAGCCTACTATTGCCGCTTAAGCAGAAGTAATGACAGCATTTTAGCACTATAGATAGCCCCAGTGGCCTAATGGATATAGCACTGGCCTCCTAAGCCAGGGATTGTGTGTTCAAGTCCCATTTTGGGTGGGATTAAGCAGAGTGGCGCAGCGGAAGCGTGCTGGGCCCATAACCCAGAGGTCAATGGATCAAAACCATCCTCTGCTAAATCACTTTAATTTATATTCACGTCTGGTTGGTATACGAACAAAAGCTACGACCACTCTATACTGAAACGTTAATCTTTTTCACCCGATCTCAACAGATGAGCATGTAATGTATGTATAACTACAAGTAATTTTGAAAATGCCTTTGAAAGGTAGATTTCAGTGATAAGCAGAGAGGCACAAAGGAAGCGTGCTGGGCCCGTAACCCAGAGGTCGATGGAACGAAACCAACTTCTTCTATGAGTGCGTTACTTCTATTCCTGCTTGAAGAAAATCTACCACAACGCAACACTGAATCCAAAAAAAACATTGTTTTAAGCCTAATATTGCCGCTCAAGCAGAAGTAATGACAGCATTTAAGCAAAGTTGACAGCCCCAGTGGCCTAATGGATATAGCACTGGCCTCCTAAGCCAGGGATTGTGTGTTCAAGTCCCATTTTGGGTGGGATTAAGCAGAGTGGCGCAGCGGAAGCGTGCTGGGCCCATAACCCAGAGGTCGATGGATCGAAACCATCCTCTGCTAAATCACTTTAATTTATATTCACGTCTGGTTGTTATACGAACAAAAGCTACGACCACTCTATACTGAGACGTTAATCTTTTTCACCCGAACTCAACAGATGAGCATGTAATGTATGTATAACTACAAGTAATTTTGAAAATGCCTTTGGAAGGTAGATTTTCAGTGATAAGCAGAGAGGCACAAAGGAAGCGTGCTGGGCCCGTAACCCAGAGGTCGATGGAACGAAACCAACTTCTGCTATGAGTGCGATACTTCTATTCCTGTTTGAAGAAAAATCTTGAGGTTGATGGATTGAAACCATCTCCTGCTAAATCACTTTAATTTATATTCATGTCTGGTTGGTATATGAACAAAAGCTACGACCGCTCTATACTGAAGCGTTAATCTTTTTCACCAGATCTCAACAGATGAGCATTTAATGTATGTATAACTACAAGCAATTTTGAAAATGCCTTTGGAAGGTAGATTTTTAGTGATAAGCAGAGAGGCACAAAGGAAGCGTGCTGGGCCTGTAACCCAGAGGTCGATGGAACGAAACCAACTTCTGCTATGAGTGCGTTACTTCTATTCCTGCTTGAAGAAAATCTACCACAACGCAACACTGAAACCAAAAAAACATTGTTGTAAGCCTACTGTTTCCGCTCAATAAATGATAGGATTTTGGCTCTGTTCTAGTAATGACAGCCTTTATTTTTGCAAGTAATTTTGAAAATGCCTTTGGAAGGTAGATTTTCAGTGATAAGCAGAGAGGAACAAAGGAAGCCTGCTGGGCCCGTAACCCAGAGGTCGATGGAACGAAACCAACTTCTGCTATGAGTGCTTTACTTCTATTCCTGCTTGAAGAAAATCTACCACAACGCAACACTGAAACCAAAAAAACATTGTTTTAAGCCTACTATTGCCGCTTAAGCAGAAGTAATGACAGCATTTTAGCACTATAGATAGCCCCAGTGGCCTAATGGATATGGCACTGGCCTCCTAAGCCAGGGATTGTGGGTTCAAGTCCCATCTGGGGTGGGATTAAGCAGAGTGGCGCAGCGGAAGCGTGCTGGGCCCATAACCCAGAGGTCGATGGATCAAAACCATCCTCTGCTAAATCACTTTAATTTATATTCACGTCTGGTTGGTATACGAACAAAAGCTACGACCACTCTATACTGAAACGTTAATCTTTTTCACCCGATCTCAACAGATGAGCATGTAATGTATGTATAACTACAAGTAATTTTGAAAATGCCTTTGGAAGGTAGATTTCAGTGATAAGCAGAGAGGCACAAAGGAAGCGTGCTGGGCCCGTAACCCAGAGGTCGATGGAACGAAACCAACTTCTTCTATGAGTGCGTTACTTCTATTCCTGCTTGAAGAAAATCTACCACAACGCAACACTGAATCCAAAAAAAACATTGTTTTAAGCCTAATATTGCCGCTCAAGCAGAAGTAATGACAGCATTTAAGCAAAGTTGACAGCCCCAGTGGCCTAATGGATATAGCACTGGCCTCCTAAGCCAGGGATTGTGTGTTCAAGTCCCAATTTGGGTGGGATTAAGCAGAGTGGCGCAGCGGAAGCGTGCTGGGCCCATAACCCAGAGGTCGATGGATCGAAACCATCCTCTGCTAAATCACTTTAATTCATATTCACGTCTGGTTGTTATACGAACAAAAGCTAAGACCACTCTATACTGAGACGTTAATCTTTTTCACCCGAACTCAACAGATGAGCATGTAATGTATGTATAACTACAAGTAATTTTGAAAATGCCTTTGGAAGGTAGATTTTCAGTGATAAGCAGAGAGGCACAAAGGAAGCGTGCTGGGCCCGTAACCCAGAGGTCGATGGAACGAAACCAACTTCTGCTATGAGTGCGATACTTCTATTCCTGTTTGAAGAAAAATCTTGAGGTCGATGGATTGAAACCATCTCCTGCTAAATCACTTTAATTTATATTCATGTCTGGTTGGTATATGAACAAAAGCTACGACCGCTCTATACTGAAGCGTTAATCTTTTTCACCAGATCTCAACAGATGAGCATTTAATGTATGTATAACTACAAGCAATTTTGAAAATGCCTTTGGAAGGTAGATTTTTAGTGATAAGCAGAGAGGCACAAAGGAAGCGTGCTGGGCCTGTAACCCAGAGGTCGATGGAACGAAACCAACTTCTGCTATGAGTGCGTTACTTCTATTCCTGCTTGAAGAAAATCTACCACAACGCAACACTGAAACCAAAAAAACATTGTTGTAAGCCTACTGTTTCCGCTCAATAAATGATAGGATTTTGGCTCTGTTCTAGTAATGACAGCCTTTATTTTTGCAAGTAATTTTGAAAATGCCTTTGGAAGGTAGATTTTCAGTGATAAGCAGAGAGGCACAAAGGAAGCGTGCTGGGCCCGTAATCCAGAGGTCGATGGAACGAAACCAACTTCTGCTATGAGTGCGATACTTCTATTCCTGCTTGAATAAAAATCTTGAGGTCGATGGATTGAAACCATCTTCTGCTAAATCACTTTAATTTATATTCATGTCTGGTTGGTATATGAACAAAAGCTACGACCGCTCTATACTGAAGCGTTAATCTTTTTCACGAGATCTCAACAGATGAGCATTTAATGTATGTATAACTACAAGTAATTTTGAAAATGCCTTTGGAAGGTAGATTTTCAGTGATAAGCAGAGAGGCACAAAGGAAGCGTGCTGGGCCTGTAACCCAGAGGTCGATGGAACGATACTAACTTCTGCTATGAGTGCTTTACTTCTATTCCAGCTTGAAGAAAAATCTTGAGGTCGATGGATTGAAACCATCTTCTGCAAAATCACTTTAATTCATATTCATGTCTGGTTGGTATACAAACAAAAGCTACGACCGCTCTATACTGAAGCCATTAATCTTTTTCACCCGATCTCAACAGATGAGCATGTAATGTATGTATAACTACAAGTAATTTTGAAAATGCCTTTGGAAGGTAGATTTTCAGTGATAAGCAGAGAGGCACAAAGGAAGCGTGCTGGGCCTGTAACCCAGAGGTCGATGGAACGATACTAACTTCTGCTATGAGTGCTTTACTTCTATTCCAGCTTGAAGAAAAATATTGAGGTCGATGGATTGAAACCATCCTCTGCTAAATCACTTTAATTTATATTCACGTCTGGTTGGTATACGAACAAAAGCTACGACCACTCTATACTGAGACGTTAATCTTTTTCACCCGATCTCATCAGATGAGCATGTAATGTATGTATAACTACAAGTAATTTTGAAAATGCCTTTGGAAGGTAGATTTTCAGTGATAAGCAGAGAGGCACAAAGGAAGCGTGCTGGGCCCGTAACCCAGAGGTCGATGGAACGATACTAACTTCTGCTATGAGTGCTTTACTTCTATTCCAGCTTGAAGAAAAATCTTGAGGTCGATGGATTGAAACCATCTTCTGCTAAATCACTTTAATTTATATTCATGTCTGGTTGGTATACGAACAAAAGCTACGACCGCTCTATACTGAATCGTTAATCTTTTTCACCAGTTCTCAACAGATGAGCATTTAATGTATGTATAACTACAAGTAATTTTGAAAATGCCTTTGGAAGATAGATTTTCAGTGATAAGCAGAGAGGCACAAAGGAAGCGTGCTGGGCCCGTAACCCAGAGGTCGATGGAACGAAACCAACTTCTGCTATGAGTGCGTTACTTCTATTCCTGCTTGAAGAAAATATACCACAACGCAACACTGAATCCAAAAAAAAACATTGTTGTAAGCCTACTGTTTACGATTAATAAATGATGGGATTTTAGCTCTGTTGACAGCCCCAGTGGCCTAATGGATAAGGCACTGGCCTCCTAAGCCAGGGATTGTGGGTTCAAGTCCCATCTGGGGTGGGATTAAGCAGAGTGGCGCAGCGGAAGCGTGCTGGGCCCATAACCCAGAGGTCGATGGATCGAAAACCATCCTCTGCTAAATCACTTTAATTTATATTCACGTCTGGTTGTTATACGAACAAAAGCTACGACCACTCTATACTGAGACGTTAATCTTTTTCACCCGAACTCAACAGATGAGCATGTAATGTATGTATAACTACAAGTAATTTTGAAAATGCCTTTGGAAGGTAGATTTTCAGTGATAAGCAGAGAGGCACAAAGGAAGCGTGCTGGGCCCGTAACCCAGAGGTCGATGGAACGAAACCAACTTCTGCTATGAGTGCGATACTTCTATTCCTGTTTGAAGAAAAATCTTTAGGTCGATGGATTGAAACCATCTCCTGCTAAATCACTTTAATTTATATTCATGTCTGGTTGGTATATGAACAAAAGCTACGACTGCTCTATACTGAAGCGTTAATCTTTTTCACCAGATCTCAACAGATGAGCATTTAATGTATGTATAACTACAAGCAATTTTGAAAATGCCTTTGGAAGGTAGATTTTTAGTGATAAGCAGAGAGGCACAAAGGAAGCGTGCTGGGCCTGTAACCCAGAGGTCGATGGAACGAAACCAACTTCTGCTATGAGTGCGTTACTTCTATTCCTGCTTGAAGAAAATCTACCACAACGCAACACTGAAACCAAAAAAACATTGTTGTAAGCCTACTGTTTCCGCTCAATAAATGATAGGATTTTGGCTCTGTTCTAGTAATGACAGCCTTTATTTTTGCAAGTAATTTTGAAAATGCCTTTGGAAGGTAGATTTTCAGTGATAAGCAGAGAGGCACAAAGGAAGCGTGCTGGGCCTGTAACCCAGAGGTCGATGGAACGATACTAACTTCTGCTATGAGTGCTTTACTTCTATTCCAGCTTGAAGAAAAATCTTGAGGTCGATGGATTGAAACCATCTTCTGCTAAATCACTTTAATTTATATTCATGTCTGGTTGGTATACGAACAAAAGCTACGACCGCTCTATACTGAATCGTTAATCTTTTTCACCAGTTCTCAACAGATGAGCATTTAATGTATGTATAACTACAAGTAATTTTGAAAATGCCTTTGGAAGATAGATTTTCAGTGATAAGCAGAGAGGCACAAAGGAAGCGTGCTGGGCCCGTAACCCAGAGGTCGATGGAACGAAACCAACTTCTGCTATGAGTGCGTTACTTCTATTCCTGCTTGAAGAAAATATACCACAACGCAACACTGAATCCAAAAAAAATTGTTGTAAGCCTACTGTTTACGCTTAATAAATGATGGGATTTTAGCTCTGTTGACAGCCCCAGTGGCCTAATGGATAAGGCACTGGCCTCCTAAGCCAGGGATTGTGGGTTCAAGTCCCATCTGGGGTGGGATTAAGCAGAGTGGCGCAGCGGAAGCGTGCTGGGCCCATAACCCAGAGGTCGATGGATCGAAACCATCCTCTGCTAAATCACTTTAATTTATATTCACGTCTGGTTGTTATACGAACAAAAGCTACGACCACTCTATACTGAGACGTTAATCTTTTTCACCCGAACTCAACAGATGAGCATGTAATGTATGTATAACTACAAGTAATTTTGAAAATGCCTTTGGAAGGTAGATTTTCAGTGATAAGCAGAGAGGCACAAAGGAAGCGTGCTGGGCCCGTAACCCAGAGGTCGATGGAACGAAACCAACTTCTGCTATGAGTGCGATACTTCTATTCCTGTTTGAAGAAAAATCTTGATGTCGATGGATTGAAACCATCTCCTGCTAAATCACTTTAATTTATATTCATGTCTGGTTGGTATATGAACAAAAGCTACGACCGCTCTATACTGAAGCGTTAATCTTTTTCACCAGATCTCAACAGATGAGCATTTAATGTATGTATAACTACAAGCAATTTTGAAAATGCCTTTGGAAGGTAGATTTTTAGTGATAAGCAGAGAGGCACAAAGGAAGCGTGCTGGGCCTGTAACCCAGAGGTCGATGGAACGAAACCAACTTCTGCTATGAGTGCGTTACTTCTATTCCTGCTTGAAGAAAATCTACCACAACGCAACACTGAAACCAAAAAAACATTGTTGTAAGCCTACTGTTTCCGCTCAATAAATGATAGGATTTTGGCTCTGTTCTAGTAATGACAGCCTTTATTTTTGCAAGTAATTTTGAAAATGCCTTTGGAAGGTAGATTTTCAGTGATAAGCAGAGAGGAACAAAGGAAGCCTGCTGGGCCCGTAACCCAGAGGTCGATGGAACGAAACCAACTTCTGCTATGAGTGCTTTACTTCTATTCCTGCTTGAAGAAAATCTACCACAACGCAACACTGAAACCAAAAAAACATTGTTTTAAGCCTACTATTGCCGCTTAAGCAGAAGTAATGACAGCATTTTAGCACTATAGACAGCCCCAGTGGCCTAATGGATATGGCACTGGCCTCCTAATCCAGGGATTGTGGGTTCAAGTCCCATCTGGGGTGAGATTAAGCAGAGTGGCACAGCAGAAGCGTGCTGGGCCCATAACCCAGAGGTCGATGAATTGAAACCATCCTCTGCTAAATCACTTTAATTTATATTCACGTCTGGTTGTTATACGAACAAAAGCTACGACCACTCTATACTGAGACGTTAATCTTTTTCACCCGAACTCAACAAATGAGCATGTAATGTATGTATAACTACAAGTAATTTTGAAAATGCCTTTGGAAGGTAGATTTTCAGTGATAAGCAGAGAGGCACAAAGGAAGCGTGCTGGGCCCGTAATCCAGAGGTCGATGGAACGAAACCAACTTCTGCTATGAGTGCGATACTTCTATTCCTGCTTGAAGAAAAATCTTGAGGTCGATGGATTGAAACCATCTTCTGCTAAATCACTTTAATTTATATTCATGTCTGGTTGGTATATGAACAAAAGCTACGACCGCTCTATACTGAAGCGTTAATCTTTTTCACGAGATCTCAACAGATGAGCATTTAATGTATGTATAACTACAAGTAATTTTGAAAATGCCTTTGGAAGGTAGATTTTCAGTGATAAGCAGAGAGGCACAAAGGAAGCGTGCTGGGCCCGTAACCCAGAGGTCGATGGAACGAAACCAACTTCTGCTATGAGTGCGATACTTCTATTCCTGTTTGAAGAAAAATCTTGAGGTCGATGGATTGAAACCATCTCCTGCTAAATCACTTTAATTTATATTCATGTCTGGTTGGTATATGAACAAAAGCTACGACCGCTCTATACTGAAGCGTTAATCTTTTTCACCAGATCTCAACAGATGAGCATTTAATGTATGTATAACTACAAGTAATTTTGAAAATGCCTTTGGAAGATAGATTTTCAGTGATAAGCAGAGAGGCACAAAGGAAGCGTGCTGGGCCCGTAACCCAGAGGTCGATGGAACGAAACCAACTTCTGCTATGAGTGCGTTACTTCTATTCCTGCTTGAAGAAAATATACCACAACGCAACACTGAATCCAAAAAAAATTGTTGTAAGCCTACTGTTTACGCTTAATAAATGATGGGATTTTAGCTCTGTTGACAGCCCCAGTGGCCTAATGGATAAGGCACTGGCCTCCTAAGCCAGGGATTGTGGGTTCAAGTCCCATCTGGGGTGGGATTAAGCAGAGTGGCGCAGCGGAAGCGTGCTGGGCCCATAACCCAGAGGTCGATGGATCGAAACCATCCTCTGCTAAATCACTTTAATTTATATTCACGTCTGGTTGTTATACGAACAAAAGCTACGACCACTCTATACTGAGACGTTAATCTTTTTCACCCGAACTCAACAGATGAGCATGTAATGTATGTATAACTACAAGTAATTTTGAAAATGCCTTTGGAAGGTAGATTTTCAGTGATAAGCAGAGAGGCACAAAGGAAGCGTGCTGGGCCCGTAACCCAGAGGTCGATGGAACGAAACCAACTTCTGCTATGAGTGCGATACTTCTATTCCTGTTTGAAGAAAAATCTTGAGGTCGATGGATTGAAACCATCTCCTGCTAAATCACTTTAATTTATATTCATGTCTGGTTGGTATATGAACAAAAGCTACGACCGCTCTATACTGAAGCGTTAATCTTTTTCACCAGATCTCAACAGATGAGCATTTAATGTATGTATAACTACAAGCAATTTTGAAAATGCCTTTGGAAGGTAGATTTTTAGTGATAAGCAGAGAGGCACAAAGGAAGCGTGCTGGGCCTGTAACCCAGAGGTCGATGGAACGAAACCAACTTCTGCTATGAGTGCGTTACTTCTATTCCTGCTTGAAGAAAATCTACCACAACGCAACACTGAAACCAAAAAAACATTGTTGTAAGCCTACTGTTTCCGCTCAATAAATGATAGGATTTTGGCTCTGTTCTAGTAATGACAGCCTTTATTTTTGCAAGTAATTTTGAAAATGCCTTTGGAAGGTAGATTTTCAGTGATAAGCAGAGAGGAACAAAGGAAGCCTGCTGGGCCCGTAACCCAGAGGTCGATGGAACGAAACCAACTTCTGCTATGAGTGCTTTACTTCTATTCCTGCTTGAAGAAAATCTACCACAACGCAACACTGAAACCAAAAAAACATTGTTTTAAGCCTACTATTGCCGCTTAAGCAGAAGTAATGACAGCATTTTAGCACTATAGACAGCCCCAGTGGCCTAATGGATATGGCACTGGCCTCCTAAGCCAGGGATTGTGGGTTCAAGTCCCATCTGGGGTGAGATTAAGCAGAGTGGCACAGCAGAAGCGTGCTGGGCCCATAACCCAGAGGTCGATGAATTGAAACCATCCTCTGCTAAATCACTTTAATTTATATTCACGTCTGGTTGTTATACGAACAAAAGCTACGACCACTCTATACTGAGACGTTAATCTTTTTCACCCGAACTCAACAGATGAGCATGTAATGTATGTATAACTACAAGTAATTTTGAAAATGCCTTTGGAAGGTAGATTTTCAGTGATAAGCAGAGAGGCACAAAGGAAGCGTGCTGGGCCCGTAATCCAGAGGTCGATGGAACGAAACCAACTTCTGCTATGAGTGCGATACTTCTATTCCTGCTTGAAGAAAAATCTTGAGGTCGATGGATTGAAACCATCTTCTGCTAAATCACTTTAATTTATATTCATGTCTGGTTGGTATATGAACAAAAGCTACGACCGCTCTATACTGAAGCGTTAATCTTTTTCACGAGATCTCAACAGATGAGCATTTAATGTATGTATAACTACAAGTAATTTTGAAAATGCCTTTGGAAGGTAGATTTTCAGTGATAAGCAGAGAGGCACAAAGGAAGCGTGCTGGGCCCGTAACCCAGAGGTCGATGGAACGAAACCAACTTCTGCTATGAGTGCGATACTTCTATTCCTGTTTGAAGAAAAATCTTGAGGTCGATGGATTGAAACCATCTCCTGCTAAATCACTTTAATTTATATTCATGTCTGGTTGGTATATGAACAAAAGCTACGACCGCTCTATACTGAAGCGTTAATCTTTTTCACCAGATCTCAACAGATGAGCATTTAATGTATGTATAACTACAAGCAATTTTGAAAATGCCTTTGGAAGGTAGATTTTTAGTGATAAGCAGAGAGGCACAAAGGAAGCGTGCTGGGCCTGTAACCCAGAGGTCGATGGAACGAAACCAACTTCTGCTATGAGTGCGTTACTTCTATTCCTGCTTGAAGAAAATCTACCACAACGCAACACTGAAACCAAAAAAACATTGTTGTAAGCCTACTGTTTCCGCTCAATAAATGATAGGATTTTGGCTCTGTTCTAGTAATGACAGCCTTTATTTTTGCAAGTAATTTTGAAAATGCCTTTGGAAGGTAGATTTTCAGTGATAAGCAGAGAGGAACAAAGGAAGCCTGCTGGGCCCGTAACCCAGAGGTCGATGGAACGAAACCAACTTCTGCTATGAGTGCTTTACTTCTATTCCTGCTTGAAGAAAATCTACCACAACGCAACACTGAAACCAAAAAAACATTGTTTTAAGCCTACTATTGCCGCTTAAGCAGAAGTAATGACAGCATTTTAGCACTATAGACAGCCCCAGTGGCCTAATGGATATGGCACTGGCCTCCTAAGCCAGGGATTGTGGGTTCAAGTCCCATCTGGGGAGGGATTAAGCAGAGTGGCGCAGCGGAAGCGTGCTGGGCCCATAACCCAGAGGTCGATGGATCGAAACCATCCTCTGCTAAATCACTTTAATTTATATTCACGTCTGGTTGGTATACGAACAAAAGCTACGACCACTCTATACTGAAACGTTAATCTTTTTCACCCGATCTCAACAGATGAGCATGTAATGTATGTATAACTACAAGTAATTTTGAAAATGCCTTTGGAAGGTAGATTTTCAGTGATAAGCAGAGAGGCACAAAAGAAGCGTGCTGGGCCCGTAACCCAGAGGTCGATGGAACGAAACCAACTTCTTCTATGAGTGCGTTACTTCTATTCCTGCTTGAAGAAAATCTACCACAACGCAACACTGAATCCAAAAAAAACATTGTTTTAAGCCTACTATTGCCGCTCAAGCAGAAGTAAAGACAGCCTTTAAGCAAAGTTGACAGAACCCCAGTGGCCTAATGGATATAGCACTGGCCTCCTAAGCCAGGGATTGTGTGTTCAAGTCCCATCTTGGGTGGGATTAAGCAGAGTGGCGCAGCGGAAGCGTGCTGGGCCCATAACCCAGAGGTCGATGGATCGAAACCATCCTCTGTTAAATCACTTTAATTCATATTCACGTCTGGTTGTTATACGAACAAAAGCTACGATCACTCTATACTGAGACGTTAATCTTTTTCACCCGAACTCAACAGATGAGTATGTAATGTATGTATAACTACAAGTAATTTTGAAAATGCCTTTGGAAGGTAGATTTTCAGTGATAAGCAGAGAGGCACAAAGGAAGCGTGCTGGGCCTGTAACCCAGAGGTCGATGGAATGATACTAACTTCTGCTATGAGTGCTTTACTTCTATTCCAGCTTGAAGAAAAATCTTGAGGTCGATGGATTGAAACCATCTTCTGCTAAATCACTTTAATTTATATTCATGTCGGTTGGTATACGAACAAAAGCTACGACCGCTCTATACTGAAGCGTTAATCTTTTTCACCAGTTCTCAACAGATGAGCATTTAATGTATGTATAACTACAAGTAATTTTGAAAATGCCTTTGGAAGATAGATTTTCAGTGATAAGCAGAGAGGCACAAAGGAAGCGTGCTGGGCCCGTAACCCAGAGGTCGATGGAACGAAACCAACTTCTGCTATGAGTGCGTTACTTCTATTCCTGCTTGAAGAAAATCTACCACAACGCAACACTGAATACAAAAAAAACATTGTTTTAAGCCTACTATTGCCGCTCAAGCAGAAGTAATGACAGCATTTAAGCACTGTTGACAGCCCCAGTGGCCTAATGGATATAGCACTGGCCTCCTAAGCCAGGGATTGTGTGTTCAAGTCACATCTTGGGTGGGATTAAGCAGAGTGGCGCAGCGGAAGCGTGCTGGGCCCATAACCCAGAGGTCGATGGATCGAAACCATCCTCTGCTAAATCACTTTAATTTATATTCACGTCTGGTTGGTATACGAACAAAAGCTACGACCACTCTATACTGAGACGTTAATCTTTTTCACCCGAACTCAACAGATGAGCATGTAATGTATGTATAACTACAAGAAATTTTGAAAATGCCTTTGGAAGGTAGATTTTCAGTGATAAGCAGAGAGGCACAAAGGAAGCGTGCTGGGCCTGTAACCCAGAGGTCGATGGAACGATACTAACTTCTGCTATGAGTGCTTTACTTCTATTCCAGCTTGAAGAAAAATCTTGAGGTCGATGGATTGAAACCATCTTCTGCTAAATCACTTTAATTTATATTCATGTCTGGTTGGTATACGAACAAAAGCTACGACCGCTCTATACTGAAGCGTTAATTCTTTTCACCAGTTCTCAACAGATGAGCATTTAATGTATGTATAACTACAAGTAATTTTGAAAATGCCTTTGGAAGATAGATTTTCAGTGATAAGCAGAGAGGCACAAAGGAAGCGTGCTGGGCCCGTAATCCAGAGGTCGATGGAACGAAACCAACTTCTGCTATGAGTGCGTTACTTCTATTCCTGCTTGAAGAAAATCTACATCAACGCAACACTGAATCCAAAAAAAATTGTTGTAAGCCTACTGTTTCCGCTAAATAAATAATGGGATTTTGGCTCTGTTGACAGCCCCAGTGGCCTAATGGATAAGGCACTGGCCTCCTAAGCCAGGGATTGTGGGTTCAAGTCACATCTGGGGTGGGATTAAGCAGAGTGGCGCAGCGGAAGCGTGCTGGGCCCATAACCCAGAGGTCGATGGATCAAAACCATCCTCTGCTAAATCACTTTAATTTATATTCACGTCTGGTATTTATACGAACAAAAGCTACGACCACTCTATACTGAGACGTTAATCTTTTTCACCCGAACTCAACAGATGAGCATGTAATGTATGTATAACTACAGGTAATTTTGAAAATGCCTTTGGAAGGTAGATTTTCAGTGATAAGCAGAGAGGCACAAAGGAAGCGTGCTGGGCCCGTAATTCAGAGGTAGATGGAACGAAACCAACTTCTGCTATGAGTGCGATACTTCTATTCCTGCTTGAAGAAAAATCTTGAGGTCGATGGATTGAAACCATCTTCTGCTAAATCACTTTAATTTATATTCATGTCTGGTTGGTATATGAAAAAAAGCTACGACCGCTCTATACTGAAGCGTTAATCTTTTTCACCAGATCTCAACAGATGAGCATTTAATGTATGTATAACTACAAGTAATTTTGAAAATGCCTTTGGAAGGTAGCTTTTCATTGACAAGCAGAGAGGCACAAAGGAAGCGTGCTGGGCCTGTAACCCAGAGGTCGATGGAACGAAACCAACTTCTGCTATGAGTGCGTTACTTCTATTCCTGCTTGAAGAAAATCTACCACAACGCAACACTGAATCCAAAAAAAACATTGTTTTAAGCCTACTTTTGCCGCTCAAGCAGAAGTAATGCCAGCATTTAAGCACTGTTGACAGCCCCAGTGGCCTAATGGATATAGCACTGGCCTCCTAAGCCAGGGATTGTGTGTTCAAGTCCCATCTTGGGTGGGATTAAGAAGAGTGGCGCAGCGGAAGCGTGCTGGGCCCATAACCCAGAGGTCGATGGATCGAAACCATCCTCTGCTAAATCACTTTAATTTATATTCACGTCTGGTTGGTATACGAACAAAAGCTACGACCACTCTATACTGAGACGTTAATCTTTTTCACCCGAACTCAACAGATGAGCATGTAATGTATGTATAACTACAAGTAATTTTGAAAATGCCTTTGGAAGGTAGATTTTCAGTGATAAGCAGAGAGGCACAAAGGAAGCGTGCTGGGCCTGTAACCCAGAGGTCGATGGAACGATACTAACTTCTGCTATGAGTGCTTTACTTCTATTCCAGCTTGAAGAAAAATCTTGAGGTCGATGGATTGAAACCATCTTCTGCTAAATCACTTTAATTTATATTCATGTCTGGTTGGTATACGAACAAAAGCTACGACCGCTCTATACTGAAGCGTTAATTCTTTTCACCAGTTCTCAACAGATGAGCATTTAATGTATGTATAACTACAAGTAATTTTGAAAATGCCTTTGGAAGATAGATTTTCAGTGATAAGCAGAGAGGCACAAAGGAAGCGTGCTGGGCCCGTAATCCAGAGGTCGATGGAACGAAACCAACTTCTGCTATGGGTGCGTTATTTCTATTCCTGCTTGAAGAAAATCTACATCAACGCAACACTGAATCCAAAAAAAATTGTTGTAAGCCTACTGTTTACGCTTAATAAATGATGGGATTTTGGCTCTGTTGACAGCCCCAGTGGCCTAATGGATGAGGCACTGGCCTCCTAAGCCAGGGATTGTGGGTTCAAGTCCCATCTGGGGTGGGATTAAGCAGAGTGGCGCAGCGGAAGCGTGCTGGGCCCATAACCCAGAGGTCGATGGATCAAAACCATCCTCTGCTAAATCACTTTAATTTATATTCACGTCTGGTTGGTATATGAACAAAAGCTACGACCACTCTATACTGAAACGTTAATCTTTTTCACCAGATCTCAACAGATGAGCATGTAATGTATGTATAACTACAAGTAATTTTGAAAATGCCTTTGGAAGGTAGATTTTCAGTGATAAGCAGAGAGGCACAAAGGAAGCGTGCTGGGCCCGTAACCCAGAGGTCGATGGAACGAAACCAACTTCTTCTATGAGTGTGTTACTTCTATTCCTGCTTGAAGAAAATCTACCACAACGCAACACTGAATAAAAAAAAAAATTGTTTTAAGCCTAATATTGCCGCTCAAGCAGAAGTAATGACAGCATTTAAGCAAAGTTGACAGCCCCAGTGGCCTAATGGATATAGCACTGGCCTCCTAAACCAGGGATTGTGTGTTCAAGTCCCATCTTGGGTGGGATTAAGCAGAGTGGCGCAGCGGAAGCGTGCTGGGCCCATAACCCAGAAGTCGATGGATCGAAACCATCCTCTGCTAAATCACTTTAATTTATATTCACGTCTGGTTGTTATACGAACAAAAGCTACGACCACTCTATACTGAGACGTTAATCTTTTTCACCCGAACTCAACAGATGAGCATGTAATGTATGTATAACTACAAGTAATTTTGAAAATGCCTTTGGAAGATAGATTTTCAGTGATAAGCAGAGAGGCACAAAGGAAGCCTGCTGGGCCCGTAACCCAGAGGTCGATGGAACGAAACCAACTTCTGCTATGAGTGCGTTACTTCTATTCCTGCTTGAAGAAAATCTACCACAACGCAACACTGAATCCAAAAAAAATTGTTGTAAGCCTACTGTTTACGCTTAATAAATGATGGGATTTTGTCCCTGTTGACAGCCCCAGTGGCCTAATGGATAAGGCACTGGCCTCCTAAGCCAGGGATTGTGGGTTCAAGTCGCATCTGGGGTGGGATTAAGCAGAGTGGCGCAGCGGAAGCGTGCTGGGCCCATAACCCAGAGGTCGATGGATCGAAACCATCCTCTGCTAAATCACTTTAATTTATATTCACGTCTGGTTGTTATACGAACAAAAACTACGACCACTCTATACTGAGACGTTAATCTTTTTCACCCGAACTCAACAGATGAGCATGTAATGTATGTACTGTATAACTACAAGTAATTTTGAAAATGCCTTTGGAAGATAGATTTTCAGTGATAAGCAGAGAGGCACAAAGGAAGCCTGCTGGGCCCGTAACCCAGAGGTCGATGGAACGAAACCAACTTCTGCTATGAGTGCTTTACTTCTATTCCTGCTTGAAGAAAATCTACCACAACGCAACACTGAAACCAAAAAAACATTGTTTTAAGCCTACTATTGCCGCTTAAGCAGAAGTAATGACAGCATTTTAGCACTGTAGACAGCCCCAGTGGCCTAATGGATATGGCACTGGCCTCCTAAGCCAGGGATTGTGTGTTCAAGTCCCATCTTGGGTGGGATTAAGCAGAGTGGCGCAGCGGAAGCGTCTTGGGCCCATAACCCAGAGGTCGATGGATCGAAAACCATCCTCTGCTAAATCACTTTAATTTATATTCACGTCTGGTTGGTATACGAACAAAAAGCTACGACCACTCTATACTGAGACGTTAATCTTTTTCACCCGAACTCAACAGATGAGCATGTAATGTATGTATAACTACAAGTAATTTTGAAAATGCCTTTGGAAGGTAGATTTTCAGTGATAAGCAGAGAGG